>OX422144.1:122474940-123794678 GCA_949129095.1 Volucella bombylans | reverse complement strand
TGAACAGCTTTTTTCAGGAATTTTAGCTGGTCGTTGTGTTTGCTCGATAACGACGTACATAGATGCTGCTGCTGATGCTGCACAGACGCTATTCTCTTTGAAATGAGATCCTTTATCCCTCATCGGATTAAGAGTATCAGACCAAAAGAAAATGCATGGTACAGAGGGTACCAGGGTTAGATAAGTGTTTTTTCGGTCCTTCAAGACCAACCCGACAGAGTAAAACCGAAAAAAGTTCAAACGAGCATTCAGCATATAAATGCTGGTGTGCCATAGGGCTCCGTTCTGTCTCCGACACTCTTTTTAATTTTTATCAATGATCTCTAATTTGCTACTTCTAATCGAATATATTCCCCTGCTGAAGACAGTACTCTCTGCTTTTCTTATTCGTTCCATTTCATTTCATTTATTGATTGATTGATTTACATCTCTTACATATACACTCAAAGCCTTTCAGTTTGTAAAAGTTTACATATTTTACATATTTTGGTTCAAGCATAATTCATATTAGAATAGACATTTAAACTAAAATGTTATTTGATGAAACACATTTTAGGAAATGAAAGAGAAGCTTTCTTATTTAAAGGGGACCTACTTAAATATTATTATCAGCCAAAAATCTAAATACCACCCTCTCGAATTGCCTGGTTCCTCTCAGTTTTCTAATGAAGAGGGGTAGGGAGTTCCATTGCCTGATGACGTAAACAAAAAATTGAGCTGTTACAATTAAATCTCGGTTGAATAAACATATAAGAGCGATTGGAGATACAAAATTCTATTTTTTCATAGAGGTACAGTGGCTCTTTATTGATCAGCAAATTATTTAATGTCTTAAGGGAACAGTATTTCATGTATGCATATAGGTTGCTTCCCAGGATGTTTTTTTGAGTAGGCCGATATGTGGTCAAACCGTTTAAGAATGTACACGTACCGGACGTCTAGTTTGAGTATTATGACAACAGAAAATCTGACACCCGTATGTGATGATGGGCATAAAAAGGGTTTTCGCTAAGCTGAGCCTAATATGTTGGGGTGTAAAGTTTTTTGATAGCGATAGAGTTCGTAAGCAACTATATATATTGCCAATTACTGACCGAATGTGTTTTTAACTTTCTCCACATATTGTAGAACAGCATTGCCGAGATACAAGACAGGAAAATAACTCATTTCAAGTTTGGTTTTATAAATAATCATGCATTGAGATTTTTTTGAGTTTAAAAAGAGCTTATTCTTTTCGGACCAGTGAGCAATGGCTTTAAGGTCATTGTTGAGTTGTTGGGCCCCGTCCTCGATCATTCCAAGCTTGCAGCTCAGGCGGATTTGTGCATCGTCGGCATACATGTAAATTGCTGAATTTGTGACTGCAAGCGGAAGATCGTTTATGAATACACTGAACAATAGAGGGCCGAGAATAGATCCTTGAGGCACTCCTGACAATAAATTTAGAAAACGGGACGAGTTTTTACCAGCAACAACAGCTTGTCTCCGCTCAGAAAGGTACGAGACATCAGTGTAGCAGCACTTTTTGTGAAACGAATTGATTTCTCAGTTTTGAGATCAAAATTTTGTGATTGACCGTATCGAATGCTTTTGAAAAATCAAGAAGGCAAAGAAAGGACACCTGGTCACTTTCCATTGCCTGTCTGATATCGTCGACTGATGCGGATTCAGAAGCTTGTTATTTTTAATAAAAGTCGACATCTGCTTGTGTAACATTTTTTCAAGTACCTTAGATAGAAAGGGGAGAATGGAGATCGGCCTATATTCGGGTGGTGAAAGACGGGTAGCAGGTTTTTTGAGTATTGGAACAACTTTTGCAAATTTCCAAGCAATCGGAAAAGATGAAGTTAATATAACAGTGTTACATATATGTGTAAGTATTGGAAGAATATGAGGCAAAATGATCTTAATGAATACTGGATTTGTTTCGTCACAACCAACAGCTTTAGATTTGATATCCAATATAGCTCCTACAACATCTGCATCATTTAATCTTTGAAAAAAGAATTCATTGTCACAGTTACGGTCACTTAATATTTCGAATGTATCTGGTACTAAGGCATTTGGTGAGGAGCACTGAACTTTGGCAAATTCAGCGTTTAGAGCATCTACGTTGATGTTTTCAGGAAGCTGTGCTTTCTGACGACCAACACCTAGCTCGCGAATATTTTTCCACAAAGTTTTAGGTGTAAGGCTTTTATCGAATTTCACCGTATACAGTCGGCGTTTCGCTTCCCTGATTTTAGCACGCACTATGTTTCGCAAGACACAAAAAACATCGTGAAATTCCGCGAGACGAAAGCGTTTCCAACGTTTATGGGCTAGATGAATTTCAACCGTAAACCACGAACTACTGTCATTAAGTACTAACTTCCGTTTAAGTGGTACGTGTTTTTTAAAAAGTTTATCTACTGCATTTTGCAAAAAGCTAACTTGGTCATCAGCTGAGACCATGAAATAAACCTGCTGCCAATTCACCTGATATATATCATGTTCTAGTTGAGTAAGGCTTAGATTCATAAAATCTCGGTATTCATACGAAGCAGAGTAAGTTTCATGCATCATCCTGAAAGTTGCAAAAATTAGATCATGCTTAGAATAAACCGGGGCTGAAAGCTGTGAGTATAAAAGAGTATTATCTGGATCATTGACAAGAAACAGGTCTAACACTGTTGATGCGGAAGCTGTGAAATGAGTTGGATTATCAGAGTTAATTGTCACTAGGCCAAATGTATTTATTTTTTCCAAGAATTCTTTTGAGCCCGCTTTACAGAGGATATCACAATTATGGTCGCCACAAATAATTATTTCAGAATAAAGCGGTGAAAATTCTTCAAGTAAACTAAAAAATTGTGAAAAGTCGACGTTACTATTTGGCCTATACACAACACCAATCAGACATTTGTTTCCACTAGAAACAGTAATTTCCGCGAAACAGTAGTCAAAAGGAGAATCGGGACAAGACTTAGTAACAAATTTGTATTTAAGACACCTGTTGATGTATATAGCAGTTCCAGCGCCCACTCGATTATACCTATCGCCACGAATCAATTTGTAGCCGTTAAATTCATACAGATCATCCACAATATTGAGCGCAAACCAAGTCTCCGAAACGCATATTACATCGATACCTGACCCTTGAAACATATTTCTGAATTCATCAATTTTAGGATAAAGACTTTGTGCATTAATATGGCATACTCTAAGGCCGATACATTGTTTACAAAGAATATTAAGCAAGACACGCAAATTGTTGTTGACGTCATCGGCTACATATAATATGTTATTGTTGCTCATTTTGAAAGATTATTATGCGATAATATACCCCAATGACAATTAGACAACAAGACAAAGCAAAGGAGAACGGGGCATTGAGACATTTGGCAGAAGTACGTATAAAAAATTGATAATAAAAAATAATACAAAAAAGAAAAAAAGATAAAATAAAAATAAGAAACCACCATAGAACGCAGCTTACACATCTGTGAACGCACGATCTTTTTCATTTCCTCCATTATTCGATGTACCATCCCGGACTTACGTTCATATTCTTCGGCTGTAGGCTAAGCGTATATAAGCTCATTAAATTCTGATATAAATAGCATCACCAATTGGGGATAAATCAACAAAGTGGAATAGAGTGCTGTCTGCTGTCGTTAAAGCGAAATGCAAACATCCAGCCATTACCCATGCACTTGCTTCGTTCAAACCGAAAAACTTTCCATTCTCGATATGAGTGGCAATGATAACCTACGTTGGAACGACCACATATTTGGTGGCGACACCAATACGAAATGTCTAGGTTTCCTCAAACGATGTCAGAAATAGTAAAACTCATAGGTGATGCTAATATCAACCAGTCAATTGACAATCTATAACACAAACGAAATCTCTCCTATCTCACCTTGCTCTATCGCTGTCTTCACCACCAGTGCTCCATCGAAATTGCCAGTTCAAACCTTTAACCGTAACACTCAAGCCCACTTTCTGCCGTACATTGAAATATTGTGCTTCTTTCCTAGGCCGCACGTCTCGCTTATGGAATGCCCTGCCGCGCTCTTTATTTCCTGACCATGATCACCTTCAAAGATTCAAAACGAAAGTATATTGGTACCTCTCTGCCAAAGATTTTAAGGGTACTAATAACCCCTTGAGCGTGCGCTAATTTAAAAAAATAAAAAATGCGATCACAGTGCTGGTATCGTTGTAAGAATTAATACCGGAGCCTGCGGAAAATAATAATACTACAATAAAATACCTCAAGGTCTCGGTAAATTCTTTATCGACCATAATGGAGCAGAGTGCAGATTACAATCGGGCTGTCATGTAAGGTCTTGAAATCGATAAAAAGTTGGTGTACATTTATCGATCTGAAATGCATAGGTTTTCTGCAAAATCTACCGTATTGTGGAAATTAGGTCTATAGCGGGCTTTTCTGGCCTAACAAAGTATGGAAATATACTGAGGAAATGAAAGCAATGCGCGATCAACAATTAAATGCAGAAAAGAATTTGGCTACAAATATGTGTGTGTGAGTAAAGCAAAAGAAGTAATTTGCCGCAGGTTTTTCTGGAGTACACAGCTAGCTAAGTTGCTCTGTTACGAGGACCCAACAAATTACGTAAGCTTTTCTACGTTTCGCAAATTGAAGGCCGATGTTCAAAATAAGTTTGAATGATACGGAAGCGTTCTTCTTCTGTCGATGTCTATTCGTGATGATTTGTCAAATAATACTGAACATGAATGTCAAAAATGGGTAAGGAAGTGATCCCTATTAGAAGATCTATCAGTAAGGATTACACTCTTTAGATCTACCATTACTAGAAAATCCTGCCAATCAAAGAAGTATCTAGATCGAAGACGCGGTTGTTGGAAATGCAGTGTTGGTTTTTCATTTTTATTTTTTCTTCCTCTTAAACGTATCACAGAGTTTATTTCTGGCTACAATCACAAGGTGGTGACTTTATAATTAATAATAACAATTTAGATAGAACTACATTTCTTTAAATATTGAACAAGTCTATCGTCCGGATTATGACTCTTACAAGAATTAATAGTACGAGTATAGTATCATACATCCAAACCCAAAACTAAAAAATATAAAAACACTCCATTAAAAATTCAAAAATGTAAGATATTCTGCCGACAATAGTTCGATATAAAAAACTGTCAAATACAACATAAAAATAACTTGAAACTAAAGAAAAATAAAGTAGATTAGATACTGTTGTAATAACAATAACGAAAAAAAAAGTGAATCACTTCTGTCACTTTTAAATGTCTACAATATAAATATCCATTTATTTTTCACTTAATTTCCCACTGCGAATATTTATAATAAGATTCTATACAAGTTCAGTATAAACAAAATATTACAAAAAATCTTTCATCTCGGAAGTGTATAAAACTATAAATAAAAAACAAATTTTTATGAAAAACAAAATAGTTTTTCATTATAACACTGAATCTGGCACCTGTTTGCAGGTACATTTATAAAGGGTGTTTCAACAGCAAGTGGTGTAAGATTTGTGTTTTTTAATAAAACGAACAATTGTTGAGATATCTCTAAAATCTTAATTGCTTTATGAAATATACACATGGGGATTATTTATGGAACACAATATATTTCAAATGACCAGTATGGCTCTGCTTGCAGACCCTCATCCCTTTCTCGAAGTTTTCAATCGCTCTTTCACATAATTGGAGCTCTATCTCGGCGATTGCGGCTTCAATGTTCGCCTTCTGAGTTGGAATTGTTTGCGAATGGCAAGGATTCTAACGGTGTTAAGTAGCGGCCAATGGGTGTCTCCGAAATGAAACTTCGTGCGCAATAATTCGATTGTTTCGCGACTTGTATGAAACGTCGCACCATGCCATGGAAAGATGAGGTCGTCCGTATTCATATCCGGCTTGCGCGCGGTAGCGCGTAATTGCTTTTCCGGTCTTATTTTCGTAAAAGTACGGCCCTATGATAATTTCGGTCGATAAACAACACTAAACAGTTGTTCATTATGTGTGCATTGGCATCTCCTGAATCACTCGTGGGTGCGGCAATTTTGCTTATTAACGTAATCAGCAATTTACGAGCTACAGAGGTCCTCAGATATTATTCTGCCTATGCTAGAAAATATTATGAGGAGCTGTATAGAACTTATCCACATTTCACTGTCATGGAGAGAAGTGAATGTAGTTTTCATTCCCAAAGCCGGAAAATGTTCTCATGTTATCCCAAAGGACCTCAGACATATAAGTCTATCATTTTTCCTTCTGAAAACTCTAGAACGACTGATTGATATCCATATACGAGCTAAAACTTGATTGTTGATCAGTTGATCAGTCTTATGCTAAACAGCAGGATATTCAACTCTAAACTGGCTGAGACTTCTGCTAAAAGATGTGTCATCAGAGGTTTGCCCCAAGTCAGTGTCCTCTCTCCCCTTGTTTGGAACTTAGTGGTTAATGAACTGCTGATATACATGGAAGCGGGAGGTAGCAGGGTGATTGCCTACGCATGTTGCTATAGCAACATCAAAACTCCTAAAGAACTCCTTCAAGTAAATCTGAATAGATTAACCCGCTTTGCAGATCACTGTGGATTGGGAATAAACCCCCATAAAACTGATCATGTCTTCATTTTCAGAAAATACAAAATTCCAATTATAGACCCTCTTTCATTAAGCGGTACCAGTGTAGTATTTTCCGATACAGAAAAATATTGGGGTCTCATTTTTGACAGGAAACTAAACTGGAAACCTAACATTCAAGAAAGAGTCAATAAAGCTAGAATAGCTTTATTCTCTTGCAAAAAAGCCATTGGGAACAAATGGGGCCTTCAACCTCGCATAACCCACTGGCTATACATCTCGGTCATAAAACCGATACTTACTTACGGGGTGGTTGTCTGGTGGACGGCCTTGGAAAATGCAGTCAACCGCATTAAACTAAGCAGAGTCCAAAGAACAGCATGTATATGCATAAGCGGAGTCTTGCGATCCCACCCCCTTTGCGGCATTAGACATTCTGTTTCATATGACACCCCTCGATATTTTCAGCAGGAAAGTAGCTACGACTGCAGCTATTCGCCTTAAAGCGACAACACAGTGCACAAATAATAACTATCTTTTCCCTGGACTCGGTCTCATTATAATCTAAAACCGTCTTTGAATGCCGATCATCTCTCATGGAGATGGCAGAGCAGTTCAACGTCCACCTTTGTTGGGTGCCGGCCCATAGAGACATTACAAGGAACTGCAGAGCCGATGAACTCGCCAAAATTGGAACCACTTTACCTATTCTACCGGAAAAGGGTAGCATAGGTATACCAATCGCTACGTGCAAATTAATATTAAAGCTGGATGCCAATATAAGAACAGACCTTAGGCGGACTGTTGGACCAACATGTCTAGCGACTAAACAGATATGGCCAAAGCTAGGTGTGAATCGCTCTAAGAGTCTGATTTTTCTAAATAGGAAACATCTCAGCGCCATCATAGGTGTCATCACTGCCTCATAGGCAAGCACGCAAGAAGGCTTGGTGCTTTTACAAACGATTTCTGTCGAAGCTGCATGGACGAGGAAGACGATGAGACAACCCTCCACCTACTCTGTACGTATCCAGCTCCCTAACAGAGAAGAAAACTTCACTAAGGAGCTTTCTTCTACAATGACCTAAACGACCTAAAAAATATAGACGTAAACAGTCTCCTGCGCTTCATCGCAAGCTCAAAGTGGTTCCACTAGTAAGAGGATCATAGATCTACGTGGCATCACAATGGGCCAATAGTCCGAAGTGGGTTTGTGTTTCCAACAGCCATTCTTACCTACCCCACTTACCTAGTTTACTTACTTAGCCGCCGAGCCAATTTAGAAATGGCCTCTTCCGAAAACACGATTTTCTTGCAAAAATCAATGTTTTCCAGTACCCAATCCGAAAACGTACGGCACTGCTGATGGTCGGCCGGCTTGCGTTAATTGGGGAGCCAAATGTTTCGTCAAAATTCAATGCAATGTGGCTGTGGAGAATTCAAGCTCCTGAGAACGGTGACAAATGAAGGTGTCTGGGTCATTTGCAACCGTTTCCTTTACTGCGACAAATTGGAAGGAAAAATTGGCACGAATTTTTCGAATTTTCCTAATAAAATTCAACGATTTGAATTTTTTCTTTCACTGTGTAGTATTTCATGGTAGGAGTGAATTTCCCAAATTTATGGTTGACATCTCTCACTATATTCCAACCCTGCTTGTATCAACTATAAAATAATAGGCCTTACAAATGCTGCACCTCTTGTTGAAACACTCTTTATTCGGGGATGCAAGAAGTTGATTTTAAGGCCTACCAGAGCATGGTCTAATTTTTATTATGCTATTAACCTCGGCCAGATATCTGAAAACGAGAAAACTCTGAGGTGTAAATTTTGTACAGGAGTGGACCTAGTACTAGGCCTTGGGCTACTCCAGCGTTTGCAGGAGTAGGGTAAGAGTACCAGCTGTTGATGGAGACTTTAAAGCTTCGTCTTGAAAGAAATCTAATGATTTGAATCAAATGGATCGAAAAAGCTAGAGCATATCATTTGTGCAACAGCCATTCATGCCACACCGTGTTTGACACGGTTTTACAATATCAAGAAGGACAGTGACTGTGGTTCTTCCTGAATAAAAGTTATCTTTTATGGAGTTATCGATGGATTTGGTTGACTGAACTATGATGCGACTGAAACCAAATTGTTCAGGGGGCAAATTGTTATGGGTGTTCAAGTAAGCCATGAGCTTAATTTAAATTATTTTTCCAAACTATTCGCTTATATAGTGTGACCACATAAGAACGATAGGAAAAATTAATTTAATTAAAACAACAATGGTGTGAGATATAAAATTAGTTCTGGCTTTATGTTCATGCCATTATGTGTGGAATAGCTCATCATTCAAATGGCCGCCTCGGGTTTGCTGGCAGTGCTTCAAGCGATCGGTCCAATTTTTAATGACTCGGTCCAATACGTGCGGCATTATTCCGGCAATAGCGTGTTGAATGTTGGCCTCGAGCTCCTCTAAAGTGGTTGGTTTGTTAGCGTAGTCTAAGGACTTAAGAAAATAATCGAGTGGTGACAAATCGCATGATCACGGCGGCCAATTGATAAACGCTCGCCGTGAGATGACTCATTCGCCAAATTACCCTTCACAAAAAAAGTCAGTTAACATTGCTCTATACCTGAGATCATTGACGATAACCATGTCTCCTTCCTCATTTCGAAAGAAATAGGGTTCGATGATGCCGCCATGCCATAAACCGCACCAAAAAGTCAATCTTTGTGGATGCATTGATGCTTGGCCGAACACTTGTGGATTGTATTCACTCCAAAAATGGTAATTTTGCTTGTTGACCTAGCCGCCGAGCCAAAAATGGGCCTTGTCCGGGAAGATGATTTTTTGGCCAAAATTCAGATCTCCGGCCAATACATCCAATGCCCAATTAGCGAACTTACGGCGTTGTCTATGGTCGTCTGGCTTCAATTCTTGCGTCAGCACAAAATATACCCGGAAAAATGTACCCCCAAATCCAACTGCAAAATACGAGTAAGGCGGGATGACACTTTGGCGATGCCTAATTCAGCTGGTCGGTGCCGAATCGACACTTCTGGATCTTCTTCGATACTGTCAGCTACGGCGGCTATGTTTTCTTCATTTCGCACCAAACAAAGAGTGTACTAACGCTCAAACTTTTCCACGGCGCGACAAATTGCCAGCACTATCCGAAGTCATGGTGACGCCCGACATCAAGTGAAATTCACGTTGTGTATTTACAACTGAGCCGGAATTTCGATATTTTTTGATAATTTCCGCACGATCAGCAAGCGTAAAACGATGCATGATGAAATGGCAAACCTTACTGAATATTTTGACAGCTGGATGTCTTGGTAACTTTGACAGCTGTTGAAACATAACAATTGGAGAAACTATTATTGGTGACAAGATCTCTATCGAACTGAGTTCAAAACCACGGGTGTGGGGTTTCATACCACTATATGACAAGCGATCGAAAGACCTAGCGGCCTTAAAATCTAATAAGGAGTCCCTTTAATGTAATGAGGACCACCAAGGGCTTTATTGAATAATGAAATCGCCTTGCATATGCAATATTATTTGCTCACTTCCTTAATGATCTTCAGAAAATGCGAAAAAATTGCATTGTAGGATAAATAAAATAGGTCTTAAGAGAAATCCGATAGAAGCAAAATGCCCTACGCATCTCCAATTCAAACACTTACTCGTTACTCAATATTGCCGGAAATCAAACCCAGAGAGTTTACATTTTTAACGTAGAATAAAGACTAGCATACGGGTGTAGTGTGTTCAAGGCAATCATCAATGTAGTTATAGATCTCTATAAAAAGATGTATTGGCCAAATCTATTGTACAACAATTTTACAAGTGAAGGGAACCGTTTAATCTACGAGTACGATGTTCGGGATTTTTAATAGAGTCCTTGGCGGTTTCCTGCGTTCTTTGTATACTGGGATTTTAAAAGGTAAAAGGAGATCGCGATGATCTAGTTGATGAATAATGATTCAGAGATGATCACAAGTTTCTTTGTGTATATTGAGTTAAGGAAGCCAAGAGTATATACTTTTACAGACTTAATTCGACGTAGTATTGTCGTGAAAGCTATATTTTATGGTTGTGCTTCCAATGATGCCCTCCTTCGCAGATTTGCATTGATGCCACCGAAAAATATATTAAAGTCGTGCTCCTAGAAGTTGTCCGTTCTTTAGGCTAAAATTTGTCCCTGATGTAGAATATAGTGCAACTCCTTATACCAACTCAAAACATATTACTTAAATCTGCCTCTAACGACAAAATGAAATAAACAGCATTCTCGTTCTCGATAGCAGACACAATTTGTCAGTAAAATAAACCGGGTTTTCAACTTTACATTTGCGGTCAGGTTTAAAACTATTAGATATCTAACGGAAGGCAAAACGAGGAGATAATACTGCGAATTCCACCACCGACCTTCATTTGCTCAACTCAAATTTATAAAATAAAATTCGAAAACTTGTACTGTGAACATGTAAGCAAATTTATTAAATTATAAATAATTTGTACATGAGATTATTTCATGTAATTTCGGGTCATTTCTCGAAATTGATTTCACCACTTGGTGTCGATAAAATATACTGGAGACGGCAGCCATCAATTGAATAAAGAAAATCCTTGAAATTCGTAATAGAGAAGAAGGAAAATACAAAAATTTAAAAGAGCAAATAATAAAAGTCTATCGCATCAAAATATTTGGAATATATGCATTTTCAGTACTATCATGGCTATCAATATTTCAATATTAGTTTTGAAAAAAAAACTAAATTAGCGACAAAAAAACATCGGAAATGTTCAAAAAGTGTTTTGGCAACGACGATCTAAAGGAAACATTGGTTTATGATTGGCAAGCATGCATCAGGAATGGACGTGAAGCCGTCGTCGATGACAACTGTTTTGGCAGGCCATCGACATCACTAATTGATGAGCACGTCCATCAAAGATATACCACGTGCCAAAGGTGGACATTGCAAAAGACATGCTTTTCGAGGCTGATTCCGAGCAAACATTCATCAATCGTTACAGTATGGTGGTGTGCATCATGAATTTCTTGCCACAAAAATTCACTTGATTTGTGTGCCGTGAGGCTGCTTTCCTGTTCATCCCACTCATCCCATTTCACTGCTTCGGGGAACGCATGCTGAAGGCCACAGCGAACTTTAGCAACCAGAGATGTTTCAATGACTGGATCAAGCACAATTGCATTGCAGTCAATGGCGATAATTTTTAAGCCGAAAATATCGATTCTCACAGTGTACCTTAAACTATGTATAACAGAATGCCCCCTTTAAAGGCTTTTTCGAATCTGGCATGCTGGAAACGCTCAGAAAATCTGTTGTCATCTACATTAAATGCACTTTCATCGATATTGAGAGTGCCTTCGGCAACTATGTAGCTGTGCTGTTTGTCATATCATGCCTAGCGACTCTGCTCGATTTAGGCTTAATCGACGATTGGTTCGCCAAAAATGGTTGTTCTCTTATAAGAAAATCGTTGACTGGCTTGAATCATCTAGTGCTAAAAGCCGCCACCCATCGAAGCTAAATAAAGCTGGGTGTTATCTTTTAGAAAGCAAATACGTCACTGCTGATTTGTTTATAATTCAAAAACCGTTATTCTCATTTGCTGCTCTACTCGTAGATGTAGTCATTAATCTCCCTCTACTGTATATCCGTATTGGGCTACACTCTCAAACCTTCAATCCATTTAAAGGTACATAAATGGTCCTTCGTATAAGTCATTTGTCTAGAGCAAGGACTATCATTTGACTCCGATCGTATGGACATAGTGTCGGAAGCAATGACAACAACAGCAACAACACTGATATGAAGTCGACTTTCCCTGTACTCAGGAAGTTAGTCTGATTCTTAAGATGTCTCGCTGCGTCTTTGTGAAGGACGACAACTTTAGACTTCCCCACTCGTGAGGTAAACTCGCGTAAATCTTACAAGCGGAGACATGTGCAATCCTGATGGCATTGAACTATATTGTGCGGAACAGGAGCGAAGTGTTTATGTCTGTAGTGACATGAATCCTCTCACCACCTCTAAACTAGAAAGTAAAATTCACTGAGTCCCAATGGGATCGCAAGATTCGAGGCACCTAATGAATTCAGAGGAAGGCTTATGTATTAAAATCTGAATCGGCGAACGGACTGCATGTGTCCTCGGTTCGAGTTTCCGTTGACGTTCTTGTTGAGAACGACTGTAGATGTTTTGACTTTCCAGGTAAGATCAACCTTTCTTTTTTAATTTGCGGTACATGCATCAGGTCTCTGCTCTTAAACTTGATCTTTGTTTGTCTGTCTGTCTTTTCTAAATCGCATTATCTAAACAGGAAGGATATTAAAAAAATCAAATAAAAAAAAGACAAATTTTAGTCAACATTTTCGGGAATTATTTTACGAGCAGAAATAATAAGCATTCAGTGTTTGTTATTTTTTTCTAATACTTATTCACTGCCAGACAGTTTTGGTATCCGGAACGGTTTAGTTACTTTTTCTTCTGGAAAAATTCCCCCAAATTACTTTTATCTGAAACTTTTATTTGAGGTAATTAGCTTTGTTTATTCATTTCGGTGTTTCCTGTTTACTGTGCAACGCCTCATTTAGTGGCAGATGCTTTCCATCAACATGATAGAGTTTCTTTCGAAATTGTATTTTCGTTACGAGTAATTCACAATAAACTAGATCGGAGCTCGTCCGTCGCATGTCGAAAGGCAAACTACAATAGACTACTTGTCAAATCCTCAAATAAGCTATGTACAATCCCTTTATTAACCTCAACTTCCTGAATCCCATACCATCCACAATCTCAATGTCATTGACAGCATGAAATCGTTGTGACAAGTGTCAGTGTCTTCTACAAAAACACACCAAATAAACAAGAAACAAAAAAAACTATATTTCCTATAAATCGGTTTTGTTTATCCGAATTTTCTTTAAAAAAAAAAAAAACGCTATCGTACATCCCCTTTAACGTCACCTACTCTTTTTAAACCATCCACTACTCAGACACGCAATGGGGCCTCACGTACGGACAGAGATGGACATAAGAATATTTACGAGCAAAGTATACAAAATATTGCACACGGCCACCACTTTCTTTCTGCCTGCTTTCAGTTTTCCCGACTTCGGAAGCGCAAAATTGTTTCACAGTTTTAATAATAGTATTTTTGGCTAAAAAAAAATATCCGTATCCCTCATTACCTACCCGCATGCGGCGTTTATGTCCCCACTCCCATCCATGCTTTCATGTGTGTGATAATTTTTTCCAAAAGACTTTTTCCCTCTCGATGTGGTGTTTCTATGCCAATGATAAATAATAATAAAACAATTCTCCGCCTCCTTTGGTTGGTCCTCTTCATCATCATAATTGTAGTCATAAGATTTCTATTTGTCATGGTGTGGTATGAGCTGAGCCTTATCCCGATCACCACCGTACACCATCTGGCCTGAAATGATCTACACTCACGATCAGTGATCATGTTCAACGATAAATAAACAAACACTTTGAATTAGACTCGTTAGAAGGATAATCCAATTGAGGAACCACTAATGTCCATAAAAGTCCTCAATGTCGCGCCTCTTTGCCACGGCCATTTATCCTCATGCTCCTAATCAAAAATTAAAAAAAAAAAAAAACGCCCGAACTGTTAGTATGGGTGTTTCAGGCACACGGTCCTAGTGTTGTACATCTTTTTATTTTTTTTCTTGTTTTCTAATCACATGGTGATCGTGTGTGTTAGTGATCAGTGATCATTTTTGAACGTGAGGGCTAACGGGTGGAGGACGTATGGGTGGACGCATCAGTATCAACGGCACTGTAGTCTGCGGCACGAAAATGTGATTATTTTTGGTAACACATATACAAAAGGCGATACAGAAACATCATTTTCAAATTTAGCCAAAGTCTTGAGTTCGCAGATAAAAGTGTTTTCAGTTTGAAACTTTCGATCATACGATTTGGATCGCGCACCTAGTACAAGAGTACTCGCACATCGCAAACCTATTAAGTAAGCCAAAGGATTTCTTTTTCGGTTCGGTTGCAATTTGTTCTCATCTCGTGGAATACGTTATTCGACTTTTGACTTGGATTAAAAATAAAAAATAAACTAAATTTCAAAAGGACTCTGCAACTAGAGTTATTGAACAACTCTACACTTTTGGAGACTTTTTTTGTAAATTGTCGGTCAATTTTGCTGTATTTCGAGATTTCATTTCTAAACCGGACGAAGTCTACTCCTATCGGTCGTTCAAACGCGAAGATATGTAGAAAATTCTATTGAAACCTGATCGCTTTCTTGTGATCAAGATCAATTTAGTCTACGGAATTGTTAATGCAAATCTATTGCATCCATCGATATCGATCGATAAAACGGATTTCGGTTCATTTCTCATATAAATTTCGGGACTAATCTAAAAATCGAACCAATCAATCAGTCTGTTGATTTTTACTTCAGCTTCGTGATCGCTCATTCGTCAAAGGTCCCAACCCTGTCAGACTTTGCTTTCATTAGAAATTTAGTATGTTTCGCAATCTCTTCTGACCGGTGTTCTGACGATAGCTTCCTCATTTTGAAGTTCCAAAGTTGGAACTGATTTCACTGTAATTCCTCCATTTAATTTATTCTGCCTGAGAACAATTCGCCAATCATTTACTTTTCATATTGATTCGATTTGTTGAATTCTTTTTATTAATTTTCCTCTTTTCCATCTTGTTTTTCTAGGTCAACTCAGGATCGCATCATCATCAGGCGGTTGTTACAGACTACGCTAAACCAAACAAAGGCATTTCACATCTAACTCAGACCGAAATCACTGAAACTATCGTCGAGGATCATCATCCGGCGTCAACAATTGTTGGTGGGGATCAATTAGATTGTATGCTTGGTAGTCTACAAGAGAATATGTCTCGTCAAGGTGTCAATACTGTTCAAAAGGGCTGCTGCAATGCCTGTGAGAAACCAATTGTTGGTCAAGTGATTACTGCTCTCGGTAAAACTTGGCATCCAGAGCATTTCACATGCAATCACTGCAACCAGGAATTGGGTACACGTAACTTCTTCGAACGTGAGGGATTCCCATACTGTGAAACAGATTATCATAATTTGTTCAGCCCACGTTGTGCCTACTGCAATGGTGCTATTTTGGATGTAAGTTCTTAATTGATATCTATCACAGTAATTAAAATAAAAATAAGCACTTTTCTCTTATTTAGAAATGCGTAACAGCTTTGGATAAGACCTGGCATACAGAGCATTTCTTCTGTGCTCAATGCGGACAGCAGTTTGGTGAAGATGGCTTCCATGAGCGTGATGGCAAACCTTATTGCCGCAACGATTACTTTGAGATGTTTGCTCCAAAATGCAATGGTTGCAATCGTGCCATCATGGAGAACTATATTTCAGCCTTAAACTCTCAATGGCATCCAGATTGTTTCGTATGCAGGGTACGTATCACATTGTGGATTTTATATTTTTTAATTTTTAATTTCAATTTTTAATTTCCAAAAAAAAATTCTAGGATTGCAAAAAAGCCGTACGAGGCAAATCGTTTTATGCCATGGAAGGCAAACCTGTCTGCCCAACATGTGTGGGTGTTGACGAAGAGGAATAGAGTTAATTTTGTCGTTTTTCCCTTTTTGTTAAACCAAAAAAAACAAAAGCAAAAATAGAAATCAAATTTTGTTGTTCTCGTGCGCTGTGGGTTGTATTTTCACACGCCCCACAGAATTGGATATTTTTTTTAATTCATTGCGATATTGAAATGAATTTTTTAATTTATTTTATTTCTATTTATGTTTCAAAATATGAGACTATTTAAAAAAATAGAAATAAAAAAAGAAAAACAAAATAACATTAGAATTTCTTAACACTTTCCTCTTCTACGCATCCACACACATCGACACTTGTCCCTCGCTGCCTCTCATCCTCAAATGGAATGATCTTGCTAGCCATTTGCTATTTATGATCCACACAATAATTTCTCAGTTATTGTGCTCGATTTTTTGAGCTGCAATACTTTGAAAATATTGTGCAAGCAAATCTGTGACTTGGCAAGATACTGAAATCGAAAAAATTATGGTCTCTCATGCCCCTTGAAAATAAATTTTCTTTTTCAGCTAAATGACAAAACAAACTTATGTTACTCGTACTCTTAATCTATATCTTATTCTCTAATACTCCTAATTTTTATCACTAAAAAAAAACACCAAACCAAAACAAAACACGGGAAAATGCACTAAAAATGATTGTTAGGTTTTAAGCTCATATAAATAACTGTTAGGGTTTTACTATTGTTAACTTGTAAATTTATATTTATTTGTAAATAAATAATAAAAAAGAAAATATATAAAAAAAACACAAAAAACAAAAGAAACCAAAACAAAAAAAAAAAACAAAAATCAAAAGCACACAACCCACAAAGAATTAGCTTAGGGACTTTATTAAGCGAATCGATTCCGATTGGATAGATTTTGCTATTAAGCTTTTTTTGGCTAGGTCAAGGCTATCGGCTCTTCTGCTAAGCAATGGCGTTGCGTGCTTTATTGCTCCTAGTACGGAAACAGCTGGTAGTGACCTAGTCAGTAAGAGACTGCAGTCAGTGAGTTATAGGAAATAAACTTGAACCGCCGGTCAAGTTTGATTATTGGGGTTATTGACCCCCCCCCCCCTCTATGGGTTTGTTGTGGGTATTTATAGACACTTTCAAGGCCGTCTGACCTTATGTGCCGTAACATGGCTGTAGCATTGATTGTTGTTGTTATTAGTTTTTTTTTTTCTGAATAATTCTATTCTGGAGAGATGCCAAATATTGGTTTCAATTGATTGATTATAGTTTTTATGCTCATCAAATTGTTAATTCATACAAGCATGTACTTATTGACTGATGAATTGTAATTAGAAAATGATATTTAGTGCATTTTTCGAGTTTTTATTGTGCTTAACAATTTTCGGTTGGCTTATAACAATTATTTTATTTGGCAGGACCTATTGATGGTTAGAAAATAGAATAGTAAAAGAAAGTACTTTGAGACTGATTCTTTTTACTACGGTTGTCTCTCTATATTTTATATATCACACTGCCGGCAGCTGTAGATTGAATATAGCCTGGATATTTATTTCCCTTAGGCTGTGGCGACACATGTGATTCGCGTATCGACTCTTCAGCGTAAAATTTGCCTACACGTGATTCAGGTGATCCAGATTGAGGGATTATTGACTTTTAAGCTGCGCTTTCAAAGTTGCTGACGGTGGTAAAATATTTGTACACACCTTATGCTGTTACTCGTAAAAGAAAATCCATCTTCAACTGCTCTCCACGTTTTACTTGGGCGGCCCACTCGTCTGTCTGATTGGGAAAGTGCATTCCATTGTATGACATATTTCGCACTAGAACTGCCTCCGCACTATAGATGTCACCAATCTAATGAAATTTTCTACTTCGTATTTGCATATCTATGTGTTCGGGCAGAAGACTTTTAAGATGTTGCATAGACATCTATTAATCAAAATTTGTAGCTTCTTGTGACAGTTTTAGTCACCTACTTCACAATAGTAACACCCATTCTACGTTAAATCGCAGCTTTTGCTTTATCGATACTGCTGTCTACGCCCAGATCTGTGCCTCCATCTTCCGAAATAAGTGAAGTTGATTACCTTGTTGTTGTCCGGAAGTGTTGATTTGAGCGTTTTTGGGCCTTGGTTTTTGCAGTATTTATTTCGAGCCCAACTTTATGCGCTTCTGCTTCTAAATTAAGGACCATTTGATGTACGTTCATTTTCGTGTGCGAAAGCAGGCAGACATCATCGGCGTAGCCCAGATGTTTCAAAAATGATGTTATTGTCAACCACAGTCGCATATTTTTTCCCGATAGTGTTGCACGCAGCATGAAGCTGATTAAAACAAGGCACAGCAATGGCGAAAGAATGCAGCCTTATTGCTTATTGGGTGCTTATTGGGGTGGCCGTGGTGTAGTGGTAGTAGCAAACGCTTCTCACTCGGAGGGTCCAGGTTCGAATCCTGCCCATGGCAAAATCAGTTTTTCATTGTATAATTGGAACTCAGACAAAAAAATTCTGCGTGTGAAGGCATAACACTGACACGTAGATTTGGCTGTTATAAGAGTTTCAAGCAATGAAAAAAAATACTGGGAATTATATCTCGAATCACTCTGAGTGAAGAAAAACTCTCCGTCCTATTCGGACTCCCACCCCTGGAGAGCAAACATAGAAACCAAACACACCTGAGTTTCAAACCACTACAAAAACAATTTTCCTTTCTCCTCCTTCTATCTTTCCGCCCGCGCCCTGGCAACAGTAAAAGGGTATCAACCCCTTAGGCGCGCGTAAATTATAAAAAAAAAAAAAAAAAATTGCACTCCGCTGCGGATTTCGGATTCGTCTGACACCGTACCGTTATGTAAGACATAGCATTTATCACCTTCATCGGTTGTCTTCATCACAGCGACAAATTTTTGTGATATACCTTTCCTTCTCAAAGCACGCTATATACGAGTAACATCTCGATTCCAGAGGTCGAAGGCTTTCTGGTCGATAAACTACGTGTGTAGCGAAGATCCATACTGCATGCATTGTTCAGTAATGATTCGCAGTGTGTTGATGTGGTCAATGCAGGAGAATCCAGTCCGAAAGTATTGCTCTAAGCTACTCCTTGAAGCTCGCAAATTCTTTTCCTGTTTTCATATTCTGTCAAGTTTCCTTTCTTAGGCAGTTTTACAATCATTCCCCTCTTCTAATCTTCGGAAAACTCTCCCGTTTCCCATGCATTCCTAATGGGTGGCTGTATGATTTCCGGTGTGATGTTGTTTGGGGTGTGTGAAGTGTTCCGCTAGGATGACAACTGCCTCGTTTTTCTTTATGGCCCTGATAGCCGATATGATTTCCATTTTATTGGGACCGGAGGTGGGTATTCGTTAAATTTTTTCAGGGAAAAGCTCATCAGGTCTGGAACGAGTTAAAATGCAGGCTCTGCCTTTTTTTAGATAATTAATGTTGTCCACTAACTCATACATAGCAATAGTTAGATTGTCCTCAGATAGTGTACAAAATTTTCATGATCATGTGTACAAAGTGCTAAGTCATCGAAGGGTCGTCAAGTCTTATTTCCCGAAGAGCAAATTCATATCAGTCTCCTATTCGGAGGCTTATGCAATCTGATTTGTTGCGAAATTTACGTGGAGAAAGAAGCAGAGTATTTTATTTGAAGAGATAGTCGTAGTCAAGTTGTTTGAACATTTTCTTAACCCCTTAGTCAATTCCAAAAAAGTTCAAGAACGCAAATACTCGTATCTGCTGAATTCCTTCAGTGGATTGAATGCAATAAACATAGAATTTCTCTGATCGTGTGTGGTTTTGTATCACACTACAATGGCTAAGTCCTCGAAAAGCTGCGTTATCAATAGCTGTGGGGTGGCCGTGAGGTGGCCGTGGTGTAGTGGTACTAGCAGTCGCTTCTCACTCGGAGCGTTAAGGTTCGAATCCTGCCCATGACAAGTCTTTCAAGTTTTTCATTTGTGTAATTCGAACTCAGACAGAAAAATTCTGCGTGTGAAGGCATAACACTGACACGTAGATTTGGCTGTTGTAGAGTTTCAAGCACAAAAAATACTGCGAATTATAAAATTCGCGTCACTCTGAGTGAAGAAAAAACTCTTCGTCTTATTCGGACTCCCACCCCTGGAGAGCGAATATCGAAACCAAACACACCTGAGTTTCAAACCACTACAAAAACAATTTGTCCTTTCTCCTCCTTCTACCTTTCCGCCCGCGCCCTGGCAAAAGTAAAAGAGTATATAACCCCTTAGGCGCGCGTAAATTATAAAAAAAAGGCTGAAAACAACAACAACAACAAAACTCCACGGTGCATATATCAAAAGTTTCATACTACATATCTGTAAAAGGTCAGTAGCATTTCTGGCGGTTGTCAACAGAAAAAATTGCATAATTCTTCTTTTATTAACTACAATATATAATATCTAATAATATCTACTGCTAAGTTAAGTTAAGGACCTTACAGTTCCATTCTACAGACCACTCTATTTTGAAGGAGAGTTTATAATCTTTTTTTTTTTTTTTGATTGACTTAATTATTTATCTTTCTCATCGCTCATAGACTTCTCTGTTACATCTCTTCCTCCAAATCCCCAAATAAGACCAAACATTGTTCGATTAATCCTGCGTTCAATACGATAAGAGATATTATCATCCGCCTTAGGTAACGTTCATACTTCTACGCCATAGCACAAATCTTGGAAAGTAAGGGTTTCCTCAATTGCCTTCTTAGGCCAAAGAAATAAATAGCAATTGCCAAGCGTAACTCTTGATTTCTGATGAGATGTCATTATCTGAGTTATTAGCAGAGCCGAGCTAGTCAAAACTCCCTTAAAGTCTACTCAGACATTCTGTCCGATTCATCGATGTTACGAATCTCGCAGCCTTCAAGCACAGCTAAAGCCGTTGTTTTTGTTTCTGTTTCAATACCTGCAAAGGCACAGTGACAGCTTGCTGTATCGTGTTAATTATATCAATGTTATCAGCTTATGCAATGCTTATGCTTATGTGCATCTAGCACAGACTCTTGGAAATGTGCCCCTGCTGTATAGCTCGTTCCTATAGATACTGTCGTATGCGGCATTGAAATCAGTGGTTTGTATCGTCTTGGATTTTCTTTATTATTTAAATAAAGTCGCAATTATACAAAATAAACAAATACCCGTAGGTAGTAGGCATTGTTGTTGTGTATGCTGATAAATCGGAAACTATTCTGGATTGGGAAGACAATATTCTGTGTGATAGAGCCTCAGATTTTCGAAAGAGTGGCCATAAATTGGACTGACAAGATCCGATTCGTCAAATACAGCCGAGGAAGGCATGTGCCAGAAATCATTTTTAAAATTTGTTGAAGACTTTTGATTCAAACTCAATGCCGGTCGTATTTTCACTAAAACTGCAATTTTGTCGATTTTCAGCATGCTCATTGTGCTGGAGCTGCTTATTTCTTTTCTTTTTTTTTTGATTAGTCCTTGCGTATTATACGGTTTTTTGTGTAACAGCAATAATATAAAACAAAAAACTAACTCTACAACCGTCCGATGACTTGTAGAATTGTAGTTTTGTGTTGCAGTCCCCTGATTTAAGTCAAAATTAGCTTTTTTATTGGTGGTATCCCATACTATGATATCATCCAAAATCTAAAATCTCCAGTTATGTGTGACTAATGACTGAGTTGAAGCAACTTTTTCTTAAAACATCATACCATCAATTTGCATGTTTATTATCATTTTAAATATATTAAATATAGAATATATATTGTGTCAGTGGTAAAATCATCTCTGGTTGTGTTTCCTATTTTTTGCAGAAATTTATGTGTTGATTTTCATTTTAATTTAATAATGTTCCTCAATCAAAGAGACAATGAAGAGTTGACCATTAGCGCGACATTGAATCACGTGAACTTCGCTCAACAAAAATCAAATTTACCACCCAATTTTGAGAGGGGAAATATAAATTCAAATTTATTTCAAAGAAACCAAACCGTATATATTTTTATTTAACGAATATTAATTTAATAATATACATATATATCTTTTGGCACAAGCCTACTTTCTTTTTTTTTTATTAAATTTTCGTTCCTTCTTGAGAAATTGCCAAAGAGATCTTTTCATTACTCTTCCAAAACGAATCAAGTAAACAATTGTTTTTTCTGTTGTTTTTTTACGAGTAAGTACACAAAATAATTTATTATTAACCCAAAAAACCTGATTGGAAAATATTGTTCTAACCGGAATGAAGAACATATTTTTTTGTTTTATTTATTGTTGTCTGCTAGAGGGAAAAATATTGAAATGGTGCCAAGAACAAAAAAAAAAAACTTATCGACACAATTTTTGAAAGACAAGTATATATTCAATATTTTCGAACGAATTACGAGTACTTCTTTAGAAAAAATATTGTATCTCTCTATCTATGTATTTACAGTGTGTTCAACAAAAACGTGCGTCTAAAAAACGATTGAAAAATGCCAGAATTTTATTAAATCATATTTTCTTATTAAAGTATTTATCAAAACGAATTGCGCAGTTACATTAGTAAGAAGTCCAATCACCATTATTATTTATAATTACTTGACATCGTCTAGTGCAACTTTCACTTAATTCTTACGCATATTCTAAACTTAGGTCTCTATAAATTTGGTTCGAGACCCGCGCTATTTGTTTTGTGGTAGTTTGAGGTCCTTTGGGACAACATGAGAACATTTTCCGGCTTTGGGAATGAATACTACATTGACTTCTCTCCATGACAGTGGAATGTGGATAAGTTCTACACAGCTCCTCATAATATTTTCTAGCACAGGCAGAATAATATCTGAGGACCTCTGTACCTCAGCAGGTATTACACCGTCCAGACCAGCAGATTGTATGGTTTGAAGCTATGCAGCGCCTAGAGCAGTTAGTCTCTTGTAATCAGACCATGAATTTAGTTCCCGGTTGCATTAGGCCTGTTTGGGCTGCTACTGGCCGCGAATTGGGAGCTATCTGGAAAGTGGGTGTCCAGTAGCAGGTTGAGTGATTCATCACTTGAGGTTGTCCAGGAGCCATCGGTTTTTTTCAAACAGCTAGGCATCATAGGATTTGTAGAGAGGATGTTTCTTAGCCACGATGCCTCAGAGGTTTCTGTGTTTTTGTCACACAATGACCTCCAAGATTGTCGCTTTGCCTTCCTCAGTTCTTTTTTGTATAATTTAAGGGATTCTTTGTATGAGTCCCAGTCAGTCACTTTTCTTGTTGAGACTCTCTGGTATGTTGAAAAGTTTTTTACAAGTGTTTCTGGGCAGTCCCAGTGCTGATGTTCACCAATGTGGCTTTTTCTTGCGTTGCAGAAACCTTTCATCTTTTTTGTCCAGACTTTCTTCTAATAATTATAAATAAAACAAGATGAATCATCTGTTAATATGATGTTGCTCCAATCCCGGTCTAAATTCTGTGTTGCCCAACGATACTCCTGTTTTTGATGTCAGATTCTGCCTTTTCTGGAGAAGTTTTCTTTTGCGTTCCTCAGACTAGTTGTGGCGTTTTTCTGAAACAATTCTCAAATTACTTTGTTGTCCTTGCTGGATGTACTGGGTGAGTTACTAAAAAAAAAACACTTTCGAAACGCTTTTTAAAAGCCGCACTTATTTTTTAATAGTCTTTTACCGTCGAAGTAAAAACTCGTAACAAACTATGCGAATGCGTGATCGGCAATTAAATGCAAAGAATTTCGGTATAAACATGTGTGTGTGAGCAAATTAAGAAGTAATTTAACGCACGCTTTTTGGGACACACTGTATATATTATATAATAAATATTGTAATTTGAAATTGAAAAATGAAGTCTCTCTTATCCTGCGGTAGTGATGATGATATATGTAAATGTCTGGCGTTAATATAATATATTGATTGGAATCATTGCTATTATTATTGAATTTTTTTAAGCGTCGCATCGTTTCCGGTTATAGTTATGTTATAGTTTTTTAGATTGCCGTAAACTCTGCCTTTGACATCGGTTTGACCGATGAACCAGAGATTTGGTTTTCCTTTGAACCTCAGAGCTAAAGCGTCCTTGACAATTCGCTTGATACAGCTGAGCTAATATTGTCTTCCTTTATTAAAATTGTTGAACTATATTTGCATCGCATTTATGACTTATAGTCGCCCACCTCGACCTACGTACCCTTGGAAGAAATATTTTTGTATCGATGATCTCCAGTATCAGATGTCTCTCTACATTTTCTCTAACATTGTATCCCGCAGAGGTCTTTGCAGAGCATCATCGTTGCCTTTCATGTTAGAAGTTTTAGGAGCAATTGTTTTGTCAAACAAAATAGAAACGGTTTGACTATATTATTTGTCAGAAGAACATGATGTTACAAAGCAATTATAACGCAATTCAATTCAGCCCATCAAGGATGAGTAGATAATACTTTGCTTGTCAGCGGTATGTACTCGTATTACTTTCGTCATCATTTGCTATCAGATCTCGTGTTTTCATCTTTGTTATCGAAGACACTTCTGCTGCGACAGAATGTCGTTAGTTAACGAATAGCAACTGAAGATAATGCCTTCTGTTTTAACAGCTATACATACAGGTGAGAAAGTTATAAAACCGCGTTATCTTTAAAATACTTGCACAAAAATTTTGTCGATTTGCTGTGGCAGGGCCCACAGTATGCCAATTAGTATGGTGAATTTTAAACATTCACTCAAAACGCTAGTTACTATTTTACATTTTACAGCGATATGTCTTTGTAGCTCTAGAAATACAATACATAGAATTACCTTCTCGGCCTAGGAATTTTAACTGGACGTTTCCTCGATCACAAACACTTTTCTCTTTCGAATGAGATCTTTTACCCCTCACCGGTTGAAGAATATTTAACTAAAAGAAATCAAACTGCAAAGAGGCTACCAGGGTTGGAGAATTCTTTTACTCGGTTTTAAAAGACCAAACAGACAGAGGAAAGTCATAAAAAGTTCAAACGAGTCAGGAATGCGGTTGCAGCCGCAGAGCCAGCTGTCAGCTCTTTCGGTAAAAAGAATCATCACCAATCTGCTTGCAGATTTTCTCGTGTCTCCGCCTACACACTGGAAATTCTGGAATGCCACAGAGCTCTGTTCTATCTCCGACACTCATTTTAATTTTAATTTATGATTTCTTGCTTTCCACTTATACTATCCCTACTTTTCAGATTTGTTCCCGGGCTCACGTCCCTGCTCCTCGGCCGTAGAATGTGCCCATAGAATGTATGTCTGCTGTAGTAAAAGCGAAATCTAAACACCCAGCCTTGAACAATAAATAGCACTTGCATCGTCGAACCTATGTCAATGCATGCAAGATCCTCCACTGATCTGGCTTCAATATTTGCCTCAAATTGGAGTACAATGTCCAAATCTTTGCAATTGCTAAATAGGATTCACGATAAAACTCATAGATAGCGCCAATATTTCCCAAAGAATTGGCACGCTCCAATACCGATGTTATGTGTCTCACCCTATCTCATTCTATCGCTATTTCTCCCACCAAGGCTCCAACGAAATAGTTTTCTCACTCTTCATGCCTTTAATCGTAAACCTGTCTCCCTATGAATGCTCATCAGTTTACATTTCCATATGATTTGATTCGTTTTCACCACCAAGAAATCTCCTACACCTTAGAATGACTATAGATCTGTTTGGGGTAGCATGATAGCCCAATGTTAATCCTTGTTTAGGTATTGTATCCCCTGAAGCTTTGCTGTTGATCATGGGGGTTCAACTCTGCGAAGTTTTATATACATATATATATATATATGTATATATATGTACATATTGTTAGCATCGTCTTTCAATTCTGCCATACTACTTTTTGGAAAATGGGATAGAGAGAGAAAGGAAGATGTTTGGGCTAAGTGGTTATTTCGCTCCATGGGTGGCATCCAACATTTAATGGGGAGACTAAATTCTTAATGGAGGTTGACTTGTTGTGGATGTCTTTCGGGCGAGGCTGGGATTCAAACACCGAACCTTCGTATTTGGAAGCCAGTCCACTACCACTTAAGCCCCGGCCAACCAGTTGTCCTCCAATGGGAACCTTGTGGCTCTTTACATTTATATTCCTATCGTTTACACTTTACAGTCTCATTTTAAAAGTTGCATGAATATTTTTTTTTCTGACTCATAAAACTTCATTTTCTTTTCTTTCAGGACTGTCGCCGACCCTTCCAAGGTGGTTCATTCTTCGATCACGAAGGTCTTCCCTACTGTGAAACTCATTACCATGCCAAACGTGGATCACTTTGTGCCGGATGTTCAAAACCAATTACTGGCCGCTGCATCACTGCAATGTTTAAGAAGTTCCATCCAGAACATTTTGTCTGTGCTTTCTGCTTGAAGCAACTCAACAAAGGCACCTTCAAGGAGCAAAACGACAAACCCTATTGCCATGCTTGTTTCGATAAGATATTCGGTTGAACGCACTCCCCCAATCAATAATTAAATCATCGAACGATTAAAAAAAAAAAAAAGTAAAGAACAAAGATTACAAAAAGAAAATCAATATATACCATATATATATAAACATATATAAAACCAAACTTTTGTAATAAAAAAAAATCAGGACAACATTGTGTGCATGACAAATGCATGTAATACAAAAACAAACAAAAAATCTTTATATGTTAAACTAAAGCTCTAGTTCTGCTTATATAAACGTAAAAAAGTTTTAAATAAAAGAAAACACATAAACCACAAGGTTTAAACAGATTTAACTTCCGTTTAGTGCCACGGTGGCACTGCCACCAACTATTTCAAATAACGATATTTGGCAGATGCAATTCTTTGGATTGAACAAACTCTAGAATAAGGACTTTAACCAGGATGTGTTGTAAAATATTTATTTAAAAAAAAAAATTGATTGTTTCTGTAGCCCCCTCAATGTTTATTTGTACTCACAAATCGGTTCTCCTTTTTTTTTGTTTTGTTACTACATATATGTTTTACTAAATTAAAAAAAAAATAAGAAAATTGTCGCATTTGTTTGTATGTTTCCGTTATTATTTTAACATTAATTATTGAGAAATGTAGGAAAAATAAACTATTTTATTTACAAAACTAAATGATTACTATATTTGCAATAAAAATGAGAAAAAAAATATTTTTACAAGAAATCACTGTACAGCGATTTAATTTGGTTCTTTTTTTTTGTTAGTTTTTATCTTATTTAGTTAGTCAACTGTCTGTTTAGTTGAATTCGATTCATGTTTTTTTTTTTGTTTTATGAAATCTTATTGTACGGAATTACATTGTCTTCTGCCTTCGACCGTGTTCGTTATAGGTTTTTATCCAGAGAAAATGTGGACAATTACCAAGGTAACCTTTTAATTACGATACAATAAGTTAGATTTTCTAGCAATGGTTACATTTCTTGACACAATCCTACCTTACCACGGCTGTCTTATATAAAACACAAAGAATTATCTTGATGACGATTTATTAAATTCATTCGAGAGTTTATTGTATACCATTTATTGGAATATTTGGAAATAGTTTCGGGCATATGTCCACCACGGTTGCCCCGTAAAGAGCCCACTCTATAGATCCAATTTTCAAATACTTTCTGGAGCAATTGTACCGTTCTCTATTGACAGCAACTTGTGCTCCGTCCTCATTTTTGAAGAAATAAGAACTGATAATGCCGCCGGCGTACGATCCGCATCGGATGCAATGGCATCTGGTGAACTTTTTGAGGATTGTCCCCGCTCCAAATACGGCAGTTTAGCTTGTTCACGTAGTCGTTTGACCAGACATGAACCGCATCATTGTTTAGGGTAAAAAACTGGGTCAACTTCCAATCACCGATCACTCGTCGCAATAAATAGTCACGCGACTTTAGCTCTTGTACCAATTGGATCTTATAAACATCGAGACCAAGATCTTTACGCGGAATTTTCGAGATAGTGAATGGATAAAGGCAAAGTTGCTGCGAACGACGACGAATCGATAAATTGAGATCCTCTTCAACACAAGCTTCCACAGCCGCGATATTTTCTTCCGAACGCACTGTTCTCCTCTTTGTTGGTATGTCAGTATACAATAGCGTGAATTGGGTGTGACATTTTTCAATAATTCAATAATAGCACGTTCAGATGGCCAATGATGTCTGTTGTAAATTTCACGAAGCGCTCTATACGAGTAAATTTCGCGAGCTTAGATTTTGGATTTTGAAACCGTTGTTGTGGTGTCAATCTTTTTATGATGAAATGGCAAACTATACTGGAAATAAATGAAGCTTGGCAGCTCAGTGTAACAGCCGCTTTGCTATTTAATTTGTATTGAAAAGTCTGATACTGATATTTCTTTTTCTCGGATACTTATCTAACAAACTTTGGAGATGTAGGGTGTTTTCATAAACGTCAGCCTAACTTAGGCCTAACTTAGATCTGTTCATAAACTCAGAAACTGAGTCGTACAAACGCAGATGAATTGCAGTAATATATGTCATTAGCGTCGGGCAGATTGTGCAGCCATTTTACACTAACTGCAGCCATTAATGATTTTAGTCTGATATTTATGAACATTCAGTGACTTACTTAAAATTGTACTAAAGCAGGCCTGCACGCGTTCTGCTGAATTGGTGCGTTCATTTATGCAACAAAGCAGAATGACGATTGTACTAACGCCGATTTCCGACGTTTATGAAAACACCCATACATATGTACGTATTATGATGAACTACAGCATTTAAGGAGAAGACCAAAATTATTTGATTTTATTTTGCAAATAACTGGTAGATTCTTTTGACTCAAAGAATTCATCAGCGTCATTACCATTTGCGAAAACCTCTTCTATAAACATGAATCATTTAGCACTTGCCGTGCTAAAGCCAGACGATTCCTGCAGTTCGTTTCCAAAAAAATTACAAAACAAGAAAATGATTTTCTTCGTCTGATAATGAGTGAGGAAGGTCATAAATGGGTTCACACACCAATAAAATTGCCGTGTATAGGGCACTGAAAAGCCAAAATTAATTCATCAGCTCTAATCGCACTTACTATGTTAAGTGCTGAGTGTAGTGTAGTGTTACGAGTACATCAGCAGAAGTTATTGAGCCTTTCTTCCAATATTGTAACCTCAAATGGTGAAATAGTTACCTACTTACTTAGATGGTACAACAGTCCGGAGTGGACCAGGGACTCAGCTAATATGCCGGTCTTTTGCTAGCTGCCTCCAGTTGCGCCCACGGAATTGGCTGAGGTCCCCTTCCACTTGTAATCGCCACCTAAGACGAGGTTGTCCTCTCTTGCACTGTCCCTATGGGTTGGAGTCGAAAAACTTTCCGGAATGAGACGCTGCACTCAAGGTGATCTAGCCATCTAAGCCGGGTTATGCGAGCTTCTTCGACGACGTCGGCTTAGGTGTACAGCCCGTACAGTTCACTGTTGAAAAGTCTACTAGATTCTCCATTGATGTAAACCGGACCAAAAATGAATTAGGAACCTTTCTCTAGAGCGTTTTTATCTGCCATTCGTCTGCGCCGTAAAGAAGGACTGAGATGATTAGTATGACGCCTTTTTGGTTGCTTGAGAGAGAGCTTTATTGCTTTTAATACATCTTTATCGTAGCTATTGCAAATATTACACTATAAAACTACATTGCACAAATTACAGAGATGTGGTATATGCTACCTGAAAAAAATAAATATAATTTGTTAGGAAGATGTCATTATTGATTTTAAAGAAAGTTTGAAGGTAAAGCCGTATAAACTGAACTTAATATTTTAGATTTGAGAGAAGGGGAGGCAACGATGACCAAATTTCTACATTCCTACTTGATTTCCATTAACTATTTATGAGATAAATAAATGTAGAAAACTTGTGAACGGAATATAATAAATAAAACGATATAAATAAATAAATAGGGGCAAAAAAAACAACGAAAAGTAATAAAAAAGAAACAGTTAACAGTGAACAATAAATAGATAATAAATAAAAGATAATATGAAGAATAAATACTGAATAATATACAATATTATAAATCATAATAAATAATAAATAATGAATAATAAATAATATATAATCAATAGATAATATACGAGTATATCAATAAATAAATAATAAATATTTTTCAAGTACTAGGTGGCGCAACAGTCATCACCCTATCGAAAGATGCTAGGTATAATTTTTGCAAATGTCGGCAAATGCCAATTCTACAAAATATATATGGAATATCGACCAGACGACTTGCCACGCAATTGGACATCAATCGTCGGCCTTTACTGAGAATTTTGGTGAAATACTGTAAGACGTTCCCTTACAAAGTGCCGACTGTGAATCAACTGTTAGATGTTGACAGCCAAGCGCGTGTAACCTACTCTCAAGCCATCGTGAATCTCGACCAGGAGGGGGACAACTTTTTATCAGTAATCATCATGACCGACGAGGCCCATTTCCATCTCTGTGGATATGTGAATAAGCAAAATTATCACTTCTGGGGCTTCGAAAATCCGCATATAACCCACGAAGAGCCATTACACCCGCTTAAAGTTCACGCAAGGGCCTTAGCTTTTCGAAAACACCGAGGTCCAAACGACTGCTGTGAACGGCGAGCGCTACAGTGTCATGTTCAACGACTTTTTCATTCCTCTATTGGATGAATTGAGACTGGAGAACATGTGGTTCCAACAAGGTGGAGCAACGGCACATACTGAACGAGCCACAACCGAAATTCTGAGGGCTGAATTTCCGGGTCGCCTAATCTCTCATTTGGCGATTTGCACTGGCCGGCAAGATCGCCTGATTTAACCGTTCCAGACTTCTTTTTGTAGGGTTTCTTGAAGTCATGAGTCTATGCCAATAAGCCTCTTCAAGCGCTCAAAAAGAATATACGTCAAGAGCCTTGTTTGCACTTTTCAATATTTTTGCGGCAGAAAAATTCCAGTGTTGAAAACGGTTGCATCTAGTGAAAGAATACAAGTATCATCGGCAGACATAGCAGATTGAGAACTATTAAGACGTGGAAACTCAGATGTGTAAATATTGAATAAGATAGAACCAAAACCTTGAGGAACATCTGCATCGACAGAGTAATCACTTAAAACCAACTATCAGCGGACACTATCTATCCCTCGGATAGAAATGACTTAATAATTTTGATCAGGTAAATAGGTAAGTTAAAGGTAATAAGCTACAAGCCATACTGTATCAAGCAGCGAGAAATACCATACCTGTATTTTTATCTTGAACAAAGTTACTTTTTATATGATTATAGATGCAGTGCACCTGATGCACTGCTCCAGAGGCAGGATATTATGAGAAATTGCGTGTGCTACCAAATTATTTTTAAATAGTTTTTCGAAGCACTTGCTTAGAGAGCTAAGTAGACTTATCGGTCTATAATTGCATGGTATGGTAGCATTTTGCCAGGTTTTAGAATAATGAGAACTTTGCAGATTTCCAATATACAGAGTGGTATCCCAGTTTGATAGAGCCATTGAATAGAATTTATATAACATCAATGGAAGATGTCTTAAATGTAAATTCTTTAACTAATGAAGGCCAGACGATTTATTAAATTTCAGACGTGAAACTAAACCATTAACTTCCGTAAAGGATACGACATTGGTCTTCGAATGAACTTGTGTTTATCAAGTTCATAGAATGCTCAACTGCTGAAGTAATGTTAATTTCTGTTATTGACATTACTTACGAGCTAAAGCATTTGCTTTTTCAAGATAGCTTGACAACGCATTTGCCTTTCAAGCCCAAAGAAGCAGCAATTAGCAAGAGTGATTCTTCGCAGTTGTCGGAGTTGATAGCGGAGCCGAGGTACACAGATAACGGGTGAGTTCATAGACGTCAGCATTTCTAAGGTAATGCAATCGTAGATATTTTCCTCGTGTGTTTTTGAACACATTCACTGCGCAGACATATCTTGCGTTGTTTTGTGTTCAAAAATGTCATGCCAGTGCAAAAAAAAGCCATATTCAAAAAATCCTAGATTTGCTTATTTTAAAAGAAAAACGTTAATTATTTTTATTATTTATTATTTCAACAGTGCTTACATTTTCCTTTTCAAAAAAAGCAAAACAATTCTAACTTTTTCTGCAGCGACAATTGAAATGTCTTACTAAACATTTCATATGCTCACGTTTATGAACACAAGGGTAATACAGTTTGACTAAATTAGTTCTGCAGAAAATCTGCATTATTGAACGCAACTTATGCAGTTCTTTGTCAGTATGACGTTTTTTAAAACACCCATAGTCCCTTACTACCTGAAAATAGTAGCTGACTATCATAACGTTTTTGACTAGCCATCGATGTTGTATTTCTCTCTTTATATGCTCGTTTGTTTTGGTTTTCCTTCGTTGAACGCTAAACCTATCTTTGCCGCTTCTGTATCTATAGCCGCAAACGCTCCATCGATAGTTCTTCCCATTAAGTCAATGTCGTCTGCATATGCGAGTAATTGAATAGACTTTTGCCTCTGAAGTTGACTTGTGAGTCTTGCATGATAACGTATGGAATTGTTTAAGTCTTTTTCTGACATTGCAGGTCTCGATTTTGTCATTACCGATTTTGATAGTCATCTTGCATAGTCAAATGAGCTTGGCAGGGATGCCGAAACTAGACATGGTTCTGTATAGTTCGTCTTAAGGATCGAACAAGATAGATTTGTGAGCTAACTTCTTCAACCATCTGTTGTTTTAAACAGCTCAGCAGTTGAGCTATCGAGTCCAGTAACTTTGTTAGACTGAATTCATGGATGTTGTTCGTCATCACCATTGAAATCTGCAAAAACAATCTTTCCAGATTCTCAGCACCGACTGTGGTTCTACTATAAGCTTGGAGATGTAGTATTTGCCAAAAATAAAACGAAATCTTGAAATATGTCGCTTGAAATTTTTTTCGACTAGGAACTGATGACTTGAGAAACAACCCCACTACTAAGGAACATTTTTGGAGACCGAATAATTTCAAAAATTCAAGATTTAGTTGGCCTTGGCGTTATCTGGATTTGACACCATCAAACTTTTCCGGGAGGATCTTTGAAAGAAAAAGTGCAGACAAACACTCAACGCATGTCGTCATGTCTAGTGTGGGCATTCCTGGCAAACTTATTCGTGTATTTAAAATAATGACGCACATACACGCTTCACGTTAGGGCCTGTTGCATCTTTTCTGACCAAAAAAAAATAATAAAGAAAATCCGTGCAAGACCCTCAAACGAATAGACCATAGCATCTCCCATGTTAGTTAGAAATCCTACAAAACGTGGAGCATCTTTAGAATAAATTAAAGAACCTCTCTCTCCGGCCGTTTCAAATCTTTATTCAATTAAAACTTTTGATTACTTTGAAAACAATTCGTGCATGCTGCGAATCATCTCAAACATAAATATTGTCTGAACATTTGAGTATACTTGAATTGTGAATTAGTTGAATGAAGAAAAATTGATCGCTACCTTGAAAGGATGGGAATTATCTTATAAGATCAATAAGACACTGATCATACTGTGCAATTGAAGATCAGAGTCATAGGCGGTCAAATATGTAGAAACAAACCTTCCGATTCTATGGCTTCTTGACTCGTAAAGATATGCTAGGAGAAGGGACTTTCAGTTGCCTGCTTCAAACTCACTTCCCATCTAACTACATCACACACTGTTCACAACCAGCCCACATAATTGGAGCTCAAGTGAGTTTGACAATTTAACCCACTGTAGTTTATATTTTTAGTAGTTGAGTGCTGTAGAAATAGGGTAGGCACTGAGAGGTGTCAACTAGACGATAGCCAGGGTTGTAAATGTTTCTACACATCAATTGTGCTTATTTTACCTCCAAGTGTTAACCATCAGCACTATAAATTTGGTAGCGGATGATTTCTCCAGATGGAATCGAAAGTGAGCTCAGACCGGCAAGGATTTTCGTTGTGGCGGAAGAGCCTTTAATGGACCAACGACAGTGCTCCCATCTCCGAACGGGTTCCTGGCGTCGGTCTACCCGTCCCCTCGTCCTAGGGGTATCTATAATGGAACAAGCCCTCCAGGATCGGGGTTGTGCCGTCGGGGTAACCACCTAGCCATGGAAAAAAAACTCAAGTTACGAAGCAACAACAAGCCACTAGTGGAGGAGCTAAACTGCTGCAAAACAAATATTACGAGTACTGCCATCCAAGAAATGCGATGGGATGGACCGGGCAAAAATGGGATGGACTGCAAAAGAAGTTTTGAGTTTCTGGCATGATAACGAGCGCCTCGTAATAATCCGTATTAAAGCTAATGCGCTGCGCTGATATGCGCTCACGCCCCCACAGAAGAGAAAATTTACGACACCAAAGGTAGCGTCTACGAGCTCTTGAACAAGACTTATAAAATGATCCTCGACGACAAAAGTAGAAAGAAAGGGCATCTGTGGTAATACTGTCGGAAAGAATAACCTGCACGGCACCACCTCCGATAACCGATTCAGACTAATCGACTTAGCGGTGAGGTGAAGCGTTGTCGTAACTAGCTCGCGGTTCCCTCATCTTGATATTCATAAGGGGACTTGGAGAACTCCTGATGAATCAACCGTCAATCGGATTGACCACATTGTGATTGACGCAAGACACTCCTAAAATGTTATGTATATATGTCCGAACCATCCGAGTGTCCAACATCGAATCGTATCATTACCTTTTTGTAGCCATGGTATGGTTGCGGATATCCCAAAGATCGCAGAGACAAACTAATATTGTGAGGAAGTTTGATGTCGGACGGCTACAATCGCAAAAGATCGCCAATTTCTTTTCCGATCGGGTCTGCTTTAATCTCTTAACAGGTCCTATGACGCCAAAATCAAGTATTGAAGATCAGTTTCAGCATTGCCAAAAAGCCATGAGAGATGCTGCCTCTAATGTGCTAGGTTTCGCTCGACTACCACAACAAGACTCCTGGTTTGACGACGACATACAGTTAAGCAAGAGGCATACAAAATTGCGCTGAAGAGGAGAGATAAAAACTGACTTCTCAGGAGGAAAAAGAAAGATGCTACTTAAGGAATGAGATTCGGAAGTGTTACCAAAAGGTAAAAACAAACATGCCATGGACACCAACCTGGAAACGAAGCTTCTAGAAACGAATAAGCGAACATAGTAGTAGGGTCGTAATCGATGTTGAGGATTTAGAAATAGCATTTTTGTAGACCGTAAAACGGCGATGACGAACCAAATACCACTGTCAATCAGAATCAACCTTCAATCTTGACTATGTAGACCAACAATTCCGTTCACCCGACCTGAATGAAGTGAAGATAGCCATATCTAAGCTTAAGCCCAACAAAGCTGCTGGAGCAGACGGCCTGACTGTCAAGCTTTTCAAAGCGGCAGGCGATGACGTTGGAAGTATACACCAACTCATCTGTAAAATATGGTCGGACGAACATATGACCGATGAATGGAACTTCAGCATTCATTCCGATCCTCCGAAAAGGAGACCCTCTGAACTGGGCCAACTACAGAGGTCTTTGTAACATCGCCTACAAGGTCTTATCTGCCGTATTGTAAGAACGCCTTAATCCGTTCATCAACAACTTGATTGGTCCATATCAGTGGCCAGGAAAGTTTACCATAGACTAAATATTCACACTACGACAGATCTTGGAGAATTTTATCGATTTTAAGACCGCGTATAACAGCACCTATAGAGACGGGCTATACAAAGCAATGTATAGTTTTGTCATTCCTGCCAAACTCGCCCGTTTGTGCAGAATGACGGAGATTGAAAGCTGCTCCATCAAGGTCGATAAAGAGATCTTTGGTGTCAAAAAAGGATTTATACAGGGTCATGCGCAAAACTCATGCGCCAACACAAGAACCACAAAATTTCAAAAATCTATCCAATTACTTGGCGGTGAGTAGAGGAGGAGGAGATACAACGACGAACTGTACAGCGACATAGACTTAGCCAGAAGAGTGGAGGTCCAAGGACTGAGGTGACTGGATCATGTAGAGCGGATAACCACAAATGCATTACCACGCCATTCCTTAAAATCGTAGTAGTTGACGAGGTATTTAGGAATCGAGAAATTGTTAATCGCAGATCGATATTTAGATAGCGGTTGGCAAATACAGGTATGTAGCCTAGATACTTGAGATCTTTCACACAAAATTTAATTTTTTTTAAGTTCACTAATTTTAATCTATCCCGTACGATTGGTAAAAAGTAGAGATGTTTCTCCAAAATGTAAAATGACCAACAAGTTATCCATGTACCCAAACACTTGCCCTCGCAAGGCAAAATTTTATTCATTCAACTGAAAATATACTGGGGCGCAATGCCAGACGAAATCACTCGAAATTTTATATTGACCTTCCCTCCAACAGTATCTTCCAAAAGGATTCTTTCAGATTGAATCAAAATGTGCATAAAAAGGCGCATCAGCTCTCTTATATGCGGAAGTAAATATTCATACTTTCATACTTCTTTATAACATGCCTTACCCCCCGTAAGTCCAGGAATAAACGTGTTTTTCCCCCGGGTTATGAGAGAAGCACGACTAGAGAACTCAAAGCGCTGACACTTTTCTTGACAATGACCAATGGACGGAATATGTTGAGCATCAAGGGTTGTTTAAAGCCTTGAATTCAATATCGGGCGATAACAAGGGCGATAAAAAAGTCACTAGTGGTTTAAAAATAATTTTTAAAATTATTAAAGCTGATCGTAACCTTCCGGTCCCAGCCAACTATAATAACTATTAAACACCTTACAACCGTTGTTAGAAAACTGTCGCTATAGAACACGGGACGCGCCTTACAGAGCAGCGAGCGTTCTCCATAGTCGTTCGGCGCTATATAAACTCAGAAGTTCTTCCCTTGACTTTTGCTTGTTTGACCCTCTCTTGTCTTTCTACGTATTCGCTATATGTCCTTCTCTGCATCCTTCATCAAGCAGGACCATTAGATGTCCAACCAATAGATCGGTTGTGACGTTTCTGGCGGCTAACTCGCATCGATGCCACAGTCTACAGTACTTGGTGCAGATTGCATATGCAATTATTCTGTAGGTCTGTTTTGATTGCAGCCGTTCAACGATGGATTTGTTGTGGCGTCTGAGGTATGAATATCATAGACGTCTCTTGGCTGTAACTAGCTAGTGGCACGAGACACTAGCCTTGCGTCGATAATGAATTTCCTTGAAGGTTACTGGCGCAGTAAGTTACCGTCATATTAGGCCCTGAAGCATAGCTTAAGCTTAAATCAATTTCTGAATGTGCTATCGTTTAGGGCAAAGGATGAGTACCCATTTATTGTTTCTTTTCCATTGGGTTGCTTGAAACAGCTAATAACGCCATCTGTGACTTACTTTCTTGACCTGGTGTAGGTCAGTAAGTGTCTATAAAGAGTCCACAATCAAGTGTATGCAAGTTTAAGAAAGCTTTACCAGTGACTATATTTTGGTTCCAAGGTTTGATTAGCAGACGTACATATGTCCCCTTGCGGAGAATCTTTCGAATTGTCGGTTGACCCGATACCGAGTGCCAACATTTCACCCAGATGTCTTACATTTGACTTCGGATTGGTAGTTAAAGATGAAACCAGGTCGGATTTAAGCCGCCAATGCAAAATTCTACATCAAAATCATTTTAACGTCAAGCACATTGTTCATAGGTTTTGTTGAGGAGCTCGTAGAAACTTTACCATTCTTCTGTTGGTAAAGTAAGCTTTCATACGGATTGTTACAGTCCGTTCGTTAAAGTTGCGATAGCTATATAACTCTTGCTTTAGTCTGCTGCTTACAATATAATATCTCTGAATTGATGGATGGTAGTGATATCTGCGTTATAGCAGCTCAAGGCCGTGTTCAGAACCGTTCAGCTGTTGGGTTGCATGATGCTTTTCAAGCTCCAAACATTGCATGTGCACGTTGACCTCCCTATAAGTTGAAGCTGAACTTAAATAATTCTATTAGAGTAGGAACTAGGAAGTCTAGCCCTTTTTGTAGAAGAGCTGGAAAAATTCTTTCTATATCTGGTGCCTTGCATGGTTTAAATGAGTTGATAGTCCATTTAACCTTATCTGGACTGAGTTTCTCGGATAAATTGTTGATTCTGCTGCGGTTTCTGGGAAGTGAAACCTCCTTTGACTGTCCATAAGACATATCAATATTAGAAGACACAGAGAAGTGAACCTGAATCAAGGTATTCAGGGATTCCCCACGGTCGCGTGTGATTGTGCCATCTGGTTTGATTAGTAATCCCATGCGCAATTTTAATGATCTTGGGAGATGGCTTTATGGAGTCGTCCTACCGCAGGAAGTGCTTCGCATTTCTCGCAGTATGCACCCCAGGATGCTCTCATTGAATTCGCTACTCTTAGTTGTAGTAAGTTCAAAGGCATCTATATCGGTCTTCGCTATAAATAAGATATTGCACATCCTACAGAGCCACTTTGGCATATTTTGACTTCAGGACTTTAAAGCCTTATTTTGAAAGATGTCATATTTGTGTTCTAAATTGTTTACCATTTAATCGTGGGAAGGCATAATATACGCTACAACAACGTTTAGAAATCATCCGAATACGAAGACTGCCATTAATCGATCATGTGCTGGTCATATTTTGAACGTCCCCATGGAATATTTTGCCAAAAGGCTATACGCCCGTGAAAAATTGCATTCTTACAAGAGCAAAAGTCAGATGAGCATCGTGCACTTTCGCTGGTTTGGTTCTATTAAAAATGGAAAAAGATCCGGATTTCCAACGAAAAATCATCTTGGCTTTGTAAGTTAGCAAACTTGCCGCATATAGTACAGCGAACTCCCGAAGATGTTCCAAGAGGAGCCGTTGTATACGTACAAAATTGATTGTTTGGTGTGATTTTCTTTTGAGGTAATGTCAGCGCGGCGGCTACAGGCAGTGGAGACCCCTATAACACCATATTAAACAGTTTCTTTTTGATAAATTGGAACCGGAGGGCTTGGAGAAGGATATTGGCTTTCAACAGGACATAGCCATTTGTCTCACATTGCGTGTCATAATCGACTTATTGAAAACGAAATTCGGTGGTTGTCTAATCGGTCGAAAGGACTCTATCAATTGGTCTCCCCGGTCGTGCGTTGAAACACTCTATCTTTGGGGCTACATACATACATTCAGTACACGTGAAATTGCTGGAATGTTGACCGAATTATCCGAAAACATCAGAGAACTGGGTCCACTCGTGTAGGCGGAAGACATTTGAATGGGTACCTGTAGCCTGATGCGAGTGTAGCCACACATACAGAGGTAGTGCTACGTAAAGTCGTTATCGCCTCACATAAAATGATCTGGCACTTTGTCCTTTTTTCGTTTTGCGGGGTCATCATCAGTGCATCCTAATCTGAGGCTCTTAGATACTATGCAATCAGTAAGATTTTTACGTGGGTTTGTAATTAACCCCACACACAACTCCTAGAATTGATGGTTAGGTCCTTTTTATTACCTAGTTTATATGACAGCTTAAAGCGCGTTGTTTCAATACGTTCATATAAACACCACTTCAAACCGAAATGAAATGTTCAAACTAGGTTTGACCCATTGAGTAAGAGGGGTTAAAAACTTGCGCGGTACATGGCTGCATACCGAGTTACTTTTTATTTCGGCACCAGCACAGTGATTAGGGGAGCAATCAGTTATGTGTTACTTTTATGGGCGCGGAAGGAAGCTACCAACGGATCGAGCTGGCTGGAAAACCATCCCACACTGGTATACCTACGAGGGGCGTTCAACATATTCCCGGTATCGGGGTGAAGTTGTGGTTGTATATATAAATTGACTTATTTATCAAGTAATACTATTATTTTAGTGCATTCATGTAAAATTTCATATAAATGTGATTATTAATTCGCGTTTTATCTCTAGAGAAACAGAATCATAATGGCAACTGAGACGATGATGCTGAAAATTGAGCAACGCGCTGTAATTAAATTTCTCACTAAGCAAGGAAAAAGTCAAAAAACTATTCTTGAAGAGATGGTGGCTGTTTACCAGGGTTCCGCACCTTCATTATCAACTGTGCAAAAGTGGTCAAGTGAGTTCAAGAGAGGCAGAGAGAGCATTGAAGACGACCCCCGCTCCGGCGCCCCGGCTACTGCTTGTACGGGAGAAAGCATCAAAGAAGTCGAAAAACTTGTTCTTGAGGATGCCCGAATAAAGGTGAAAATGATGGCAGAGATCACCAAGCTTTCAATTGGTACCATTCAAACCATTCTTCATGACCATCTTAACCTTTCAAAGGTCAGCGCAAGGTGGGTGCCACGAATGCTCACAGCGCCTCAGAAAAAAGTGAGAATCGCATGCTGTAGAGAGCTTTTGGAGATGTGTAGTGAGAAGGCGGACGGTGTTATGGATCGAATTGCTACTGGGGACGAAACATGGGTCCACCACTATGACCCTGAAAGCAAACAAGAGGCCATGCAGTGGCATAAAAAAGGAACAGACCCCCCGAAGAAGTACAAAGTCACTCCGTCTGCCGGGAAGTTCATGGCCACAGTTTTTTGGGACTCAAAGGGAATCTTGCTCATTGAGTACTAAAAAAAAGGTAAAACCATCAACGCCACATCCTACGCTTCCACTTTGCATAATTTGCGGGAGGAAATTAAAAAGAAAAGACGGGGTAAACTCGCAGCGGGTGTGTTGCTTCTTCATGACAACGCTCCTGTTCATACGGCGCGAGTTTCCAAGGCTGCTGTGCGAGATTGTGGTTTCGAAGAAATCCAACACCCACCCTATAGTCCAGACCTTGCCCCTAGTGATTATTTCCTGTTTCCGGATTTGAAAAAATGTCTTCGTGGAAAAAGATTTTCGGATGATGAAGAACTCAAGTCGGCAATAAATAGGTATTTTGCAGAGAAAGAGGAAATTTATTTTTTTGAGGGTTTAAAAAAGCTTATCTCAAAATGTAACAAATGCATTGATGTTAGGGGAGATTATATTGAAAAATAAAAACAATTTAAATTGAATTCGCATTTCCTTCATATCGATACCGAGAATATATTGAACTCCCCTCGTACCTACATATTTATGCATATTATGAATTTGATTGTCAATATTCTTTAGACAGATTTCATTCAGTTCACTTTGCCACAAACCATATTGCACACTAAAATAACGGTCTGTAATGTTCTTCTGTAAAAACGAAAAGTAAGCGACCCATTCACAATAGATTTCCTTTTCTTTTTTTCGACTTCACCAACATCCCAAACGATTCCAAAAGAGATTCACTTGCTTTGTTTATTTTTTTTTCTCTCTCAGATACTTGTTCACCCACTTTCATTCTTGTAGATAGGTACCTCAACAAAAGATACAGCGCGCACATGGCAGGCATTTATTTCGAAGGAAAAACTTGTTGGTACACCGGCAAACTGTTGTTAGAAGAAGACGAATCTACTTTTGAATGAATACAATGTATACACAAATTCGTCATTCCATTCCCTCTCTTAAGTATCTACGCATCTTTTATTTCGTTTGGAAAAGTGTACCTCTGTTTGCTGTGTTTGGAGAAGAAAAAAACTTAAAAATTGAGCTGACGACTAGCGGGCTCAATTTATTTTCTGGATTTTATATATTTTCCAGCAGTAGATACAGATACTTCGCGTTCGCCGGTCGGTTAGAATTATTTTGCTGTTGCGTTGTCGCTGTTTTCAATTTTGTTTTTGGTTTTTTTTTTTTATCGAAAGAAAAAAACTGTTGCGGGTTCTACTTGAAAAATTAAACAACTTTCGGTTCGTTGGCTTCGTTACTCACTCTTGTTTGTATCTAGAACTGTGTATTAAAAGTTTTCAGATACATTTCAGAATTCCATTCAAGCAGTGTGTTAAATTTATTCCAATATCTTGTGAATACGAGTCGTTGTGATTCGTATCTTTTTATCTATTCGGTTCGAGAGTGCCTACTTCAAATTGTTTTGTGCGAACAAGATTGCAATTACGATACAAGTGTCACCAGTCACCACTAGATTAGCAGAAGAATTAACCTAGCTCAAGTGTATACTAAATCGTCAAGTATGTATCTATGGGCATAAACTTAAAAAAATAAGTATCTGCTCACTAAAGAGAAAACAACGTGTCTAAATACGTAACTGGTCAAAGTAATTTAATTCGTATCTAAAAGCGAAGGGTATCCTGATTAGTAATTGAAGACGCGTCGAACGGATACAAAACGCCCCTCAATTCTAGTGGACAACAAAACCATTGACTACATCATCGAGAGGCGAAACCAGGAGACCATCTGTCGTCGAAGTCATCTCTACTCTCTTGTGGCGGCTAACAACCGGTAAATACAAATACTAAACTCTTGTTTTAATTTAGATACATTTTCCACTTACATACTTAGTTTGCTATTTATATCTGCAAAGGAACACACTTAGTATGTACGAGTAGCAACATCCCATCCCAGAGTTTTTGTTGGCTTCTCACGATTATACGATGGGTGACGTGATTGTGATGGCAATTGACGGCTCTAAGTGAGCATGTGGGCACAACTTCGTGCGGGATTGGGTCTGGGTGATGGCAATGATGATGATGACTTTATCGTGGAGATTGATAGTAGGAACGAGTCATGGTGCTTTTGAAATTTTGTGCGCTAATATGTACTTACGTTTGTTTGCTATTCGCGCTGCTATCTGATTTCCTCCCTTAATTTCGTACTACTGACACAAAAGTGGGTGAAAATGCGGAGGAAATCGTGCATTGGGGGATTTGTGTTTGCCAAGCCTCTAGGTGGGGATTGGAATGCCACGGGACGGCGCGGCGTGTGGCTGTTAGTGGATGAATGAATTTTTATTGGGGGATCATGTGATTGGGAATGTTTTTGGTTTGCAATGGACTTATTGTATTCAGAGAGACGTAGGAAGAGAAAAGTATTGTATTCAAGGTATAAAAAATCGTAATGTTTCAAGGACGTGAAAATTCAACTTCTGAACGTATGAATGTATCATATTTGCGTGTGCCTATATATTTGGGCTGTGAGTCAGCTTGAATAGAACCAGCTTCCATGCCTCATTCATTGACTCGAAATCTTATGGTTCATAGTTCAGCTATGCTATGGTACTTATCGCCTTCAAGTTCTGTTTAGTAATAGGTACGAGTACAGATCAGTATTTGTTGCCCTTGAAACAAAATTGCTTTCTACCATGCTAACTCGTAATCGGCAAGGGCTGAGCCTCAGCATCCAAAGAGATGCCAACTGCACAATGTAATGATATGTTAAATTGCCTACAGTTTGTATAGTGAATGCTAGCACATTCCGAAGGAAATGCTTCGAAGTCACTCTTACATAAACTTTGTAGAAAATGGCGCCAGTTATTTCCAAAACTTAAAGGTACTGATCGAAAGCGTATGTATCATTAACATACCAGTAAGAGAGTTCAGAAATGCCGAGGTCTTTTAGAGATATCGAGGCCTATTCGGTTGTGTCTCTTCTTAATCTACACTTGTAAGCCTTGCCGAAATTTATGTGGAGCTCTACTCTTGCATTTTTCAAAAAGTTGTTCCACATGCCTAGTGCGCTTAGTTCTTTTACTTGGTTGATGAGCCATTCTTGCAAATTTAAGCAGAAAGCTTAAAGAATAAATTGCTTCTCTGACGTTACTACACTTTCGGCTGGCAATGGTAAAAAGTCTCGTCCGCAGGCGACAAAAAAGTTCCTTCTCTCTATGCACAAATTGACAAGGCGATTCAAAACTCATAGGTGATGCTAACATCACCCAGTCAATGGACACCCTCGTACACCGACGAAATGTCTCGTGTCTCACGTTGTTTTATTGCTAATACCACCATTACTGCTCCATTGAAATCATCAGTAGCATTCCGCCCCTTCAAACCTTTAACCGTAACACCCGTCTCGCTATGAATGCTCATAAGAATACCCTCAAGCCCACTTTCGGACGTACTCTGAAATATCGTGATTCGTTCCTAAGCCGAACAACTCATTGTGGAATGCCTTGCCGAGCTCTCTATTTCTTAGTCATTATAATATTCAGACATTTAAAATCAACGTACAAAGGTACCTATCTTTCTGCCCTCGCTAATTTTCCTTCGCCCGCGCTGTGTGCAAACATTTTATGGGTACCTTAACCACCCCTTGAGTGGGCACTACTTTGTAAAAAAGAAAATAAAGTGAATGGGGGAGCGACTAGGCCTTAGTCCGTTCCGGGCTGTCGCGTTAACAATTAATTTATTTATTTACCTTCAACGATGATTTTCCCTCAGCGTTCTATTTTTGTGTCTCCGGGGCACTACTATGTCTTTATGGCAGAGTGCAGTGTTAAGTTCGTCGACTGCTACGCAAGAGGGTCTGCTTTCAAATCTCGGACAACACCGAAAAGCAGAATAAGTAATCTTCTGCTATTTAGGATATTCGTAGCTCTACCTAGTCTAGTCATAAATTTTGTTACAATTTTCATTGCAACCATTTTAAATAAAGAATTAGTTGCACTCTTTTCATGTTAAACGTTATTAAACCCGTTGCTTTTATGTTTCTTTGCTGCGGAAAAGATTTTTGTTTGTAGTCATTTACAATCATGGAATGGGGTAGCATTGAAAATCGTGTCGTTGGGATCGGCTTGTACCAGTGTAACGTGGCAAAAGGTGGTATCTTTCGGACCTTGCGACTGATTGGAATCACTCGCTGTTTTGTTTATCGTACTATTAAAATATTCGAGGATACTGGTGGAGTACGTGACCGTCAAAAATCCGGCTATCCACTCACTGTGTAGACTCGAATCAGACACACACCACTGAGAAAGCATCATCAAGGAAGACTTGGGACTTTGTGCCTACAAAAGACACACTGAAAACCTGCTAATAGTCGCATTGGATCAAACACGTAAGCAAAAGTCAAAAGCTCTCTTAAGGCGGTACGCTAAAAATGCTACAAATACAAATACCGTTCACCGACGAGAAAATGTTTACCGTCGATGAAACTTTTAATAAGCCAAATGATCGAGTCTATGCTCTGACATCAAAAGAAGCTTCAGAACATATTCCAAGGTTTGAAAGAGTTCAACACCCCGCATATGTAAGAGTATGGTGGGGAGTGAGCTACGATGGCATAACCAACCTCCATTTTTGTGAAAAGGTGTCAAGACTTCAGCGAAAGTTTACCAAGCCACTGTTTTGCAAGACGTCGTTAAGCCACAAGACGAAAACCACTCAAGAGTGGCTAAAAAAATGTACCCTACTTCATGTCACCGGATGATTGGCCAGCTGATAGTCCGGAACTCAACTCTAGTGATTACAAGTTGTGGTTCGTTTTAGAGGGATTTTTTTAGGCTGCTCTACTCATCACCGAAATATTGAGTCTTTGAAGCGAGCCTTTGTCCGCGCTGTCGACCACTTTCTGATGAATGAGGTCCGTAATGCGATTGATGATTGGCCAGTACGTCTCAAGTCGGGCTTTTAGGCAAATTGCGGCCATTTCGAATAAACTCCTCGTTAACTTGTAGCTAGATATTTGAAAAATAAAAATAAATTTCAGCGCGTTTTCATTTGTCATAAGTTTTTCTTTTTATCAGAATTGATGACTAGACTAGGTATAACCTGTCCCAAAATCGATTAGTCGAAAATCGCGGGGATTGTGCCTTCAATCTAGATAGCCAGCGAGCACTCCATTTATACAGGGTAATCGATTTCATTTAGACTTACGATTTCGATCAAATTTTTATTTCAATATATTGTTTGGATCTTTCCATTATGAATAGAATATAACATCAATCAAATGTCCTTCACGGGAGTTCTTGCGGCACTTGATTCTGACAGGGTACTCGGCTATAACTTGACGAATATACATTTTCAAAGCGTCAAGAGTTTGCGGATTGTGTGTATATAAACACGATCTTTTGCATAGTCCCACAAAATGATATCCAACGGCGACAAATCACACGATCTTGGCGGACAGTTCACATCACCAAAACGCGAAATAACACGTCCAGAAAATTTTTCTTGCAATAAAGCCAAAACGGGTCGTGTTGTGTGAGATGTAGCACCGTCTTGTTGAAGCCACATGCCTTCCATATCCATATCTTCGATTTCAGGGCAAAAAAATTCGGTTAAAATTGGCTATAGCGATGAGAATTGACGGTGGCGGTTACACCTTCCTCATTTTCTAAGAAGTATGTACCAATGACACCACCAGACCAAATTGCACACTATACAGTGACTTTTTGTGGATGCAATGGTCCACAATTAAATGTGGATTTTCACTTCCTCATATGCGAAAATTTTGTTTGTTAACCTATTCAAGAAAATGTTGTGTGCGTAAATTAGTCATCCAAACGCTGATGTTCAAGCACCCAATCGACTTATATTCTACGCATTCCGTGGTCAGTTGGCTTCAATTATTGAGTGAGTTGAACTTTATAAGTTTGTAGATGCAAATCCAAATGCAAAATACGCCATAATGTGCTATAAGACAAGTTCAAATGCTGTGCTTGTCGTGAAATCGATAGATTTGGATTTTCTTCAACACTTTCACTAACGACAACCATTATTCCTGTAGAGCTTGCATTTCGATGGTGGATAGACATTAAGACATCTGTAACAGAACCAGTCTCTTTGAATTTTTTTTACAGTTTTTTTTGTACTCTCAGATGGACGATTATGTCGACCATGATCTGCTCGTAATGCGCGAAACGTTCATAATTTTTACACTTTCAGCGATTGTTAAGCGATCCATATTGTAAAATGACAAATCTTAAACTAAACATGTAGTCTCGGATGACAGTTCATTTTGACGTATGTGATTGAAGCAGGGATGTCGAATCCGGATACGAATTGGATGACCCTATACAAATTAATTGAATGACAATCGAATTGATATGAAATTTCAATTAGCACTTGGTGACCCCAAGTGATTTCAAATTCATTCACATACATTTTCAGAGGATTGTAACGTTGTTGGATAGATCAGACATGGCCAGCGTATAATCGCTCGTTAACCTGGTGCCTGCAAAGGCAATCATTTTGTTAAAACGTTGTTAGACTTCATTTTACAGATCGTATAAATAATAAATGCATATATGTATGTGAGTAATCTCTCCCTTTGATGGCTTATAGTCATGAACAAGCTGTTAGTGATTATTTATAAGGAGGGCTTTGAGGTGGGTATATACTCCGATTAAGTGGCAATCCGAGCATCAGGGCTCGGAATTGTTCAGCGCCGGCCCACGAGCTGCGGCCTCGGCGTCGATGCAGCTATAGGTAAAACTAAATTGCGATTTTTACCACAAAAACCAAAACATAAGACTTTGTTTGGCCAATGCCTTGATATAATCCTTGACTCAAGGTTTAGCTAATACTGAACAGCGGGCTACGAAAGTGTTCATAGTCGTAAGCCTATAGGCTTGTAATAAAAGTTTCAGTAAACAATGCACATAGCAGTAATACGTCCGATTCTTACCTGTAACCCTATCGCCTTAAGTCAAAAATATAACATCGATACGCAGCTTGTATATGTTTTACCGGGGCAATCAGACGTTTCCCTCTGATGACTTAACCATTACCCTACACCTGCTGGCTATCGATTCATTTATAAAATATAGAGCAGTGTGCAGTGCTGTCAGGCTCAGAAAATCCGACTGCTGGATCAGTAATCCTTCCGGACTGAGTACGATTTTGGAATTGGTATCTTTTCCCACTGATTACACAACACCGTCTCAATTCCAACTAGAGCGGGATGGAAAAATGGAAAGATGGTTAAAGATTACGAGCCAACAACCTTCACTGATGGCTCAAAAATGAACCGAAATGTCGCCGGTAACATTTTCTAGGAGAAATTGCAAGTGTTGATGTCTTTTCATCTACCAGACTTAGCTAGTCGCGATTAGATAGGTTTACCTTTTACTGAGAAACTCGCTATCATGGACCCAAAACACCGCTGTTTCCACCAATTTCAGCCCAGCTGAAATTAAAGCTATTAATTCAGCTACTAGGGTCAATTGGGGTAAATGTAAACATTATTTGCTTTTTTAACACCAACACCTTAAAAAAATTAAGAAAACATTTTTTAAGTACATGCTTAAAACTTCTGGCAACGAACGTGATTATAAAAAAAACATTAGAAATGGCACTGCTAGTCGGTGATTCTCGTTGCAAAGCCCAGCACTGTTTACATTTCCCCCTGATTTTTTTAATGTCCTGGGGTAAATGGAAACATTCCGTTCGTTTCCTATTGACACTAGGAACTTTGGTGTGGGGCAAATGTGAACAGACATAAATTCGCAATTGACTTTTTGCCTGCAAAATCTGTTTTCACAATGTTTACGTCTACACCAAAGGCCAATATTACCTATGCCTGCAAATGCAAAATACCAAAAAACAAAGGTAGCATACTTAAAAAAGTAAAGAATGAACGCATTTTATTGATCATTTAGGTGTTAAATGTTACATGGACGCAATTCGGTAAGTTAACTTAAACTACTTTTCGTTCACGTCAATTGTTTTATTAAATTTATAGTAAACACGTGTTCCATAATAGTAAGAGTCGGCTCAGGCAGGATACCAATGATATCCTCCAAGCAAATCTTCTTTTTGTCATGTGGAGTCAAGGCGAACATTTTCTTTCAAGTGTCCAAACTCTTGAGAAGCATCACCTCAACTTCGTTGTTTTGTTGGTAGGACTCTATGACGCAGACGTATTTCAAGAGAATAGTGAGTCTGTTCCCTCCCTTAAATTGGATCAGAAGAAATTGACCTTTCTTTAATTTCGTTTGATCGGCAGGATCCAGCTGCTCTGGTTCTACATCGGCTTCGAACTCCTCATCCCACGGACTTTCATCTTCATAAACAACTTTTTCACAAGCAGACTCCTCTGAACTCGAGCTTGTTGTTCGTTTTTACTGTTTTTTTAGGTTCACTTGCAGGTTTCCTCTTGGGCTTAGATGTTTTTTTTTTGGCAATTCTTGTTTCTTCTGCTTCTTTGAGTCGCTTGAGAACTTCGTCCGACGTCAAAACCTCGCCATACGTTATTTGTTTCAATCTTGGTACGGGTTTCTATGCTTCGGCTGCAGGACGAAGAGATATGGTAAAACAAATCGCTGATAGAGTGCCAGGGTGAGCTATGGGTTAAAAGTTGTAGGTAAATGCATTTCGAAAATTGTAGGTCAATTTAAAAGTGTCGAATATCCCACATTCAAAAATATGCTGCTGTGCGATAGTTGAAGCTGTTTTAAGGGAATTGGCCAAGCCCATACGGTTCTCAGTCATTATGTCATCGTTGAATTGGATGGAATCTAAACCAGTGAGGGACAAATATGATTTTAAAAAAGTCCTAGTTGGCTTTTAGTACCTTCCTACCAAAGTCGCCTTCAATATTTTCTTGTAAAAAAAGTTCCTTAAATGTTTCTGATTCCACTTCGACTTGAGAAGGAGTTGATTGTGTACCTTTCAAGAGCCTGGGGTGGAAATTCGTCTTGAGGAAACTTAATTCTGTCTACAGGGAAAATGTGCTTACAAATCCGGAAACTACGTTTTGACGGCTCATCGACTCTGTCTAGGTTTCTCCGATAAGTTGGGGAAATAACTGATTGCTAATGCGCATGCAACCTTTTCCCATTTGTGATTTCCCATAATCTATAAGATTTTTTTTCCCAAGCAGTTTTGACTGGCCCAAACACACATTTGTCTAGTGGTGGCAGCTTGTCAGTAAGATGGCTAGGAAGGCGCATTAATACTACGTTATTTTGCAAAGCTTTTTGAACGATTTGGACACTTATGTGACTGCAATGGCCGTCATACACTAACAATGCTGATTGATCAGAATCACCGTCTCTTTACGAAGTTTTTCAACGAAGGGAATGAACCCATTTGATAGCCAGTTGAAAACTAAGGCTCTTCCATTCACCCGTTTGCTGACGATGCGTACAGGGTTCAAGGAAATCCACCTTCATGGGTCCATCTAGCCTGTACAGCAGTACCCTTAAAAATTATTAGCGGCGGAAATGTGGAACCATCTGCAGAAACGCATGCTAATACTGTAGTGGACTCACGTCCAGATCCTGCTGAAACCATGCTCAACGCTTTGCCTTTTACCCCAATGCACGGATACGGCTGGGATCATGATGGAATCCACTTTCATCGGCATTGAAAATGTATTGTGACTTATTTGTAAGTGATTTTTCCTTAACTACTTTTTCAAGTTTATTATAAAAATCGTAGACGACTTCCGGATTTCTCACGTCTTTTCGCAGCTTTTGAAGATGCTTTGGCTTTTTCAGCGATAGTCGGGGATATACCCATACACCAATCCTCCCCAGCAACATTGTCTTTAAACGGTGTTTTCAGGCCACTGGCCAACGAATGTCTTTAGCTCCTTTTTGTCGCATGGTATACCCATTTCGGAACGAATGACAATGCCTTGCACTATCTCAAGTTCGATTTTGACAGGAATGGCAGTTATTCGACCAGATCCCATGGCCTCTAGCGGTGTTTTACGTCCCTTGATTCGATGAAATATCACGGCTTTTGGAATGCGGTAGTATTCCTCGCACTACCGATACGTCATTTTTTTGTTAACTATGTCGTTCACAGCATTCTGTATATCTTTTAAGTCGTATTTAACGATGGGCTTCTTCCTTATGTAGGTTCACGGCATTTTGAACACTAGAAAAATCATGATTCGCAAATTTTTCTAGTAAAATAACTGTTTACGTTTACCCCAAAAACATGTTTACATTTCCTCCATATGCTAAAATTACTGGGGTAAATGTAAACATGACAAAAGCACAAAGATAACTACAAATTTAAGGAATCACATTGTAGGAAACCACTTTTAAGCACTTTGAAGTTGAAGAATGTGCTAATAGAAATATTACTTACCCTTCTTGTAAAAACACCTTCACAAACAAATTAAAAAATAATGACAAAACTGATTTTCAACTTTCGCACGCGATGTCTTTTCTCGACTGAAATTTTCTGTGATAAATGAAAGCAACTGGTGTCTAAGCGTCATTTCAAGTTTTATTTTTCTTTGTTCTTGGAATTCGACAGTTAATTTTGAAAGGGTTTACGGTTTTGCGGTTTTACAATTACCCCAACTGACCCTACATCCTCAAAACTAGTGAGACAATGTGAATTTTTACTCAATCTCCTTGGCTTCCAATCAAACCTTATCATCGTCTGGGTTCCGGGACATAGTGACATTGAAGGTAACGAAATGTCGACTGATCAATATAAACAGTAGGTATTCCACTGAGAGTAGTCAAGTGCAACATACTCGTACCACCTTGATCATAGCACCCGGAATTTATTCAGAAAATACAAGTTTATGCATCTAAATCTATATTGTCACCTTCAAAGTAATTCCCATCGACTGCAACACACTTATGCCAGCGCTTTATCCAATCCTCGAAACATTTTTTATATTCGGTTTTCGGTATGCCCATCAGTGCGTCCAGCGATTTCTCCATTACTTCCTCTCGGCTGCTGAAACGCGTTTCCCGTAGTGTTTTTTTTTAACTCGATTGGACAGAAAGAAGTAACAGGGAGCCAAATCAGGTGAATTCGGTGGCTGTTGGATGGTATTTGTTGCATTTTTCGTCAAAAAATTACGAATAATGATGGCACTGTGCGACGGTGCGTTATTATGGTACAAAATCTACGAGTGAATAACGCCCAAATAATACTCTTTGTTTACTGTCTGGCCTTCTGGCAAAAATTCATGATGCACTACACTGTTGTAAGCCATTAAAACCGTGAGCATTGCCTTCTTTTTTGAATAAAAATGACGTGGTTTTTTGGTCTCGGCTCATTTGGTATCCGCCATCCACTTGCCTGATGCCTGGATCGCGTGTCGTACTCATAAACCCACGTCTCGTCTCCAGTAATGATCCTTTTGATGAATGTGGGATCGGATTCAGCCTCGGAAATCATTTCTTTTGCGACGTCAATACAGTCTCTTTTTTGCATGAAATTGAGGTCTTTTGGCACCAAATTTGCTGCTACACGACGGAAACCCAAATCATTAACCAAAATGTCTTGGACAGATCCATAGGCAATGTTCAAGTCTTCCGCTATATCTCTGATGGTTAATTTGCGGTTATTGACCAACATTTCTTTTACTCCATCCATGTTTTCGTCGGTTTTCGATGTCGATGGTCTGCCACTGCGTTCATCATCTTCGATTGACTCACGACCACTTTTGAATCGCTCGTGCCACTGGTAAATGATAGTTTTCTTTAGAGAATCGTTGCCGAAACACTTTTCCAACATTCCCAACGTTCGCGCACCATTAAATCCGTTTTTTACGCAAAATTTAATACAAGTTCCTTGTTGCAAATTTAAATCCATTTCTAAAATTGTAAAAAAATCGCCAACACACACAGAGATTGATCTACTCTTGGCTACGTAACTTTTGCAAATATCAAGCTATGACGCTAAGATTTAGAGGGAATGTCAACAACATATTTACTAACTTAACAAAAAAACAGAACTCAAATCGGAACAATGGGAGCCCCACACGGTGGTTATTATTATTCCATCTTTTTGATCAAGGTGGATACAAACACTTCCTCTTACTACCTAAGCAAGGCTGACAAAGATTAACAAACTTTGTTATATCAAGAAAATTGTGGCTTAGTAAGAGAAACAGAACTACTAAGCAAATCTACGAGGGGCGTTCAACATATTCTCGGTATCGGGGTGAAGCTGTGGTTGTGCATATAAATTGACTTATTTATTTATCAAGTAATACTATTATTTTAGTGCATTCGTGTAAAATTTCATATAAATGTCATTATTAATTCGCGTTTTATCTCTAGTTAAGCAGAATCATAATGGCAACTGAGACGATGATGGTGAAAATTGAGCATAGCGCTGTAATTAAATTTCTCACTAAGCAAGGAAAAAGTCAAAAAACTATTCATGAAGAGATGGTGGCTGTTTACCAGGGCTCCGCACCTTCATTATCAACTGTGCAAAAGTGGTCAAGTGAGTTCAAGAGAGGCAGAGAGAGCATTGAAGACGACCCCCGCTCCGGCGCCCCGGCTACTGCTTGTACGGGAGAAAGCATCAAAGAAGTCGAAAAACTTGTTCTTGAGGATGCCCGAATAAAGGTGAAAATGATGGCAGAGATCACCAACCTTTCAATTGGTACCATTCACACCATTCTTCATGACCATCTTAACCTTTCAAAGGTCAGTGCAAGGTGGGTGCCACGAATGCTCACAGCGCCTCAGAAAAAAGTGAGAATCGCATGCTGTAGAGAGCTTTTGGAGATGTGTAGTGAGGACGCGGACGGTGTTATGGATCGAATTGTTACTGGGGACGAAACATGGGTCCACCACTATGACCCTGAAAGCAAACAAGAGTCCATGCAGTGACATAAAAAAGGAACAGACCCCCCGAAGAAGTTCAAAGTCACTCCGTCTGCCGGGGAGCTCATGGTCACAGTTTTTTGGGACTCAAAGGGAATCTTGCTCATTGAGTACAAAAAAAAAGGTGAAACCATCAACGCCACATCCTACGCTTCCACTTTGCATAATTTGCGGAAGGAAATTAAAAAGAAAAGACGGGGTAAACTCGCAGCGGGTGTGTTGCTTCTTCATGACAACGCTCCTGTTCACACGGCGCGAGTTTCCAAGGCTGCTGCGCGAGATTGCGGTTTCGAAGAAATCCAACACCCACCCTATAGTCCAGACCTTGCCCCTAGTGATTATTTCCTGTTTCCGGATTTGAAAAAATGTCTTCGTGGAAAAAGATTTTCGGATGATGAAGAACTCAAGTCGGCAATAAATAGGTATTTTGCAGAGAAAGAGGAAATTTATTTTTTTGAGGGTTTAAAAAAGCTTATCTCAAAATGTAACAAATGCATTGATGTTAGGGGAGATTATATTGAAAAATAATCGATACCGAGAATATATTGAACGCCCCTCGTAGACAAGATATTGCTACTCATTTATATTTAGAACCACAGACCGTTAAGGGATTATGCAGCCAAGCAAGGTATACCCTATTACAATTCACATTGTAGCTGCATGATGTAAATAAGAAATAATCTCTTACTCATTTTCTCTGCAAGTAAATACCTGGTTCTAGTGAGGACTAGGCACAACGCCTTAGGTAAATGACCTTGAAGAGTTATCTTAGCAAAGAATATTTTCCTAAACTCTGATGGTTATTTTAAACAAGTTATCAAAAAAAAATTGACAACCGTCAACAACTAGGTTCTCGAATCGTGGTAGCAAAACGGCACAAAAGTATTAATTGGGTTTACCAACCTAATACATAAATGTGTGTACATATGTGAAGTGGTAAATTCTAGTATTGGCCCTGCTACTGGAGTTTTTCTGTTGGTTTGCAGCCAAACGCATGCGTTTATTGGAGCCTATAAAACGAAAACTGGCAGCGACCGCTCTATTTAGCTGAGCAGTTCGAATGCATTAGAATTGCAATTTCACCTCTAAAGAGTCGACAGTAGGCCAAACCTGTTTGCTAGTAGGACAGTTACAAGCAATTATAACAATCCTCCAGACTCAAGATTTGTTCCTATAATGGACGCAATAAATGATTAAAGTCCTTTCAACCTCTTTGTATTTGGAAAAACATTTGTACATATTTTATAGCCTCTTCTTAACAATAAAAAAATTAAAAAAAGCGAAAAAATCACACACAGTAGAGATAAACTAAATTTGTGTTCAGAATCAGATAGATAGATCACTCTTTACTTCGCATTGTTCTGAGTCACGAGTACGATTTCGCGAGTTAAATCGCTTTTACTTTTAACGGCTGAATGGTGACTTCTGTAGGTAATTGAACTTATACGAAGCGAACATTGCTACTGTCGCATGATTTACTTATGCTTTACTGTAGGCGCAATGAAATTGTATTAGTGTATTGCTGAATTGTTCTCGTACATACTTCGTAGAGAAATTTCCATATACTTAGTGTCTGTGGTGAAGGCTGGGTGTTGTATAATTATGGTAGATACTGAGCGGCATCAATCTTACCTCAGTAACTATGACTACACAAACGATTGAGCTTATTTTACCTCCTCGTGGTAGCCATGATACTCGTCTCGTCCATCTGGACTGGACTTGCTATATCTATAAGCGCGGGTGTCGAACAAAAAAAAATGGCAACATTCTAATGTCCTGTCAAAAATTACTGAGACTCAGAAGGAGATCGTACCCCTTAATCAACAGAATCAACGGTGCCTTCAACGTTAAGCATGACAGAATTCTTCTGTACTTGGATGTACGGTCAATAAAGTTTAGATTCATTACTAAGTAGGATGAAATAAATGTGGTGGCGGACAAACCCGAAGCAGATTACCACATCCGTTCTGTCCAAGTATGCTCAAAGTGAGCTAGACCATCTAGGTTGGGAATGATACACAATGTTAACCTTGCCGTTGTTAAATAACCAATAGCCTCAACACTAAAAGATACCCACGTCCAACTTTCGGACCCTGAACAGCCAACGTGAACGAGAATGCAAAATTGTATCATCTAATGGGTTTTCCAATAACACGTTTCAATGTGATTTATCAAAGAAATTCGTATTTTTTAGGATATAAGATTTGATTTTGATTTTAGTCGATAGAAGAAGGGTTGTCATTAATAATGGAAAATAGTTAGTTAGTTAGTTAGTTAGTTGACTTTTATTTTCAATAAATGTTTTACAATGTAACGATTAACCGAAGTCTTTAATGGTTTGGCCTGTGGCCAGGTACCAGGTTGACAAAATACATACTTAAGTTTTACATTAAAAATCTCCATATATGATACGCTTTCTATAACAAGGTGCTGCTACTGAGTAATCATATAAGACTTTCCATCCTTTTTCTCCATTTAAAATGCTCATTACTTACATCTTCGTCTAAATCATGTTTTCCGAGCAATGATAGTCGAAATTCTTTTAAAATCTGACAAACACCAAGAAAATGTAAGATGTCTTCTCTCTTCTTCATGTTGCGAAGGTCACAAAGTATTGGTAAATCTGGTCTATAGGGTATAAAGTTTAGTTGAACGAGTTCCCCTCTCAGTTTGAAAATGGTACTTATTTTGTCAACTGCGTGACTATCTAGGAAGTATGTTTTTTCATTTAGAAAATGGTTTAGTTTGCTGTAATAGCTCCTAAACAGTGACGATTCAGCTTCTTCGACATATTCGTCATATGTATTTCTGCCAAAATTCTGCAAAACCAAGTTAAATTTTTCTCTTAAAAGATGAGGATGCTCGTTCACTTGAATAGACAGATTCAATCCGCATTCAGAAGCTGTTTTCTTCCATTCCTCGCAAATGCCTCCGTTTGTTCTAATTATGCTTCTTAAAACTACGTTTGGTATTCTGCATTCATTCATTTCTAGTATTTTTAGAATATAGTTGAAGTGCATTTTGAGCGTGTACAAGAGCAAAGGAGGAGTTCCCGTTTCAAGATGTAGCAAATAATTTGGGGGTAGTTTTTGGTAATCGTAAAATCTTCTTCAAAAAGTAGCGAAGAAATTTTTCCACAGTCTACGATGCTTTGTAACCCCATACCTGAGCTCCGTAAAGTATTATCGACGCTGCAGTTGAGTGGAACAAAGTTTGTTTTGCACTTTGCGATACATATTTATTTTTGAAGCATCGTTCCCAAATCGAACAGATAGCTCTTTTAGCAACAGCTAATTTTTCCCCAAAGTGTGGTTTGAAATTTAAGGAGGACGATATTAGGGTACCTAGGTATCTGTAACTGGATACTACCTCAATCTCTTCCCCGTCTAACTTCCACTTTTCCAAATGTGAGAAGCATCCTCCTGCATTTCTGAATATCAAGATTTACAGTGAGATTCCAACTTTTACAGAAAGCATTAAGCCTGTTTATCATTAACTGCATACCTTGGGTTGTGTCACACAGAAAGACGATATCATCAGTTTACATCAGCGCAGGAATTGATACACCGTTGAATCTTATTCCACCTTTGACATCATCTGTTATATCATTGATGTATAATATAAAGCAGAGCTGTATTTTAGCCTTTTTTAACACCCATTGAAGTTTCGAACTCTTCAGAAATTAAGTCTCCATCCCATACATATGCAATATTATTCTCATACAAGGCTCTCAGGATTCGAATAATTTTACTTGATACACCGATTTTGGAAAGCTTGTAAAAGAGTGCTTCACGTGGTATTGAATCGAACGCTGCACGAAAATCTACATAGAAGACGTACAACTTTTTTTTCTTGCTCTTATATTGTATGTTTTAGCAATGTTTGTTAAGCAGAATATCTGGTCGATTGTAGAATAACCTTTCCTAAATCCAGCTTGGAATTCTTTAAGGATGTTATGTTAAGGATGTTAAGGATGTATAATCTTTTGTAAATTAATGAAGCAAACAATTTGACTGAAGTGTTTAAAAATCGCCTTTTTTGTGTAGGGTAAAAATTATTGCTTTCCAGAATACGTCGGAGATATTAGCAGAGTCGAATATTCGATTAAATTCAATTGTCAGAGAATTCATAAACTCATATGTGCAATTTTTATAGAACTCAAACGGGATGTGATCAATACCAGGTGCTTTATTTGATTTCGATTTGCATATTAATTCATTGACTTCTTCCAGGGTAAATGCAGAGTCTAATTTTTCGTCTAAGAGCAGAGGGGCTGCATATTGAAGTAGCGGCGAGGTTAATGGGGCATTAAGAAGTTTATCGAAGTGAGTCCTGAGTTGCGTGGCTTTAAGTGTTACAGAGATGTTAGACGTGTGTCCGTTTAGGTATTTGACAGCTTTCCAGAACTGAGCAGAAGATTTTGAATTATTTATAATCGCAATGTTTTGTTGTTCAAAGGCTACTTTTTTGATGTAACAGATGTGTTTGTATTCCTTGCTGGCATCTTGATAGAGTGCTTTAAAGATATTGGAGTTATTCGACTTTAGAAGTTTGAGAAATTTAAAAGATTTGGTTCTAGCTTTCATGCAAACAGAATCATACCATTTTTGTTTATATATTTTATGAGTTTTTAAATCTTTCTGTTGCGGAATGGATTTCTTTATTATTTTCGTTAGAGCTTCAATATTGACTGTATAACGCTAATGGAAAATAATTTGAGACAAATAACGTCCACGACTTCTGTTCGACTACCAGGCTCTTTTCATAAGATTGTACATCAGATTTTCAAACAATTGCGGCTGTATTTCATCGGTAATAGCACGGAAAGTGGTTTTCCGTGGTTCGAATTGTTGTCATTAACTTATCTTTCACATGACCCAAAAGGACGGTGCATGATCCCGGCGGCAATTTTCGATCACTATTTCGAGAAATGACTTAGCCAGAAAACTTATCCCGTAATAAAGATTTGGCTTTTTGGAAATACTCTTGCAACATCATCCCCATTCATACCGTCAAGTGAAGATCATAAAATTTCATTGATCATGATTCGAAAGGGCAATCCATTCAGGATAATGATGTCTTCTACCCGAAAAGGTAGCTTCTTGACTATCATTCTTTACTTCACTCTAAAACGCAGCAATTCTGCTTATCAACAAACACTTGAAGATGGAAATGTGCCAAGAGATTTTTTCGGTAAATTCTTAATCAGTTGCATACATTTCCAACACTCAAATAGCAAAGCGTTGTTTGTGATTTATGTACTCAACGTGCAATCATCAAACCAGGATATTCGGCCACACTTCGAGCTACAAAAGCAATATTCTCAGTTGTTCTTACGCTAGGAGCACGATTTCGGTTATTCCTATCACTAACTTGTTTCAATAGCTTGGCGAGATGGTGCTTCACGTGGACGTAGAAAACTTCTTTTAGAACTGTTTCAGCAGTGATCGTTACATTTTCATTAACGGTGTTGTTCGGAACTTACTAAGTGTTTACATTTGACAGACATACATAACTTATCCTATTGTTTATTTTTGTACTATCTATTAATTCAATCACTATTTGCTGTGCTCTGTGCGATCATTCGCTATGGTAATTAATCTATTTTGCATTTAACTCAGTCTTTCTTCTTCTTCTTTTTACTTGAACCATCGGCATGTACGCAAGTACAATATATTAATTAATTATATGTATATTAAATTGACTTTTTTGTAGAACAATAAACGAATGTTAAAGATTTGTAATTTGATATACGTATATCGATTTTCATTCCATTTTATTGATACAATCAAAGTTCAATTCAGGTGTAGTTTTTTCTTCTCAGGTGACACAACAGCAGACTATTCAAAGTACAACCTTTTAATAGAAAACTTTGTACTACGGGAAAACGAGGTCTATTTGGATTATAGTTTGTACTAAGGCAATAAGTTTTGAGCTTTGATTACGTGAGCCTATGCGTTATAGTATTTATTTATTCGCTAACATCAGCCTGATATGTTCACAAAGGAACACGGTGGTCAACTGATCAAAAGACATTGAACCAAATTGAAACTTTGACGATCGTTTTTCCGTTAAGTTCCCTCAGAATTCTAGTCTCTATTCAAAACTGACAATGTTGTCAACGAGCAATGAGAGAATCGCTTCTGTTGTGATTGATGTTAAAGCGCCATCCATCACGAAAACATCTCTGGCTTAACATGGATGTAGGCAGATACGTGCAGCGAAACTAGAAGCACACAAAACTCCATGAGCTCTAGGAGAAGAAAAGAAGGCTTCTCGGAAAGAAGAAAAAAGGAAAATGGCGAAAAATTGAATAAAATTTGAAAGTTCTAGCAGAAAAAAATTCGAATATGCCAGTGCTACAAAGCCAGAAAGGAACATGGACAACTAATAGTAGAGTCAGAGTCGGTGCTGAGAATGTGGAAAATCTTCTTCTGTAGACTGTATTTCGGTGATGATGGTCAACAGATGGATGGATAAAGAAACGGAGACGGACAGAGAATTCCGTCCTTCTGCCTTATACGAAGTTAAGTTAGCAATATCGAAGCTTACTAAGTCATTGTATTTAAATCAGCTGGATATGACCTTGTTGGATGCATTAACCAGCTCCGATATCACAAAAAAGGAAACTGTGCCACCAGAACCCTTGCTAATAACATGTCCATCAGCCTCTCGTCAACGCTCTTATGTTATAACATGCATTATGCGCTGAAGATTAGTGGCATCAATGCCAAGAAGACCATTGGTTTGATGGCACATGAGTGCAGGCAATCAAACTAAACAATTCGCCTACGAATCGATCCTGAATAGAAGAGCGAGTGCGACATGTGCGCTCTACAATACCCAGCCACCACTTGTTAACCTAGCCGCTCCAAATGATGACTGATTAAAGCTTTATGGTTTTATTTAGCATTCAAAATCTAGTTTTATTTGTATCATATAGTTTTGATGAGTACAATCACTTTTATTATGTCTGATTTATGACTGTAATTTTGTTCGTATGACAAACGGTAGATACTCATATGCACGTAAAGGATATTAACAACAGAATTTTTGTATGCTTGTTCCAACCGAATTCATGCATGGTGTACAAGTTATGTTATATACAGGGTGTTCCGATCAGAATTGAAGACTTTAGGGCGAGATTCCTTGAAATATTTTGACAAAAAAAATCGTATGTGTGGGGGGTTCTGGAATCCAACCACTCCGAGATACAGAGGTTTTAAGCAAAGCCACTTGCCATGTTGTGACTCATATTGTAAATATTGTAACATCTTTCAAATTGAAGTGTGTATGGTAACAAATGGGGTATCGTTGAACTTGTAATTATGAGTACTTTAATTGTTTCAAAGTAAATGTTGCCCTCAAATTAACGTGTCTAAAGTTTTTTAAGTTCAAAAGCTAAAAGCTTTGTCATCTTTTTTTTCGGAAAAATATTTAATCGCCGTTATTTGCAACTTTTAAACGTGTACCTGGTAGTATTTACAAACAAAAACAAATATTAGAACATTTTCAAGATACGACTCAGCGTATTGAAACATTAAATGAAAAACTGTTAATTTAATTTTTTTTTTTTCATAAATTGCTCAATTTATTTACGAGTATTTATTTATTAAGATATCAATATGATATTATTTGAGCAATGATGCCGTGTGACTAAGGCGTAATCGGATGAAGAGTATTAAACTAAATAAAAGTCATAGTACGACTCGAGCTGTAAAGAGGGGGTCAGAGTTAGAGAAATATTTTTGTCGGTCCTACTCGACCAACCCGACAGAGGAAAACCGAAGAACATTTAAACGAGCCAGGAATGACTGCAAGGAATACGACCAAAAACTGAGGCACAAATACTACAATGTCCCCAAGGTAGTAAAAATTGTTGGTCGTTTGTCAAAAGCATTAGGAATTCTGCCTCATCCTCCACCCCAACGCTTATTTACAATAACATTCCAGCTGTCAGCTCTTTGGGCAAGGCCAGCTCAACCCTTCCAGATTGTTCTTTATCCCCGCCTACACTTGAGTGCGTCGAATCTTTAATGGGACGAATCCTTGTTCGCACTCATGTAGTAGCAAGAGTTCTTAAAAGTCTTAACATTCACAAATCCGCTGGTCCAGATGGTATATCTCCCCTTCTTCTGATGAGGTGTTCTTCCATCATGGTAAGACCACTGCGTAAACTTTTTCATCAATTCTACTTTTTAGGACTTTTTCCGGGCAGGTTTAAAACAGCATTTGTCCAGCCCGTCCCTAAAAAAGACGAATCTTGCACTTACATCTCTTCTTTCCAAGTTCATGGAAACACTGGTAAACAGTCATTTCATGAAATATCTCGAAACGCGAAAACTTCTCAATGACCGGCAGTATGGTTTTCGTAGCAACAGGTCCACTGGTGATTTGATGGCATGTCTCACCGAAAAGTGGAACCAAAGCATACATCAATCTGGCGAAAGCAAGATAGTTGCACTTGATATTTCTAAGACATTTGGTAGAGTTTGGTATCAGGCTATTTTGTTGAAAATGCGTGCATCGATGACTCTCTTCTTCATTGGATTAAAAATTACCTTTCGGAATGTTCAATTCAAATTGTTTTGGATGGTTTCAAGTCTGATATTCATAAAATAAGTACTGGTGTGCCCCAGGGCTCCGTTCTGTCTGCGGCACTCTTTTTAATTTTCATTAATGATTTCGTATCTGCTAATTCTAATCCAATATATTCCTTTGCTGGCTGATGACAATACTCTCTGTTTTTCATATTTGTTCCCGAACTCACGTCCCTGCTCTTCGGCTCCAGAACGGGACCGGCAGCATATCCTAAGCTCATTAAATTCCGTTATAAACAGCATAACCAATTGGGGAACTACCAAGAGAGTGGTATTTAATGCTTAAAACACAATGCTGTCTGCTGTCGCTAAAGCGAAATTTAAATACCCAGCCATTATCCATGAATGGCCCTTGCATTGTCGAAACCGAAAAACTTTCCATTCTCGGTATATGTGTCAATGACAACTTACGTTGGAATGACCACATATTCGTTGTAGTCGAAAATGATGCGAAATGTCTAAGTTTCCTCAAGCGATGTAAGAAATATTTTACCCCCTCTGGGCTGGCCTCAATATATAAGGCATTCATCCGCCCAAAATTCGAGTACAATGCCCACATCTGGTCAGGTGCGCACAAACCATCTCTGCACCTGCTGGATAGTTCGATTTCAGTTTATATGCATTTTCATTATGTTGAATTACTTAACACTTACAAGCTATACAAAAAAAGCTTAAAAATTAGCTTAATTAACTTAAAATTATCTTATTCTAACTTACTGGCCCCATGCGGGCACTCTAAGTTAAACCCAACACTTAAACTATGTCTTTGGACGTTTTGACAGGGTTTGTTCTTATTCTTATAGTTAGGACAATACAGCTTAAACTAAGAAAACATTTTTAAATAGAAAAAAACTTAGTATATGACCTATTTTGATTATAATTTTATTATAAAACTTAAAACTAAAAACTTACAGACTACCTAAAAAATAAATCTTAATCTACTTAACCTACTTCCATCTCACACAAACATAGACATACATATATATATATATATATATATATATACATAATATATAAATACATGTATATGTATATATATATTTTTTTTTTCATTTTTTATTTTTATTTGTTTTTTTTGGTTTTTATATATCTTTTTTTTCTTAAAATTAACTTAATCCTACCTAAAACTATGTAAGCCGGCCAAGGCTAATGAAATAGTCAGACGACTGACTTTGCTTCCTATGGAGACACCTAGTACTGAAGGAATTGGACGACGAAACTTCCACTCCTTCAACCAGCCACCAAAATTGTTGGTGCTGCCGAGCAACATCCCTCATGTCGCGATTCCCTACCGCCCTACTGAACCGGAGACGCTCCGCACTGCCGTGTGCGACGTCTCTGTCGTAGTTGAGTCGCCTGTCCGCAGCTGTTCGAGCGACGTGGAAGATTAGCGGCATCGCCAATCTGTCCTGGATCAGACCTTTGCTATCTAGATAGAGGAACGGTTCTGGAGGAATAAAGCCGTGAGAACTCTCTCGTGATACATATAATTGGAGTAGAAGGCCCCGGAGATCAGGTTGTTCGATGAGGTCATTGCTCTTGCAACGTGCCTTCGAGTCAACTTAATGACGAAATTGTCCACTCTTATTAGGTTCGCCCTATTGTACAAGACCTCATTGGGATAGAATTTGATGTACTGAGACTCTGGTGTTGTGTATAAGCGAAGACAAGCCCTCTCAAACACCCGAATCTTTTTTTCAATTCAATTAATTTTTATTTTCAATAAAATCAACATTGGTTATGCGTTTCCACGAAGCCTTAGGGGCTTTTCTGCAGAATGTTGTGTTTCTAACATTAATAATTGAAATAAAGTAAGCTTAGTTTAATAATAATTCAATACATGATTTACACGAAAAAATTATTTGACATAAGTAATTTTGATCGCTTTGGATTTAGATTTATTTTAAGATTAAAACATTTTAACAATTTAACTTATTTAACATCTGAACACAGATTAAAACATTCAGTTGTTGGAATTTCGATTTAAGAGAAAGTTTTTTATGGTTTTTTTCCTAGTTTTAAAATTTCTAGCGTTTTTTAGTTCTTGCGGAATTGTGTTGAGAATTTCGGGCACATTTCATTTCAACTGTCTTCTTCCATAGTTATTGTAGAATCTGGGCTCTTGAAGTACGTCTTCTTGTGTTTCTCCCATGGTTAATTGGAGTGGTGAATCTCGTGTCATCGTAATACTCTAATATAATCGTCATCTTGAAGATGTCTTCCACTTTAAGGACATTGAACCTTCCTCTCTCAGTTACATTTCGATGAGTAAATATATTTATCTTTTTCAGTGCTGCAGTTTGTAGTTTCTGAAGTTTTTTTAGGCAAGTATTCCATATCTTAGTTTGGATTCCACTAGCGTAAAGTACACTTGTCTTAGAACAGATGTTGTCGTTTGGTACTGCAGATGAGTTAGTGCGTATAATGCTGTTTTCAGACTCGAACGTAACTCATCAATGTGCTTATCCCACAGAAAGCTATTGTCGATTGTCACTCCTAGATATTTGTAGTTTTGAACTATATCTATAGGACAGCTAGTCGAGGTATGGCAGTCATCATTCCTACAGTATATTTGTTGTTCGGTAGCCTTGAACTGCGGATTTCTTATATGCATCATTTTTGTTTTGGATGAGTTGATCATTAAACCATGATCATGACACCATTTTACTGCATTATCAAACTCTTCCTGAATTATTGTTGTTGCCGTCTGCAAAGATCTGTGACATACCACTATCGCTGTACCGTCGGCATAAGCAAAGGGTTTGGCTCGCTTGAAAATGCGGAGAAGCTCATTAGCGTATAGTATAAACAGAATCGGGCCCAGTTTCGATCCTTGCGGGACTCCGTATTCTGCATGTTCTTTTTGGCTATGGGTCTCGCTGATCTTGACACAAAAAGCCTGTTGTGTAGATACTCTTTCAGCCAATCGGCCAATAGTCCTCGTATTCCTATACGTTCGAGAGCATTTATTAGCTTTGAGTGATTGAGCGTGTCAATAAACTTGCTCTTACGTTGAACCACACGGGACATCCAAATACAAGCATGGGCCTGATAAGGGCCATGTAGCAGATTACCTTCACCCTCGCATCGAGTTGGCTGTTATAAAACAGTCTCTTTGTAAGGGCAAAAGCACCTTTGGCTCTGGCCAGAGCAACATCTATATGATTGTTAAAATACAGATATTGATCTAGCCAGATCCCGAGGTATCTGACTACATTTCGACAAGCAAGTGGCTGTTGTCAGACGATAGAAAACTTTCGCCAATTCTTTCTGGTGTCCCTAGAGGCCCCAGACAAAGGCGTCCTAAACAAAATGGTTTCCAATTTCTGAAAGTTGATTTTCAACTTCCAGTCATCGCAATATCGTTTAATTTTATCGAAGTCACGTTGCAAAAGTATATTAATGACCTCAATCTTTGGACCTGATCTGTACGCAATTATGTCGTCTGCGTGCGCTATGGCATGGTGAAGTGAACCTATCATATCACTCGTGTAAATGTTGAATAGGATCGGCGAATTTACCGCACCTTGTTGCAGACCGTTTTTAATGTAAAATGTTCCAGTAGAAGTCACATCGCCATTCTTCACGATGAACTGTCTACTGGAGAGCATATCAAAAAGAATATACAGCAGTGGTTTACTAATGCCCAACCTATCCAGCTTGAAAAAGAGCCCCTCTAACTATACGGTATCGAAAGCCTTTTCCAAGTCAATCAGGCAGGCACCAGTGCGCTGTTTCTTGCCTTTGTTCCATTGGATATCAGAAACCAGTTTCGACGCAGCATGAATGATATCATGCCCCGCCTTGAAACCAAACTGATTATCCTGAACTATATGTTTGTCCTCAACCCACTTAGTCAGGACTCTATTGATCACCTTCTCGAAAACTTTACTAATGTTTGGAAGGAGACTGGTCGACCGGAGATTCGCCAGATTGGAAGTATCTTTATCCCTTTTGGGGACGGGATGTACCACCGCAGTTTTCCAATGCGCTGGATAATGTGCATTATTCATTGCATTATTAAACAGGGTGGTATAAATGTTTACCGGTTCTAGAGGGAGATGTCGAAGCACAATGTTCGGTATTTCATCGGTTCCCGCTGATTTCTTACTTCTAAGTGAATCGAAGTCCGTTTGGAGCTCTTCTTTCGAAATTAACGGGGGTAGTACCCTATCGTTGGTGATGGCATTATTTGCCATATTTTATTGCTGAGCTGGGTGAAACCCGAGCCCTCGAATCGCCAATTCACAATTTCATTTCGAAGATAGAAATTGTGCACAAGGACTCGATTCTCCAGATCGTGGTTCGGGCTAATGATAACATTCGCCTTGTACACTTCCTGGAAAATCGCTCCTATAGCCTCTACCTGTTCCTGCGGATCCTCGATCACAAAAAAGCTGTCATCATCAACAGCCTCATTTGGATCTATGCCCGCTGTTACCAGTATTTGTACGTTGTTCGTCGTTCGGGCGATTTTAAGACACTGAAGGTCGTTTTGATTTTTTCTCCGAAATATTTTATTTATTTGCGGGAACATATGCGGGTTGCTGGTGTTTACAGCCCGAATTTTATTGTTCCAATACAAACTAACAGATGCTCTGTAATTTTCCTTTATTAATGTTTGGAGGTTTTTAATCGACGACTTCAGTGTCATGATCTCCGGGTTATGTCTGTCAGTAAACCGTCTGTACAAGGTTTTTAGTCTTGACAGCAGTCTACTTTTATGTCTGTGTAGTCAATAGTTGCGTTGCGGAATAAGTCTTCTTCGTCAGTGTGTTGATACCGCGGTATCGTTTTGTCCATTGTTCTTTTAATTGTCTCGTTTGTAGATACTAGCTACACGTTTAAAAAATTAGGCGATTTTCGGGAATTATTTTAAAAGAAAGTACTCAATAGAATGTTTTGAAGTTTTTTGGATATAATAAAGTATATTTTCAGCTATATTTTAAAAATTTTTTATACAAAAATATTGAAAAATAACGGAGCTATATGCTGTCTTCGGAGGTGCCAAAAAAAAAAGTTCCCCAACTGCTGACATGATTCCGGCCGAATGAGTAGCTGAAACAAAGAAATTCAAAATGTCATTAAAGCTGAAGGTATTTCCTATACACTGACCTACGATTTTTGAAAAATATCAAAAATTAACAAAATGGCGTAGTTCTGAAAAAAAAAGTCGTGTTTTGGGGTAAAAAAATGGTCGTTTTTTTAATGCCAAATTGACAATTTTCAACCAATCAAAAAGATCGTAGGTCATTGTATAGTAAATATATTCGAGAATACTCAGTTTCAATTTGAAGTGGATCAGTCAATTTCTCGTTGAGTTATGATGTCAGCAATTTTGAAAAATGTTGTTTCGCGTTTAAAGTTTCAACTATCGATTTTTGCTAGATAAAATTATATGTACCATAAAAATTGCTAATCTGCTATGCCTGGCCCATACAATACACATTCTCTTCCTTGAAAAATGCCTGCTGAGAGGCTAATGCTTGTCTCCGAGCTGTTCGTCCCTCTTTTGAGGACACCGCGTGACGTATCTCTACCTACTTGATACAGCCGAATCTCCTTGAACTGCATATTCTTACGCAATAGGGCCGACAACCACGCCCATTACTTCCATCATTTTTAAAATACTATAAAAACCATCATTAAATATTGAAACTGCTAGGAAATTAGCGAGCTCAATCGTTTCCATCCCGCTGTGAAGGTGCTTTGGAGCATTATAAATTTCGTTGTTGTTTTGTATGCTTGGCCTTTGATAAGTCCATTCCTTGAGCTTCCAGTAACTATGCGTTTGTTCAACGACAATTTCGTTATCTCCCGTGTGTAACAGTTTTTCAGCGGCTGTACTGGTATTTGCGGTGGTCTGTTCGTATGTAACACGATTTCCTGAAAATCTTCTCTTCTTAGACCTCGATCTAGATAAAGGATTATCGTGAGAGCCTTTTTGGATATTAGTCATTTTCGTCGCGTTGTGTACTGAGAGTAAACTAAACAGACGCTTCGACAACAGTGCCTAACGGCTCCAAAATATATTTAAAATGGCAATAAACTATATTACAAGGACCGTATACACCTATATAGGCCCCCTATATTACCTATGTACTGTTTAAAATGTGAAAGATTCGAGTAACTACACACTAACACCGAAACTCCGTCGACAGCGTCTACAGGCAGGTGGAACGCTTTATACCTGCGAGTGGTCGCTCTTTAGAACGCTGCCATTCAAAAACTATTCAAGATATGACCTTGCCGCTTTCACAGGATATTTTTGAAAGTATAAACTATCGAATAAGCAAAAAAAAAAACATTTTTTGAAAGTGTCATACTGGTATAGCCCCTTAAAAGTTGCAAAAACGGTGGTTTATTAAATATTTTTTTGGAAAAAAAAAAGATGACAAAGCCGACATTTTAATTTAAAAAAAAAAATCACTTTTGATCCTCAATAACTTTTGACACATTAATTTTAGGGTAATACTTAATTTCAACAATTAAGGTACTCATAACTGCAAGTTCAACGATACCCCATTTGTTACCATACGCGCATAAATTTGAAAAAGTAAAAACAGCATTTGTTTAAAACCTCTGTATCTCGGAGGGGATGCTTTTACGTTTTTTTCTCAAAATATATCACGGAATCTTCTCTTAAAATCTTCGACACATTATCCGGAACACCCTGTATATACGCAATTTTGTTCATCAACTGACATTCAATTAATGCGATCACAGTTGTCCGTGCAAAATTACCAGGTTTCAGGCTTTCAGATCAAGTTTTATCAGCATCACAAATAACCTTGGTGCCTCTACTGTTTACTGATCTAATCGATTTTGTTTACACGAATTATTTGTAAACAAAAAACCCCGCGACTGTAAAATAAAGTGCTACCGCTGTGTTAATCAAGAAAATCACAGTTTTTCACCGACATATGGTGTTGTCTGTATATAGACCGTTTGAATGATTGCGTACGCGACGTTAGAGTAAAAATAAATTCTGCTGTTGATTTTAGTTATTCGTTGGAATTAATAAAAGATAATATCAAAGCAGAAGACAGGAACAAAGCAAACAATCCGATGCATAGTGTCAAAAAAAATTTGGAATTCTTCCATTCTACCAAAAGAATAGATACGAATTTAGATGCTCTTGTATGGGTACTCGTACGAGTATGTATGTTCATGTATGAGACGATTTTAGTTTTTGTTTGCACTTCTACTGTTTGTTTGGATTTCGTAGAAAAATTTTTCACAATTTTTACGAATTAAAATTCACTTATCAGATATTAAGAACAGAAACTGCTGCCGTTCAACACCTTTCATAATTCTGTTTTGCTTTGTAAAATAAAGTGTTTGTTTATGAGCTGTTTGTTCTGAAATTGAAACAAAAAACACACAAGTTGAGCAAACGAGCTAAGGGTTTTTTTTTATTCCGTAGATAATTTTTTTGCGTATTCGGCCACGATCTCAGGAATTGTACGTTCGAAGTTGGCTTCCAAGGCCGGAATCGTTGTTGGTTTGTCCGTATATACCAACAACTTTAAATACCTCCACAGAAAATAGTCCAGCGGCGTCAAATTACACGATTTTGGAAGCCAGGCCGCAGGTCCATTTTGGGGAATTATGTTGCTATCGAACAGTTTCTTCAATAACTCGATGGTTTCGCCGCAGTATGGCATGTAGCAAGTTCCTGTTGAAATTAAATGCCCTGCAGACTATGTTGACGTACTTTTCGAAACAAAAAATGGTTGATCATGTCTCTCTACTGGGCGTTATTGACGATGACATTTCGATTTGCTTCATTTTTGAAAATACTGCCACCCCACAGACCACATCAAAAAGCGAATTTTTAGGGGTCTATCGTCAGCTGATATTAACAACTTATTAACACTAAAGTCATTGCGACAGAATTGAGCCTCATCACTGAATAAAAACGATGTCAGGAGGCAAAAGATTATCGCCTGGCTTCAATTCTGGCAGCAATTGAATCTTGTAAGCGTGTAAAACAAAATCCTTCCACAAAGTCGATGGACACAGTTCTTGCGCACAATGACGAATCGCTGAATTAGGATTAGGACCGATATTTTCATCTATGCGCACTCTGCACATTCTCGTCAGTGGCTTGGAGTTCAAAAGAGTAATTTTAGTGCGAAATTTGTCAATTGTGTTGCGAATAGCCGACTCACTTATTAGTTTAAATTGACCGTAAAATTGGTGTAGCTTGCTATAAACATTTTTACGGAATGAGATTTGCAAATAGATTTACACAATTTCTAACATTTACCAAACAATATTGAATTAAATACGGTGTCAGCTGTCAGATACGCTACCATTGAAATAAAAAGCTTTAAAACACTTTTTTAAGACCCGAAACAAGAGCTGTCGGCTGTTCGCTCAGTGTGATCGAGGCAATTTAGAGTATGGGCTTTTTGCCCGCAGCCACATCCTGGGTGTAGCACATGCTACCAATTTTGTACAGGTATTTCTGTGACTTAAGAGTCCAAAGCTGGTCTAAGATTGTATAATACTCGTATATCACTGATAAAATGCAGAAAGACCAAATTTCACAATTTTGTATTTTTCTTTCGAAGCTTCTTGGAGTCTGCTCGTTTTTGTTGTACAAAGTGGGCCATAATGTATGACCCTATTTTCCTAGGCTATATCTTTAAAACAGAAGACAAAAAATTTACGTGTTTTTTTAAAATGTTTATTTAGGCAATCAAGTTTTTTCCCATCATGATTTGAAAATGATATCGCTTAAGTGGTCGCCGCCATTGTTGATTGCCATTTAGACACTTTTCACCGCATTTTTCATTGGTTTCTTCAGAACTTCGGGCGATAGGTTTTCCACTTCTTGACAGATGACCCTCTCCCTTGAGGGCTGCCAGAACGTGTAAATAACCTGGGGCGGTCAAATCGGGTGATCTTGCGGGCCAGTGTAAATCACCAAAACGAAATATCAGACGACTGGCAAATGATTGCTATAGAATGTTGGAACCACATGACCGTTCTCCGGTCCCAATTCATTCAATTGAGGAATGAGAAATTCATTGATCATGGCTTTGTAGCGCTCACCATTCACTGTGACCGTTTGGCTCGCTGCGTTCTAAAAAAAACAGATGATCCAATGACTCCTCCAGCGTAAACCGCACACCATGCAGTGGATTTGAGTGGACGCAATAGCTCTTCGTGCATTACTCGCCGATTTTCAGGGCCCCAGAAATGTAAATTTTATTTATTCACGTGTCCACATAGGCGGAAATGGGCCTCGCCACTTGTCCTATAAGAATAAGAACAAAACCTGTCAAAACGTCGAAAGACATAGTTTAAGTGTTAGGTTTAACTTAGAGTGCCCGCATGGGGCCAGTAAGTTAGAATAAGATAAATTTAAGTTAATTAAGCTAATTTTTAAGCGTTTGAACTGACTGAACTGGGCCTCGCCACTCATAAGATTTTTGATGAAAAATCGTCAACATCGTTGTTGAGATTCAGAAGGGCGTGAGCGTAGGTTAGATGCGATTCACGATTAACACCCATTAACTGATGAACTGTTTGCGCTTTGTAAGGAAACATCTTCAAGTCTTTCACCAATATACGCCGCAGAGACGTGCGTGGAATGATCAATTGCGAGCCTCTTATGCATCTTCAGCCACGGCAACGATATTCTCGGCCGAACGAGAAGTACGAGGCCTTCCAGGGCTTGCTCGGTTCCGGCTAAACGCCGCCTTGAACAACCAATGGGAGCCAGGCGGCAAAGAAAGTGGGCACGAAATCACTGACGAATTGTTCATAAAAAATATCGTGACGATTATTCCGCATTCTTTAGGACTATAGCGTTGCATTGCTTATTCATAAAAATTCTAATTCTATTTGCTTCACAAATGTCAAAACCAAATTGACATTCGACGCCATTTTTAAAAGCTATGACACTTTTTGATAGGGTCTTAAATTAGTACTTAGAATATATCCTTTATTGTATCTTCATAAGGAGCTTTAAACTCGGCTCTTTTGAAAAACCAAAGTAGCAGCAATTAGAATGGGTTATCTCTGCTCTTTCATAGACTCGAAATAATTTCTGTCGACATGGATGATTCATATAGTCCTTGGACCTAGGCCGTATATTTTCTTTTATCTGTGAGCCCAGCAGCTGGACAAACATTTAGGAAAAGCACAAGAAGACTTGTTAGATCCGTTGCAGGTATGAAGTACATGATTTTGACATTTAATAGTAACACAATTTTGACATCATATTTAGAGCAGGTTCTGCCCACTAGGTCATATAACTCACTTCACTTCGTCGGAGAGATGTCAGTACATGTGAAGCGAGTCATAAGCAGGCGATCACCGGATGGTTGGAAGTAACTTTTGACCGCAGACAGTTTTCCACGACCAATCTACATAACATGTGCAGTCTGTTGGTGCTTTTAAGTACTCGTATATTAGAGTGTAAAGCAACTAGGTCCTGGATTGAAAAACTATCGATATTATTCTGTGAGCTGAATTATTTTAATTTTGAGTTTCTCATGCAGGGTCTTACATTTAACATCCTTCATACTCCGTTGCCATACTGGGTAGTATTGTCAATTTTGTAGACGAGTCTGATTGTTTCCACCTGTGCTATGTTGTCACTTTTTGAAAATCGATAAACAATATATAGAATGCGTTCAAGAAATCAAATCGCAAGACGGTGGAAACAAAGCACGTTACTTGAACTTGAGAACGAAAGCGTACAAAATGTACTATTACGGTACGCAAAAACGAATTAGAGCGGAAATATATTGTTAGGGTTTCAAAAATTAGCCACCGTAAATAAAACTGATGATAGAATACGAGACTTGAAAAATTGTTAGCGCCTATCCACAGCAAGTAGTCAGTGAGTAATCAGAAAAAGAAATATTTCGACCCGACTTTGATGAGCTCTTAAATTTTCCATAAAGTTATGGAAATATGCCAGAGAATTCTAGACAGTCAATGCGAGTTTGTGGTAGTCAGACCGATATATGACGCGATTCAAAGATTGCTGATAATGATGGAAAAACCTTGCGAAGCTTCGTAGGATCATCGAAAAACGAAACGAAAAAGCGTTAGATAGAGTTTCTATAGATTTTATTTGGATGGCGCTAAGATTTCCGAATGTACCCCAGACGTACATATATAAGAATGATACGCGATATTCATATGTACGACGACGGTAAAACGCGAATAACATGAGAACTCGAAGTTCAAGTTGGAGTACACCAAGGCAGTGTACAAAGTCCGTTGCTTTTTTTCATATCATGCAAAATTTTCTATTGACCTAGCGCGTTAACGTGTCCGAACAATTTTGTTTGTTGAACAACCAGTTTAAATATACGTATGGCAATGTTGGACGATGTACGAGGAATTTAACCCTCGACCCGTGTACTGGGCACTGAGTGCCCAGAGGAAATTTAAAATCCAATTTTAACGTATTTATTGGTCTATGACATGCAAAAAAGGAAATTCCTAAAGAATACGAAGCCCAAATACAAATAAAAAACAACAGTTGAGCTGACGTCCGTCATTCTGATATTTGGTCGTCTATGCCAGATGAATTTCAGAAATCCAGGGCAATAAATGATCAAAACGAACGAAAGAGACATGAGCCAAGATGCAAACAATATTTTCAAAAAAAGCGGATGCGTTTAGATGTTTGATAAGCCCAGAAATTATTGGTACTATGGTTCTTGACACAAACAGGAAAGCGAAGAGGGCCTATGAAGGCAATTGTTTGTCAGCAACACCAAAGATGCTTCGTCGATGGTATGATACGGATGCAGATGAGATGTATGCATATGTTGCAGTATTACTGTATGCAGGTACCGAAAAATTGTCAAAAGAAGAAGCTAAGGACTTATTTGATTAACGCAATATGCCTTTTTATAGAGCTACCATGTTTTTAGAACGATTTGAATAACTATTCCGTTGCGTTCGGTTCGACGATTCAAGAACTAGAGCATTCCGCATGCAAATTGATAAGCTGGCAGCTTTTCGATATACTTGGGACGTATTTCAATCAAATATCACTGCACTCTATCATCCATCAAAAGAGCTTACTATAGACGAACAACTAGTAGCTACCAGAGGCAGATGTTCATTTCGGCAATATATGCCTAATAAACCTGGCAGATATGGTTTGAAAATATTTTGGGTTGTTGATGCCAAAGCCAATTATCCTCCGCTGGGAAAAATTGTTGACGATCATTCGGACGGCATAGCACACGGCCTTGTGATGCATCTTTTAAAAGGTTTTTTTGGACGAACATTTTAACGCTACCACCGACAATTTTGTTTTACATCTGTGCCATTGGCTTTAGAGCTAACAAGTAGAAAGACTACACTAGTGGGCACAATAAGAGGCAGCAAACCGCAATTACCAATGGAGTTTACAAAAAATGACAGGGAATTCAAAAGAACTCGGGAAAAATTTAGTTAAATTTTTTTTTCTCACGGTGCATGCTATGCGAGTAACACAAAAAAGAACGTTCTTTTGTTGTCAACTTTACACCACGGCGAGGACATTGATGAGGAATCGCAGAAGCCTGTTATTATAGACTATAATAGAAATGAGGAAAGCGTAGACACTTTTGATCAAATGTTTACACTCTACAGCTGCAAACGAAAAACTAACCGTTGGCCAGTCACATTATTTTACAACATCATAAATGCTACAGCCCTAGCTGCCTACAGATCATATGATATATGCCAACCGGAATGGTATACAACTAAGAAAAGATCGGGAAAAAGAAAAGCCTTTAACAAAGAACTATCATTAGAATTAGCCGCTAAACATTTAGAGAAAATAATTTTAAAACCAAGTTGGCGAAATTCTGTGAAAACGGCGATGGCAATGATAGGATATAAAAGAGATACGATTATACCATTCCCTTCACAACGGCAAAACATAAAAAAGCAAAGTTGTGAATCCTACAAAACACAAAAGAAGGATAACAAATGCAACATTATTCGGTGGCAGTATTAAAAACAGCTCCAGTATTTATATCAACGATTGCATGACGAAGTATAATCGTAGTCTTTTTACGGCAGCAAAAAAGTTAAAGGTAGAGAACAAATATAAATACCTATGGTTTAGGAATTCTCATATTTTGTTGAGGAAAGTCGATGGAGGAAAGGTTGTTGTTATAAGATCATTTGATGATTTATCCTTAATTAAAGACAAATAAATTTGTTTTCTAATTTCAACATAAATCCTGATCTTCTTAATAACAACCTTTCCTCAAATTCCATAACTAGATGTAATGATAGCATTTTTCATGACAATTTGAATAAAGAATTCGTATGCTGTAGGTGGAGATTTGTATGATTGTGATATAAAGCGTCACAGTTTGTCGAGTGCTGACGTCATAAAAACATCTTTTTCCATATGCAATGAATCCTTTACTTTTGCTTGTGTTTATAGATTTAATTCACAGTCATTTAATGTGTTTCTTGAAGAATTCTCTTATTTTCTATCCAATGTGAAAGTAGCTAATCTAATTATTTTAGGGGACTTTAACCTGGACTTGCTAAACTCATGTCATTCCTTGGATTGTTACCTTGCCCTTATCGCCGAACATGGATTTACCTCTTTTGTTAATGAGTGCACAAGACCAATTGCTGGCACCTGTCTTGATCACGTTTTTTGTCGTTTCTCAAAAATTCAGTCTAATCAATGTGCTGCTATTAATTTTGACCTTAAAATTTCTGATCACTCTATGACCGGTATTTTGATTCCTATCTTTGAAAAGAAGAGCAATGTAAAACATTCATTGACTAGTGTGACAAAGATTAACTTTGTTCGCCTTAATAGTGTATTGCGCCACATTATTTAGGATGAGGTCTATGCTGAGGAAAATGCTTCTAAGGCTTATGATTCATTTATAAAAATTTAAAAAAACTCCATATCTGCCTCTAGTAAAATCGTTGTACTGAGAAAATCTGAATTAAGGCCCTGGATAACGCCATCTCTTCTTAAAAAAATCAAACTGAAACATAAACTGCGGAAAAAATGTAGTAAACATCCACTAAACGTGTGTTTAAAAAGACGCTATGATCGCATGTGCCTTCAAATTAACAAGGAAATCCGTTTATGTAGGGAAAGTTACTACCATAACCAAATTAGGATTTCGCACGGAAACCTTAAGAAATAATGGAAAGTGGTTAACAATATTAATAATCGAAATATGAGCAAGCATGACACAACTATATCGCTTAGCGATGGTAGTATAGTTATCTCGGACCCTATTGCAGTAGCAAACGAATTCAATGAGTTCTTTGCGTCAATCGGGCAATTGTCATCTTCGCCTGATTTTTCTAATATTTGTTATGGTGAACATAGAGATGGTCTTGTGGATAGTGTTCTGCATAGAAACAGTTTTTATTTTGAACCGATTTCGGGTCTTAAGTCATTAAAAATCATAAACTCTTTAAATAACTCAAATTCATATGGGAATGATGGTATTTCAAACCTTGTGCTAAAAAAAATATCCCTTAACATAGTTGATATTTTAACACATCTTTTTAATTTAAGTATTATCACTGGCAATTTTCCTGAAGATTTGAAATGTGCTAATGTTATACCACTTTTTAAAAAAGGAAGCAAAAAAAAAAAAAAAATAACTATAGGCCGATCTCGCTGTTACCTTCTATTTCAAAAATATTTGAAAAAATAGTTAAGCGTAGGATTTTGAAATATCTCGAACATAAAAACTTTTTTAGTTCGAACCAGTTTGGATTCAGATCAGGCCTCTCTACTTAGGATGCTCTCTTAGAATTTTGCTCCTTTATACACAAAGGTTTTGACGATAAAACATTTTGCAGTGGACTTTTTGTAGATATAACCAAGGCATTCGATATGGTTGATCACAACATTCTTTTGAACAAACTATACAATGTGGGTTTCCGTGGTTGTATCTATGATTGGTTCCCTTCCTATCTGAAGGTCAGAAAACAAGTGGTCAAAATATTAACCAGTTTCAGCAATCCTAAAACTATTAAACTCGACGTTCCCCAAGGATCTGTTCTTGGTCCAGTTCTGTTTTTGATTTACATCAATTCTATTTTCGAACAACCCTTTGCTGGTAAAGTTACTGCCTTTGCAGATGACTTAGCTATAGCATTTAGAGCAGTTAATCCCTTGAACTTAGTAGCTGATATCAATCATGACGTCCACTTATTAAGAATTTGGTTCGCTGGACACAAACTTTTGGTTAGTAACGAAACTAATCTTATGTTTTATAGCCTGAGCACGGAAATGACCCCGGATGTTAATGTTACATTCCATACATCAAATTGCAGAAGATATAACCTAATCAGTAATGCGTGTGATACGCTTAATTCTAGGGATTCTTTTGATACGAGCGTCGCTTGTAACACCAATTGCTTTAAAATTGAAAATGTTCATTATTTTAAATAAATATCTGGGTGTAATAATTGACCGAAACTTGAGTTGGTCTGAGCATATTTTAAGTGTGAAGCGTTATCTTCTTTCCACCATTCGTTGTTTTTATCGCCTAAGAATATTTTGTTCCAATAATAGTCTAAAAACAATATACTACGGGATTTTCCATTCTAAATTACAGTATGGAATAAGTTGTTAACTTCAACAGTTAATTGTGCTGCAGAAATGTGCAATAAGAAAAGTCTGTAACTCTTCTCGTCTAGCTCATTCCATGGAGTTATTTAGGCGTATGAGAATTCTCCCGGTGCGACATCTTTTCTATTACAAGGTACTAAAAATTTTCTTTATGAGAGGTGTATACCTGCAAAGTCCAATCTCTGACGCATATACCTTACGAAGCAATTCCCAATCATTTGTTTCAATCCCCGCCTTTCATGCTACAAGCTTTAGAAATTCTTACTCCATTGTATCATGCAAGTTATTTAACAAACTCCCTATTGATATACGAATCTTAACAACCCTATCATCTTTTCTGAAAAATATAAAGTGTTGGCTTCTCGATTTCGAACACAATAATATAGATGTTTTGTTGCGCTAGTTAAGGAATCCATCCCGGGATTCCGGAAAAAAATCGCGAACGGGGAGGCGACGCCTCCCCCCAACCGTTCGACTTACTTTAATTAAACAATATATGATTTTAAAATACGAATTTATTCTCGATACAATGAATTACTGTCGACAACGTCCCAAGTAAGACTAAATTCTAAAACTAAGTTGATTCCCATAGGAAGCCGCTGCTCCAACCATCCAGAAAGCAGGCTCATCAGTTTTATGCCGACTCGTGTATCCGGTGCGATGCAATTTGATGTTCGGTGGTCGTGCGAATAGCGCGACGCAACTTGATCTTCCATAAGCGTGTGAACAGGTTTGCACCTGAATAAACTTAGTCAGCAATTCTCATACAGACTGCTACCCTATATGGGGTTCAGGGCCAAATGCGCGGTGTTACGCGTGAAAGCGTGAAAGCATACGTCGTCAGTTGAAGTACTAAATATCGAGAATTGGTTGCGTAGAGGTGAGTTGACTAGTTGATTTGTAGAAGCTGCATTCTTGTCCATTCGCTTCTCGATCAGAGTTTGAGAGAGCACAATTATGCCAGACCTATTTTCTTACGTCCAAAAGACCACTTATAAACTTCGAGTGACCAAATTGTTTACCTGACTGATGAGAACTAATTACTTCATGACAACACCCTTATTTATTATTGAAGAATTCCACGAATGCCTTTAACAACCTAAGCCACCCAAAGGGGGTTAACGATTTCGATAATTGACATTGCTTTGTCAATCTACATAAGTCAAAAACATATATGTAAATGAATATATGTATGTATGTGCTTGTAAGCATTAAACCTTTTTTTTAAGTATTTCACTTTCGGCTAATTAATGGAGTTGATACATATATTGACTACTTGAACTGGGACTATTTTAAAAATAAATGCCACGTGGGACAATAAAACGGCTAGAACTATTAACTAAACAAAAAAACAATTATTTTTGATTGTTTCCTCAATTTCTCTACATACCTTAATAACTGTCCGCATGTATTTTGTGTGAAAGTGACAGCTGCATTTTTGACATTTGTGATAAATTTGATTTTTCCATGATGTGTTGTAATTACTGGATAAGCTTTTTCACTTAATTAAGTAGAGTAGCTGTTTTGAAGTATTTTTATTGATAATTATATACAGAGCTGTTTGGAATAAGGAAATGGAGATTAAACGCACGGATATGGTTGTTTGTTCAACAGGATAACTAACTTACTTAAGCGGCGCTACATTTCGGGGCGGTCCTGAGCTTCAACCAACATGCTTCCCCATCCATGCGGTTGTTTGTGGCAGTTACTAACGATCATTACCAATTTTGTGTCATGCCATTTGGTGAAAACAATTCCAGAATCGCTGGATTTGAAAACATATTCACCCTTTTTAAGTTTTTCGGCTATTTTTGGAAATTTTTTTCGATTTGCCATTACTGTTCCCAAGGCAGCGAAATCCAAGCTTTCAGCAGATTGATGCCTAAAAAAATCTATCGAAGCAAAGCGTGTCGTCACAGTTTTTATGGTGCTTGTCAGTTGGTTAACAACCCGTTCATTACCGCATTAAATCTTGAAATCGTATGTATACCCCGTAAGAGCATCACACGTGAGCCAGATTTTAATTAATGCTCTGGCATGAACTATCCTCCCTGGCTTTCAAAAAAACAATTCTTCATACATTCCACTATGTCTTCAACGCAGTATAATTTTGAGGAGGCTTCTGGCTTTCGGGGGAAGCAAAATACATTTTTGAGTATAATTTCTGAAAACGGTCGCGAGATATGACTGACTTTATGGACTCGTTTCCCATCGAGCTATGTTTCGACCAATAGTGGCGAACACTTGGATGATGATTGTATGACATGATGATCATATAACCAATAACCTTTTTTGTCTCTCCAATGTCAGTCGGTTTTATTTTGGATGGGTCTTGTTTTGACTTGTGAAGAACTTCAAGTCGCTCATTTGTGCACTGCGTTCTACTCATGAACAGGCTTTCAGGAAACTTTTTTTTGAATATAGTAAACGGATTGTCGATCTTTGCAAAGTTTGAGCTTATGATCGGTTTTCGGAGGGTACTTACATTTTTCCTTGATTTAAAATTTTCCTCAGGTCAAGACCAAATTGTCCCTGTGCCTCCACGCATGTTGACATCTTCTACAGGCTCCCCTTCTAAATTTTCGTCTTCAATTGTCTTATCTTGTTGGGTTTCTTGAGCTGAAATATTTGATTCATCTGGAGCTGAAGTATCAAGGTCAACGTCGGTCGGTTCATATTCTTCCTCACTATCGTCAGTAAAATCCTCATAATCCTTTTCATCTTCGAGTATGCCAGCTATTTGATTTGAGTGTAATGGCGGCGTCATATTGTTTTTATAACCTAGGAAGTAGTAAGAGTAAAACTATGCAAAGAAACCTAAATGGGGCAAATAGATTTTCTTTTTACATCTTTTTCACTATTTTTCTAAATAATTTATTCAGTAAAGTCGATCTTACGCCTGTGACCTTGTACATTATAGTGTAACAGAGACCAACTTTCTGGATTGCGATATTCGGGTCGAATACGACGGATTCTGGCCATTAAATGTTCAAAATTTCAGTAACTGTTTGACCAGGTGAAGCGAACTCCTTGTGGATAATTCCTTTGCTATCGAAAATTGTGATGAGCATGTCTTGATTTTTGAAGGATGTATTCGTGTTTCTTTCGACTTCCATTCCACACTTTGACTCTTGGTTATTAGATCGTATTGAAAGCACCATGATCCATCACCCGTAACAATTGTTTTCGGGAAATTTGGATCAATTTTTCCAACAGTGAAGATATCACTTGAATGATTGACACGTGCTGATTTTTGTTCATCGGCTGAAATTTCAATAACAAATGAAAAGTTGTTTAGGAAGAACTGTCATATATTTGTTATTTGACAATCAAAATAAATGAAATTTTAATAGATGGTAAGAAAGATTACAGCCTCAAAAATTTATGTTGCAACACATAGATGGCGCCTCTGATTTTTGAGGTATAGTTCGAGTCCGGGGACTTTATTGTCACACTGTGTATTGAGACTCGGAACGAAAATTCTTGCGGAAATTTTTTGTACTATATCGACTATATAAATTTCTGACAGATCGTTGGCTCGAGCAAATTCGTATGAAAAGTGAAAATTCGGTACGGAATAATATTATTAATTTTGTTAAAGAAATTTTTGTTTTCAAATACGTGTTGGCTTAAAATGTTGAGAAAAGATACACGAGTTTCGAAATAAGTGCTTGTGAAGTGTTTAGATGGGATAGTTTAAACAGAATCGTGCTTTAAAAAATGTAAACAAAGCATTTGTTAAACGCGAAGAAATTGATTTTCTTGTTATTTCTTTATTCAATATTAAGTTCGTAGTGAATAATATAAAGTGTTTATTTAATATATTGTTAAACAAGTCAATAAAGACAGTGAAATGCAACTTAAAATTTTCATAGATGGTATCCTATTAATGTTACAGCAATACGAGTATCATTTCAAGGGGAATATTTCAGTTGGTGAAACTGAAAAGTTGGTGCAAATTGGCTTGGTTCTTAAGTTATAATTGAAGCCGGATCAAGTGCAAGAGAGTAATTGCATCGGGCTTTCAGTATTCTTTCACTTTCACCAAACGAAATAGTCCTTTTAAAATATTCTGCTATGAGTATATGCATATACATACAATGTGTAGTATTAGGTTAGGTTAGGTAAGAGTGGCTGTTGGAAATACCAACCCACTTAGGCCTATTGGCCCATTGTGATGCCACGTGGATCTATGATCTTCTTACTACTGGAACCAGTTTGAGCTTATAATAAAGCGTAGGAGACTGTTAACGTGTAATTTTTCTAGATCGTTTAGGTCGTTGTAGAAGAAAGCTTCTAGATGAAGCTTCCTTCTCTGGGAGAGAGCTGGGCATGTGCAGAGTAGGTGGAGGATTGTCTCCTCCTCTTCCTCGTCCATGCTTCTACAGAAATCATTAGTAAAAGCGCCAAGCCTTGTGCGTGCTTTCCTATGAGGCAGTGTCCAGTAATGACACCTATTATGGCGCTGAGATGTTTCCTATCTAAAAGGATCAGACACTTAGAGCGACTCAAATCCAGCCTTGGCCAGATCTGTTTGGTCGCTAGACATGTTTGTCCAGCAGTCCACCTAAGGTCTGTTCTTTTATTGACATCCAGCTTTAGTGTTAGTTTGCACGTAGCGATTGGTATACCTATACTACCTTTGTCCGGTAGGATAGGAAGAGTGGTTCCAATTTTGGCGAGTTCATCGGCTCTGCAGTTCCCTGGAATGTCTCTGTGGCCCGGCACCCAACAAAGGTGAATGTTGAACTGCTCTGCCATCTCCATGAGAGATGATCGGCATTCAAGGGTGGTTTTAGAGTATAATGAGACCGAGTCCAGTTACTTGATGGCGGCCTGACTATCCAAAAATATGCGGATATCCTTTGCAGATATCACGTTTTTCTTCAGCCAGGACAGAGCTTCTTTAATCGCCAAAATTTCCGCCTGGAAAACGCTACAGTGATTTGGAAGCCGGAAAGAGAGGCTTAGATTTAGCTTATCTGAGAAAACACCGCCACCGACTCCGCTATCGGTTTTAGATCCATCTGTGTTGAGATGGATTGACTTGTCCTCCATGAAAGCATCCTCCTCCCAGAATGATGTAGAGGGGAAGCTTACATGGAAGTTTTTGTCAAACCAAAGTTCAGGTATGGTGTAATCGATGTTCTCTGTGAGGATTCCTAATGTATTAAGAATATTGGCGTGGCCAAATGAATTATTTGTCCACTGTTTAGTCGCTTTAAGGCGAATAGCTGCAGACGCAGCTACTTGCTTGCTAAAAATGTCGAGGGGTGTCAAGTGAAGCAGAATATCTAATGCCGCAGAGGGGGTAGATCGCAAGGCTCCGCTTGCGCATAGACATGCTGTTCTTTAGACTCTCCTTAGTTTAATGCGGTTGACTGCATTTTCCAAGGCCGTCCACCAGACAACCACCCCGTAAGTAAGTATGGGTCTTATGACCAAGATGTATAGCCAGAGGGTTATGCTAGGTTGAAGGCCCAATTGTTCCCAATGGCTTTAGTATGTATGTATTCCAACTATGTTAATTTTCAGCAGCATTTCACTATTTTATTGATTTGTTTAACCATATATTTAACAGAAAGACACTATATTACACAGTATTCACTAAATATTTAACGGAAAAGTAACAACACAATAATTTCTTCGTGTTTCACAAGTGCTTTGTTTACATTTTTTTAAGCACGATTTTATTTAAACTAAGCCATCTAAACACTTCACAAGGACTTATTTGGAAACTCGCGTATTTTTTCTTGACATTTTAACTTTATACATATCAGACAACAATAAATTCTTTAAAAAATGTATTTATTTTGTTTCACACCGAAATTAAACTTTACATATGAATCTGCTCCCGGCGACGAGCTGTCAAAAATTAGTCTACTCGTTTAGGTAAAAAAAAATGGCACCAAGGGGCGCTGAAAGCACTTTACCGGGTATCAATAAGCTTTATCAATTAGAAGCGTGAGCACGGCAACACGTTGAAAACTAGCCAAGAAATAACAGAGCCGATTTTAGGCTTGCTCTTCTTTGCTTGCTTGAAACGACACAAATTCAGTTTTAAATAGAATTATTGTTACATGTGATGGTAAGTTTGTTCTTCCGGTCTGCGCAGTGTCTCAACACCGATGAAACACCAAATCATATGCCAAAACCAAGTCTTCACCCGGTTAGGGTGACAGTTTGTTGGTCTGCAAGAGGTATTATTCACTACATCTTTCTAAAACCGGGTAAAACAACAGAATAACTGAAACGAATTACAGAATGTGAATGAGAAATGAGTGGCTAAGCAACTTGTGTTGGTTAACTGGGTTTTTTGTATCAGATCTAACAATGAACTGCAGTACGAGGCTTTACCTCACTGGTGTGCGATTCCCCACATTTGTACTATTTACTTGATGGTGCAGATCCCAAACAGAAAATAGCAGTATCTATTGGAATCAGCCTGCAGCTTAAGTTGTTAAACATGTGGGAAGCGGTTTGGCAGTCAAATTAGCCTGGATCAGTGGTTCTTTGAACAGTCTAGAATTTCTTAAGCGACCAGCTTTTTTTTTTAAATGGATTCGAATAAAAATTCTTGCACACGCTTCTAATTATAATAAAAAAGTATGATTTCAGAATAAAACCCACGTAAACCATTTTATGCACACCAATTCTACAAAAAAAATCTTTAAATTCTACAAATTTTATTATTTGTTGATGTACTAAACACTTTTAATAATTTTTTTCCAACAATTTTTTAAAATTAGATGCTCCAAATCTACTGGACCTCTTTCGCTTTTCCTCTAAACATCCCTGTTTGTTACATAAATCGTTTAACATAGCTATTAACCAGATAAGAGCAATCATTTACGCTCTCAAAAATTTGCTCTGAATTTTATCCATTGTGAACTGACCATTGTTACTCATTGTTACCATTACTTGTCCTTGTTACTCTTCTATTTATTCTCTGTTTTTACGCAACAGGGTGACAACATCCTGTTGCTATTACCCCTGAACCTTGAAGGGGATTCTACTGGCGAATTTTTGTTAAAATCCTTTCAAGTTCAGTGCTGTCGTGACTTATCCTTGAATTTTGTGGAAGCGGATTGTTAGGTACATACATAAATATTCAATGACCCAGTAATTGCGTTCATTATTCTGTCATTATATTGTTCATTAGGTGGCGGGAGCTGTCGTGATATTTTTAACGGTGTAAAAATTAATGTCATGAAGATTGTTATTTTTTTTTGTGGATTAACAGTTTCATGAATGATAAGGATTTGTTGATATTGCTGGCAAGTTTATGGTTCTGAAGGTGGTTGCTTTTGTTTCATGTCGAAAGAGGAAACCGGCCTTGGTTCTGATTAGTTCAAATCGTAACTGTTTGCGTCTTTAATAATTGTTTGGGGTAGGTATGACCTTATTAGGAAAATTGTGCATTTTTTGGGACTGGAAGTTTTTGAAAGCGATGTAGGTAATCCAGATACTTTTTTTGGTTGACATCAAGAGGGTGGACTATATTAATTTAAATAGGCCACAGTCCAGCACTTTCTGATAAGAGATCACACAAGGAATGAAAATCTAGTTGAGAAACTCAGAGGTTGTTCGTCGCTCTTCCGAAAAACTTTTGGTCGGCTTTATGCTGTTCAAAGGGCTCTGGGGTAGAGTTTTAAGCAGTTAGTACTAAGTTCACAGAAAGCTAGTGAGTCTTTAAGCGGTGGATGTGATGGCTTTGGAAGAATTTGAAAGACTCTATGTGGCATCTATAGTCTCTGGCTTCGTGGATTGAGAGGTGTTTTGTAAGGAAATTTTGGATTTCAAGACCAATTGGCAACATCGACGAACTATGGGATTTAGTCTAAAATGAGAGATAGGTTGAAAGATAAATGCAGCTGTGTTAGGTAAAATAGCAGTGCAGTAAGACCCTTGTTGATTTCAATCAGCAGATTAGTGTTGTAACGATAAGAAAGAAGCATCTAGCGCCCAAAATAAAATCTAAAACTTGGAGAAAAATCCCTCTTCGGTCAAAAAAACATGATCCACGGATAAATTTCGGTGAGGAACTCAGCCAATTGCATAGGTAATCGAAAATTGAAATATTTGGGTCTAGTTGGACCAGTTGGATAACGCTCCTCACGACAGCCCTTAAAGTGTACGAGACCACCCTAGAACACAGGCTAAGGGAAAGAGTTGAAAAATAGTTATCAGATATACAACACATTTTCATGCTGCAACAAGTGCTGTATTAAAAGCTTGCCAAAAATAAAAAAAAATTAGCAGAGGAGAATTCTGGGAGAGTCTTAGAAGGAAAGGGGTGGAGGAAGGTCTTGTACGAGCCGTCAAAAGCATATACAAGGAAAAATTTAATGTCATAAGGACATGCAATGTATTGTCAGACACATTCAAGGTCTGAAGGTGTGAGACAAGGCAGTGTGTTGAGTCTCCTTCTGTTTATCTGCACAATGGACTATGCCATTTCAGAGTCGCTTATAGACAGTTTCAACCATGTTCGCGAATGACATGTTGCTGTTTGCAAATAATGAAAAAAATATGCGAAAGATTGTAAAGGTTTTGATAGATACATTGGCTACGAAGAAACTAGAGCTCAATGTTTATACGAGTAAGGTAAAAGTGGTGGATGGAGAATCATTGAGCAGGTGCAAAGATATAAGTACCTGGGCAGTATTATAAACAACAGAGGTAATTCGCAAGACGAATTGAGGGCGGATGTACGCTGAATTAAGAAAAAAGTTTTTAGACCACAACGAGATCACACAAGGAAGAAAAACATCAATTTTTAAATCGAGTACCTATGTTACTACACGGAGACGAAAACCGGATACTCACAGGAAGACATAGGCGAAAACAAAATACAAGCTATGGAGATGAAATACCTCAGGAAAGTCATAGGCGCTAGAGGAGTAGACAAGAAAATGAACGAAGATATTAGAACTACAAGTCAGTTCGGCTAAATTAATACTCGAGGAAAAGAAACTAAGATGATTTGGACATTTAGTGCGCATGGAACAGAATAGACCAGTGAAGAAAATGTGGGAAGTATGACCAGAAGGAAAAAACAAAAGAGGAAGACTGAAAACCACATGGAACACTACAGTCGAAAAAAAATTCTGAAAGAACCTGGGGAAAGATGAGACTCCGCTAAACAAATAGCAAGCGACAGGATCCAGTTGAGAAATTTCACGAAAAAATAAAAAGTAAAAAAATGCCTCTTAAGTGGCTATTTATGCCGGATAATAATCCGATGCATACGGCAAAGATAGCGAAGAAATAGTTTGAAGCTAATAAATTTGATGTAATGCCATGGCGACCTTAGTTTCCGGTTTTGAATCCGATTGAAAGTCTTCGTACTGATGTAAATAAAATTAACCTAACTTAGCAATAATATTAAGGATTTGTATGAAGAATAACTCACAGCTGGGCAGGTTGTGATTCCACTGAATGTTGCTAAAATCGGTGTGTTGCGCTTAATAAATCCAACCGTTATTGCCTTTAACAGAAAATGATGATTCTAACCTTTTCATATTTGTAACTAATTGCAGAAAAAAATTGTAATCAGTCGCGTAATCAAACAATAGCAGGAACTCAATAATTACCACGTTCTGTTCCTGGAGTGCCTTTTTTTTTTCTACCGGAACAGAGCACTTAGTTTGTGTATTCTGGATTAACTGGAATAGCTCAGTCCTTCGTAGAAAACGCTTCAGTGATGAAGTGCCTATAGAACCAGAATCCACCACATCAGCGGCTGACGCGAGGGTATGCCGGACACATATGTCACTGTGAAATAGTGAAATAGGTCTTTTTAAAAATAGATATTTCTAATGAGGCCATCTATTCGTAATTACATGCGTGGGAGAGGCAGATCCTTCACTGATGTACTGTCAAAATTTTTTCCACCCATTATTTCCATTCAACTCGAATTAAAATGGTATACGCGATCAAGAAGTTTCAGGAATGATCACCGTGTGGCGTTGTTAGTTATCTGATTTCAGTTTTTTTTTAGGTTGACACACCTGTCATTAACAGCCCCTTCGTTAAATTTTAGCGTGATAGTTTGAAATTTGTAAAAGCTACGCTGTCGAGAGTACGTCTGCCTACGTATGTGTTTTCGGTTCTTTACGATTTTAAAAATCAAATTAACTTACCAACAACGAGTTTTCATCAACTTTTGTGTTAAAAACAGATTCAACGGTGTGAATACTTTGCAAATGTTGGAGAAGTGTTCGAAAACAATCGTTTATGTGTGGCAAAAACACTTCAAGAGTGGCGTGAGTCCGTCGAAGATGACGAACGCAGTGGTAGGTCGTCAACATTGAAAACCCGACGAAAACATCAATAAACTCAAAGAAATGTTGGTCGAAAACCACAATCTGGCCATCAGAAAACGGGCAGATAACTTGAAGATCTACAACAGTGTTGTGTATCATGAATTCTTGTCATAAAATCAGACAGTCAACAAGGTTTGTTATTTGGGCGTTATGAGACGTTTGCATGAACCAATTCGCCAAAAAATAACCGACAGTGGGTTTTGTACCACGATAACGCACCGTCGCATATTGCCATTCTTATTCGTGAGTTTTTGACCGAAAAAATTACGAGTACCATCCAACAGCCACCGAATTTGAGTATTAAGGCACATAGTCAAGATTTCACGAATGGTTCTAACCAAAAATCACTTCTCTGTTCACCGAGTCTTGTCTAAGACTAAGTTGATGAACTTGCACAACATGGCTTAGAGCATTAGTGCTCAGCATTCGATCCTGCGTTAACATTGCGAGCATGCTCGACAGGTCTTACATTGACAATCCATGCTTCAGAATGTTTCTAAAACTGTTATCAGCATTCCTACATCACATGTCACTGCATTATTTGCTCCAGCATAAGATTCATGCAAGTGCTCGACGGAAATTCTTCTTTTCAGCATATGAGCTACATGTTCGGGATAGTTCCGAGGTTCTGGTTTTAAAGTAAACAGTGTATCGCGAATAGTGGAGTGTGGTGCAACGTCACCGCATCAGTCTTTTCTGCACCCCGATTTCAGGCACAATTATCAGATTTTTTACTTTGGCTACAGGGTTTTTCTTCTGTTCGTAAAGTTATTTTATGTCAAACAATTATGTGTAAATATTTTTTGTTTTTAAACAAAAAAAAAAAAAACATAATTTCCAGTCGCCTTATCTTTGTTCAAGAATTCGCCAGCCCATTATCGTTAAAATATCATACTCGTAGTTCTCTCAACAATTTTAAATGCTTACGGAAGTGGTGACTTCATTCGGTGAATAACCAAGTCCCGTCGAAGTTCATAAAAAAAAAAAGTCTCCCCCATTTCAGAAGACCCATTACGTAACTATGTCACGTTGTCTGTTTACTGGCTGACGCTTTCTATGGAGACTCACCATGTACTTGGCGTTGTTGGAGCCCAGTTCTATTGTTTTTTTTTTTATGTTCCAATAGCTGGATGCTTCTACAATACATACTTTGTTCGAGTGTGATACTGGAAACTAATTATCAAATTTTGATTGTTTGTTTATCTTTTTGATGAAATGATGGTGTTTATTCTTCATAACAATGTCAAAGTATAAATTGGAAAGCTAGACTCCATGATTTATGGAAACGTGGATGACCTTACACATATGCTCGTATGTACAATACTTTCTGAAGTAACTGAAGCCGTATGAATGACTATGGTAGTTAACTTCAAATGTAATCGACACCTTTTGGCTGGGATTTATTAGTGTTGCAGTTTGTGTTCAATCGGAAGCGTAACACTATGTGGCAGTGTTGTGCAGAAATCGGTCGGTAACGCATTATTCTGGATTCACTGTGGGATATCACGCAACAGATGTCGGGTGTTCCACTTTTTATTTGTAGACTAAAAGAAATTGATGATTCAATGGATTGGAATTTGAATTAATTTTTTATAATAATTGGATAGAGAGAGAAAGATATTTGGGCTCAGTGGTTATTTCGCTTTAATGGGGAGACTAAATTATTAGTGTAAATTGACTTGATGTTGTATTTAGGCAACCATTTACCTCACGAGGTTTCAGTTGACTGAAAAACTGTCTTTCGGTCACGGCTGGTACTGAACCCCGAACCGTCGGAATGGGAAGTCAATACACTACCACTTGAGCCACGGCCACCCACACAAATTGATGTCGAATTACATGTTCACATATGTACATACATTTTCTACCAACTTTAGTATCTACGGAATGCTTTTATTTCCACATAAAAATCGATTAATACGAGTATGGTCATCAGCGAGTGAGCAAACGGTGGATTTAAGCTATGCGCTATTTCTGAACTAATGGTAAAAGACTTCCAGCCTAGTCTAAGAAGAGTTTGAAGAGAGTTTGATTTAATGAGAAGCGAATTCAATTCATTAAGCAAGAATGCAAAGCGGGACCAGTAAAACGTAAGCATCTTGAGATAAACCATACATATTGCATCATTGCGAAACTTCGTGCCCGAATTGAAAGTAAAACACAAGCGAATACACTTTAAAGAAAACAATTTTATTAATCAATTATTATAGTCCCCGTCAATTTCTACAACTGTCTTCCAACGTTTTACGAATACAAGCTTGCGGATTCCATTTTCATAGAAACTGCGCGTTGTTTTCCTTCAAAAAACGGTCGTAAGGTAGTTTTCGACAGCTTCGGCGGAACTAAATTTCTTTCCATTCAATCCGTTCTGAAGCAACCGAAATAGGTGAAAATCTGAAGGAGCAAGGTTTGGGGAATATGGTAGGTATTGAAGGATTTCCCATTTTAACTCCTTCAGTTTTTGCAGCTTTTATTGGGCGACATGTGGCCTGGCGTTATCATGATAGAAGATTACACCTTTGCGATTAGCCAAAACCGAACGTTTTACTGGAACTTTCTCATTAAGCTTGGAGAGTTGCTCATAGGACTTATTCGCCAGATGAAAAAGATTTTACCCCTAGATTCCCATCAAACAGATAACATTACCCTCATTGGATGCAAGCCAGTTTTTCCCACGTTTTCTGCATCTTCACCTGCCTGTTTCCAGCTCCTTTTTCGTTGTACGTTGTTTTACAGAATCCACTGTTCGTCACTCGTTACGACTCGATCCAAAAAAGGTTCGTTTTCATGGCGTCTAAGCAGAGATTAGTCTTATTTTATCCGTCAAACAATGCCGGGCCAACGTGTCGAGCTTGGAAATGAATCCAAGTTTCATTAAATGGCGAAATACTGACGAATGATCTCTCAGCAATCTCCCCAATTGAAATCTTCGGGTTATTGTTCACTAAGCCTCGCACAAAGTCGTCATCAATCTCGAAAGGCCGGTTAGAATGGAGTTGACCGACCAAGTTTATATCACCGTTCCGAAATCTACCAAATAACTTTTTAACGGCCCTTAGAGCAGAAGCACGATTCGAATAAACGCTCTTTTTTGTTGCAGTTGCAATACTCATTCCTTTTCGAAACTCGAACATCATTACATGGCAAAGGTGTAATTTTTCCTTCTCCATTTTGAAGTGCGAACAATCTGCAAGAGACCCCTCAGACCATTCCATCCACAAATATGTACTGTATAGTGCAATTTTTTCGCTGGCCTTATTACTCTAAAAATTAGGCAGAAGGTGGCGTTACAGTAAAAGTTTTTTTTTTATAATTAACGCGCACTCAAGGGATTGTGTACCCTTATACTGTTTGAACATAGCGCGGGCGAAGGAAATTTCGGGAGAAAGAAAAGAGAGGTACCGATGTCAATTGTTCCTAAATGTAAGACAGCTCGGCAGGGCATTCCATAAGCGAGCTGTACGGTACTGGTGGTGAATATAGCGATCAAAAAAAGCGAGACAGGAGACATTACGCCGGTGTTCGAGGGTGTTAACTTAACTGTTAACTGACGCATTTTTGACGACATCGAATATGTGGTCATTCCAACATAAGTTGTCACTGACACACGTACCGAGAATGGAAAGTTTTTCGGTTTCGACGATGTAATTGCCATTCTTGGTTAATGGCTGGGTATTTAAATTTCGCTTTAACGACAAGATAGCACTGCGTTTTGAAATTCCACTCTCTTGATAGTTTCCCAATTGATTATGCTGTTAATATCGGAACTTAGTAAGCTTAACATATGCTGCCGTTCCCGTTCTACAGCCGAAGAGCAGGACGTGAGTCCGGGAACGAATATGAAAACCAGAGAGTACTGTCATCAGCAAGGGAATATATTGGATTAGAAGTAGTAGACAAGAGATCATTAATGAAAATTAAAAAGAGTGTCGGAGACAGAATGGAGCCCTGGGGCACATCAGCATTTATTTTGTGAATATCAGACTTGAAACCATCCAAGACAATTTGAATTGGACGTTCCGAAAGGTAATTTTTAATCCAAAGAGCCTGATGCTAAATTCTCTCGAATGCTTTAGAAATATCAGGTGCAACTACAAAATCTTGCTTTCGCCAGATTGATGTACGCTTTGGTTTCACTTTTCGGTGAGACATGCCATCAAATCATCAGTGGACCTGTTGCTACGAAAACCATTGAGAAGTCATTGAGAAGTTTTCGCGTTTCGAGATATTTTATGAGCTGACGGTTTATCAGTGTTTCCATGACCTTGCAAAGAAGAGACGTAGTGCAATGGGTCTGTAGTAAGAGAGAGAAGAAGATTCGCCTTTTTACAGAGACGAGCTAGACAAATGCTGTTTTCCATCTACTTGGAAAGTGTGGGATTGATGAAGAAGCTTTCGAAGAAGAACACCTCTTCAGAAGAAGGGGCGAGTTACCATCTGGACCAGGGGATTTGTGAATATTACGATTTTTAATAACTCTTGCTACTACACGAGTGTGAAACATCATGTCACTGGGATTCGTCCCATTGATGATTCGAAGCAATCAAGTGTAGTCAGGGACAAAGCACAATCTGAAAGTGTTGAGCTGGCCGCAAAGTGTGCACCAAGCAGATTGGCCTTGTCCAAAGAGCTGACAGCTGAGATGTCATTGTAAATGAGCTTTGGGACGGAGTATGAGGCAGAATTTCTAATATTTTTGACGATCGACGAATAATTTGTAATACCTTTGAGACAGGATGATACTCATTTACTTAGATGGCGCTACAGTATGGGGTGGTCCTGGTCTTCACCTAATAGATTTCTTCTGTCAGCGCGGTCTTTGGGTCCAGTTGCGAACTCCAAATTGGTTGAGGTCCCCTTCAATGTTACTGTATAGCTTGTAAAATTTACAGTCCTCCTCCTCTAATATTTCGCGTTCGGCCAAGGATGTCTTCATCTACCTTCGCTAACGTATATACTTCTGCACCATAAAGCAGGACTGCGATGATGACAGTCTTATATAGAGTTACGTTAGCGTTTTTTATCAAGGCGATATTACTCATTTGCCTTAATAGGCCAAAAAAACAGCGATTGGCAAGAGTAACTCCTTGTTTGATTTCTGATACGACGTCATTATTACATTTAATAGCGGCGCAGAGCTATACAAAGTTTCTGACTAACTCCAAGTTATAATTGTCTATTGTGATGTTCTGGCCGATTCGTCGATGTTGTGTGTCCTTTATTTTTGACAGCATTTACTTGGATTTGCTTTCATTTACGACTTAACCCATTTTTGTCGATTCTATTTCAATTCTCGCGAAAGTACAAGTGACAGCTCGCTGAATCCGGGCAATGATGTTGAAAATGTTACGTGACAGCGGATCACCTTACGTAAATTCGTTTTTGACATCAAAGGTCTCGGGGAAAACTCAGGTTAGATATGGCTCTCTATAGATGCCGTCATATGCAGCCTTAAAATCGATAAAGAGGTGGTGTGTATCGGTTTGAGCTTGTTGGCCTTTTTAAAAGATTTGCAATTGTGTGAACATTTTCTCGATTGTAGACTTACCGGTTTTGATACCGCACTGATAGGGGCCAATCAAATCGTTAGTAAATGGTTTCAGGCGTTCACAGATTTTGTATGCGTTGTTAAGGAGACTAATGCCTCTATAATTGACGAGGTTAAGAGGGCCTAATACTTCTCATGTACCGGGCAACCGGTACTAGGGTTGCGTTTTTCAGGCACACTAGTACTTTCTGTCTACTGGAAATGAGTTGGTGTATGCTCTCTATCAAGTCATCTTCCGCTGACAATAGTTCGGCATGCGCTCCTTTTATAATATTTCATTCTCTTCTTCTAATCGTACAAGTCATCTTTAGTATGATTTTCCTCTGTTTCGTTGTCCTGCTGGAAGACAGTTCATGTAAACTAGTTGGCATTCATTTTTTTTTTTGCCTAGTAGGTCATATATTGCTATATAGCCCGGCCTCAGTGAATCTTCTTCTCCATTCATACAAATCAATATAAATGGGTCACTATGTCAGAAACAGCCAAGGGTACAACAGAATTAGGATACACCAATTGGCTAAAGAGTTCTGTGTCGATAATTAAGATGACATTTCTCGCAAAAAGTAGAAGCAATCAAGAGCTCCGGAGCTAAGGATATTGATAAGCGTGGCTATAGATAACATTGCTTTTATCGCGAAAAGAGAAAAAAAAGGGGAAATTTAGTAAACAGGGGCCGCGGTTAAACATTCTAGAGAATCACAAAAGGCAGTCACGGTTCACAGTTCACAGCATAGGGAAAGCTTTCTACGGCAGTGTGTTCATTTTGAATAGAACTTCTGTGGAGCTCTTAACAATAGGCATCAACATCAACATGCACCATTTTGAACAGATAACATGAGGATCTGAGATTTATTTCGAATAGTGAAGGAAGGGAATAATGGAGAAATTCTCTAAGAAGAAACAACTCTTATGGAGTTGGAAAACTGCAGCTAAAATTTCGTGTCGCAATTACACTCAAACCACAGCAAAATGCATTCTGAATCGCAGAAAAGATCAGCTTAACGACATTTTCGATAACCATTGCACCTTTATTTTTAACAAATTAAAGTGAAACGTCGTCATTAGTTTCATCTGACTGCTCATGTGTATATTATACTGCAGTTTTTGTCTGCATCCACGATGTCAGTTTATAACTCGTTTTCTTCTCTATTCACCAAACAAAACTATTATGAACATAATATTTGCTAGATAGTTCCATCATTGATTTTTGAATTGAATTTTTTGAATATCCTTGAGTTGTCGCATTTTTTATTTAGTTTTTCTTTTTTACAGATTCAAAATGAAACACCAACCAGACACATCATTCATTCCAGACCTGCCAACAGGTCCATTGTGCCTTTACAGAAAACGTTCTAAATTCGACTGGAAGCGATTGCGTCTTATTTTTGAAACCGAAAACGATCTACGAATTAAGGTGAGTCCCTTAACTACTATAAATTCTTGCAAGATTAATTGTTTTCTCATTTTAGCTTAAAGTATGGAAAATCCTTGAGAATGATCCTTTATTCGCAAAATCAACAACTACACTAACCGCCGACGAACAGAAACATATCTGCGCAATGCAAATGAATCGAATGGCACAATTGCCCATTGTTCCAAAAGAAATCGAACAGAAAACCTTTTCCGAACGGACAAAATACTTGATGAGCGTCAACGAAGCACTTCATACATACTGTCCCAGCTTATCAGTGAAGATAGCTCTTGGAGTGGGTCTATTCAACAATGCTATTCGTGCAATGGGTACTGAAAAGCATATGAAATACTACGACGCTGCATGGAATCGAGAGATTGTCACATGCCTTGCAATTACAGAGGTAGCACATGGCAGTAACACGAAGAATATTCGAACGACGGCAACATTCGACCCGAAGACGCAGGAGTTTATCATAAACACTCCAGATTTTGAAGCGGCAAAGTGTTGGGTCGGTAATCTCGGAAAAACTGCAACGTATGCTATGACTTTTGCTAACTTATACACAGCTGATGGGACAAATCACGGATTACATGGGTTCATGATACCGGTTCGTGATCCAAAAACACTGCAATCGTATCCGGGTGTACTTGTGGGTGATATTGGAGAGAAGATCGGTCTGAATGGCATTGACAATGGATTCATGATGTTCACAAACTATCGAATTCCAAAGGAGAATCTATTGAATCGCACAGGTGATATCACGCCAGAAGGGATGTATGAGAGTGTGTTCAGTGAGCCAGGGAAAATCTTAGGGGCAGCTTTAGAGTCTTTTTCGGCTGGACGAATTGGTATTATGCAAGAATCTGTGAATACGCTATCTAGTGCAGCTGTAATTGCTGTAAGATATGCCGCACTAAGAACGCAATTTGGCTATGAAAAGAATGGTCCAGAAATTCCAATTATTGAGTATCAGTTGCACGTATGAATGATGCTTGTAGTCTTTGTTTGATCTGATTTAATGGATTTTATTTTCTGTTTTAGCAATGGCGCATATTCCCGTATCTAGCTGCAGCCTGCGTGTTAAAAGTCGCTAGTGCTGAACTGACGCAGACGTATTTGGAAACGATACAAAGATCTCAAGCTGAGTCGAATGGATTTGAGTTATTGGTACGTTAGTGTGTAAGCAAGTGGGATCTTTCTACTTGAAATATTGAATTTACTTTTTATTTTTTATTGGCTTGGCACCATTCTGCAAGTCACTCTCTCTTGCAGTTCAGTGTAATTGTTTTTCTTTCGTCACCTTCTTCAAAGCTCGGCTGTAACTTAGGCTTCTGTTAGTTTTTGAGCCTTAGTTTAGTATGGCAAAACCAGTTGATATATTGAGCTCTATCGGTTTCTTAATGCAGAGACTTCTGCGGATATGTATATTTCATATTAGATCACGTTATGTAACACCCGCTGACATTCACAATATTTTCATTTATATCGCTGTAATTCTTTTGTATACTTCTTATCAATTGTCTTAAACTGCAATGCCTATGTTAAAGTCGGACGTGCATGCGTATAAACAACCATGACGGTTAAGCGTTTATGTTGGCTGGAGTTAGTTATGATAGTTCATCTTTTGCTCGTTCTGAAGGAAGTCGACCCTTCAAAGTTGGTTTGTAAACACAAACTAGTTTTCCTCAGTATCGTAGTATTATTTGGCGTCGAGTTAGCGACGTTGCTAAAGGTATATACTTCAAATTCACGGTTTTACTTACTTACTTAAGGTGGCGTACAGTCCGGGGTGGACTTGCGCCTCAAACATCAAGCGTTTCCATCCAGCTCGATTTTTAGCTGGCTGCCTCCAGTTACGCACACTAAGTTGATTGAGGTCTCCTTTCGGTTACACGCGCCACCTGAGTTTCGGTCTTTCTCCACTGCGGTGTCCCTTGGGAGCGGATTCGAAGACTTTTCGGATCGGAGCATTGGCGTCCATTTGCTCTTTCTCTACTACGCTGTCCCTCGAGGGCGGATATCGAAGACTTTTCGGATCGGAACCGTGGCGTCCATCCGCTCTGCATGACCTTGCCACCTCTGTCGTTGGACCTTCACAGTTCGTCGTTGTGTCTCCTCCTCCATTCATCGTCTATGCAGACGGGACCGGAAATCACCCGAAAAATTTTCCTCCCCAAGAGCACTCTCATCCAAGTTTTTTTCTTACGGAGTCCATGCCTCTGTGCCATAGGATAGGACCGGAATTATTAGGCTCATATAGGGTAACTTTTATTATTCAAGAGAGAGCTTGAATTATCTTCTTAGCCCAAAGAAGCAAAGTTTGGCAAGAGTTATTCCTCGTTTGATCTCAGCGTTGGTGTCGTTGTCTGAATTGATAGCGGATCCTAGGTACGACTTGACAAAGTCCTTAACTACCTTAAAGTTATATCTGTCGAAGGTGACCTTCTCTCCAAGATGTCGCTGTTGACACCATATACTTGGTCTTGCCCTCATTGACCGTTAAACCCATCTTCGCCGCTTCCGTCTCAATACTCGCTCCACTGACATAATGCTGTTCTCTTCCGGATATGTCAATACCATCGGCGTATGCGGGCAATTGGACCTCGGTTTGATTTTTGTCTAACAGCAAGGATAATAACCGAGGGCATGTATGTAGCTTCTGCCGAATAACTGACTCCGGATGTAATTTCCTTTAGGTGGACTTACATTTTGAACTTATATTTCGCTTCTCTGTTTAACGTCATGGTTGTTTTATAATGGTGTTTTATACTGACGCAGACTGAAGACCATTTCTCTTCATAGATCAATATCTGCAAATACAAGTGAGTGCTGCTTTGAGTCTGCCTGGATATTCATTATATAGATAAGCCAGTCCCATCGATCTTTTCTGACTGTAAGCAAATGTCCATTGGAGCTCTCTTTAAATAAAACCCAGCCGATGAGAATCTCAACGACTTTGATACACTATCTGACTACAGACAAAGCGTCATATCATACCCATCAACGCATAGGTCTGTATTTTGACTTTTCACGCTGGCAAGTACATTGTTGGTATTTTATCTTCTGCTGGCTATTTACACTGCTGTGTCATATAAGTTAAATATATCGGATTCATACAACACAGTTATACAAAAAAATACATAAAATAGCTGTATGGCAATGCGAGGAAATAATAGAATTCTTTTTTCAAAAATGTTAATGTTGCACAAAACAACGTATTCTCATAGTCCCTTTCATTCCTCATCGCATGAAAAGCGCTAAACCAAAGGAAAGGGCTTGTTTGTATTTTTTTTGGCCTCACAAAGTCAACACGATCCAAGAAACCCGAAAGCAAAACGTTATTCTTAAAGTGCCAGAATGACCAAAAATTATTTCGAAGAATAATTGATAACGTTTAAAACAAAATAACTTCACCTGTCATACATTTTCAATGACATTCTATTTTCAGCTGATTTGACAGACAAATCTTGTTGCCACACATTTCGCAGCTAATTGAACGTAATATTGCCCCATGTCTTCGCCTACACATAAAGGCGTTGGATAACTATTATAACAATTGTATCTTTGTACTCTTAGAAAACACAAATTTACTTGTGAATATGCCCCCTCCTCTGACCAAATAGTGTTCCACTCTGGGACTCTGTCTTAAGCTTTCCAGTCTATTCTCTTTAGGGCTCTTTCCGAGCAGATGGAAAGTATCGTTTGTCCAGCCCATCTTTAATTAAGGCAAATTCATCCTCTAACATCCTCTGACTAACTGATCAATGTTCCAGGTTATGAAATATCTTGTGGCACGACAAGTTTCCAATGACCTGCAGAACTTTTTTCCACATGTACCACAGTCTCTGGTGAAAGCAAGGTAATCGCACTTGATATTCCGATTGACAGTGTCTATCATCAGTGTCTATCATAATGAAACTGCGGAACGTTCAACTCCAGTTTCAAGTCTGTTATTTACAAACACTAACATTCTATTCCCGATTGTGCGTGAAAACTTATGCGAAACCCTTATATTGCACAGTCAATTCACAGTCATTACAACGTCGACATAAAGCCTCTTCTTTTCTTCATTTTTATTTCGTCTTTATTAATTGCCAGTGCCCATTGTGAAAACCTCACTAGGCTCTGCTCCTCTGGCCAATTTTCATGTCTGTAAATTTATTTTTTTTTACATTACTCATTAGAGTAACGTTAGATCGGACGCCCGATAATACGCATTTTTCGGCCACAAATACACTTTAATCGCCGCAAACTTACCACCATTGTGCGCTGTCGTTTACGACTGAATATAATTATTTAAAATTGTTAAACTCTGGCTGATGGTTATATTTGGGTTTGGGGGTTCGGATAGACCGCAATACGACTGATTCATAAATTGTTATTCTCAAACTAACTATCAATATCGTGTTCGTCTTCCACAGTCAGCAACTACTCATGTGTTACCACCTAGAAATGCCGTGTTAAGTAGCTCGTCCAACAACAAATGCAAATTTTGTTGTTTTCATTTACTGAACATGCGTCGCCGCCTTGAATTCTAATGTATATCTCTTCGTATTGAATTTCTTCTATTTTTTTTTTCTTCATTGAGCAGCAATCATAGAAATGTTTGCTTGTTTTCTTGTGCTTTGACGTTGCTATTCTAAATAGTGTTTGCTTTTCATTTACGAGTGAACATTACTAAAGGGTTTTCCAATAGGGACTTGACAATTTTGAATTTAATTTGTGAACGCACTCTTTCACTAATCATCAAACCGTCACTGTCAATTTATTCAGTAAACTCAACATTTTCATCATGGTAAAGTACACGAACGAGCAACGTCTGCAAATTATAAAAATTTTCTACCGAAATTCGGAGTCGGTGACTGCAACTTTAAGAGCGTTAACTCCAATTTTCGGTCGTAATTCTCGCCCTAATAGACAGGCAATAACAAGTTTAGTGCAAAAATTTGAGTCTACATATTCGTTGCGTGATGTTGCCGTGTCAGTGAGACAACGGGTTGGTCGAAGTGTCGAAAATATCGCTGCCGTTCAAGCGTCCGTAGCAAACGGACGGTCAATTCCGCGGCGTTCTCAAGAATTGGGCATCGCTCAGACCACATTATGGCGTATTTTGCTTAAGGATCTCGGTTTACACCCATACAAGATCAAGCTGACTCAAGAATTGAAGCCGATGGACCATTTGAAGCGACGTACTTTCTCCGATTGGGTTCTGGAGAAGATGCGCCAAGATGATGAATTTCATCGCAAAACCATCTTCAGTGACGAAGCTCATTTTTGGGTCAATGGGTTCGTCAATAAGCAAAATATACGTTATTGGTCGGGTGAAAATCCACATGTGCTTCATGAATCACCACTTCATCTACAAAAAATAACTGTACGGTGCGATTTGCATGCCGGCGGCGTTATTGGGCCATATTTTTTCGTCGACGATAACGATCGTCACGTTACTGTGAATGGTCAGTGTTATCGCGCCATGATCACCGATTATTTTTGACCCGAATTGGAAGATATGGACTTGGACGACATGTGGTTTCAACAGGATGGTGCCACAAGCCACACAGCACACGCTACAATCGATTTATTGAAGAGTAAGTATGGTGAGCGTGTTATCTCAAGACGTGGGCCAGTCGATTGGCCGCCTCGTTCATGCGATTTAACGCCGCTTGACTATTTTCTGTGGGGCTACGTTAAGTCATTGGTTTATGCCAACACGCCGACGACGTTGGAAGAGCTCAGAGCCAACATTGAACGCGAAATAGCGGCCGTTTCGGCCGTAAAGTGTGGCCGAGTCATTGAAAATTGGGTCCAATGAATCGACCGCTGCAAATTCATAATTATTTTGATTGTACTTCAAGCCGATAATAAAGTTTTTGAAAGATCTCAAATGGTTTGCGTTTTATTTAAAAAAAAAGTTGTCAAGTCCTTATTGGAAAACCCTATACATTCCGCTCTACTATTCTTCTCTGTTTGTATTCTATTCTCTAATTCAATATTCTGTCTAATATGCAACTTTGGGTTACAGGTGATTATGAGAAAAGTGTTCTTCCTTAGGCTCAAGCTTTAGTGAGATAATTTAACTAGCTTTGTAGTGGCTTCGCTGCCTTACATTGCGTATGTTCGTTAAATGTATTCCAAACACAAATCCGCTGTATAAATAAATTGCTCCATTGTTACCGATGCCTTTTGAGGACACCAAGCGTAACATGCATTTGCGGAAGAATTTTTTGTTGGACGCTTTATTTCTTTCTTACGTTTGCGTGAGTAGATCTGGATTTAATGATATTTTGCGGTTCTATCTTTTAGAGAGTCTTGACCATTTACAATTACAAGCCAATGATTAAGGCGAGCTCTATTTCTATTTCGTCTTCCGAAGAAATTCCGGGTAAATACGAGTATATCTCTCTCGTCATCATCAGAAGTTGCTGGCTATATGAAGTTTTAAAAGTCGTCTTTCCAGTTATCCGACCAACCATGGGATGTAACGATATCACCAGGTTCGAATGTTATTTTTCTAGATATAACGGCCAAAATGATTCCTCTTCTGGGAAGAACCCACATTTCTTAAAGCAATCTAAAATTACATTTGAAGTCGTCCAAACCGTTCGTGTTTGTTAGTCCTTTTTTTCTCGAGTTTTTTTAGTTGCCTTACTACTTCTGCAACAATACAGAGTTCATCAAAGTCTTCTCGTTGCTTCTCTACGTTATTCCCAGTTCCGTTTTAGTATTTCAAAACTCTGGCTTGACTGCGCTGCATATTGGTTTTGTAAGCGTAATATGTAAGCTAACTATTGACCATAACTGGGACTTTTTCTTCCACCGTAATTCAAAGTAACGCTACTATCAACCTTTCCTTCGAAAGCATACCGCCACAACGTTTTTCATATTTGAGCGCAGTTTCATCAAGATTAAAAATGTTTTTGGGGTCATAACCAGACAGATTGTTAAGTTTTTTTTTTTAAATCGTATCATGTACAATAGCAGTAGCAGTATTAAAATCAGCACTTTCAGTTCAGAATTTCAAAAACAATATTGTTTCACACTTTGCTCTCCAATATCTAAGATCGGTATCATCAGGATAGTGTCTTCATTCGATTTTATGTTAAATGCATCATATACTCGTACATAATTCTGACACATTATTTTCACATCTTTACATTAGTTACAAACTATTTACTTACATTTATAATTTTTTTCTTACAGACTCAGATAGTTTCCGAGCTCCATGCTGTCATTTCCTCATCAAAACCACTCATAACATGGACAGCCCGAGATGCTATACAAGAAGCCAGAGAAGCTTGCGGTGGTCATGGCTATTTGAAAGCGGCTAAATTAGGTGACTTACGAAATGATCATGATCCAAGTTGTACCTATGAAGGGGACAACAACGTTCTTGGACAACAAGCATCAAATTGGCTACTCCGCCAGTGGGAACATAGCGTCGAAAGTCCTGTAGGTACAGCAAATTTCATCTCACAGCGACAACGAATTCTCTCAGAGACTTTTGAAAGTGTCCTTAAAAAATTCAAATTGGATTCGATGGAATGTAAGTAGAATTTTGATCAATAACATATAATCCAACAATTTAGTTGATTAAACTTTCTTGCAGTTGTTCTCAACGCATACGAATGGCTTCTCTGTTACCTACTGGAGAAAACTTCTAAACAAATGAAGAATGAAGTAAGAAATGGAAAACACCGGTTTGACGCTCGAAATAATTCACAAGTCTATGCAGCACGTGATCTTTCGCGAGCATTCGCTGAATACTTTGCATTACATAAATTCTATGAACGCTGTCAACGTTCTGATGTGACCCACGAATTAAGCGATGTTCTTCGTACACTTTTCGCAGTTTATTCCTTTTCGTGCCTTGATAAACATCTAACAACCTTCTACTTAGGAGGCTTTGCTAATAAACAATTCGCCGATGTGATACGTACACAGTTGCTATTGAAGTGTGGCCAGCTTAAGGATTCTGCGGTGTCCGTTGCTGATGCAATTGCTCCACCTGATTTCGCATTGAGTTCAGTTATTGGTAAATCAGATGGTCTACTTTATGAGAACTTACAGAATGAGTTTATGACAAATAAAGGAGCATTTGAGCGACCATCCTGGTGGAGAGACGTAATAATTCCTCAAGTAAAGTCAAAACTATAAAATCATCGCAATGCAGTGCCCCACACCCGTTTTGAAATATTCTCTTCTTTGGTCTGAATGTTATGAATAAGATATTTAGCATTTTATCGTTAAGATGGAGATTATTTTATTGGTTTTATATGCAAAGCAATTTTTTATCAGTGTAACTGTTGTTTTATTTTTGAATTAAATTTTCAAACCTATGTTGTGTTTAATAGAGTGAATTTGTCCCCCTTCTATCTATATACATAAATATATCCTGATCCCACGAGCAACATGTCGTTGTTTGTTTGTAGACAATTGTAAGTAAATATATATTTTTAAATTGTTGATTATAATAATTATTGTTCTTGTAAAGATTAACGTTTTATTAAATTGTAAATCTAACTCCTAAAACTGTTTAAGTGTACTTCTGTTAGAGAATTTTGATACTGTTTAATTTTATAAAGGGAGTTTAGCTCAATAAAGGGAATTTAGCTCGATAAAGGGAGTTTATTCACAATCCATTAGCTTGTTCTTCCGTTCGTATATGATCGGTTTCACAATTAATCAGAAAACATTTTAACAGCATGGTTTGCACTCTATACGACGAATGTTTGCATGATAACTGCTAGATCATTGATCAGCTGCTACACGATACATTTTATTAACTTATTACGCTTTTCTAGATTAACTGCAATATTGTCTGTTTGCACCACAAAAAAATTTTGTATACTGAGGCTCTTGACGACTAGAAAGGTTGGTAGACTAAAAGAATCTAGTTGGAGTGGTCAAACTGACTAGCTACATTATTCATGGCTATCTTTTACCATATGCTGGATCTCTCCTCCGGTGTGGCTTGTTGTCACGACAACTTCGGGACTTAGAGTGGTCAGATATACTATCCGACGTGAGGCGAGTCCTGACTACCATCAACTGTTGTCAGTGTTTTCAACCTCATATCAGGTGGTTTTGATAGCTTTTCTAACCTTATTGTTGGTAAACCGCGTAACACTGAAGTGATGGGAGAACTTCCATATTATTTCCATTAGACCGATGGCCATGACTAAGTAACTGTGGTGATCCGCACGGATTTTGATGTTTGACAATCAGTTTTTCGTTTTGTGCATTCAACGTAGTCTTGTATTGAATTGGCCAGTACTTTCCACTCTCGGACTATATTCGGTTTTGCAAACAAGTTCGCATAGTAAACAAATCTTATATACATCCATTTACTTTCCTTTTGATTGCTGTAAAGCCAGCTCTCATTCACATGTGAATTGAGGTTGGGCAGCTCTCTCCGACAGGTTAACTGGAGTGTCGATTATCGCTTCTTGTATGGTAGCCACTTGCTCCATATGAGAGGAGGTTTGAATACAGGTCCTTAGAAACTACACCTGGCTTCACTCAAGTAGATGTACGAGTCCAGTCAGATGGATGCAGAGGTTATTTTGGGACTGCCTTCTAAAAGAACATGTTCCTAACAGGAATGGATTTGGTTTAGATGGAGCTTTATCCTGATCTTGCTTAGTTTTATTGTTGCTTTAGCTTGCGGCAGCAGCATGATGATGCTGAGGGTGTTAATATTTCATCTCAAAGCGTACGCGTACAGAATTAATTTGCTTATCATACTGAACTGACATAAGAAGTAGTTCTACAATTGTATCAGAGAAAGGTAGATTGCTTGCTTCTACTTTCAACTAGAGACACATCTTCAGTATCAGTACGCCTATGAGAAAATTTAAACCTGATAGCACTCTGTTGAATAAATTGGAACTGCAGTTTTCCTACGCCACCTGAAAGTAACTTGTGGAGGAAACCCTGAAGAAAGCAAAGTGCCGAAGGGTTAGAGACTCTTTTCACTTTGATTTTCAGCATGTTCGCACTCCGGCGAGCGTCAATAATCACTTTAAAATGCTTTTAATTAAACGATTGAGAAAACACTTTAAACTGTAAAACCAACTGTAAACGTTTTCTACTTGTAACAGCATTTACTCTAGTTTTTCTGTTGGGCAATTCTGTTCTACTTTGAAAATGTTTTCCACATTCACATGAGCGTTACCTCTAATCTGTTGTGGATCATATGACACAAAGCGCCATCTTGCTGGAACCACTTATCGTTCGGATAAATTTTTGAAGGAATAATCACTGATCATTGACCATAAAACGAGGTCCTGTGTCATTTTGGAAAAGTGCATCTTGAGGATGTTATTAAGTCTCGTGAGTCTCTCAATGATTTATCTCACTCCAGAAATACGAGTAGCATTTGCATTTGCTCGTCCACATCGCATTGAGCCGATAAAAATAAGTGTCGACTGGGAGCTGCTCTAGAGCCCAACGATCTGTAGTCGCAATCCATGGTCCCGTGGCTTTTTTTTTATAAAAATTATCCACAAAGTGGACGGACAAAGACCAAACTTTTGCGATCCATGACGAATTGACCATTTTGCCACACTTTCACTCACACCTTTCACATTATATTGATGAATTTTTGGCTTTGCGTGATGTGGAGTGGATGTGGTTTGAAATGTAACAGCAACATAACGAATAGTGAGCTGAGTTCGACTATTATGAGGACTTAAAAAATCACAATCTTCTATACCTACGTTTCGTGAATTGAAAAACGAGTTTTAAAATAAATTTGAATGATACAGAAGCTTGCTTACAGTGGGAAACTAGAAAGTTCTTCTGGCTTTGAAGCCAATTTGGGCCGGAACATTAGATTCGATGGAGTCCACGCTGCAGCCCCGCAAAGTATGTCTAGAATGATCGGGGTCTTATACAGAGTTTTTAGGGATAGGACCTTACTACTCAATTGCCTTATTCGGCCAAAGAAACAGCGATTGCAAAGAATGATTCTTCGCTTTATTTGTGCTGAATTGTTGGCAGAATTTATAGCAGAGCCAAGGTAGACAAAGTCCCTTACAACCTCGAACTTATAGCTGTCGATTGTGACATTCTGTCCAATTCGTCGATGCTGTGTATCTCTTCTTACCCCAAAGCCCATTTTGGTAGCTTCTGTTTCTCTGCCAGCTAACGCACCAGTGACAGCCCGCTGAATTCTCCTTCGATATCGTTGCCGTATGCTAGTAGTTCTACAAACTTGAAAAATTGTGCCTCCAGAATTCACTTGCGAGTTCCGCACAATTCTTTCAAGTATGATGTTAAGGAAGCTACACGACAGAGCGTCACTTTGTCTACAAACTTTTTTAACATCAAAAGTCTCTGTTAAGTCGTTACCCACTTTGGCGGAGCAGCGGGTGTTATCAATCGTCATCCTGCACGGATGGACGAGCTTGGCAGGGATACCAAAGCTAGACATGGTGCTATATAGCTCGTTTCTACAAAAACTGCCATATACGGCCTTAAAGTCGATGAAAAGATGGTGGATATCGATTTGGATTTCCTAGATATTGCTATCGTTCTGGTCAGGGGGGTGGAAGTTTTGGCTATCATCGTCTACACTGATCATGGTCTTACTCTGCCTGATTCCGCATAAAAAGTTTTTCCATATTCTCAGTACCGACTGTGACTTTCCCACAAGGTTTCCTTCTTCAATACTATGGCCATTTTCGAAAACGTCATCTGCATCAAATTGCTTTTGCAAAATGTTCTTAAACGCAAGCTGCGAAAGTCATTTGTTCGAAAACGACATTATAAATCAAACTGCCTTTGCAACATGTTCGATAATGCAGTGTTTGCAGGACAGATGTTCATAAACGTCATATGCGCTGCAAAAAAGCAGCCAGAAATTTGCACTGCGTAATAACATTCAAAGATGATTGCTCTGTTCGAAAACGTCAAATGCTCTTGTAACAAAAAAATCATGTAGATGACACAGATCAACGATACCAAATGACGTTTGCAGTTTAATGTTCGCAACCCTTAAGTATTGCAAATGACGATCAAAATGACGATCAAATGACGTTTTCGAAAACGGCCTATAAGTTTTTGTGCGAGTCTTCTTGCATTGACACGTTTGTTTTATCTATTGGTAAAAGTTTCTTACATTATTCCTAGATTACAAACTCTCAATATCGTCGATCGCGGGATTCTCGTGCTCTTTTTTTCTTCTTGTTTACCTACATGTGGTTTCCGGCATTCTTCATCAAACCAAGGATTTCTTGGTGGTGGTCGGGTGATGGCACATTGGCAGCGTTGCCACTGGTCTTCGGTACTATTGGATATGCGCTCGGCGAAGATTCGATTGCGATTGCATCTTTGCTAACGAATTTAACCTTGATGCAGATTGTCATGAGACTCTCGCTCAAGACTTCAAGACTTCTTGGGCTGATTCTTGAGCGTAGGTTCGACGCGATTTACGGTCAACACCCATCAGTTAATTGACTGTCTCCACATAATATCATACATTGTAAGGATATCATACATACATCACTAGGATAAGGCAATGCATTTTGCAATCGATTTTCGCTGGTTGGAAATTTTGTACCCGGAAACTTTTACTACCTGCGAATATTACATATTTTCTCAACAGGAAGTCATAAAAATGGGTTCCGGAACCTTTGACAGCGACAGAAAGAGGACAGCAGCGATAGAAAGAGATGATTTCAATGAGTTAGGACTCTCAGGCTGAGAAATTGCAAGGAGGCTTAATAGAAGTAAGACTTTTGTAAACAGTTATCTTGCGGATCCACAACAATATGGGAAAAATCAAAAAGGACGCACGGAAGAAGCAACAACATTGCGAGAGAAGCGGTTAATTCTATGACGTGCCTCAAATTCTACTCTACCTGCGACTAAAATAAGTCCCAACAGCGGAGTATCAGCCATCATAGCAACGCACGGTTCGAAAGATAATGCGAGAAATTGGTACTATACAGAGAAGAAAACTTAGAAAGAAACTTGTTTTGACGTAAGTACACAAGGAGAATCGAATGAATTTTGCTGGAGAACATGTCGCTTGGAGCAGTGAATGGAAACGCTTTGTCTTTTCGGATAAGGAAAAGTTTAACCTTGATGGCCCCGATGGTTACAACTTTTATTTCCACGATCTAAGAAAGGAGGAACTTACTTTATCAAGACATCACAGACGTATATCAGGTGTAATGGTGTGGGGTGCTATTACTTACTATGGCACAATCGAGTTGGAGTTTTTGTCCACAACAATGAACGGAAACAACTACAAATGTTTGCTGGAACGGTTATTTCCAAAAGTGAAAAACATTTTCGGACCGCTGCCTTGGATATTCCAACAAGACAATGCCCCCATCCACACTTCCAGGGTTGTTTGAAATTGGATTTAATTAGAAGACGTGGAACTTTTGTCGTGGCCGCCTTATTCACCGGACTTAAACATAATCGAAAATGTGTGGGCATGGTTATCTCGTAAAGTGTCTAAAGGCGGCAGGCAATTTGAGGACAAGGACACTTTAATCGAAGCTATTCGTGATGCCTGGGCCCAAATTTCTCTTGATTATTTAAAAAAAGTGTATGATTCTATTTCAAACCGTCTTATAGAGGTCATATCGAAAAATGGCGGGCATACTTATTATTAATGTAGAAAAAAGTAATAAAGAAAATTTTTAAAACCATAAAATGTAAACATTTTATTCATTTTTTCCTTTCTTTCGAAGATTTTGCATGTGGCCTCATCCTAGTGGCGCATCTTGTTTTATGCTTTTCAAGTAGTTCATTGTTTGATATTGGGAAATTCCAACGGTCGTTTCTTATTTACCCTTTAATTTTATGAGATAATATGTAGCTGTTCGCAGGTAGTAAAAGTTTACGGGTACAAAATATCCAACAGGTATAACGAGTGAAAATCGATTGCAAAATGTATGGCCTTATCATAGTGATCGCTAGTGTACATCGCCCTGGATTTCCAGGGCTTGCTCGGTCGCGTGTTGGCCCAGTCTCTAAAAATGACCAGTGGGAGCCAGACGGGAAGCAAAACGGGCACGAAATGCATGTTGCTCTAAACTCACTGATAAATTATTCATCAATTTAAAAAATCTATGGCACTTTCCGATAGGGTCATACATTATGCCCCACCTAATATGTAGGAGTATTTCAGTTTTTCATCTTCCTGATGTCTCGCCGATCGCACTTTCTGGATGGCGTTGGTATCTGTTATTTGCGTGATAGCAGTCAAGAGCCTTTGCTAATTATTCGGCTGCACGTGGCCTGTTAAGCGTCCGCACATTTCACGTGCAGATCCGAAAGTCGTTATCCTTAATGCAACAGGCCGGATGTACCTTTGCCATTTTAGCCTGCATGCAAGAGTAAGGGTTCACCTTGACCTATGTAATGATCTGTTTTCGTATTATACCGGAAAGTACGGTATAACAAAGATATCCCAATTGTATGATTTATTTCTTTGGCTGCTCTTCCTTTAAGTACATATATGCCACCACCGTGCAACATTTATAACATTATTAACAATCCACTTCACGTCCATTCCAGGATGCAGATGTCTGACGTTGTAATAGCAGTTTTCTTTGCGGTCGGGTTTTAACTCTAAGCAAGAAGCAAACTTATACAAAATTGTCAAATCCTTTCGTGGACATTCACTTTATAATCACCATCGACTTTCGATTCTTTCCATTTCAAAATTTAACCCGACAGACGAATCAATTTACTAGATCTGCACCCGACAGCTTGCAAGCAAGAAGGTTTTTCCTTTTTTTTGTTGATTAATTCTTCACAAGCGGCCACAGTCAATGTTCCCATCGTCGTTGTCCTGTGGTATAATTTGATTTTGCGGTTTTATTTCGAAATGTCAGGCAAAACTTTAACCGGGCTAATGTAACTGTCAGTTCCATTGAAAAATCGCCACCCAAAATTATGCAACAAAAAAAAAACAAAACAGAATTTGTTAAAGAAATTTAGAAGTGACGACATTCTCATCGTCGCGTCGTCGTTTGTTTGCAAAACTTCCACAAATCATCCCAGAATAACGCTAATAAAATGCAAAGAATCGTTCGCCCAATTTCGATTTACATCAAGTCTTGAATTTTAATTTCAAATCCGACAACATCGCAGCTCCTTTCTAATGCTGTGGGACTCCCCAGTGGGCGAAGTAATATGTATAACCACCAAAGTCGTACCAAGAAACAAAGCAATGCTAGTGCTAATAGGTTTCGTCTTGACAAACCATTTATCTCATCTGTGCGATGTTTAAGTCGTATCTATAATTTATCTAATTGAATTAACAGTTAAATCGTTTTCAAATGATAATGAGGCGTATATTCGCAGCACGTTGGTCGGTCGGTCTGAATTATTCGAGTGGATTAAGAGCCCAGACCGAATACGAATGTAAGTCCTTCCTAAAATGCGTCGACTATGCGTTGTCGTCTTTGGGAATACTTAGTATTCGAGGGAGGATTGTGTGCCGAAGTCGTATCTAGACTATGTATTTGGGTTGGATAGTTGTGTTGCTCTTAATTGTAATTAATTTTGCAAATTAATATGTGCCAGTTTGGAGCGGAATTTTGCTGCTGGGGGGGTCATATGTAAATTTTGTTTTGACTGCTTTAGTTGTCTACTGAACGTATCATACAATAGTAACAATAATTGTTGGTTTATGGTTCTTTTTTGGTAGAGTTAACACAATGACAATGAATAGTGTTTTAGAAGAATTTGATAATACTAAATGTGAAGACCATGAAATAAGCAAATGGAAAATGGCAGGCACGTCTTAAAGAGCAAGCGAATGATTTAATCAGTATTCCCCAGGGGTCCGTACTAGGTTCGATAGTGTAGAACTTGTCAATCAACAACGACATACTAGAGCTTTTGCCATTCGGTTAGGTGTCGTGTCTATCAAATCTCATGACAAACTGCAAAATTATGAGGATATTTTTATGAAAATGGAGCCAGGTCGAAGAAAATGTTAGAGACTTTTTTTTAGAAAATATGAAAGAGTCTTTCGAATCTAACTATTCCAGGCTATCTCCTTCAACCCAATTGCTTTTGGAAGAATTCTAATAAAGAAACGATCACATTACATGGAATGCCCCGAAAATACCCCATTTTAGTCAATCGGTAGAGCTACAAACTGTTTCGATCCATATAAGACTCGGGGACAAGGTGGCATCTTTCGTTTCGAAACTTAAAAATCAGTTTTACCATAGCTAGAAGTCAGTTCTAAATGCCTGCCAACACTTGATGTAGGTTATGGGCGGAGTTAAATGTGATTTTCCTACCAAAAGCTGAAAAAAGGTCGTTCATCTATCTCAATCATCCAAGACCATCATTCTAAAAATCTTAAAAATATCGATCGACACCTACCTTTATTAGACACTGTCAGTCTGGGAATGTTCCGTGAACTTTCTATGAAAAGAATAATTAGCACAAGGTTAGAAAGATCCTCAGTTCGTTGATATAACAACCGAGGCATATCCTCATGTGGTATTTTCTCTTCCCTTCTATTGAATATGATTTCAATAGCTGAGGTCGGCCCCAACGGATGCCCTTAGGTACTGTCCTGCATCCACTGCCCTTCGTCCTACATACGAAAAATACTGCATTGTCAGTCAGATTCAAAGAATCTGGGTGCTGGACTGCAAGGCCTTTCGGTAACAACTACATCCCAGACTCATTACTAAATGGCATGACCATGTTTCCAACCGACAACATCACATTAAACTTCAAGAAAAACATCCATTTAGGACTTCCCACCAGAGCTCAGTAGAAGAAAGACGAAGTAGTAAAATACTTCGACACCTACCGGTCACCGATCAAAGATGAAGTGTGGTGCAGTGACTCTGAATCACTGCAAATATCAATATCATACCGCTTGTCAGATTTAGCCAGCGTCTTCCGGGCGGAACTGCTGCTAATCCAAAAGGCTTGCATGCAACTCAGACGTGACCTAACGCACAGACAAAACATCGCTATCCTCATAGTTAGCCAAGCTGGTATTAAAGCTATCTACTCCACCATATCCTCCAAACTAGTGCAGGAGTGTCGGAACAAACTTGCCATCATTTCATAAGCGGGTTGTACGGCCTAGGAAACAGTTACGATATTTCAATATACGAGTATACACGTCTGAAAATGTGTCTGAGGGTATACTGATGAGCATTCATAGCGAGACGGGTGTTACAGTTAAAAGTTTGAACGAGCGGAATGCCATTGGCAATTTCAATAGAGCACTGGTGGTGAAGATAGCGATAGAACAAGGTGAAAGAGGAGTCGTTTCGTCCGTGTTTAAGGTTGGCAATTGACTGAGTGATATTATCATCACATATCATCTTATCGCATGGTTTTGAATCCTATCTAGCAGGTGCAGAGAGGTTTTAGGAGCACCTAACGACTGAATGCCTTATATATTGAGGCCAGATTAGAGGGGGTGACTTACATATATCTTTCATCGGTTAAGGAAACCTAGAGATTTCGCAGCATTTTTGGCGAAATTGGGACAAGTTTTTTGGTTTCAACGATGCAAGTGCCATTCATGGATAATAGCTGGGTTGTTTAGATTTCCCTACGACTGAGGAGCAGGGACGTGAGTCCGTGAACGAATATGAAAAGCAGAGAGTACTGTCGTCAGCAAAGGAATATATAGGATTTGAAGTCGCAGACAAGAGATCATTGATGAAAATAAAAAAAGAGTGTCGGAGACAGAATTGAGCCCTGGGGCACACCAGGATTTATTTTGTGAATAACAGATTTGAAACCATCCAAGACAACTTGAATTGCACGCTCCGAAAAGTAATTTCTAATCCACTGAAAAACAGAGACGTTGATGCAAGCATTTTCGACAACATTGACCGATGCCAAACTCTGTTAAATGCCTTAAAAATATCTTGCTTTGGCCAGATAGATGTACGCTGGTACGCCCTGTCCAAAGAGCTGACAGCTGGTATATCATTATAAATTCGTGGCACCCACCTTGCACTGACCTTTGAAAGGTTAAGATGGTCATGAAGAATGGTGTGAATGGTACCAATTGAAAGCTTGGTGATCTCTGCCATCATTTTCATCTTTATTCGGGCATCCTCAAGAACAAGTTTTTCGACTTCTTTGATGCTTTCTCCCGTACAAGCAGTAGCCGGGGCGCCGGAGCGGGGGTCGTCTTCAATGCTCTCTCTGCCTCTCTTGAACTCACTTGACCACTTTTGCACAGTTGATAATGAAGGTGCGGAACCCTGGTAAACAGCCCCACCATCTCTTCATGAATAGTTTTTTGACTTTTTCCTTGCTTAGTGAGAAATTTAATTACAGCGCGATGCTCAATTTTCACCATCATCGTCTCAGTTGCCATTATGATTCTGTTTAACTAGAGATAAAACGCGAATTAATAATCACATTTATATGAAATTTTACATGAATGCACTAAAATAATAGTATTACTTGATAAATAAGTCAATTTGTATATACAACCACAGCTTCACCCCGATACCGAGAATATGTTGAACGCCCCTCGTAGATGTACGAGTATATGTCACCGTTTTTCATCCTTCTTTTATTACTTCCTGTAATGACCGGTGCTTAAAACGGCAGATAGCAAAACAAACACAATTGGTTTTTATTAAACTACTTTCATTCATAATGATATTTATTGAGTTCACGCCGACGTGCCTTGACTACCTGCAACAGACAACCACGCATAGCCGAAGCTGTGTATCGGATCCGCGGCAAGCGCGAAAACGTATCGTGGGTGTCGAGAGCGTCAAGTAGTGATAGCGATGAGTGGCGAGAGCGCAAGCACGAGTGTCAGCTCAGATCTTAGCATCGCTGACAGGTCGCCACACTTCCCTACGCTGGTAGTATCTCCTTTATAGCAATCTTAAACCTCCGAGAGCTGTTTGGCTGCACTTTTCGTGTTCAATCACAGAACATTCCGTGTGAAGATCCGTCGGCTGCACATGGCCTATTCGTGGTCCGTACATTCCATGTGCAGATCCCAACGTCGTGGTGCTCTTTCATTTTGTAAGGTCGTCAGTTGTAAGTCAATCCAGATCTGTTCTGCTATTTTTTTCTATTCAAAACTCGTGCTTACAAGTTTGGCAAGAGGATTTAAAGTAAGCACAACTGATGCTGCTCAGTGGCTATCTGGCAAAATGGCACGTACAAATTAGTCATAGGTACCTCATTCTGTCTACATCTGCCAAAAATCTTATGTAAAAGTGACAATTGTCTGAAATAGTTCTGAATTTGGAACTACAATTTGTTTTTCAAGTGTTGTTGCTAAAATGATCCCCATCTGATTAAGATTAGTAAACGATCTTCATCCTCCTAGAAAGAGTCTTTTGATTACTAAGCTAAGATATCGACTTAGACTCAAGTGATCTAAACTGTGCACGAGTTTAAGATCAAGCTTAACTTTTATCCAACCAGCCAATAAATCAATTCGAACTAATCTCTACAGCGTAGAGGTTAAAGTTAAATCGCTGTTCAAATTGCAGTTATAAATATTTATCGTGAGTCCTCAACATTCCTGCAAATTGTATCCCAATTAATCATTTCAATAACTTAAACGCTAATTATAACTCCTATTACCTACATTACCGTGTATGAAAGGCGTAAACCGATCGTAGTCGGTTTCTTGGAAGTTTTACATCTGCTCATGGATAAATCATAAACGTGAGATGGCAATAAAACTTACACTTATGAATTTCAACTTTGAAACAATTTATATTACAATAGTCTGGCAGTCAGACAGTCTTAAATGACGTCATTACTGAATGTCAGAAACGTGGGAGTTTTATAACTAATGACAAGTTGCATGACTATGCAAATAATAGATGGATAACTTGTTTTAGAATTTTTTGTTTCACTTCGACACCTACTCACGATCTTCAATTAGACGAATCGATCATGAAGTATCGACTAGATCCGTGGAAAGATCTCTTTAATTAGTGTCTTCAGTATAGAGTCTTAGATTGAAAGATGGCAAAACAATTATAGAAAGCCACAGGGTAGGTAATTCCCCTTCGAAAATAAGACGCTTCTAAATGATATATTGACCTTGAGAAATCTGAAGATCAGCTGGATAAAAAGAAAGAATACACGAAACCGATTCCCGTAGTACTGTCGAGCGGCTGGTTTGGTTCCATAATTTGGTAATATCCTCGATGATCTAATCCAGAAGATTCGAATTGCGCATCTTGAATATTATTTACTTTCAATTCGGTCTTCAATTGTTTCTATTTTTTTATTGTAGTATCCACTTAATTATTATTAGTGTTGTTGTGAAATTTCTTTTTTAATTCTCGTTTCGGAGTAATTTATTCCCGGAAATGTTCAGAAACGTGATTAAGGCAGAGTGGGATTTGGGGGGGATAATAAAACAATCAATGGGATTCCAGAAAGCCGTGACAAGTATTTTTTTTAGTCAGGTGCTAACATGCTAACATACAAAGTTAACAACGTTATGCAACTTGTTTTGAGATTTGCATAACGAATTTCAGTTCGAGGCGTTTTTAGTTTTTCTCCAACAGACGAGTACTCGAACTTTTCACATTTGAAAACGGAATGAGAAAATGCACCTTTTAAAGTGAAAAAATAAGAACACTAGAACCCCTTTGAGACGAATTGACAATTGTCCAAATTTTGAGTCATTCAAGTTCTTAGTCAGGTAGAGGCCTCATATCCTGGTAGGGCCATAGTACGCAGAAGTTGCTTACCAGATTCCAGACAAAGGCATGGTTGAATCTTCAACGCTTTTAAAGGTCTTCAAAATGGTCCTTATTGCTGCTATTACGCTTGCAATTTCCAATTTAATGATATCTCAGCGGTGTTCCTGTTCTGTCCAATGCAACGACCATAGTCAAGTCTTATAAAAATAAAATTTAATTTGGCTTCAGAAGCTTAAACTAACTTAAAAACTAACAACAGCTAAGGGTTAAGAAGTAAGGTAATGGTGGAGGAGATCAAGTTTAAGACGAGGAGTGCTCAGGTTAAAATCAAAATGGGTGAGGTTTGAGTTTACCTTACGGAGCATGCTGGAGATTGGTTAGTTAGAACCATAAGAGGTGTGGTGGGTTGGAATATATTGTAGAAGAGGCGAGGACAGCGTAAATTACGAGGGTTGGCGTTGAAGGAAATAGAATTGTAAAGGGTAGCGCAATCCACAGAACCAGAGAGCAGTCGATGAATGAAGAGAATGTGAGCTAGCTCTCTGCGTTTGGGTATTCAGATAGGGGTCATTGCATTATCATCATAAAGCGGTTATCCCAGGGTAGTCCACGAAGGGCAAATCGAAGAAAACGATTTGAATGTTCTCGATTCGGGATATATGAACTAGCTGAAAGGGGGACCACTCTTGGCTGGCATATTCGAGAAGGGGCCGCACAAGGACAATGTAAAGTGACCTTGTCGCATAGGGGTTGCAAAATTCTTTAGACCATCGTTTGATAAAACCGAGCAATGAGTTGGCTTTAAGGATTATCTCATCAATATGCGAACGGAAGTTTAAGTCTCTTTCGTCTACTATTCCAAGGTCGCGAAAGGATTGAACTTGACGTACAAGTTGGTCATGCAGAAAATAAAGTTGAGGGGGAGATTGGTTGAACTTACATGACAAAGTCATAGATTGACATTTGGAGTCATTAAGATCTAAGCAATTTTTTAGACACCAAGTGGAAAACCTATCGAGGTTTTCTTGAAGGAGAATAAAGTCTTGGGGTGAAGAAATAATAGAGAACTTAGTGTCGTCGGCGTAAATGGAGAGGGGGCAGTGTTTGATAATCCTCTCAAGATCGTTTATAATGAAAATAGAAAAGAAGGGACCTAGATGGCCGCCTTATGGGACACCAGAAGTGGCTAAAAACGGCTGACCTAAAACTAATTAATATTCGAAATGGATCAATTGATGTGAAATTTTATCGAAGGCCTTAGCAAAGTCAAGCAAAGCAATAACATAGGTCGTTGCCATTTTCTAGGATTGAAAGCGCAAGGGATACGAATTCAACTAAGTTTGTAGTCTGCCTTTCAAATGTGTGGAGAAAGCTTTGCTACATTGAAAGCAAAACAGAGTGTGCGAGGCTAAGAAATCTAACACTGAAGCTTTGGGACTCCTGGATGCACTCCTACTCCAAATACAGGCACTTTTTTCCTTAACCAGTACGAAAATCCAGAGGATACTGGATATGAGATATCTACTATTATTTTTTTATTTAAAGATGATTTTATGGCATTAAACATGGAATATAATACTTACTTACGGGGTGGTTGTCTGGTGGACTGCCTTGGAAAATGCAGTCAACCGCATTAAACTAAGCAGAGTCCACAGAACAGCATGTCTATGCACAAGCGAAGCCTTGCGGTCTACCCCCTCTGCGGCATTAGATATTCTGCTTCACTTGACACCCCTCGACATTTTTAGCAAGCAAGTAGCTGCGACGACAGTGGACAAATAATTCATTTGGCCACGCCAATATTCTTAATAGGAATCCTCACAGAGAACATCGATTACACCATACCTGAACTTTGGTTTGACAAAAACTTCCATGTAAGCTTCCCCTCCAGATCATTCTTGGACGAGGATGCTTTCATGGAGGACAAGTCAATCCATCTCTACACAGATGGATCTAAAACCGATAGCGGAGTTGGTGGCGGTGTTTTCTCAGATAAGCTAAATCTAAGCCTCTCTTTCCGCCTTCCATATCACTGTAGCGCGTTCCAGGCGGAAATTTTGGCGATTAAATAAGCTCTGTCCTGGCTGAAGAAAAACGTGATATCTGCAAAGGATATCCGCATATTTTTGGATAGTCAGGCCGCCATCAAGTAACTGGACTCGGTCTCATTATATTCTAAAACCGCCCTTGAATGCCGATCATCTCTCATGGAGATGGCAGAGCAGTTCAACATTCACCTTTGTTGGGTGCCGGGCCACAGAGACATTCAGGGAATTGCAGAGCCGATGAACTCGCCAAAATTGGAACCACTCTTCCTATCCTACCGGACAAAGGTAGTATAGGTATACCAATCGCTACGTGCAAACTAACACTAAAGCTGGATGTCAATAAAAGAACAGACCTTAGGTGGACTGCTGGACAAACATGTCTAGCAACCAAACAGATCTGGCCAAGGCTGGATCTGAATCGCTCTAAGTGTCTGATCCTTTTAGATAGGAAACATCTCAGCGCCATAATTACTGGACACTGCCTCATAGGCAAGCACGCAAGAAGGCTTGGCGCTTTTACTAATGATTTCTGTAGAAGCTGCATGGACGAGGAAGAGGAGGATACAATCCCCCACCTACTCTGCACATGCCCAGCTCTCTCCCAGAGAAGGAAGCTTCATCTAGGAGCTTTCTTCTACAACGACCTAAACGATCTAGAAAAATTAGACGTTAATAGTGTCCTACGCTTTATTATAAGCTCAAACTGGTTCCAGTAGTAAGAAGATCATAGATCCACGTGGCATCACAATGGGCCAATAGGCCTAAGTGGGTTGGTATTTCCAACAGCCTTTCTTACCTAACCTAACCTAACCTTGGGTTTAATTTAATTTCGATTTAAACTGGGATGTATACATATAAATAGGACAGTTTCAAAAATCTATGGTGTGCTTCGAGGCCTAAGTCCCACAGCAAAGTATTTAAGTATTTACCAACCAATGTGAAGCTAAGATTAATAAAAATCATTTATTTTACCCATTTTTCTGTACAGCTGCGAGTTATTTGCTAACATGAACTTTGAGTCCAAGAGAAAACTTACTGTTGCATATAACAGCTGCGCAAGATATATATTTGATCTGAAAAGATACGACCACATTTCCGACTACTCTAAACAAATAGCAGGCTGCTCCTCATCAAATCTTTTGAAATCTCGAACTTTGTTATTAATAAAAAAAACTAATACAATCTAAAGAACCAAAATAACTTTTTGACCATATCAAGTTTGTAAGAAGTAATCGGACATTGCAAATATTTCTACCCAGATATAAGTACCTTGTGACCTAAAGGCAATTTTTTGTTCATGCCGTTCAACTTTGGAACCAACTTCCCCTCAGTATTAAACTTATAAGCAACACAAACACTTTCGCGAAAAAGGCTTTTACATTTTTTGCCGAAAACTCCTAATTCCTGCATTTATTTTTATTTTTTTCACATGTTCTATCTTATCTTTTCATATCTTCTCTCTCTTCCCTTTCTTTTCTTTTTTATTTCATTTAATTTTTAAAACTGAATTCCTTTTATAAGTTTTAAGTGTATTATTTAAAATGTGTGTAACTCTGAAATATAATATAAGCATGAGCATAAATAAATAAATAAATAGAAGCAAAAAGAAAAAAAACAACAATGATTCTAATTCCCGGGAGGTTTTTTTTTTTCTTTTGTCTTTATTAAATTCTTTTATTTGTTTAATTCACCCGTGATTATTTTTCTTCTTGACTGGTCTCTTTTGGGTCTCCGCTCGAACTCATCTGGCCTTTAATCGTCGGTTTTTATTTTCTTCCCGTTTTGTTGTTAAAAAATTCTCGTATCTTCGACAGTTTTTCTTACTTGTGGCTGTTTAAGGCTGGAGAAGTCCCAACAGCAGTAACGGCAGTTCTCCTCAAACTTTTTTTTTCATGTCCGCTACCACTTCCTTTTGATCATCCATCAGATTGGTTCCCTCGCTGACTGGTATAAACCAACATGGCGTCTCGTTGGGTTATTTTCACGCTGTTCGCTGAATCGAACATTACCTTTTGGTTGTCATTTTCTTTGTCAACATGGATCGTGGTGGCTGGACTTCTGCTGATATACAAGTTCATTATAAATTATTCCTTATCTAACCATTTTCTCTTCTAGCCTTCTGAGCTCCGCAACAATATGTTATCAATTAAGAACTTTGTAAATTACTCATTTATAACAAAATGTACTTGAATAGGAGATGAATAAAATGTAAAATTAAAAAAGAATGAAAGAAAAATTTCCTTAGTATACATCGCTTCCATCGCTGCGAGGTTGCTTATTAGTTTGATTTATATTTTTTGCAGGTATCGAAACAATTTGAATTTGAAATAATGTGTCTCCATCGAAATAATTTTCCATACCTTTATGCATATAATACGAGTAGCTTATGCACAATCAAATCTTGCAACAGAAAGGCGTTGCCCGGTAGGCTAGTATCTCTATATATTTTGGAGATTTCTGTGTTGTTAAATGCTCCTTCTATATCGAGCAAACAGCCAACCGCAACCTCTACACCTCTGAGAGATTTTTCAATCCTTGTGGTAAGATTTTGTAGGGTGTGTGTGGTTGATTTTCCAGGTTGATAGGCATATTTATATTTGTGAAGGGGGTTCATTTGAAGTGCCCCGTCTCTGATATGTCTGTTCAGGATTTTTTCCATAGCTTTGAGGAAAAAGGAAATGAGGCTGATTGGTCTATATGACTTTGGTATTTCAGACGGTCTGCGTTCTTAGGAATATATTTGACAGCAACCTCTTTCCACTTTTTTGGTAAATATCCCCATGCGTAGCTATCAGTGAATGAGTTGATTAGTACAGGTAGCAGTTGGGGGATGCCCAAATGTAGTAAATCTGGGAATATTCCATCCTCACCAGGGGCTTTGAAGGGTTGAAAAGAGTTGATTGCCCAAATTATTTTGCCTTCATAAAAAATTTCCTTTGGTCTGTTCTAGTCCTCTCTGAGCGGTCTATTTATCCTTCTCTGGGGAGGGCTTTTGGAACTCTCGTCGAGTCTGGGAAGTGTGTTTCGGCCAAGATCTGAAGATTCTGTAGCCCGTTTTCGGCGTATGTGCCATCAGGTTTTTTCATTCACCCGATAGGATTAGTTGTATCTATGTATTTCCTTTTGTATAAATTTGTATGCAAATTATTGTCAGTCTGGTAGACGGCCATAGGGCAAACCAAAATAGACTTCGAACATATTTAAATAATGTCATGAACTAAATCGGAAAATAAATGCCATACAAAACCAAAACCTACCTAGTGATATCTGTCTCTAAATATCATACTTTTTCCAAAGATATCACTGACTAGACCACTTAAAGTATAATTTTAGCTTCGAAGATTCTTTCCAAAAATGTAATTCCATCCACGTTTTGGTATGCATAATTAATTTCCGTGTTCTATCGAACTGCCAGTTTACTTCATTTCAAAGTTAAAACTACAATACAATATGTTGTGCCATATATCTATGATAATTTTAAGGGAAAAAATTGAGAATTTCAATCTAAAGAACACGTATTCGTGTTCGAAACTTGGCTATCTCTAAAGGTGTTACATACTTCAATGAGATCAAATGGCCTTCGGGAAGGTCTAAGATTAGTTTTTTTTTTTTAAAAAAAAGGAGCATTGAACCAACCTGAGACCCAGAGCTTCGTGTAAATTTTTTTTATCTTTTTAGTGGTGATCAGTTTTACATAAAAAAAAATCAAATACCTATTAAGGAGAGCAACAAAGATATAGGTTTCATTTTTATAATTTTTAGAATTTGGCAGATTTTGAGCTTACTACTTAAATTAAATTTATTTTTAAATTATTTTTTTTTTCCTATATTTGGGCTTAATGGATAATTTAACTTAATCTGGGCTGATGATCTGCATAATCTTACCTCGACTTAATAGTATGCATGTACCTCATTTCACATTGAATTTCTTTTGATGTGTCTGGAATTTTAGGGTAGTTTCGGATCTTTTCCAAGACTTACTTATAGTCGTTAAATAAGTAAAAGATATTTTGTTTATTGATTCCCTAAAATATCGAACTCAAAAACTTTCAAACGCAGCATGTGAATCACAGTTTCTGAGTAAATAAACTTTATGATGATTACGAAATAGCAATTTGTTCATTTATTAATTGGATGTGACATGTGCGCAGAAGTCACCCTAATTTGATGATGCATTTCCGTGACAAAATTTTTGTACTTCATTTACAAATTGTGATGAATTCAGATACAATGCTGTCATGCGGTTCAAATTCCTATACAGAACGTAATTATATTAAAATACGACGTAACAACAGAGTGTCAACAGGGTTGAAATTAGCATAAAAACGTTATTTACGCGGTGCAGCAGTATGAGTTGGAAATGAGCCTGTTCTTTTAACTTACTTAGACAGAGCATGGTTTTTGGCAGACTGCCTCTAATTGTTTTCATTTCTGCGCTCCAGTTAAGGTTTTTTTTTTATAATTGACACGCGCACAATGGATTTATGTACCCTTAAGATGTTTGCACATAGCGCGGGCGAAAGGAAGTTAGGGAGTTAAAAAAGAGAGATACCGATGTGCGTTGGTTTTAAATGTTTGTAAGTTATGCTGGCTAGGAAATAAAGAGCTCGGCAAGGCATTCCATAAGCGAGTTGTACGGCTTAGGAAAGAATCACGATATTTCAGAGTACGTCCGAAGATGGGCTTGAGGGTGAACTGATGAGCATTCATAGCAAGACGGGTGTTACGGTTAAAAACATGAAGAGGCGGAATGCTACTGGCAATTTCAATGGAGCATTGGTGGTGAAAATAGCGATACAACAAGGTGAGACAGGAGACATTACGCCGGTGTTCGAGGGTGTCGAATGACTGTGTAATACTGGCATCACCTATGATGCCGATTTTGGATCCTATCTAGCAGGTGCGATGCGGTTTAGGGGCACCTGATGAATAAACGCCTTATATACATATTGAAGCCAGGTCAGAAGGGGAAAAGTATTTCTTACATCGTTTGAGGAATCCTAAAAATTTCGCGGCATTTTTGGCGAAACCGAATATGTGGTCATTCCAACGTAAGTTGTCATTGACACACATAGCGAGAATGGAAAGTTTTTCGGTTTCGACGATGCAAGTGCCATTCATAGATAATGGCTGGGTGTTTAAATTTCGCTTTAGCGACAGCAGAGAGCATTGTGTTTTGTAAGCATTAAATTCCACTCTGTTGATAGTTCCCCAATTGGTTATACTGTTGATATCGCAATTTAATGAGCTTAACATACGCTGCCGTTCCCGTCCTACATTCGAAGAGTAGGGACGTGAGTCCGGAAACGAATATGAAAAGCAGAGAGTTCTGTCATCAGCAAAGGAATACATTAGATTAGAAGTGGCAGACAAGAGATCATTGATAAAAATTAAAAAGAGTGTCGGAGACAGAACAGAGCCCTGGGGTACACCAGCATTTATTTTGTGAATATCAGACTTGAAACCATCCAAGACAACTTGGATTGAACGTTCCGAAAGGTAGTTTCTAATCCATTGTCGATCCAAACTCTGTCAAGTGCCTTAGAAATATCAAGTGCAACTATCTTGCTTTCGCCAGATTGATGTTAACTTTGGTTCCATTTCGGCGAGACATGCCATCAAATCACCAGTGGACCTGTTGCTACGAAAACCGTATTGCCGGTCATTGAGAAGTTTTCATGTTTCGAGATATTTCATGAGCTGACGATTTATCAGCCTTTCCATGACCTTGGAATGAAGGGAGAAGAAGATTCGCCTTTTTTAGGGACGGGCTAGACAAATATTGTTTTCCATCTGCTTGGAGAGAGTCCTAAAGAATAGGATTGATGAAAAAGCTTACGCAGTGGTTTTGCCACCGTAGAAGAACACCTCTTCAGAAGAAGAGGAGGTATACCATCTGGATCAGCGTCTTTATGTATGTTGAGATCTTTAAGTACTATTGCTACTACAAGAGTGAGAAAGTTGATTCGTCCCATTGAAGATTCGCCGCACTCAAGTGTAGGCGGAGACAAAGCACAACCTGGAAGTGTTGAGCTGGCCGCAAAGTGCACTGCTAGTAGATTGGCTTTGTCTAAAGAGCTGACAGCTGGAATGTCATTGTAGATGAGCGTTGGGATGGAGGATGAGGCAGAATTTCTGATATTTTTGACAAACGACCAAAAGCTTTTACTACGTTTGGAACATTGTAATATTTTTTGCCTCAACTTTTGGTCGTATTGAAATTTCACACGCTTAAGAAAGACGTTGCAGTCATTCCTGGCTAGTTTAAACTTTCTTCGGTTTTCCTCTTTTGGATTAGCCTTGAAGGACCGTCGTTATCGAGTAAACATAACGATCAGTTAAAATTCCTAAAGAAGCCATTAAGTCCGGTCAAATTGGCTTTCTCGTATTGCCATACGGTTCTTTTAGGAATCTTTTCTCTAATTGTGTGGTCGGTATACGAGAAATTAGCTGATATAACACAGTGGTCCGACGGGCCTAGAGGGGAAAGCACTTCAACAGTATACTTACCAGGGTGAGAAGTTAAAAACAAGTCCAGGGTGTTGGCGGTATGACTATCAACGTCTGGTATATGCAGCGAAGATCTCAACACACCGTCCTTCGGGTGTTGTCTGTCTAGAATGTCGAAGCCTCCCAGAATTGTGCATATTGAAATCGCCCGCAATAACGATTTCAGGGATAAAATTCTTTGTATGGAGTCAGATAGCGCATCGAACTCGTTAAAGGTCGAATTACTGTTCAGTTTGGGGCTTCTGTAAATAAAGCAATAGTGAATAATTTGCTTACGGAGATGGAATTTTAACCACATGAAGTTGAATTCCGGATTGGGACAAGGATTACACTATGCTGGAATTTGGTAAGCAACATCACTACGCATGTAAATATCGAGACCGCGGTGAGAAAAGAATAATGGCACTAGTTCATAGCCAGGCAGCTTCAGATCAGCGTGATCTGAGAGGTGTGGGCGGGGATCTACCTGTGTCTCACTAAGTGCCAGAACAGAAAAGTACGCAGAAAAGTGATTACTTTTTAGCCCACGTATATTTGCTACGTCTACTCTAAATTCGCTAAGCAAAGCCGTGAAGTGAATCAAATCACACTCACAACCCGCTATCCAACGGTTGGTACATGCACTCAGTCATTACTGCAACTGCAGTGACTGAATGCAAAGAACATCACTTTGACCAGGGGCAGGAGATGTGGGATGCCCCCACTACGATTTTATCGATTTTATTTGTTTGTTTTTTTTCCACTGCACTTCGCTTTTTTCTTTCTGCACTCGCGCTCGTGGAACAGTGTTGTTGGAATGTGCTTGCTTTACTATTTTTTTTTTGTTGCACGAAATTACGAGTACACTGTTGAGTTATTTACGAGTGCACTGGTGTAGCGTGTGCACTCTTCGATGGTCAGCTCGGCACTGGTGCCTTTCCCTACTACGTTTTAGCTCTGGAAAGTAATCGAAGATTCTTCGGGACGAGGCCGTCACGTGGGTTGATAGCGAAGCCAAAATAAATAAAATCAATGAGACCTGCGTGGCGATTGATCGGAAAACTGCTAAATGTCCTATAACTGCAGCGTAATCATCAAGTTCGAAGCCAAATGCTTGGTTTATCTCCTATTGGTGGTAGACGAATAAAATGGCAAGAGCATGCCCGGGCTCACAACCCTATACGGAAGAGATTAAAAAGATGTGACGAACCAAATAATTTCCTCGGATAAAAATGGACTTTTGAAGACCCTAGCAAACGTTTAAAGGACCTTCGGATTTGTACGTGGAATGTTCGCACCCGCCACATTCATCTGGACAGTTAGCAGAGGCCCTTGACTGCGATCACCCAGATATCACTGCTATCCAGGAACTGCGATGGGATGGGCAGAACATAAGGAAGATAAAAAACTGTGATATATACTATAGTGATTGCTCGACAGACTTAGGCAACAGTCTTGAGCTACCGACAAGTGAGCGAGCATCTTATGACAATCTGCATAAAGGCTAAATCGCTAACATAAGCCTAATATGTGCCCATACCCCTACGGAAGACAAAGACTACGCCACCAAAGAATGTTTCTACGAGCTCCTCGATTTTTTTTTTCATTCGCTTGTATGACAAACAAATGACGTAATACAAATGAAAGAAGGAATCCTGTACTGCTGATCCTTCCTATCGATTTTTTAGTGAGGAGAGACTGACATTTTCTATACACGAATGGTATTGCCAGAGTAGCCAGCGAACAAAGTCTGTCCATCGGTGGACCAGGCGAGTGATAAGCGCTGTGTCATTAAGATCAGCCTTGCCTCCCCAGATGCATAGGGAACCATCGGGCGAAACGGTAACAGTATTCAAATAGCCACTGTGTCTATGATGATTATTCTTCAACTTGCCAAGTTTCAGATCTTGACAGTACGATCCCAACCGCACGAGACTATAAGTGGATTCGAGTAGTTTGGTGAGAAACGAACGCAGTCACTGTGTTCATATTCTTAGATGGTGTACTTGCATTCGGCAAAAATGTTTCACAACTTGATGGTCTTTCCCTGGGAGCCGTAAACGATTTGAAGGTTGTCAGCAGAGAAGGAGACTGAAATTACGTCCTTGGTGTGATCTTCAAAACGATGGGTGATCTTGCCAGCGGCCAAGTCCCAGAGACGGAGAGTCTTATGCCAGTAGAAAAACTGTGGACAGTTGCCATCGGATGAGAGGACAATGTCACTTATAAAGTGCGAGTTTCCATACAAACGCTTCTGTGGAAAACCGTAATTGTGCTTATAACGGGTCAATTTCCAGACAATGAAACTTTTCATCGCGGGAAGCAGAGATGATGATGTCGGGATCCTTTGGATTGGCCGCGATTTGAGTAACCCAGCCATTTTGGCTCAAAAGGCTGCCACGCAATTGCAATGTCTCAGACATGATTTATTGAAAAATTTCTATAGCAAGCACATGGTTTCCATATCTCAATATACATGAGGGGACATGGCTGTCTTTGGATAATCAAACGCTTAATCAAATTAATCTTTTGCTATAGACGCATGCCTCCAGTATTCTGGATGTCCGAACGTTTCGGGTAGCCAACATTGTCTCGGATCACCACCTTGTTGCTGCCAAGGTGAGAATGCAAATTTTCCAAACGCCACAACAAATAAGAGCCACTGTGAGAAGATATAATGTAGAACAGTATCAAGTACCGAAGACGTGGTGTCTTCTGGATTTTGATTGTGACATCCGTTAAAACCGTCATGACTCTATATGGACCGTCCCAGTCCGATTGAAGTTTCTGACATACACGAAGCCTTCTTCTTGGACTGTAAAGCCACACAAAGTCTCCCATCTGGAATTTAAGAGAGTTTAAATTCAGATCATACCTGGTTTTCATTCGGAGACAAGATCGCTCTAATTCATGTCTAGCTCTGTTGTGAATTTCTGCTAGTTGATCTTGCAGATCCCTGGCTAGTCCTGTGCAGGGTATGGCTTCCGGTGGAGGTCCAAATATCAAGTCTGGTGGAAGTCGCATATCTCGTCCAAACAACATTGCAAATGGAGTCTCCTTAATTAAGTGACGAACGGTAGGCCATGGCGAAAAGGGGAAGAAGGTCATCCCAATCGTCGTGTTTATCGTGGACAAATTTGGTAAGCTAATCAAGTATTGTGCGGTTCAGCCGCCCTACCATGTCATCGGATTGAGGATGTAATGGCGTGGTGCGAGTTTTCCGAATGCCCATGATTTCCATAATGTTCTGAAATACAGCCGACTCAAAATTACGCCCTTGGTCTGAGTGTAGCTCCAATGGCACTCTATAACGACAGAAAACTTGATGCACAACTCCCGGCCATAAAGATAAACATGGAAATATTCGATGGCCTTTACTAAAGCTAGCAACAATAATGACGCTCCGCCTGGTCTAAGGTTCTGCTGAAATACCCAATAACTCGCTCCGTTCCGCTCTGCATCTGAGACAACACAGCTCCCAAACCATAATCGCATGCGTCAGAATCCAGAACAATTTCTTCACCGGATTGAGCATGCCCCAAAATTGGGGCTGATGTAAGCCGTTCCTTAAGATCGTTAAAAGCCCTTTCACACTGCCCGGTCCATAAAAATGCAGCATTCTTTTCAGTCAAATGGTGCAATGGACTAGCGATGGCAGCAAATTTGGGTACAAACCGCCGATAATAGGTGCACAGTCCAATAAAGCTCCGCAGCTCGGATATATTCGTCGGGGTAGGCCAGTTACGAACAACATCGATCTTCCCGGGGTCGGGTGACACTCCCACTCCACTAACTATGTGCCCCAGAAAACTGACTTCTTGTTGAAAGAGGTTGCATTTGGCTGGACTAAGTTTTAAACCTGAACGCCTTAGACGACTAAAAACAGAACGGAGGTTAGTAACCATTTCATCGAAGGTCTTACCGTGGATTAAAATGTCTCCAGGTAAATTAAGCAAGTTTCCATTGGCAATCCACGCAAGATATTTGACATGAGGCGTTCAAAAGTGGCAGAGGCGTTAGTCAGCATAAAACTCATGACTTTGAACTGCCACAAACCATCTCTTGTTACGAATGCAGTCTTCTCTCTATCTTCGGGGTGTACTTCTACTTGCCAGTATCCAGATTGACAATCCACCGTACTGAACCATACGGAGCCGGCTACGGAATCGAGTGTGTTATCTATGCGGGGCAGTGGGAACGAATTCTTGATGTTGATATAATTTAATCGACGATAGTCCACACAAAACTTGGTCGACCCATCCTTCTTTTTAACCATGACGATAGGTGAGGACCCAGGACTTGAAGAAGGCTCAATAATATCTCGTCGTAGCATATCCTCAATTATTCGTTGAGACTCCTCTTGTTTGGCGAGTGGCATCCTAAGCGGAGGTTGTTTAAGCGGCTTCGCATCACCAACATCAATTCTATGTTGAACAATGTCGGTCCTGCCTAAATCGTCCGGCCCACTTGAGAAGATATCGGCGTATTCTCGAAGTAAATTTTTGGCGACTAGTCGTTGTGTTGGCGGAAGATGTGCTTCTGAACGTACAATTAAATCCGACAAGAAATCAAGACAAGCTTCCAAATTTGATTGTCCCATATCCAGACACTCGATCTCCTCAAAGCGTGCTATATTCACATTGATTGGTAGAACAACTGAATGATCAGCCAAATTAGCTACTCGAAAAAGTACAGCTCCATCTTGCATCTGATTAACCGATTTTCCAATTAACAAACCTTTTGGTAAGTTACTTCCTATCGGAGAGACGATTCCTTCGAACGACTTGGTTGCAGAAGCAACGGTTTGAATGATTGTTTCTGCTCGTGGGATTAAGGTGACTTCGTTGGCAGTACTCAGAAAAACAACACGCTGAGTCTCTCCACCTATATCGTTTTGGCAGGTGTGTTGAACTTTGTCTCGCTCACAAGTCAACTGGATATGATATTTACCAATCTTGATTTGATGTGATGAAAAGTCCAAAACACTCTTCGTAGTTTGCAGTACATCGATGACAAGAATACCCTGGCAGCTGGCCGGAAGCGGGATATCGACCACCACGACCTTCACGCGAGGTTTCACCCTGCCTAGCTGAAGCATTGTTTGCCACACATCTGAGCTGTGAAATGTTTGAATATTTATATTTCCAGATTGAAGACGTGGTGGACGATCCCGTGTCCACCAACAGTTGACATGGTTGGCTGCCACGACGTGCTGCCACCGTAAGCCCGCTATGCCCGTCATCAGGGTGGACGCTGTAGATTTGGGGTCGAATACATTGCATCAGCGCTGACCCCTGGTCGTTTCCCGACCCAGTGATTGGCTCCATTACGCCACATCCAGTTTTATTTTTTCGGAGGCGTAGGTCCGATTCCCTTTGGGAGCATAGGTGATGAGTCGTGCTATTATTCGGCGGGATATCTTCATTGATTTCGATGACCCGGATGTGGTGAATGGGTTGGGATGCAAGTCGAGCAGCTTCAACTGTGACAGCTCTAGACACAGCTTCCGTAAACGGAAACGGAAACACCCAGCCATTATCTATGAATGGCACTTGCATCGTCGAAACCGAAAAACTTTCCATTCTCGGTATGTGTGTCAATGACAACTTACGTTGGAATGACCACATATTTGATGTCGCCAAAAATGCTGCGAAATGTCTAGGTTTCCTCAAGCGATGTAATAAATATTTTACCCCCTCTGATCTGGCCTCAATATATAAGGCATTCATCCGCCCAAAATTGGAGTACAACTCCCACATCTCTGCACCTGCTAGATAGGATTCAAAACCGTGCGATAAAACTTATTGACGATACTAATATCAGTCAATCAATGGACACCCTCGAACACCGACGAAATGTATCGTGTCTCACTTTGTTTTATCGCTATTTCCACCACCAGTGCTCCACTGAAATCGCCAGTAGCATTCCGCCCATTCAAACTTTCAACCGTAACACCCGTCTCGCTATGAATGCTCATCAGTATACCCTCAAGCCCATTTTCGGACGTACTCTAAAATATCGTGATTCGTTCCTAAGCGGTACAACTCGCTTATGGAATGCCCTGCCGATCTTTGTATTTCCTGGTCGTTATAACTTGCAAACATTTAAAAACAATGTACATCGGTACCTCTCTTTTCTTCCTCCCTAAATTTCCTTTGCCCGCGCTGTGTACAATCACCTTAAGGGTACTCAAACCCCTTGAGCGCGCGCTCATTAAAAAAAAAAAAAAAAAAAAAAACGTCTTGGGTTCGTCTAGTCTAACGTGCTCTTGGTCTGGGCGATCGTTAATGCCATCCACACACTGCATAATTGCTATGCGCTCTTGGGCATCGGGTCGACAGTCCTCAAATACAATTCTAGTTAGCCTTTGGATCACGCTCGCGAATGCACCGAGGTCTTCCTTCTGACGTTGTTGTCTGCAACGAAAAGACGCATGAGTAATATGCTTTTCTTGGCTAAGAAACCTTAGCTGCAGTGCTGAAGCCAGCTTGCTATAATCGGCACGATCCACGGGATCCAGATTAGACAATACAGTTACGCTTTCGCCATGCAGCAACGTAGCCAATGTGTGTGCCTTTTGCTTGGAAGTCCACTCGTTCGCTTCAGCGATGATGTCAAATTGCACCTGATAGTCACGCCAGCGCGTTGTGTGACTATCAAACGGTGGTGGGAACAAGTGGCACGGACCGCTGGGTGCTGGGCTCGCTTGTGGTTGTGAAGATTTCTGGGTATCACGTTTGTCCTCTGCTTGTGCCTCTGTAATGACCACAGTGTTGGTTGCCGAGTCATTTCCTTTCGGTTTATAGCAATGGAAAACTTTATCCGTAAAAGTTGTTCCACTCAATATGCCCAGTTCTTCTCTGTGTCTCTGTTGTTCCTCTTTTAAGTCGGCAATCTCTCCACGTTGTTGCTCCTTGCTTGTAGTAATGGAATTCAACTTGGACAGAATTTTCTGTAAACTTTCGGCAAATTCCTCCGTCATATCGAATCGATGATCACACTTCTAACACCAGTGTAGCGTTTTTGCTAATGTTTGAGATAATCGATGTAAGGATGAGGAGAATAATTGCGATTAACAAAAAAAGACCAAATACAACCTGAGGTTAGAAAACACGTTTATTCCTCTTGTAGAATGAAAACAGAAGTGTCAAATTAAATAAGTGTCGAAATATCAAAAGACAGAAGAAGATGACAGGAATGAGTTGTCAAATTTTGGTGGTGAGCCCCGGTTATGTTCGCAAACTCGTAACACTATATAAGACTTTGGTTATCAAAATCCTACTTTATGACGCAGAAGCATCGAAAGTGGATGAAAATATCCTGAGAAATATTCCGTCTTGCTGGCTTGCAATGACGGATATTCAAATACGAGCTTACAGCGTCATCGATCTAGTAAAAAAACTGTGCATCAGTCGTCTGAGATGGCTAGGACATATACGAGTATAGCGAATGGACACCAATGCTCCAGCCCCCAGAGTCTTCGAATCTAGCCAGGAAGGACAACTCAGTAGAGGAAGACTTTACCTTAGGTGGCGCGCAGACGTAGAAGGGGACCTCAACCGGAGGTCTTAGGAGCGGGGTGACTGGAGGCTTGTGAGTTGAGGCCCAGGTTCACCTTGAACTGTAGCACCACCTAAGTATGTAAGTATTGACATCAATGTAATCGGCTCATGGAAGTTGTTGCATAGATATTTTGAAAATTCTGTCCCTTGTGTTGGTTTACGAGTTTCGCACATTTCCTCAAGTACGATGTTGAAGAAATCATATGGTAGCGCATCGCCTTGTTTAAGCCCTCTATTAACATCAGTAGTCTCGATGGCGGTTTTCCGACACTTAACTCCATCATCACTTTGCGTAATCTGACAAGTTTGACAGGGATGTCAAAAGTGGACAAAGGTTTATATAGCTAATTTAAATAGATGCTGTGATAGACGACCTTAAAACCGATAAAGGGGTGGTGTGCGCCAATCTGGAATTCTTGGATTTTCTCTAGGGTCTGTCATTGTGTGAAAATTTGGTTAATCCTGGACACACTTGAACTGAATACCTGAATCTGTTTTAAGACGCCTGTTAGCCGATCTAAAAATAGGTGTTTCTCTGTAGAATCGAGTTGGTGTTTGAAGGAGTGAAAAAGAATTGATCATCAGGTGAAGTCCACTTCAAGTAAGGCAGATTCAATTCATCGAAGACAAGGATATCGGAAGAGAGTTACATATAATTAATCGCATCGATGGCAAGTATGTATTGCACATGATGGGACGGAGGAATACAGGGACTTAGCGAGGAATGTCACTTTTATTCTTTAATATCAAATCAGCCAAATTCTCTTGAAAACGTACGATATCCCAATATTCACACGACGAGTTCCTAGTTTTCGAGTCAACAAATTTCAACACGACAAAGTCGTTAGCAGTTATTATGTCGGGTGCATCCAAAAATTTATGGACTCTCACCTGATTCCAGAAGGTATTCGTTAAATATTTTTCCATTCACTTAGTTAAACTCTGACTAATATGCCGTCCTTTAAGTTCTGTGTAATAGAATGCAACGATTTAATAATAAGAAGATCACTTTGCATCGAATCATCTTTAATGTTAGATCTTTGAATCGCCGAAACCGGAATTGAGTCAATACACCCGTCGAAATTGACGCACTATCTTGGGAAATACCAATTGCCGGTTTCTCCCGAGTGGAACATGTTAACCAACTTATTAGTTTTTAGCGAAATTTGACAATTTGAAAGTGATGTGTCACCCATATCAGTCTCAGATTCGAAAATAATGGAAAGACTTTGAATAAATTTTTAACAGTTTTCATATCAAAAGTGACTAATTATTGGGGAGTCAGTCTAACTATGATCGTATCGTTGAATCAACTGTAAAACATGAGTATGGACATAAACGACTAGGACTTGTGATCTCTTGCTGTCCTCTTGCACATCGTCCAATACTGCGATGCGCATGTTAAAGCTTGACGGAGGACTGTCGAGTATAACAAACCTTTAAGTTGAAGCAGTATTTTCTGTCACAAAATATTGCAGAGTTTCAAGGCATTTGAATGAACTCTATGCGCCGCATCATCATAGCAGTTTCCTTGGTGGTTAAACAAATTTAAATTTTCCACACTTAGTTAGCTCGGACCGTAATATGTTCCTTACCCGAAAAACAACTGATTTTATACGCCTCTTTAACATTAAGTTCTTATCTCTACCGGGATAAAATGCAAGCTTCTCAGGCGACTCGGCGCATTCCCAAGTGGCAGGTCACGAAGTGTGGTAGAGGTTCTCACATCTCTGAAAACCAAGAGTCGAATTTCCCAAGTCAAGGTGTTTTGTAATATGTACCGACGACTGAAAAATGTGCAAATGGGCAACATCTCATAGTAACCAGCCTTACATCAGCCTTACACTCTGCGGACTTTTCATTCTCGCTTTACTCTTGGGACAACGCATGAATAAAAACAATCACAACGTTAACAAAGCTAAAACATAACAAAAATGTTAATGGAGTCAGAAGAGGAATCTCTACTCCGTTCACCAATTTCTGAGATGGACACCGAAGAGGCGACTCTCAGATCATCTCAAATTAGTGCTACACGGGGCCGATCTGAAATGTCGGATAGGGCATATGCTCAGGAGCGAAATTTATCAAGCATCGAGATGATAACAAAAGCCGACGTAAACAAGCCTCAGCAGAAATACCAAAATCATCGAATCGCTGCCCTCATTAGGGATGAAACTGAACCCAAGGAGGCGAAACGCCTGGAAAGTGCCAGATATGCATTAGTTCTCGCGCCGAGGAAGAAGATAAAGAAGAACAAAGTGGACCCAGCACCAACAAACGTGGCAGGTCAATACATAGCATAGTGAAAAAAGAACATATACCACACGCATACTCACTTAAAGGCGATATGGCCGAAGAGATCCACCAGACAGCTGAACCCATCACATCTGGAACTACTCTCAGATGAGTTGCTCTATGCTTCCGTACAAGAAGGACGACCTAGAGCTTGTAAAGGGTTTTCCAATAGGGACTTGACAACTTTGAATTTAATTTGTGAACGCACTCTTTCACTAATCATCAATCTGTCACTGTCAATTTGTTCAGTAAACTCAACATTTTCATCATGGTACAGTTTAGTAACGAGCAACGTCTGCAAATTATAAAAATTTTCTACCGAAATTCGGAGTCGGTGACTGCAACTTTAAGAGCGTTAACTCCAATTTTCGGTCGTAATTCTCGCCCTAGCAGACAGGCAATAACAAGTTTAGTGCAAAAATTTGAGTCTACATATTCGTTGTGTGATGTTGCCGTGTCAGTGAGACAACGGGTTGGTCGAAGTGTCGAAAATATCGCTGCCGTTCAGGCGTCCGTAGCAAACGATCCAAATCAGTCAATTCCCCGGCGTTCTCAAGAATTGGGCATCGCTCAGACCACATTATGGCGTATTTTGCGTAAGGATCTTGGTTTACACCCATAATCAAGCTGGTCAAGCTGACTCAAGAATTGAAGCCGATGGACCATTTGAAGCGATGTACGTTCTCCGACTGGCTTCTGATGATGAATTTCATCGCAAAATCATCTTCAGTGACGAAGCTCATTTTTGACTCAATGGGTTCGTCAATAAGCAAAATATGTGTTATTGGTCGGGTGAAAATCCACATGTGCTTCATGAATCATCACTTCATCCACAAAAAATAACTGTTTGGTGCGGTTTGCATGCCGGCGGCGTTATTGGGCCATATTTTTTCGTCGACGATAACGATCGTCACGTTACTGTGAATGGTCAGCGTTATCGCGCCATGATCACCGATTATTTTTGACTCGAATTGGAAGATATGTACTTGGACGACATGTGGTTTCAACAGGATGATGCCACAAGCCACACAGCATACGCTACAATCGATTTATTGAAGAGTAAGTATGGTGAGCGTGTTATCTCAAGACATGGGCCAGTCGATTGGCCTCCTCGTTCGTGCGATTTAACGCCGCTTGACTGTTTTCTGTGGGGCTACGTTAAGTCATTGGTTTACGCCGACGACGTTGGAAGAGCTCAGAGCCAACATTGAACGCGAAATAGCGGCTGTTTCGGCCGAAATGTGTGGCCGAGTCGTTGAAAATTGGGTCCAACGAATCGACCGCTGCAAACGTGCCCGCGGTGGCCATATGAACGAAGTCGAGTTCCATTCATAAATGTTTTGATTGTACTTCAAGCCGATAATAAAGTTTTTGAAATATCTCAAATGGTTTGCGTTTTATTTAAAAAAAAATTTGTCAAGTCCTTATTGGAAAACCCTATACTATGTTAAACCATAATATAACAGCTATTGTAACTCCAGAACACACAAATAAATACATGGCAATGGCAATAGTTGAGCTACCCACTGAAGGCTGTAGGACAGACGCAATAATATGCTCAACCTGAGCATATGGTAGGTGACTACTCGACCTGAACTTTCTGCCATTGCTCATGAACTATGCCCACCATACCTGAGGCAGTTCAAATATCAACAAAAGAGGTAAGTCTCTTCTAGAATTTATTTGCAAAGATAATCTTAAAATTCTAAACTACGGATATAGCCCTACCTTTATAAACAGAATTATGGGGGAAGTCCTTAATCTCACCCTATACACCCGATTTATAAAAAAAAATCTTATTAACAACTGGCATGTTTCAACTGAAGCATCGATGTCTGAACATCGACAAATCTGTTAAGCTCTAAAATGTCCGTATTTTGTAGACAGCCTGGATCCATAGATTGCGACACATATAGCCTAAAACTCATGAAATCCACTGTCTATTGCTACAAAAGCATCAGAGACATTGAGATTCTAGAGCTTGGCTGTGAAAGTCTCAATGCTACAATTAAAAACAATTAAAATTAGACTTGCCCAGAGAAAGAAAAGTCAGGCAACCCCTCTACTTCATGGTGGAATAATAAACTCGCCAAATTAAGAACGCGCACCAGGAAGCTTTTTAACAGGGCGATACGCGATGGAGAACTGAGAAATTACAAGAGCTAACAGAGAATCATGGAAAAAGTTATGCCAAGATCTCTCTAACATTCGAAGCAGCGCTTGTATCCATAGAATTCTATCCAAACAGCACACAAATCGAATCGGACTGATGTAAAAACCAAATGCCCAAAGTTGTCTATAGACGCTACAGCTATTAGCCGATAATTCTCACCACATCCATCGCTACCGATAATTCTCTCCAGAGGAAAACCAAAAGACCAGCTAAAGACAACTTGAAGATATCAAAGGCAATTTTTTATGAAGGCAAGATCAAATGGGCCATCGATTTATTTGACCCATCGAAAGAAAGATTGAGAAACCCCTCAGAGACAAAGAAATTTCGGTGGGCTGTTTCCTTGACATCGAAAGAGCATTTGACAACACAAATTGCGCCCAGATATACAGATACATACATCCAAAACACTCCTGTGTTTTACATCATGTAACTGGATAAAGCTTAACGGTATAAATATCAATTCTACATTAGGCAGTGATAGAATCAGCGGACCTCTAGTAAACGACATACTCAGCAACGATTCTTATCAGAAGGTTATTCGAAGAAACTATCTCGGAACTCTTCCTGAGGCCTAACTGGTGCAAGAAGGTTGACATAAACACTAACCCCAAAATGAGCACCATACTCGTAGTTGCCTTCCCCAAGTGAAGAAAATTCTACAAACTTAAAGATCGAACTCTTTTCGGTGAAACCATAATGTTTTCAAGGGAATTGCAATTCCTAGGGGTTAGCCTGGATCAAAAAATGGTCCAGCAAAAGCGTACTGGGGCCTTGACCCAATAATGACACAATTACTAAGTCCTTTATGCATCTCCAATATGGTGGCATAAAATTAAACAAAAGTCTACACGGGCTTCACTAAACAAACTTCAAAGACTTGCCTATGTGTGTTTGCTACGGTTGCAATGAGAACAGCAGCCACCGCAGCATTTGAGCTTCTATTGATCGTGCCACCTCTTCATCTTCACATACTGAAAGAAGCTTTTACTTTTACTTGAACTCAGGATTATTAGCAATTACATTTACATACAACTTCATAAGTTCAAGGTCACAATCCCAGATCAACAGAACTGGGAACAGAATAAGTCCCTGTTTAAAAGCGATTCACTGGTGTGGTAGACCGACAGATCCAAAACAGACGAACGAGTTTGCGCAGGCATATGCGGAGAAACTACCAATATCTCACTGTTCAAAAGTATGGACCGTAACATCTCTATATTTCAAGCGGAGATACACGCGCTAGAGTTCTGCATTAGAGAGAACTTAAGTAGATCTGCCACCAACAAGAACATTTATACTCGCATTCTCTCTGACAGCAAAGTGGCCCTACTTGCTGTCAAGGCTTTTGAGATAACTTCAAAAATTTTCTGTGATTTTATTATACTTCTCAAAACACTAGCCCGCACCAATAGAGTCCACTTAATTTGGTTGCCAGGTTACAGTGGTTATGATGGTAAGACGAATTGGCCAGAAAGTCAACGGCTTCAACATTCATGTTGCCACGACCAATCTATATAAATAACTGATTAAAACCAAAGGCATTCCATTACTGAACAGAAACAACTTTAAACTTTATACCAACTCCTTCCATCAAAAGAACAAAACAACTCCTACAGCTTTTTAGGGTCAGATACTCGTACTAACGGGATTCCTAAAGGGTCAGAGTCGAAGAACATATTATGAGACTATGAGAATAGCACAAGACAACAACTGTCGCATGTGCAACGAGGATGAAGAGCATATCTTTTGCCACTGTAACCGCTTAAGCAGAACACGTCCAAGTCTTCTAGGTAAGCCATACCTTGAGGCAGCTCACTCAAAGATATACTCGTACTCGTAGTCGAGTTTATTAAAAGCACCATAGGTGAGCTCTAACTTGAGGAAACCACAATAGGTCTAACCTGGTCGCAGTAATAAGGCTACATAGTCCCACCTCCCCACTGAATCTAATCTAATAGTTTTCGTCTCAACGCTTTCGTATAAGTTAAATCTTTTTGTGAAAAAGATTAAAAAAAATATTTGTTAGGACGACATGTCCTGACAACCGAGAATCACATTTGTGATTTTTCTAATTTACAATTGAAACACTGAACACCTACTCGTATCTTTAAAAAAAATGTAGCGAATATGAACGTGATGGAATTCGCCTGGTCAATATCATGAATCCCATGCCAATTCAATGGTCTGCATTAAGGGGGTTGGCATGATAGCATGTTGAATGTGAATACATTGTTGCGCGTGCAGGTGTACAATTTCAGATGTCGTGCGATGAGAGATTCCAGTTCGCTGCCGTGAGAAGCTTATCATACGAATTTCTCTTCGTTATGTACAACATATCACGTAGGGTTCTTATATACATTTACTGGTATATTTTCAGTTCGGGGAATTCTATCGAACGCTTCTTCTAAGTCGACGAGAACGATATGCAGATCCTTCGTTGCTTCGCCATGTTTTCCCATTCACTGGCATGGAGTTTATAAGTTTTGCGTTGTCGACTGTTTTGAACACTCTCATATATTTTCACAGCGTGTGGCATTAGTTTTATGGATCGGTACTTTTTGTCATTTCTCGTGCTGTCAGTGCCTTTATACAGCGGAACCAAAAAGCTCTTCTTTCGGTATTCGGGATTCGGTATTTGGGATTCGATTGCTTCCCATAATTTTATTGAACATTACCCAAGATTTTCGATTGTCCTCCACACTTCGTAGGGTATACCATCTTACTATCCGGCTCATTGTGGACTTTACTTACTTACTTAGGTGGCGCTATAGTCCAGGGTGAAGCTGGGGCTCAACCAACAAGCCTCTCCAGCTATAACGATCTCTCGCCAGCTGCCTCTCGCGCCCAATTCTGAGTGGGTTAAGGTACCCTTAGATGCGGCGTCCCTTAGAGTTAGACCTCAAGACTTTTCTGGCCAGAGCTGTAACGTCCGTTCGTCGCTGTCCAACCCATACAGTTTGTACTTGAATTTCTTTCATTCCCCATCAAAACAAATGGGGCCGAACATCACATTGAATCCGATTTTGACAGGGTCCACGCCACTATGCCATAGAGCAGAGCAGGAACGGAGTGATAAGATTCTTGTAAAAAGCCAATTTGGTCGTACCAGAGAGGACACTGTTAGCGGTTGGCAAGAGTTATTCTGCTTCTGATTTCTGCGTTGATGTTGTTACTGCTTGTAACTGGGAAGCCAAGGTTGACAAAGTCCGTAGTTATACGTAATTGCCAATGGTGACATTTTGGCAAGGCCTTCGGTAGTCTACAATCTTTTCTGATAACAGCATGTGCTTGGTTGTGCCCTCACTTACCGTCAGTGAATTTTCTTTCTAGGGCGATGATGCTAAAAAAGTCATATGACAGCGGTTCGCCCTGTCAAAAACCTTTCTTGACATTGCAAGTCCAGGTTAATTTCTTTACCGATCTTTACAGAGCAGCGAGCGTTTTCCATAGCCATCCTTCATATGGACCAACAAGATTGTTTGCGAATGGTTTCAGAAGCCTACATAATAAGGCAGGAAATATCTTCTAGGCGATGTTTTGGGAACTTGGTCCTCTATAGTTCAAAACGATCCTGAGATTCCATGCTTCGGGCATGGTGAGCTGGTGTATGTTTCCAACCAGGTTAAATAAGCAGGCAGTCCTGTGTGGTCTATGCCAGCAGCTTTATTAGACTTAAGATTTTATATTGCTTTCTAAACTTCGTCTAGATCAGAATTCTCTGTTGTACCTACGAGTATGTTCACTTTTGATATTTCTGCAAAGGACTATCAGCTTTTCCGCAGTCAGAAAATCTTCCGAGGCTGAGCAGAGTTCATAAAAGCTATTGAGCATTTAATTGGATCAAAAAGTTACAAGTTATAGAAAAAAAGAATACTTGACCGTGGAAGAGAGTCACAGCTGCCAACGGATTATATTGTGATTACATAAAAATTTATAACCAAATAATATTGTTACTCTAAAATCAGAAATTTTGTTTAGTTTGGAGGACTAACTACTTAGAATAGTATAGTTGAAGATAGTTATGCATTGAGAGGTGTCATCTTGGCGATGACCAGTGTTGTAATTGTTTCTACATTTCAATTGTGCTTATCTTACCACAAAGTGGTATCTATCGGGTACTGGTTGACGTCCGTCCGGACTCGATTTGCCTAACTTACCAGCATACAAAAACGGCAGCACTATAAACGGGACAGCGGATGAATTCCCCGATGGAGTTAACGGTCAAGTAAAATCTCGAAATAATACAAATAAGACCTTAATGGTTTCAGAAACTAAATCAGGGTCTTGGAAAAGAGATGGTGGCCGATAAGCCCTTAATGGACCAACGGAGTTGCTCACCTACCCGAACGGGTTATTGGCATATGAAAGAGCGCCTCCTAACAATCCGTATTACGGCAAAATTTACCAACCTTAGCTTATATACGTGCATGCTACCAGAAAGGAGAAAGATGACGACACCAATGATAGCATCTACGAGCTCTTGGAGAAAACTTACGAGCAGTGCCCTATCTATGACATTAAAATTGACCCCGGATAGGAAGAGAGGGCATCTTTAGTGCTACTGTCGAAAGTATAGCCTGCGACGGGGCGAAATATTATCGTATCTAGCGCGTGGTTCCCAACTCTCGATATTCACAAGAGGACTAGGAGAACTCCTGATCAATCTACTATCAACAAGATTGGCCACATTGCCATCGACCGAAGGCACTACTCTCGTATAATGGACATCCGAACATTTTGGGGAACCAATATCGACTCGGACTATTACATTGTTGTATAGAAGGTACGGTAGGTTGCGGATATCCCGAAAATGAAAGTCAAACTAATACTATCAGAAAATTTGACGTCGTACGGCTACAATTACCAAATTCTTTTCCGATCTAGTCTCCCTTAATCTCTTAAGCAGTCCTATGTCGCCAGCATCAAGTATTGAAAAGCATTGCTAAAAAGCCATCAAAGATGCCGCCTCTGAAGTGCTGGATTTCACTCAGCCACCACAACGAAGACCATGGTTTGACGACGAGTGCCGGTAAGCACATGCAGCTAAGCAAGGGCTAGAGCTGCTCACGAGTTCAATGAGCAGAAGAGGAGAGACGAACATTGGCTTCTCAGGACCAGACAGAAGGTGCCCGAGAGATACTACTCCAGGAATTAGATTCGGAAGTTTTGCCAAAACGTAGAAAAAAATTGCCGCGGACACAAACCGCGAACTGAAACCTATAGAGACGAACACGGGAACATATTGTAACAGTAGAGCCGCAGTCGATGTTGAGGATTTGGAAAGAGCATTTCTGTAGATGATGTAGACCAATAATTGCGTCCACCCGACTCGGATGAAATGAAGATAGCCATATCTTAGCTTAAGTCCAAAAAAGTTGCTGGAGCGGACGGCCTGACTGTGGAGCTCTTCAAAGCGGCAGGCGGTGACTTGTAATGACCATGCACAAACTCATCTGCAAAATATAGTCGGACAAAAGTATGCCCGACGAATTGAATCTTAGCATTGTTAGTCCTTGAGGATCGGAAACCCTCTGAACTGCACAGTTTTCATGCCATCGCCTACAAGATCCTACCTGCCGTATTGTGTGAACGTCGGAAGCCATTCATCAACAATCTGATTGGTCATACCAGTGTGGCTTTAGCTAAGGAAAGACCACTATCAACAAAATATTCACACTACGGTAGATCTTGGAAAGCTCCAAATTGATACACACCACTTATTCATCAATTTTAAGGCCGCGTGTGACAGCATCTATAGAGACGAGCTATCCCTGCCAAACTCGTCCGTTTGTGCAGGATGACGATGGAGAATGTACGTTGCTCCATCAATTAAAGAACTCACCGAGGGCTTTGATGTCCAAAACGGATTTAGACAAGGCGATGCGCTGTCAAGCGACTTCAGTGCAAAACTCACACGCCACACAAGAGACACAATCTTTCAAAAATCCGACGTAATCGGAAGAAATTAGCGTGATGTCAGTGGCACTTTCGCGAGTATTGAATCGGAAGCCGCTTCGTCCTTCTACCAACAAGAAGGGATACACAACATTGACGAATTGTACAGAACGTCACCTTCGACAGATATAACTGTGAGACAGTTAAGGACTTTGTCTGCCTAGGCTCCGCTATCAATTCAGACAACGACACCAGCGCTGAGATTAAACGAAGAATAACTCTTGCCAATCGTTGCTTCTTTGTGTTAAGAAGGTAATTGAGTAGTAACGCTCTCCTTCGAACATCAAAAGTGACCCTATTTAAGACATAAATAATCCCATGTCCTGTTCTATGGCGCAGAGTCATGGACTTTATCAAAAATGGTTGAGGGTGCTCTTGGCTGCTTTGAGAGGAAAATTCTTCGGCTGATTTTCCGTCCCATCTGCATAGACGGTGAGTGGAGGAGGGGATACAACGACGAAGTAACGGCTCTGTACAGCGACATCGGCATAGTCAGAAGAGTGGAGGTCCAACGACTGAGGTGGCTAGGTCTTGTAGAGCGAATGGACGTCAATGCTCCGATCCGAAAAGTCTTCGAATCTGTCCCCGAGGGACAGCGTAGTTGAGGAAGACCGCCACTCAGTTGACGCAAGCAACCAACATACTCGTAGTATGTGAAACTGGAGACAGATGGCTTAAAATCGATCTATATAGAGACCCAGAGCCATTTCGTTTATTTGAAAACGGCTTTTGTCTAGTTTTGAGAATTGTGAATTTGAAAAATAAGAAATAATTTAATTTAATTGCAATAATTTTTAGAAACTAGAAGTATGTTAGTACGCTGTCCTTAACGTTCGGTGTCCTAGAACGCACTTCGATTGATCAATTAATCCGTAAAGTAATTGTGAACGGACATGTGTTCTGATTATATCTGTTACGCAGTCAAATTTACTCAATATTTGTGTTAAAATTGACACATTATCTTGGGAACTACCAATTGCCGGTTTTTCCCGAGTTCAGTATGTTATCATCTTATCAGATTTCAAAATGTGTTATATTTTTCTAATGCAAGAGAATGCTTATAAACATTTGATACTTCTTGTGATCCTATGGTAAAATCTAAAATTTAAACTAGTCCGTGATATGTCACTATAGCTATTAATGTGTCTGGGTATTTTAAACTCCAAGAGAATGAGGAACATTTTGAATACATTTTTGAAGATCTTTGGGTGAACATTTTTTAATTTGAATCCGTCCAAGCTGTTTCACTGAATCAATTCTGAAGCATGAGCATGACTGACTGCCTGTTAAATGTATTGTAGATACAACCAATTACATGAAGTATAGTAACTACTCAATGTCTTTTGATGAAACACCGCAGATTGCGAGTAGTTTTATTTACGATACAGAACATCGTACATCACTTTACTACCACTACAGCCATCAAGTATATCGTATGTATCTCCAAGCTCAGTAAAGAGCGGGTTGTTTAGTCAAGGCTTAGAAAAAAAAATTAAATGGACAATTATAATTGAAAACCAGATTTTGTTGTTATTCACATATTTACGAGTATTTGCATTTTTTTGTCGTTCGATAGGGGATTTCAAGTTTTCGTTGACAGGCCTGAGTGTCACTGTCATTGTCATAATAGTCACAAAGTCAATGAGCAAATTCTCTTGAGAGTCTCATAAAAATCTGCGACCCAAAAAAAATCAATTCAGCTATTCAGATTCGAATTCAGACTCAACCATCAGAGTCACGCTCTCCCAAGTCTCATTAGTAATGAGCAACAATAATACAAAAAAAAAGAAGCAACCACAACAAAAACGAATCGCAGAATAAGCGAGAATAAGAAATTTTATAAAAAGAGGTGCCAACTACCTGAACAGGTTTATTATTTGTAAACCACAGGTGTACACGGAAGACGATCGGCGGTACTAAACGGCAAAATGTAAGCACAACTTTCCACATTCGAAAAAAATCGGCAATTCGAAGTCGAAATTCGAAGTTCACTATATTTTTTGTGTGACTATTTATTTATTCTGTGTGACTATAACGATATTTTGTGATTAATTTTCAACGCATTTCTCTAATAGTGGCACTAAAAGCGTTTTTTTTTTTTTTTTTTGTTTTTAAGTTTTAAGCTTTCAAAGGTCATGGGATGAAAATTGTTTCTGATTGTTAATGTGAGATACGGTGTACGGCGCCTGAATCTATTCACTAATGGTGCGGGATTTATTTGAAAAAAAAAAATTATAATCAGCTATTACACCGCATTTGGCAATTATTCAAATCTAGTTTTGATTACACTTTCGCAAAATAAACATACTCGTACAAGCTGAGCCTACTATACTCAGACTTGAATTGAATACAATTTTTCCCAAAAAAATTCGAAATTTCCTCCGAAAAAAAAATTACAAAAAAATAAATAAAACAACAAATACAGACTATAGTCTTGGTTTAGAGATTGGTGTATTGGTAACATTTTTATTTCTTGTCAGAGTGATAACTAGAAAGACGAGTGAACATTAAACAAATTAAAAAATTAAAACACATCAAGTGATTGAGAAAAAAAAGCAACTTTTTCTTTTGTTTGAGTTCGAGATCGAATATCGAGAAGTACTCGTAATAGTTGGCTTTTATTTAATTTAAAAACTGCTTTTGTGTGTGAACAGATTTAATCATCGAGCAGATTAGATAATTGTTGACGAGGACTTGAGAATTAATTGTGTGCCTGTTCGGTGATTTTTGTTTTTTCTAATTTCATTAGACAGATATCCTTTAGTGTTTGCTAATTAATGGAGTCATTCAAATTTTACCACTTTTTTTTATAAATTTATTATTTTTAGTTTTATTTTTTCATCTCTCTTGGGCGACTTTGTTTTTAAAGTTATTGGAGTTCGGGTAATGCGCATACTAAGACAATGGGAACTTTTCTGAATGGGTTTGTCGCATCTATTAAATCTTGATGGGATGGAAGTAACTTTTACAAAAACCTGAAAAATGTCCATGTACAAATGGATTGTTATATAAGTGAATACAACGGGATCTACTAGGTGGGGTGAAAAGTAACCACCTTGGGAATGAAATGTTTTTTTATTTTATTCAATATAGTCCCCTTTTAGCCTGATACACTTATTCCAGCGATTTTCAAACTTCTTGATCCCGTCCGAAATGTAGTTTTCCGGAAGGTCTGCAAAATACTCCTTCGTTGCGTCGATGATTTCCTCGCGTGAGCTAAATTTTTTATTCATGAGCCATCTTTTGAGGTTTGGAAAGAGATAATAGTCCGAGGGAGCCAAATTGGAGCTGTAAGTCATTGATTTTAGCCGTGGTTGCGATACTCTTGTGCGCCGGCGCATTGTCTTGCAAAACAAAATCTTTTTTCGCTTCATGTGAGGCCGTTTTGCAGCGATTTCGGCCTTCATTCGCTCCAATAATGCACAGTAATACTCGCTGTTGATGGTTTTTCCTTTTTCGAGGTAGTCCACGAAGAGTATGCCATGACAATCCCAGAAAACCGACGCCATAACCTTTCCGACCCATCGCTTCTGAGCACTCGTGCCGGCTTCAGTCCATTGCCGGGCACTCATTCTGTTCTCTGATGTGTAATAGTGGATCCAAATTTTATCAACAGTTACCAATCGACGCCAAAAGTCTGCCCGATTCCGCATCAGAAAGTCCAAACACTCTTTCGAAGTGCTCTTGCGTTCGTGTTTTTGGTCAGGAGTGAGCATGCACGGCACCCAGCGGCAGGATAACTTTTTCATATGGAGAATATTGCCCAAAATATGGCGTGTGAGTTCAGTACTAATCTTCGTGGTATCTGCTAGCTCGCGCACTTTCACTTTCCGGTCAGCCAAAACCATTTCATGTATTTTTTTGACATCGTCCTCTGTAACCGCATCGGAGGGCCTGCCGCTGCGGACTTGATTGGTAGTGGAGTTGCGGCCACCACGAAACTCTCGAAACCAATATTTGACGGTCTAATCTGACGGAGCATTAGCCCTATAATATTTATCCAACTTTTTTCCTTCGCCGTTTTGTCTCTCAAAAAATAATGTTTTATGAGAGAATGAAAATCGTTTTTGTCCATACTCAACATAATGCCAACGTCAAAAACAATCAGCTGTCAAAATGAAACTAAAGACAGTATCACACTGAAATTTGGCATGTCTGCCTAATTATGAACGGACTTCAAGGCACCATAACAATTTTTGCAGTAGCAGCGCTAAGTATGCTCTCTTCAACAGCCTAGAACTTTCTAGAACAGCCCTTTGGTTTGAACTGTAAAGTTAGATCCCTTTTGTGGTATTCACCAGGTGTATGGCTAATATATGCTAGGGGTTCTATATTTCCTGGTTTCTGATACCATCTCCAATGTGATTTATGGAGGTTCTTGTTTCCTAAATTTACAATGATTTCTTAGCGATCCCGACAGTTGCCTGGCTGTGTAGATTTTGAATTTGAATTCATTGTGAAATAATCGGAGAAGGACAAATAAAAATCAACTTTGTTGAAGAGAAGAGGCCTTTTTTGAAAATATTCAAAGAACTAAGCGGTAATCTGCTCCGCCATTCAAAAAGCCAGACTTACACCAATAAAGAATTTTAAATGTGAAATTGATGGCTAAGAACAAAAGACATTCCTTTCAAATGTTTCTTAAGTACGGCGAAAAACTCAAAATCCAGTAAAACTCGTTTGGATTAAAATGCGAACACTCTAGATGTTTTCGGGATACTACCGAAGATGTTTCGTCTCAATCTGAAAGTTCCAGAACAGCTTTAATGTCGAAGTATAAACAAACGTATTCACTATATAAATGAGTCGTCACAGATCTAGTAACCGGAACATATTAGTGTATTATGGAATCTTGCGCAGAGTGGAAAGTATTTTAATGCATTACTTATTTAATGGAAAACTTCCTCTTTGTAACGTTCCCACTCTTGGGCAAGAAAATAAACTAGCAGCTGGTGTGGGCAAGATACCCTTCTGAGTATAGAAGGGAAGTAAAGATAGCGTTTATCATAAATACCAATTGAAGGAACGGGCGCCACGAAAACCTGTAACAACTAAGTCACGAAAAACCGGAACTAGAATTTCATAAAATCTCTAACAACTTCCGATCGATTAAGCTTATTTACAATTAAATTTTCTAGCAACTCCTATACAGTGAATAGTGTAACGTAAATAAAACTTTACGGAAGACAACATACGAGTAGCTCTGTAGGAAGCAAGTCGACCTATGATGCAATTCAAAACAATTCAATATTTGACAGAGTTCCATGAGGACTTACATATAAGGAAGGCGTCGACAAGAATTAAATGAATTGATGGAGTAACAGCCCGATGTGTACCAAGCCTAAGTCTCTCTTTTGATGTTCGTGAATGTTTTGCCAGGATAACCCACTTTTCCATCCTCCGTTGCAATACTCGTAAAGGGACTGCTACATTTTTTGTTTTTATAATTGGTGCGTGCTCAAGGGGTTATGACACGCTTAAAATGTTTGGACACATCTCGGGCGTATGCAAATAGTTGCAGGTTTCACGAAATTTTCTTCAGTACTATATTAGGCAAATCACTTCACTAGCTTTAGAATATCAAACTCTTAGTGAGATTAATTTAGAAGTTAGGCCATCCAGTTCGGCAGCCTTGTTATTTAGATATCGCAAACTTTGCTGCATTTTAATCGGAATTTGAGTCGTTCTGGTTGGATAGTACAGAAAAGTTCTCTATATCCTCAGCATCGTTTGTGACTCTGCTACTGGGTTTCCTTGCTCATCTATGCAGATCTCTGTTCTGGTCTGGTTGGCTCAACACTTCCTTTTACTTCTTGGTCAAACTTCCGAATGTTTCTGGTGTAACAACTCTCTCTATTTTCTCGATTTTCTTCTCTATTTTCTTCTCTAGAGGAGCCGATGTTCTATCCTTCTTTTTGGTCTATGTACGTGCAAGATCTGCTTTGTGGACCGAACTAGGAGTTTCATGGACATAGTTGGCTGAAGTCTAATACGTTAGTTGCGCAGTGCCGAGAGAGTGTGACTTTTCTGAGGACTTTTTGGATACGGTGTAGCTGATGCAGATTGTAAAGGTGTTCCTAAGAGGTTGCAGAAATACGCGATCGGTTTAGGTTGTGGTGGTTTGTTTGTAACTTATCTGTGTTAAGCTTCATCGTAGGATCTCATTTTTGTTATGTCGTCTAAGATATCTGTAAACTTGATATTGGTCTGAGTCTTTGTTGGCTGCTCGAATTATTTGAACATCTATGATACTCTCAGAATGCCTTGCCTTGGTCGCACTATGACTGATTTGGCTGATGTTTTGATGATCAGCCTGAATCCGTTTCCAGACATGCTTTAAGACAGTACTTCCGAAGTTGTACTCCTTTCCCATGTCGGCTTAAAAATCTCTTGAAACAATCCCACGTCATATTTATAGCACGGCTTGCATGTTTTTGAGAGGGGCTCGTTGAAACATTTTTTAGTAATATCGCCAACTATTTCTGTGAGGGCGTTAGCCAACACCAGCCAGGCTAATGTTGGTGAAATTATCCTTGATGTGGGTTGTAGCAATGCGTTCGCTCACTACATCTTGCCTCAGTAAGTTGCTCCAAACACATCCGCACGCAAATAGATGATACTTCTATTCGCTTCAGCAGTCACAGCAGTAGTACATGCCACAGTTTCTATCATCCTTGAATCGGGCCTATTGGTACACATTTTCTAGATGGCGGTAATATCTGCTTTATAGAATTCTACTACTACCGGTAGTTGTTGATGAGCACGTGGCCTGTTAAATGTTCGAATATTGCATGTACAGATGCGAATAGTACTGCACGTTTTGTGATTTGCCGTGTTATCGCACTCTGATGGGCTAGTTAAGTAGCATTTTCTAAAACTCTTTGCGGAAAAAGGGCCTGATGTTTGCAGCCAGTAATCCGCTTCAGAGACATGATTACTGCCGTTCCATATTCCATTTGCCAATTATCTATATTTCAGTACCTTTACCAGTCGTAAAAAATCCTTATTGATCTCAGCTCCAAATACGTTAAAGTTTCTCATATTAGGAGTTTGTCATGATGACTGTTGATGTCACTGCTGATTCAGTCACACGAATTAACCCGGCGTACCTCCTCTTTCTGAGGGTTAGACCATCCATACAGAATATTATGGTGAATCTGTTTTCTCCCGTTGGTATAAATTTAGAAAGTCAAGTCCGGTTGAACGGACCAACACTTGGTGGCTGAGCTTAATTGACCATTTAAAGCCGTCATATGGCGTGATGGATGGGTTTATCGGACTTTGTATCTACATATATCGACGAAGGTGGAAAGATTCATGCTTGTATGATACAATATTTTCTGTTTGGATGCCCTATCTTAATTGATTAGTCTGCTGCGCCTGCTTTCTATTGATATTGAAGAAGAATTGCTGTCGCATAGCTTTTATCAGTGACATTATCAAGCTTAATCCTTGACCCTCGGCGCCTGAAATATCAGTTTTCATGACTTCTTCGAGCCGAATTGATGAAGGGGCTAGTTAGTTCTTTTGAACGGATGTGTTAAAGTAGAGTTGGTTTCAGATCCTTTGAATTTTCTGGTGGAAAACACTTCTCGAGGTGCATATATTACAAGCATTAGTGAATGCATCCGTTTTTGGAGAGAAAATTAACTTTTGCACATAGTTGCCTTAGCCTTGTTAATTTTTTTTTATTGTTGTATACAACTTGGTGAACTTGGCTTATAGGAGAACTGTCCGTAATGGTGGTGGTTTCATTGGTATCTTCATCATTCCACTCGGATAATCATGCATACACAATTCGTGAGGTATTTTCTCATAGACCAGACTTTCATTATTGTCAAGATAGCTGTCGGAGTGGAGGATTATCTATACAACACCTTAAAAAAATTATTGACTACAGCTCATAATTACTTCCCTAAATTTCTATCTACAATACATAAACCCAGCGGAAGAGAGTAACGTAGATATACGAGAGGTCCAGATACAAGTTTCTTTTTAAAAATATAATAAATTAACAATAATTAACTATTTTTGGCTATGGCTTTCTCGGCTGACTTCGCAGTCAAGTCAACCCAATTTTCCAAGACCTTATTGACTGTTTCTGGTTCTGTCTCAAGAATGGCTCCCACGACATTCGTTTTAAGGCCATGAATCATTTCAGGATAGTCCACGTAACATTGATCTTTGAAGTCTAACGCAGTTTCGAGGCGGCTGAAAACACGATCATCGAACTTAACGCGCAAAAGATCGATTGTTTAATAAGCTGTGTGGCATAGCGCGCCATCGTGCAGAAACCAAAGATCATTAAAATCTATATCTTGAATTTCAGCCCTCACCGTTGACTGAAATGGCGTTTCTAGCCACCACCCCAAAATCCGCACCAAACTGTTACTCTGTGCGGATGCATTGGCTTCTCGACGTGCGCGTTTTTCGATCCTCAGATGCGGCAATTTTGTTTGTTAACATTGCCGCCAAGATGAAAATGATTTTTCGGCAAAATTCGACGTCCAAACTAAGAAGTCGTTTGCCTTCAATTGCTAAGTCAATTGGACTTTGTAAGGGAATAATCTGGAATCCTTGCGCAAAATTCTCATCAGGCTCGATGACGAGTCGATGTTCCTGGATGAAGTCGAACATTCTCCGCCACAGCCGCCACATTCTCGTCGGTACGCACCGTATTACCACAGGGACCGTGAGTGTTATCCGCAAGCAAGCCAGTTTCAGAAGGCGCTTCATTTCGAAACTTCTTTTCAATAGACGCGCTGTTTGGGCAATGCAACACTCACATCTGAAATGAGTTTGCAATATTTCCGAAAGTTATTCAAGCGCAAAAGTGATTTATTTCGCTCTGCGAAGTTATGATACTGACTGACAGTCAAGATTTCGAGCGGGAAAGAGCTGTCAGTGTCAAAAGTGTATGTGGGCCTCCCGTTATACTTTATCTTGCCGGTGAGGCTGCTAAGGTCATCAGATGCGTTCTGTGATTAAGATTGAGACTGCCAAAGTGGGCAAGTTTTTCCAAAATAATGCATTCTCAATGCACGAACTATTGAGACGTCTCAGCTGGGCCGCCAACATAATATTCTGCAATTATAATAATTTTAGCTTTCAAAGTCATTACATTTGTCTTAAGGCTACTGTAAGCAGCGTTGGAAGTTTTTTGTGCTTTGTGCCTACATGCTCATCTGCCATGTATCAATTTTCTGATTCACTGATGCACAGCTGTCGTAAGTCGACTATGAACTTGAACTCTTGGCATAGCATCAATCTTCACCACACACGTCAATAACAAACAAAAACAAGAAGCAATCATTTCTTGGGGGGCAGGCGGATGACATAATAGAATTGCGAATTGTGTTTGATATATTTTAGTTGACGATTAACATAGAGATTGGACCTGCCTGTTGAGGCCAGATTACGATGCTTTTCAACTTGAGTTTGCTTGCGTTGCGTAGTTTTGTCCAATTTCAAATAAAAAAAAAGATAATGAAGCCAACATGCAATCGTTTTATGTTGTCGTCAGATTTTTCTAAATAGACCGTTATAATTGATTCGAAAATTGTGGTTTTATATTTGCCCAGCAACCAGAAAATGGAAACCAGTGGATGGAAACTGCTTTTGATCTGGATCTGATGACGATATATTTACAGCCAGCTCGATCTTTAGCTAGCTGCCTCCAGTATCTGTCGAAGTTGACTTCCTCTCCGAGACGTCGCTGTAGACAGCACATACTTGGTCTTGCTCTCATTCAACGTTAAACCCATCTTCGCCGCTTTCATCTCAATACACGCGAAAGCGTCACTGACATCACTCTGCTTTCTTCCGATTACGTCAATATCATTCGGAGTATGCGAGTAAAGATAGTGTCTCTTGTGTTGGCGTGTGAGTTTTGCACCATTATTTCAAGAATAATGTTAAAGAAATCGCATGACAGCGCATCGCCTTGTCTAAACCCCTTTTTGACATCAAAGGTGCCGGTGAGTTCTTTAGCGACATTGCTCTGTATAGCTCGTATGTATGCTGTCGAGGCCTTAAAATCGACGAATAGGTGGTGTGTATCGATTTGGATTTGATGTGTTTTTTCCAAGATCTTGTAGGCGATGTTAAGAAGACTGGTGCCTCTGTAGTTGGTGTAGTTCAGAGGGTTTCCTTTTTTGAGGATCGTACAAACAATGAAGTCTTTCATCGGGCATACTTTCATCGCCTGCCGTAGTGGAGAGCTCAGCAGCCAGGCTGTCCGCTCCAGCAACTCTGTTGGATTTAAGCTAAGATATGGCTATCTTCACTTCATCCAGTGCGGGTGGACGCAATTATTGGTCTACATCGTCTAGGTTGAAAGGTTCGTTCTGCCAGCGGTGTTTGATCCGTCATAGCCGTTATGCACTCTACAGAACGGCTCTTTCCAAATCCTCAGCATCGACTGCAGCTCTACTACTATGTTCTCTTGTTCGTCTCTATAGGCTTCGGTTCGGGATTGTGTCCGCGGCAATTTTTTTCTACCCTTTGACAAAATTTCTGAATCTCATTCATGGAGTAGTATCTCTCAAAAGCGCCCTCTTTTTCGTCTCTCCTCTTCTGCTTCTAGAGCTCGTGAGCAGCTCTAGTCCTTGTATGCCTCTTGCTTAACTGCATGTCCTTGCCGGCACTCGTCGTCAAACGAGAGGCTCCGTTGCGGTGGCCGAGTGCAACTCAGCACATCAGAGGCGGCATCTCTGATGGCTTTTTGTCAATTTTGCCTCTGGTCTTCAATCACTTCACTTGATGCTGGCGGAATAGGACGTCTTAAGAGATTAAGGGAGACTCGATCAGAAAAGGATTTGGCGTTCTCTTGCGATTGTAACCGTCCTACATCGAACTTCATAGTATTAGCTTGCATTTGTGTTATATCCGTAATCGGACCTTAGCTTCGACATGGTAACGCTCTGGGTTTATGTTGGCCCCTAGTAATGTTCGAACATCCATAATACAGCGGAGGGTAATGCGTCGATCGCAATGTGGTTAATCTTTCTGACAGTTGATTAGGGGTTCTCCAACTATTCTTATGAATATCAAGATGGGGGAACAGTGTGGTATCCCCTGCCGCTAAGTCGTTTAGCCTGAATCCGTTAAGGGAGGTGGTATCGTGCAGACTATACTTTTCGACAGTATTACCAAAGATGCCCTTTCTTCCTAGCCGAGGTCAATTTTAATGTCATAACTAGTGCGCTGCCTTTAGGTTGTATCCAGGAACTCGTAGAAGCCATCTTTGGTATCGTCATCTATCTGGTTGGCAAATTTAGCCTTAATACGGACCGTTACGAGGCGCTCGTTCACATGCCGGAAACTCAACACTTCTTGACGAAGTCTGCCTTTAACAGAAAATAGGCGCTGCTTTTGCCGACGACAATAATCGCCGTAGTAGATGTCGCAGTTTTTCGTCCGCTTTTTGTCCGGCTCATTCCATCGCATTTTTTGGATGACGGTAATATCTACTTTGCAGCAATCCAGGGCCCCCGGTAGTTGTTCGGCTGCATGTGGCCTATTAAGGGACCTAACGTTCCACGTACAGATCCGGCGGTCGTTTTTCTTCCTGTAAACGAATGATTATCAACAGTAGATCCGTCCATATCTGAGGCTTGTTGTTGCTTCGTAACAAAACTTTCACAACTTCAGTAAATAAATGTTCACGATACCAGTGCGCACCATATCAACGTCTAGCCTGATGCCAAACTTAGCCGTAAATTTACAGAGGAAGTGTTCCTCTCTGTCGCCATAACACTATATCACTATACGTAGCACACTTAGCTGCTTAGCGAAAGCGTAGTATCTTTCCGTCAAGATGCCTAAAAGCAGCATACTCGTACTTTGTTGATGTTGACTTTTTGCGGACATTCGGAAACATTTGTTTGGTCTGTTGGTAGAGATTCAATTACAAGTGGAAACCTTTATCGAGGTTCCAAAAAGGGCAAATGTGGATTCAGATTTTGAGAAGCCCATCTCTAAGGCTTGGCTCGCATTTCATCGGTTATTTAATTTTCTGTGATCTTATTGTGATCTGGGACCCCAGCAAGATGTAGTGAATCTAGTTTTCTGGTTTCTTTTAACTGCTTTCCGAAAAAATTTTCAAATAGATTGGAAGTGATGAGCCTAAACTGGTGGTGTTCTATAGTTTCAGGCACATTGCCCTCTCCACATATTCTTCACAACCTAGTTCCTTGCCATTGGGATTGCGTATGTGTTCGACCTCAGTAAAAACTATTGTAAATGCATCGTACTCTCGCAAAAAGTTCCAGTGTCATTCCTTTAGACCTGAGTCAGGAGTCAGTCGCACGAGGTAATCGAAACACCAGTATGAGTTGCTCTAAATGCATCGAAAATGGTTTCTTTTTAAATGGTGCAGCCCATCTGCAGCAGAGCCTGGAGTGCTGGAAAACTGTCAGGAAGACGGAAACAAAACTTGTTGAGGCCTGCAGAGAAAGCAGCACTTACGTATTTGCGTGAAAATTAATTTTGACAAAACAACGTATTGTCTTCCGCTTTGATAGTTGGATTAACAGCTCTTTTCTGTCTACCTACCCCCAGTAGGTTGATGATTTTTTAGTTAAAAAAGAAGTAAAAGATGCTGGGATTTATATGCGAATGGAAGTTTGAATGAATTTCTAAGTGCACACTACCAAAACTCTATTCGCTTGTTGGAAGACTTGTGGCTCGGACTTTTCAGGTGGGCCTATATCTTTTACTCCGGAAAGTGAAATGTTTTGTCTTCGACCAGTTTGGACGGCGGTTCTCTTTTACCCTATCGTCTGCTAATTCAACATCTATGGGAAGTGATGTTGTCAGTTGGTTTGATCTATTCTAACCATCAGACCGTAAATTTTTTACACCATAGTAAACCCTTTTCTTTCTACGTTGAATCTTCTCTATCTTCTTAAGTTGCTCGGGGTTGGCTGGTATCCTCCTAATGTTTCGGCAATCTCTTTGATAATACGAGTATTGCGACACTGATTCACATTCTACTAGTTTTTGTCGATGGCGAATGTGCTCGTATAGCACATCTTATTAATGTGGGTAGGAACTCCAACCTTGCAAATGTGTCTAACAACGTGCGGTTTAGCATTTCTTTGTTCGGAATTTGGCTGCGATAAGGAAATTGTCATGATACGAGTAGGAGGGTGGTTCAAATATAAATGGGACTCTTATTCTAAGATGAAGATTTTTAAAGAAGTTGGCTATTTCTAAAGATGCACACGATTGCTTCCACACGTTCATCGTTGCCGAATCGCAATTCACAAATCGAGAACTTTGAATTTTTTCCAATGTTCCAATGTTTCGCAGTGCATTTCGTAGATTTTTTCTTATCTTAAAGCGGCTGCATGCAGTCGAGCATTGTCGTGCTACAACATCATGCCACGAATAGACCCGCTCTGTCTTTTTTGTCGAAAGGTTGCTATTGTTGCATTGAGGTGCTGACAATAGAAAACAGCGTTGCATGTACATATTTCGTCTGAACTACTTCTGCAGAAAGGCGTGTGATGATGCACCTACTTAAACATTGCACGATCAATAGGGAAAAGTGCCAGCGTATTTCAACCTGAGCTTCATGTCATCCAAGAATGTGGCACCAGTAGTACCTTTTTAAGAACAGGAATAAAAGGCGAGGCACAGGAACGGCCAATCAGTTTATTTGACTCCACATCGATGCTGCACTGCTTTAATAATCTTGACAGAAACAAAGTCAAGCTCCAATGGATATCAGGTCACAAGGGTATTAAAGGATATAAAAATGCCGATGAACTGGCTAGAAAGGTTCAGCAAGCATACAAAAGTTGGGAGAATGGAGTGTATTGGCCCTATTGGGTCCTCGACAGGCTAAAAGAGCTACAAATCCTTCCAAAATAAATCCAATTTATCTCCTAATTTCAAAAGGGATGATATCAGAAGATTAGTCAGCTTCCTAACGGGACACAGACAGCTCTGATATCACTTATACAAACTAAGAACTAGTCAGGAACCTGACTGTCGCCTTTGCATGGAAGACGACGAAACCGCAGAACATATACCAGTACTACGTGGATGCGTGGCTCTATGTGCAACATGAAGACATTACGTCTCAGTGACATCTTAGTGACTGAGAAATTGCAAAGTATCTTTACTACATTGATTCTCCAGTTAATTAAGAAAGTTTAGGCTTATCCGGCATCTTAAATTGACGTTGTGACATAATATAGTATACCTTTAAGGTGGTATACTGACTGGTCAGTACGCCTTAAAAGATATGATCGATGGAGCACTCTCGTAAGGTACACCCGAACTTGTAGAGGAGCTTCCGATACTGTAAGTCGTCACGAATATCTTGCAGGTCGGCAATTGGCATTTCGCTGCTTCTCGGCTCCGTGAATATTGTTTGCATTAGTCGCAGACTTGCGTCCTTGAAACAATTTTTTTTTTTGTACTGTGCCAGTCTGTCAATGTAAAATTTCGGCAGATCGCCTTTCTGCGATAAGAATTGAATGATAATGCATTGCTCAACATTGCATTGCGTTTACCTCTTGTTTAGACAACATCATGTCACATTGACGAGGATGTTCCCCTCCTCTTAAAATCTTTCCTCGTCCTATACCAAAATACACAACCCCGTATTTTTGAAGCTAACATTGTACAACAATCCTGGGAAAAAGCCTCAGCTTTCAGAACTGAAGGTGATGACTTTCAAGCCTTAGTCATAATGAAGGGACATCCTTCAGTTCTGGGTCGGATATTTAACCTCTGTTTCACTATTACGATTGGTTATATGCCGTTGTGTAGCTGCAGTTGTTACTTGCTAACTTATTTCCTTAGATTACGCTACATACATAAACATATAAACCTCTCCAGTTAACGTGATCCTTGGTCAGCTGGAGCTCTTTTTGAATTTACAATGCTTGTTCTAGCCAATTTGACAGCTGACAGCTGATTTATGCCCAGTTTGGCTCGCCATTTTTATATGATTAGACAGACCTACGCCAGATCCACGTTTGTAAATTGTAAAAAAATTATTTTAGGGAACGTGGTTCAGCTCGCGAAACTACATAATGAATTTATTGAAGGAAACCTTTGATGAGCGCATAGTTGCGCATAATGAACCTGTGAATTTCACTTCAAGATCCAGTGATTTAACACTTTTCGGTTTTTGTTTTTGTGGGGATATTTGAAGTCGCTAGTCTACACCGAATAACCAGAGACGATAGGCAACTTGTGAGCCGGTATTCACTGTGTAATTGTCGACATACGGCCTCAGGTCTTCGGATGTGATTGCAAATTTGAAAGTCGGACCTCAGGCGACTGATGGGAACATTTCCGACTAGATCGATATACAGGTCGTAGCGTTCGCGGTCATGTCTCCATTTCTAATACCAGTCCACGCAAAGAGAACCAAAAGAGTCTTTTATCAGACACCTCCAGAAGACTTCTTACTGTTCCCTCTGTAAAGGCTTGAAAGTCATACTTGGAAAGGAGACGGATGTTTTATTTGACGTTCTTCATTGCATTGTCAGGACAGGGTGTTATCCGTTTCTATTAAAATTTCTTTTTTAAGCATATGTAAGACTTAAGCTATAAATAGGTTATCTTGTCCATTGACTTCGGCTCTAACTTAACCCAACAATTCACTTGAAACTTTTCAGATCCTGAGAAATACATTTGACAATAAACGACACAGACAATGTGGAAGATAATATTAGTTTGTGCAGTCCTGGTAGGATCTGCCACCTCAGGTATGCGAAATTCTATCAATTGACAAAACAATTATTAACAACAAGACTTTGTTTTAATTTTTATTTTTGTTTTCAAAATTCTTTCGACAATAAATATCATCTGCACAGCACAAAGGAAGAGATATATCTATTCTGGCAGAGGAAACTATGCTCCCGATTACAATGGATTTATCGATCCATATGAATTTCATCAGAGATTAACCCAACAGATCTACGAACAACAGAGCACACAAAACAAGTACTGAATAGAATTTTATTTATTTTTAAAATGTTTGCTATTTTATTTTAAGTTAATTATTTTACCAAAAAAAAAACCTTCTCCTTATTTTTATTTAATGTTCGGGATAGTGATAGGTGACGCAATCCTTAAATCTTTTTAAATTATTTTTAAAAATCACAGGTGAATAAGTGGTGTTTGGTAATCACATTTTAAAGGTTAAAGTTTGAAAACAATTTAAAAAAAGATAAAAACTACAAGAGCAAAAAATATTAGGGGGATTTCTGCGGCCTTGACTTGGTATACTTGAATTAGTTTAAACTGGTTTCTGGAAATTATATTGATATTAACCGGTCAATTGAAATGAGTAAATTATATTTGATGTCTTTATAATCGAAATATTCCTAAACAAAAGTTGACTAATAACTTTCCTTCTTTTTAAATATGTTTACCACACAAATTTAGTCTAACAAAAGTTCTATATTCGGTTTATCGCAGAGGCAATCGGCCGAGCTATTACACGCTGGGTCCTACTACTTGACACTTGCGAAATAGTCAGTACCCTTCGCACTTCTGAAGAAATTTCAAGAACACGTTGGGTCTGCTTATGAAAATACAGGATTAGGACAATTATAAAAACCAGGTTTCAAAAATGAGAATCATTTTAATCTTTCTATTGAAATATGGAATGATTTGTAATAGCGAAGAAGACTCCAATGCTGTCAATGCAGATCAAACGCCGAAACAGCGTCCAATCCAGAATCTCTGCACTTTGACTAAGATACGTTTCCTACAAAATAAAGATGAGCTGTAGAGTTTCTTTCATTATAAATCTGCAGGATTAATGGATTCACTCCAGTCTAGACGTAACAGCTAATAAAACATATTATTGAACCCTGGTTAGTCAAACTATTCTGTTCCTGCTTATTCTTTGGCTACATATCAGATAAATGGGAATAGGGATCCAGAAAGCCAGGCAATTTTCTCACACAGTCTAAAGGTTTTGGGTCCAACAGATTGGCCCCTGTGAGAGATTAATGGAGACTGTGAGTAGCAAATTCTTCACAGAACTGGAGAATGCGTATGCAATTGAGCTAAGGAACCTCCTGGGATTCATACCGCTGCTCAAGGGCCTTCTAGAAGCGATCCAACCGTTTTATGGTTACTACGGACCCACTGTTAGTCTATATAGGTGAGGAATGAATTATTTCGTCCCAGGGCATTCGTCACTCTACCATACGTGATCAACTTACATTTTAGTCGTAAAACTGAAACCGGCTTCCTGACAATTTACTTAATTACAGATCTCTATCTACCGTACGAAACCAAACGTTAATTCTCGGATGTGGAGCATTATTCGACTATCCACTCCATATGTCTCATCAGACATCCTTAGACAGACATAATATGTCTTCAACTATTTCACTTCTGAAATGACAGGGGATGTCTGCGAACGCATCAAACAATATCTATGCTTCAGCGTCATAGAGCTGGAGAGCAACGATTTAGGTCTTATGGTGAGGGACAGTTCGGTAGGTAGCTTTGTTAGAAATATCCATTGACAAGGTTATGTTAGGTAATAGTGGATGTTGGGAAAACCAACCCACTTAAGCCTATTGGCCCATTATGATGCCTATTAGATCTGGGATCCTCCTACTCTTGGAACCAATTTCAGCTTCAGACGAAGCATAGGAGACTGTTAACGACTATTTAGATCACTTGAGTCATTGTAGAAGAAAGCCCCTAAATGGAGTTTCGTTCTTTGAGAGAGCTGTACTGCTCGATCAATACAGAATACATTTGTAAAACCGCCAAGCCTTCTTCGATGCTTGTCTATAAGACAATGTCCAGTGATGACACCTATTGAAGCGCTGAAATGTTTCATATTTTGAAAGATCAAACTCTCAGAGCGATTCAGATCCAGCTTTGGCCAGAATTATTTGGTCGCTAGATATGTTGACCCAACAGTCCACCTACCATCTAGCGGTTGGTATACCGATGATACCTTGTTCAGGTAGGATAGGTAGAGTGGTTGCCATTTTGGCGAGTTCGTCGGCCTCACCAATACAATTCCTTGGAATGTATCTGCGAACCGGCACCTAACATGAGTGAGACTGAGTCCAGGGATTTTGTAGCAGCCTGACTACCTGATAAAATGTGGATATGCCCTGCAGATATCACGTTTTTCTTCAGCCAGAACAGGACTTCCTTAATCGGCATATTTTCGCCTGGAATACGCTACAGTGATTTGGAAGGTGGTTAAGACTAAGCTTATTTGAGAAAACACAACAACACCACTATAAGTCTTGAATCCATCCGTATAGAAACTGATTGACTTGCCATCCATGAAAGCATTTTCCTCCGTCTTTGTCACACCAATGTTGGGGTGAAGTGTAGTCATGGTTCTCTGGAAGAATTCCTAGTGTGTCAAAAATATCAGCATGGCAAAATAATTTATTTTTCCACTCTTTAGTCACTTTAAAGCGAATAGCCGCATTAGCAGCTGCTTTCCTGTTGAAAATATCGGGGGGTGCCAGGAAAGGTTATGGTTTCTTCAATCTCTATCATTGTGCAATAATGGACAGGTTTGAGAGAAATGTATACCAGGTCTTTGACATTCACAAAAATATAGAAATAAGTTCTTCTATGCGATGCTAAGGAGACTGGTCTTTGGTTAACGAGGTTTTCTTTATGTGGATCGCCTTTAGGGCATGTGACTGTATATTGATACCCGAACTTCAATATTGACACCCCACTTTGCTTGTTCTTCTTAAAAGTTTCGATGTTACATCATATATATCATATCATATCTTTGAGGTTTTCGACAGTTGTTCGGTTGTCCGCGTCCAGATATCATTTTACATGGTTGCCTTTCGATTTGTATTGTACATAACCAACGACATTTTGAATGTATATAATAAATTAAAACTCCAAACCTAGATGGTTAGATCCTAAATTATGCCCCAAGTTGTTGACTATAACAGCAAATGTGAGCGTCACCCCATCGTCAGAATATTGCGAGTTTGGCTTGGTGGAAAGTTTCATCCATTGAAAGTTGTAATTTGAGGCTAGAGGACTACTGTAGTTCGACATTTGGATAATGAGAAGGCTTCCCACAATCAAAGGTGATGAGGAAATGCAAATTAAAACCTCCTGGCAAAATAGTTTTATCTGGATAACCCCATCAGTAACTTTAGCACTACTTTCTTTAAGGAGTCTTGACTTTGGAGTTTTGCAGTTTACCAAGCTGACGGCCAAGAATTTGAAATTTTTCGACAAACATGTGAGAAGTTGGGGTTGTTGGAAGATGACAAGCATTGGGATGCCACAATAGAAGAGGACGTACTGTGCCGCTCTCCATCGCAAATAAGAGAACTATTTGCCACTTGCGGTTTATCCAATCCTCTTCAATTATGGGATACATAGGTATAAAAGATGTCTTACATAGATTTGAAAGGATGAATCAAGTCAGCAATGATCTATGTTTCAATGAAGCACTGGGTCTTATCCTAAACAAAATAATAACGATTTCCGGAAAGAAGCTATCCGACTTTGGTATGCCTACAATACAGCGTCGAGGAGAGCTATCTATCGATTTGGTCAAAGAGCTAAGCTACGATACCACATTGTTAGATGCTCAGATGAGCGAAACTGAGCCCGAGCAAAAATACATTTATGACAAAATATTACCACGAGTTGAGCGTGGTGAAGGTGGCCTTGGAGCAGGCAAAACTTTTTTGCTTAATTTGCTTCTAGCAAAAATTCGTAGGGATCGTAACGTTGCATTAACTGTGGCTTCCACTTCTTCTTACTGAGCTGTGGATGGACGGCACACTCAGTTTTTAAATTACCTCTGAATTTGGCCAGCGAAAAAACACCAACGTTCAACATCAACATTGTCAACTGATCGTAGACATTGTGAACGAGTGCATTATGTCACACAAACGCTCCGTTGAGGCGCTCGATCGCTGTCTACAAGACATACAAAGCAATCGAAAGTTAATGGGTGGTTTGGTAGTGTTATTGGCAGGGGATTTTAGACAGATCTTACCTATTATCATACCTGTGGACTAAAGTTGAAAAGCTTTATCTCACCATTAACATGAGAGTCCAGTTATTCAGCGGTGTCGAGTCAGGAGCATATGCTCAAGAACTGCTAGAAATTGGTGAAGGCCGTCTTGAAACCGACCAAAATATTGCTCAAGTTTTTGCAAATCTGCAACACAATATTCACGTCGAAAATTTGTTGTGTGAAAGAACCAAACTGGCACCAAAAAATGAGACTGTTGCGAAAATAAATAAAAATATCTTGGACGAAATACAAACTACTGAAACATCAGTGTACAGATCCATCGACACAGTCATGGCATCCGATGACACTACGAGCTATCCCGTGGAATTCCTAAACTTTTTGGAGTTTTCCCGGGGTACCATCCCATAAGTTGGAATCAAAAGTAGGTATACCCGTTTTGTTAAACGGTACTCGGTCACAGAACTAGGAAGGAATATTATGAAGGCCACAATCTTAACTGACGAAGCCAAGGGAGACAATGTGCTTATACTCGTACCACGCATCCCAATCATACCAAATAACTTACCATTTAAGCGTCTGCAGTTCCCATTAAAAGTTGCATTTGCAATGACTGTCAATAAATCACAGGGTCAATCCTTAAAGGTAGCAGGAATACATTTGGACACGTCATGTTTTTTTCCCACGGTCAGCTCTACGTAGCATGCTCACGCGTTTCTACATCGCAAAATCTGCATGTCCATGCAGAACAAAAAAAAAAAAAAAACATTTAAAGTATTATAACATTTTGCATATTATGAATCATTATCAAAAATTCTTAGTTTCAATTCACATACATTTCATACATACATCTAGGAAAAGAAAATAGGCTACTCGAAGTACTAATCCTGCGCAGGCGAAATCGCGGGTAGTATTATAAAAAAGAACACCAAGTACATCTAGTTTTGAAGGTAATTTAGAGCCTAGAATTTGATTTTTCATAACACTGACCAAAAATTGGCGCATTTTTTAACAACCTAACTGATCGCGGGCGGTACTAAAAGTTTTGATTGACAGAAATAATGAAGTGCATTTTAAATTTACAGAGAGTGAAAGAAAGTTGCAATGTATGCATACAATAGGTACTAGAACAGTAGATGAACTTTCGTAAGAGCGTAGAGTTTAAGCTCAGTGCGGCACATGTCATGGAACAAAAAAATTGGATGCTCAAAAAAAAATTCCGACTTTTGAAAATAAGGACCACCCTAATGTACATAATTAAAAGCATGGGTACCAGGACTGGCTCTTGAGGTAAATCATTTTAAGGAAAGTCTAACATGATCTGTCACCAGGCTTGTTGTTTAAGATGCGAGACTGGATATCAGATTTCTTTTCTTGCTTTTGTAGGTTTCCTGTTTCACTGACTAAGTAGACCATGAAAGGATTTAAGGCTCTAACAGCTGGATCCATGCCCTAAAATTGTTCATTTTATAGACGACAAGTCAATACTCGGAAGCAAGCCTAGTTTTTAGTCGCTTGTGGTGTACTTGCTAAATTTCTTGGGAAGCATTACGAAGGTTATCTGAAAAGCAATAAAAGCTAGTGAATGCTAGTTGCGCGTCTTTTGACAGTTACTTACCGAAGTTTCAGTCATTTTGGACGCGCAGTTTTTGTTTTTGAAAGGCAAATCAAAAATGAGTTGGACTCTGTGTATGGGGATTCTGCACCATCATTTACCACAGTGAAATTTTGGGCAGCTGAATTTAAACGTGGCCGTAAGAGCTTGGGAGATGATGAACGTTCGGGACGTCAAAAAACTGCAAACACTCACGATAACATTGCTAATGTTCACCAAATGGTGTTAGACGAATTAAAGCGAAGGAGATAGTAGAGGTTATGAAAATGTCCACAGAACGTGTTTGTTACATATTAAATCAAGTTTCAGGCATGAGAAAGCTGTCCGCGCGTTGGGAGCCTACGTTAGACCAAACACGTGTTCGAATGAACATTTCCAATGCTCTGTTGGAGCAGTTTAGGCGCAATAAATCTGAGTTTTGGCGCCGATTAATTACTGGATACACCATTATACGCCCGAAATAAAAATTCAGTCAAAACAGTGGACTGCAAAGGGCGAGCCGGCTCCAAAAAAACAAAAACTGTTTTTTTTGCTGGGAAAGTGATGGCGATTGTTTTTTTGGGATAGTAAAGGAGTTATCTTAATCGATTATCTTCAAAACGGAAAAACGGCCACATTTGCAGAAAAAAAAATCCTGTTTCACCAAGACAATGCGCCGTCTCACACCTCAGCGGTTGCCATGGCGAAAATCCATGAATTACGGTTTGAATTGCTTGACCGACCTTATTCACCAGATCTAGCCCCAAGCGACTTCTTTTTGTTCCCTCGCTCGGAGGAGAGAGATTTTCGTCATATGAGGAGGCAATCCCCTTCGTGAACAATTATTTTCCAGAGAAAAACGCCAAGTACTATTTGGCCGGATTAGGGAGATGGGAGCATCACTGGGAGAAGTGTGTAGAGTTATAAGGAGACTATGTAGAAAAATATAAAAAAAATTTGGAGAAAAAATGTCATTTCAGACAATACTCGTAAGTTAATAGTGAAGCTTGCAGTGCAGTGCAGGTAGTACTTTTGAAACCAGGGCCAACCTTACGCAAATATAGGTTTATATTTTCTAGTATGATATTTGTCGATATTTTCTTAGTTATAAGATTAAGTTATTACTTTTTTTTTAGAAAAACCACAACCATACACTAATAGAATATTTTTTTTTTTTCAAAGATTTCCTTTTGATTAAGGGCGAAACTGTTTTTTTCTCTTCCTCTATCCTAATGCTTTTAACTTTCAATTTAACTTGGAATAATTTAATTTATAGTGCTGCGCTTACATCGGTATATGCATCTGATGATGCGTCTGCTTTCGCTGAAGCTTATAACTATGACGACTATGACGAGTAAATATTTTTTTTTCAACTTTTGTAAATAAATAAATACTAAGCTGCATGTAGATCGATTTATAAAAAAAAGAATCAAATCCTTTATACATATATGTAATCGTATTAATGTTTTCTTAAATTTAGGGCCTTCCAAGAACAATTCGCACAACAGCAAGCTTTCTTTGATAACCTCCGTCGTCAGCACCAAGCTGCAGCTGCAGCTGGTGCTGGTGGTGGAAGCTCTGGTGCTTATGCACCAAATTTTGCTTCAGCCTCTGGAAGCTATGCTCCAACCGGGTTCCATCAAAGTGCTGCTATCTTCCCAGAAAATCCAGTAAGAAACTTAGACGATTCTTTTCAAAAATATAAATAATATAAATTTTTTTGTTTTCAGAGCATTCCCAATATCAACACTCGATTCTCGGAATCAGCTTTAGGTGGTGGCGGTAATGGTCACCATGGTGTCTCTGTAAGCTCTTATGCTGCTTCATCCGATATTAATGGAAAGAAGACGGCTCATCGTGGTGCTACCACAACTATCAACGACAACGGCAAGGTGACATCTTATAATGTTCACTCATAAACTGTGAACGAGGACGGTCCTCCTTAGTCCTCCACCTCCCCCATATTGGCAATGGATTCTTGCGATTTGTATTTAAAAAAAAAAAAACATTTTTATATTTTAAACTGTTTGGATCTATATTAAAAAAAAAGAAAGGAACTAAAAATTATATATAAATATGTTTGTATATATAAAACAAAAACAAAAACAATATGAATGCTAATTTAACTTTTTTTTGTTGTTAATGTTTGAAGGAAACCGAAAGTCAAAGCGGGTTATCGATAAGACTGCAATGATCGTCATCGGACTGATTGCTTTTCATTCCACGAATCGGTATCTGTTTTTGAGTCATAATTAATTTTTTTAATCAAACTGACCTTTGTCCTGAGATTCATTGGAATTTCCAATAGGGAACGTTTTTAAATTGATTGCCTGGCCCTTGGATATTCTGATTGCAGTCATTTGTCCTTGATTTCATAGGAGAATAAAATATTTAAAAAAATACAACATGCAATGCAGTACAAATATTTACTGATTACATGATACTCAGCACATCCGTGGTTAGCTGCTCACGAGTTATTACAGGTATTATTCGATTCGATTGGGAATTAGAGTTTCTTTACTTTTCTGTCCACTTTCGGGATACATGCGGTGTTGAAGATGATACACAGATTGATGAGTTTCAATTTATTTCAGCGCGTTAGGGAAACACCAGAGTGGCATGGTGCAGTGACTCCTCCAGAAGGGCTGCATTCGATCAGAATGACGAATCTTCCAAAATGAAAAATTCTGCAAAATAAGAAATCTTGCATAAAAAATTATTTCTTCCCGAAATACTAATAGCCCATGCTATGTGACTATGAGAGATCCACATCTGCCTACATGCTAAAACTTACCCTTCTGAGCGGCACTCTGAGGGCCGTGAGAGATTCAATCATCTTCTCTTTTTGTTGTCTACGAATAAGCTGCCTTAACAAGTAGTTTACGCTTCTGTAGTGCTGATCGCGTTAAGTTGGTAGCTTTCCTACGAAGGCACCTACTAATACCGCCATTGCGTGTGGTTTAACCTTACGGCGCGCTAGGTCGAACGGTCTTGTTCTTGACTTGACGCACAAGGTTTGTCTCGTCCAGAGTTACGGTAATTTCATGGTTACGACTTACGAGCACTAAGTTTGCGAGAGAAAAGTTTGTTGCTTCGTTACTCACGGTAGTAATTCCTAGGTCTCTGTGAATACCACAATTTCTTAAATACCATAGAGCAGTCACGATTGCTCTTAGCGTTTTCTTGAAATGTTTGCAATGAAGCGATATTGCTCGGTTTGCCACAACCCTAAAGTTGTATACCATACGTCCAAGATGAATTTAGCACTTACTTAAATGAGAATAGTTTGTTATATAGGGTTTAGTTCCGAAAATCTTGGGACAAGCCAATACATTTCTCTGAGCCTGATTTCGAGCTCGTCGCGCATCTTTTTTACGTGCGACATCCACTTACGTTTCGCATCTAGAGGTATTCCTAAATATTTTGCCTCGTTCTTGAACAGAGTTAAGTTGCTTAGCTTTCTGTACGTAAAATTTACATACGTTGACTTGGTTTCGTTGAGAACAACTCACCAGGTCTTCGTCCACTCGCATATTTTGTCATATCTCGTTCGAGTTTTCCCCTAGATAGATTCAACTGTCTTATCAGTAGCGAGAACAGTCATTACGTCCGCGAATGTGGCTACGACTGTCTCTTCATCTTAAGGTATATCGTTTGTAATCGCCCCGAGAACGCTTCCTTGAGGTATATCTGCGGGAATTTATTTGAATTCCGCATATTCAGTCCCGTATCTAACACAAAACAGTCTGTTTTTGAGGAAAGATTCCAATAAACTATACATTCTTTCTGGCAAAATTTGTCGTAGCTTATACTGCAAGTCTTCGTGCCATACCTTATTGAGGGCTTCCGATACGTCGAGAAGAGCGCTTGAACACATCTTGTTCTCTTCTAGGGCTTTTTCAATTTCATTCGTTATTCGATAGACTTGATTGATTGTGAAATGTTTAACCCGAAAGCCGAATTGATGATTTAGGATCAAGCGTCTTTCTGCAAAATTCTCGAAAGTATACCATATCATTGGATTTTCTCGGTGTAATTTCTGAGACAGAGCTTGATAGGTGTCGGAGTCGTCGACCTTGATTTTCCACTCGTTGTTCCGCAATTCCGACGACGTTTATTGCGGGGTGTTTCAAGCGGTAGGTTTATCTTCTTTCATTTATAAGACTTCTGGTGAAGAATCGGCCCTACGCTTCTTGCTAGGCCTTCGCAAGTTCTTCCTGGTCTATAGAATTTTCTTGCTGGACAGTTTGGCGTTGCTTCACATGCTTTCGGTATTCGAGAGTTCTTTAGATGCTCGTTTACCTCATACATCAAAACTAGATGGCTAGATGGTCGCTGTGGGTATATTGTTTACTGACCCTCCACCTGGTGTCTCTCACTAGGGACCTCGTTATAAAGGTTATATCAACTATGGAGCCAACGTCATTATTTTTTTTTTTTATAATGAGCTCGCGCTCAAGGGGTTTGAGTACTCTTAAGGTGGTTGTACACAGCACGGGCAAAGGAAATTTAGGGAGGAAGAAAAGAGAGGTACCATGTACATTGTTTTTAAATGTTTGCAAGTTATAACGACCAGGAAATACAGAGATCGGCAGGGCATTCCATAAGCGAGTTGTACGGCTTAGTAACGAATCACGATATTTTAGAGTACGTTCGAAAATGGGCTTGAGGGTATACTGATGAGCATTCATAGCGAGACGGGTGTTACGGTTGAAAGTTTGAATGGGTGGAATGCTACTGGCGATTTCAGTGGAGCACTGGTGGTGGAAATAGCGATAAAACAAAGTGCTGAAGGTGTGCTCGCTTCCCGTATTAAACAGTATTACGTCTAGTGACGATATATATTCTAGTAGAACATCTCTTCTTCTACTAATCGGGTCAGTGGCCAATGATTTGAAGTCTCCAGCCATAATTGTTAGGCTACGACCTCTAGTATCATCCACGAGCTTATCCAACATAGCCTGGATTTCATAAAAGGTGCTGTTTGGAGATGCAACTGCATCCCTTTGACCATTGATCGAATGAAGCGTATTTGAGTCATCAGCTACCCAAACCTTTTAGTTGAGATTCTTATACTGCTCGCATAATACGGCAACATCTATTTTCAACTCGCAAACAGCTTGTGTCCGAAGGTCCGTGCAGCTTCGTAGAGGTTTAAGTTTCATTGCAGCATTTTCATAGCTTCTTGGTACACCGGGCATACTGTGGTTCCTGCCGCGTATTTGATGTTGCTACCCAAATTTTCATTGCTGCAGTTCTTGGCCTTTCTGTCAACACTTGTTGCAATCATCACTTCTATCCAACGTGTTTTTACTCGCCTTTACCAGATGCCCGAAGTTAAGGCACCTAAAACATCGCAGAGGTACAACTTTTTCCCCTATTCTGCATGCCGTCCATCTGTTTTTTATTCTTCCAACCTCCAGAACTTTTTTGGCAGCATTTATCGGGAGGATAATGACTGCAATTTGCGTTCCTGCATAGTCTATCATCATAGATTTAACGTATGTGGCCTTCATACTTCGCACTTCCTTAAACTGTTCGGACAGGGTTTGGCAGATCTGTTTCTTTGTAGTGAAGCCATCTAGGTCTTTCCACCAATGAGCACCTCGTGCGGTAGGGACCTCACTCCGTCATTTAAGTAATGAGATCTAGCCGAATTATTAAGACGGTCGTCACACTATAATTGACCTACTGAGCAAGCAATTCAACCTATAGTGACCAAATTTCGCACTAATTTCACGCTATTGGACATCAAGCCATCTATCCGTATTCGTAGAGTGCGTGCAAAGCAAAATAGTGCTGCTGTATCCGCCAGTGTTAATGAAGACAATGATTTGTCCATTCAGTTCTGTTCGCAGCAATTGGGATTGTTTTTCTCGACTACTTGGAAGGTTTAACGCAAGGATCTTTGTCTAAAACCTTACAAAATACAACTCGTGCTGCACACAGCGTCGAATTTTCCTGTGTGGGCCTTACAAAAGCTGGGGATGATCCGCTTTTTTATCGAAAAATTGTCTTCAGGGACGAAGCTCATTTCTGGTTGAATGGATATGTTAATAAACAAAACTGGCATATTTGGTGCAATGAGCAGTCTAAAACAATACAAGAGTTGCCAATGCACCCGGAACATTGCACTGTTTGGTGCCTTTTATAATCCGGCGGAATCATTGGCCCGTGAGAGCAACGTTACCGTCAACGACGCATGCTATCGTTGAACGATTTCGAACTTTTTTTTGACCAAAATGCAGGAGCTGAACCTGGTCAACATGTGGTTCTAGCAAAACGGCGCTATATTCCACACAGCACGCGAATCGATTCACCAATTGAGAAATGAGTGCATTGAGCAATTTATCCTTCACTTTGCACCGGTAAATTGGCCGGCTAGATCGTGCAATTTGACGCCTTTAGACTAATTTTTATGGGGATAAATCACTCGCCTATGCCAATACATCAACGTCAATTGCAGCCTTTAAAGACAACATTACACGTGTTATTAGCAAGATATCAGCCGATATGCTCGAAATAGTGATTCAAAATTGGACTCTCCGTATCGACCACTTAAAACGTAGACGTGGTCAACATTTACATGAAATAATCTTTAAAATGGCAAGCATTGATCTATCAACTCAAATAAAAATTGTATACACTTTCGCACTCATTATATATTTAAAAAGTTCTTCTGTTGCAATGCAATAAAATTCGCTTGTCTAGGATGGAAGAAGATAAGCTCAATTAAAATCTACATATTGCAGAATTATCAGGAGGAGACTACAACATAAATGGTGCACCAGAGAGAATCTCACCATAAACCCAAATAAGGCTGTCATAGTTCCATTCACTAAAAGAAGAGACATAAACTTAGGTATAGTTTCAAACAACGATTCAATCGCTGAGTACTCCTACGAGGTCAAATATCTGAGAGTAATCCTAGATAAAAGGCTCAACTGAAACTCTCACTTAAACAACAAAGTATGGCAGCACATGGGGGATCTCTCCAAAGATCACTCACTGGATCTATACAATGATGGTCAGGCCCATTATAACAAATGCTTCTACTCGTATAGTGTGGTAGACTAAAATCACGCAAAAAACCGTCGGTTTAAAGCTCAATAGAGTACAGTATTTCCGGAGCCTTTCGGACCTGCGATAGAAGCAATAATAGAACTAACGTCCCTACACCCAAGTATATATCATATAGACAAAGCGGCATTATGCAGCACAGCAAGTCTGGTACAAATTAAAGAGTTAAGTCTTAGCGAACACCCGGACCTACGAACCCTCGTAAGAACCCTGCTCTTGATATTTGTTCTGCGGAATTTGGTATGATCCTGGCCCTTGGATATTCTGATCGCCTTTAAAAGTCATAATGCTTTAATAAAGGCTTAGCTTAGTTTAGCAATAATCCACCAAACAGACAAAATGGAATAACGTGGTATACGGATGGTTCTAAAATGGAATCGGGACTGGGAGCTGGAATACACAGACCTAACCTAAATATATTCATAGCTATGGGCAAAAGTCCCAGTGTATTCTAAGTGGAACTCCACGCCATCCAAGTATGTGCCGACTATATTTACAACTCTGGTATTAAAGGCGCAAACATCCATATATTCACAGACAGTCAAGCAGCTATAAATGCCCTTAGTTCGCATACCATTGACTCCTAATCAGTTATGTACTGCTTCAAAACCCTCCAAAAACTAAGCTCTCGGAACAAAACCAAACTGTGGTGGGTTCCTGGTCATAAGGGCATTGATGGGAATGAAAAGGTCGCTAGTTCGTCGGCAGAAAGGGCTCAGAAACTTCCTTTAATGGACCTGATTCCTTCTGCTGCACTCCTAAATCCGCACTCAATTTAGCTATTAATAACTGGGAGCATTCGAGATGCATCTCATATTGGGAGAATAGCTCAGGTCTAAGACAGGCCAAACAAGCCATTTTACCCTTTCAACAAAAATGCCAATAGATATCTGAATCTAAGTCGGCACGATATCAGAGACTTAGTAGAATCTAATCGACTCTCCAGAGTGCCGACTTTGAACTAATTAATTCCTCTGCTAGAGGAGTCATTGCAAAAAAGTATTTTTGTAATAATTGAGCAAACAAACAAATTCATTTAACATTTGAAGGATCAGAACTTGCAGCGCGGAGGCAAAGAGTACAATTGATAGATAGCCAAAATTTGTACACTAAGAGAAATAAAAAAAAAATCTACTTATCTTTCCGCTGTGCGATATCTTATTAGAGGTCCTTCGTTAAGTTTTATTTAATACAATCTTGACTGCTAGCGTATTTCTTAAAATTTGGAAGAAAGCTAAAATTATCTCCGTACCGAAAAATTCAGGTGATAAAGACTATCGGCCGATATCTAAATCATGCAGAAACAAATGAACGTCTTTCTAAATTATCATAGTCTTATGACTCCCATACAATCAGGATTCAGAGCGAAGCATAGCTGTACAACATCTCTCCTAACAGTTGTAGATGACATAAGACATAACATGGATAAAGACCTTATAACTTTTCTCTTTTTGCTGGAGCTTTCGAGACAGTCGATAACGTTCTTCTTCGGGATAAGCTCATAAAAATGTTCAACTTTTCATACCCTGCAGCTGGACTTTTGTTTTCCTATCTTACAGGTCGATTGATCCATTAACAATGTTTTGTCTGACTTCATTGCTGTTCGTTCTGGAGTACCACAAGGTTTCATTCTCGGGCCCCTTCTGTTTTCCCTGTATATTAATGAGATGCCGTCTGTCGTTACTTGCTCCAAAATTGAGTTATATGCTGATGATGCTCAACTCCACATAGGTTGTTCACTTGGTCTGATGACTGTGTTTGCCCAGATCTAGACAATAATGCCAACTGGTCTGACAAAAATCTTCCTTTACTAAACCCGAAGAAGTCAAAATGCATTGTCATTTCCAAAAACGATGTGTCTACCTCGTACTTTCCGTCTGTCGTCCTTAATAAAGCTCCAATGGAGTATTGCACTTCCACAAAGAATCTTGGCATGACATTCAATCGAAGACTGACTTGGAGCAATCACATAAGTTTAGCAGTTCAGTTTATGGCGTACTTTGTTCGTTATGGGTCTCTCAGCATTATATTCCAGTGAAAATTAGAATGGTTCTTGTAAAATCACTCCTTATCCCCATATTGATCTACGGATGTGAGGTTTACGGAAAGTGTGATGCTGTCAGTAACAGAAAGCTTAACTTAGCATATAACAATGCGGCTCGATACGGGTTTGGCAGGATCTCATGTTTCTCTAAGAGAATATGTAATATATGTAACATTTAACAATTTGTTAAAATATCGATCGCTATACATGTTTTACAATATCAATAATACCACGCAGCCCTCTAACCTGTTTGATAGAATAACTTTTTGTGCTTCCGCTAGAAGCGACACATGAGAGACTTGACCGACACGAGGAGATTTTACAGAGCACTTAAGATATAATATACGTAGAAATTGGAATTATCATGTATTTGTCTTTTCCGTTTATTAATTTTACATATATATTACATACCTACATACTATATTAATCCTTTTTATTATTGAAAGCCCTTTAAGTTGTTGTTCTCTTTAAATAATTTGCTTAAAACCTTGCACTATATCATAAAATTCTTCTTCTTACGACATACCACAGTTCCCGGAATTTATTCAGAAAATAAAAAATGTAAGTTTATTCATCTAAATCTATTGTCCCCTTCAAAGTAGTCCCCATCGACTGTAACACACTTATGCAAGCGCTTGATCCAATCCTCGAAACATTTTTTATATTCGGTTTTCGGTATGTCCATCAGTGTTTCCTGTGATTTTTCCATTACTTCCTCTCGGCTGAAACGCATTCCCCGTAGTGGTTTTTTAACTCGATTGAACACAAAGAAGTCACAGGGAGCCAAATCAGGTGAATTCGGTGGCTGTTGGATGGTATTTGTTGCATTTTTCGTCAAAAAATTACGAATAATGATGGCACTGTACGACGGTGCGTTGTCGTGGTGTAAAATCCACGAGTTTTCTGCTCACAATTCTGGTCTCTTTCTCATAACGCCCAAATAATACTCTTTGTTTACTGTCTGATCTTTTGGCAAAAATTACACCGCTGTAATCCATGAAAACCGTGAGCATTGCCTTCTTTTTTGACTGAAAACGACGTGTTTTTTTTTTTTGGTCTCGGCTCATTTGGTGAACGCCATTCACTTGCCTGATGTCTGGGTTGCGTGTCGTACTCATAAACCCACGTCTCGTCTCCAGTAATGATCCTTTTGATAAATGTGGGATCGGAATCATCTCTTTTGCGACGTCAACACGGTCCCTTTTTTTTGCATGAAATTGAGGTCTTTTGGCACCAACTTTGCTGCTACACGACGGAAACCCAAATAATTAACCAAAATGTCTTGGACGGATCCATAGGCAATGTTCAAGTCTTCCGCTATATCTCTGATGGTTAATTTGCGGTTATTGACCAACATTTCTTTTACTCCATCCATGTTTTCGTCGGTTTTCGATGTCGATGGTCTGCCACTGCGTTCATCATCTTCGATTGACTCACGACCACTTTTGAACCGCTTGTGCCACTGGTAAACGACCGTTTTCCTTAGAAAATCGTTGCCGAAACACTTTTCCAACATTGTTGCAAATTTAAATCCATTTCTAAAATTGTAAAAAATCGCCAACACACACAGAGATAGATGTACTCTTGGCTACGTAACTTTTGCCAATGTCAAGCTATGATGCTAAGATTTAGAATAAATGTCAACAACATATTTACCAACTTAACAAAAAAAAAACAGAACTCAAATCGGAACTTTTTGATCAAGGTGGTATATATAAAGAAATTGAAATTGAAATTAAGTAAAACTTTATAAAAGATAAAAGATGTCCCATTAATACCGCCTATTTCGAAATTAAAAAGAAAAAGCAGTGTTTATTTGAAAAGTTGTATGGAGGTTATGTATGGAATACAATATCCGGTAATTCGGCACGTGTTGGTTCTTTGACATTTTGGCATACATAGTGTCGGCTCAATTTTTCCAATGGCGCGTCGAATTGTTATTGGGTTATCGGCATACACCTTTCCTTTCCAAAAACACTCCAAAGAAACGTTTTTTTTTTTTAAATTTAAAAATAGTCGGTCTTAATGGGACACCCTTTACAGAATGATAAGAATTATTACAATTGAACAAACTAAAGTGACTAGTGATAAACAAATGAATAGAATACACGTTTAAGCGTACGTTTACAGATTGTCACTATGATAAATTAGTCAAATGAATGATAGACCAGTGAAAGAGCTGAAGTAAAGTTAGGAGCAATTAGCAAAGTTATCATGATTTGAATATATTCCCAAGCAAAATGTCTTGAAAAAACTTGAGCAATATTTAGAACCGAGATAGAAATTGATTAGCTGTGAAATCTGTGCTATTTTATTTAATATGTATTGGACGTCACTAATATTCGATTGCGGAAATAGTTTCCCTGTAGCTATCTGTACAATTGTTTTTGCTTTGTCCAGATTGACTTCCTATCGCAATCATTGAAATAATGAATCCTATGTGACTGAGAACAATTTTCGTAGATTTCAAGTTCAGAGAATCTAATATATTTTATTGGCATTTCCGTAGTAAACATCTATAAGCACTACCTACTGACCGGCAACTATCAATGAAATATTTATAAGTTCCAGCTAATTTCTTGGAATGTCCAAAAGTGATAAGACAGTCTCCTTGTTATTGGAGATTTAGAAGTTCATCTATAAATGGCGCAGAATTTTATTCGCAAGACATTTAAAAACGTCTAGAGAGAAGTTTTAATGATCATCCATGCAAGACTGAGTAAAATTAATTTTGAAATCAGATGATGAAAGGTCCGAATGCTTATGCCGGCTGCTGATAGTGGTCTCCGTATAGATGTCGACGTAAGCGATGGGACTTGAGAAATTTATTTGTGTTTTGTGATCACGAGCACACTATCTATGTTGAATAACTTTAGTAATCTGACATTTTGTGATGAAAATCACAGATATAACATGTTTAGGTCCCATTTGGTAGACCAATGTAATTTAAAAATATAATCAGACAGTTATTTTTGACAGAGCTCTGACTTATACATATAACTTTAAAAAACACAATTGTAAACATACCGTGATAGGAAAATAATCAGATTGTACCCCTGTGGATGGACTGCAGGCTTGACCTATGATGTATTCAATCTAATAATAGACTATTCTCGAGCTTGTAAGCTCTCTATTATCATTTTGGAAATTTTGTTCAATGTGATCCTTGATACGAGCCGGACAGCACAGCCTTTTCATGGTTAAGTGACTTTTTTATGAGTTCATTGGTCACCCGTCTGTTTTAATAGATTCAATGTTTTTTATTTGTTCCATATACTGTCTTTGCATTAGGTGTAACAAAATTAATTTAGCATGGCTTTGCCGTCTGTCAGATTGACAATATAACCACAACCGTTCAATGTATTAATAATTTGAAAAGTTTCCTGTTAATTTGTTTTGTCTATAATTTAACGCAATTTTGCAGTATCCAAATAATTTGTTTACATCCATTTGGTTGAATAGTGATTTCTTGCTCTGATAGACACATTTCAGCTTCAAACCATACAAGTCTGCTGGTCCGGACGGTATTATACCTGCCGAGCTACAGAGATCCTCAGATATTATTCTACCAGTGTTGGAAAATATTATGAGGAGCTGTGTAGAACTTATCCACATTCCACTGTTATGGAGAGAAGTCAATGTAGTATTCATTCCCAAAGCTGGAAAATGTTCTCATGTAGTCCCAAAGGACCTCAGCCCTATAAGTCTATCATCATTCCTTCTGAAAACTTTAGAACGACTGATTGATATCCATATTCGAGCTAAAGTTGATCCAAGACTTCTGTCTGCGGCTCAACATGCCTACTGTAAAGGAAAGTCGGTGGAAACGGCTTTGCACTCTCTGACTAGCCACATCGAACGATCCCTACAATATAAGGAGTACACAATGGTTGCTTTCCTAGACATAGAGGGCGCCTTTAACAACGTCAACACATCCGCAATAACGACTGCGCTGTCAACTCTGCAGGTAGACGGCTCACTTGGGGAGCTGATTAATCTAATGATAACCAGCAGGATAATCAACTCCAAACTGGGTGAGACTTCTGCTAAAAGATATGTCAGTAGGGGTACGCCGCAAGGCGGTGTCCTCTCTCCCCTTCTCTGGAACTTAGTAGTTAACGAACTACTGATATACCTGGAAGCGGGTGGTAGCAGAGTGATTGCCTATGCGGATGACGTTGCCATAGCCGTCTCAGGAAAACATCTAAATACCATTAAAGAACTCCTCCAAGTAAATCTCAACAGATTAACCCGCTGGGCAGATCGCTGTGGATTGGGAATAAACCTCCATAAAACTGATCTTGTCCTCTTTTCTAGGAAATATAAAATTCCAATCATTGAAGGAGGGTCAATAAACGGTACCAGTTTAGCTTTCTCCGATACAGCAAAATATCTGGGTCTCATTTTTGACAGGAAACTAAACTGGAAACCTAACATTTAAGAAAGAGTCAATAAAGCTACAATAGCTTTATTTTCTTGCAAGAAAGCCATTGGGAACAAATGGGACCCACTGGCTATACATCTCGGTCATAAGACCGAGACTTACTTACGGGGTGGTAGTCTGGTGGACGGCCTTGGAAAATGCAGTCAACTGCATTAAACTAAGCAAAGTCCAAAGAACAGGATGTCTATGTACAAGCGGAGCCTTGCGGTCTACCCCCTCTGCGGCATTAGATATTCTGCTTCACTTGACACCCCTCGACATTTTTAGCAAGCAAGTAGCTGCGACTGCAGCTATTCGCCTTAAAGCGACTAAACAGTGGACAAATAATTCATTTGGCCACTCCAATATTCTTAATACATTAGGAATCCTCACAGAGAACATCGATTACACCATACCTGAACTTTGGTTTGACAAAAACTTCCATGTAAGCTTCACCTCTAGATCATTCTGAGAGGAGGATGCTTTCATGGAGGACAAGTCAATCCATCTCTACACAGATGGATCTAAAACCGACAGCGGAGTTGGTGGCGGTATTTTCTCAGATAAGCTAAATCTAAGCCTCTCTTTCCGCCTTCCAAATCACTGTAGCGTGTTCCAGGCGGAAATTTTGGCGATTAAAGAAGCTCTGTCCTGGCTGAAGAAAAACGTGATATCTGCAAAGGATATCCGCATATTTTCGGATAGTCAGGCCGCCATCAAGTCCCTGGACTCGGTCTCATTATATTCTAAAACCGCCCTTGAATGCCGATCATCTCTCATGGAGATGGCAGAGCAGTTCAACATTCACCTTTGTTGGGTGCCGGGCCACAGAGACATTCCAGGGAACTGCAGAGCCGATGAACTCGCCAAAATTGGAACCACTCTACCTATCCTACCGGACAAAGGTATTATAGGTATACCAATCGCTACGTGCAAACTAACACTAAAGCTAGATGCCAATAAAAGAACAGACCTTAGGTGGACTGCTGGACAAACATGTCTAGCGACCAAACAGATCTGGCCAAGGCTGGATCTGAGTCGCTCTAAGTGTCTGATCTTTTTAGATAGAAAACATCTCAGCGCCATAATAGGTGTCATTACCGGACACTGCCTCATAGGCAAGCACGCAAGAAAGCTTGGCGCTTTTACTAACGATTTCTGTAGAAGCTGCATGGACGAGGAAGAGGAGGAGACAATCCCGCACCTACTCTGCACATGCCCAGCTCTCTCTCAGAGAAGGAAGCTTCATCTAGGAGCTTTCTTCTACAATGACCTAAACGATCTAGAAAAATTAGACGTTAACAGTGTCCTACGCTTTATTATAAGCTCAAACTGGTTCCAGTAGTAAGAAGATCATAGATCCACGTGGCATCACAATGGGCCAATAGGCCTAAGTGGGTTGGTATTTCCAACAGCCAACCTAACCTAGACACATTTTCCAAAAAAAATTTCTCGTAAAATTGGACATTTGCCGAGGAAAGGCAGAGTATCTTCACTTTCTTTCAAATAGCACATGCTGCATAGTATGGGAAGATGTTCTCTATGGGGGACGAAATTGATTCTTGGAAGCTCTCCTGAATGATATGAATGTCTTTAAAATAGACTCTGCCCTCCAGATTGTGATTAAGCCGACTCTTTATCTAAGAACTTCGTTCTGGTCCCTTAGTCGATTTGTTCTATCACGGTATAATACGTTTTTTCAATTACATCCTTTCAGATTCAATTCACCGCCACACCTATGTTAGGTTTGATTAAATATGGGTATGATGGCAATGTCATCACACAGACACCAGACATCAAAACGGGGCCATCGCGATACCTGTGGAACCAGTTGAATTTATATTCAAATAGCAACAATCTAAACAATCTCCCTGGTAAACATCCAATTTCTTTGCAAAAGCCTAGAAAGCCTTTGAAGTTCGTGCCCTTTATTTATTCTAGGCTTTCGAAAAAGTATTTCCCTAAAAATTTTCTTCGACTACGCAAACAGAGTTACCAATGTTTACAATATTTTGTGATATAAAAGAGTTGCTGATGTAACCAGCTTCCCTCGCATCTAATTCAAGCAACGAATCCAATTCGCGGAGGCGCTCAGATCTTCTAGATGTAACTACGTTTTCAACTGCATTCCGCCTAGCTGAAGTCATTTGCTGAGGTGATGAAGAAGCCTGAGGAGTCGATAAATCAATCGGCTCTACCTCAGCAGACCTCTCTAAAACCAAAGAGTCATTTGTAGACATCGAGCGAGGTGATTGTTGAGGTGCCCTTTCTGTAATTTGAGTCGGAACATGGTTATAGAAAGAAAAAGCGTCAATATTGACTGCTCCATGCTCAATCTTTTGTTATGTCTGGTTCTCTTCTCGAGTTCGAAGCTGGTTCTGGTGTCTCCTGCAACTGTGCACTCTTTGACTGCATGATATACATCTTTCTGCCAAACCTGCTCAGTACAACACCAGGTATCCATTTCTCCTTATTAAGGTATTGCCGAAGAAAAACCAGTTGTTGGGGGCGAGAATTTAGACTTATTCTAGCAGAGTCTCGTCTTATTTTGCATATCTGGAATCATGGCCGCTAGAACTGTTCGATGGATTCGGCCATGCAACTTTTCTGCTGGCGATATACCTATATTGTCGAGCGATATGTCACCAAAAATATAGACAAATCGTCATCGTTCTGATATGAATCCTTTAATATTTTTGATAAAGACGTCTTGAAAGTGCGGACCATTTGCTGCGCGGCACCATTAGAATCCGGGTTAAAAGGAGTAGAAGTCAGATGCTGAATAGAATTTCTCCTACAAAAACCCGCAAATTCTTTGGATGCAAATTGCAGCCCATTGTTTTAAAATCAAAGTCTTTGGTAAACCCTCCAACGCAAAAATGGACTGCAATGCGTGAGTGGTTGCCAGTGAAGTAGTTGAAGACATCTTAATTACAAAGGGAAACTTCGAATTGGAGTCGACCACTATTAGCCACATACTCTTCTTAAATGGCCCCGCAAAGTCCACGTGCAACCGTTCCCAAACCTACATCGTAGTGGGCCAACTGGCATATTCCCTCGGCGAACGACTAGCATTCAGCTTCTGTTTTCTGTATCTGTTCATCGATATTGGGCCACCAGCAATATCGACTAGAAATCTGCTTCATTCTCGTTATGCCCCAATGGCCGCGATGAATCATCTGTAATACTCTTTGCTGCAAGGTTTTCGGTATTACTACTCGACAGAAGTTCTCGCTCTGAAAAAGAAGAACTTTAGTACACACACACAAACAGAACTTTCTACCGAAAAACGGCAGTAACTTGATATCAGCAGGAGGAAGAACATTTGGCCAACCGTGCTGAACATACCACATTACTTTCTGTACTATTACATCACGCTTTGACTCTGCAGCGATCTCTCCCACGCTTACAGGAAAATTTTCCAATACATTATCAATAAGATAAACAAAGTCCTCCTCTGACTTGTCGAACTCCTCGTCTGGTCCATGGGGTAACCGTGACAAACAATCAGCATTCCCGTGCGATTTCGTAGATCTGTAGCGTATCGTGTAAGTGTAGCTCATTAAGGTTATGGCCCATCTTTTTAACGTTGAATGGTCATCACAGGTAGTCTTTTATTAGAGCTGAAAATGGTTACTAAGGGTTGATGATCGGTAATTAACTCAAACTGTCGACCGTAGAGATATTGGTGAAATTTTTTTACACCTTAAATAATCGAAAGCGCCTCTTTCTCAATCTGGCTGTACCCTTTTTGAGATTCAGTAAGTGTTTTGGAAGCAAACGCAATTGGCTTCTCCACTCCATCAGGATAAGTGTGAGAAATCACAGCTCCGATACCATGCGATGAGGCGTCCGTCACTAAAGAAATGGGTAATTCATTTTGAAAATGAACCAATCGGGAAACCTTCATGATTTTCTCTTTAAAATCATTAAACGATTTCTATTGTTGTTGACCCCAAACGAAAGGTTCTTGTTTGGATCTCAGTTTATTCAGCGATGCAGCTAACTGTGCGAAATTTGGTATGCACTGATTGTAGTAATTTAACTTACCCAAAAAGGCTTCTAATTCCTTCAAATTATTCGGTCTTGGTACGAGTAAGTTGTTGATGGCGTTCGAATCGCGTTTCCTATGGTCTACTCCTTTCTCATCAATTATGTACCCCACAAATACTCGACTTGCATTTTGCCAACCGACATTTCTTCAGATCTTCAGATCCCACTTGATCTTCAGATTCCACTTGATGAGGAATCAAAGCGTCTGTGTGTCATCAATACGGAGCTTGGGTTGTTCCAATATCAATGTCTTCCTTTTGGGACAGCAAAGTTCATCAGAAATTTTTCAACGCTACATAGAGCAACTGACTGCCGATTTGGATTTCTGTGTCTCATATTTAGATGACATCATCGTATCAGGCCGAAACAATGCTGAACACATAAAAAACCAAAAGACACTATTCCAGCGTTTCCAAGATCATGAATTGAAATGTCATTAGTTGGTAATAAAACAGAGTTACCAATGTTTACAATATTTTGTGATATGCAACACACACAGTATGTGTTTTATATCCTCAACAGCTTGCAGATCACCACAGAATCTGCAAATATCCGTATCTAACAATTTGAGTCTCTTTGCGTATTTCCGCAGGAGACAGTGTCCTGTCAGGATTCCTATTATTGTCCTAAGCTTATCCCTGTTTAATTTTATTAACTCCCTAGATCTTTTGCCAACTTTTGCCTTGGATACACCGTGTCCTTCAAGACTTAACCACCTTAGGTTGGCAGTCTTTATGATTTTTTCCTCGATAGTGCCCTTTACTATGCAAAGAAGTGGTTTGATGTTGGCAACCTCACTATTACCTTCTTGCAAGCTCATCCGCTTGCTCATTTGCCTTCATACCGTAGTTTCCTAGCACCCAGCACAGTCTCACCCGGTTCTGACTTCATAATGCCCCTGCCTATATCAAAATTGATGTTGGTCAATTCCATTGCTTTGAGTGTGACCTGGATGTCGATGTAGATAGCGATATCACTTTCGGATACCGATCTCATCTGCATTAGGTAAGCCACCCTGAGGACAGCCAGAACCTCTGATTAGAAGATACTGCTTGCGCCCGATAGTCTTATAGACACTTTTAGTTCTGGGTTTTCTGAGAAGGTACCAGAACCTGTTCCTTCCTCTGTTTTTGAGAAGTCTGTGAATTTCATTTGTCCTGATTATTACATTTTTTTTTCCCAGTCCTCCCTCTCCGGATATATTATATCATACGGAATGTCGAAGTCGCTCAAGGAAGGAATTTCATCCGTTAGAATTGGATTGCCTGGCGGTAGCTCCGTTAGGACCGTGCTGTGTCCGAAACTATTGTACTACTTTTGAAGTAACCCAAAATTAGTGAGTCATATCGCAGCGTTGCAAGCAAGTTTTTTGTTCTGTAAATCACGCGGAGTTAGATGCAGCAAGGTGTCCAATGCTGCCAACGGAACACACCTGTAATGGCTATGGAACCGTTCTTCTAACCGCCGCTAATTTTGCGTAAACTGTGCGCCATATTTAAGTATGGGTCTTACCACCACCTTATACAGCCAGTACACCATAGCAGGTTTTAAGCCCCAATTTTTTACTACCGTTATTTTGCAGATAAAAAGAGCATTTAATGCGTTTTTGAATCCTTCCGCTTTGTTAAGATTCGAATTTGAATTCACTTGAATGTAGGAATAGGTCTCTTAGCATTAACAAATGTAAGTTGAGATTGATGTGTTCCTGCCCTCCAACAATCAAACCACACCTTATCATATATGTACTCGTAATTCTAATGCCATTTTCGAATTGCAAATTGTTTTCGAATGCAACTTCAAATCGGATTTCTTATCACAAACTTAGTCGAACTGTTGAATTGCGATGTAAAAACGCACTCAGTTGCATTCAGCAATGGCAGCGAAAAGCATATTCATGAAAGCGACAATCATGTGTATGATCGCCATTTCTGTTGGATTGGAAGTCAACACGGACTCGCCGCTGGAAAGACCCTTGTCCAAGGCTATTCCAAGTACGAACAAGACAGATGAAGAAATTGAGAAAGGAACTCGAATCCTTGCAAGGCATGGCTGCGGTGGCAGAACCAAACGCATTGGACATGGAGTAAATGCTGATGCTTGGGAGTTTCCATGGATGGCGCTATTAATATACTCCGATGGGTTGATTGAAAGTGTCTTATGTGGCGGAACTCTAATCACCAACAGATATGTCTTAACTGCTGCTCATTGCATTCGTACTGCCGGAAATACGTTGTAAGTAAAGTTTCTCTAATCGGCTAGGTTGTCTGAAATTGAAATTTTCTCCAAAGAATCAAGGTTCGTCTAAATGAGCATGATATAGCCGAAGATGTTGACTGCCGAGGAAGAGGCAAATCAAGATCTTGTAGAGGAAACCTAGAGATTGAAGTTGAGGAAGCGATCTACCACAAGGACTACAACTTCCATACAGGTGCCAATGACATTGGAATCATACGTATGGAAAGGAGTATCAGTTCTGAAGGTACATTAATTATATTTTAATTCAAAACTATTATATCTTTCAGTTGAAGAAAAAAAATTTTTTTTAAGGAACTGTACTACCACCGATCTGTTTGCCATATGGAAAGAACGTGAATGGGAGTTTTTCCAAATATCAGATTGCCGGATGGGGTACTATTGAAACTGGCATGAGAGCACGAATACTACAAAAAGCCGATGTGACATTCGATTATGACGTCGCTTACTGTCAACGGATCTACCCAATTATGCCAATAACTGATAAGCAGATTTGCCTTCGAACAGATAATGGAGTGACTTCATGTACAGGCGATTCAGGAGGACCACTTTTTGGTAATACCAATGTCGACTACAAAGATTATCACGTGCAGTTTGGCATCATGTCATATGGTGATACCAAATGTGGTTCAACTAATCCGGATGTATTTACGAAAGTCGAACCCTACCTGAATTGGATTTTTGGTAATATCCGTTTGTAGGACTAATTTTATTCGAAGACCTCAAGAGGTTGATGTTTTGTCGCTAACCTTGATGTTGAGAGAAGAGTTTGAATAAATTTTAATAACTGTAGTCTTCAAAGATGTGTTTGATGATACTGGCTTGGATACTGGGTATGGAAGTCTATACTTCAAGTCCTCACATTTTTTTGAAAAGTTTAGATGGTGATTTCGATTTGGTTGTGCGATAATGGCTGATAATAACAGCCAATGATACGGCTACCTTCACTTCGCATGAGTTCGCTCTTAATATTGGGAGGAACCTCATCAAAGCTACTGAGATACTGCGTAGTTATGGCAATATATACAAAACTAAAGTTTAATGGTGAGGAAACTCAAGCTAATTTTTTTCAGTAGGAAAAGAAAATCTTCTGCCAAATGATTCTATCTGTATTCTTGGTAATGAAATAGTGTGGAAACGGTCTGTAGAGAATCCCGGTGTATACTTAGATACAAAGCGTACATTTAGTGAACATATATTCCAAACTTTAAGGTGACAATAGAACTGTTACACCTTTTTATTAATAGAAAGTCCAAGCTATCGGTTGACAACAAAATAATAATACACGAGGTTGTATTTCAAGCAATTTTGACGTACTGGCGCCCCGTTTGGTAACACTTAGCAAATTTCACAAAACACAATTTTAAAAATGCTACTAGATTTACCGTGTCATTTTCCCCTACGGAATTACATGCATTGGTGAGAGTTGAATAAATGTATACGAGTATGTGAACGAATTCATAAATTTAGTGAAGAATTCTATCTTCGCTTTACTTTTGCTGAAAATTATATAGTTCGAAATGTATGTCCTTGGATTATACGTCATTAGTGTTTAAATATGATATCGGGCATATGCGCCCCACGGCTAGATCGAATGAAGCGCAATCGTGAAGTCCACTTTTCGACAATTTAATCGAGCAACTGCTGCCGTATATCAGCAATAACACGGCGAATGTTGACTTCCAAATCGTCCAAAGTCTCTGGCTTATCGGCATAGACTGGTGACTTCATATACCCCCAAAGAAAGTAATCTAAACGTGTGAGATCACAGGATCGTGGAGGCCAGTTCACAGGTCCATTACGCGAAATCATGAGCTCAGCATTTTCACGCAACCAAAAGTATATGACGTAAATCACTAATGTGTCAAAGCGATTTGTTTACCATATGTCTAAGCTTGGTTCATCACGTTTTGAATATGTCAAACCGATCAGCACTTACTGCTGGAGCCATCTATTGGCCTATTGACAAACAGCGAGAACAGCACACCTAATAAATTATATATATATGTGTGAACTTCATGACGGACAATAGGCTCTGTTATTATTTTAATTTTTTTTTGTTTTTCTTTCTTGTAGTGGAGGTTTTTGTCGGTAAATTTTCCTCCAATTATTATCATCGATTGTATTACCACCTTGATCAAAAAGTTGATCAAGTAGTTGATCACGAAATAACCGTGTGGCGTTCCCATTGTTCCGATTTGAGTTCTGTTTATTTTGTTAAGTTGGTAAATCTGTTGTTGACATTCCCTCTAAATCTTAGCGTCATAGCTTGATATTTGCAAAAGTTACGTAGCCAAGAGTACATCTATCTCTGTGTATGATGGCGATTTTTTTACAATTTTTAACGGATTTAATGGTGCGCGAACGTTGGGAATGTTGGAAAAGTGTTTCGGCAATGATTCTCTAAAGAAAACGGTCGTTTACTAGTGGCACGAGCGATTCAAAAGTGGTCGTGAGTCAGTCGAAGATGATAAACGCAGTGGCAGACCATCGACATCGAAAACCGACGAAAACATGGATGGAGTAAAAGAAATGTTGGTCAATAACCGCAAATTAACCATCAGAGATATAGCGGAGGACTTGAACATGCCTATGGATCCGTCCAAGACATTTTGGTTATTGATTTGGGTTTCCGTCGTGTAGCAGCAAATTTGGTGCCAAAAGACCTCAATTTCATGCAAAAAAGAGACCGTATTGACGTCGCAAAAGAGATGATTTGCGAGGCTGAATCCGATCCCACATTCATCAAAAGGATCATTACTGGAGACGAGACGTGGGTTTATGCGTACGACACGCAATCCAGACATCAGGCAATGCTCACGGTTTTCATAGCTTACAACGGTGTAGTGCATCATAAATTTTTGCCAGAAGGCCAGACAGTAAACAAAGAGTATTATTTGGGCGTAATGAGACGTTTGCGTGAAGCAATTCGCCGAAAGAGACCAGAATTGTGAGCAGAAAACTCGCACCACGACAACGCACCGTCGTACAGTGCCATCATTATTCGTAATTTTTTGACGAAAAATGCAACAAATACCATCCAACAGCCACCGAATTCACCTGATTTGGCTCCCTGTGACTTCTTTCTGTTCAATCGAGTTAAAAAAACACTATGGGGAACGCGTTTCAGCAGCCGAGAGGAAGTAATGGAGAAATCGCAGGAAGCACTGATGGACATACCGAAAACCGAATATAAAAAATGTTTCGAGGATTGGATCAAGATCAAGGATCGATGGGGATTACTTTGAAGGGGACAATATAGATTTAGATGAATAAACTTGTATTTTTAATTTTCTGAATAAATTCCGGGAACAAATTTTGATCAAGGTGGTATATATTTCTTCTAACTATACATATATGTATTAAAACTTATTGAAAGAAGCAAGGTAACGTACAATAGTACCGTATCTCTATTTTGTAAAATGTTCAATGACCAATATAAGTACCCTTGTCCGGCCCCTTCCCGAATATGCTAGCCAAGTGTGGACCCCCTTTCAGCGAGTTCATATACGAGTATCCCGAATCGAGAACATTTAACGTCATTTCCTTTGATTTGCCTTTCGAGGTCTACCCTGGGATGACCCCTTTATCTTACCTTCCTATTTTTTTATTACCCTTAAAATGCTTGCACACAGAGCGGGCGAAGGAAAATCAGGGAGAATGGAAAGTGAGGTACTTTTGAATGCTGGTTTTAAATGTTTGAAGGTTATAATGACTAGGGAATAAAGAGCTAGGCAGGGCATTCTATAAGCGAGTTGTACGGCTTAGGAACGAATCACGATATTTTAGAGTACGTCCGAAAGTGTGCCTGAGGGTATACCGATGAGCATTCTTAGCGAGACGGGTGTTACGGTTAAAAGTTTGAAGGGGCGGAATGCTACTACTACAGAGTGAGACACAAGACATTACGTCGGTGTTCGAGGGTGTCCATTGTTTGAGTGATATTAGTGTCACCTATGAGTTTTATCGCATGGTTTTGAATCCTATCTAGCAGGTGCAGAGATGTGTTTGGAGCACGCGACCAGATGTGGGCATTGTACTCAAATTTCGGGCGGATAAATTACTTATATATTGAGTCTTCAAACTTCGTAACCAGAATACCCTCGAAAACCGCGTCTTAGCAGACATCCTCTTCATTCATCGACTGCTCTCTGGTTCTGTGGACTGCGCTTCACTTTACAATTTTGTTTCCTTCAAAACTAACTCTCGTAATTAACGCTGTGCTCGTCTCTTATGGTTCCAACGAACCAATCTCCCACATGCTCCGTAAGATCAACTCAAACCTCCCCCTTTTTGATTTTAACCTGAGCACTTCTCGTGTTAAACTTGATCTCCTACATCATTCCCTTATTTCCTCACCTTTAATTTTTCTTAGTTTTTAAGTTTTAGTTTTTTAAGTTAGTTTAAGCTTGTCTTAAGCAAAATAAATGGCGGAAAAATTAAAAAAAAATTAATTGACCCCTCTGACTCTATTGACGATATCCTTATTTTCGGCGACTTAGAAGTGGTGACTATGAGCTCTGTGAGTGTCTCAAATACACTCGCGTTAGGCTGCATGTGCTTGGCGTTAATGTAATAGGTGTTGAAACTGTAGGCACTTTATCACTGAAGCGCTTACTCGTCTTCTTGCGAAAGAGCGAATGGTATTGTTCCTCTTGAAGTTTCCGCTACCATGATTAACCGATCCCAAGGATAGGGTTACATAATGAAATGTGATGGCATTTGTCTTCTTATTTACGGCTCTAGCGCCTTTCCAAAACAGCGCCTTTCATAGACCACTCTTCATAGTGACTAAAGATTTTTATTTCAAACTCATTTCCTGTCGTTAGTCTCTCTATATAATAAAATAATTTTTTCCCGCATCTGGCAGAGCCCTCTAGCTCCTAAAAAAAACATTTAATTGAAGTTGAAGTCTTTATATCTGTTGCTCGAAGTGTTATTCTGGAAATACGAATGCACAAACATATAAATGCAGTAGGTATATCGCTGCAGTTTATTGATACAATTTCCCTAATCACTGTCCGTCATTAAGTTCTTTCAATAAAATTGATTATCAAAGTTTAACGATTTGCCCATGAACTACTTTCATCACTTTTTCTATAAAAGCTAAGTATCCCTCCTTCTCAATGAAATATGAACTTTTCTGCCTCCTTAAGCTGGCCTTTTTTTTGTAGTTATTTTTATTAATTCAAGATTAAAGCGAACTCCGAGCGTCCAATGAGGTCATAAATGATTTAAATTGTCAAATGCTAGTGTTAGTGTATCGGACTGGTCTAGGAGTAGATTAAAAGTCAACCCCGAGTCTGATTATCAATCACTACAGTCTGTCTTCTATTTGTGTTGGAATACATGCTTATCATTATCTGTTTTAATTTTTGTTTTTATACATACGAGTACAATATAATGCCCAATTGTAACAGCGATTTGTGGGTCCCAGTTTCGACATCTTGGTCCATTTAAGCAACCAAAATCAATTCAGTTAGTGATCAGTAATCGAATAAGTCAGTCAACATTGGATAGTTAGAGGTTGAATTCTTAAATTTTAATTTATTTTCAAGACCAAGAAAGTATGAAATTTTTCATAATTTTGGCCGTGTGCCTCAGTGTGGCTGTTGCAGGTAAATTAAAGTGCTTTTGTTTTTTTTTTTTTTATAGTTTTGAGAGTGAAATTTGATGTCTTACGAAAAAACGGAACAAAATGATATTTCGTGGTTGAAATGTGTCGTGTTTTTGAGAAAAAAAAAACAATCTCTCGTTCCTAACCTCAAAATAAAGTTTTAACTATTTCAGTTCAATCAAATAAATTTAAGTGATTTTATTGTAAAAAAGAGTGGGGTATTGAGTGCGAAAAATACGATAATCAAACAAGTTAATCCAACAGCGTCTTAACGTGCTTTAGAAGATTGGTTGTTGAACAGGTGGAACTTTCCAAAGCCAGGGTTTCAGAGCTTGTTTTTTGGAAAATTGGTTTCTTCGATACTATCATGGCTAATTTCAATACAACACGTTTTTTCAACTGTTGTCAGAGTAATAGTCTTATTTGGTCATTCCGAGAATAGCCATAAGCCCCGGTACAAGACAGAGTGAAGGCCAAAAGAGAACGAGTACGAGAACGATATTTTTCAGTTATTTCTATTAAATTTGTTGGGTCACTCAAGAGCTTCAAATCGCCTAACAGAATATTTTTGATATGGCCCTCATTTGTCTTTCAGCACGACTTAATAACCTCTAATCAATCATCGATTACAGCATGAATCACATGGCCATGCCCTGAAGGAAAGATCATAGATTCTAATCCAGCGAGTTGAGGTTTAGACTGCCAACCATTTGCTGAAACGAGATCCGGAATTCCGTTTTAGTTTCCGAGCCACTGCTTAGTGGTTTTCGCTTGTTGAAATATTCACAACTTGTTGGCGAATATTGTATGATTGAGGGAGTTCTTCCAAAACAGTTGTTTGCTATTTTATACGGTTGTATGGTACTAAAGCCAGTAATGTCATCAGTGATCTAGCCCCTATACCACTACTGATGAGGGATGGCGGTCGTATTCGACCTTCGGAATAAGTTCAAACGTTTTCATTGAGCATACACTCGATTAAATGCGACTTCGTTTTCCAATTCTTGATTTGACTAAAGTTAAAGGTTATCTTGGTAATAAACTAAGATTAGTCGCCACATGGTTCACATGTCTACTGCACTTATAATCATGTAGTGAACAATTGAAAAGTTGCGCAGAATAAATAGCTTGAGAGGATTTCGGGTCTGCGTTTGAAGAAATATTTTTCCCGACAAAAACTATGTCAAATTATAGTATGTTATCTTAAATCCAAATTTCGATTTCGTTGTTGGACTATGGGTCCGCCGTTCCTTGACAGATTCGCCTCATCATCAATGCCAGGCAACAATACTGCGGTTTCTTTCGCATTTCGCGTCCACGAATATATTGTGTGACCGGTCATTTTCGATTCCCTCACTTTCTACTTTCCCCATTTCTGAACTGACACTGAATTTGTCGTCGGGTAGCTTCAAGGATACAAAGAGCATCGTTTTGAACAGTTTCGAAATGAACTAGAGATCCTTAGGGCAGTAAGATGTAGAGTTCTCTTTTTTCTGGTGTTTCTGAAGTGAAACTTTTTATCGCTCGTTGGTCAGCAGTTCCGAAATCCGATGAAACGAAAAAGCGACATTAAGGGGTTTCGAAGATCGATAAAACGAAAAAGCTACATGGAGTGATTTCGAACTTTGATGAAACGAAAAAGTGACATAAGTTGATTACGAACTCCAATGAAACGAATTCTTAGACCCTCTCACATCCACTAGATGGCACAAAACCGTGTGATAATTCTATTAAATAACATCAATATTAGCCAATGAGAATGAAGTGTTTCTATCCCCACGATGTTGTATTGTTATTACCACCAGTAGTGCTCCTACGTAGCTAATATAGTTCTTCCACTTTAAATTCTCCTTAACACCCATCTCATCGTGAATGGTAAAACTTCGATGAAACGAAAAAGCGACAGACTCGAAGTAGGGAATAAAAGGAGAGCGAAATGAGCCATGAGCGGTAAATGAGGTGTCTTTGATGAGCGCACGATGCACGGTGTACATGCATAGCAACAGCATCGTCATCATCATTGTCACTATCGTCAAAGCACCTAACTAGCCCGCGCTGTGTACAAGCGCGTTTTAAGGGTACTCAAAAACCCTTGAGCTCGCGCAGATTATAGAAAAAAACAAACAAAAAGACTTCAGCTTAACAACAAAATTTGACTTGGATTGGCGTTTGTTTGTTAATGCCAGGAAGATAAGCAGCATAGAACAGCCCAGCAACAGAATTGCTCCAGCGTCATCGGTTGACCTAATACGAGTAGTGGCGGCATTATCAATGCAAGCAAAACCACATGGCAACATAACAAGTCAGCCGTGTGAAAGAGTTACATTATTCAAATATGTTGTGGTTTATTTGTAAGGGGTGGACAAAATACATAACTCTCGCGCGGAATACCGACGCTCCATCTCGTGTGCGTACTATAAACCCGAGTATAAGCACATAGAGTCATATCTGGCTTAGTATGAGTATGGGGAGTTCTCATGAATGATGTAGATTATCCCTAGAACGTGTCATTAGTCGTGCAGCATTTGTTATTCATCGAGTTTATAGTATATAGTGTGTTGGAGTCACTGAGGTTATAAAGAAGTGAGAAATAAAATCACAAAAAATTCCCCAATAATAGAAAATGGCTATTTTTTTGAAACACTTGTAATATAGAGTGAGCATCCTCATTTGAACTATCGCGTAGCTTTCTAGGCTGACCATTTGTTTTCTATTCATCGGCGCAGAATTTCTTCATACATAACGTTCAACAGCAGGGATCTTAGTGCAGAGCCAAATTATGGTATTTTGAAAATCTTGAATTACTTTGTGTCACTTGACATAGGCCATTCAAATAAGAGGACTCTGCTAAATCAGAAGGTTGGCATTTTATATAAAAAGTGCGATATTTCGATCCGACAAATACCGCTTATATGTAAACCGTTTCTACCGCGAAGGATTCATAGTAGATAGCGACATACGAAAATTTGTTTCTACTGCTAGAAGAAGTCTATTGTAGATTATCTGTTCAGCTCTTTTATTCCACCTTCGAATCTTCTAATCTATTCCCATTTTGAATTGTCTCCAGTTTAGCTCTGTAGCCACAAAATAAAAAAGAATGAATGAATAGGGTCACCTAAGTTCGTTCATGATGATAGCATTGTAGATAGCGTCAATGTGCATACACTCGTCGTGTGCAGGTCATCAATGTTTCTGGGAATACACCCACCTTGCGTTGAATATATTTCGGCTAGATTGTTAATACTGATTTAATTTTTAAAAAGGAGGTTTGATTAACAATTAGAAAAGCCCAAGAATTTACCTATAACTGCCGGAAAAAGTTAATGTTTTTATTGCTCACTAAAAGATCGATTGCGCATTTTTTTACATTACCCCGAATAAACAAAAAACAAACTAAAAGTACTAAATTAAACAATAAATAAAAAAAGTGATGTTCAGAAGTAGTATTGTAATTTTTAAAATAGTAAAACTTGAAATAACTTGTGCCGACAGAATCCCTGTGATGTTTAGAAACATTTTGAGCATTTAAGTGCTTTTCATGGACAATGATCCTGGCTGAAAGGAGTATTTATTTTGCAATGAAAAAGGGGCAGCTTCAGAAAATTGTTTTGTTTTTTGATTGACGGTTGGCCTCAATTTTTAAGAAAATATACGAAAGGCACTACCTTCAGAAGTTGGGCTTTGTCAAAAGAGATTTTCTAGATATATCAAATTCTTTCTAGTTTTTATAACATCGGTGCCCAGTCAACTGGCCAGTATCTCTATTATACAGTGTTTGGGAAGACCATATTCCATGTAACGCAGTCTATAGACCTTGTCATCAACCTAAGGCTAACTTGCTATTTTGTTAGAAATGAAAAAACTGGTCTCCGTTTTTACGAAAAGTTTACTTGAAGGTGTGTGATGACATTATCGGTCAAATGACCAACTCCAGAGTTGATACACATTTGTGGTCGTTTTACGGCATTTTTAATTGATGCTCACAAAACATCTATCTCAAAATTGGTGAATTCTTCTTCAATGTTGGCTTTCAAGATTAGCAAGGTTTGTAGTTTGTTGTGGTTAATGCGCGATTTCAAAAAGCCCAAAAGGTAGAAGTCTGGTCAGTTCAAATCGCCAAAACGTGTGGTCAAATGACCTGGAAATTAGTGATTCAAAATCTCTCCATCGTTTTCCGAGCAGTGTCAGCAGTTGCTCTGTCCTGCTGAAACCAATAATGCTCGAGATACAATTCAGCAACTTGCGGCAAAAAAAACTAGTTTAAGATCTGTCTGTAGCACTCACGGGTGACGGTGGTGCCGTTGGCGTCCTCAAAAAATAAGGGCCAATCACTTTTCCACTACACATGGCGTCACTTGCCACTTTGAGGGGATACAATTGCTGTTGGTGCATTTCATGTGAAATCGCCTCAGAAGCGCAAATTTTGTTTATTCGCATAACCATTATGATTTTGGATACGAAATAATCCCCTTTTTGCATCAGGTTTAACAGAGCATGGGAGTAAGTTAACCTCACTTGACGGTTGGTGAACGGTTTGCACTTTATAAGGGAACATCTTCAGGTCTTTGACAAAAACTCTAAGCAAATGAACGTCTGCTGATGACAAATTGTGTGCATCGTTGTGTCTTCGATGTTTGTGGACTCTCTCGGACGTCCTCGGCCACCGCAGTGATATTCTCGGTCGAACGAGCAATTTCTTGGCCATTTCTTGCAACATCTCTAGTGGACCCAGTTTGCACAAGGCGTTCAACCAAACACTTAATTGAGCGGTCGCATGGTGTAGGACGACGAGGAAAACGACAACGAAATTCATGCTGCGTTCAAAAAACAGACCGGAAATCGGTCAAATAAGCAAAAATAATTCCGCGTTCTTCAGATCTGTATCGCTCCGTTGCTTGTTGTTAACTAATATCTGTCTACAACATAAATGACACTTGACGCCATTTGTAAAAATTATGACATTACTTTTGCCACTTTGTATATGGATGATAGTTTTGTTTTCAGTGGTTAGTAGCGAATTTTTATTGATGAATTAAAAAAGCATTTTAATAGCAATAGCAATTTCTTACTGTGCGAGTTATATGATCGCTATAGGTTAGCTGGCTCTCCAGGTGTATATCTAGGCATTTAACGGAGTTCTTCCACTTGATGCGTACCCCATTCATATTCAACAAGCTTTTCTGTTTCATTCGAAAAGATGACTTGCGCTTCTTCTTCATTTAATTGCATCTTAAATTTTTTGTAATAATTTTCCAATATTTCTGTGGCATTTTTGAAGTTCTTCTCAATGAATTTATGAGATGAAAAGATTGCCAAATCTTCTGCATCACAGTCAGGAACATTTGGGACGTGTGATGTGAAAATGTTATACAAAATCGGTCAAAGAATTGATCCTTGTGGAATCCCTGAGTCAAATGATACTATGTCGGAGACACCACTACTAACATTGTCTGGAGTTCACAACGACTTTGGATCTTTTACATATATAGGGAGGAAAATCAAATTAAATTAATTAATCATCTTAAGTATACAGTCGCCAAATTTCTGCTTTACAACTTCGAGCGTTGTGTCGCTTTTATGGCGTGTATTGTAGCGTCGTCTTGTTGAAAACATAGCTTGGATATATCGACTTGCTCGAGAAGTTGATTTTTTGGCCAAAATCCGTCCAACATTTTCAGGGCTCAATTAGCGAACTCACGGCGGCGTTGTCTATGGCCATCCGTCTTCAATTCTTGGGTCAGCAAAATCTACAAGGATGTAGGCCCTAATCCAACAGCAAAATAAGCCGGGTTAACTCTCTTGCGATGCCTAATTCAGCTGATCGGCGCCTGATTCAACCGCTACGGCGATTTTGTTTTCTTTATTTCGCAGCAATCTCTTACGTGGTTTATATGACAGCTTAATGTGTATTGACTCAATGTGCATTGCTTCATTACGCTCATGTAAACACCACTTCAAATCGCATGGAAATACTCAATACGCATTCGTTCATTCCTGTTTATAAACCGCTTGGAAATTTGAAACCGCATTGAAATATCATATAAACACTTTCAAATAGCATTGAAACACTTTACTCTCTCACGCTCCCATCATCCGAATTAATTTACACGCACTTCGAATTTACGAAACTGTCAGTTCAATCAGCTGTTTCTTAAACTCTCTCAATTTTCTCTCGCTCATTTTGGATCCGGTTTTGGATATTTTCATATAAACACCGCCCTTTCTATGGGTACTGAATTTGAGTGTACTCACGCTCAAACTTTTCTACGGTGCGACGAATTTCCTTCACACTGAATCCATGATGACGACTGACATTACCACGCAATTTATAACTGAGCCGGAATTTCGATTTCCGCTCGTTCGGCAACCGTAAAACGGTTCACGGTAAATGGCAAACCTCACTGAATATTTTGACAGCTGGATGTCAATGTTAACTTTGACAGCTGCTGAGACATAACAATTGGAATACATATTATTGCCTTCATTTCAGGTTATTGATTCCTTTTCATTTTGGAGGGTTTTCGAAAATCTATTTAAAATATTCACGGCTTGTTGGTGCGTATTGTTTGGTTGAGAGGCTACAAAAAGTCTTCCAAAATAGTTGTTTAATACAGTTTCGTCAAAGTTTCGAAGCCTTTCCATCAAGAAGGTCGTAAACACCATCATAGCTCATTCCCAACCATACTACTGCTGATGACGTTCGACAGTCGGAAATTCGGATGCTTCTGTTGATGACGGAGCATTCTAGGTATTGAGAGATTCTTCAACACAGCGAACATAATCAATCACCATCCATTTGCAATTTTTTTTGCGCCCAAAGTATCTTTCGCGCACCGGCTGCGCAGATCTTTTGATTTTTGCTATCGTTTTTGTAACAAAACCGCTTCGAGTAATTGCACAATGAGTCTTGAATTTTTTACGAATTTTTGACCTCCCACGACAAGTTTTCCATTTTTTTTCGCAGCAGCTTTCGTCTGTGCGTAGATAGCCGGATCGAACTTATTTTACATCTCTGAACAACTTCACCGAGCGATGCACGAGATTAGAAGTGAAAGATCTCGCTTTTTTTCATGGCGCATTTGTGAAGACCAAGCACAACAACACGATCTCGGATGCCGCTCCATTCCATGATGTTTACGCGGCATTCTTGCCATAAATGTCACAAGTCAGAAAGCAGTCAACATGAAATGAATGCGTTCAGTACTTCATTCACAATAGATGCGCGTTTAGTCATAAAAGTAACTTGAACATCTTTGCGAAAAGCTGTTTGTTTCAATGATGAACCAAGACTGTATCTATTGATGTGATTCCATGATCGAGCAGTATTTCAGAGATCCTGCCGCTCTAGTTTACTTGTGACTTCGAATTTTACTATATATAATCAGCAGCAACAAGAATCCTGCCCTTGATTGACCCTGAATCCTAGAATATTGTTTTACATCTTCTTGGTGTTGATCGCGTGGGATGGGTTACAGTTTTTTTTTTTCTTGCTAACTTAGCTTTAAGAAGGTGACGTGAGTCCTGAAGACCTTATAAATCTTTTAGACGTCTGTGGTATAGTCTTTTTAATAACGTAGGCAATTCCTAACTACATACGAGTACACATAACACATATTTCGTTTTAGAAATTAACGATGATCCATCGCTGGAATAATTGTGATTTCATAATTCGAATGTGGTCTGATGAAATTCGTCCCAAAGTTGATAACATGTTTCCTCTTTTGTCTGTAAGCATATAAAATGTTTCCTTGATAATAGATGCGACAAATTTCGACAAAAATAAATTTAGAAAAAAATTATGATAATAATTTAAATTACGATTAGAACCGCTCTTGACCTTTTCGTTTATTTTCAGAAATTATAGGAGACCTTCAGTCAAGGTAAGACATCACCATCGCCACTTGCTTATCTTTCATTTCATTCTTCGCTAATTTCACTTGCTTATATCACATTTTTTATATTTAATTTAATCGCTTATATAAATAATAGAACATTTGCTTTGAACATTCTAGAAGTCCGTCCATTCATGATATGTAAGTATCAGGATACCCTTTTGGTTAGTTTTGTTAATTATCCTTAAAACAAAATTTCCTAATTGGCGTTGATACTCGTACACAATTTCATTGTGAATACATTTTCGAAACTTTTCATAATTGGCTTTTCACGAATTCTCCTGAAATTGTTTAAATTGTCTGCATTGTGTCTTTTTTATGAGTAATGGTAAATTTCTCTCCCTTAGCCACTACGTTCAACACAAGCAAACCGTTGAGGATGCTAAAAAGGAGGTCAGTGAAAAATTGGGCGATAGTTTTGTGTCCAGCGATGTTGAAGGGTAGGATGACAAACCATTATCAACAACTTGGATCGTTCAGATTGATTTTTTATTTTTTTTTTTGTATCCACAGGCAACAGATCCAATCGTCTCTAGAAGAAGATGGTACGTATGGCGTTGGGATCGTTGGATCAAGTGGCCTCAACAGTATTGGTGGTGTCGGAGGTACTTCATACAGTGACTTCGGCTCAAGCTCAAGTTCAAGTTCATCACTTGGCGGTGGTTCCAATCCAATAATCATTCCAGTTGCTGGAGGCGGCGGTGGATCGGAAAGCTATTCCGAGCATTCTGAGAAGCGTGTTGAAGGTAGTGGTAGTCCAATTGTGATCGGTGGTGGTGGAGGTAATGCAGAGTCTTACTCGCGTCATCATGAATCACGTGTACAAAATCAAGCAGCTCCAGTTTATATTACTTCGCCATCTGGTGGTTCTGAGAGTTATTCCCATCATGAAGAAAGTCGTGTTCAAAATCAAGCCGCTCCAGTTTATGTAGCACCTGTTGGTGGTGCTGAAAGCTATACTCATCATGAAGAACGTCGCGTTCAAAATCAAGCCGCTCCAGTTTACGTAGCACCTGTTGGTGGTGCTGAAAGCTATACTCATCATGAAGAACGTCGCGTTCAAAATCAAGCTGCTCCAGTTTACGTAGCACCTGTTGGTGGTGCTGAAAGCTATAGTCATCATGAAGAACGTCGCCTTCAAAATCAAGCCGCTCCAGTTTACGTAGCACCAGTTGGTGGTGCTGAAAGCTATAGTCATCATGAATCACGTCGTATACAAAATCAAGCTGCCCCAGTATACATTAGCGCACCTAGTGGTGGATCGGAAAGTTACGCTCATCACTCATCACAACGTATTCAATCGAGTCCTTTGCCAATTCTTCTACAGCCCCATGGTGGTTCCGAAAGTTATACACACCACCGCGAACAACGTATCCATAGTCAGCCTGCCCCTATTTTGTTGCGTCCAAGTGGAGCATCTGAGAGTTATATACATTCCCGACAGGAGCGAATCAACAGTAATCCTGTCCCAATAGTTGTTGCTTCTCCAAGTAGTGGTTCGGAAAGTTATACTCATTCTCGCATTCGTAACATTCATAGTCAACCACAAACCATTGTCTTGCGTCCAGGTGGAGGTTCAGAGAGTTATAGCCATCATAGTGAGAAAATTGTCAAGGCTCAGCCAACCCCAGTGTACATTGCTCCATCAACTGGATCTGAGAGTTACTCGCAATTAAGGAAATTCTCTTCACAATCACAAGCCGCTCCCTTGGTGATTAGTCCATCTGTTGGTTTCAACTCACATTCATCTATGTTGTCCAGTCAATCTCAAAGCCAACCTGGAGTTCACTATGTACCTGGTTCCCATTTAGCTGATAACAGTTACCTCAGCTCTGGAGTATATGGCGGTGCTTTAGTAGTTCCTACTGCTTCTTCATACGGTTTCGGATCACATTCCTCTGGATTTGGTCTGGGAAGCGGTACATCATCTGGTCTAACTAGTTATATGTCTGAGTCGGAGCGTCTTGCTAGAATGCAAGCTCAAGATATTGGTGTTGGCGGTTTCAGAACTGGAAGTTCTCAATTGAATTTTGGTTCCTCATCGGGAATAGATGGTTTCGGAAGTGGAAGCTTAAGCTCTGGATTAGGAGGTGATATTTCTGGTGGTGCTGGAAGAGGTGGCTACCGTGCCAAAGCATGGGAGAAATCCTCAAAATGGTCTTCTTCTACACAGGTAAGATGCGAAAGTTATTTTTTGTTTGAAAGTTTTGAATATGATGGTGTTGGTGTTTTTATTTTTAGTACGGACCTGATGGAAGACCTAAGAACTACAATCTATTGTCCACTGCTGAAGGTGAACATCATGATATTAACGGAAAACAAGCCGGATATAAGGCAGCTACAACAACACTAGACGACAATGGTAAAGTTAGCACCTACAGCATCCACTCATAATGACCATGGGCACCTAGAACATGCCGGTTCTAAGCTGCTTGAACTTATTTTTTATATGCTTGTATATTAGGTAATTACATTACACAAAGCCGCCTTTGCGGTCACAAAATAAAAACTCTTTTTATAAAAATTTTGAATTTTTCTAAAAGCTTCATCCTAAAAGTATGCCCTCTTGTTGAATTGACGTTTTATCAGCTGTTGAGAATAGTACTAGATTTACTGTCAGTAACACTAAAAAAATTTCTCTTCAATTTCACTCCTATTTACAGAACTCTTTGGTAAGTTGCTCTTGCAGACCCGATGGAATCTCTTTAAACTTCCGGCTACCTGTGCGTTCTAACTATTGCGTTGTCCCTGTCCAATCTGCATATACTTGGCTTTGCTTTCATTTATCGCTTTAAACCGTGACAGCCTGCTGAGTTCTGCCAATTATGTGAATGTCATCGTTGTACGCTAGTAGTTGCACAGACTTTTGAAAGATTGTGCCTCCAGTGTTTGTTTGCAAGTTCAGCAAAATTCCTTCAAGTATGATGTTAAAGAAGCGCGTCGCCTTGTTTAAGTCATTTTCTGATATCGAGGGTTTCGGACGCCAGAACTCCTGTTGCGGGAATTGACTTTCTCTGTACCTCAGAATGGTTTCGAATAGAATCGGAGGCCGGAAAGGAATGTAATCGGGTCTTCATGGATATTTCCAAAACCGATTTAGGAAGTAGCGCTGGTGTCTTTCTGGAGGGCGACATGGTCAGATTTCACTCCTCCTTAGGAAAACTTGCAAGCGGAGATATACGCAGTTCTGATGGCAACGAACTATATTGTGAAGAATCAGTGGAGAGAGTGAAGCATGACTTCCTCCAAGGGTATTCGAGAATGCAATGCTTCTTTGAATACAGTCGAAAGATGGAATTTACTAAGTTTTGCTTGGAACTCAGGTCAAAATGAGATCACGGGAAATGAAACCGCTGATGAAGTTGCTAGGTAGGACTCATAGGAGAATTTTTCAGGACGCGAACCTACGTTAGAACTGCCTGAACAGAATCAGGGGAAACGTTGCGAACTGTGGTCAGGATCTCATTATAAGGATAGAAGTGCTGCCTATAAGGTGGTGCGGCTGGTTCTCTAGTCACCACTTTCAACTTCTCTGGTATCTAGATCCAGCATTAAATATGTAGACAATGTAACTTAGTGTGTTTTTGGACATAAAGGGGCACAGAGGTGTTTAGATGTGGTCAACAATTGCACTCCTACTATTTCAGTGAATCCCTCAGTGGCAATGTTGTTCTCCTCTTGATAAGGAGGAAGTTGTATCAACTTACCGAAGACATCATGATTCGCATGATTCGCTAAATCAACCTCTGTTAGAAGAGCATGCCAGTTTATTAGAGTTTCCATCCATATGAACATCACCCTCTCCTAGAACGATATACAAATAGTATGGTGACACTGAATGACTATGCAAGTCTCCAAATCTATGATAGTTACCCTGAACCTAATGAACATATTCTGTTTTTTCTTCTCCCATATTTTGAATACTTAATAAATCTTCTTTCTCTACCGTTGCCTACACTAGCATCTAAATTTATTACTCAAGAATACAGAAAAAAAAGTACTAAACAACTTAACTGCACCCATAAACAACAGTCTGACCACAAAAAAGGAATTCACCACTGCTAGGACAGTGAAATCACATCCAAAAGCGAAAACGGAAAAAAATCCAACAAATACAAAGTACCAGCCCAATGAACTGTGAATCGTTTAGCATACCACATACCTTCCCTGGCTTCAATACGAAGCCTACAAAACCCAAAACTGAACTAATGGACCACGCAAGCTCGTAACTCCTAAATATCCTTCGCTCCCATTGTCCTTCGGGTGTTCCTTTTAATTGTACCTTTTTGCAAGGTATCCGAAAATTTATATGCAATTTTCTCCATAGGTCATTTAGTTACACAAAGTCACATTCAAACCGCTCGTCCTGGTGTAACAGTCCTCGAAAATTACATTCATACGAGTGTACCCGGTGTCTATATACATATACGGTCCATTAAGGACAGACGAATGCAGGAACACACCGTATGCAATTCAGAATTAACTTCCAAATCGACATTGCCATTGTCGAGGGGGTTACTCTTGTTGCAACTGCAATTACAAGATACCCATGCTCTGTCTTTTTCTGGAGAGGGGGTTAATGTTTGTTCTAATGATGACTACTTACGTAGTTATCCTTTTGCGACAAAATCCTTGCAAATCTTTGCCAACATTTGGGTAATCTTATCGAGTATAAGGCTATAATACGAATACTTGACAAAAAAAATCCTTCAACCACAGCAACAATTACCGCATACTACGACTTGGAACAACAAATACAAGGACGAATCCCAGAACGGATACTATCTAGGCTCTAGAACGATTAATAGGACTTCTACCAGTATTGTCAGTTTGCAGGAAATTTCCCATTTTGAGATACCTCGAGGGTTATAGTGTTATTGGCTTTTGAGCTGTTTCATTTAAAACTTGAAACTCAGTACACTTTTAGCGGATCGGAACATTAATCTAAAGAAACGGAAAGCTATTTATGTAGCGCTACAGTCCGGGATGAGCCTGGGCCTTAACCATCAAGTTTCTCCAGTTAGTACGGTCTCGTAACAGCTGCCATGGAGGCACTTAAATTTGTTGACTTGCCCTCTCACTTGCGTGCGCCACCTTAGATGGGATCGTCTTCTGCTATGCGGTCCGTCGGGTTTAGAATCGAAGACTCTTTTGGTTGGAGCTCTGGCCCAAGACGTTGGAACCGTAGACGCTTGATTAGACTAATGTCTCTGTACATGTCCAAATGGTGGTAAAATCTCAATAGAAACGGGATCAAAGATCACACGCAGTATCTTTCTCCTGAAACAGCCGAGTACTTGTTCTTCCAAGGTCCAAGCTCCTAGGCCATTGAGAAAAAACGGGTAGATAAGGGTCTTGTATAAACCCAGTTTGGTCTTGAGGACTCTGCTACTCAGTTGCCTCCTGAGTCCAAGGAAACAGCGATTGGTAAGAGTAATTCTGCGTCTAATTTTGTTGCTGCTTGTAACAGCAGGGCCAAGTTAGATGAAGTCTTTAACTATCTCAAAGGTATTAAATAACTGCCAATGGAGTCTTTCTGCTCAAGTCCTCAAGTCCTTCCTTTTCTGATGGCAGCAAGTACTTAGTCTTGCCTTTGTCAGACTAAGCTGCATTGAGGGCTTAATTTAATTTTTGGTGGGGGCGAACGCCCCCATTTATTCGGGTTAATACAAGCTATAACTTAAAAATGAAACTTAAACTAAAAGTTAAAACTAAGGTTGGTTGGAGTGGTGAAGGAGAACGGATTTGAGGTAGGAAGTGATGCGGTGGAAGTCAAAGACGGTAGGGTTTGAGTTGATTTTTCGTAGCATATGGGAGATTAGTTCGTTCGCGCCATAGGAGGTGTGGTGGGTTGGCAGATAGAAAAGTCGAGGGGTACGTTAGTGTTGAGGAAAATAGAGTTGTGAAGGGATGCGCATTCAACATGACCTGAATGGAGTCGATGAATGAAGAGAAAGTCGCCTGCATCTCTGCGATCCTCAAGGGTGTTTAAGTTGATAAAGTTGAGACGGTTTTAATAGGGGGGCAGATGAAAAGGATCGTCCCAAGGCATACCTCGAAGAGCAAATCGAAGAAAACGGCGCTGGATGCTTGCAATTCTCGAGATATTAACACGATGATATATGGACCATACTTGACTGGCGTAGTCTAGGAGGGGGCGAACAAAGGTAATATAGAGGGACCTGATCACGTATGGGTTGGTGAATTCTTTGGACCACAGTTTTACAAAACCTATTGCAGAGTTGCCTTTGAGGATTATCCCATCCATAAGTTGAGCTCCCTATCACACAAAATGCCGAGGTCGCGAAGAGATTGTACGGAGGAGATACGTTGGTTGTGGAGAAGATAGAATCGGGGAGGAGATTGGTTCCGCTTATGTGAGAAGGTGATGGTTTGGCATTTGGCGATATTAAGATCCAAAGAATTTTTGAAGCACCAGGTCGAAAAACTATCAAGGTCTTGTTGAAGGAGGAAAGAGTCATGGGGAGAGGAAATGGTTTTAAAAAATTTGGTATCGTCGGCATTAAGGGAGACAGACGAGTGTTTGATGATCATATCGAGATCATTTATGGTTAATATAAAAAGAAGGGGACCGAGATGGCTGCCTTGTGGAACTCCAGAGGTGGATAAAATTGGAGCCGAGTGGGCTGACCTAAAACAAACACTGTAGAAACGGTTTTCGAGGTAAGAGGATATCTGCTCGTATTTTAACAGTATGAGTTTAAAGCCGAGGGCAGACAATTTGAAGATTATTAATCGATGAGAGATTTTATCGAAAGCTTTGCTAAAATCGGTTGCAACTACATCGACTTCGTTGCCATTCTCTAGGGCAGAAAGGGCAAAGGATACAAATTCAATGAGATTTGTGGTGGTTGACCTACCCTTTAGGAAGCCATTTTGTCTAGGGGAAATAAGTGATCTGCATTGGAAGCTTAGTGCTTCATACAAAATACTTTCGAAGAGTTTGGGTATATTTCATTCTTTGATCCTTTCTTGTGGATCAGGGTTATGAAGAAGGTTTTCCAATCTTGAGGAAATTCTCCTTGTGAAAGGGATAGACGAAAGAGATTAGAAAGGGCAAGGGAAAGAGAGAAAGAAAAACTGTTAAGCAATATGGCGGGGAGGCCTCTGGGCCGGGTGTGAATTCGTCATTGAGTTGGTGTAATTTAAATTCGATATAAGACGGGTCCAAGATATGAGAGAGAAGTGGATCTGGTACAAAGTAGTCGTTGGTGAGGGATTGTTTAAAAAAGGAGGCAAATAGGTTGGCAATGGTGAGTGGATCTGTTGATGACTTGTTGTTGAAAGAGAGGGAAGGAGGGTAACCATCGGACTTTCTTTTGTAGTTAACAAATTGGAAAAAGGACATTGTTAAGGTAGCGCTGGTAAAGGGAATCGTAAAGTTCGGTGAAATGAAGATAAGCACCAAGATACGAGTAGTTGGAATAGTCGGAAAAGGATCTGGTACGCAGGAAAACAGACCATAACTTGTTTCTCTTATTTCGTAAGAAACGAAGCTTGCAATGATACCAGGGAGGACTAGTAAGATGATGTTTTAAGGCGGGTAAACGGAAACTAAAGGGAAAAAGAATTAAATATTTCTTTATAAAAAATGGATAAGGCATCATTTATACTTGGGCTGTGAAAGTTAAAGAGGGATCTGCTGAGATAGTCACTGATTTTGTGAAAGTTTGCTTTATGAAAGTCGTGTGATGAGAGAGTTCTGGGGGGAAGAGAGAGAGAGAGCTATGTTCATCCAATCACATCCATGACATCAGTGTACGTAAGTCATATCACATATTACATTGAAGGTCCCGGCAAATCCGTTACCTATCTTTATGGAGTAGCGAGCAATTTCCATATTCATCCTGCACAAACTAAAGAGTTTACCAGGGATGTCCCCATTCACCCTGTAATATGCGGCTTTGAAGTCGACGAATAGAGGGTTAGTGTCGACTGAATGACAGCAACGTCTTTCCTAAGCATGTGGAGCTTCAATTCGACCATAAACTAAAAGCAAAAGATACTACAAGGTCCCAAAGGTAGTAAAGATTGTTGTTCGTTCGTCAAAAATATTAGAAATTCTTCCTCATCCTCCATCCCAACGCTCAGTTATAATGACATTCCAGCAGTTACCTCTTTGTATAAGGTGAATCTGCTTGCTATACGGTTTGCGGTCAGCTCAACACTTCTACATTGTGCTTTGTCTCCGCCTACACTTTAGTGCGACGAATCTTCAATGGGACGAATTCACTTTCGCATTCGTGTAGTAGTAGGGTTACTTAACATTCACAAATCCGCTGGTCCAGATGGTATATCTCCCCTTCTTCTGAAGAGATGTTCTTCCTCGCTGGCAAAATCACTGCGAACACTTTTTCATCAATCCTACTCTTTAGGACTCTTTCCAAGCAGATGAAGAACAGCATTTGCCCAGTTCGTCCCTAAATCTTCTCTTCTCTCTCATCCTATCGGTCATGGAAACGCTGCTAAGCCGTCAGCTCATCGAATATCTCGAAACGCCAAAACTTCTCAATGACCGGCAGTACGGAGGTATGTTGTATCCGCATTTTCTTGACTTCGTCCAAACTTCTTTTTCCTAAATTCGAGGATACTTGCTGGACAAAAATCGCTCTTTTCAAGGTACAAAGAAAGTTTTCAATTGTTTCCCCATGCTTCTGAATCATACAATACATTAAGACCAGGATGGCAATGGCCTTATGCATGAAAATCTTTGGTTGTACGGGTTGATGAAAGGATTTACTAGCCACTATTTATATTGAACTATTCATTGTAATCTTTTTCCAAATGTTTAGCAACGTCTGGGTGGTTTTCTGGTCTGACATATTTACGGTTAACGTGTTCGGCATTTTTAAAAATTGATATAAAGGCCATGGGTACCTCACTAAATGACTAAAATGCGCTTGAGATATTCAAATAGGCGTTCGAAATGATCGATATATTTTCAGAGACTTAAGGACTTTCTAACAATGCCATCACAATTAATTCATTGGAATAGTAAAGGTTGATCCACCACGAAGCAAGGTGATGGAACTTCTGATGATAGTGGATCCATTTTGCCGTTTTCATCTTGAAATTCATCTTGAAGATGTCATGGAACCATTACTATGAAATACTCGTAGGTAGAGGGTAATATCCGGTCGAGAAAGTGGGAAATTTTAAAGTAAATTCAGGTCATCACTGGTGCTTCCACTTTCATATTCTCGACTATCCGCTGTTCGTCCTTGTTATCCACTTGGATTATCCTTGTGGAAACTATAGAATTTCATTAATAATTCTCGCCAAGGATATGATAATGCAGCACTAGTGCCAGTGCCAGCCTAGTGCCGGAAACTATTACTTTAATATGGGAGAAACAAAAAGCACCCAAAACCTTGTATTCATACAAGTGTACGAGTATCTACGAGTATAGTACTTCACTTAGGCATATTCCATGGCGCAACTACTGGCAATGCGCATTCATATTCGTATCCACATCCCAGCACTAGGCTGTTGAAACAAAACCAATTAAAATTTGGCCGTCGTCCAATTCTAATTCACAATTATTATTGTTATCCTGTTTTCGGTTTTCTGAAAGACTACTACAAGATAGACGAGCTGAAGGACAGCACATGCATACGACGGAATCTCCAACCACCAGTGGTACAAGTATATTCGTACGAGTAGAATAGAATTCAAGTGAGCTGAGGAAAGTTGAAAATTCACATTCGTCCTGGCATACGACGAACAACCGAGGATGCAGTCAGTATAGTGGCAATGTGTTAAAGTGTGCTGTTTGCACGTCCTTAAGGACCTTCCCGGATGCTACTAGTTTCACAGAGAAGAACTCTGAAGAACTTTGAAATGAGGAGGGCAACACGGAGATAAGAATGCCAGCCAACAACCAGCTTTTGTCTAATAACAATAATTCGTCGTTTATTTCGAAGAGTTTCCGACTTTATTCATTTGTCCTCGTTGCCCTTGCTGTCCTGGTAATTCGTTCCGATTGTCATAGCCGTTGGTGTAGTTGTATCATAGTTGTAGTTGTAGTCGCAGTCGAATAAATAGCTTCTTGACTTTTCGTGGTCTCTGTTTGTGTTTTGGGTTTATTCAATGCCTAATGTAGCGAGAGATAATTGAAGATTTACTCCTTGTTGCAGATCGTTGCATATCGTTTTATGTTCGCTCAAGAGTTTTATCTCTTTTAGACCGAATGTCCTTTACCATATACGAGTACAGATACGAGTAAATTCGCATGGAGTATGCAATGCACTATGCGGGCGAATGGTAAGGGCTTGCTCTTGAGAATGAAGTGTTTTCACATATATAATGTCTCAGAGGAGGGCACATGCTATGCACACATGCACACTATTTTAGTGGGGAGTAATAAATTTGTTCAAGGATAACCATCACTTTCCAACTGCAAACTGGATTCAGAACACTGAAGATGTCTACTCTCCATAGAAATGCCTTACAAAGTTGTATTACAGATTGTTTAGGGAAGAGACGGTGCTTTACACGACTGCTGTGTGGATTGGCTACTCTGGGGTTGCATGGGATAGTGAACACGCAATTTGTCAGACATCGTCGTCGTTGTCCTTGTCGTCGCCAATAATTACAACAAACCCATTGATTTGAGATATTTCGTTGTAGAGTTGGCTTCAATGCGGGGAGGACTTCTTACAATTAATTGCGATTTCGGTGGGATTCTGGAAGAATTTGATAAGGGAAGTCCTTATTTGTGGGCCGAAAGATAATTTTGATCTTGAGCAAATAACTAATTCACTTCTATTGTTTGTTAACTGTGACTGAGTTGACTATTCTGGATGTTAAAGTAAGAACTCAAATTGGTTTTCATTTTTTACCCCAGGAAAGGAACTTTTCCCTTCTTCGGAACTGAACATTGTTTAAACACAAAGTGGCCAGGGGATGTACGTAATTGGCAAAATAATTCGTAGTCATTATTAAAAGTACGTCGGCCGTAATGTGGAACTTGTAAATCAACAAAGGGGAGGTACTCGTATTCATGTTCGGCTTTAGGACTTTGGGAAACAGTTCAGCCCCAGCTCTGTGTCTCTTATCATATTGCAACCTGGGACAGTGGACAGTGTGACGAAACTGCCAACCCTTTTTAGACAATAGATACCTTGTCAGCTGTAGTAGATATCATATGAAATACTCGTAGGTTTAGGCTAAAAAATTTCCTCTCAAAACATTGATAACTGTGGAACCATAGTCACAGCAGCATTGAAATGGTAGTCATGGAAGGAAAACAAACCGGAGTAGGAGATTCTGAACAGAAATATGGGGATCTAAACTTTTTTCTAGCGTACTAGGAAGTCTTGTATATTGAGGAGCCACTGACAGCTAATTTCAAGCCCGGACCTCACTCAGGCAATTTATAATATATTATTAAAACTTAACTGCAGCCACTGAAATGCGTGTGCCTTTTGCCTTTGTGCCTTTAGCTCGGGATTTTTTTGTCGCAGATTGCAGGGTGAAAAGGACAAATGTTAAATGCTCAGTACAGTCCAGAGAGCCAAACTGTAACACTTAATTTACTTGGAAAAGAAAACAAATGGCCGGATTTCGAAATGTGAATTCCCTTTTCGACTTATGAAAGGAGCTCTCCCAAACACCGATTTTCTTCGACTACAGAGTGAGTCAACGTACAAGACGACGCTAATAATTACCCCTCGCCAACCAGGGCCAATGTCTTACTTAACGCCGGCAAGCCTGCCATAAGGCAATGCTACCATCACCAAGAACAGCCTCATATGAGTATTTTCAAAATACTCTAGTGGTCATGCACTGAAGCAAGTATTCAACGCCTATAAAAATCTTAGCTGAGGATGGGGTGCTTGTTATATTTAACAAGCTATCTTCTAAAACTAAATGCCTAATAGAGATATTTCGAAGGCCGATTTCAAAGCTAAGGTAACCGCGCTCAAACACGTGATTAGAGTACACGGTCTCAGATACCGATTCGGGACGTTTGTTGATTCTATATGCCAACCACCTAATCATCGTAAGCACACTGATTGAGTCTAACACTTGCCATAAGATCAGCTAAGAACTCATCCGAGGTAGACAGTGAACCAGATATATTCAATTTCCAGTAACTAACGATTCAGAAATTGTATTTCCGACGTCCGAAAGAAGCTAACTTTAGAATGAAACGCTACCAGCATCTTATTTTAGTCCAAGTACGTTTTGGTACTGCATTCGTTGATTGCACTGACGTCCTTACAATTCAGAGACCGCCTCCAACCACATAAGTACTGTAGTTCTCAGTACGCAACTATGAACGACCACTGTAGATCTATAAAAGTGATGTGTTATGAAATATCGATAAGAGGCACAGACACCACGGACCGATTAAGGCCCACAAGTATAACAAGGCATTAGACATGGATGGACTCCGTGTGGGAGAAGCTCAGCCGCTCCCAAAACCCCTCACGCAAGTGCATGTCAAAATTATTGTTTCCCCCACACGTTCTACTCGTTAAGTTGCAAAAAAAAGGGAAGCTGTCGAGATATTTGTGTCCTTCCGGCTGGGGCTACAATTATTGCGAGTTCTGCTCTTGATTTATCTGTAAAGACTATAGAAACACATTCCGATTTGTTGTAGAGAAAAGCGTCGAAAATAAAAGTCCCTTTTACCTGCTTGGGAAGTCGGGGAGCTTGGATTCATATAAACAGCCTTCTGAAAGATAATTTTTCCTGGTAAAATCATCGCTGTTATTGAGGCTAAATGTGAAGATGTAACGTGTCAAATTCTATACAATGGTCAGCTGTAACGTGCTTGAAATCCAAGGCGTTGTGCAGCAGGACTGCTTTTTTTCATTGCATTTTTCCTAGCGACATTTAACGATGTTACGTTTGTGACATTGTCAGAAAAAAACAGAAGATTCTAGAGGACAAAAACTTCTTAGCTAAGACTTTTGCCAAACTACAAACAAAGAGCTATGAACTAGCATCAGATGATCCAAAATTGAACAGTGTATACGAGGAAAATAGGACCAAGGATAAATGCTCCAAAAACTAAAGTTGTAAGCTTTTCAAACTCTTTCACGAAACTTAATACTGCTGGACATGAGGCTGATCAATTTGACAGTTCTCCTGTCTCCGTGGGCAAGATATGCGTTCTGTAAGCTGCGTCCTTAATTGTCTCAAATGCATTTAATACTACGACAAAAGTACGACTGTCGCTTCGACGTTGAGACAGTTCATCTACATATATTGGTGCAATCCTTCGGAAGTAATCATAGCAGTTACTCAAAAGTTGCAGATCTCCTTAACGTTGTTATTAAAATAGTTTTCTTGCCACACAATCTCCAACAGCTCCTCAGAACAGATCAGAAACAAAAATGAATAGACTGTAAATGGCGAAGGACCTACGGCCTTCTGGGTGGCCATTTAAATTAACAGAAAAATGCAGAATTTTTTTTATTTTAATCTAAAGTACAGACCTTGAGGTTAGTAATGGGATACAATATCTGCCAAATGACAGCCTCGGCTCTGTTTGCAAATAATAATTTTTTTGATGAAATTTCTCATTACATTTTTGCATAATTGTAGCTATACCATATATCGCGAATAACAGCTCTGATATTTTCTTTTAGCCCATGAATTTTTTTTGAACTTTATTTTTAACATAACCTCAAAGGAAACAGCTTAATGGTTTTAAATCGCACGATATCCCAATTGGGATATCCTTTTCGACAAATCACACGTACTCGAAATTCGTCACGCCATAGGACCAGTGTTTCATCAGCTGTGTGACATGCGGCGCCATCCTGGTGAAAATAAACCTCGTCCACGGTCATAGCATCAATTTTTGGCAAAAAAGGCCAGTCAGCATTGTTCGGTAATGCAATCCATTCACTGAAACGGCCGCACTAACACTCAGAGTGTTAAAAAATTAAGATCTTGTTCATTCATTTCCAGCACCCAATCAGCGAAAGAACGTTGTTGTGCGTGGTCCGCTGGGTTGATTTATTGTGCCAATTGGTCCTAATAGTCATGTAAGCCAAGATGTTTATGCAAAATGCGGTACAAAGTGCTTGCGGATGCACCCAAATCCTGTGATCGTCTCGTAATGAACACACCTGGGTTTTCAGTCACACTCTCAGCTACGGCGGTGATATCTTCAACTGACCTTGCCGGACGAACACGAGTTGCAGTTTTCAGACCACTAACCTCTCCAAGACGTTCAAATTTATCGATCTAATTCACTATAGCTGTGCGAGAAGGCGATTGATGATGACCAAAAGCAGTACGAATTTTACCAAACTTTTACGCCTTATTTTCATCGTTTTTGTAGTGAATTTTCACTATTTCAACACTTAGTGTGAGTATGTGTCCACCCATTTTTAATAAGCCCCTAGTTTTTACTTATCAAAAATCATCACAATGATAGTTGAGTATTGACAATTCAACAATGTCGCGAAATTCAAAATGACACTTCTTGTTGGATGATCCTCTACTCGTACAATGCAAAGTTTACTTTGTGAAATCCGATTGCAAAGTCAAGCAAGTGAACGGATCGTACTAGGAGAAATAAGCTCAGAACATTTAAGTAGTAATCGATGGCATTTGGGATGTTTCGAGGGAGCTGATTCGCATTCTGGAAAACCCATCAAGTCGCCAATACGCCCAACAGGGTTCACGGAAATTAATCCAATCAGTGAGAATGTGAAAAAAACCCTGTACATGTGTGTTCTCTGGGCAACTGTCACCAGTTGCGCAATCCAAGATGGTTGGGATCTATGTATTTTCACTTACGGCGAAGTCTTCTTCTATTGCGTTGTAACGAGTGAGAAGATAGCAACGATAGTTTTTATGTTACAATTGTTATGTTTCAGCAGCTGTCAAACTTGCCAATGACATCTAGCTGTCAAAATATCCAGTAAGTTTGCCATTTCTCCGTGCATTGTTTTAAGCTTGTCGAACGTGCAGAAATTATTAAAAAATATCAAAATTCCGGCTCAGTTGCAACGTGAATTTTATCGTGAGGTCGGTCGTCAGCATGGCTTCAGTGTACAGGCGATTCGTTGTACCATGGAAAATTTTGAGCGTGAGTACACTCTTTTGTATTTGAAGCCACCAACCAGACAGACATTGGTGCCAAATGAAAAAAACATAGCCGCCGTACCTAAAACCCAGAAATGTCGATTAGACGCCGATCAGCTGAATTGGGCATCGCCAGAGAGTCAACTCGGCTTATTTTGTGATTGGATTTGGGCCTGCATCTGTATAAGATTGTGCTGACGCAAGAATTCAACTAGAAAGACCATAGACAATGCCGTGAGTTCGCTAATTGGACACTCGAAATATTGGCCGGAGATTCGGATTTTGTCCAAAAAATCATCTTCTCGAATGAAGCCCATTTTTGGTTCAGCGGCTATGTCAACAATCAAATTTGCCATTATTGGAGCGAACACAATCTACAAGTGTTCGGCCAAGCATCAGTGCAACAACAAGGATTGACTGTTTGGTAGGGTTTATGGCATGGCGGCATCATCTGACCTTACTTCCTTCGAAATAAAGAAGGACACACTGTTACCGTCAATTGCCTCTGCTTGAAGCATTCGTTCTACATGTCATAGTCACCTTAGGTGAATGAGCGGCATTTTCTGACCAGATCAATGTCACTAGGTGTGTGAATATGAAATGTCCATTTGACTAACAGATGGCATAACTGCTATATATGGTGTGGGGGCACACTAGCACCCTGGTGGTGAAATTAAAAACGATCCTTAAAATTGAAACGTAACTAACTTCACAAAATTATTCAATACGTTTTCAAAAACTGGTCCTTTTCTTCTTTGCTGATTCTTCCTGGTTTTCTTTTTGTGAACGATTGTGCTAGTTTTTAAAGTTTAAATTAAATAAAGTTGAAGTGATTTATTTTCTTGTTTTTGTTTAACTTTCTTGTATTTACAAAATATTTAAAGTTTATTATTAAGTAGCTGCTAGACCGCTACAATGGTTTGTGTCAATGATAACAAATCTTGTATTGTATTTTTTAGGGTAAACATCTGTCAATAAAACCAGTACCATATGTCATTGGTTGTGATTGTACAAGCAACTTTATTTTTTGTCGCCTTGAAAATGCTGAATTTTGTGCCAGATAAGGACCATTTGCGGGCAGATTTATTATGTTATCTTTTTCAAAGAATACCGCTGCTGAAAGTCATCGATTGTTAATGGAAATTTGTGGTGAACATGACTTATGAACATTGGTTTGTTCGTTTCATAAGTGGTGATTTTGGCATCGACAACAAAGACAGTGGGAGACCAGAGAAAAAAAATTCAAAGATGCAAGATTGCCAGCATTATTAGATGAAGACTCGACACAAGAACAGCTCGCAGAAGCATTAAAAGTTAATCGTACAACTGTTTCCAAACGTTTAAAAGCCCTAGGAAAGATCCAAAAATAAGGGAAATGTGTTCCCTGTCTCCAAAAAGAGACATCGAAAGGTAGAAATTCAGAGATTTCGAAATTTTGCTTGATTGGCACAAAAGCAAGGGGTTTTGTATTGAATTCTTACTGGCGAAGAAAAGTAGACCTATTTCGACAATCGTAAAAAATCATGGGTAGACTCAGGCCAATCACCAAACTCGTAACCAGTACGCAATATCCATATAGAGTAGGTTATGCTGTGTAATTGGTAGGACCAGAAGGGAATGGTATACTATGAACTGCTAAAAACTAGTGAAATGATTTGCAAATATTAATAGGGAAGTTATGCCCCACCCGCCGTATTCGGAATAGCACATATTCACGCTCCTAAAGGTTGATGCGTTGTGCCAATGATATCAATGTCATTAGCATACACAAGTATTATAGTTGGCAGACTTTTGGAAAAATGTGCCTATGGCGCGGAGTTGCGAGTTTCACGCAATTTTGTCTGGTATGATGTTAAAGAAGTTATATGAAGGTGCATCACTATTTTTTGGCACTTTTAATCTCGGTGAGATTGCCTACAGAATTTATGGATCAGCGATTATTATTCTGCAGAAAATGGCGACTTTGTCAGGGATACAAAAACCACATATGCTTCTGTACAGCTCGTCTCTACAAATGTAGTCATAGAGGAACATGACCTAAGATCCATGTGCATCAAGGCAAGACGTCGCGCACACAGCACCAGGGAGGAAACCCTCCCTACAGCAGCGTCATGAGATATAAGTGGACAGCAGACGTGCTTTAAAGAAGGCCATTAAGCGTAGCAAGCTGCGGTCTTTTAAGGAGCTCTGCGCAAGCGGGCACATGGAAACGTGGGGGATGGCCTACAAGATAGCTCTAAACACAATGTAAGAGGAGGTAGGTCGCCGCAACCAACACACCCTCCCCTAATGAACAAAATTGTGGCCACACTGTTCCTCAGGACGGTGGACAAAATCTCGCACCACGCCCCGTTAGCAAAGGGACTGATCCCGGAAGTAAGTATAGCGGAAGTCCTCATGGCGATGAATCGGCTTAAGCCAAATAAGACCCCGGGCCCAGATGGCATCCCGAGCGTGTCACTCGCTGTGGACATAAAGGTAAACCCGGCCATTTTGCAAGGCTATTCACCGCATGCCTGAAGGAAGGCACGTTCCCGAAGCAATGGAAGAGGCAGAACTTGGTCCTGATTTCCAAGCCAGGGACGAATCCCCAAGATCCCTTGGGATATCGACCAATCTGCCTCTTGGACAAACTTAGAAAAACATTCGAAGGCGTCAGCATGAATCGTCTGAATGAAGCTTTGGAATGTCCCGGCGATCTGAATGAGCAGCAGTTCGGCTTCTGAAAACACAGATCGACCCTGGATGCCATCGAGATGGTCTTCAGCATAGCTCGAGATGCTACGGCTGGAGAAAGATGGAGAGGCGGTTCCAAGAAATACTGTAGCCACTTTGGACGTGAGGAATGCTATCAACTCAGCCAGATGGTCCCGTATCGTAAACGCACTGGAGGCCTTTGGGGTACCAAACTACCTCCAGAGAATCGTGCAATACACAACGGATGTCGGTGTACAGCATTACAAAGTCACATGCGGAGTCCCCCAAGTCTTGGTGCTGGGCCCTATCCTTTGGAACGCAATGTACAACAACGTGCTCGAGATTGCATTGCCCGAGGAGTGCACGATAGTGGGGTACGCCGATGACCTGGCCGTAGTGGTTGTGGCCAAGACTATTGAAGAAATAGCTACAAGAAGCACGGAGGTGGTCGGCACGGTGACCAGTTGCTTGCAAAGAAATGGATTGGACCTGGCCGCACAGAAGATCGAAGCAGTCCTCTTGACCACAAGGAAAAAAAGAGAAGTGTTTTCCTTCGAGTGGCGATCAAAGCCTTTCCTGCGATACCTGGGAGTCCTCCTAGACGCAAGGATCTGCTTTAAGGAGCATCTAAAGCAAGTAAAAGGTAAAGCCGACAGGATCACGATGGCTTTGTCCCGGATAATAGCAAATACATCGGGCATCCTGTTTAGTAAGGGAAGACTGCTAGAAAAAGTCACCAGTTCGGTGATTTTATACGCGGCTCCCATCTGAGCATCGGCAATGGCTAAGCGCTCTTACGCGGCCGGAATAATTTCCACACACCGCCTGAGCGCATATAGGACCGTCTCCGATAACGCTGCATGCATGCCGCCAATCGAATTGATTTTGGAAGAGCTGCAGAAAATCCTACGGGACAACCTGTCAAAAGAGGATGCCCGGCGTAATACAATTCGTGCATGACAAAGTAGCCCTAGATCCCCAACGTCGATGAATGGCTGCAGAGGAGACATGGAGAGGTAAACTACTACCTCACGCAAGCCTTCAGCGGACATGGCTGCTTTAGATGCTATCTCCATCGATTCGGTATTAAAGATGATCCTCACTGTCCAAACTGTGAGAGAACAATAGAGAACAATTCTCGTGCCCGAGATTCGAGCATATCAGGAGCTACATTAACGAAGCGATCGGGGAACCAACTTCAGCGATAAACCTGGTCCCCAGTATGTTAAGCAGCCACCGGAAATGGCAGGCTATTGAAGACTCAATCGTTACATTGATGATGAAGCTGAGAGCTGTAACTTCTCCACATACTTGACAGTGACGACTAGACGAACGCTTTGAGTCTTTGCTCAGCACATTCTTCTGACGAAATACATAACGGTGCTCCTGGAGAAGCTTCCCGTCCGGACGATGAGGACATGTTTTTAGTGCGGTTAAAGTCCCACACTGATTTTTAGGCTTTCAATGCTTTGGCAAATCTCTAAGGGCACTTAAACACAAGAGAGACACTGATGCTTGTATAGTTGGTGTAGTTCATAGAGTATCCTTTTTTGTGGATCAGGTAAACAATGCTGAGGTTCACTTAGCCACGGCTATTTTATACTGTTCAGATCTTGAAAATAATTTTAGTGAATACTTATCTTAGAGAGTTAACAGCTTTGCTCTATATCATTTCGGTAGAAAATTTTGACCTTCATCGACTAGATTTGAGTGGTTCTTTCTTCAAAATAGCATCATCCAAGTAGCCTCCCTCCACTGAACAGTCTACAAAAGTGGATCTTTCATATGCTCAGCCAGAATGAGACTCTGCTTCTAAGTTTCCTTGCTCATCTCTGTATGTTTCTGTTCCGGTCGTCTTGGCTTGACACGTTCTTTCAATTTTTTGTTAAACTTTTATGCAATGCTCCAGGGTAACAACTGTCTATTTCCTTGATTCTGTAGTTGTCATGCTCCTTCTCTTTCCACTAGAGGATACGAGGTCTTTTCCTCCTCCTTTGCTCATAGAGCTTACAATCCATTTTTGTCTTTCTATGTTATTGGGTGAGACCGAGATATCCACTATTGGCTTGAGCTCAGAGAACTAAAGTCATATCTTCAGCAGATGGAAGGACTCTGTACAAAGGAAGTATCTGAAAGAGTTTATTGCAGACCTACTATCGACAATTTTCGGCACAGAATTCTTGTTATTGATCATAATAATGAGCTGATTCACGGTTTCAATACTTCCAGCCACGAAAGAATAAGACTAGCCAGATCTCCGTTCGACTTTGTAGGCAACGTAGCTCATAGTTTGTTTGGTGTACTTGACCAGGAACATGCTCAGCATATTCAAGATCAGATTAACAAACCAACGGGAATCTCATTTGGCAAATCTAATTAAAAAACAGAGGTTTATTCAACTTTAAACATCCTTAAACGAAACACGATCGAAATTCACCAACAGTTCCAGGCATTGAACAATTATTTGGCAAAGACGTTTAATGGCATTGAAAAAACACAGAATGCTCTCAGCGTTAACCAACACTTGTCATCTTTGACTTCTTACTTAATCCTAGTTGTGACAAATTTCGAACGCACGCAAAATATTCTTCTTGATGTTATACTTAATCTGAATCACGTTAAGATTAATCCACAACTGATAACGCCGGCGCAGCTCAGTAAACAATTGCAACTCATTCAAGGAAACTTTCCATCGACGTTAAGCCTACCAAGCGTGTCAGTATTAGACATGTTCAAATTAACAACATTAAAGGGGCGCACCTTAAATGACTCCATCGTATTTGAAATGCTTATACCACTTTCAGGCAATCAAGAATTTCAATTGTTCAATCTCATTTCAGTTCCGATTATTCACAACAGCACAAGCGCCTTGATTAGCATATCAAAGCCCTATTTAGCAGTTACTCTTGCAAGGGAAAAATTCTTTGGACTTACTGAAATGGAGTTATCATCTTGCAAGATAGTTTCAGCAAGGAACTACCTGTGCACGCAGCTGCTTCCAACTCAACTTCACGAGGGAAACGTCAAAACCTGCGAAATGGCTCTTCTAAACCATGAGGATGACGCGTTGACTGCTTGTATTCTAAATGAATCTCCACCACAGGATCGATGGATAGGTCTTAAAAAATCAAATAGTTGGATTTTTTCATTAGTTTCCAACAAAACAGGTCATCTCATTTGCCAAGGAGTAACCAGAAGCATATCGCAGATAGGCAATGGGGTCATCGAATTCAAAACACCTTGTACTCTGAAAATTGGGAATACAATCATCAATGGTCGAACCGCTTACAATACCACGGTAACAAACTCATTCATTCCAAGCGCTAAACTAAACAGCTGGATTTCAACTCGCAATTCCTCCATTGAAGCTGCCGCTCCACCAGAAATAAAGGGTATCGATGAAACTCAATTCACTAATCTAAGAAAAAGGGTTGAAGATTTTATAAACGAGTCCAAAGCAAACGGCGAGCGAATGTCAATGAATGTTTATGACTACCACCATTACGGCTTGACTTATTTGATATTGGCTGCTGTCATTGGGTTGATTATGTTTTATTTTTACCGCTTCAGGAAACCAAGACCATCACCAAGACGCACAGCCGCTCGCTTTGAAGCCACTTTATAAGTTGAGAGTTGGAAACCCTCAAGAAGGAGGAGTATGTTCAAACTTGGATCATATTTTATGTATACAATGCAAATATCTAGATTAAGTTTGTTGTAACGAGAGCTACCGTGTGATAGGCAACATCAAAACTGTGGGAACCAAATTTTCTCTGTACTGACAATTTGTAATACAAGCCCGTGTGGTTTGTACATTTTACCTGGTCCCACGGCTCAAATTAATATTTGAGCTTCTTCAGCTTCAGCTTCTCGCATTAGATGTAATGTTTTATTATAATGAAAAATAAAGTCACTAGTTTGTGAGACATCAGCGAGTCAACATCAATTTTGTTTGTTTGTTCATCCTCCTTTGCTATGTTAAAGTTAAAGCCACATAAAATGTTCAACTCACTGAATGTGTGCTTTATAGAACGAGAATACTAGAGGGCAAGGTATGACTTCTACACGACTCCCGGTGTCTATTCCACTATCTTTACTTCAGCAATTAATTACAGAAAAATTATTGTATAAAGGTGCTTTCAGTGTAGCCATTGTTTTGGTTCACAAAAATAACAAAACAAATCAAAGAACCATTTGCTTATGCCTCCATAGGTTGTTGACATCGACTAATTTTCCTCAAACTCTCGTTTGTTAACAAAAACTCGGATGAAAGGATTCAAATTCGGATTCTTAATTAACCAAAACTCAACCACGAGTGAAAAGTAGACATACTCGTTACTCGTCCCCATATCTTTACACAGAACTTGCATAAATAAAAAAATAAAGTAAAAAAGATTCTTATTTGCTAAATCAAAGCAAACAAGCCTAGCCGATCAGACAATACAAAACAGGACACATGTCCTTTTTCCCTTCAATTATTTTTTCGACTAAACAATTGACTGTTGCCAAACAAACGTGCATACTCATACTCTGTCAGATAAATTTACGAATGCGAGTACATTCACCGAGTGCAACAACTCATCCTCCTCCTCTCCTGAATATCTTTTATCTTCGACAGTCTCTGTAGAATGTGTAGATTGTATAGAAAAATTATTACAATCCTCGTTGAATGTAAAAAAAAAGAAAAGGATAATTTAGACATTTTGTCATTATGTGCAATTTGTTCTCTGACCCCCTCTAGTTTTGTCGTCGCAAAATTTATGCGAACATGTCGATGTCTCAAGAGATACATTCGAAAGTCGACGAAAATATTGAAGTTAGCATGTTTCCAGCAGTCGGTCGGTCCACAGACTTGGCTACTGGATTTCGTGCAACCCTCGAAATTTGCCAAAATGAGTTCCGTTGTGTTGTTGGATTTCGAGGACCACGCATTCAAGGGGTGAATTAACAATTGGGAAGACCTCCTCCTGCTCATTCCAGTCTAAATACAACAACCTCCACCTTCTCGATATGTGTGCAAACTGCAAATATCATATTGTCCTCTTTTTTTTTGTCGAAACTTCTAGTTCTTGTTCTTCTTTGGTTAGTCCTATTTTATGGATAAGAATCCAACATTGCCACTGCCATCGACGGATACTTCTTTCTGAGAACATTATCGTCAGGCATACATCTGTTGTATTGTGGTGATGAAAATTTTCTATAGCACAAAGGATGTTTCCATCGCCATCGACACCAAACGATCACCACCATCATCACCAACTCGACACTGAACAAGGACATGGAACAAAACGACGAGGGTGTGACGTTTATTTGATTTTCGAATGAATAAGTTGTTAAGGAACGGAAACCCCCTGGATAAACTTACTCGTATTCACGCACTTCCTCTGCATCCTCTGTAACTCGAAACGAAAATGAGAATAATAGCGACTTGATTTGCAGATACGAGTGCACATTAATTTTTCGATTTCAGTTTTCCGTTTTTTTTTTTTTTTTTTTTTTTTGTCGTTGATGCCACGTCCTTTTAATGGCGATAAAACAGTTTCCCATAATCCGATTAATATCTCCAGGATTTCATACGAGTATGATATGTTTGACGGCGCACTATCCAGAGGACTAGGGACATGTAGTACTGTTCGCACTGTTGGTTGTCTGGCACTAGTTTTTGGTTGACAATTGACAGCGAGTGTTAATTCGTCATCAGGATGTTTTGTAATTGGATTTTTGTTGAAGCTGTGGATAGTGACGATAACTGTAGAGGGGTTTTTTTTTTCGACAGAAATATTGGCAACCACATGAATTAATGGGTGGAGGGCGTATCCGCAAATGAAGGCGTTTACATGCCCTGGTAGGTGGTGCGCGTTAAGCCGTGTCATTTGCAATTTTCAATGCTGTTGAGTGTTCCATTGATGAGATTTCGATTTCGAATTTGATTCTCATAACTTAATGATTGTGTTGCAAGAGCAATCAGGGATACAAGCTGATTGTAGGCAGTTTTCACGCTGACAGAGGTTGGTCTGCATTAAAAATGAAAGCTTAAGCGTTTTTCCATTTTAGATATCGACAATCTCTTGATTTGAAACGAGTGCTTGGGTTAATCGTATTAACTTAGCCATCGACTGGGAGAAAAAACCTTTGAAATCTTCCAGCGTTTCAGTTCGTTGTCTAAAGTTCATATCTCCATCGACCACATTGATTTTGATGGCGTATAACATGGTTGGATTCATGTCCTTCAATGTCAAGAACGACGATGATATGGTGGGGATTACTTCATTTGAGATTCTTCAACATATCCGGAGCTCAGGTCGTCTGAGGATTTTTCAGCATTTAGACAGCATATTGAAACGAAGATGCTCTCATGCACCTATAGAGGCACTAACACTGTCCTCCGGAGGATCTAGTCTTCCTGGTTGAGGATTGTGCCGATGATTAATCTACCCGATATCGTTGTAAAGCAACTAGTAGCCTCGGATTTGGATGACCCAACTATTTGATGTTGTTTGTTGATGGCAAAAGAAAAACGCACAGCAATTTTTGGTTATACACATGGAAAGTTCGTATCCTTGATTGTCCACATTTAGGTGAACCGGAGGTCCTAAATTGCTTCAATGCGGATATCCAAGACGTGTTACGTTCTACGGACAGAAGAAGGATGGAAAAATATGACATCCACTATGGTAAATACAGAAAGCAGAAACAACTCGACGACTGCTGTCGAAATGTCATAAGAACTCAAGTTTTTCACGTTTCAACATTAACCAAGGGACAGTCTACTGTACAAGAAACCTCCAACCAGACTGATTATTGATCGACCCTATCTTACCTGATTTAGTGTTCAGGACCATCACCTATTTGTAGAAAAGGTGCGCCTACGAATACCTCAGACGTCAAAGCATCGACAAAGTGGGATGAGAATATTTAATCACAAAAGACTGTCAGAACCCTACTTGATCGTAGCGCAGAGGACTTGTGGAAACATTATCGGAATGACATCTGGAATTCCACATCTAATGTGATAGATCAAGTTACTTGCTACACGTTGAAACCAGCAAAAGTGTGCCATCCATCACACATAGGATCAAATAGTTCGTTAATTATCGTCCCGATCGTAATAATCCCCATTTTTCCAATTTCAGATCTGTAGTTATTTGGGGGAATGAACTTTTCACTTGCTGAAGGGTGTGGCGTCTCTAAAACCTCGGCCACCAATATATGGGTCACGGTGGCCTGTATTAGTTGCTACAGATGGGGTCGCCATCAGACGAAGCTGAGCACATGGTGTCCCACCTTCACGCCAAGAAGAAGGTTCTTCTTTTGAGATGTGATGCTAATGCAAGACACTCATTATGGAGGTGAGCTGACACTAAAAACCAATAACTTCGAATATATGGTAGATAACTAGAGACTATCCAATCTTGAATCCTTTGTTGAACCTAGAAGGATACTCTTCAATGTGAGCTTCTCTTTAACTTACCGGTCATGCTCCAGAAGAACTTGGAGAAGGTACTGCCCTGAATAACGGTCATTTATGGTGGCTCCCTTTAACGCAACCACATTCTCTCGACCTAGAGACGAGTTCAAGTCGTTTTCATCCCGGTAAAAAACGACAAAAGAGACCTTAAGTCGGCCAGGGGTTTTAGACCCATTTGCCTTACATCTTTCAGACGCAAAACATTAGAACGTGTCCTGCACATGCATATACGGGACTTCCTCAAAAGACTTCCTAAATCAAAGTCCCAAAGGTAGGTCCACGAAGGCAGACCTGCATGAGGTGATGCAGACAGACGAGAAATCCATCCACTATAAACAGTATACGTTAGCCACCTTCTTAGACATAGATGCTGCCTTTAATAATGTGCACACTGAATCCATCAAGCTTGGCACAGACGATTTCACCAGCAACTGGATCATATCCATGCTAAAAACCAGAATCATTCAGCCAAAATTGGGGAACAGCCTCATACCTAAATCCGTAGATAGAGGTATCCCGCAGGGGAGAGTTATCTCACCTCTTCTATGGCTCGTGGTCATCAACAATATCTTGACGCAGTTCGATGTCATTGGAATCAAGGCAGTTGCGTACGTGGCCGATGTTGTTATTTTATTGTAGTGTCAGGGTTGTGATTAGTGAACTCACGCAGAGGGCTCTGATTAACTAAGCGCTTGGGCAACAAGTTGTGGAGTTGGTGTTAATCAGAGTAAAACTAAACTAATGCAATTTACCACCAAGCACAAAATAATAACTTTCAAGCTTCCACGTCTTAACAACCAAACACTTACTCTGTCCTCCAGTGCAAGGTACTTTGGCGTCATCCAGGTTAAGGAATCATGCATCGCTTTATGCGCTTCTACTAAGATCTTTGGCAAAAGGTGGCGATTTCAGCCGATCCTCGGGATGTATACTTATGGATCGATCTTGTGGTACCCTGCCTTATACAAAGTCTACAACATCACAAAAATTAGCAAAGTCCCATGAATAATAATATCCAAGCTCACATTCCTATCGAAATACAAAGTATCGATGTTCACCGACAGCACCAAGATGGAATGCGGCATTGGAGCAGGTGTCTTCTCAGCGGAACTGAATACATCAAAATCGAACCGCCTTGCAGCCTCTTCGAATGTCTTCCAGGCGGAGGTACTAGCGATAAGAGAGGCCTGCAAAATATTTAGCCTCAGCTCCATTACCATAAACAAAATAGGAATCTTTATATAGCCAGGCTGCCATCAAAGCACTCTATTTACTTACTTTGTCCTCTAAGCTTGTAGAACTGTGTAATTAAATTATATATCACCCTCCTCTGGGAGCCCGACCATAGCAACATAGAGGGGAATAAGAAAGCCGACGCGCTAGCCAGATGTGGCTCAAACTTCGATGTTTCTGTTGCGGATTCAGTCTGCTGTGGGACTCATTAAGGCTAGAATTCTGCAACATATTCAGACGTATATGACCCGCCTACAATAAAAAACAGGACGAATGCCCTAACGAACAGAACTCGTACCGAGACAGCAACAATCACAGCAATTAGCTCGGGTAACTGGCCAATTGGCTGACACGCTGCCAAGTTAGGCACTCATTTTAACCCCCACGGCCGTAGCTGTAACAACTCACATGAAAAGGAAACCCTATTCCACTTTCTCGTCCTACTTTATGGTTGATAAGCACTGTGTACTTTGTCTCGTTTGCCTTGATTTAAAGTATTGAACTCTACGAGCTGTACAGTGAGATTGAGCTTATCGGTTTGCTGGAGGCATTCATTCCCATTTTAGATGCACTCAACAGACCCAGTTCTTGTGAACTATCTTCTCGTATTATACCATCTAGTCCTTGTGGTATTCACGGAAGGAAATTCTCCTACTGCCCATTTTATTATGCGGATTGTGACTTCCCTTTGAAACCTACAGTTAAATCTTCCGGTAATGCTGAGCGCCATATGATGTTACCACGAAAACCCAGATGTCATCCACTTACGGTGAGGTTTCTTGAGATTTTGCATGAATTTTCCATAAAAGGATGGAATCCGGTTTTTTCCATGTACTACGACTGCGTTACTCGAGTTCTCATTTGTATTTCCGGAGATTGTTTTTTTTTGTTTTGTAAATAGTGCGCGCTTAAGGGTTTAAGGCACTCTTAAAATGTTTGCACATAGCCCGGGCGATGATTTTATAGAGAATGATTGTCTTGGAAAGCACGTGCAGCTCCTAGTTGGGATCAACTGGTAATGTTGTCACCATATTTCAATATAGCAGTTCAATGGATTTGTTGAAGTAAGTGTCTTTTATATTTACACCCTCGTGGCAGCAGCCTGTCTGTGCCATCCCGAGATTAACAAGAATTCGTGTAGCAGGATAACGGCTGGCTGGAATCTGTAACATGTTTGAAAATGTCACAAAGTTTTCGGTTAACCGAGCCAACTTGATCTATTTTCTGAGGTAGGATTGCTTCTTCATTGGCTTGGAGTTAGTTTCCCTTTTACCATATAACTGCCTCTAACTTTGTATTATACGAGTTTACCAACTAAAGCCAGCAATTGGTCCTCCATTCACTGTGCTTCAGGAGCAAAGTATCCTTTAATATTACAAATAGCCTATATTCCAGGTCTTAGGCCAGTTCTGATCTCTTCGTGGCAGTGCTACAATAGTCGACTTTATGAGTCACGACACAGTTTCCACACATTATTGACATTTATGGGTGGTGGACGTCCGGCGGCATCTTTTTTAGCTTTCTTTTGAAGCTTGTGAAGACTTCAGATGTGTCAAACGTCGAGAGGCAGTTACAAAGCAGAGTACATTAAAATGCATGCGGATGTGTTTGTACCAATGATCAGAAGAATCATCAACCTGAGCCGAAACGAAGATAATATAGCTCGATTCCTCCTCGACTGTTCTGCACCATCATCTAGGGCGCCCCGCTGTTTTGTCTGCTTGGATAAGCGGATTCCACCGCATGGCGTACTTCGCAATGGAACTGCCTTCGCGTCGTATTGTATGTCCAATCCATTGCCACTTTCTTCTCCGTATAGTAATGTCTATAGATTCTTGGCCTGCTCCCTGATAAAGCTGTGCATTAGAGATACGATTGGGCCAAAAAACTCTCAACATAATTTTTAGACTTCTATGTGCGAAGGTTTGCAGCTTGCGTGTGGTAGTGTTGACACTAAAAACATTGCTTTTCCAGATTTTGAATAGCATTCCGAACGCAGTTTTAGCCTTAAATGTTGCACACATCCAGTTCGATGCAACCCCGGTTAGCCCAGACCACACTTCCTAAGTATAGAACCTCAACTCCTGCCCGGCAATGTTGAGTTGAGCGGGATTGTTGGAAGTGCTAAGGGCTTTCATTTCGGCTGTATTTATTTTGAGCCCCACTTTGTTTCCAGATTATGGACCATCAAATAAAGGTCCATTATCCGATGTGAAAGTAGGCAAACATCGTCAGCGCAATCAAGGTGTTTAAGGTAAGATGTCATTGTCCATCGAATTCTATAGTTGCCATCAATTCTGTACCGATCACATCGCTGATAGCCACCAAAAATAATGGTGGTGACAGCATACACCCCTGAGGTATTCCACTTTGGACTTCAAAATCATCAGACATCTTACCATTGCTTATGTGGTCGATCCACATCCAGGAGGATCCAGAGCGAAAACCTGCCTGCTCGACGTCGAGAGTTGAATCCAAATGTTCTCTGATTTGTTTCAGAATTATTTTAACAATTATTTTGGCTACGGCTGAAAGAACGCATATACCTTTCCAGTTTCCACATTCCATCAGGTTTCCCTTTTTCGGTAGCTTGATGGTTATATCTCTTTTCCACTCCTACGGAAATTCTTCACTATCCCACGCTCTGCCATATGAGCGGCTGTAGCAGATCAGTCGATGTATTTAGGGCCGCTTGGTTTAGTTCGGCAGGGATGCCGTCAATACACACCGCCTTGTTTTTCTTGAGGGACCTGATTATCAGTTTTACTGGGAGGCCCGGATGCGAATTCGGGAATTTGTTGCCTTGGTAAACTTAAGTGGTTTAAGACCATAGCAAAATGTTCTCTGCATCTAGTGAGTTGTTTCTCATCCGAAATCAGTAGATTACCATCTATATCTTTCACTGGATGTTATTTGGAGTCCCGACCACCAGCGAGCTCCTTGATGATTTTGTAGACATTGCTACTGTCACACCTGCTTGCTGCTACTTACGCCCTTGAAGCCAAGGGCGATGTACTGACGATTGTCACGTCTTACACTATGCTCCACTTCCATCTTTTTCATACGATATTGGACTTCTAGCTCGGTTCTCTCTACTACTGAGGCGGCTGCAATCCGAGCTTTAATTACTGTATGCTCATCGATCCGTCTCCAGGTTTCTGCCGAAAGCCATGTGCGGTGACTTTTTTGTCTTTTACCGACATACTCGTACGAGTAGGTGGTTGCTTCAGTTGAACACACGTTTTACACAGCATTCCAGTGGTATTACACACGATGTTCCCGGAACTTTTGGCGCCCTTTGCTGATCTCTGAGCCTGTCGGTATTGAATCTGATTATTTTGAGCAAGTTTGAGCGGTTGCTGTTTATATGTTAGATGCAGTACGAAGGCATATATGAGCTAACACAAGGTGGTGATCGCGTTCTTGTCAAATGTCTACTCCGCGTGTGTTTCGAAGGTCTAAAGCACAATTTCTTAAGCGACGGCTGATCGCAATGTGATCTATTTGGTTGGATGTTCGCTGCCTGCCAGTTGAGACCCAGTGGCTCTTGTTGCAGGTCTTATGCTGTAACAGCATGCCTCCAATGACTAGGTGTTCTCTAAGGACGTGAACACAGATCACGTCTTCAAGCATAGTGTTGTCGCTACTTACCTTGGCATTGAAATCCCCCCCATTAGGCGTTTGATTATGGGTAACGCCTAATTGGTTGAAAAATCGTCCTTTCATCCTCAGCCGCGTCTTCAGTTTGAGCATAGCACTGTATGTACTGTACTCTACTCTGGAATCTAGCCGTCAATATCTGGTCACTGTGAGGTTATGAGGCTTCTTCGCGCAGCTGAAGTTACCATCAATCCTACTCCAGACCTCCGAGCACTTCCAGCTGGCTTGTCAGAGTAAAGCATGACAGTGCTTTTTATTGGGGACTGGTATTCCCGACCAACAAACAATCTTAACTCACTCAGTCTCAGTATGTCGATATTACGTATATTTTGTGAACTCGCGTTCCAGTCGGAAGAATCTTGCGTTATGAAGCCATTCCTAGAGTGAGTTTCGCGGATGGTCTTCACGTTCCAGAATCCAATCGTTGTCCTTATTCGATAGCCAAAGGTCACCAACAAGTTAACCGTCCGTATCCGAAGATTGCTGCCGATTCGTAGCAGCTATCTTCTTTACGGTGATGGCTGGCTTGTCCTGTTTTGTGGCGCAGGAAACTCGCCATTCGTCGTCATTTCCGGATGGCACCACGAAGAGATGGGAGTAGGGCTTATGAACAGAGTTGCTAGGTTATCGGCTGCAGTGCCTCTTACTCGCTATTTAGCGGACCAGCACCCATCGGTATATGCTGCTCCTACGAGGCCTTTGTTAGTCATTCGCCATTTATGTTTTTCCAACAGGTTTTGAAACTATCTGTTACTATTTGAACACGTTTTTGACTTAGCTATCTGCCTCTTTAAATCGTTTTTGTTGGAACCATTAACCCGGTCGGTATTGTCGTCTACACACGTGAAGGCAATATTTCAGAATGTGGTTTAAATGTTCGTTATGTGTGCGAATTTCTAGATCGGAGTCCACGGACATCAGCAAAACCGCGATCCATTTTAGAGACCGATAAACTGCCATAACCCTGATAGCACAAATCGAAATGTATATAAAAGCGGCAGTCAAGGATTCTTCCCCTACAATCTATTTGGTAGAGCTGTGTCGCGATCGTTTGAAATGTCTTAGTTACAACCAAAATATCACCGTTCCTAGGTAATCGGGAAATAGGTGTGGTCCCGGTGGTTTATGATTATACTAGGCTGCAGTTATACTGATTATGTAGTTACGAGCAAAGCTTCGTCCACTTGATAAGTCGACATTTACTTCCCGACTTTTGCTCAGGTGGTTTTAATAATTCAGGGTTACTGTCAGATCCTGCCAGAATGACAGGAAATCAATTAGATTTCACAACGAAAAAGTTGTCTCACAATTCGGTTCAAAATGTATGCGCATTTCTATTTTATTTTTAAAATCGACCCGAAGACTGTTCAAAGTCTTCAATCCAGCGGCTGTGTGATAAATGTTGCTCCTGTCAAAAATCTCCTCGTCATTCGCCACATGTTGCACTTTGCCGACTTTCATCTAATCGTAAAACTCTTTCTAAAAAATCATTTCTAAGCATGACTAGCGTTTTTAATCGACTACCCTCAAATGTGTCGTTGACATTCGTATAACCAAACTAAGAGCCACTTCAATTAATCATTCTTGTAGTTGGTTATCAAGAAATCTGTCAACAATACCCAAGGCACCGTCGTCCGTTGTTGTCCGCCAAATCCCAATTAATCCACAGGCCTTTCAAAATACAATAAGTGCAAGTGCGCGTCATTACTCCATTGAAAGCAACACAACCCCCATTGACTCTGGCCAAAGCTGGGCAGCATTACATATCATTACCTCAGATAATTAAAAGGCTCAGTGCCCTACGATGGACGCAATTACGAGTACGTTGTGTCCTTAAAATTAATGCTGACACATAAATTTCATTTCGTCCTGCATCGCCAAACTGTGAACTTCAACAAGGGCTGCTGCACAATCGTACACTATGACTATACAACTCACAACGCAATGAGGGGATGGAAAGTTGCACAATCACCCTTTACGCCAAAGTGTAATAACGCACCGCCACCACCCCATTCATGGACATACAAGTACACACGCATTATGCAATCGAGGTGGCCGTACCTCTTGTTGCAACGAGGTGTAGTCGCCATACGTACCTTGTTATGCTTGTCTACTTAATCCAGGATAAGAAAAATGTTTTTGTTATCCTGGAAGGCGTCCCTTTTATCCCAAATGGAATATAAAATGTATTCGCCCCGTCATCACTGAGGCGAAATGGAGTAAAAAGGAAAAACTCATAAAGGTACTGGCGATGTAGCCACAACTCGCACAAAGGGGAGTGCTGACGTTGAGTGTTGAACCTTAGTCTGGCATAGTTTGCGGGCATCTATTATCGCCCTTGTTGTTATAAGACGAAGGGCGGAGATGTATTGTATGTTCTATACATATAATCACCCACTCACTGGGATTATTCCCTTTGATAGTCCGGAATAGTTGCACCCTGGCAATGACCTCTTCCGTCAAGTTGAAAAGATGGCAAAGCAAACTCTAAAGGTGTTTGTGCGTTGCAATTGAAGGAACGCTCAACTCATCGTTCGCTTAAGTGGATGTCACAACAACGCATCTTATCATTGTGCCATTACCCGAACCCCAGTCTCGGCGATTCCCTCCTTTGAAGTGACTCTAACTCCGTTGTCGTTGTTGGTCGATTGTTTGCACGATACGTACGAGTACATGTATCTCAGACGTAAATCGAAGGTAAAATGAAAATTACCGTAATGAGGTATCGTTGGCCCTGAACAGTAAGTTGGCGACTTTAAGTTTTCAATCGATTTTGCTGGCTTGTCGATGAGACTTGAATTATGGAAATTCACATGCATGTACGGGACCGATTTAAGAAGGCGATTACATAGTCGACTCATTCCATTAATTGGAGTGATGGAGTGGATTGGATGACATACAGATTTATAAGGTAAGCTTCTGTCCACATAAGTGTTGTTCCGTGGCCGGTAGATCTTTTTAGGTTTTCCACAAAACCATTAAGTTGTTAACAAACTCACGATAGAGATCTCCTATTTGAGGTTTCCACGGATGATAAGGTGGAGGTGATTAATGAGGGAAAATTTTTTGAGGTGTGTATGTTCTAGTAATGGGACTATTGTCACCTGAGCGTAGTACAAAAGGCGTGATGACTCTGAAAATGTCGGAGGCCATAGTTTATCTACCCTTCACTTGAAGCTCTGACGCATTACTCGTATTTCGGAGTGAAGTGATGGATTTCCTGAAGTCAGAGCTGTTAATCAAAGAAGATTTCCTGGGCGTTACCCAATGAAAACTGAAATAGTCTTCGACTCATGAGGTGTATTTTAGAGGCAGGTGTAAGGCTAGAGAACACACAATTGATATCACCTGTCAACATAGAAAGCCAATGGTACTTAAAGTGTTGCAGCCACTCCTACTTTTTTTTAGTTCCATCGGAACTGAGCAGTCAGACAAAGAACTAGTCCATTGTACTCCTTGAATGTTGCTTTTACTGAAAATTCTCAGTTTTTTGAAGAAAGATGAGTAAGAGCTGCAGTGATGAAGTATCAGGATCCAACACATCAGTTCCGAGCGTGGGCCGGACAATCACTTTCACAGCAAGCATGACAAGCTGTTGTGTCACTTATGTCCTACTCATTTAAGTATTTAGCAAAAGCGTAATGGCCTGTCACAATGCCAGTGAGCACGCTGCAGTCTTTCTTACTGAGTGACACCAGGAAAGCAGCTGACATCTTAGAGACGTTGTCGGGCAGAATTCATTTGGTCCGCCAGCAAGCTGGAGAGTCATGCTACGAGTAATTCGTTACCTAATTCATTATGATGCGTTGTTCTGGTTCAAGAAAATGTTTTTCTTCGCCAAATGTGGTCGTTTTTACTTCAAATCAAACAGTGAGGTGATCGTTTTACCCTCTTCAAAGTAATAGATGTGAATGACGCCTCAAAAAAAAAAAACTGCCACCATGGTCTTGTTGGCCGACAGACGCACCTTGGCCTCCTCCTTCAGTTTCGATTCACCAGGGGAAGTCTACTGTCTCGACTGTTCCTTGGTCTCTCGTGTGTTGTGATGAATCCATGTTTCGTGCGCAGTTACGAAACGGTGCAAAAAAACACATCCGGATTGTGATGGAATATCGTCAAACACTCCTTTGAAGTTGTCAAACGATGCGTTTGCTGTCAGTTGTGAGAAAACGCGCACCCATCTGGCGGATAGATTGTTCATATCCAAATATTTTTGCAAAACTGAAATCACTGTTTCATGTACTGAGCCTGTAGCCTCTTCAAGTTTGCGCACCTTCACTCGACCATTTTTGGTGTGGTTACCTTAATTGCGCGAATGTTCGGCATAACTTGTGCTGGTACGACCGCATCGGAATTGGGTAAACCAGTGCTGAATGGCTCCAATCGGTGGTGAAGAGTCCCCATAATACTTTTCAAAGTTTTGTTTGATTTCCGTGATGGTTTCATCTTCACTTTTTCCATTTTTACGAATTGCTGTCACAACAAAACTATTTGACAGGTCTGTCTGAAAATTTGGGTGCGTTCTTTTGAAAGATGCTTGTTGACAAGCAAAATGTCGGATTTGAGGTGGCAACGCCATCTGTTTTCATTTTCAGGATTTATTAACCCACCCTCGTATCTGCAGTAATTTTCATGTAAAAAGTAACTGTCAATGGAAGCCAAAACCGAGGACGCAAACAGTTCCAACGTATTTCATTCAATTTCCCGGGATGCCATTGTGACTTGACAGCCAAACAAGGCTCAATGAGTTCAGCATATCGACTTACTTGGAAGTCATGAGAACATCAGTTAGGCTTTAAGTGCAGCATGGCTATCGCAACATGTGAGGTCCCCCCACCAAATTATCAAGGCTTCTTCTGTTAATGACGTTGTCTAATAAAAATCGAGAGTAGAGCAAACACTGGTCTTATCGTAAACATTTTCAGATGACGCCACCGAAAGTGAATAGGGTTTGGCCAGTTACAAGCTGCCCAGTCATTCATTGATCTTCGGTGAATATAGACGTGTTTCGGCTTGTGTTTGACTGACTTAGTGATTCCAACAAAAGAGACATTTGACAATTTTTATATAGGGCTCCAATTAGCCCAGTGGTACCAAGTAAGAGGACCTGGGTTCGACTCCAGGTCGATTAGATTTTTTCGGTTTTTTTTTTTTTTTTTTTTTTTAATAAAAATCAAATAAAGTAAAGTGTAAAGAACAACACGTGATGAATTCTGGAGCGTGGACGGCTATGCGAATAGCGGGACCAGCTGCCAAATCAGGCGATGCATTGGCGGGTACATCAAGCCCAACAGAAATAGTTGGCGAACCAATGATGAAGAGAAAGAGGTAGCTAAGGCCGACTCCTAAGCGTCCTTCCCTTTCAACTTCCACTGAAAAGCTGCCAGCCGGGGTGGGGGAAGGGACTCAACGACATCAACAGCAGCAGCTATGAAACGTCCGGATCTAGATGGTGACGACTACCCATACGTCTCAGACGATGGTGAAGGTCGCTACATGGGAGCAGAAAATAGCTTCGCATCCCTAGCTGCCCATGAGTCAGATGACGAAGAGAACGAGGTCGAAGCTATCAAAAAACAGCATCAAGCAGCTACAGAAAAAAGTGCTTGCTATAAGAGCAAAGCAAGTGGCTAGGAGGGAGATGGAGAAACTTCAACAACTCCAGAACCCTCAGCAACAGCAAAATGTAAACGCAGATCCACCACAAAAATAAACACAGAAACAGCCGCTAAAACAACAAGAAATGCAAAAACAGGCACAGGAACTAACAAAAAAAGACGCACAGCCACAGCAAAGGCATAAACAGCAACAACAACAGCTACAATAATCGCAGAAGCAGCAACTACAGCAGAACCAGCAGCAGCAACAACATCAGCAGCAGCAGCAACAGCAAAAGCAACAACAACAGCAGAAAACAACTAATATACGAGTACCTCCAATCAACACGTTTAAGATGGAGTTGAAAGATACTATAGAATTGTGTAAGTCGGCCATAGGCAATAATTTTTTTTATTAAAAGGCTTAGTGTAGATAGGCACGCGATCCACTGCAATACAGTGGAGCGCTACCACAAAATTAAAAGTTTATTGAAGGATTCGACGATGGAGTTCTTCTCCTACACTCCAAAGGGGGAGAAGCTGCAAACAATGCTGCTGAGGGGGTTAGAACCGTTGTCTGATCCGGAGGAGCTCTTTGCACTGCTGAAAGAGAAAGAGTGCGAAGGGCTCAAATTCGTGGGGGTCAAGCCGTTTGTCACTGCTAGAGCCAAAAGGGAGAAGGGGCAACCGCCGATTCTCCTGGTCCAGCTAAGTCCCAACAGCAATCTGGATGGTCTAAGGAGTATTAAAGTCCTGGACTACCAGGTTGTACATTGGGAGAAATTAAAGAGGAGCGAAAACATTTTACAATGTGTTCGCTGCCAAAGGTTCGGTCACGCCGCGTCGAACTGCGAAATGCAGCCTCGATGCGTGAAGTGCGGAAAGAACCACAAGTCCGAGGAATGCGCTCTGGGTAAGGACGGAGCGTCTGAAAAAAGCCAACTCTCTTGTGCTTTATGTAGGAACACGGGGCACACCGCAAATTATCGGGGTTGTCCCAAATTCCAGTACATCAAAAGAATAAATCTGGCCCGGCAGCAGAAAGTGGAAGTGAAACGTCCACCCGTGCATTTGCAAACTCCAGCCGTTACTCCCCATGTTACCTACGCCCAAATGGCGGCAGCTGGCGGAAATACGGTACAGCAAGCGAAGGTTGTTTCTCAGGCGCCAGCGCCCAGATCACCTGAACTAGTACCTATCATGACATGCTAGCTATCTTGCTCTCTATCCAGGGGCAGATGGCTCAGCTACAACGTCATTTAACTAAACAGACCGCGCGGGTGGATCAAGCATACGCACTGCTGTCTGGCCTAACGCATCTTTTGCCGTAATGGGTATGTACGTGGCGGAGCAAACCCTGAAGGTCCTTGCTGTGAATGTGAATTCACTGATTAGGCTCGAACGACGTGCCGCACTATTTAAGTTGCTTAAAGACCAAGCCCCTGATGTGCTTTTGGTTAGCGAAACTAAGCTTACCAACAGACATAAAATGAGGCACAGAAGATACAAAGTAGTACGAGAAACCAACTCCATTCAGGGAGGAGGCGTTGCGATTTTCGTACGAAAAGGTATACGTTTTAAAAGAGTATACAGTCGTGTAGTACGTAAGTTCCAGGTCCTGGAAGCATGCATCGTGTATATCCCTCTCCGTAGTTGAAGGCGGTTGTACATGGTGTCTGTCTATGCACCTAAGGCTACTCAATCCACCTTATTCATCTCAGACCTCGAGACGCTTTTTCGATTCCTGAGGCTGGAATTGGAAGACAACTATTTTATTATCGGCAGAGATTTCAACGCCAAACATAGTGATTGGGGAAATAATACACCAAATACTAGAGAGAACCTACTATTCAATTGGTGGGGTCAGCACAGTGTGATGTATCGACTCGGGCTTAAGGCGACGGATAGTCCGTCGTTTCCCAGACACGGGTCCTATTTGGATCTCTTGCTGTTCGACTCACGAATACAACTGACGTGCACTAACCAACAAACTACAAACTGTCTATGCACTTTCGTGTATGACAGTGACCATTGCGGTTTCAGCACCGAAATAACTGTTCCCAACGAAATTGCGGAATTGGATGAGTTTGTCCAAAGGCACTCCTACAATTATAGTAGGGTGCGTTGGACACACTTCACCAGAACACTGACTACAGCACTCTCCTCGAATTCGCTCTACCCACCGTCCAACAGAAATCTGTCAAACGAGGAGATTGACAGGTATCTAAGACTAATGGACGAGACGATACCTCGGTACCAACACACTGATGACGAAGACTTATTCCGCAACACAACGCACTGCACCGATATAAAAGCAGACTGCTGTCAAGACTAAAAACCTTGTACAAACGGTTTAATGACAGACATAACCCGGAGATTATGACGCTGAAGTCGTCGATCAAAAACCTCCAAACATTAATAAAGGAAAATTACAGAAATTCCGTAAGTTTGTACTGGAACAATAAAATTCGGGCTGTAAACACCAGCAACCCGAATATGTTCCCGCAAATAAATAAAATATTTCGAAGGAAAGATCAAAACGACCTTTCGTGTCTTAAAATCGCCCGGACGACGGACAACGAGAACATACTTATAGCAGCAGGCATAGATCCAAATGAGGCTGTTGATGATGACTACTTCTTTGTGATCGAGGATCCGCAGGAGAAGGTAGAGGCTATAGGAGCGACTTTCCAGGAAGTATATAAGGCGAATAACATCATTGGCCCGAACCACGACCTGGAAAGTCGGGTCCTTTTGCACAATTTCTACCTTCGAAATGAAATTGTGAATTGCCGATTCGAGAGGTCGGGTTTCACCCAGTTCAATGACGAGAATATGGCAAATAATGTCATCACCAACGAAAGGGTACTACCCCCGTTCATTTCGAAGGAAGAGCTCCAAACGATCTTCGAATCACTTAAGTAAGAAATCAGTGGGAACCGATGAAATACCGAACATTGTGCTTCGACATCTCCCTCTAGAAGCGGTGAACATTTATACCACCCTGTTTAATAATTGCAATGAATAATGCACATTATCCAGCGCATTGGAAAACTGCGGTGATACATCCCATCCCCAAAAGGGATAAAGACACTTCCAATCCGGCGAATCTCCGCTCGATCAGTTTTCTTCCAAGCATCAGTAAGGTTTTCGACAAGGTGATCAATAGAGTCCTGACTAAGTGGGTTGAGGACAAAAATATAGTTCCAGATAATCAGTTCGGTTTCAAGGCGGGGCATGATATCATTCATGCTGCGTCTAAACTGGTTTCTGATATCCAATGGAACAAAGGCAAGAATCAGTGCACTGGTGCCTGCCTGATTGACTTGAAGAAAGCCTTCGATACCGTACGGTTAGAAGGACTCTTTTTCAAGCTGGACAAGTTGGGCATTAGTAAACCACTGCTGTATATTCTTTTTGATATGCTCTCCAGTAGACAGTTCATCGTGAAGAATGGCGATGTGACTTCTGCTGGAACATTTAACATTAAAAACGGTCTGCAAAAGGGTGCGATAAATTCGCCGATCCTGTTCAACATTTACACGAGTGATCTGATAGGTTCACTTCACCATGCTATTGCGTACGCAGACGACATAATCGCGTACAGATCAGGTCCAAAGATTGAGGTCATTAATATACTTTTGCAGCGTGACTTCGACAAAATTAAGCGATATTGCGATGACTGGAAGTTGAAAATCAACTTTCAGAAGTCGGAAACCATTCTGTTTAGGACGCCTTTGTCTGGGGCCTCTAGGGATACCAGAAAGTATTGGCGAAAGTTCTCGATCGTGGGACAGCAAGGGCAGCCACTTGCTTGTCGAAATGTAGTCAGATACCTTGGGATCTGGCTAGATCAGTTTCTGTATTTTGGCAAAAATGTAGATGCTGCTCTGGGCAGAGCCAAAGGTGCTTTTGCCCTTACAAAGAGACTATTTTATAGCAGCCAACTCGATGCGAGGGTAAAGGTAATCTGCTACATGGCCCGTATCAGGCCCATGCTTGTATTTGGATGTCCCGTGTGGTTCAACGTAAGAGCAAGTTTATTGGAAAAGATTCGGGTGTTTGAGAGGGCTTGTCTTAGGACTTGTCTTCGCTTATACAGAACACCAGAGTCTCAGTACATCAAATTCTATCCCAATGAGGTCTTGTACAATAGGGCGAACCTAATAAGAGTGGACAATTTCGTCATTAAGTTGACTCGAAGGCACGTTGCAAGAGCAATGACCTCATCGAACAACCTGATCTCCGGGGCTTACTACCCTAATTATATGTATCATGAGAGAGTTCGCTTTGACGTCTTTGTTCCTCCAGAAGCGTTCCTCTACTTAGATATGAAAGGTCTGATCCAGGACAGATTGGCGGTGCCGCTAATCTTCCACGTTGCTCGAACAGCTGCGGACAGGCGACTCAACTACGACAGAGACGTCGCAAATGGCAGTGTGGAGCGCCTCCGGTTCAGTAGGTCGGTAGGGAGTCGCGACACCAAGGTTAAGTTTTATTTATATGTAGATAGTTTATAAGTTTTAGTTTTTAAGTTTTTATTGAAAGAAAAAGTCCGTATACTAAGTTTTTGTATTAAATAAAATTGTTTTCTTAGTTTTAGTTTAAATAAATATAGAAAAAAAAAAGATTTGTAATCGTACGAAACGTCGAAAGACATTGATTAAGTATTATGTTTAATTTAGAATGCCCGCATGGGGCCAGTAAGTTAGAATAAGATTATTTGTAAGTAATTTAAGCTAATTTTTAAGCATTTTTTGTTTAGCATATAAGAGTAATTTAAGTTAAAAAAATAAAAATGCATAAAAAACTGAAAAAAAAAACTGTTACAAGCTGCCGGTCATAGGCCCTGTTGAGTAGCAGGACCAGGTTTTAGGTCGGCTTTGACTCATACCAATGGCGGAACTTATGCTCTTAACACATGTTTTGCTTTGGTATCAAAAATGAATTTCCGGAGAGCGACGGCAAGGCATATCCTTGCTCTCATTAAAGTATGGACATTTCATGAACGTTAAATCTACACGTTAAAATACTAGAGACATCTCTTGCAACATATGCAAATACTTCGCCACATCCACCGGTTCTTCAAAATATACCATATTTTCTTGCAATCAGAATTGAGCATGACTATGCTGCGAAGACAGATGCCAGCTTTCCCATAGAGCAGTGAAATCTAATGTTGTCGTGCTCGTCTGTTCTTTTTAAACAGAAGATGGCTTCGAGAGTGCAGTTCATGACGTAAATATTAAGGGAATGAAAATTCGTCCCGTATATCTAGCTCTGAGCAACGCGTACTAAGTAACGAAAGCTCGTTACACCAGACAACCGAAGTATAGGGTATAAAGGGCCTTATAATAGCCATGTAGATCTAAATGGCCCTCCTCGGTGACAAGCCTCTTGTCTCGCTCAAAGCTAATTTAGATTACCAGAAAGCTGTTTATCCATGTTGTCTGGGGGAGTTGCCGTCAAAAGGTTTTTCGTCGAAGATGAAAATGCTCAGAGCACATTCTCTGATCAAGTGCGCCTTCAATTCTGCCCATTAGATTTTGAAGCGCACCCTCGCGATATGCTGTTCAATATAAGTGAAGTCAGATTGATAGGTTTGAAGTTGTTGGCGAGCGTGTAGTCATCGTTTCCGTTTTCAGGTATAAAAACTACTCCCACTGTTGCACAGGCTAGCATTAAAGATTCTCTTCAGACCTACCATTTGTAGGTCTATAACTTTTTGCAGCATAACTGGATATATGCCATCTGTGCCATCAAAGAGGGCAACAACTTATCTGCCACCACAACTGATGACAGAAACCAGCTACCAGTCAGCTCCCTTGAAGCTTCATGTATAGGAGCCAGTTGTGAGCTAGTTTTGATTAGGTTACATGGGAAGTGAATCTCAAGCAGGAGGCAGAAAGTCACTGCTTTAAACTCTTTGTAGATGCTCTCAGTATTTCCACAGTCTTTATCAGAGGCACTCTTCGAAATCCGAATAAGCTTCTTATATTCTTTTTGCTTCGGTCTGTAAGGATCCGATAATTACTAAACTGAAAGGCATTTGGTCTCCACAATTATCATGTCCAGCAACGCTAAGGTCTATTGCAGAGCACCTATTCCCACAGAGCCCATCGACTCTGTGCAATATAATCAGAGAACCCAGCACAGAAACAGTTCCAATAATAACACCAGATGAACTTCTCAGTGCATGCAATAAGACAGTCATCAACAAAGCTTTTGGATTTGATGACATCCCAAATAAGACAGTGAAAGCAGGCGTTCAAATAAGACCACAGTCTGAAGGCGGAGGTTTTCTCAGAACAGTGCAAGCTGTAACATTTAACACTCTTACCAAAGGGAAACAAACCACCTGCAGAACCATCATCATATCGCCTAATATTTTTACTGGACGCACTGGACAAAATACTTGAACGGATCCTATGATAGATTGCTCACTGTGGCAGAAGAAAGGGATCATTATCAGATCAACATTTTGGATTCAGAAAATTGCGCAAAGAAAGATGGCGATGGCGAACAAAGCGATACTATACAATAATGACGCTGGACATCAAGATTGTCTTTAACTCTGCAAATTGGTCATTTATAAGAAGATCTCTAGCCGGAATGGATACACCATACTACTTGGGTCAAGATATGAATCTGACGAAGGGAAAACGTACTACAAGATCTCCGCGAGAGTTCCACAATAATCAGTAGCCCTCTACTCTAGAATATCATGTACCATGGAACACTGCTACAGCCGTTGTAACTGTTGCAAAGATTATTTGCGAGATAGAGTCAACTATGAATGACACAATCAACACTGGCTAATATATGACGGCCTCATCACAAAACGGAAGCTCTCCAAATAACCAGCGGGAAAAATGTGTTATTTAATTTAACAGGCCCTTTATTCAGATTAATACAAACTGGTCTTAAACTAAAACTAAAGGACAAGGAAGACCAGGGTCGCGAGAAGAGATAATTAAGGGCGCTTTTGAGCATACTTCTGCTGCAATGGAAATCAAACACATGGGTAGTTCTATTAGCTTCACGTAGCATACGACAGAATGGTTCGTTAAAACCATATGCCCTGAGGCACAGTAACAGGGAAGAGGAAGGAGGAACAGTCCTTAAATTGCGAGGGTTGGTATTAAAAACAGTCTGATCCAGCAGTGAGGGACGGTCGATGGTGCCGGTTAGAAGCTGATGTATATAGAGAGTATCGGTGGATTCGTGAAGTTTTTCCAGAGATAAAAGACCCAGCAATTTGAGTCGGCCATCATAGGGCGAAAGAATGTAGTGATCAGCCCATTGGAGCCTGCGCAGAGCGAACCGTGTGAATCTGCTTTGGACAGCTTCGATACCTAGAATATGGTTTTCATAGAAAGGCCAGCAGACTATTTGGACCATCGCTTAACAAAGCCAAGCGCGGAGTTAGCCCTGCTAATTATGGAATCAATGTGGGTCCGGAAATTCAGCTTAGTATCACAGTTAAAGACCGAAGTTTCAGCTGAGGATGATATATAATAAGATGGGTTAGGAAGTGTTGAACGCATCCGGGAGTATGAGATGGCTTGGCATTTCTTTATGATGAGCTCAGGGAAGTTTTTGTGGCACCATGTTGAGAACCTATTGAGATCGTCTTGCAGAGGTCGAGAATCAGAAAATTTGGAAATTTGTCTGCAGATTTTCATATCATCAGCATATATAGACCAATCGACTCTCCCATGTCTTGAGATAACATGCGCACCATACTTACTCTTCAATAAATCGATTGTAGAGTGTTGAAACCACATGTCGTCCGTCCAAAAATAATCGGTGATCATGGCGCGATAACGCTGATCATTCACAGTAACGTGACGATCGTTATCATCGACGAAAAAATATGGCCCAATAACGCCGCCGGCATGCAAACCTCACCAAACAGTTATTTTTTGTGGATGAAGTGGTGACTCATGAAGCACATGTGGATATTTTGCTTATTGACGAACCCATTGTGCCAAAAATGAGCTCCGTCACTGAAGTTTAATTTGGCGATGAAATTCATCATCTTGGCACATCTTCTCCAGAACGCAAATGGTCCATCAGCTTCAATTCTTGAGTTAGCTTGATCTTGTATGGGTGTAAACCAAGATCCTTACGCAAAATACGCCATAATGTGGTCTGAGCCCAATTCTTGACTGTTGACTGATTTGGATCGTTTGCTACGGACGCCTGAACGGCAGCGATATTTTCGACACTTCGACCAACCCGTTGTCTCACTCACACGGCAACATCACACAACGAATATGTAGACTCAAATTGTTGCACTAAACTTGTTATTGCCTGTCTACTAGGGTGAGAATTACAACCGAAAATTGGAGTTAACGCTCTTAAAGTTGCACTCACCGACTCCGAATTTCGGTAGAAAATTTTTATAATTTGCAGACGTTGCTCGTTCGTGTACTTTACCATGATGAGAATGTTGAGTTTACTGAATAAATTGACAGTGACAGTTTGATGATTAGTGAAAGAGTGCGTTCACAAATTAAATTCAAAGCTGTCAAGTCCCTATTGGAAAACATTTACATATGTGAGTTCTTTATAGTATTTACAACACCATTAATAGTAAAAATGAAAATGAATGGATCAAGGTGACTGCATTGTGGAACGCCCGATGTGGCTTTAGTTGGTTCTGTAAATTCTGTTATAAACGGAATCTCAAATTCTTTCTTTTATCAAGTAATATGTACAATAAGAAGTTATTAATAGCTAGTGCAGTATGAATTCATTTACAAAAAGGTAATTGTTAAGCAATATTGTAAAGGTAGGTAGTAAGTTGGAAAAGTAAGTTGGACAGGGCTGGTCCCTACACTGCTCCCCTCGCTAGTTAGTCTTCCGTACTAAATAAATCTAAATGGGATGATAATTCTACGACCTGGCCGAGTTGTCCTTTGTGCTTGGATGGGTGATGTAAGTACAGGTGTCTTTACTTGTCCACTTGTTTTCGTCCGGTTGGAAGTGTTTACGGTATCTTCGAGTGCCTCATCGGCGACAGTAAATGCTGCTTTCAACCTATCAATAGATAAATATTTTAACATTGTTTTTAATTCTTACCTAAAAATATTTCGAATGCTTCTTCGCAATGAGATAAGGCCCTTCATACGGTTGCTGAAATGGACTGTGAACGCTATCCGTTCTTATAAATACATGTGTGCATTTGTCTAATGCATTCTGCACGAAGAACTTGGGAGTACCATGACATATGTTGTCTTTCGGTTTAATGACAATGACAAATCCATAACAAAGTACTCTGAAGCTATAGCGTTTGGGGAATCGGAAAAATATTCTCCAGGCAAGCGGAGTGCTTTTAAATCCTTCTTAAAAGATGATCTCAAACCAAGTAGAACTAGGGGCAATACTTTGAATCAGTATGTTGTTTGGTGGCACATAATTGCAGCTTTCAGTGAACGATGCCATCTTTCAACAATTCCGTTGGATTGCGAATGATATGCAGTTGTTCTACACTGCTGTATACCCAAAGTTTTACTCAATTCCGAAAAAGCGTTGAAACCGAAACTGTCTCCCTAAGTCAGTTGTAACCTTAAGTGGCACGCCATACCGACTGATCCAGCCGTAAAGAAAGTGTTGGGCGACGATCTCTGCTCTCATATCCTCCATTCGAAATGCCTCTGGCCAGCATGTGTACCGGTCTACGATGGTTAATAGGTATCTGTAGCGGATGCCAGGTCAGCTTTGCATTTCTCGAATGCGTCGGTTGTTTCCGTTGTCCACGCGATTAAAGTGTTGTCATTCTTCCTGTTTCCATTAATTAGTGCATGCAGTGGAGCTTGATTTATGATGATATGTGGTATAAATTTTCTGTAGAAATGAATTATCGCGAGGAACTTCTTTAGGTCCTTGGCAACGGATGGCCTTTTGTAGTCGATTATGTGCAACGGTTTGATGCCATGTTGATCGACGGCCCCAAAAATTGTACCTCTAATTGACCGAAATAGGATCTGGAAGCATTAATTTAAGGATTGTACTTAGGTAATCTTAAGAAAACTTATTGTAGGTGTTGTTTGTGTTCCTCCTGACTGATCGATGCAAATACGATGTCATCGATGTATGAAAAGGCGAATTTCAAACCCGTTAACGCTTCATGAATTTACCTTTGCATAGTCTGCGCGGCGTTTCTAAGGCCAAAAGTCATATGATGTAAGGTATTGGATATCTGTCTGGCTGCGTGACAGCATTCAAAGCGCGGTAATCACCACATGGTCTCCAGTCCCCATTGGCCTTTTAGCTCGTTGAAGAGATGGGATTGTTTTTTGTCGCCTAGGTCGACGTCTGACAGAAGTTTCCTCATCTTTTTATGCTCTGATTCTGAAAAACAATCGATTAATGCCTTTTAAGGTTTTCATACTTCTCAGTTGTCGGCGGATGTAAGACTGCATCTCTGACTTGCGATAGGACCTTGCCATCCATTGATCCGACGACCGTGTTGAATTTCGAAAAATCTGATGTGATGCGGCAGGTGGCGAACTGTGCCTCAATTTGTGCGAACCAGATCTCCGGCATTTCTGTCCAGATAGGGGGAATTTTTACCGAGACGTGGTTTGCCTGATATGTCAAGTGTGCTGAACCCTGCGGTATTTCCAGATGGACAGGGCTGGTCTCTACAGTTCAGTACAGTAATAGCGTTCTTCCAAATAACATTTGAAGCAAGAAATCAGGCCAGGTTGAAAACCAAGTGCATTGAGTTTGAAAAGGATTAACTTCTGAGCGATATTATCAAAGTCTTCCTTTCCTAGCTCTAGACCACACAATGTACTAGAAATGAACTCAATAAGGTTGGTAGTGGTTGATCTGCCTTTAAGAAATCCATTTTGGTTCGATGCAAAGATCGATCTGCTACGAAAGAACATTGCATTACCAAAGATCTTGGGAATGCGGGTAGTAGTTGGTAATATCCTATTTGAGTCCTTATTGATGAATAGGAATTATATAGGCACTTTTCCAAAGACCAGGAAAAACTTCCTGAGAGATCGAAAGTCTAAAGATGCTTACGAGTCCTGGGGTCAAATATGAGGGTACATTGCATTTGGCTGAGGTATCTGTTATAGCCAATATCACAAAGTTGAGAGAAGTGGTAGTGAATTTGTTAGTACTTCCGATAGTCAAATTCAGAACCAGCTTTAATGTAGACGTGCACGTAGTTCTATGTTACACCTAGGAGGAGACGATGAAAGATTTCTCTTTCGTTAGTAAGGGACCGCTTGTGTGATACAGAAAAAGCGGAAATCATTTCTGTGGTCTTTGAGATAAATTATCGATCTTTTGCTCAAACCGACAAAACGAGCATGACACGATTTACCGTAGAGGCCCCGGCAAATAATCAAGTCAGCATTCAGTTTGCTCGTAATTCTTCAATCGAGGTTACTGCAGTATGTATTGTAGGCATATTCAGTGTGGGGTAGGTCAGTTGTGTTGTGGGTCAAAATGAGAACGGAAAATAAAAAATTAATTTGCAGGCGGAAAAGCAATATGTAGCAGTGAACGGTAAACTGATAACGTCGGAAAAAACAATAGCAGGTGACCGGAGTGCAAAAATAGGTTGTTGGGTAAGCACAAACAATAAATTATGGTAAATCATTTATTTCACAAAATAAACACACACGTCCAATTGATTGGAAACACCGAACTGTGAATATATGGGTATAAAGTCAAACCCTCTGATCAAGAGATTCTATATAAAATACGACAATAGACAAGACGTCAAAGCAGCAGGCGGCATTTTCTTGAATACTGCCAAACATCGGAGGACCCAGATGTCCTACAGGAATGCTAATATCCAAGGTACAATAGTGAACTCAGTCTTGTTGGATGATGCTCTGTTGTATTGTATGTTTGGGTGACGGCCTTAGTGACAAACGAAGAAAGGAGAAAGTTATCATCAACATATTATCGGATTTTAAGGGTAATCAGTGGCTTTAAAATAATTTCGGATGAAACGTCCGGGAGGATTCCCGTCGATATCCTTACATTGAGGAGTCTCTATATATATTAAGAGCACTACTAGTAACCTAGAGGTGATAGCCATCAAAAGGATCAAGGAAAAAGAAAGAGCGATTTCATTGACTAAGTGACAAGCTCGGTGGAACACAGCTACGAAGATTGATTCCATCCATAAACGTTTGGAGGACATGGAAACTGTAACTACCATCTTACGCAGTTCCTATCTGCTGACGGTGGTTATCGGAGATATGTACACCACTTCAGGCACGATAGCTTTATGCCCTGACAGTCCAAATCAGGAGGAAGACTCTGGGCATACAATATTCCATTCCATACACTTTTTGGGATGGAAAACTGACATGCCAAACCCACAGTCAATAATTGACCAAATGTTGCGGTCAGAAGAAAATTGAATAGAGATTTGCGCATTTATAACAACACGTGCAAAACGAGCTGCGATTGCTCGGAGGAATAAGAATCAGGCTAGCGAATCGTGCATGCTCTTAGCCCAGGCGCAATGATAGCCTTTCGGTCGAGCAAATCAACAATATGACAACAAAACGACTGCTTGAACAAACAGGCCCCTGATTTCCATCTTAAAGCTACTTTCCTACCCCACGAAGTTATCCTTTACAGCGGTTCCGTGGGGTCAGACAAGAACGATTATTCTTTGCGGAGGTTAGGTTTAGTGGATCAGAGTGTCACATTGTCAAATACTTCCTCCTCTGAACAACAAACAAAAAAAAAGTGTGGTTTCTAGCAATAGTAATCAACGCTTCAAAGTTATTTCCATAGCCCCGCCTATGAATACTGATGTTTTTAAAGTCTTACCCGGCTCCACGATGGATATGGGGTGTGGCCAACAAATCTGTAATACTCGTAAATTTCGGAAGCATTGATTTAAGATTTTTTGCAATTGTGTTGTCATGGTTGCGAATAGTTTTTAGTTGATGTACCTATGTAGTTAGGGCCCCCGCCCAATTATCAAGGTTTCGCCCTTCAATGATGTTGTCTAATAAAAAGCGAGGGCAGAGCATCGTAACCATCTTCAGATGACGCTACCGAAGGTTGCTACGATTTGATCAGTTACAAGTTGCCGGTCATAGATCTTGTTGGCGGCTGGACCACCGGCAGTCCCTACCAGGACTTAAATCACGGTACTATGGGAGTCAGGAGCCCCCCGGATTTAGGTCCGATCCTGACTTGAAGAGATAGGCCCCCTTGTGGGAGCGTCATGGTGGCTGTGGTTTAAACCCAAAGTCGCGGGATGGGTCTTCCTTTGGTTGACCCAATGTAGAGTTGCAATAGAGCAGTAAGAGGTTTTAGGTCGGCCTCGACTCATACCAAGGGTGGAATTTGTACCGGCAACACAGTTCCGATTTGTAATCTCAGGAAGGCGGTAGAGCGATGGCAAGGCGTATCCTTGCCCCCATGGATGTATGGGCATCCCGTAAACATAAGTCTACATGACAGGTGGCTTACGTTAAAAAACAGACACTAGTTGTACCTATGTAGCGGTGATTAGAACAGATGTAGCCCTGTTTTTAAGCTTTAATGCATTGTTTCTTCATACTCAGGCCGTGGCTTCCACAGTTAAAGTTATGAAAGGTATGTGTCTTATGTAAGGCTTAATCTGTTTAGTTGTTGCTCCAGCTTGTCTTTACCAAATGCTGAAGTTGCTTTTTCGAGTTCTTGTTGCTTTGTCCGTACTATTATCTTCTCTCAATATCTTTTGCTGATGGTCCCCACATTTTCGGGATTCCCTCTTTATTATACACATACGTAAATTGAGGTTGATATTGCATCTGGTTGTCCCAGATGTTATGTCAAAAAACAGCAAACAACAGATAGGTGATCGGTCTGACTTTCCGTTTATCGACGGCGATGCATCATTAGCCCATCTGAACGTTTTTCATCATGATGACAATGTCCCTATTACATTCCCAATAAGTTTGCGTTGCGCAGCTTGTTTCAGTTTCACTTCTTGGGGTATGGGGTGAGATTTAAAACTCAACCTCGAAGACAACGTAATTTAAAGTCGCAGTCATCAGAATGCCCTACGACTTTTTTGCATGTGAATGTGGCCACCCAAACTCATGCTCACTGCTAAAAATCGTTCCAAGAAGCTTTTTTTATTTAACAAAACAAGTTGTATTCCGGGGAGAGTACGAGTATGAACATAAGTGGAGCTTCAGATGGAATTCTATTTCTATTTCTATTTACTAGTGAAGAAGACGCATTCGATCTTATCTTTGACAGCCTCTTCAGAACTCAATGAGGTCTTTCAGAATACTGGGTTTTTTTTTTTAAATGTGAATGCACCCTTAGTGTTTTTTTGTGAACTGTCATTACTATTTTGCTTGTCAATGGTCACTACACGAACGAGCAACGTTTACAGATTATTAAAATTTATTACCAAAATTTGGAGTCGGTGGCCTCTACTTTAAGAGCGCTAACGCCAATTTTCTGTTGTTATAATCGCCCAACCCGGCGATGTTCCGATACCAGAGAGAGAAAGAAATTCACGGACTACTGAAAATTGAGGCCGTAAGTGCATCTGTTGAGAGCCACCCAATTCAATGTGGAATGTCCACGCTGTTCACATGAATTGGGCATCGCTCAAACAACATTGTGCCGAATTTTGCGAAACGATCTACACCTGAACCGGCATAAAATCAAATTCGTTCACGAACTAAAGCCAGATAGCCATTTCTCAACATTTCTCAAATTGGTCTCTGAGAATGATTACAATCGATTCGGAATTTCATCGCAAAATGAAGATCAACGATGAAGCTCATTTCTGGCTAAATGACTTTGCCAACAAGCACAATTTGCGTAATTGGACGGCGACAAGCCCACATGTGTTTCATGAGATGCCACTGCTTCCACAAAAATTGACAATTTGGTGTGGTTTTCATGACGATGGCCTCATTGGGCTGTATTTTTTCGTTGGTGATGATGACCGCCGTCTTACGCCGACGTGAGACGTGGTTTTAACAAGACGGCTCCAGATAATCGTCCAATTGAATTCAAAGTATGGTGAGCGTGTTATCTAAAGAAATGGAACAGTCAATTTGCCGCCTCGCTCGTGCGATATTACACCTCTGGACTTTTTTCTTTTGGGTTAAGTCAGGTCGTTGGCCTATTCCAATGTTAGGCGTGCTCTTAGCCAATATTGAACATGAAATTGCTGGAATATCGGACGAAATTTGTGAAAGAGTGATCGAAAAAGGGCTCCAACGAATCGATCGCTGGAAACGCGCTCGTGATGGATTTTGGAAGTTGAGTTCCATTCATAATGGTATGAGATGTATGCACTTTAATGGGAAAGAAATTTTTCTCCAATATCTCAAATAGTTGGTGTTTTATTAAAAAACAAAAATGTAAAGCCTTTAATGGAAAATCCGATATTTTTTCAAGGACAATCTATATAGAAGATTTTCGACTAAACGAAAGGTGTTTATGATCTGAGACAGACCTGTGGAATGAAAGAATGGCTTTCTATTCATATCTCTGAAGAGACCGGCCCCGTTGTGGTTCAGATAAGCCGACACTATGCAATAATTTCTCGGGCCCATCACTAGTTTTACTGCGTATATGTTTTAATTACAAAAATTAAGAAGAAGCAATAAGAAATAACGGTCTTGATTTACCTTTGTTTGTTGGTTTTGACATAAGCTTGGTTTTGTATTATCCGGGGTTCTAATATGCGAACAATGTCTTCTCTAGGCATTGGGGGAGGCGCATTAATAGATGAAGTTTCAGAAAACTGCGATATGATTGCTACATGAAGACTTATTTTCCACTACGATAAGGTGAAGTTGCAATCCTCTGGATATGACCCCAATTTGACTTTTTATTTTACTGCGCAACAAGGTGAGCAGATAGCAATGATAGTTCTTGCAATTGTTATGTATCAGCAGCTCTCAAAGTTACCCATTCAGATAATTCATCGCGTCGTGGAAAAGTTTGAGCATGAGTACACTCTTGTGGATCCACCAACCAGACAGAGATTGGTGCCCGTAGCGGCCAGTATCGAAGAAGAGCCAGAAATGTCCATTCGGCATCGATAAGCTGAATTGGGCATCGACAGACAGTCAACCCGATTTGATCCTACATCCACTGGAAATGTTGGCCGGAGATCCGGATTTTGGACAAAAATCATCTTCTCAGATGAGGCACATTTTGGCTCATGAATTGTTGTTGGACTTTATCTTTAACATAACCTCAAAGGAAATAGCTTAATAGTGTTAAATCGCACGATCTCGGTTGCCAATTGGGTCCATTTCGACAAATCACAAGTACTCGAAATTCGTCACGCAATAGAGCCATTGTTTCATCAGCTGTGTGACATGTGGCACCGTTCTGCTTAAAATAAACGTCGTTCACTGCCATGTCAGGCAAAAAGGCCAGTCGGCATTGTTCGGTAATGCAATCCATTTACTGAAACGGCCGCACTAACATTATTTTCGAACATTATGGCCCAAAGACACCGCCAGCCAAAAAATCTCATCTGCCACTCGTTGTGGATGAAGCGGTTGTTAAGCTATACATATCTTTTCAGTTTTCAGAGCCCCAGATGCTACAGTTTTCTTTGTTTATGTGCCCGGATAAATGGAAATGAGCCTCATCACTCAGAGTGTTAAAAAATGAAGATCTTTTTCATTCATTTCAAGCACCCAATCAGCGAAAGGACGTCGTTGTGCATGGTCCGCTGGGTTGAATTCTTGTGCCAATTGGTCCTAATAGGCATGTAAGCCAAGATCTTTATGCAAAATGAGGTGCAAAATGGTTGTGGATACACCCTTTTCCTGTGATCGTTTCGAAATGTTCACATCTGGGATTTCAGTCACACTCACAGGTATATTTTCAACCGAACTTGCCCCGACGAACACGAGTTGGAATTTTCACACCATTAACTTCTCAAAGGGTTTTAAATTTATCGACTAAATTGACTGTAGCTATGCGAGAAGGCGCTTGATGATGACCTAAAGCAGTACGAATTTTACCAAACTTTTACGCCTTATTTTCACCGTTTTTGTAATTTCAACACGTAGTGTGAGTATGTGTCCACCCATTTTTAATAAGCCCCTAGTTTTTACTTATCAAAAATCATCACAATGATAGTTGGGTATTGACAATTAAACAATGTCGCGAAATTCAAAATGGCACCTCTTGTTAGATGACCCTCTGCAATGCAAAGTTTATATTGCGATGAAATCGGATTGCAAAGTCAAGCAAGTGAGCGGATCGTACTAGGAAGAATAAGCTCAGAACATTTAAGTAGTAATCGAGGACATTTGGGATGTTTCGAGGGAGCCGATTCGCATTCTGGAAAGCCCACCAAGTCGATGATACGCCCAACAGGGTTCACGGAAATTAATCGAATCAGCGAGAATGTGAAAAAAACCCTGTACATGTGGGTTCTTTGGGCAACTGTCACAAGTTGCGCAATCCAAGATGGTTGGAATCTATGTATTTTCACTTACGGCAAAGTCTACCTCTATAAAGCCAGCAACCAGACAAAGATTGGTGCCAAATGAAAAAAACATAGCCGCCGTACCGAAGACCCAGAAATGTCGATTTGACGCCGATCAGCTGAATTCTGCATCGCCAGAGAGTCAAATAAGCTTATTTTGCGATTGGATTTGGGCCTGTATCTGTATAAGATTATGCTGACCCAAGAATTGAAGCTAAATGACCGTAGACAATGCCGTGAGTTCGCCAATTGGCAAACTGGAAATGTTGGCCGGAGATCCGAGACCCGGATTTTGTCGGACGAAGCACATTTTTGGTTCAGAGGGTTATGTCAACAATCAAAATTACCATTATTAGAGCGAACACAATCTACAAGTGTTCGGCCAAGCATCAATGCATCCACAAAGATTGACTGTTTGGTATGTCGAAATGAGGAAGGAGACACTGTCACCGTCAATGGTCTCAGGTATAGAGCGATATTAACCGACTTTCTCTCGGTTGACAACATCGATGTATCCGAACTGTCGTTCCACGCCGCTGCATGTCATATACGCAACGCAACGCTCGAAGTTGTGAAGAGGAAATTTCGCGAATCGGTCATCTCACGGCGAGCGTACATCAATTGGCCGCCGCGATCATGCGATTTGACAGCCATCGATTATTTTATCTGGTTCTACGTCAAGTCATTAGTGTACGCTAATAAGCCAACCACTTTGGACGAGGTCGTGACCAACATTCGACAGGCTATTGCCGGAATAACGCCGACTATTTGAATGATGGGCTCTTCGACGTAGCATGAACGTAGCTTCAAAATAAAGCCAGAATAAATTTTATATTTGACACCGTTGTTGTTTTATTTAATTTTTTTTCTCTATCGTTCTTATGTGGCCACCCTTTATAAGATTGGACGGATAATGAAAAATATTCCTATTCCTCTTCTGATTTTCTGTCTCTACATGGTTTTTTTTGTCTTTTTCTCGCAGTCATGACAGGAATGGTTTCGGGGTTCAATAGACACCTTTTTGTTTATTACAATTATTGTGCACCTGACGCTGGGACTCTTTCTGCTTCCCCATCTATTATCAATTGTTATCAATTGGATTTGGCTGATATTTATCCTCGTGATCTGATCCTTAGTAATGACCTAGAATTCCCCCTTTAATCTTCTTCTTACACCTTAATACTATTTTTCGTCACGACAAGTTCGGTGTGAACCAAGGTTTTTTCAACGCAGTTAGGAAGGTTTACATTTTGAATTGTGAAAGATCACGCATAATTCTGCCTTCAAATGTGATGAGCTTCGACTTAAATAGTTGCTATCCCTCTAAAGTTTTATTTATTTTTGATTCTTTATGAGAGCTTTTCTTAGAGCGATACTTTTGAACAGTTAAATCACAGAAAACTTTGCGAGTGAGGATTTATTTATTTCTTTTAGTGTAGGTAACAAAAACGTGCTTAACTGCAACTGCATCTAGAAAGAAGTTGTCAATTATGCTCAGTAAAAGTGCTGAGGTATGAAATCTACAGAGCACCGAAACGAAAAGGCAACAGAGTTGCAAAGTGACTAATTTGTACAAAGTCATTGTTGGAAGTCAGTTTTCAGTTTAAATGCATTTTTATTTAACTAATTAATTTACTCTTACATGATAGACAAAAAGATTATTAAAAATTACGAGTAGCTTGAATAACTTAAAAATAATCTTATTCTAAACTATGTCTTTCAAAGTATCTTACAGTATAATTTGATTTTTATTTTAACATTACTTAATACTAGAAATAAGAAAATAAATTTTAAGTAAAAACTCAGTAAAGTCGTTGTTGGCATTCCACACGGTTATGCTCTTGGTCCTGTACTTTGAACAACCATGTGTGATAATATGCCTAGTGAGCTCACAAAATCGTTTTGTAGATGATGATGAATGGGACCAGCGAATTAATCACAACTTGTTGCAGTTGTTTTTAATATCAAATATTCCAGCTGAACTTACATCGCCATTCTTAGTGGTTTATTTACACCCAGCCCCAGCTTGAAGAATAGTCCTTCTAACCTTACGGTAAAAATGTATTTTCTTCGTCAGACAAACAGGAACCCGTGTATTGATTGTATATAGCTTTTGTGTGATATCATGTGGCTTAGTCAGGTTTCTATTGATCGGAGACTTGCCGATTTGAGATTCGCCGGATTGTCTTTATCTTTATCTACCACACGATATTTATTCAAAAGTCGTTTACCAACTCGCATAGAGAGAACGGTCGGGTTTTTCATAGCGTACATCAAACTGAAAAGGCAATTAAGAGATGACGAACTATTGAGCAGACTATCACTCGGATAGAATACTCCGACGCAAGCCAGGTCGAAAAGTACATAACTCCAACAATCAATGGATTAAATACAAGAACCAGCAAGGCAGGCACCCGGCCTCTTTGACATTAATAATGACTAACAACAGGGGGCTGTGATTTCTCCGATTCTGTTTAACATTTACACAAGTGATCTAGTAGGTTCCCTAACTCATGCCAGGTTCCAGACGATTTAGTGGCGTACAGATCAGGTCCAAAAATCGAAGTCATCAATACTCTGCTGTAGCGCGATTTCGATCATATTAAGGCGTATTGCGACGATTGGAAATTGAAAATCAATTTTCAAAAGTTTAGAACTACATTGAGATAGGACAGCACGGACTGCCATTAGCGGTAAGAAGCGTAGTGAGATACCTTGGTATCTGGCTCGACAAGTATTTGTATTTTGACAAACATATAAATGCTTGTCTTGCTGGGGCCAAGAAGGCCTTACCCCTGACAAGAAGACTGTTCAACAGCAGTCAACTTGTCTCCAGGATGAAGGTCATATGCTATGTGGCCCTAATCAGGCCATTTATCGCGTATGATTGTCCCGTGTGGTTCAGTGTAGCGCCGTATGAGATGGAAAGGATTCGGGTGTTTGAAAGGCAGTGTCTAAGGACCTATTTCGGCTTGTACAGAACACCAGAATCAGAGTACAAAAAATATTATGCCAAAAAAGTCCTTTACGATGGGGCAAATCTGAAAAGGATTGACAATTTCCTGATTAAGGTGATTCGAAGACACGTTGCGAGGGCAATGACCAACGATAATATCCTGATCTTTGGGGCTTATTTCCCCAATGAAATGTACCACGAGAGCCAGAGGCATTTCTCCATATTGATGCTAAAGGGTTAGTGCAGATGAGGGATGGTATCCCGGTAATATACCACCGCCACCGCGGTGCGAGGGACAAACAAACAAAACAATACACCGAATTCTGGTGGCTTCTAGAAGGGGAGAGGGTTGGCTCGCTCTCCTAGGTCGGTTCGTTACTAAGGTAACATACTCTTCCTAGTTGTAAGTTAGGTTAAGGATATTTAGGGGGGTCTCGTGGAAAGGCCGCGTTCGTTAACACGAGGCGGCGCCTCTGAGAAGTGACTGAGAAGTCCTTTATGGCACTGGTTAAATCTCGGTGATGTTTGTGCATGATGTTGACGATGTCAGGCACCCGAAATCGCAATTGAGATGGTGACCACCCGCTTATAGTTAAGTTAGGTTAAGTATCTTAGATAGTTTAAGCAGATTAGGCATATAGTTTTAAATTTTATAAAAAAATCAAAAGATGTGGCATATAAATTTTTTTCTAAAACTATTTTTATTAGAAATTCTATATATTTTATAATTTACGTATAAGATTAATAGTAAAATAGTTTTAAGGTCGAAAGGCAAACTTGGAATGAAATTGTTAAGTTTAGAGCGCTCGGTAAGAGCCAGTGAGCTAGAATAAGTAAATATTCTTGTCAAATTAGATTTCATCATTTTTGTTTAGAATATAAGTACCTAATAATAAAAAAAATGAAGTAAGAACATCACATGGAGCTCTTCCTTAGAAATGTCATTATTTTCATATTTTCGCCATAGAACTCAGTGAAACCCGACCTGTCGAATCGCCACGACAAACGACCATCGAATGTCGAATCGCCAGTTCTTCATATCATTTCGAATGTAGTAATTGTGCAAACGGATCTGACTTTCCAAGTCCTGAGTACCTCCTTGTACGGAGTCAAGTCGGTTTCCTCTTGTAATTTTATATTTGCTCATTTCAAGCATTGGTGATCTTTGTTTCGGTAACCAAATACGCTCTGCCATGTTCTTACCCATTGCGACTGGAGGTACTTTAGGCCTGGCAATAGCTTAGCATAGATCCGGTCTACTCGATTAGACATCTGCACTTGCATAGAGAGAAAAATAGCTAGAAGATGAAGGTTCCGGTGATCTGTGCGTTGGGTCCTGAGAAGTAACCTTCACTTTACGTATAATGCGTTTCATATTTGACGCAATTTGGTGATCGTTTAACTTCCACGTTTCGCTGCCGAACTATCATAGATTTACAATTTTTTTTTGTAGGAACTTAGCATATTGCAAAATGTCTCCGCTCCTGTTTAGTTTTTACAAATGCTCTAAGACTGGGAACCAGCTGGACCGAAAAAAGTATTGCAGTGTTTCGAATTTTTTGCTTTTTACTCTGCTGTGGTGAATGACTGGACTTTTACGAATGTGAGTCCCAGAGAATCCGGACAGGTCAAGTGTGCTTTCGAAGGATATGGATTCTGAAAGAAAATTTTGGATAAGAAAGAATCATCCGATTTACTTAGAATCGCAAAACGAAATCAAATTCAGAGTCATCGAATGCGTGTTCCATCTACTGCTTAGCAAATTGCTTAATAATTATAATTAAACAATTTTATTTCTTCACGCAAGAAGCACGAACGATTTCAAGCTAATCAAGCTTGGTTCATCACCAACAGGTTTGTTATTGTCGTGTCGTTATGTGGATTATTAAACACTGTTCTTCCGTAATTATGTTTTTTTTTTTTCATAAAACAATTTTTTGGCTTTAACTACAAATGTATATCTATGGAAACAAATGAGAAAAAATTCTTGTTTTGAGGGAACGTGTACGAGTTAGTTTAGTTTAGTTTTATTTTATTTTATTTCACATCAATTTCTTATAAAGTTAGATTTCCCGCGAAGCCATGATGGCTTTTCTACAGAAGGTTGCATTTCGTAAAAATTGTTTTACTGTAAATATAATGTTTTAGCTTTAAATTACTACTATTGAGCAAATTTTATTGTTTTTTTTTTTGAAATTCAAAGAAAAATATATAACTGGTGATAGGAAAAATTTTACGAAAAAAGAAACAAAATGCAAAAGGACGCAGGATAACAGAAATTCTTTGATAAGTTTTTTTCTGCAATAGTTTTAAAATTTACAATATTTTTTAAGTCTTGCCACAGTTCATTGGAAATTGAAGGAGTACTATGTTCAAGATTTGTTCTGCCATCTATGTTATACTGTATTGGTGTTTTACGTATACTCTGAGCTCGTCTTGTTGTGTTATGGTCCCATGTAATGGCCATCTTAAAACGCACGTCGTCCTTATATTCCAGTAATATTGTCATCTGGAAAATTGCTTGGACACTAAGCACTTTAAAAAGTCTTCTTTCACGATCGGTGGCTATTTGTTTGAGCGCAGAATTTTGCAGTCTTTGTAGTTTCTGTAGTTGCGTCGTGAATGCATTGCCCCATGCAAGGATTCCATACCTCAGTTTTGATTCAACCAGGCATAGTAAACTTGTTTGAGAACCTGTGAAGTAGAGTAATTTTTTAAGTAATTAAGCCCGAAGAGTGCTTCGTTTAGATTCAATATGTTCATTCCAAAGAAAGTGACTGTCGATGTTTAGACCCATATATTTATAACTATCGACAAGCACTATGGTCTGATTAGTCTGTGCACTTGCAAAAGCATTATTCTGCATTTGTATCATCAGCTGTGTTTTTGTTAATTTGGTCTTGGTTGCGTTGATTATAAGTCTATTGTCGTGGCACCACTGCACTGCTTCATTAAATTCGTTTTGCATGATTGCCGTAGCCATGTCCAGGGACCTATGACGGACGACTATGGCTGTATCATCTGCAAAGGCAAATTTAATGCTGTATTTGAACACTCGAAGTAGTTCATTTGCATACAGAATAAATAGTATTGGGCCCAATTTAGAGCCCTGTGGAACTCCGTATTGTATACATCTTTCGCAGCTGTAAGCGTCTTTAATTCGCACTCGGAAAGTCCTAAAGGAAAGATAATCCTTAATCCAATCAACAAGAACTCCTCGTACTCCAATTCGTTCTAGAGCTTCCATCAGTTTTTATGGTATGGTGTGTCAAAAGCTGTACTGAAATCTATAAATAGTACCAGCACGTGATGGTTTTTGATCAGGCTTTCGTTAATGCAGTTTGCGAACTCTCCCATAAGTCTACCAATGATTTTATTTTTATTTGATATTTTTGGATTCCATACTGCTGGTTATGAATAAGTGGGTGCTATTGAATAAAAGGTCGCAACCGTCTCATTATAACCTCTTCCAGACATTTCTCCATTACAGGTAGGATCGATATTGGTCTATAGTTATTGATGTCGTTGTTTTTTTCTTCCTGCTTTGTATATGGGTGGTATCACTGCTGTTTTTAGCTCTCGTTGGATCTTAGCTTCATGCAGACTTATGTTAATAATTTGAGATATACTCGTAATAGGTGCAAATATATCCGAGTGTGGTCTTGCGAGTATATATGCCGCTCTGATGCCATCGAAACCAGGAGGCTTTCTTACAGCCAACGAATAATGTTTTGTACCTCTGCTATGTTTGTTTTTTGAATATAAATGGTCTTAGTTATATTGGAGCTGAAGTGACTAGTTGTTATGGCAGTGATGAATAATACGTAGAGTTTCATCCGCAAAGTTTTCTGATTTCGCATTCCTATGATATCGTATATCAAACTCCAAGTCTTTTACCAGGATCAGCTCGTGCTTCGTTGAACTTTCTCACATAGAAGTTACTTTTCTGCATTGTTATTCTTTTGTTTAATCTATTGCGGAACCTTTTATACTAGGTGTCATAAGTTTTGCTCATCTGTTTCCACTTTCGGAAGAGCTCATCCCGTTTTTTACATTCTCCACGTAAGTATGCCGACTTCTAGATGTTTTGTTTATATTTAGTTTGAGGACTTTTCGAAACATACATACAAGTTACTATATATTTCATTTCAGTTGATAACTTCTCATACAAACAGTCAACATCAGTTCAACTTAGTAGTGCATCCCAATCTGTTGCATGAAAAAGTCCATTCACTGTTCTCTCTTTTTCTACGAGAGCAGTATGATATGTGCCTCTGTTAGGCAAGAAAACGCATTAAATTTTTTTTTTATTTATTTGTCAATATAGACTCCTTTCAGCTCGACACATTTAGTCCAGCGATATTCTAAATTTTTCACGCCATTAAAAGAATATGATTTGTTGAACTCCACAAAATAGGCCTCTGTTTCGGCGATGATTTCCTCCTTTGCCGAGAATCACTTTCCGTCAAGCCATTTTTTCATGTTTGGAAACAAAAAGAAATCACAAGAGGCCAAATCTGGAGAATAGGGTGGGTGAGGCAGCAATTCGTAGCGTAATTCGACCAGTTTTGCTGTGGCGATTGCGCACGAGTGAGCAGGTGCGTTGCCAACTGGGGCCGTTTTTTTATTACAATAATTCAGCATTTAATCGGTCCAATAAATCAGCATAGTACTGCCCGGTGATTATTCTTCCTTTCTCCAAATAGTCGGTGACGATGTTGCCTTGCGAATCCCAAAAAAACGGTGGCGATGACTTTACCGGCCGATGGAACGGTTTTCGCCTTCTTTGGAGCAGTGAAAGCCACCGTTTTGACTGCTCTTTCATTTCTGGCGTGTAGTGATGGATCCATGGTTCGTCAATACTGACGAAACGCCGTAGAAATTCGTTCGGATTGCGCTTAAACATATCCATTGAGATTTCGTTTTTGCTCCACTGTTAGTAAACGCGGCACCCATCTCGCCGATAGCTTTCTCAAGCCCAATTTTTCATGTAGGATATTTTGTATGCGTTCAATTGAGATGTTTACAATGTCAGGAATATCTCTGGCCTTGACCCGACGATCAATCAATCATGGATTTTATTAACCATATCCTCCGTAGTCACCTCAATTGGACGGCCTGGGCGCTCTTCTTCAAAAACGAATGTCCGACCACGCTTGAATTCATTAAACCAATATCTGATGGTAGTCATCGAAGGTGCATGGTCCTTATGAACGGCATGCAACTTCACTTTGATTTCCTCACACGTCTTCCCATCCAAAAACAGAAATCAAATCACCGATCGATGTTGCTCTTTTTCCATGATTGCAAATAAACACGAACTTGATGGCTTTCAACAGCTGTCAAAACAAAACTACTCGATACATCTGTCTGAAATTTTGACAGTCATCATTGTAAAAATGGCGCTACTCGTATCTGATGGCATACAAATTTTGCATCAGTGGTACCATCAGTCGGTAAACACGGGTACTTATCATATAGCCCTCGTATGTTTGGTGCATATGAATAATACAAGAGAGGACATTCCACGGCTGCCGAGTACATTTGATTACCCGATATTTTTGCCTAATATGTGGTTAATCAATGTCGAAGAGCCTGTGTTAGGGCCTTCTCTCGTATTTTCTGTGATTATATTAATTAGTCCGTGAGCCGCTAACATTTCATCATAATCCTGAACGTAGTTCAAGTGGGAGTTTCGAATGTTGATATTCATATCACCCATTAAGATTACATCCGGCGAATGTTTTCTTTGGTTTCTCCTAAATTATTATCCTATTTAAACTATGCGTGAAATTTCAAAAATGTAACATCTGGGGCTCCGAAAATAGAAGAGATATGTAGAAAGGAAGTCTTGACTTTTATCGTATACAATGAATGCTTCTTTGTCCCTGACAGTGGAATTTGAATAGTCTTCGTCGTTAAATAGTTCACAGCATCGACTCTGGCTATTCAACTAAGATTCCCTTTCCGTCTCAACAGGTCTCTTTTTGGGTCTCGTTCCTTGACACTTGCTTCTAACTTTTCGTAAAACTTCCGAGCGTTATTCCTCGATCGATTGTGTTGTTGTTTCTTTTTTTCCGGAAAGAACGATGTTTTTCACTCTTGGTGTGCTTGTATGGCGAACGAACCATTTTCGTCCATTTATGCAGCTCTGCTTCGAAAACGAGGCGCAACAAGTACATTTGCCTACTTGCTCTCTTCATCAAACCAGGGGTTTTCTGACCGTTGTCGGCTGAAACCTACCACATTAGTTGCGGCATTTCTGACGTTTCACTTGACTTGACTTGAGGGATATGCGATCGACAAGGGCTCCGGTGATTTGTTGCAATTGTAGCCGTTCAACGTTAAATCTCCTCACAGTACTTCTTTGTTGTTACGTCATCTGAGATATCCATAGATTTATTGTACTTTGCCTGCTGCTGGGTGGTGGTTCGAGTTTATAAAATATCGAAGTGAGTCATACTTGGGATATGGCTCGTAGATTTTATGGAGGATTTCGTCGAAAAATTCCGACCTGGATCATGTTGGAGTATTTAGCCCTTATGTGCTTCCAAAAAATCCGTACCCAAATGGACGCTACTTCTGTTCTCTGTAGCAGTCACCTTAGTATATGTCACAGTGTTTTTTTTCCTACTTTTTTTCTGATCCACCTCTCTGCACTCCTTGGATGGCGGTCATATCTTCTTTATAGTAGTATATGGCTTCTGCTAGGTGTTCGGTTGTAAGTTCGAATATTCTATGTGGAGGTCCGAACGTCATTGCACTTTTTTCGGTTTGCAGAGCCATCGGAAGTAAATTCATATTTGTTCGATGCGTTTTTATATGATCGGCCCCTTTTTGAAACTCCGTTGATAAAAGCGGTTAGATATTTTGGAGTCAGTAGTAGTAGTTTTCTGGCATATGGGGGTTGCCGTTGGTCTCTATTTCAGCACTCCGAATAGCTCTGAAAATCTATATTGACCTCACCAAGCAGTAGTAGAACAAAAATTTGCCAAGCTGACTCATGTCACCAAAGTTGGTTCAATCGGATGTTTGAAATGATTTCTGACAAATAACAGCGTTGTTAGTAGCAAATAAAGGGACCGCAAAAGGGTAAGGGCGGAGCTCAAAAGCTGTAGCCACTACATCTGTGAAACATCAATTACCGCCTCAGAGGCCGAAAGCTGTTCCCAAAGAAGTATGTTTTCACTGCCTCTGTGTTCTGTTGTTATCGATGACTTATTAGTCAAACTAGAAAATTTAGACTAAGAAGCAATGGCTATGACGACGACTTAGTCATCATCGTGAAAGGCAGGTACCCAAAGATAATTTGGAACAAAAGGCAAAATATCCTAAAACTAGAGTCTGGCTGATGTGTCAGAGAAAATCTTTCAATCAACCCCGAAAAGGCTGCTGTACTGAAGACAGCTGAGTCTTGACCAGATCTCTCTCAATGGCACAATTGTTATCATTTCAAAAAAATAAGAAAAACAAACACATCAAAGCTGCAACGTCTTCAGAGAATCCACCTCTGCGATTGAATCCTTCATTGGTTTCACTCCACTTCACATATCTATACCTCTTGATCAAAAAGTAAGCGGAATCTCCCATTTAAATATTTAGATATTGTCAAAAGCATTTTTTTCTTTTTAGGTTGGTACATCTGTCATATGAGCGCCGTCGGGAATTTTTGCGTGATAGCTTTGTAAACAAGTCAGTGTTTGTTGTGTTCTGCGAATTTCGCAATGTCAAATTTATTTGAGCAAAGAGTTTGCTCCAAAGTTCGTGTTTCTAACAAAATATCTTGTGGGTAGCCTACGAGGACTCGACAATGTCGAAAACACGTATGCTTTGCTGATGATTTGCGCACGATCCGGTTGTCCATCTACCAGCATGACTGACGTAAACATCGAAAAAGTTAAGAAAATTGTCCTCGCATATCATCGTGTGAGCATCAGGGAGATAGCAGCCGATCTTGGTGTCCCGTTCGGATCGGTTCAAAGCGTTATGCACGATGTTTTGGGCATGAGACAAGTTGAAGCGCGGCTTGTGCCACCTGACGTGGCTATTTATGATTTTTTCCTATTCTCACGACTCAAGGTTTGGAAAGCTGAAGGCGATTCCAAAATCTACCTAAGCAAAGTGTTTTGAAAATTGGAATAAGCGTTTGAATATGTGCATTGCTTCCAATGGAGATTACTTTGAAGGCAATAAAGGCCCCTACGGAGGATAGCTTGATACTAAAAAAGGAAGATTTCTAAAAAAAAACTGCAGAGCATAGCTGACAAGCAAGCAGTGACAAGAAGAACAGCAATTGTACTGGGTCTAAACGCTAGAATAGGACATGACTTGAGTGGATACAACATTAAACGACAATGGCAAGCAGCTAATGGAGTTCTATCTTCATAATCAGCTGCTAATAGGTAACTGCCTTTTCCCACACAAAACAACACACAATTCCATGCTGAAGGAAGGGAGGCCAGGAGCATAGTTGATTATATCCTACTCTTTCTCCTTCTTCAACAAGATCTTGATAGTTTTTCGATCTGGTGCCTCAAAAATTCTTTGGAACTTAACATCGCCAAATGCCAATCCATCACCTTCTCACATAAGCGGAACCAATCTCCTCCCCGACTCTATCTTCTCCATAACCAACCTATCTCCTCCGTACAATCTCTTCGTGACCTCGGCATTTTGTGTGATAGCGAGCTCAACTTCCGTTTACATATGGATGAGATAATCCTCAAAGCCAACTCTGCACTAGGTTTTGTAAAACGGTGGTCCAAAGAATTCACCAACCCATACGTGACCAGGTCCCTCTATATTACCTTTGTTCGCCCCCTCCTAGAGTACGCCAGTCAAGTATGGTCCCCATATCATCGTGTTCATATCTCGAGAATTGAAGGCATTCAGCACCGTTTTCTTCGATTTGCTCTCCGAGGTATGCCCTGGGACGATCCTTTTAATCTGCCCCCCTATCAAAACCGTCTCAACCTTATCAACTTAAACACCCTTGAAGATCGCAGAGATGCTGCAGACTTTCTCTTCATTCATCGACTCCTTTCAGGTCACACTGAATGCGCGTCCCTTAAGAACTCCATTTTCCTCAACACTAACCCTCGTAATCTACGTACCCCTCGACTCTTCTATCTACCAACCCACCACACCTCCTATGGCGCGAACGAACCAATCTCCCGTATGCTACGTCAAATCAACTCGAACCCTACCGTCTTTGATTTCCACCGCACCACTCCCTACCTCAAATCCGTTCTCCTTCACCACTCCAATCAACCTTAGTTTTAAGTGTTAGTTTAAGTTTCATTTTTAAGTGATAGCTTGTATTAAGCCGAATAAATGGGGGCGTTCGCCCCCACCAAAATTAAAATATCCACATAATATAAGAAGGAAGGATAACAGTAGTTAAAGTATTCAGGCACGGAATTGGTTGCAGGCCACCAGTTGCTAATATCAGACACCGGATTTAGGAAACCACCGAGACAAAAATATAAAGTCTTCGAAGCCATTGGGCTAAAAGAGCTAGAAAACGAGGATAAAAGGCGGCCTTATATGGACGGAGTGTCACGACGACTCCAAGAGAATCCTGGAAATGAAAACCTAAGGGATAAATGGAGGAAAATAAACCAAACCCTACTAAAAACATCTGAGGAAGTATGTGGAAAGACAAAAATCGACACAAAAAAAAAGAAGATAATTTGGTGGCAAATGATATAAGACAGAAAGTTAATGAAAAGAAGGAAGCATGGAAGAATAGATACGAACTCGTTCAACAACTGACAGAAGATCCTATGTGGAAAACAGGAATGAAATTAAAGCGTTAAGGGAGCAAAACGGATCACCTGGGAAGAATTTGGGAGCTCAGTAGAAGAAGTAAAATAAGGACTTGACAACTTCTTTTTAAAAAACGCAAACCATTTGAGATAGTTCAAAAACTTTATTATCGGCTTGAAGTACATTCAAAATATTTATGAATGGAACTCAACTTCGTTCATATGGCCACCGCGGGCACGTTTGCAGCGGTCGATTCGTTGGACCCAATTTTCAACGACTGCGCCACACATTTTGGCCGAAACGGCCGCTATTTCCCGTTCAATGTTGGCTCTGAGCTCTTCCAACGTCGTCGACTTAACGTAGCCCCACAGAAAATAATTCAAAAAAATTCAATAAATCGATTGTAGCGTGTGCTGTGTTGTTGAAACCACATGTCGTCCAAGTAACGTGACGATCGTTATCGTCGACGAAAAAATATGGTCCAATAACGCCGTCGGTATGCAAACCGCACCAAACAGTTATTTTTTGTGGATGAAGTGGTGACTCATGAAGTACATGTGGATATTTTGCTTATTGACGAACCCATTGAGCCAAAAATGAGCTCCGTCACTAAAGTTTAATTTGGCGATGATATTCATCATCTTGGCACATCTTCTCCAGAACCCAATCGGAGAATGTACGTCGCTTCAAATGGTCCATTGGCTTCAATTCTTGAGTCAGCTTGATCTTGTATGGGTGTAAACCAAGATCCTTACGCAAAATACGCCATAATGTGGTCTGAGCGATGCCCAATTCTTGAGAACGCCGTGGAATTGACTGATTTGGATCGTTTGCTACGGACGCCTGAACGGCAGCGATATTTTCGACACTTCGACCAACCCGTTATCTCACTGATACGACAACATCACACAACGAATATGTAGACTTACATTTTTGCACTAAACTTGTTATTGCCTATCTACTAGGGTGAGAATTACGACCGAAAATTGGAGTTAACGCTCTTAAAGTTGCAGTCACCGACTCCGAATTTCAGTAGAAAATTTTTATAATATGCAGTCGTTGCTCGTTAGTAAACTGTACCATGATGAAAATGTTGAGTTTACTGAACAAATTGACAGTGACAGTTTGATGATTAGTGAAAGAGTGCGTTCACAAATTAAATTCAAAGTTGTCAAGTCTCTATTGGAAAACCCTTTATAAGTTGTATAGCAAAGGACTGGCAATGCAACTTAGGCGAGTAGTGGAAGAAGATCTAGAGGAGGAGCAGGCAGCATTCAGACCGGATCAACAAACACCAGACCACCTCTTCACACTAAGAGCCATCATAGGAAAATGGATTGCCAAGGGCAAATACCTATTCCTGGCGTTCGTAGATTTGGAGAGACTGATAAACGCTATTAGAAGTGTTTATGACAGACAACCCGATGGGGAAAGTAAGACTAGAATGGGAGAAGATAGAGGTATTCAAAATATGCAAAAGACTAAAGCAAGGATACAGTATTAGCCCTCTACTGTTAATTCTATTAATGGCTGAAGTAGCAAAATAGCGTAAGAGACAAACAGAAAAGAACAAAACCGGAAACAGGAGATTTCACCCCATATACCTGCAATTTCTACTATATGCAGATGATATTGTAATCATAGCAAACATTCCGGACAGACTACAACAAGCATTGGAGAAGTGGTCTGCTAATCTGTAGAGAAAGGAGATTGTGTTAAATATAACTAAGAGCAAACTAATGTAGAACGATGAGGAGGCAAACCTTGGCAGAGATGAGAAGAGAGAGCCGAGCCGAGTTCATTGGAGAAGATGGATATCCCGATGCTATCCCTACGCTTAACAGCAAGCGGGCATAATAGATCTTTAAAGTCGCAGTACCAACCGCATTTAGCAGGCCAATGTCCCTTAAAAAAAGGAAAACAATGGACTGATCTGTCCATACAAGTTGTGGTTATGTTATCGCCATCCAATCATCCAATAAGTCGACGTCGACTATGCGATAATATGCACGAGGATATTATGAGAAGTGTCGGTCGATTGAAGAGGAACTTCTAAAAGGCTATTACCCACCGCTCGCCTGCCATGATAAAAATTCGATAGAATTTTTCTGGAAATGTGCTTAATTCATGGATCGAGACAATTGTGGATCTCAAGGCCTTAACAGTATATCTTTGTCAACATTTTAACTTTCTGTAGTAAAACATTAATCTTCAAAAACTTTCAAGTTCTTAGTACTTGATACCTTGTCTATAGGAAGGGTCATCAATCTAAAATCGCCGTTGTCTCCTTATGAAAAATGGTCTCTTAAATTATGAGCGACAGCTTTTATATACTCAAATAGTTCGATGCCAGAGTGTTTCAGAAGGTTTAACTGAAAACAATTTTGGATTGCTTGACCATGCGTTCATATGCCCAGTAGTGTCTACTAATAGCAGCTTAGATGGTATAAATCAAATGCGTGCGATTCATTCAAGTTTTCTGTCATACACATGCAAGGACCCTATTCAATAGAAACCTCCATTCGTGACTCAATTAATTGCCTAAGATATATTTTGGCAAAAACCACAAATCTGCTAGTGTCAGATTTCAACCCCACATATGACATGTTCCACCAATTTACAACCTGACCTAAGGCCGTATTAACTCTGTTTTTGGGTCCCATGATCATGAAAATGAAGATCTCCTCTGACCTTCACCTTCAATTTGCCATTTAATATCGCGTTTTATACGTATTTACGTATTTCCTCACTGATTTTCTCACTTATCCGCCGCCAAGTCGTTATCCAACCAAAAAACCGGAGGGAAAAACAAAACCAAGAAACAAAAGTCATTACAATCGGACTATCAACGAAACTTGTGGCGATCTTAAACGTTTGTAATTACCCGCGGGTAATTGTTGTTAGCCACGATCAGACAACGACTTCAAACGACAGCCCCTGACTTGAAGGAGACAGAATAAGATTTAATACCGCCGCACAGGTATCCACTTCCAGCTCCATTACAATAGAAGCACCTTACCAGATACTTGATTTGGATGAAAAAAAAACGCAATTTTATAGCATCCCACCTTGAAGCGGTAAGTAATAGTGTCAGGCCGGATCTTGATGTTAGAATCGCTAGAATAGCGCGCATCCGTACCCCGTGCGTTTGGAATCACTTAATTTGCGTCGTCTCAATGGGGAACCCAGATAGCATGCTTGTGACGGTTGCATCAGTCGCAAATCGACATTTGTTGAGAGTAGTAACTACAATAGTTAGTCATTGAAAGATATTTTGTCTGTTACATGTTCTAACTATCCGCGGATATGATCAGTAGAACGTTTGTTGGGTTTTTCTTGCTGATCACTATCGTGACTATCAGTTTCGTTCACGTTTCGGGTGAGTTGGTCGGGAACTGTGAGATTTTCCAGATTCAACAAAGTGTTGGATTTATCTGTAGGTCAGTCGGTTTCGCCGAAATTGGATTTCGATGAATCGAAGGAGACAGAAGATACTGGTGCGACAGTAAGACCTACTAAAAGAACAGAATCGAATGGGGGTGGCAGTGGAACAGGATCAAGGGATGGTGGTGGTGGGGGAAAATCAGGACCAAAAATTCATGGAGTTCGCGTGACTGTGGATACTGGTGATAATCAGAGAAATTCAAAAGGTGAGTGCACAGTTACACAGACTTTTAATTTCGTTTCGAGGAGCCTTTGCTTATAATCGAGTCTAAGACAAGAGCTTTATATTTTTGTGCTTTCAGTTGCTAGTGTTGCTAGAATGATGATAAAATTCTTACTCTCTCGTTTCCCATTCTTCTATCCTGTCTATCCCTTGTCCAATCGTTTTGCTGATTGATATTGATAGTAATATTCTCATCTCATTAAAACTTGGTTCTGTTCAGGTCAGTTTTGAAGAAAGCATACATAAAAGAATTTATGATCATTCTATTAGAGACCCTCCTAAGTCCACCTGCATATATTTTTGTCGTACATTCACAGAAACATCTACTACATAACCAATCAGGATGGAAGAAGTAATTTGGCCCAAAAATTCCAGAATATGCCGATAGGAAGAAGCTTCGTATATCTACGAGTAGATCATTATTAAATTCTATAATTTAGGTCAATTTCTCGCTGACGCATCAATGAATTGCGGCTTATTATTAGCCGCAAAAGTGGATTGTGAAGAACCTCACTTGAAATTCTGAGACAAACTCACTCTTTGCCCAGGCAGTGCAAACCATTTGTATCTTCCACTCTTCGGTTGCGCTGATAATTATTTTCTGATACAACAACCATCGTATCCTCATGCATTAAAAGGACACATACTCGTATATGAGTAATTTCCAAAGCGGCCACTCCTTCTCCTTTCGCCAGTCGATACATTTTCATAAACATTAGCCTGTTATGGAATCAGAGAATTGGTCCTCTTGGCCTTGTTGTATCACGTTTGATTTCCTGCTTGGATGAGAAGTCATTCTGTCGTTATTGTAGAAGATCCTTGTTTTCGCACATTGTTGATCTGATAAAACCAGTAGAGCCTGCTGCTACTTTCTACCCTTGAATTACCGGAGAATTGTTGGCAGCTGTCTAGGCAATGCTTAAGGGGTTGCTCGAATATGTATTTGCTTTGACAAAACTCTAATAACTGGTTCTGATCTTTCTTCATCGGAGCCACATTATGCTCTCAGGGAGTGCAAGAGAATCACAGAGGTGGTCCCAATATTTTGCTGGACCACATAACTTACAAATACAATTTGTGCATCTCATCAGATAATTGCATCAAGTGATTAGAATCTAATTTTGCAGTACGACATCCAAAGGATTCTATTATATACACGTCTAGCTCTACCCATCCGATATCCTTTTTGTCGACCTAACATAAATATATCTTTGACTGATTAGAAGTCATTGAATTATACAAACTCATCAAGTCGCTTATTGCCTGGGATAGTCATATATCCTTGTGTCCAGCATAGGGTCAACCAATCGACACTTAATATCCCATTCAGGGGATTTATGAAGATTTTTGCAATCTTTGATCTAAATATCGTAGAATTCAAAACCTAAAACTATGCGTGGCTGTATGCAAGGACTGCACTTGGTCTCACGGCGATATCTTTCTCAATATTGACTGTTGCGGTCTTTATAATGACTTCGGCTTCGAAGACCACAACCATCCTTCATTGTGATTTTGGAAGCATCAAGTTCGATTCCAGTTCCTCCAAGTTTTTGATTTGTTTACTCTTATAGAAAGTGTTCCGTCAAAGAGCATTAGTTTTAGACAAATTTGCTGAAAGCCGCCAGTGTGAGGGTGTGAAGGCCTCCCTGTAGGCTACTGATGTCCAGTTGTTTTGCCTGCCCTATTGCTGCTGTATAAATCGAGTGAACATGTGAACATCCTGATTTATCCCAAAATTCTCTGGATTTCAGTGAGGTTTGGAAACTGGCATTGCCTTCCTAAGACATTCCACCAGAATGACGAGCCCTGAACGGGTCTCCCAACCGCCGCCGTATAAAGCCTAGTTTGAAGGGTGGGAGAATGTGAAAAGCCTTTTTACCAGCAATGAAAGCTTTAGATGTTATTATGATAGGCGCTCGTCCGGTTTGATTCTGCAGGTAGTCGTTGCTTATAAGTAAGGGAAATTTGACAGAGACCAGATAGGCGACATCGTCAGCGGAAGTCATTGATTCAAAGCCATTGTCCTTTAATATTACGTGAAGGCATAACACTGACACGTAGATTTGGCTGTTATAAGAGTTTCAAGCAATGAAAAAAATACTGGGAATTATATCTCGAATCACTCTGAGTGAAGAAAAACTCTCCGTCCTATTCGGACTCCCACCCCTGGAGAGCAAACATAGAAACCAAACACACCTGAGTTTCAAACCACTACAAAAACAATTTTCCTTTCTCCTCCTTCTATCTTTCCGCCCGCGCCCTGGCAACAGTAAAAGGGTATCAACCCCTTAGGCGCGCGTAAATTATAAAAAAAAAAAAAAAAAAAAAAAGATATTGGTCCACCACAAAGTAATATTGAGAGATGTGAGGAGAGAGTGATTTGTTTCTTTACACGCCTCCTTTCTGTAGCTTGCTGTTTATAAAGTAGATTCTACGCATTTTGAAGATCATTACAATGCAGTTAAAGACAATGGTGACCAGCTGACTTCCTTCAGGCTACCGCATTTATACTTACACTATCGTACGCTTTTCCGATATCATGGGAAAGCCTCGGGGGTGAATTTCTCTAGGTGGAAAGTTCTTTCTATCGGTGGTAATACACTGTGAACCTCTGTATATACCTATTTGCCTGTCATATACGCATGTTGCGAATTGTACCGATAATTGTCGCCAAACACATATCTTACCTACACCTCTACCATCTGCTCCAAAATGCGATAGACTCACAGGACTGCGGTGTTTCGGTGTCATGTACGAGTTGCTTCTCCACTCAAAAGATACAAACTACACACAATTCCCACCAACATTAAGGAACATGATATAGCTTTAGGCATCCACCGTAGATTTGCTTGAGCCTTGGAATAGCAGTTTAGGCAAATTTTTATAACAGCTTTCTTCACCTGGCAAACGACTTGCTAAAAAATTATATTGGGTGTTTGCATCCATCGATAATCTTTGAAAATACAACAACTCAGGTAAATTTATTGGCATTCGAGGTTCCTCGAATCTTCTACCGCGAATAACCGAACCATCCAAATATAAAGGGTATGCCATCTAACGTTTTTTTTTTCAACTAGTGCTTATTTCGTGAATGGTAATACTTACCTCATGTCTGATTTGACAGATAATTAGTTTTATCCTTCCGGTTAATAATGGAAAATAATTTCATTCAAACGGCTGCCTCGGCTGGCCATGCAGTAGCCTACACGATCGGTCCAATTTTTAAGCACATTATCGATTGTGTGCAGCTGTATTTCACCAATGGCTTCACGAATATTGTCCTTTAAAGCGTCAATTGTCTCTGGCGTGTCAGCGTAACACTTATCTTTTACGGCACCCCACAAATAATAGTCCAACGGTGTCAAATCGCAGCTCCGAGGTGGCCAAACGACATCAGCTCTGCGGCTGATAATGCGATCTTCAAAAACAGGGCGCAAAACATCGAGTGTAGCTTCGGTTGTGTGGCACGTAGCGCCGTCATGTTGAAACCAAATGTTGCCAATATCCTCTTCTTCAATTTTTGTGAACAAAAATTCGTTCAACATGGCCCGATAACGATCGCCATTGACTGTAACGGCCACTCCTTGCTCATTTTCGAAGAAAAATGGCCCAATTATGCCTCTGGACCAAAATCCGCACCAAACACTGACTCGTTTTGGGTGTATCGGCTTTTCAATGTATGCGTGCGGGTTTTCTGTGCCCCAAATGCGACAATTTTGCTTGTTTACATACCCGCCAAGATCAAAATGAGCTTCATCTGAAAAGCTGATTTTTTTGGCAAAATCGGCATCCTCTCTAAGTCGATCGCAGGCCCACTTAGCGAAGCGAAAACGCATTGGATGGTCAGTTGGCTTCAACTCCTGAACCAATTGGACTTTGTATGGCGTCATACCAAGGTCTTTATGCAAAATTCGTCTCAATGATGTCTCCGAAATGTTCAATTGTTGAGAACGATAGATTGTTTTTGTTTAAACATACATTATCGCGTTAATTATTAAAAATAAAACTTAAAAGAGAGAGAGATGCGTTGTGTTGGTGATAACGAGGGGATTAGTGTGTTGTTACTCCCTTACTGTGGCTTGCGGAAAGATTTGCCGGCGTATTTAGCAGCAGCGCCGAGCTCCTCTTCGATACGAAGAATTTGATTGTACTTGGCCAAACGTTCTGAACTGCATGGAGCTTCAGTCTTAATTTGTCCGGTGCTAAGACCGACGACCAAGTAGTCAGCAATGAATGTGTTTTCAGTTCCGCCGGACCTGTGCGATACCATGGTGCCCTAGCCGTTGCTCTTGGCAAGTAAATGTGCGGTGATGGTACCGATTTGGTTGACCTTTTTCGACAGCTGTGGCAATGCGCTTGGGATTGGTGACAGTCAAATCATCGCCGACAATTTGAATTGGTGTATTGGCAGTCATGTTGGTCGAATCATCCCAATGATCCTGATCGAAGGTATCTTCAATGCTGGTGATGGGGAATTCCTTGATGAATTCTTGGTACAAGTTGGTCAATTTATCGGGGGTCAACCACAATGACTTGTCGCTGTTGGGGTTCTTGAAGTCCAAATCATATAGACCGTCCTTGTAGAATTCAGAAGCAGTAACATCCATGCCGATTTTGACTTTGCCAGTGTATCCACCCTTCACGATGGCATCCTGAATCAAAATCAAAGCTTCCTTGTTGTTCTGAATGTTGGAAGCGAAACCGAACTTGTCCTTGATGACCTTCTTCAAGTCATGGTACATGTCAGAGCCGATTTTTATGGCCTCAGTGGAGGAGCTGGCACCGGTTGGCAAAGTCATGAATTCCTGCATGGCCAATTTGTTGCCTGCATGACTGCCACCGTTGATGACATTGAAAGCTGGAACTGGCAGACTGATGTTATTGTTGTCAGCCAAATCGCCCAATTGCTTGTACAACGGTATTCCCTTCTTGGCAGCGCCAGCCTTAACAACAGCCAATGGAATACCCGAGATAGTATTAGCTCAGAACTTCGACTTGTTCTCGGTACCATCAGGCTTAATCATGAAGTTATCGATCTCCTCCTGTTGAGTAACTTCCAAGTTAGCCTTCAATACTTCTGGGGCCAACGACTTGTTGATGTTATCCACAGCCATCTTGACACTGTTGCCATGGTAGTTATTCTTCTCCTCATCACGGAGTTCCTTATGCCTTATGCACACCAGTGGATGCTTCTGATGGTACAGCTGCACAGAAAAGTCCCAATTCAGAGGTGAGATCTACTTCAGTCAAAGATTTGACGAGCTAAGATCGATTTGATTGGCATCTTGCTTAGACGGTTAATGACATTATTTTAAGAGGAAGATAATTTCTCCAAAAAATTGTCTGCACCCAGAAAATCTTTCCAACCATAAATAATTCTCGAGTACTAACGGCGAACAACTGTCCCGGTTTTTAGTGGTTTCAGCACGAGGTTGAAGAAATCACATGACAGTGCATCTTCTTGTGGAATTCTGGTACACGTTTGGATTAGTTCAGGGAAATTTTCCGAATTGCATATTGCATTGCGTTTTCTATTGTCACGCGACTCAGCTGAATCAGTTTTGCATCGATAATTGTCGTCAAACACATCTCTTACCTACACCTCTACCATCTGCTCCAAAATGCGATAGACTCACAGGACTGCGGTGTTTCGGGGTCATGTAGCTTACCTTCTCGGCTCAAGAGATACAAACTACACACAATTCCCACCAACATTAAGGAACATGATATAGCTTTAGACATCCAACGTAGATTTGCTTGAGCCTTGGAATAACAGTTTCGACAAATTTTTATAACAGCTTTCTTCACCTGGCAAACGACTTACTAAAAAATTATATTGGGTGTTTGCATCCATCGATAATCTTTGAAAATACAACAACTCTGGTAAATTTATTGGTATTCGAGGTTACTCGAATGAAATGAAATTCTCAAAATCCATTTCCCATCTTGAATGCTACTCGTATCTTATCTTTTACTGAACCATTCTACTTTAAGGACCATCTCGCTCTACTCGCTCTACTCGCTCTACTCGCTCTACTCTCAATTTTGGCTCGCTCCGTGTGGAGGCAAGACGATGAATGCTATCATATGTGGCCTTGAAGTCGATTAAGAGACACTGGGTCTCGAATTCATTCCTCTTTTCCAGAATTTGATCAAACACTTGTACTTGCCGATAATAGCGAGTATCACAGGCGTGTTTCATGTTTTAGTGGAAGTTGTTCTATTTGCTGTTGGCGAATTCTATAGGGATTATGATGGAATCCCTGTTTGGTGAGATATTGCCTAAATACTACTACTGGCTAGCATTCTGCGTTCTCCAACAAACAGTCAATACCTGACACCGAATGTCACGAATGTAGAAATCTGTTTTTAAATTTCAGTAACATAAATTGATTTAGTTTTCACGAATTTAAAACCACACTCCTGGTTGCCACGAAGCCACACTCTCTTCTTCTTTCCTCTAAACTGATAGTTATTGTTATTGCTGTCGTAGACGGGTTTGTACAATATTTCGTTATGACTGTGCCACAACGTTTCGTTAAGTATATCTTTATTATTTATTTATTTATACATCTACAAGTCACTTAAGTGCTAACAGCTATTAGAAAACAAAATATATATACATAAATTAAATTTAAAAAATGTATAAGGTTTTGACAAATTTTTAAATTGAGCTCTATTTAAACAAACATCCAAGAGGTTACTGACTTCGTTGAAGGCTTTGACAGTTCGAGTAAGCGGTTCGTTGGTACCATAATTCGTTCTGTGGTATTCAAAAAAAGAAGATGCCGTGTTCTCAATGACCGTATAGGGACATGAAGTCCTATTTTTGATAATAGAATAGGGCGTGTTATATGATAACCAAGAAAGTCTCAAACAAACATTATATCGTGTATAGTACGTCTAGACTTTAGCGATTTTAAGTCAAGGTGTAAATATCTTGCTCTATAATTGGGGCAAAAGTTCCAATGCATTCTATAAACAATGAATCTTGTGGAACGCTTTTGAACACGTTCAATTCGGTCGGAGTCAGAAGAGCGATTGGGATTCCAAATCACAATTGCGTATTTCAGATAAGGTCTAACAAGGGCAGATTACAATGACAGGAAAGAAAACGGATCAGAAAAGCCTTTGTAATTTCTCTTAATGAAACCTATTGCCGAATAAGATCTGGATAAAGACATGATGCCACTTCGTCGGACCATCTTCCAGCCATTCCTTCATGCCACATAAAACAGTTAGCTTCTTTGGTTCCAACATTGTACACAGTTAGATTGTAAACTGCCAAACGTCTTTTATAAAATATTGCTTTCGCATTTGCGCTGGGACAGTATCTTACAACCTTCAAATCAAATTCAATAAAATGAACGTTTTTGGCAATAGCATCTTCTTTAAATTTATCATGAAATTCTCTAGCACTTACTTTTCTCTTTATGTGTTGCTCATATTCATCATATTCATCCTCCTCATTAGAATTTTGGAATCGAAAGCATTTATCACACATGTCTTTTCTCGGAGTGTAGGATCCGTAGGTAGAAATCGTTTTGAATATTTGTCTATACAACCATAACTTTTCGGGCAATATATTTTCCTCTTGGCATCTTTGCAAGTAACATTCGTACATTTTTTGTAAATTAAGATCCGAGGGCAAGTACTCATAATTGGTTGACTTGAAATTCTCTCGCATCTTCAGACCTTTTATTTCCAGGTGGATGACAGCCTTTTTTACTAATAGCAACAGGGTTACAATCTGATCTATTTTTTACTTTATTTTTCACAAATGTTTCAGAAACGTTGAATGTAGCAATAAAAAAACCTTGACACACTTTAATTTTTACACCATTTTTAACAACTTTGTGTTCGAACGTCGTGATTGTTGAGCTGAAGTTCTAACTGACTTTTTTTTGTATCTCTTCGATCGACGAAGAAAGATATTTTTTCTAGTTTTCAGTACCTTTTAGCTTTTCCCTGAAAGTCGTATACAAACATTGCCTATCCTCTTCGTCAAAATGAGTTTTGAACAGTCTTTGGGTTGTACACTTCGCGCTTTGGCACTTTTCCCACGGGTCGACACATATGACTTACTCGATTGAAATAAAGCCATTCGAATATTTTTTTACACGATTTGGGATCAAGCTTTCGCTTTCGTTTTGGTGTGGCATCGTTCTTCTCACCAACGCTGGTAATGTTATCGATTGATGAACTTGCGTTTGCTACTGGAACGGAGTTATCCTCAACATGATATGGCGAATTCTGCACATTTGACGAGAGAGATTCGGAGGATGATGGAAAGAAATGGGCATCGGCAACTGAATTATCGTCATTAAAACCAGAGGTTCGGGCACGCCGCGTCGAACTGCCAAATGCAGCCTCGATGCGTGAAGTGCGCTAAGAACCACAGTTCCGAGGAGTGTGCTCTGGGTGTTGACGGAGCATCCGATAGGTCGCAGCTCTCGTGCGTATTATGTGGGAACATGGGACACACCGCAAACTATCGGGGTTGTCCTAAGTTCACCGACATTAAAAAAGCAAAATTGGCTCGGCAGCAGAAGGTGGAGGTCAAACTTTCACCTGTACGGTTTCAAACACCAGCCGTCACGCCCCAAATTTCCTACGCCCAAATGGCGTCAGGTAGGGGGGCTACGGTACAGCAAGCGACTGTTGCTTCTCCGGCGCCGATGCCGAGAACAACGGAAGCTGCACCTAACATGCTAGCCATCTTGCTCGCAATCCAAGGGCAGATGGCTCAGCTGCAAAAGCAGGTTCAAGAACAGGCCAAGCGGGTGGACCAGATCTACGCGTTGCTGCCGGGCCTAACGCAACACATGCCGTAATGGATACGCACATGGTGGAGCAAACTTTGAAGGTCCTTGCGGTGAATGTGAATTCATTGATTAGGATCGAACGAAGAGCCGCGATGTTTAAATTGCTGCAAGACCAAACTCCTGATGTGCTTTTCGCTAGCGAAACCAAGCTAACCGATAAGCACAAACTGGAGTACAATAATTATATTGTTAGAAGAAGAAACCGGCCCAGATCCAAACGTGGAGGCGGTGTCGCGATCTTCATTAAAGAGGGTATAAAATTTCACAGAGTGTACAAGGGCGTGTTGCGCAGGTTCCGGGTGTTGGAGGCAGTCGTCGTTTACATCCCGCTCCGCAGTGGAAAGCGGCTGTACTTGGCCTCTGTTTATGCACCTGAGGCTTCACAATCCACCCTATTCATTACAGAGCTCGACACGCTTTTTCGACTTCTGAGGCTGGAATCGGGGGAGAATTATTTTATAATCGGCGGGGATTTCAACGCTAGACATAGAGATTGGGGAAATAATTTGCCAAATACTAGAGGGAACCTACTACTCGATTGGTGGGGTCAGCACGATGTCATGTACAGACTCGGTCTTAAAGCGACAGATAACCCGTCGTTTCCCAGAGGCGGGTCTTATTTGGATCTACTGCTGTACGACGAACGTATACGACTGACAGGTACGAATTTACAAACATTAAACTGTCTGCGCACATTCGTGTATGACAGCGACCATTGCGATTTTAGCACCGAAATTACGGTTCCCAACGAAATTGCGGAATTGGAGGAGTTTGTCCAAAGATATACTTACAACTACAGTAAGACTCGATGGCACGCTTCTCCGCAAAATTGAAAAGAGCGCTCTCCTCGAACACGCTCCACCCACCGTCCAATAGGAATTTGTCACACGAGGAGATCGACAATTACCTAAAACAGATGGATGAGACAATTAAACAAACTATGGACACTACAATACCGCGGTATCGACGTACGACTAACGAAGACCTGTTCCGCAATCCTACTATTGACGCACTGCACCGACAGAAAAGTAGACTTCTGACCAGACTTAAAAACTTGTACAGACAGTTAACTGACCGACGAGACCCGGAGATTAGGACACTGAAGTCGTCGATTAAAAATATTCAAACGCTAATAAAAGAGAATTACAGAATTTCTGTAAGTTTGTATTGGAACAACAAGGTTCGGGCTGTAAACACCAGCAACCCGAATATGTTTCCGCAAATAAATAAACTATTTCGGAGAAAAAATCAAAACGACCTTCAGTGTCTTAAAATAGCCCGGACAACAGACAACGAACGGTCACTGACAATAGCAGGCATTGATCCAAATGAGGACGCTGATGAAGACGACTTTTTTGTGATCGAGGATCCACAGGAGAAGGTTGAGGCCATAGGGGCGACTTTCCAGGAAGTATACAAGGCCACTGATACCACTGGCCCTAATTGCGACACTGGTGCACTGGGAACTGGCGATCCGAGGGCTCTGGTTTCACCCGGTTCAGCGACGAAAATATGGCAAATAATGTCATGACCAGAGAGGGTGACCTACCCCCGTTCATTTCGAAGGAAGAACTCCGTGAGATCTTCGACACAATCAGGGCTAAGAAATCAGTGGGGACCGATGGTATTCCGAACATCGTGCTTCGACATCTTCCTCTAGAAGCGGTGGACATTTACACCACCCTGTTTAATAATGCAATGAATAATGCACATTATCCAGCGCATTGGAAAACGGCGGTGGTTCAACCTATCCCCAAAAAGGGGAAGGATATATCCAATCCGGCGAATCTCCGGTCGATAAGTCTCCTTCCGAATATCATTAAGGTTTTTGAAAAGGTAATCAATAGAGCTCTGTCTAGGTGGGTTGAGGACAAACATATAGTTCCGGATAATCAATTCGGTTTTAAGGCGGGACATGATATCTCACATGCCGCGTCTAAACTGGTGTCCGATATCCAATGGAATAAAGGCAAAAAACAATACACTGGTGCCTGCCTTGTTGACTTGGAGAAGGCCTTCGACACCGTATGGTTAGAGGGTCTTTTCTATAAGCTGACTAGGCTGGGGATCAGCAAACCTCTCTTGTACATTCTTTATAATATGCTAACCAACAGACAGTTCATCGTGAAAAATGGCGATGTGACTTCTGTTGGAATATTTCAAATTAAAAATGGTCTTCAGCAAGGCGCGGTCAATTCGCCGATCCTATTTAACATTTATACAAGCGACTTGATAGGTTCACTTCCCCATACTATTGCGTACGCAGACGATTTGATAGCGTACAGAATAGGTCCAAAAATCGAGGTCATTAATACTCTCTTGCAGAGTGACTTCGATAAGATAAGACGATTTTGCGATGACTGGAAGTTGAAAATCAACTTTCAGAAGTCGGAAACCATTCTCTTTAGGACGCCGTTGTCTGGAGCCTCTAGGGATACCAGAAAAAATTGGCGAAAGTTCTCAATCATTGGACAGCACGGACAGCCTCTTGCCTGTCGAAATGTAGTCAGATACCTTGGGATCTGGCTAGATCAGTTTCTGTATTTTGGCAAAAGTGTAGATGCTGCTCTGGCCAGAGCTAGAGGTGCTTTTGCCCTTACAAAGAGACTGTTTTATAGCAGCCAACTCGATGCGAGGGTAAAGGTAATCTGCTACATGGCCCTTATTAGGCCCATGCTGGTATTTGGTTGTCCTGTGTGGTTCAATGTAAGAGCAAGCTTAATGGAAAAGATTCGGGTGTTTGAGAGGGCTTGTCTTCGCTTGTACAGAACACCAGAGTCGGAGTACAAGAAATTTTATCCTAATGAGGTCCTTTACAATAGGGCGAACCTAATACGAGTGGACAATTTCGTAATTAAGCTGACTCGAAGGCACATTGCAAGAGCAATGACTTCGACGAATAACCTGATATCTGGGGCTTACTACCCCAATTACCTTTACCACGAGAGTGTGCGATCTGACGGCTTCGTTCCACCGGAAGCATTCCTCTACCTAGATCAGAAAGGGTTGATCCAGGATAGTTCAGCGGTGCCGTTAATCTTCCATGTCGCTCGGACAGCTGGGGACAGGCGACTCAACTACGACAGAGACGTCGCACACGGCATCGCCTCAGGTTCAGTAGGGCGGTGGGGAATCGCGATAAGAGGGATGTCGTTCGGCAGCACCAGCATTTCTGGTGGTTGAATGATGGAGAAGATGTTTCGTAGTCGTTTCCGTCAATTACGGACCAGCGTCACTAATGAGGCAGAGCTGACCAATCTGTTTTCTCTGTAAACAGCGATGGCCGGCTTACATAGGTTTAGGTTAGCATTTAAGAAACATATGCATATATCAGTGTATACAAAGGTGTATACTGATATATGTATATGATTGTGTATAATGTCTATGTGTGTTTATGTGTGTATTGTACATTTAGTTTAGGTAGGCTAAGGTTTATTTTAAGTTAGATACTAAGTTTTTATTAAAAATAAAAAATTATGTCCATATGCTAAGTTTTGTTAACAAATTTTTTTCTTAGCTTTAAGTATACAAAATAAATAGTTCTAAGAAAATGTAAATGAAGTCGAAAGACATAGTTATAAGAATTTAGAGTAGCTTAGAGTGCCTGTGTGGGGCCACAGGCCCCAAGATTATTAAGTAATTGTAAGCTAGCATTTAAGCATTTTTTGTTAGTATGTAAGAGTTAAAATCATTCATTAAAATTATCCGAAGTCAGATCCTTACCACCTAAGGATGGAAATCTTACATTTAAAACTATATTATGAATCTATTTTAACTAATATTATGATCATTGTTTTCATTAGCGAACATTGATACAGAAGGACGATTCATTTTATTCATTATGAATCGCTTTTTGTTTTAGTTAACAAAATAATAGTTTATTTTGATTGATTTGAAATGAAACACATTTTTAAAATTGAATGCATTTCAACCTGTGTACCGGTGAATACAATAGAAGTACTTTTTTATATAAACAAAATGTTGGTGAGAAAACAGGTTAAAAACAATTGAATAAAAATGATTCTATATTGCCATTATCTGCATTTAATTCAGAGTTGTCTGTTAGTTGTTAACAACAAAAAATCATTGAATTTGATGTGCAGATCAAACGATAAAAGCTAATTGCCATAGAAACGTATCTTGATTCAAATTTCTAGAGTTTGAGTCACAGAAACGTAACGCCCCATTCGTTTGTTTGTTTCAATGTATTTCGAAAAAAATTTTGATACGGCAAGTACTAACTTCTAAACTACTTCACTTAGAGGTACAATTTCATGCCACAATATATATTTGTATTTTGTATTTGTATTTGTTATTTATTAAGCAACATCCTTTACAATAGATTTTATATTATTTTTTAAGCTATAAATGAGAAATTGTATACAATACAAATATTCAAAAAATCATACAGTTAAATTGAAATTAATGATACGAGTAGTTTAGAGAGTACAAGTAGTTTAAAAATTATTTCAATAAGATTATTGCAACTAATTAGTTTACAAAAAAGTAAAAGTAAATAGTCTTGCCTTTATGAAATTACACCATGTACTTGTTTTATCCTGCCAAATGCCGAAATAGTGTTTTGCCAACATTGTTCGCATTATCAAGTCTCCTAACGCTTAGAGGTAGTGAGTTCCAAAGATGGACAGCATGAACGTAAAATTGTCGCTCTGAACTTTGGTAATAGATACGCGGCTGGATTAAACTTAATGATCGGGTTGAATGTGAAATTTTAAGTTTTTCAAATAAATATGGAGGCCGTTTGCTGATAATAATTTTATGCAGGTACTTGATAGGGCAATATTCGAGATATTTATCAAGAGTACATCCAAATATGTTTTTAGAGTATTGTGAAACATGGTCATAGCGTCTCAATCCATAAACATAACGGATAATGCTGTTGAAAGCGAAGTTGAGCTTACGTCTAAGGAATGCACTACAACAATAAAAGATTTCACAGCCGTAAGTAAAAATTGGAATCAGTAGAGCCCTTACTAGCATTATTTTTGTATGCAGGGAAGCGGAAGACTCCGACGCAGACATATTCCTTAGACATCCGTAGACTTTGCCTATAATAGTGGAGATGTGAACGTTTGCTGTTAATCCATACACCAAGGCTCTTTACTTTACAACGAACTCGATTGGATCATTACGAATCAATATGTTAGGAAGATTAAAATCATTTATTACTTTCAGACCAATCTAGAATGTCGAAGGTCTTCATTAAGTTTATGGGCTGCTTCGTCAATGAGGCCGAGTTTAAAACTCAGGTATAGTTGTACATCATCTGCATACATATGCAACGAAGAGTGATTGATAACTTTTGGAAGGTCATTGATAAATATTGTAAATAATAATGGACCCAGTATGGATCCTTGAGGTACACCTGCTGAGGTTGCAATAAAATCCGATATAACATTTTAAACCACAAGAGCTTGTTTTCTTCCAAGAAGGTAGGTTTTGATAAGCTTGACAGCAGATGATGAAAAGCCGAAAAGCCTCTTGGGTTTAAAGAGAAGCTTCATATGATCCACTGTATCAAAGGCCTTGGAAAAGTCAAGTAGGGTCACGAGAGTTGTTAGTCTTTATCCATCGCCGCTCGGATATTATCCGTTACTTTTAATAGAGCAGACGTACAGCTATGATGAGGTCTGAAGCCAGATTGATGTGTACAAAGTAGTTTATAGCGTTGGATATAGACGGACATCTATTGGTGTAATATCCTTTCCATAACCTTTGACAAGAAGGGAAGGATGGCAATGGGTCTATATTCAGCCGAGTAGTTAGAGGATGCTTCCTTTTAAACACTTGGAAGAATTTTTGTAATTTTCCACTTTCTTGGAAAAGTGGAAGTCAGTATAACACCATTAAAAATATGGGCTAAGACTGGACGAATGTAGGGTTGTGTGATTTTAATGAAAATCGGGTGAATTTTATCAATACCAACAGCTTTAGTCTTAATTTTAAGCTTGTTCAATACAATCAAACTCAAAGCCATTGAATGATATGTCTAGTGAGTCAGTAATCGTGCTGGAGGCCGTTTGTACTTTCGCGAATTCTCTATTGAGCTGATTGGGATCTATGTTATTTATTTCGACATTTTTTTCCGACCAACACCAAGCTCACGTAAATTATGCCAACGAGTTTTTGATGGTAACTTGTGGTCAAAGTGTTTATCGTAAAATGCGATTTTAGCTTGCTTTATCATAGAGTTGACCAGATTCCTCAGTTGGCGGAAATTTTTATAGGCTTTATCTCGCTTATTTTTAAAGTAAATAATTTCGCGTGTAAACCATGAATTGTTTGAATATTTTATCACTTTAGTTCTAAGTGGTACATGTGCATCAAATAATTCCAATAAAATATGTTGAAAGATATCAACCTGAGTATCTTCATGATAAATTGGATGCCAATATCATGCTCAGGGCATCAGTATTAAGATTTTTAAAGTCTCGGTAGGTGTATTTTGAAGGTATTTCACTATGAGGAAAGTCAAAAGTTGCAAAGATTAGATCGTCTTTCGAGAAGGCTGGAGCTGAAATCTGACTGTAGAAAGCATTGTTACAGTCATTGGAAAGGAAGAGGTCTAAAAGAGTATTGAGTCTTCTTCTTCTTCTTTTCCTTTTAATAGCCCTTTCCTCGCTACACGAACTTATGCATAACGAGTTTCCCATTTTTACTGCATCGCTACTGCTCCTCTTATGGGGTTGGCTAATGTCGCAGATCGCAGAACGCGTCTGCATACTGCTCGGTCCTGTATCACTTCGGCGGTTAGCCCCAGGCGTTATTGTGCATTTGCCATCTGAGCAATCCAGGAATTCTTTTTCCTGCCTACTTTTCTTTTAGTAGGAGCGACCGTAGTTGATATTGCCTTCTTAACGGGATTTTCCGGAGATCTTCTTTGAACGTGGCAATACCAGCTAATTCTATCCGACTCAAGTTGTTCGATTACCGAATTCTTTATGTGTAGACTTCCTCTAATGTGCGTAGATCTAATGCAGTTGCGTTTCGTAACTCCAGTCGACATCCTTAACATTTTCATCTCTGTTGCCGTTATTTTATTTTTAAACGCTTCGTATATTGTCCAGCACTGCGAACCATATGTAAGAGCTGGCCGAACCATCGTGGTGTAAAGTTTTTCCTTCAATTTAAGTAGAAATTTTCTGTCATAGAAGATTCCCGAATTTTCTCGCATTTTATCCACCCTACGCTTACTCTGTGCCTTACGTCGTCGTCACATTTCGCTGCTACGTTAACGATTGATCCTAAGTACTTGAACCTAGTGGTTTTCGGAAGAACTATTCCGTCCAACATTATATCTGGAATAGGTCGCAGTGGATCCGAAAATGGGCAGGTCAAATGTTCCGTCTTTGAGCGACTTATTTTAAACCCGTTTTTCTCTAGCACGTCTTTCCATTTACTTAGAACGTTTTGTAAATCTACGACATTATCGCTTAGAATAACTGCGGCATCGGCGAAGAGAATCGATGCTACATTTGCTTCGTGCATGCAATCTTTCAAAAGATAGTCTAGTACTACGTTAAAGAGGAAAGGGCTAAGAACGCTTCCTTGATGCACTCCGACATTTACCGGAAATTCTCTCATAAGTCCGGCGGTACATTTAACAGCAGTTTTGACGTTTTCATACATGTCTTGTATCATTCGTATATACGTTTCCGGTACCTTTTTAGATCTCAACGCGGTCCATATGAGATCTCTAGGCATACGATCGAATGCTTTTTCTAGATCAATAAATACCATGTGCAGATCTTTTGACGAATGCCGATGTTTTTCCATTAATATTCGCAAGCTTTGGATTGCGTCCACCGTCGATCTTCCTACCACGAATCCACACTGGCTATCGTCGAGCTTTATGATTTTACGAAGACGTTCGTTTAAAACTCTTTCAACGATTTTCATCGTGTGTGACGATGTACTGGGTGTTTGAGTAAAATGCATAGGAACAGTCGTGTTTATCATATCCAAGCCAAGAGTCTTTATGGACTGAGTAAATGACACGGAGCCCGCATAATTCAATACATTGCAATTGAAATCGCCACATGGAATAGTTTTCCAATAGGTTGCAGAATAATTTTCCAGTAAATTGAAAATGGGACTTAAATCAACATAGCTATATGTTCTGTAAACTACACCGAGAAGACACGTTCTCCGTTCACAAACAACTTCGACAAAACAATATTGAAGTGGACTACCAGGGGGTGATTTTATTAAGGGATTAGCAACTAAATTGTTACGAGTGTAAATTGCAACGCCCCCTCCAATTGCATTGTGCCTATCACCTCGGAAAATTTTGTAGCCATTAAGAGCATGGTTTTCGTCATCCACTTTAGTCTTAAACCATGTTTCAGATACACATATCACATCAATATTAGAACCAACAAACAGACCTCAGAATATAGAATGCTATATTTTAAGAAAGGTGTCATATCCAGTCCAAAATCGTAAAAAATGTAGTTACGCTCGTGTGTCACTAGGGCGACGAATTTCTTTACCATTAAAACAGGAAAGGACATCAACTATTATACCGCCACTACGTTCCTCTGAAGATTTACATCTGTCGATCCAGAAGGTCCTGTCATAACATGGTCAGTAATATTTAAGTCAAGCACACACTTTTCGCATTTGGTCATAACATTTCTGAATCGTCCATAAAAGTGGTCAAGACACCTGCCAGAAGCAGCCCTAGTCGGCTCATTTATATAGGAAACTAGATCATGTGACGAAAGTAGCGATAAGTAGCTGGAGATTGTATCGTTTGAGTCAAGGCTGTTGATGTTGAAATTTCTAGTAATAATTAAATTTTATGATTTTTCGTTGCTTAAAAGGCTAGAAAACTTGCTTAGAAAATACAACACATTAAACACATGCATTCTGTAAACACAGAGGAACACAAATTTATCACAATTTATTTTGTTTTGTTAGAGGCCGACACTGGGATATGAAGTGAATGGCGTTTAAGAACTGCACATTTGGCAGTGCGAAAACAATTACCACTTGATTTAAAATACTTAGCATCTTCTTCAGTAGAAGAAATGCTTGCAATCATTGCAAATAATTTTAGATAAACAGTTTCTATTAATTTTTTGTAGACACACCGAACAATTCATATTGAATATTATCAATTATTTAAATGAGCAATAAGTTCTTAGATGAAGCGCACCCATAGAGGCCAAATAGAGGCATCGAATGCTTTTTGGAATACCGAGTTTGAGATTTATGAAGTGTAGGGAAGAGGGGTTCACATCTTTTTTAATAAGTTTTTTGCAAAGCAGCATATTCTAAGGTAGCTTAAGCCTGTGTACTGCAAAAGAAATGACATTCTCCCCAGTGACTTCTTTACAGAGAAGAAATTTCAGCTTAGGAACGGTAGACAACATAGCACCAGCTAATTCATCAGTTGCTGTTCCATGTAGATTGCAAGTACGTGGACCTCTTCTCTTCGTTTTTGACTCAACTTGCTTCCAGACATTAGCATTTGATAAGTTGCTGTTGTTATCAGAAACGGCTGATGGATGATGTAAAGTTGGAAGAGGTGAATTTAGTGGGGGCACTAAAGAGGGAGGAGATGGGACAAAAGCACCAGCTATTATAGATGATAATGATGAAGAAGTAGGAGAAGCCAGTGTGGCAACTACTATCGTAGATGATGATGATGAGATGTGGAAAAGCGGGTTGTTGATGCAAGTTCGAGGTACTTGGATTTGAATTTGATACGGGCACGGGATGCCCATACATCCATGGGGCAAGGATACGCCTTGCCATCGCTCTGTCGCCTTCCTGAGATACCAATTCAAAACCGTGTTGCCGGCACAATTTCCACACTTGGTATGAGTCGAGGCCGACCTAAAACCTCTTACTGCTCTTAGGGTCGCAGCACCCAGTACTTATTGCAATTCTACATTGGGTCAACCAAAGGAAGACCCATCCCTCGACTTTGGGTTTAAACCACAGCCACCATGACGCTCCCACAAGGGGGCCTACCTCTTCAAGTCAGGCCCGGACCGAGATCCGGGGATCTCCTGACTCCCATCACTGATCGAATAGTAGCAACCTTCGGTAGCGTCATCTGAAGATGTTTACAATAAGACCAGTACTTTGCTCTGCCCCCGTTTATTATTAAACAGCGTCATTGATGGGCGAAGCCTAGATAATTGGACGGAGGCCCAGAATGAAGTAATGTTGATTTTATCATTGCAACGTCATTTACCAACTGACCGATTAAAGAAAGAATAGAGTCACTCACGCACACACAACTAGCGCATCGCCATATAAGATTTTTGTCAACTTCCAAGGCTTTAATAGAATTGATTGAGACGGAAGCACATTTCTTATGAAAAATCTGGCCCCAAAGACCATCACACTGTATAAAATTATCTCGAAGCAATCTTAGATTGCTGATTGAACACTTTCCAGACATTGTTTAAATAAAGATTAGAAATAATTTGAGAAGTGAAAGGGGGTATCCACACTGGAGATGCAATGATACACGTCCGATCGTGATGACTGTTCACGATTAATGCTGTCCATTTAATTTTTAAAATCTTACTTAAGTTATACACTACATATGTAGGTTAATACTAGAGCTTCAGATCATTCACGTGAATAACGTGTTCACGTGTTCACGTTATCACGTGATTTAATATTCACGTGAATGAAAATTTCACGTAAAATGACGTGAATCGCGTGAATAACGTACACAAGTAATTGCATGAAATGAACAATACAATACGAAGAAACATATAAGGCCATAAGAAATAAATTCAAAAGAAAAAAAAGAAACAAACGTTTATCTTATTGAATTTAAATATTTTTATTACAAAGTATTACGATTTGTATAAAGAAAAATTAGCATATCAACATTTTCTGGAAGCAAAGAAGTTCTTTTATTTGTAACAATGTTTCCGGCTGTAGAAAAACAACGTTCTGAGCTGACAGAAGTTGCTGGTATGCACAAATATTGTTTTGCTGAGAATGCAATAGCACGATATTTTACTGCTTTGTGTTTCCACCATTCAAAATAGTTAAACGTAAACCTTAGCTGAGGCTCTTCTAAGTAAGATTGGAGCTGCTTTTCAAAATTTTGTTGGATTGACTCTAGTTTCTTGGTAAAGAAATTCCAACTCCTTTTCTGTACCGTCATTGTTTTCTGTTTGGCTAGAATCTTGAAGCTGTGCTTGAGGAAAATTTTCTTCAAGAAGTTGTTTCAACTTATCTTTTATTGCACCTCGAACAGAATAGCATTCATGCTACAGATCTTTGTAGCGTGGATCTAGTAGAGAAGCAATTATCATTTCGGAAATCAGCATCGGATTCTTCCATATGCATTTCTAGTACCTTATGCGCAAGTGGCCGAACCATAGATGTTGGTAAGCCCTCCCTGCTTAACACGCTGGTGAGAACTTGCATCGGGTTGAGTATATCCGCAAGTTGTTCCATCAATGTCCACTCCTGTTCGGATATTTCCAATTTTAAGGCCGATGCAAATGAAGTAACAGTTCGATCTGCTAATACGTTGGTGATTGGGCTTCGGTTTTATATCAGTCGCTGCAGCATAAAGTAAATGGAATTCCATCTTGTGTTGTTTGCTTGTAATAAAGATTAAACTGGCAAAGACAATTGCCTCTGCTTCTCTTCTAAAGCATATTTAGCTACACTAGAATGCTTAAAATGTCCAACAAGTTTGCTTGCTTTTTCGATAATTGCTTGAGTATGTTCCGACGAGATCGACTTTTTTATTGCTATTTGAAGACTGTGAATGGCACACGTCAAATTTTGTTTCTCTTGCGTTTCCTCCAGATTTCCAACTGCCCTCACAATGTTAGCAGCATTATCGGTGACAACAGCCATTACTTTTTTATCTATACCCCATTTACTTAACGTATTTTTCATATTTTGAAGGAGATTTTCAGCAGTGTGACGTACATCTACTTCATTTGTGTTAAGAGTGTACGAATGTTGAATCCAATATTCACATAGATAGTGCACCGTCATAGTCATGTAGGAGTCCTGTACCGCGGAGGTCCAACAGTCAGATGTGCATGATACTTTACAAGCCTTTTCTAATTTCTCCTTAATTAGGTTTTCTTTTTGCTGTCTCAAGGCCTGAAGCCGCTTTTTAATTGCTTCTAATTTCAAAGACTTATAATTTGGCTCAACAACAGCCATAAATTGACGGAAACCCTCGCTGGAACAAAAAGATATTGGCATTTGATTCACTGCTATCATATTTGCCAGTGCCTGGTGGATTTCTCCCATTCCTTCTGGGAAACACTGCGATCTATTCGAAAGCCTTGGAAATTTGTTTCTGTGTGCAGTATATGTTGACGGTTGGGTTGCCGCTAGAGGACTGTTTGATTCGTACGTTCCATCACTTTCAGCATTGTCAATCAAGCTGAAATTAAATGTCATAATTTGTACAACTTTTTATATGGTCTATTAAAAATTGAAATTCAAAACAAAAAAAGATATAACTTACCGGCTATTGGCAGAAGTAAGATTACTAACTCCATGAATAATTCGTAAATGTCGCAATATTGATCCTGTCGTACCGCCGCGACAAGAGAGTGAATTACTGTTATCTTCACTACACAATTCGCATATTACTTTTTCACCTTCCTTTCGAGCATATTGCCTTACCCAGCTAGGTTTCATATTTTTAATTATATACACAACTTATATTTGAAACTTTAATCACTAAAAATATCGAAAAAGGCTTTTCTGCAATCCGAAACAGATCAAGTTCAAAAAAAATGTGTCAATGCAGTATAATACCTCAGTTTATATACATTTGTAAATTCAAAGTGGCGGTACGCTAAACGATGATTCTGATTATGATTTAACTTGTTTATGCATTTCCAATGAGTAAAAGCCCATCATAAATTTTCTTATGAATGAAGTAATAACTCTTATTTACTAAACGGTTCCCGAAAAAGGGATGACTACAAATATCCGGAGTTTCCAAATGCTAGGTTATTCATAAAAGAGTAAGTAGGTAGAGACATTTGCAATTTGTTTTGCTTTCAATCAGTGAAAACCAAAAATGTTCAATTCTCATTGAAAAATTCTTCGAAAACAGGAAAAAAGACATTATTCACGTAATTTACGTGAAATTTATATGAAGGTGTATTTCACGTGAATCACGTGAACCCGATTTCACGTGAAATCGTAGGCTCTAGTGAATAGATACATATGTATGAATCGTGTGTCTAGTTTAAGCATGACAATTAAAAGTTGTTCTTTTTTTTAGAATCGAAAGAAAGCGTTGAAATCACAGAGACGAAAAAAGGGAAACGCGTGGGTATCCACACCGATATAACCTTCGATATAACTGGTGATTCCGATGACTCGAACGCCACCAGTTCGGGTCAAAAACACGACAAGGGTAAGCTAAAAAAAAATGTCTTGGTACATTTTCCTCCGTATAATCCTTCCACTATTTCAGAAGAAAACGATGCCAGTGTACCGATTTTCAAAGGACGGAAGTCCACTACTACTAGCCGTCCTCGAAAGCCCTACGATCCAAGAGCTCACTGGAATCCAAACTTCTCGGGTGAACGTCGTCGTGGCGATGGATCATATCGACCCCGGTATCCCAACAACGTTCCTGTCTACCACGGCAGAAGCAACGGCAATGGCGATGACATATACCGGAGTATTGACAGTTGGTCAAACTTTGCACCTATCACTAGTGTTTGGACAACAGAACGCAACTACTACAATCCTTATCAATCGAATTCTGTTGGAGGATACCAAGCCTCGAGTTGGAAGCCGTGCTATTGTATGCCACCATCAGATAGAAGACGTCGACGAGAAGGTGGCATAAGACCCACAAGCTCAGTCATTCATGTCGTAGATAAGCTAGATGATGTGCTTTCCAATGGAAAGAAGTAGTTTTTGAAGATTTGACAATATATGTTATGTATGTGTGTAAAAAATGTTTCCACCCTTTTTTGTTATTAAAATTTTCAGCCATCAAAAACAACTGGTCCCCTGATTGCCTACATATCCGTACGGGCCTCGTTAAGTGCTTTTCAAAATTTCATTTTCAAACACATAAGACTTGATGTGCAATATCGCCTCTATTGTCAGCACATGACATACTCATTGTCTGTCGTTCTAGTATCCGCCAAACTACCAAAAATATGCTACATAGTATATGTATGCTACTTTCCACCACAGGCTTCCTATACTTCAATTTTGTCTTCCTTCTTAGACCGCTGCCGCCGCTGCCGTCGCCGCTGATGGCAAACGGTCCTTAATCGCTCCATTGAGGGCGATTACATTTAACTGCTCATTTACGAATTCCTTAAGGACATCACAGGCCATCATCGACGTATGATATCTCACTCAAGTACTAGTATACCATTCCTGTGTTTCTCTGTCCTTCCCGGGTTCCATGCATAACTGCACTCAATGCCTTCCAGCTAAACCGACAGATATCCATGATACTCGGTCTTTTTTTTTTCCGTTCCCTGCTAAAGGACATAACTCTATATATCCTGTAGATGTGCTAGTGTATGTGTGGTACAAAATTAAATTTGACTTACAGCGACGCACACTTTACACCAAAAAGTGTCTTCTGTCACATGGTGACACATCCTGATAGTCTAGAGCAATAAACCTCCCCACTGGCAGGGGTGGAAACCATAAAAAAAAAGTTCTCTACCAATACAATCGATGGAAAGGAGTACTCGGTCCTTCGTGATAACCATGAAGTAAAAGCGAAAATCGAATTTGATTTTGCCAAAGTGGCAGCCGATATGAACGACGTCTACCACTACATACACCCACGTCGGCCCTAAGGCAAGTGTCAAACTTAATAAGGGGACCTTGAGCCTGATTACCGTCCGTAAAATGAAATTTAACCTTGCGATCGATTTTACCCACTGAAGATGTCTTGTTTCGTAGGGAAAATGCAATTTTCCAATGGGAAAACCAAAATTTGATTGCTGCAGAAACGAAGAAGAAGAGAAGGGGCAGATTTCATTAATGGGCCTTCGGGGAAATTATTAGACTCACTGCACTAATACTTGGATGGTTGTGGCATTTGCCATTTAAATTACGTACGACCTCCAAATAGTTAGAAAATACCATAGTCAGGGGATCGGTAATTGCGATATTGTTTTCTCTTAGGATTTATTGACGTAACAAGTGTCCCTGATTGCGGGGGATCTGTGGATGATGAAGGAAGGATGGTCCGCCGCATCCAAAAGAATTTCAAATCGGAGGTGTTAGAAGGACGTTTTAAGAAAGATGTCTCTTCATTTGAGGCAATGGACAGTTACATAAGTTTCAATGAAAAGTTTGACTTAGGTCCTAAGAGCTGGTCTGAACACTGGCCAAAAAGTTAATCGGAGTTCTCATTTTCAGAGAACCCAGACAACACTCTGTGTTCGATTTTGTTCAGACAGATATCATGTTTTGAAGTGATTACGGGATGGCTAAGGTCTTCTGTGAATTTTTCTATTTTTTTGATTACATTAGGGCTGACTGGGGCTATGAGGACGTGAGTAGGCTCCTTGGTACTCCTAACATCTACGAAAATGTAACCAAGACCCTCTTTAAAGTCGGCAGCCGGTTTATAGATTTTCAAAGCAAAGCTGAGTATACGCCATCGATGCCAGATAAACTGACATCAACAGCAAATTTAATGGTCTTATCTGCAACATAACTGAGGAAGCATACTGATCGTACCAGGAAGCTTGAAATTGAGACCATTTTCGGCCCCAATAGTGGCAAGCGAGAGTTTCATCCGTCTCGCTATGAATGCCCATCAGTTTGCCATCTCATTCCATATTCGGTCGTACTCTGATACATCGTGCTTCTTTCGTAAGCCATACAACTGGCTTTTGAATGGCTTACCGAGCTCTTAACTTCCTCGCCATTATAACCTGCAAACATTCAATAAGACAATCTTTCCTTTAAGAGGTTGGTTCATTTGGAATGACATCTGCCGACTTATTTATTTTTGGCATGATCGTGAAAGGAGTGCAGGTTACAGCTGTTACCGACGAGGCTCACTTAATCTACTGAACCTGTTGTGGAACGAACGAAACAATCATTGCAGCTAACTAGGTTGCTAGTGCAACCAGGAGTACCTAGGTTAGGTTAGGTTAGTTAAGAGTGGTTATTGGAAAAACTAATTCAATTAGGCATATTGGCCTATTGTGATGCTACGTGGATCTATGATCCTTCTACCCTTGGAACTAATTGGAGCTTCTGACGAAGCATATGAAACTGTTAACGTCTATATTGATTAGTGCGCTTAAGTCATAGAATAAAACTTCACTTAGGAGCGAGAGTAGGTGGTGTATCCTCTCCTCTTCTTCCTCGTCCATGCAACTTCTGCAGAGGTCGTTTGTAAAAACATCAAGCATTCTTGCATGCTTGCCTATAAGGCAGTGTCCAATGATGACACCTATAATGTTTCCTATTTTGAAATATCAAGCAGATTTGTTTGAACATGTTGATCCAACCGATGACACATTTTTCAGGTGCGATAGGTAGAATGGTTCCAATTTTGGCGAGTTCGTCGGCCCTATAATTACCTTTAATATCGCTGTGCCCTGGCACCCAACATAGGTGGATGTTGAACTACTCTGCCATCTTTTTTGAGACCCCAGGCACTTGATTGCGGTCTGACTAACCAAAAAGGTGCGGATATCCCTTGAAGATGTCATGTTTTTCTTTAGGCGGGAGAGGTCTTCTTTAATAACCAAAATTTCCGCCTGTAACACGCTACCACGACTTGGAAGGCGGAAGGAGAGGCTTAGATTATGCTTATCTGAGAAAACATCGCCACAAAGCTCGCCATCAGTCTTACGAGTAGATCCATCCGTTTAGAAATAGATTGACTGTCGAGGACACCCCTCGATATAAGACATACTGTCCTTTGGACTTTGTCTAGTTTCCTGCAGCCGTAGGTGAATATCGGTCTTATAACCGAGACGTATTAGCAGTGAGTAATGATAGGTTGAACGCCTCATTTGTTCCCAATTGTTGCAAGAGAGCAGAGCTACAGTAGCTTGATTTGCTCTTTCTTGAATATTAGGTTTCCAGTTTAGTTTCCTGCCAAAAATAAGACCCAAATGTCTCGCTGTATCAGAGAAGACTAAGCTGAAACCATTGATTGAGGGACGGTTGGCTATTGGAACTTTAAATTTTCTGGAAAAGTGGACACAGTTTTGTGCGAGTTTACTGCCAATCCACAGCCATCCGTCCAACGGGTTACTCTGTTAAGATTTTGCTGTAGGAGTTCTTCAATGGTATTAAGATGTTTTCTCTGGACGGCTATAGCAACGTCATCCGCATAGGCAACCACTCTGCTACTACCAGGTATATCAGCAGTTCGTTGACTACTAAGTTCCAGAGAAGGGGTGAAAAGACACCGCCTTGCGGAGTACCTCTGCTTACACATCTTTTAGCAGAAGCCCCACCCAGTTTGGAGTTGATTATCCCGCTATTTAGCATAAGACGATGAACTCTCCAAATGAGTCGTCTACCTGCAGAACTTCGTGCTTGCGGATGTTTTAATGTTGTTAAAGGCACCTTCATTAACTTTTCTCCATGACAAAGGAATGTGGCTTATTTCTAGGCAGCTCCACATGATGTTCTCCAGGGTTTGCAGTATGATAACTAAGGATCCTCGTAGCTCCGCAGGTATTATACTGTTCGGCCCAACAGACTTGTATGGTTTGAAGTTATGCAGCACCCAAAGCAGCTTGTCTCTTATAATCAGACCAGGAATTTTAGTCGCCGCTGTACTAGTCCTACTAAGGTTGTTACTGGCCGTGAATAGGGAGCTACCTGGAAAGTGGGTGTCCAGTAGCAGGTTGAGTGATTCATCCAAGAGCTATCGGTTTTTTCAATTAGGCAACGAAGGGTTTTGTAGAGAGGATTTTCCGTAGACGTTATTTTGCCACAGAATGACATTCAGGATTGTCACTTTTCTTTCCTCAGCTCTTTTTTTTTGTATATTTTGAGGGATTCCTTATATGAGTCCATGTCTGTTACTTTTCTTGTGCTTGCTACACAAACTTAGAGTTGGCAGAATCATATCCGCCATCGTCCGTGTTCTTATCAGCTTCAATAGTTCCGAAATTTGTCTCCTGAACATCTGTCCACATTTTCGTTTCCATTATAATAGAGAGAACCAACGGTTTTTGACTCATTAACGAAACGACTTACTGTGTGGTTCACTAAGCAACTTGCAAATACGGGCCTCATTCCCTTTAGCAAACATCCAGATCTCACCTCAAATTTCTTCAGCCTAAAATAACATACTTATCTCAGCTCGCGTTACAGCTGACTGATAATATGCTGCGTCTCTCACAGTTGTATTGTAACACCGCGACACTCCCGGTCTCATCAATACTGTGCTGGAAAAACAGGATTTTTTTCCCACAGTAATTCGCTTAAACCGGGGAATACAACTATGCTGCTAATTGTATTAACGAGAAGCTCTAGGGAATCCGTAGAATCCGGATATTTCAGATGCATATCCCTAAAAACTTATTTAAAAAACAATACTGACACAAATGCACGCATTTAAGTTGTGTTTTAGCGAAGTAAAGACTGAACAAATAGTTTCTCTTCATTTCCATCAGTCAAACTTCAACTTGTAGGCTTATCCTGGTCTTCAAACATCGGAGATACGAGTACCCCATTCAAATTAAGTCTGGTAGGTATTTGTCATGCTCCATTCAAACTTCTTCCAAATAAGATGAGCGGAATAAACTTACCAGCTGTCTCTTAATCGTGACAACTTCAACCAGATTGCTCACTTTCACTGATTTCCATTCTTCTATTGTCCTCCCTCTCATCATCGTACGACTCCTCCGACTTCGAAGTCGTTGTTTCGTTTTTCCCGAAAATTTGTTTTGAATTGATCAGCAATGAATGGGCTATTGTCGAAACACCGCGTCAGACACAGTTTTTCCCGTTTTTCCAGTGTTTCCATTCAGCCCTTGGCTGTTGTCCAAAAATAAAAATTCCAAAGGACGACAAAGTCAAACAATCGAAAAACAACAACAATAAATACGAGTACTCGACGAGAAGTTTTATTGTCCTGCAAAAATCATTACATTTGGCAATGGAGAAAGACCTTGGTTGTGAAGAGGGGAGAAAGGGAGTGCAGATGATTCCACACCATACCACTTCTGGTCCTGGCCAAATGGGTAAATCATTGCAAATTCATTTTAATTTATGTGCACCCGGCACAGGATACGGATAGATATGAATAGATATGTACGGATACCATCCATTCAAATTCGTATCCGCAGCCGTAAATCCTTTTTCGAGCATTTGTTGATATCCTATTCGCTGTTTTGTTGCTGGCATTTATTTGAATGTCATTTCAGGAGTCGTTGCATAGCAGTCGTACATAGGGATGAGAGAGGAAAATACTGACAGTCGCGGTGTAAGGACAATGAGTAGTCGTTGTGATGATGCTACAACAGCTATGTAGTTAAGCTACATCCTACCCATTATTGCAACTGTCAATGATGTCGGTGATGTTGATAAAACTGCGGTACCAGCTTGCGGCAATATTTTAGGATGGGATGACGAGTAAATACCATTTTCCGTGAACATACCCATTCAAGGGTAAAATATGACAATTTTCCATTCCCTGAGCGGAGGAACGAGGACCGAACTTGGTACCGAGGATTGTGAGTGGTAAGAGTGAAGGAAGAACGTTATACCGCAGCTGAACGCGAAATGTTAATAGGAATTTGAAATTTTGTGTCCAATTGAAGGGAGCATCGCTGAGAAGATTATCGATGTCAAATCGCCGATAGTTTAAATGAGTAAAACCGTCAGTTTGGCGGTAATGATTGGGAAAATTGCTCAGACATAGGATAGAGTGGCAATGACTTTAATCAGCAGAAGTGAATTGCTTTGGAATTGATAGGTGCAATGATTCACAGGTGGATGAGCTAAATTTCGAACATACATAATCCTCATTGTGACAGGAAGCTTTAAAGCGCTTGAGCGGTTTCTTCCATTTACCAGATGCTGGCGTCATTATCACTATTTTCAATGACACTTTTGTAAGTTACGAGGGTCGTAAAAGAAGGTTGAAACCTCTATTCCCCTCATTAATCCAAGTGACATCGGTTAACCAGTCAGAATTATGAGGCGAATCACAGTTGAACTTGGGACTTTATCCAGATACTTCTTGATTTTTTGGCGAGGGTTAAATGCATCATTTATCTGCAGAGAGATAACTTAAACTTGGCTTATTGTTTGTCTTTTTTTTTTTCATTTCATTTCTTTATTGTGGCTTTCGAAAAACTTAAATTTTTTTTTTATACAATATCAATGTTAATAGTTATTTAGCCGTCTTATATAGTATGTCCGGCAAATCAATTAAAAAGGTGCTTTTATGTTATTACTTTACTCATTTTTGATATGAATCACATGTACATAGAATTTTGTATAGCAAAAAGTTAGTTTGTATGCTTGCTCCCTGCATACTATCCTTTTATAATTAAAACATAAATAAATACTTAAAAACTATAACCTAAATTGATTTAAATAAATAGATAATCCGAGCGTACTAACACAGAAGAAGACTTAACGTTTTTTAATAAAATAAACCTCTCAGGTTTAGGCGTGAGGCTCTCTCGTAGAAGGGGACGACTATGCCTCTGTTTACATCAGGTGCAATTATTGGAAGAGCTGTGTCGCTTAGCATACTGAACGGTGATAAATAATAGTTGTTGTCCAAGGAATCTGATAAGATAGAATCACACAAGCATCTAATCAGTGCATTCGGATGATTTTCAGTACGTTGAAGTTTATGTTTTGTGAGATTAACTAAGTATGAAAGAAGTGGCTTTGCTTTACAGGACTCACAAATTATTTTATTTGAGAAATATTTTTTGTTGGCCCTTCTAAACTGGCCACAGCAAAATCTCAAAACTTTTCTTTCAAATTTCTCTAGTTCATTTGCCATCGTCGGAGAAATAGTAAACCACGAGCAGAAGCCGTATGTCAAAATTGGACGAATTAATGTTTTATACATTAGTATTTTTGTGTTCTTGGATATTGCTTTAGAATGCATTACTGGATTCAGTGCAGATGTTACAGCTTTTGCTTTGGATAGTGCCCTTTTGGCACTTGTTGTTGAATGATGAATAAAAATCGATTATGGAAGCGAATTCCTAGGTACTTCGTTTCGGTGCAAAGTGGAATTGCTTGCTTATTGATTTTTAATGACAGATTTTTGCTCTCTTTGACCGCCTGTCGATGGCATATGAAATTGCATTTTTCTGAGTTGATATTCAATCCACAGTTTTGAAAGTAAGTGACAAGCATTGGAAGTTTTTCTTCTGTTTTGAGAAATGCTTTTTGAGGTCTTATATCGCTAGCTGTTACCAGAGTCTCATCTGCATATAGAATTCCTTCTGGTTCATCATTCACAGAATTTTGAAATGGGAAATCATACAAGTACACATCGAATAAAATCGGTTCCAAAATTGAGCCTTGGCGAATTCCGGACAATATTAAGAAAAAATCTGATTTTTCAGATTTTACAAATACCGAAGAAAAACGATCCGAATTAACCACTCGGGAAAGTTAAGAATTATCAATTTGTATATCAGTCCCTTATGCCACACAGAATCAAATGCCTTTTCAAGGTCAATGTTTACACAAATACGAGTACTACATTTCTTAGATCTTAAGTTATGAACAATTGTATTTCCTAGAAGAAGCGTGGCGTGTTCTGTAGAATGCTCTTTTTGAAATCCGAATTGATTATTTGGTATTATATGGTGATCTTCGCAGAATGTGTTGATCGGTTCGCCTAAAACTTTTTCGAAGAGCTTACCCAAGTTTGAGAGTAATGATATGGGCCTAAAACTTTTTACTTCTCTCATGGATTTATTTTTTGCAATTGGTAACAATTTAGCTGTTTTCCAAACTGAGGGAAAATAACCATTATTAATGCAGTGATTAAATAAATACGCAAGAATATTATCGAGGGAGTGGCAGCTTTTTCGCAAAATAAATTTTGCGAAATACCAAACGATTTTTTATTTTTGAGATTTAATCTAATGATTTGTACCTTCTGAGGATTTGTAAAGGGTGTAATAACTGGGTTATATTAAGGCATGGCAGCTGAAAACGTGGTGATGGGCGCTCTGAAATGTTCTGACGAACGAAATTGTTGTACCTCAAGGCAGACTTCATGTGTAAAATTGCGATCAAAACTTGCCATATTTTCCTTATACCGGGGTGAAAAGAAATCTTGAAAAGCATTCATCTTAGACTGGGTGTCAACTAAATCAAGACCGTTATGGGTAAGGGTATCTTTTGAAATATCGGTACCAAAGAATTTTCTTCCAGTTATTTTGTCTATTTTTTTGAATGCTTGGGGGGAAGGCCGTATGTCTTTCAGTCTATTCTTAAAAGCGTTGTTCAGATCGTTGTTAACTCTTTGTGATTTGGATTCGACGATCGAAATTATTGTGTGTGCACTATCGACAGAATAAATCGAACGATTTTGCAATAAAGTTTAGGAAATAATACACACACACGAATATCCACGTTATAATATCTATTTATTGTCTATCAATAATTACAATGATAAGTTGTCACTGCGACGAATCAATTGCAAGTGATTGATCAAAACCCCTCATCATTCCCATAGTGCACTTGTTTACGTACCACCGATCTGTAGACTGTACAGCGTTGTTGTTTTTAAAAAATCTTACGATGATCCTGTTGGCCAATCATCTGATTTTGCCTGTGTGGTTGTTGGCAGGATTTAAAATGGTCCAACTTTGTGGTGCAGTGACTAAGAGCAATTTCGTACAAATAAACAGTGACTCGACAAATGTAGCAACAATAATTATATAATAAACAATTAATACAATAGTTAAACGAATCGAAAAGAATGAAACAAATAAATGAAAATAAATGATTAACAACGAATTGATTAAATAATTTGAATTGAATAAGTAACGATTATCAAACACTTTGGTTTATTCATTTGCTTAGGCATTGGATTCTTGATGAGAGCTGACGGTACTCCGAATTAACTTTGTTGGGATGCCTATGAAAAATCCTTTTTAATCGTCTTAGCCAGATGCTTCTTGTTTTAATTAGTTTGAAAGTTAAGTCAGAAATTTCTTTATATTTATGAGATCTAGGTTCACACATGACTGAGTTAGATCCTACAACCTTTGTGATTTTTGAATTAAGTTCGACAAAAAAGTCATCTATTTCGAGATTTGTAATGTTTCTGTCAAAGGGAACATTTAATAGGGAGATGTTGTTATGAAGACTTAATCTGAACACTTCCAGTTAGTGTTTTTAAAGCTTCTAAATGCTGTTGGGGATGTTAATAAGGAATAAGAATAATTCTTTAGCTTTAAGGTCATGGAGATACCAAAGTGGTCTGATGGTGTTGCAAAAGTGGTACACTTATCTGGGGTGACCTGATCTTTCAGATTTGAAGAGCATAAAAAGAAATCAATAAATGAGGATCAAATCGAAAAACTTTCCATTCTTGGTATGTGTGTCAATGATAACCTACATTGGAATGACCACATATTCAATGTGGTCAAAAATTCTGCGAAATGTCTAGATTTCCTCAAGTGAAATACTTTACCCCCTCTGATCTGGCCTAAATATATAAGGCATTCATCCGTCCAAAATTGGATCATAATGCCCATATCTGGTAAGGGGCTCCCAAAAAAATATCTCCACCTGTTAGATAGGTTTCAAAACCGTGCGTAAAGACTCATAGGTGATGCCAATATCACCCAGTCAGTTGACAATTTCACCTTGTCCTATCGCTGTTTTCACCTCAAGTACTCTATTGAAACTTAAAGTAGCATTTCCCCCTTTCAAGCTTTTAACTGTAACACCCGCCCAGTAGTATACCCTCAAACCCACTTTCGAATGTGGTCTGAAATAACGTGGTCCCTTCATAAGTCGTACAACTCGCTTCTGGAATCCCTGTCGAGCTCTTTATTTCCTAGTCATTATAACCTTCAAACATTTAAAACCAACGTTCATCAGTACGTCCCTTTCTTTCCTCTCTAATTCTAGTCCGCTCGCGATGTGTGCAAGCATTTTAAGGGTACACAAAATCCCTTAAGCGGTCGCTGAAAAGCTGTCCTCTGTGTCTGCCTTAGAAATTTCATCGCTTATCGCATTTCTCGTGATACCATTTCGATGTGGGACTAAAACAAGCCTAAGTTAAATAAGCCTTCCAATTGCGTTCTTAAAAGCTTTGACTTCTCGGAAGTGCGTGACATACCAAAGAACAGATTCTTTTAAACAGTGCTTTTGATGAAATTAGTCTTATCATGGAGGTGGAAATCCTTAGGACCCACTGCGATGACAAACCCTGTGCCTTGCCGAAAGCTTATTTTCAATGCCAGAAGGCAGACAGGGTCCTGGTGATTTTCTACGTAACATGTTTAGTTCAAATTCGCTATCCAGAATGATGCTCACATACACTAGACGAGTCAGACTAGTCAGCTTCTATCTTCTCGTATCTTTCTGGTGTACCAACTGTCAAGGGTTGCCTGTGCTTTAGAGCAGACAGATGCATAATCTGCATATGCCTAAGTATAGAAGTCCTAGCTATTCTAAGCGATGAGCAGTGAATCGACCAACATGCGCAATAGCAGTGGAGACGGGACGCCGCTTTTGTCAACAAAACTAGTGATTCGTCTGGCCCCATTACCCATGCTGTGAAAAGCCCAATGTGGATGAAAATGCTCAGCGCTCACTCTTTCCTATTGAGTGAGCCTTCAATTTTTCTCCCGAGATTTTGAAGCACATGAGCTTTCGTCACTACAACCGGTGAAGTATACCATCTACTGTGTGTTGTGTTACTAAGCTCAATTGCAGATTCGTTGATAGCATGCTGGTTCTGATATGGTTACTTGGAAAGTGAGAATCTTATCTTATATTCATTCAGCTTCGATCTTCACAGCTTTCAGTCTTCCTTCAAATAATTCTTGAGTGACTCGGCTTTGGGTTTTCTCACATTTCACCAAAGAATAACCGATCTACATTAGTTTTTCGTGCCTGGACAGGTCTATTTAAACCACTTGGTGGGGACATGGTTCATATTCTGAACAGTATCATCAATCTGTTATGGTTACGTCAGGAGTTTTAGTCGGACTCTGTGTGCAGGAAGATAAACTGCCGGGTTGGATTTTGTACCTGCAGCTTTTGTTGTTTGCAGCAAAGGTCTTATTTTGGGGCTGTGCGCCAGAAAATTTATCAACAGAAGAAGTAAAAAAGGTGGGTGTACAATCCCGAGGGCATAATTGGATCTGTTTATCTTCTTTGTCTCTGCTAGGGGGCTTTTAGCACGCTCGCTTTAGACTGACATTTGCCTCATGTCCTGTTCTCGTTCTCTACTGCCCTGTAGGTGGTAGTCCTTTGCTGAACTCCGATTGGCCTTTTTGGTTTTTCCGAAACAACCCGTCAAAAACAGAACTTTGACTAATCACATTCTGATGAATAAAAACAAAAAAAAAAAATAGCAGGCTGAGACTCTCTTGTATTCTCTAAATCATTCCAGCCCAATCTACCGAAAGGGTTTTAGATAGTGCTATAGGAGTCTTTGGAGTCGAAAGATCTAGTAACTACAGGCTCATCACCTAAATCGGCCGATAGAAGATTATTTGGTGTGTTTGTTGCTACTTTCAGAATCGCATTGGAAACTTTTTTGTTCATCTGGAACACATCCTGACCAGATGAACAACATCATCCTGACCATCCCAATTATGACGTCCATTATGAGAAGCGATATCTTTCGCTTGTATAAATCATCTTGATCGTCTAGATCGTTTCGACTATTTAGATAATCCCGATCGTCTTGACTCCATGTCGCTCGTGTATTGAAGGCGTCACACGCAGTAATCGAGATAGAATACATAATGATCGCTTAATTGGGACGCATTTCAAGTTCTTTAAAAATCGAACAACTCAGCATGCGCCGTCGAAGGCGTACAAGGCAGAACAGAGTGGAAATTGTCCACTGGTTTAAAATGCTACAATCGTTTAATCAACCCTGCGTTAGCAATTCAAAGTCTGCTCCAGAAATATTTAGATCTAATATGAATCAGCATTATGTCTTGATGCCATTCAGCTTGAGGATCTGATGGGCAGAGCCTGGAATATTAAAAACAGTAGGGTCCAGCAAAATCGAATTTGTCGTCGGATCGCCTGAGAGTAACATTTATTGGTCTTAGACAAGAATTTAGTTGCGGCAAATAAAAGGACCAAGCACTATAATTTTATAAGAATATGTTAAAATGTATCTATTGAAGGAGTTCAGGATGCTTCTACGGAGCAACTCTATTGTATTACCTCTTGGATGGAAGGTCTTTCCGCTTATTGTTCGGTGTGCCATGCTTTCAGGCAAGCAGATAAATACCACTTACTAGGTGGGGTGAAAAGTAACCTCCTTGACCGCCAGAATGCGCTGCTACTGCAGAAAAGGTTATGGTGCCTTGAAGTCCGTTCATATTTAGGCAGACATGCCAAATTTCAGTGTGATACTGTCTTTAGTTTTGTTTTGACAGCTGATTGTTGTTGACGTGTTTGGCATCATGTTGAGTATGGACAAAAACGATTTTCATTCCCTCATAAAACATTATTTTTTGAGAGGCAAAACGGCTAAGGAAAAAAGTTAGATAAATATTATGGCGCTAATGCTACATCAGATTACACCGTCAAATATTGGTTTCGAGAATTTCGTGGTGGCCGCAACTCCACTACCGATCAAGTCCGCAGCGAGAGGCTCTCCGATGCGGTTACAGAGGACAATGTCAAAGAAATACATGAAATGGTGTTGGCTGACCGGAAAATGGAGGTGCGCGAGCTAGCAGATACCACAGAGATTAGTACTGAGTGCACACACCATATTTTGGGCAATATTCTGCATATGAAAAAGTTATTCTGCCGCTGAGTGCCGCGCATGCTCACTCGTGACCAACAACACGAACGCAAGAGTACTTCGAAAGTGTTTGGACTTGCTGATGCGGAATAGGACGGACTTTTGGCGTCGATTGGTAACTGTTGATGAAACTTGGATCCACTATTACACACCAGAGAGCAGAATGAGTGACCGGCAATGGACTGAAGCCGGCACGAGTGCTCCGAAGCGGCCGAGGGAGGCTCGATGGGTCGGAAAGGTTATGGCGTCGGTTTTCTGGGATTGTCATGACATACTCTTCGTGGACTACCTCGAAAAAGGAAAAACCATCAACAGCGAGTACTATTGTGCATTATTGGAGCGATTGAAGGCCGAAATCGCTGCAAAACAATGCGCCGGCGCACAAGAACATCGCAACCACGGCTAAAATCAATGACTTACGGCTCCAATTGCTGTCACATCCACCGTATTCGCCCGATTTAGCTCCCTCGGACTATTATCTCTTCCCAAACCTGAAAAGATGGCTCATCAATAAAAAATTCAGCTCACGCGAGGAAATCATCGACGCCACGGAGGAGTATTTTGCAGACCTTCCGGAAAATTGCATTTCAGACGGGATCAAGAAGTTGGAAAATCGCTAGAATAAGTGTATCAAGCTAAAAGGGGACTATATTGAATAAAATAAAAAAACATTTAAAAAAAAATTTGTTTCATTCCCAAGGAGGTTACTTTTCACCCCACCTAGTAAATAATAAAATTCAAAAGAACAACACGACACCTGGCCGATTCTAATCACGGTTCGGGCTTGTGGTAAAATGAGCTTCAAATAAATATGCACCATAGAGAAGCAATATCTTGCAGAGGACAAGTACCAATTGCCCTTCTATCAGCAATCACCAACAACTGGAGATCTTCAGGCCCCATCATCAATTAAGAGGTATTCAAATTTGCAGTAGTGATTGTGATCATTTAAGTAGCGCACTTTGTACTTATGTTCTCATTATCTTTTCTGTAAGTTCTCTTAAATGATGTTCTCTTAGATATAAAAAAGAGAAACTCGTCGTCAGAGAAGTTTACAGAGTTATGCTGTAAAATCAACTTTCAAGTGTTTTCAGGAAGAACAAAGCAATTGGTAACCAACATCAGCCCCCAGAAGAGAATTATTGGCTTTGTTTCCTACAGATGTTTTACAGGAATCGAGAAATGAACGAATATTAACGTGTGCAATGCCAGAAACACGATGTCAGGTCTTTCTTTTCGAAGGAAATTCATAAGAACTTTGGCTTACAAGGGAAGGTTATGACCGAAGCCAGCCTGTTATAAAATAACTTCAAACCGGCTCCTCCACCTTTCAGCTATCACTTTGACGGACATGCTTTGGCATCTGTAAATTTACATATTGTACATACTCGTATGTACGATATTATCATCATGATGCACTACTAAGACTTTTTAGAAAACACACCAGTAGGATCGAAAAGGATCAATACCATTACTGCAGCCTCAAGATAATCCAACAAAATATTAGCACATGCTCTGTCATCAGAATACAATGTAATCTCTGTTGCACCTGCCTTCAGGGGTGTCCACCCCTTTCCATTAATATATCGTACAAAGCAAACCACGTTTAACAATGAAAGTCTACTCCTTGTACGAGTGTCTGGTTTTACAAGCAAACCAAAAAATTTAAGAAAACTCATCTCCGAAGCAGCAGCAATTTGCGACAAAGTGGGTTTGTATCTGATTCAGTATACGGATACCCCTGCCCAATTGATTCAGTTATCTGAATCAAAATCTGTATCTATGTGAATCTTCAGGACATCGATTTTAAGTGGAATGGAGTGGAGTTCATTGGTAGTGATTAATGCTAATACAAGTGTATGTATAGACATCTTGCCCTGTCGAAAGGACCACGTTCGGTCGGTCGGGAGTAGTTCAAAGAGGATACAAATGAAAATGAATCTACTTCCTATGAATACACTGGGTAAAGAAGAAGGGTGGATGGATAAATCGGAAACAGCATGTGGTCTACAATGAGAAAGGACATCATCAACAGCATCTACATGGACTACACGGATACCACTCGATCCAGATCCAATCAAGCAGCAAGCGTCGGTTGGCGTTGTCATCATCGTCCGGCACAGACAAATGGTACTCGAATCCAATACCCAGCTACTAATACTGTTCGTTGTTGTTGTCAGTCGATGATGAGGATACACAGATACGAGTACAACACCAATGCAGAGAGAGAGAAATGCGCTGATGAGGTGTTAAGGGTTGATCATTATTAGATTAACACTCTGTGTCTATTCAAATAGAGTTTCAGGGACATTTTGAATGGTTCTGGTCCTTGTACTGGTACTGGTTCCAGACCATCCATCCAATCACTTCTCTTTCGTAATCAGCAACAAAAGGCTATTGTTGGAATAGACTCTCTACGTACGTAGCTGGGTTGGATCGTTTATTATATTTTGTGCGTTCGATGGATATCATTTGAGTTTGATTTAGGGGAGCTACTACCACTATATGTAGGTACTCCTCTTGCTACTGGCTATCTATAGAGACGGTTCAGCTGCCGCTCGAGTGGACATCAATGGGACGTGTGAGTGACATTTATGCGTAATATTATGCTACTCATCTGGTTGTGCAGATATACCTAATAGATCCTTTTGAACCTCTTCATTAGCTGGGATATTCACAATTAACGAGTTTCCACTCTACTCCAATCTCAATTCCATTGATTGGTATTTGCAACCTGCTTTCAGCTATGGTGTGACTAATTTAACGTATAACAATCAGCTGTGGACGTTCTACACATTGTGGGTGTTGTCTCGAAAGCCTGTATACTAGAGAAGATGGGCTATGGAGTTGGTGGTGCAAATGAAAGAACCTTGTCTTATATGCCGCTTTGATGAACATTGTTGTACGAGTATCCTCTGCATTATCTCAGTCTAGTCTAGTCTAAGCGAAAGCTTAAGTCTGATGTTAAGATTGATTCTGATGTGTTGCAGTTAGGAGACAGGGTCCTGATAGGATGCCTGTATTGTGTCACTGATGACAAGGCAACGATGCGAGGACAAATACATCTATTCTTAAATTGTAAGGTTCAGAACTCTTTACCACTTTTTCGTAATTATTAGTGGGACGTGGTCTATGCATTCTGAGCGGAGGTGCCGTGAAATGTAACTGCTTGTCTTTGAAAAGAGCAAATAGCTATGAGAGGTACGGAGAGGTAGCTTTGTGGTCTGATGCCCATCACTTCTACCTAAAATGCTATTTGTGTTGAAAACATACAGGATTCTTGCGGGGTCTTACAATACGATATGACGAGGGATCTGAGAGACTGAAGGCTTGCCTTATTGTTCCGGATTCAGTATCGGCATTTAAACTAGACTATTTAGATACGTCTGATGCTATCATAAGCTACGGAAAGAATGGAGAGTGGCATAAGTTCGTCGTTACTGCAGTTTACTTACCCTACGAGCTGGTACTATCGCCGCCACCAGGCAATAGTTGAACTTATTGAACAAAGTGATTCCAGGAAGATGGAATACATTTTGCGATAGTGGAAACCGCAACGTTAGAAGCATTTTTTTCTGATTTTCAAACTATTTTCTTGCTTAGTTTCCAACTCTCAAAACTCAATGGAGTGGAATTGACCCTTTCGGACAGGGCGAAGTATCTGGGTGTGATTCTGGACAAGAAACCGAATTAGGATCTTAATGTAGCAAAAGGAATCTTATCTGCAAAAGAAAAGTGGGAAAAATTTGGGACTTAGAACTTGATGCGGTGTACTGGCTGTATACGGTGGTGGTAAGACCCATACTTACATACGGCTGCGCACTAGTATGGAAAGCACAAACAAGAAAATGATTTACGGAAAATTAGCAGCGGTTCAAAGAACGGCTTCCGTAGCCATTACAGGTGCTCTCCGTACCACGGAGTGGTACGTACTCCGTACGGCAGCATTGGACAACTTTTTGCAACTAACTCCGCTTGATTTACAGATCAAAAAACTTGCTGGCAACAGTGCGATACGATTCACTAATTTGGGCTACTTCAACAGCAGTAGTTTCGGGCACGGCAAGGTCCTAGCGGAGGTACTGCCAGGCAATCCAATTCTAACGTATGAAATGCATTCCTTCGTTGATTTCGACATTCCGTATGATGGAGAGGGAGGATTGGCAAAAAATGCAATAATCAGGTCAAATGAAATTGCAATTTTCGCAGACAGTACGAAAACAGAGGAAGGAACAGGTTCTGGTATCTTCTCAGATGACCCAGAATTAAGAGTGTCTATAAGACTATCGGACACAAGCAGTGTCTTTTAACCAGAGGTTCCGGCTGCCCTCAGGGCGACTAATCTAATGCAGATGAGATCGGTATCCGAGAGAGATATCGCTATTTACATCGATAGCCAGGTAGCACTCAAGGCAATGGAATCGACCAGCATCAATTCTGATATAATCAGGAGCTTTCGCACAGTGCTCAGGGCATAATGCAGTCAGAACCGGGTGAGACTGTACTGGGTGCCAGGACACTGCGGTATGAAGGCAAATGAACAAGCGGATGAGCTTGCAAGAAGACGAGGGGTACTCGATAATAGTGGGGTTGCTAACATCTAACCACCCCTTTGCATAGTAAGGGGCAATATCGAGGAAAAAATCATAAAGACTGCCAACCTAAAGTGGTCAAGTGTTGAAAGACACAGGGTATCCCAGGCTCTCTGGTCACTTTTTGACGGCAAAAGATCTAGAGAGTTAATAAAATTAAACAGGGATAAGCTTAGGACAGTATTAGGAATCCTGACAGGACACTCTCTCCTACGGAAACATACAAAGGGATTAAAATTGTCAAATGCGGCTATTTGCAGATTCTGCTGTGATCTACAAGCTGTTGAGGACATAACACACATATTGTGTGAATGCGAGGCAATATCGCGTTGTGGATGAAAATTTTTAGGGAAATACTTTTTCGAAAACCTAAAGGAAATCGCCGGCACGAACTTCAAATGCCTTCTTTCCTTTTGCAGGGAAATTGTTTAGGTTTTTGTCATTCGAAGAGAAATTCAACTGGTTCCACAGGGATCGCAATGGCCCCGTTTTGGTGCCTGGTGCCTGGTGCCTGGTTCCTGGTGTCTGTGTGATGCCATATCTATCATACCCCCGTTTAACCTAACCTAACTCAGTTTTTAACGGTGTTCGCACTAAATATTTCAAACTCATGTGTACGGCAGAAAAAACTCCTGCAGATCACCGGCTCCATAGTGAGATCTAGTTTTGCAATCTCTAAACAAAGAAACGAGACAGCTTGTAAAGACGTTGCTTCAGACAAATTTGTCAGATAACTGGAATCTTTACAGATCGAAGTAAAAAGAATATAAAAGGCTAACTTGGATTTCGTTGAGTGCTTCCTATAGGAGCATTTGCAAAGAGATGTAATCACTCTGTGGAAACTCGCAACAACTTTGATGCCACACTGAGTCGAAAGCAGAGTCTCTCATTCCTATGCTGGAGGTCAACTACCAAGCCAATCAGACTAGAAACGGTTCACAAGCAGCTCCTATCACCGTAATTGCAAGTGAACCGAGTATTACAACCTAACGCAGTTGGTATCTGGCATCGGTTGTGGTGGCGATGACCTCATCGACCACTAAATACGCTGTAGCACACTTTGTCTAAGTCAACTTGCATCGATGGAGTGAAGTTATATAGTGAAAAGGTATAGTTCGGTTGCTGCCAACTCTGAAGATAATCTTCAGTCCTGGCTTATCTCTGGCTTACCGAAAGCTGACAATGATTACATGTAGTCATCAAGAGCCTTATACCTATCAGTCTGATTTGTTTTTTGTGGAAGAGCATAGCTAAGATGGTGTCACGCATCCTTCGTCTAAGATGCAACACACATCCTAGCTCGGAAGATCTTGGAAGGCTGCGCTCCAAAATCTAGTGAAAAGGATTGTGCATTTGACAAGATCTCTCTACGCGTTGGGCTTTATTATCAATATTGAATGCCCTTTAATAATGCAACTTTTGATGGCATGTGTAATTCATTCAGACCATATGACGTAGACGAATCAGCAGTCCTATAGGTGAAAGGGGTCATCCTGTGACTGCGGGGTCAAATAGCTATTGCTCACATGTCGGTTGGTTCTGCTTCAACTATAACAATTGTGCAGTGGTGTTGATCAATTCGTGTGCTTAATGCTTTATATGCTTCTAACGTCTACCCTCAGGCAAATCCAGATGGTGTAGTTGCACTCTTGGTCGCATCTAAAAAAGGGAGGACACTGATTTATCTAGCGCTAAAAGGGTGTCATCCTGGATATCCAACTCCATTGGACTAACCATGTATAAGCGAGTTCTTAGTACGATATGGCGTCTGTTGTCGAGAAGAATCCTCTGGATCTGCAGATAAGACCAATTCTTTCCTATTACCAGAATTAGACGAGTAATCATAAGTTTTGGACATGTGAATGAGCGTAAGACAGCTGCAGGTCTACCGAAAATCTCTCAGAAATGCCGTCTCTAATGTCCTAATGGGTACGAAGCTGTGGTGTATAGAAGGACGTGAATAGTTCCAGAGTTGTAATATCCTAATAGCCAAAAGGAAAGGAACGAGCATGTCAAGCTGAATGAACCTTACAATTTAGACAATGATGGTTATTTTCTCCCGCCCTACTTGGACGAAGTAAAGATAGCTATATCTAAGCTTTAGTTTAACAAAGCTTCGGGAACTGATGGCCTACCCGCCGAGTTGGTTAAAGCTATGAGGGATTACTTGATGATGGCATTCACTAACTCATCTACACAACACAGCCGTGTTGAAGACTTTTTATGCTGCGCCAACCATGGGTGCATAAATTCCCCCAACATCGTCTTTTCTGAGAATCTAAAGCCTTTTGCCAATTAGCTGAATGGTGCACATAAACATGCTTTTAGGGCATGCAGGCCCACAATAGACCAGATTTCCACATTAGCATATCTCGGCAGTTATTCTCTAAACTGGAATATCTATTTTTGGTATCTCTGCCGTCCGATAGAGCAGGACAGTAGGTAGGTAGGTAGACGTGGCGGTTCAACATAAACCCTAGTAGCACCTGGTTGATGATACGAATATGTCTTGTTGAAGATGTGAGACAGTCGGTGCCTAGATCCAACCTGTGGAGCTAAGAAAATGGATTAGATCTCGTATCCCTTTACCCGAGATGTCGTTAAGGTCGTCGAAGAATGGTTGGTTTAGTCCCAGGATGTTTGGGATACTTAATTTGGTCGCATGGTCTCCAATTGGCCGATGCCCCGTGATTATCGCCGTGATTCTGGCGTTATCTAGGCGAGTTCTGCTTAGTAGGTTTAGGTTTTTGTTTTATTCTTTTCGTAGATCGGCTATATCATCCTTGATATGGCGCAGTTGATTAACCCACTCCATTCAAAGTTTGCCTTCTGGAGGAAGTATGAGCATATTTGTCCTTTAACCTCTTCTAGCGCGATATACACCCTTGCCGCGAGTGAGCCGTGCAGAGCTGAGCCTTGCTTGGTCAGTTCATCTACGCGTTCGTTTCCTTTTATGCCACTGTGCCCTGGAGTGTGTGCAGTGTGCCCCTAGGTTCGCCCAAGCCGCCAAGCTCCTTTCGGCGCTACTGCACCAGTTTGGAGGATATACTCGTAGTAGCCGAGGTAAAAGCTTTGGCAGCAGATCGACTATCTATGAGGAGAGAAATATTTTGTTTGTGCGATGTGTCACACAAGAGTTGCGTGCAAGCCTCTCGGATTTCCAGTAGTTTCGGCGAGTGGTATGATACATATTGATATTTTCAATGATTCCGACTAGACACCAGCCAGACATCGCTGTTCATCGTTCGTCCGTCGGCGTAGATGGTCATCGACTACGTGGAGTTTAGCTTGGGTGTGATGTAGTCGGTTGGAAACGTGACCATGCAGTTTGGTAACGAGTTCAGGATGTTACTGTGGCCGTAGGGCCTTACAGTTCAGCACCCATATTATTTGTGTCTGACTGCGCTGCATAGAGCCGTATTTTTCGTGTGTTGGTCGACAGGCAGAAGATGCAGGGGCACAGTAAGGGCATCCGTTAGGACCGATCTCAATTCGGCCATGGTATCTATACTGGGTGTTCTTTGGAGCCTTTTTAAACTCTTGTTTAAACCAGCCTCCATGATTTTACTTATCTCGGAGGGAAACTTCTCTGACACTAGTATCACCACGTTATTCGCATGCGCGATCACTTTGACCTCTTCTCTGTTTAGTCTCACAATAGCCAGAGTAGAGGAGAAATAACGTCGACCTGTAGCGTTCCTCTATGGGCGAATTTGGTTAAGTGACTGAATCATTCTAATTTTGAACATAGAAACTATCCATTGGCTAACAAATTCCTCTATGTCCAGCTCGGTCAAAGATTTGTGTATAGCTTCAGTGTGTACGCTCTCATTATTTCTAGGAAGGAGGCTAGGGTATATTCTTTGTAGTGTCTTGATTTTTCGATTGTTCGCATTACCTCGTGGGCAAACGTTTCCGTGGAGCTACCCTTGAGGTACACGTCCTGCGATTTGGGAAGCGACGATTTTTCTAGAATGCTTTGCATGTGGTTGTCTAAGACACGCTCTAGGGTTTTAAGTACAAAGGAGGTTAAACTCGGCTCGTGCCCGGGTCTAGACATCTTCGAGCTCGTCTCCAAGAGTAGGGTACGTAGTTCAGTATTAGACAGCTTCTGGAGACTGACACTAGCTAAGGTATTGTTAGGTCCTGCGTTCTCTGACGCCAGGATCTGGAGACTTGAACGGAGACAAGCTGTCAATAGCCCAGGAAATGTTTACCTCAAAAATTATTGTATTGATATGACGCTGTATTGACGGATGACGCTGTTCCATCAAGGTTGGTTAAGGTTTCAACGATGGAAAAACAAAGTATAGAGGCGTCTCGGACAGAACGTCATTTCGGACAAACACAACTTCGAGCTGGTTTAGCGCTTTGTCTACATAGGCTGCGTAATTAATTTCGACACAAGCAATAAGACTACATCTTGCGCGAAGAAGGCTATCGAGTTGCAATGCCCTCCCCAGGCAACTAAAGTAGGCTCTGATCATTACAGCTCTTCTTTATTGCGCAGAAGCATGCATTTTGTCAATAATGGACGAGGCGAAGATGGGTTGATTTGAGATAAAAAATGCTCACGTGATCATTGGTATTGACTACATAGACGGTGATCGGTGGTGAAGGTACAATGACGGAAGGTACAAGATTAATACAGCGATATCATTCTATGCAGATGCGTCATGATACTAATGGCTGCATTCCAGTTCGGGACATCTTCGAATAGATCCCGGAGCAACGGCGCAGTAGAAGAAGACTTTGACTCAAGTGGAAAGGTAAGTGAGAATCCACCTTAATCATCAACCTGAAGATCGATCTAGATGAAAATGTTTGCCGGTTGTGAATCAGAAACTTCAACCTACTACTTCTTCTTTAGTCCTTTGAGAGAACAATGCACTCGTAGGAGAGTTATAAACAGAAACATCGTTGGGCAAGCTAAGAAAATGCAAACACTGAATCCAGTTCGTATAAATTAGCCGATGATGACTTAATCAGAAAGCACAAATCTCCCTTCCGATTTTCAGATGTTCAAGTGAAAAATTCCAGTCATCCTCTTCTCAACCCCTTTCGACATATATCATTAAAAATAATGACTTATGGCGTCATTACCTCCCCATTTAACCACTCCGTATGTCTTTATAAATTCATAAACAAATAAAAGATGCGACGCCGACCATGACTACGAGGACTATGTGCTATGTACCTGATTTATCTCATCGGCCAGCCTTCCCTCCTTAAAAACAGTAACATTTCTCATCCCCCACCCCTTCCTGGATAAAACTCAATTTCGTGCTATCTTCATCGGCAATTTAATTTGCATTTTTATCTCTCACAAAACTACGAGTACGTTCCATGAGTGTGTACGTTCTACGGTACCTGCGCAACAGACAAGACTCTTCCTAACCCTTCCTAGCTTAGGCCAAACGATGACTCTTCTATCAGATTTAAGGCCAACAAAAAAGGGGACTTCAACCGCGGCACCCCTTGAATTCGTATAGTCGATTGCAGCAGCAACTAAATGATGTCCACTTCTAAGCCGACGATTTATTTACTCGGATGTCATCGGGATCAAAACTCATCGCAGCAGGGGGGGCCGAATTTTGTTAAAACGGAAATTTTTCCAATTCCCAATTCCCATGGGGTGTTGATGCCATATGATTTACAACCCCCAGGGGATGTTTGCTATTTTTTCTTTTTTTTTTTTAAACGACAATCCGGCTGCACAATTTAATTCCAAAGGCCAAACCCTCCGATGAATTTGATGTAGAGTTGCTGTACCCCCTACCATCTATCAGCTGTTTGCTAACCACACTACACAGGGATGATAAGTGGATTTGTTGTTTAATGAATGAAATTATTCGTGAACAAAAAATAGAAAAAACGGTAATGCGTATCCTTGTCAAAATTAATTTTAAGAAAATGAAAATTACTTGGAGTGGGTGCTTGAGTTTTGAGCTGGGTGGCATGCGAAGGCGAACTGCAAAGTGTTGACTTGTTACAGAGAAATTAAAATCCTCTGAATCTAACCCGGCAGTCACCCTTAGGAATCGACTGCAATGGAACAGAAGGGTAGATTGCGATTAAGATAGAAAAAGCACACTAGCATACGAGTACTACTCGTAGTACACTCTAGCGCTTACAGATGATGATAAAAATGCGAAGCCAACACTGACGGGCATAGACGCAGTTACATACATACATATACCCTCTCGCAAAGTCGTAAATTATTAATGCTAACTGAGTTATAAAATTTACCGCGCACATATCCTGCTGGTGGGGGGAGGTTTTTTCTCAGACCCAAGTGTTGAGTGCGGTTAACTGGTGTCATATTACCAAATGGCAAGTGCGCGAATGGGCACGTGGTCGCTTATGGTAATGAGTGAGCAAAAAGTCGCTTTTAGCTTATGTATAACTCAAAGTCTGGTGCCAGTAAGGTTTTTTTTTTACGTGTTTGGGGTTTTAACTTGTTCTACTAAAGCGCGATATTACAAAAGCAGCATTGTCTAGGAATAAAACCAAACAGACGTACGGGAGTTTCGTCAGCAAAATTATGTTTCAAATTCTAATGGAACATATGAAACAATACCACCTTGCCCTGATGTTCCAGAGCGGACTTGGGTCTCAACCATAAAGGCTTACCTACCGGTAAATAAATATCGATAGATAACAAGTCATCCTCGGTTATATACTCTGGGTACAACGCATCAATAAGGAGGCTTCAGTTATTAAACTTAGTTACAAGGCTAGTGAGCCTTGGATGATTACAGTCTGGATTAGAGACTTCTTTCATCACTTGCAGTCCTTTATGCGCTGCTTCCAGTCTGTGAGCCTGAGCGATCTTCTAACCTCGTTCTTCATTTTTATTGACATTAATGTAAGATAGTGCGAAAGGCCGGCGTAAACAGAGGAGGCACTATATTTACCAAATCCATCCATAACTGCTGGGCTATGCAGACGATATCGACATCATCGCCCGTTCCCAGCGTGCCAATATTGATGCTCTTACTGCTATAGAAGAACAAGCCAAACGAGTTGGTCTCATGATGAATGAGAAGAAAACAAAGTGCATGCTGTCGACCGAAAACCGAACCTGACAATCGACAGCTATAATTTTGGGGTAGTGAACGAGTTTACCTACGTCGGAGCAAATATAAACTCCACAAATGACACCCTAATGGAGATTCTTCTACTTTGGTTTGTCCAAAAAACTAGGGTTCAAACTCCTAAGTCGAAGGTCCAAAATCATGCTCAACCAAACCCTGATCTTGCCAGTCTTGCTCTATGGAATTCAATGCTGGATGATAAGCAAGACAGCGGAGCAGATTTTGGAATCCTTCGAAAGAAAAACTTCTACGTCGAATATTTGGTTCTGTCTGCGAGGAGGGTGAATGAAGGAGAAGATATAACCGCGAACTCTACGAGCTCTATAAAGATGTGGATGCCGTCCGGAAAGCAAAAATTCCTCGCCTGCAGTAAATGGGCGAGAATGCTCCAGCTAGGAGAATCCTGGTTTAGGAAGAAAAGGAAGACCGAATCTTCGGTTTAAAGACCAAATAATAGCTGACGCCAGGAGCCTTGGTCTAGTAAACTGGAAGCAACATGTCCCGGACAGTGAAGGATGGAAAGCGGCATTAGTTCAGGCTCAGACCCTCCAAGGGTCGCTGGCCGGATAAGTGAGGAATTCAAAACTCTCTTGGCTTCGTACAATTCGTTTTAGTTGCTTTGAATCCTTGTGCGACATACGGCCACAAAAACATCCATTGCCACTCTAGTCCTATTAACTTTTTACTAACTTTTTTTTTTTTTTTTATAATTTACGCGCGCCTAAGGGGCTAGATACCCTTTTACTGTTGCCTGGTCGCGGGTGGAAAGGTAGAAGGAAGAGAAAGGAAAATTGTAGTTTGAAACTCAGGTGTGTTTGGTTTCGATATTCGCTCTCCAGGGGGTGGGAGTCCGAATAGGACGGAGAGATTTTGCTTCACTCAGAGTGATTCGAGGTATAATTCACAGTATTTTTTTTCTGTGCTTGAAACTCTACAACAGCCAAATCTACTTGTCAGTGTTATGCCTTCACACGCAGAATTTTTCTGTCTGAGTTCCAATTACAAAATGATAAACTGACTTGCCATGGGCAGGACTCGAACATGAACCCTCCGAGTGAGAAGCGATTGCTAGAATCACCACGGCCACCCCCAGATTCCAGATTCGAATGCGCTCCTCACCTGAAGTTGGTGTACAATACAATTGCTGGGTTGTCCCTCGGAAATGATGTAAGAATTCAACACGAAACCCGTGTTGTGCTGTAAAAGACCGTAGAGCTCTTGGTTGGTTTTCAACTTTTACTCTCCTTCGATGGAGACAGGGCCATATAATACTCGATATACTTTTCTCTCCAAATCATCAAGCGCCCCCTCATCCTTCTTTGGTAAAACCAATGCCTTTGCCCCATATAAAAGGACTGAGACGATCATTGTGTTATAGAGAGTAAAGACTTTTGAAAGATTGCGCCTTTGGTGTTGGATGGACGATGTTGAAGAAATCGCAGGGATAGACATGTTGTAAGCCTTTCTTGGCACTAAATACCTCGGCAGCATTATAACCGATTAGCACAGAGTAGCCGCCAGACAAGTTTAAGAATGATGCCAAGCTGGATATGACTTTGTATAATTTTTCTGATTTAAGCTGTCATGGGTGCCTTAAAGCCCTACGCTTCAAATGCAAGTCTTTTATTTCGTCCAGACAACATGGTTTTCTAAAAGGCAGATCTACTACCACAAACCTAGTCCAATTCGTGTCTTTTGCTCTCGCAGCCTTAGAAAATGGCAAAGAACTCGATTTTATCGCAACTGACTTCACTAAAACGTTTGATACGATATCTCATCAACTGATCCTCTTCAAATTGTCGGCTCTTGGCTCTGAACCTTTTCTATTAAATGGGATTTCTTCTAGTAAACTGATATTATAGTGTTCGGTTTAGATCCGCTGTTTCTGTTCCTTTCCTGGCCTCATCTGAAGTTCCACAAGGCAGTCATCTTAGTCCTCTTCTCTTCATTCTTACTAATAACCATCTTGAGAGGGTCATTAAACACTCCTCCTTCTCACTTTACGCTGACGACTCTGCCCTCCTTCAAGAAGATCTCGATCGGTGCCCCAAAAACTACCTATAACTTCATATGGCCAAATGTCAATCTATAACCTTCTCATATAAATGCAACCCGTCTCCTCCCCCGACTTTATTTTCTTTATGGTCAACCAATCCCTCGATTCAGTCTTTCAAGACCTTGGCATATTATTCCACTTTGAACTTAATTTCCGTTCGCATATCGATAAGATGGGCCTTAAACTTAAATCTCATCACTTGACTTTATTAAACGGTGGTCCAAGGAATTTTCTAACCCGTATGTAACCAGATGTCTCTATGTTACCTTTGTCTGCCCCCTACTTGAGTATGGCAGTCAAGCTTGATTCTTTTTTCATCGAGCTCATGTTTCCCGAATAGAGGGTATTCAGCGTCGATTCCTCCGATTTTCCCTGGAACAACCTTTTAATCTTACCTCCCTATCAGGACCGCCTAAAACTTCTCAATATGTCTTCGTTAGAAGAAAGTAGGAATATTGCTGGCATTTTTTCCATTCATCGACTGCCCGCAGGTTCCATCGACTGCGCATCCCTTTTCAACTCTATTTCCTTCGAGGTCTTTGAGCTTTGACACCACACTGGTAAGGACTAATCACTCAGTCGACAAAAGGCCTTAGGCGATTACATTGCGCCGCAAAGAAGATTTAATATGCGATGTTGATCCTATTGCTTGCATAGATCAGTGATCACCTTTCTTCAGTTTGGGGAATACAATGCTGAGGTTCAATTATCCTGGCATGTTTTCGTTCGACCATGTTTAAGTGACGATTTGGAGCATGCTCTTCAGAAAGTAATCTTCCGCCCACTTGAACAGCTACGCAGTCAGTACCGGCAGACTTGTGGGGCTTAAGTTTGGATATGGCTATCCATGGGTCCGAAGCGCCACAACGAAGAAAAAGTACTGTGAGATGGTATAAGATTCCGTCAACATTAGGTACCGGAAACCACCACCAAGAATATGACAGCATATGGCAGGATTTATAGAAACGAGCTATATAGAGCCATGTCTAGTTTTGGCATCCCTGCTAAACTCGTCTATCAAGTTCGGTAATGACTCTCGGTTAAGTCTCGGTTGATGTCAAAAAAAAGTTTTAGACAAAGTGACGCGCTGTCATGTGAACCTTTTAACATTATGTTTGAAAGAATTGTGCGGAACTCACAAGCGAACAGTGGAGGCACAATCTTTCAAAAGTTTGTGCAACTACTAGTGTACGTCGATAATATCGACATCCTTGGAAGAACTCAGCGGGTTGTCGCTAGTATGCTGCCAAAATGGGATTTGCGGTAAATGAGGGCAAAACCAAGTATATGTTGTCAACAAGAAAGGACACACAACATCGGTGAATTGGATCATCATAGTCGGTAGATATAGCATAAATTCTGCCGATAACACCTCAGTAGAAATAAAACCAAGAATCACTCTTGCCAATCTCTATATAACGCCTTGATCAGGCCTACTTTATGGCGTAGAGGCAGGCACATACCCTGTTGAAGGCGGAGAGAGAAAAATCATTCAACAAATATTTGGTCCCGTTTGCGTTGACGGGCTTTGGAGGAGAGGATTCAACGACATTGATCGAGTCAGAAAACCGCACATCAGTCGCCTGAGATGTCCAAGATATGTAGAGCGAATGAACATCAGTTGTACGGCGTGCAGAGAAGTCTTCGAATCTAACCCGGAAGAAGAACGCAGTAGAGGAAGACCCCATCTTAGGTAGTGCGCACAAATAGAAGAGGATCGCAATCAACTTGGAGTACGCAACTGGAGGCAGTTAGCTAAAGACCGGGCTAAATGGGAGGATTGTTAGTTGAAGCCCAGGTTCACCTTGAACTTTAGTGCCACCTAAGTAAGTACGTCACATTGTTGGAATCGCCTTTTGACATCAAATTGTCACTTTTTTCCAAGTTCTGCCATAAGGTGAATGTCTGCTCGATGGTGGGCTTATTAGGTCCTTTCAAATAATTCATATATGGTCCCAAGTATATAAAATCTTATGTCAACGAGACTGATTCCTTTATAGTTGGCTCAGGTTAAAATGTCTTCTTTCTTGGGGATCGGACAAACGATGTTGAGATTTTATTCACCTGGCACACTTTCATTCGATAGTATTTCATTAAGGAGTCGGTGTATGCTTCTCTGCTTCAAACAGTTCGGTAGGTAGTCCGTCTACTCCTTATGGTCTTTAGCTTAGCTAACGCTATCCAGACCTCATCTTGTTAAGGTAGACGACTAAGTTTTCGCCGGTCATCGCTGGATGGTTCATTCTACCACACAATCTAATGTTGGTTGATTTCTCCCTGACAGAGTCTGCAGAAGTTATTCTTCCACATATGGTATTCGGCACCGACTATTACTATTACGTTCTTGTCCTTTTCTTTCCATGTTTATGCTCTGTATTTGTGTCCTTTGGAAGCTATTCTCCCTTTGTAGTAGAAATTCATCATCATCATCTCTGCAGTAGCACCTGTTTAGATGTGTACTGGAAAGAAGCTCTATTTCTTTATCATTGTACCGCCTTCTATACTTCTTGTTTCGTGACATGCGGTTGCCAGCATTTCTTATCAAACCAGGGGTTGAGCGTTTGCCATCGTAGAAAACCTAACACATCAGATGTCTTCTCCTTAATGGTTTACCAACAGCACTTCTTCGGGATCCGAGATGACCCCAATGGCTACAACAAGGTTGTGGTTTATGTCGATAATGGCTTTTCTAAACGTTCTAAATCTGAAGCTATCAAATGTCTTGCGTCGGCTGTAAGAAGATAGATCCGTTTTTAGGTTTTTCGATCAGTGGATTGCACAGAACTTTTGTGGATTTCGTGGAGTGTGAAGCGCGTGCTAGCTATGATGGTTTTTCCTCCATTTAATGTACACTGCATCTATAAGCAGAGCGCTGATCTCTGACAACTATTCCACCCGCTTTTGATAGACCCCAATCAGACATGACATATGTGTCGAATCTGTCTTTTAGTCTTGGTGTTGGCTATGTTCACTATGAAGAGTAGCCTTTGAAGATTTCCTAACCCGATTGAAACTCTAACAAAGGAACATCCAATGCCTTTTCACAATTCCAAATGTTAATTAGCTTAAACCTGCACAGAAAAGACGCGCTTGGTCCTAACTGGTGATTATGACGTGAACGGCCTAAATACTTTTGTTGTTGGGCCTTACTTCACATATTCACATGTATTCAAGTGTTGATATGTTTTCCTCTGAAGCCTTCAACGGTAACCAGCTGCTCTCAGCTCACATATCTTCATATTTTCAACGTCGACTTAGCTTCGCTTTTCTTATTAAAGTTAAAGTTTATGATCAGCCCATGCCCTTACTCATTGTCCCCAGAGTCCTGTATTGAAAGTCAGACACGTATTGTTCCTTCCCTCATTATTTTGCGCATTAATTTACAGAACCTCCTTCGAATTTGCTTACTTTAAATTTCCAAATTTCCACCTCCTCCCATCGTCCTTATCACAATATTTCCGGGTTTCGCCGAGTGTCTGTTTCCTTTCGCCTCCAACTCTACATCCAAAGTGTTAAGTGCCGTCAGCTTTATGACCATTAAGAGACGCAATTTTACCTGCTACATCAGCAATTTATGCACGCCATTTCCAAAATCCGCTTAATAGATCTCTTTCCCTTTCTCTCATTCATTGCCATGCCCTTTAGAGAGCTGGAGCTTAATTAATTTTTTTTTCTTCCACAGAAAAAGGACGTCATGCATACGTATGGATATGAAGGGCTTTAAGAAACTGGCGGCATACGTAATTACCGTTCACGGTAGCAGGACTCTTTCTTCGTATTTCGCACTTTTCGCTTGGCATGTCTGAATTTTCCCACTTTCATTCCCATTATCCTGGTGAGTGTTGTACTGTCGCATTCTTAGGGCTCCAGGGTAAGATTTCACCGTTCCATTCACGTTGTCATTTTTTTGTTTGTTTTTTTTTTTTAGAACATCAACATAAGCACTCGAAGAAGATGTGTCTGGCTGGGATCTGTCCCTTCATCCGTCCAGGTCCTGCGATATAACACCACCCTTTCATCGTTTAGAAGGTGTTTATTGTATTGAGTTCTCGAGCGTTAAGACAGAATTCATATGCGTATTTAGATGGGGTATCCTTCACGTCTATGATGTCTTTTGTAGGTCGCTTCATATATTCCCTTGTACACTCTAATTGAAGTTCGTACATCTTTCGAATTCTCCCCAGGACAATGGGAACAACACTAGAAAATAGTGCGCCCGAAGTTACCAGAATGGGGTTGCGACAAAGCTGCTCCGGCTCTAATGGCTGGAATTCCTCCACACGAAAATCCAAAAGTTTGCCAGTGATGGAGAGTGGGTGGAAATGGAGAGCGTGAGTGAGGACGAAAACGTGAATAAGGACGAGTTGACAACAACGACAACGTGGATGACATTCGTGAGATTTTCATTTAATTTATGCGAGCACACTCGAGTTGAAATTAATTTTAAAGGAAAACCAGTTAAACAGCAGCCAAGAGCTATAGATACAACAGCTACCACGATGAGCAAGAAAATCCCTCTAACTTCAGCTTATACTCGTAGTTGGGCTCATGTTAACTACTGCAGACAATTTGTCACATGGCTGAGAGGGTGTTAGGCAAAAGGGAAACAGGTCCTTTAGATGATTTTTGGAATGAAATTTCATGGGAAAACTTTTGCGGGTAACCCTACACATAGTCGTACATACGACTACAGGACAACATCCTTGCAAGACTTATTCGTATGACTACGCGCCAATAGAAGATGTGTGTGGTTCGGTACGGTGCGGTCTTAATGCATCAGGAGTTTACTGGGGTACACCCATTTGGATGTGGTCATGGCAGGAGATACGACTATGTTCACCAGAAATAAGAAGTCACAGCCAGAGTGGAAGAAGTTCCATGGAGTTCCAGCACACAAGGAACGGAGTTTTGTCAACAATAACAGCATTTGCGAGTTTTAGAAGGTCAATTTGAGGCAAAACTGATGCCAACTTCGAGGTTAGGAAGTCTTTTACCCGTTCTACCGCAGAGTCTATTCCAATCTGGTGCTTGGAAATTGAATGTTAAACTCTTAATTGAGTTTTATTGTTCTCGTCCTGATGGGCGGTAGTGATGGTTGCCTTTGGGTTAGAGGGTGTTTAGGTGGAAATAATTGAGTGGAAGTCCTTAGGTGGAATAAGATGCGATTTAGTAGGTCTAAGTTAGTGGAAGTTCACTTTGCTTACGGATGTGCCGTGCAAATTGGTTTATGACGTCGAAGAGGGTTTGCTAAATGTTGCTGGCGTAAAACAATTAAATGGTAGTACGGCCTTGTTGGAATGTCAATTGGGTTATGGGGGGGCAGGTGAGCTACTTTATTTTATTGAGTAGTTTTATTCAACATTGGTGATTGTGTAAAAATTGTTTAGCGGTTAATTCGTTAGTATAGGACGGTAGGCTGAATAACTAAATCATTTTGTTTTGAGTGAACAAAGAACAATGCCAAACAAAAGTTATTTTTATTTGACGGTGGTATTGTAACTGGCTACCCAAGCACAAAATCATCTCATAGCAGCCAGATACTCGTAGCTTGTTGTGGCGAACGACATCAGCTCAGCCTTTGAAGATGTTGACAAGAAAGCCATCGTCTTTAGGACACTTTGTGATAGGCTGACCGTATTTGAGCGGCTCTTATATGGAAAATATGTAAAATGAAAAAGAAAATATAAACATCGGCGTCAATATCGAAACCAAATATACCTGAGTTTCAAACCTCTACATCACAACAATGTTTTTCTTTCTCCTCCTTCTATCTTTCCGCCCGCGCCCAGGCAACAGTAAAAGGGTATCATAATCCCTTAGGCGCGCGTAAATTATAAAACAAAAAAAAATAGCACCGTCTCTCTGTTTGGGGCGAGCTTCTTGTAAGCGGCAGACTAAAGCAAAAAGTCTTGAGATTTGCATCAATCTGCGCCAGCCTTTAATTTATCAACATCGGCCTGGAGTGCCTCGACCAAACCTATGAGGCATGATCTAAGTATGAGATCATTTTTAGGAATTGAGGACAGTATAGTGGGAGAGGATAGACGATTGGGAACAGACGTACGCTAAGTGACATATCGCCAGCAGAAAATTACTTTATGTAGTGGTTCCGTCACCTCAATATTTATAAAGCAATATGGCGATCATCTGATCAGCAAAATGCCGACAAAATCGATCAGGCTGCTATTGACTTAGAACACTCCTTCTTTGTCCTTCCGACTAGTCAATATAGACTCAATCCACTTGGCCATACCCTGAAACCCTTGATTTGACGAAAGGTGTAAGTCGCAACGCTGCTCATATAGACGGAAAAGAGATATTTTATGTTCAAAAGAAGATAGCATTGACTTCTCCGGAGGAGAAAAATCAACCGAGCAACCAAGGAAATGGGAAACAATATTCGAAAGTTTTATTAAATTGTAAAAATAAACGTGCCGATCTAACAAAGCCCGAACAGAAGTCAGTAGAGATGAAGAAGGAAATAGTAGGATCAATGACCTACTGTTAAATGGCCTGGATGACCCAAACTTCACTGTTAGTCAGAAAGAAAAATTCATAAGCGATGTAGGCTAGGATTTCTGTCTATCCGACCGAGGTCGATAACATCTGCCATAGATGGCCTACCTACAGTGCTATTTAACGCAACAGGAAATGCTTTGGTTAAGAGCATACACCAACTCATATGCAAGGAGGATATTATGAGTGATGAATGGGACCTCAGCATGGTCTGTCCAGTCCAAAAGAAACAGAATGACTGAAATTATTTGTCAATGATATAAACGGCCATATCAGCATGATTTTAGAACCATTAAGTCCAAATATCTCACCACCACAGGTCCTAGTGAAAACTCGATCCAACACTCATCATTTGCTTACCGATTTTAATGCTGTATGTGTGAGAATCTGCTTCATAAAGGTTGAAAGCAATCTCACCAAAAGTGCGCTATCATTGGATTTTATACTGAGCTGCCAACTCGAAAAATACCCCACAATAGGCAGATCTATCTTTGAGGGAGTATCTCGGCTCAATTTTAACTCTGTTAATGACAACTCATCTGAACTCAAAAAATGACAATTGTCGTTATTCTCTATATAAAACTGAGTCTTACTCTATGGCCCAGAAGAATCCGAAAGCGGATGAGGATGTACTTAGTCATACTCTGGTCTCATTTCTCATGCTAAGAATAAAACCGCGAACCCTACGAAGAGTAAAATCCTGATTCATTCCTAAGCCGTACATAACGCTTATGGAATGCCCTGCCTAACTCTTTATTTCATTATAACCTTAAATCATTTAAAACCAACGTTCATCGGTACCTCTCTTTCGTCCTCTTCCTCCCTGATTTTCCTTCGCCCGCGCTGTGTGCAAGCATTTTAAGGGTACTCAAAATCCCTTGAGCGCGCGCAAATCATAAAAAGAAATTAAAGCTCCAGCCCGAAGAGTCTTCAATTCCTACTCAAAGGGCCGGCGCAACAGAGGAAGACCTCGCCTTAGGTGGTGAGTACATCGTCGCACCACCAATATCTTGGAGCACATAACTGCAGTTGGCAGTTGGTGAAAGACCGCGCTGACTGGAGAGGGTTTTTGGTTGAGGCCCATATCCCACTCGAACTGTAGCTCCATCTAAGTAAGTAAGTAAGTAACCTAGTCACCAAAAGTAGTAGTCATATATTATGTTCCACACTTCACCAGAGGCCTAAGTTTCAGTGATTGAGCATTGGTGTTCATTTTAAGCGCTACTTAGCCACGTGATAAATAGATTTGTCAAGCAATCCCTTGTTGATTGTTGTCTTTAAGTGACAATACGCTGACTTCTTTAAGTAACTTCAATGTCACAGCGCTCAACATTGACATCAAAGGTCTCAGTGGTTTTTTATACAATTTTATTCTTCCTGCTAAATTTGAATGGTTTATTGGGTATTACAGCGGAATATTCGCCATTGCAGCCATTGAACAGTCTTGGAAAAAAGCTTTTTCAAGTTTTAGTACCGTCCTTATCTATATACCTGCAGGCCTCGTTCTTTGAGTTCTGTTTTTGGCAGCATCTACTTCTTCGATTGAAAAACCGATGGTATCCCTGTCCATTTATGCACTCTTTAACAGTGTACGCCTTCTTTTAAACCAGGAGTTTCATTTCAATTTGAGCTGATTAGATGGTCCCGTAGACCGTAGGTACTACTGGCTACCGCCAACCCGGATTCGACCTGTTACATAGATTATAAGCACGAGCACTTACCAAGCAACAAAAATGGCAGCACTATAAATACGTCAATGAAGGAACTTCCTAGCTGAAGACGGTGATGTTAAAGCTTCCACAACGAATTCAGTAAGACTGTCAGGTGAAATCTCACTAGGTCAACTGCAGTACTCACATCCCCAAAGAGGGTTACTAATATCTGTTTCAACCTCGTTCTACGGTTATACACTGCCAGCGAACTCGTCCTTCAAGCTGGAGATAGTCGTACTTATGAACTTGAAGCTGCCCTCGGGCTGTATAAGACACTTATACAAAACTACTATTCAGGGGATATTATAACTGCCGCAAAGGGCTGCATGCTGCCTTTAAACCGATAAGAGACCACTGAGCTGCAATTCAAATCAGAACATATTGGGCACCCGCCCTTATAGACAAAGCTGAAAACTCTGTCAAGAAAGAGTTCTATGTCCTCCTGGATACAGTTTGCGAGCCTGTCCAGGGTATGCTGCCAAAATATCGAATTCCAACGCCAATAAGTCGGTAATAAAACACAATTGCGGTGGATTAGTTGGAAGGTATAGACTCTACAAAAACAGACAGCAGCTTTTAACTATTGTAGTTGACTCTGAATCAGCTAGTAATATTATTGAGTAATACTACGTTCCCGCATCTATGGATCTACGCTGCAATCTAACTTTGGTAATTTCCTCGTCATAGTAAAATTCAACTTCGCAACGAAAAGAAGCTGTGAATGGCTCAACGATGTAACAGGACAAGTATGTGAAGAGAGCGGAATATATCTAATCCATTAACGGTGAACTCTAAGAGTTGTATTATATTAACACGTAGATATAGTCCATAGGTCAAAACATGACAACTACACTGTCTCGGCCATCCAAGCTGTGCAGAAACTGTGGAGAAGAAGGTCACATAGCCAGAGAATGCAAAGAGGACGCATTACGAGTATGCTTCTGGTGTAAGATGGTTACGCCAGAAAACGCTGGACACGTGGCTGGCAGCAGCAAGTGCCGGTACTCAAAAAGGCACTGGCCAAATTAATATGATGAATGCTGTCCAGATAAATCTAAACCACTGCGCAGGCGCGCAGGACCTTCTGGCGCAAACAGTAAGGGAGAAAAGAATCGACGTAGGCCTAATAAGCGAACCGTATAAACCCATAGACGGAAGCAGCTGGATAGATGACAACACAAAAAAGGCCGCGATATGGATCTGCGGGAATTATGCCCTGCAGTCAGTCAGCCATCGGGGAGATCACTTCGTATCTGCTAAGATAAATGGTGTACATTTTTATAGCTGCTATGCACCCCCCAGTCTATCATTGGCGGATTATATGAAGCTGTTGGACGACATTGACGCACGAGGAAAACACTCAGTTATTATTGCTGGGGATTTCAACGCCTGGGCTACTGATTGGGGAAGTAAAACCACAGACGTAAGAGGGAGAGTTCTCCTCGAATCCTTCGCAAGAATAGATATAACTCTGGCCAACGATGGCGCAGCTGAAACGTTCCGAAAGGCAGACAGAGGGTCAATCATCGACATCACATACATGAGCAACTCACTTCTGCGGAAAACCAAATGGCGCGTCAGTGAAGAATATACCCCTAGCGATCACCAGGCTATCTTATTTAATGTCGGCAAAGAGAAACGCAGACTGTGCCCCACGCTAACAGGGCCAAAGTGGAAATACACGCTGCTTGGCAAAGATATGTTCAAGGAAATGCTAAATGCCAGCGCTACAATGAACAATGGATCGGCTGAAGCCCTTTCTCATCAGCTAATCCAAACCATCACCGCAGCGTGCGACGCATCAATGCTCAGAAGATCTGTCAGTAAAAGAGGCGAGCCTTGCTACTGGTGGACCGACCGACGATTAAACGGCTCAGAGCGTAGTGTCTACAAGCACGACAAAGATCTCAGAGATCCAGAGGAAGAGAAGATTTCCAAGAACGACTAACCAACTTTAAACTGGCGAGACGGGAACTGGAAAGTGCCATTAAAGAGAGTAAGTCAAGGAGTTTTAGACAGATCTGCGACTAGGCTAACCTAGACCCCTGGGGCTTAGCGTATAGGGTGGTGATGAAGAAGCTCAAAGGCAACAGGTCCCCACAAATAACCTGCCCTGCAATGCTAAGGACTATAGTAGAGCATCTATTCCCGCATAGACCAACTACTATGGTCACCATCACAAGGGAGACCAATATGGAAGATATCCCTGCCATCACGTCGGAAGACCTTTTTGCTGCTTCCAAAAAAATTGGAGACACCAAAGCACCTGGACCAGATGGCATCCCGAATAAGGCATTAAAGATGGCTATTAAGACGAGACCGGACATCTTCTTAGCGACGATGCAAAGGTGTCTAGAGGAGGGGATATTCCCTACGCCATGGAAGCTGCAACACCTAGTGCTGCTTCGAAAGGGCAATAAGCCACCCGGAGAACCATCATCGTATCGCCCAATATGTCTGCTTGATACTCTAGGTAAGATCCTAGAGCGTATTATATACAACAGACTGCTGGCGGTGGCGGAGGAAAACGGAGCGCTGTTAGATCCCCAGTACGGCTTCAGAAAATCTCGTTCTACCATCGATGCAATAAAGGCGGTAGTAGATATAGAAACTGAAGCAATACAAGGGAAAAGATGGAAATGGGGGACAAAAAGATACTGCGCAGTAGTAACGCTCGACGTCAAAAACGCGTTCAACTCGGCGAACTGGTGGTTTATTAGGAGATCCTTGAGGATAGTCACTGACAACTTCAGTAACAGGAGGTTAAAGTACCATACGGACGATGGTGCTAAGCACTACAGTGTTTCCACGGGAGTCCCGCAAGGGTCGGTCCTTGGACCTCTCCTATGGAATATTATGTACGACGGAGTTCTGCGACTAACCCTGCCTGAGGGAGTCAAGGTTATTGGCTTCGCTGACGACATAGCAGTGGTTACAGTAGCCAAGCACATCCACGAGGTGGAGTCTGCCACAGACGAGGCAGTTGCAAAGATAAAGGAATGGCTGGAGTCTACGGGTCTGGAAGTAGCTGCACACAAGACTGAAGCTGTCCTAATAATCAGTCCCAAGGCGGCGGAATACGCTAACTTCCGCGTCCGAAACCAGTCAATTAGATCCAAAGAATCCTTAAGGTACCTTGGAGTCATGATCGACAATCGGCTGCGCTTTAAAACCCACGTCGAGTACGCTACCAAGAAAGCATCGCTGATGCAAGCGGCACTCGCCCGAATGCTACCGAACATCGGCGGACCTGGATACGCCCGAAGGATCTTGTTGACCAGAGTGGTCAGCTCGGTACTTCTATACGCTGCTCCTATATGGGCGGGTGCGCTGGTGACAAATGAGTGTAGGAGAGAGTTAGTATCAGCTCACAGGCTCTGTGCAATCAGAGTGATCAGTGGATTCTGTACAATCTCCTATGATGCAGCCTGCGTTTTAGCTGGAATGATCCCAATAGACATCCTCGCGGATGAGATGAAGAGGGTGTACCTTAGGCGATCATCGAACTGGAAAGAGGCAAAGAGGGTTAAGGAAGAAGAAAAGGCAACATCCGCAATGCTGTGGCAAACCAGGTGGGACCGCTCCACAAAAGGCAGGTCGACGTACAAGCTTATTCTCATCATAGAAACATGGACAAAGAGATCATGGGGGAACTGTAACTACCATATCACACAGTTCCTGTCTGGGCACCGCGGTTACCGGAAATACCTCCACAGATTTAGACACGATAGTTCGCCCCAGTGCCCAGAATGCCAAAATGAGGTAGAGGATGCGTTGCATGCAGTGTTCTACTGCAGACGCTTTGCAGAAGAAAGGGTAAATCTGCCAAGTGCAGACTGTGGGTAGGATTCGAACCTTAACCCTCAGAGTGAGAAGCGATTGATAGTACCACTACACCACGGCCACCCCATAAGGGGTGAAGCCTATCTAATACCTCCGCCATTCTGTGGGTCATGGCACCCAGTTGCAATGCAACTCCACATCGAGCAGACCAACTGCTTCCATAGCAATCAAATGGTTGAGCACAGGTCATAGTACACTACAACATATGCTAAGCCATGAGATGTCCAAGCTCCATTCGGTCTACACTCCCCGCGATTTTGGGTATAAACCGACAGACACCACGATATTCCCACTAGGGGGCCAAATCTTAGGTCAGGCCGGAACTATAGCTCCGGGGGCTCCTGACCTCCCGTGGTACTAGAATGTAGCTTCCGGTCGAGCTTCGCAACCTTGAGGTCATTTTCAGTTAGGCACCTTACAGCCGTTAACTGGCAACCTTTAAACAAAATTCGGCTATTCTGAAATTCCACTCGCTAACTGCCTACTGCATCTTCTATCAAATACTTCTTTTGCCAAACTACGGGTTCTTTCGAACCGTACTGTGTCAGTAATAACTCCACTGATATCGTAGGTCTCACCATCAAAGATGATGCCCATAGCCTGCATGTCCCTAATATCTGAGTAATTGAGACATGAAGCCAGTCCTCGAAGAAAGCTCCACATAGGTAGCTCGCAACCCCGCTAAGCCTTGGATGTCTACCTTAACTTTGGTAAGCAAGGATCCGACTACGCCCATTCACAGTCATAGCCCTGTTGTTGCACGAGTAACAAAAAGGCCATCATATATGATACGGACAAACGCCTGTTAAGCCCCCAGTCAGATCGCAGAATGCGCCTTACCTGGCCTACAGCACTCAGCATGCGTCATCTCATCCGTACTAGGTGAGGCATGAATTTCATAAGCTTACCCAGCGTTGTGCCTAGATATTTGACCTCAGTCACACATCTAATTCTAACGCCGTTAGCATGTGAGGCCTACTTCTTTCTCAATGTGCCCTTAAGCAGCATTGAAACCGTCTTCTCCTGGGACACACGCTTTCTCCTCATTCAGCAACGGCTGCAAGAGCCCTTTCTCCTAAATCCTCAGTTTGGGAGCCGGATTGGCCTTCGAGGATATCGATTTGGGCAGCTTAATAAATATTCGCCTTTTTCAGTCTTCGGGGAAGGTTTTGGGTTCCCATGCTTTTCTAATTAGTGGCTGTAGGATTTCCGCCGAAGTGGGATGCCGTCTATGCGAACTGAACACCCTTATCGTCGACATTATTTCAGCTATGTCCGATCACTGGTCGCTATCTGGAAAGCTAGTCCTTTTACTGGGTACATGTTGGTTTGTAACTTTTACTACCAGCGAGTTCCTTAGTAATACTAATTTATATGCCGTGTTCCGACTATCTTGTTTCGCTTACTCCTAGAGTATCTAGTTTGTACCACCTTTACTACGAGCATAGTTGTGCGAATCTAGATTTTTAGAAATTCTCTTTTCTAAAGTCAAGAAGGGTTTTTAGATTCCAGGAAAAAATCGTTGTCGATAGCCAATCAGCGAAGTATTCGCCCGTATCAGAGAATAATGTTGCCGTTTCGGAGCAATGAAAAGTTTTAGACTAGCGACTCAGTAGGCTACAGACCAACCAACATTTGTCCGGTATTACGAGTATAATGCCGCAAGAAACTTGCTGCTTCTACGATGCCCATTACTAGTCGTTTGCCATCTTGCTTATTCCAGAGAACTGGAAACAGTCACAGGATCGAAGATGATGACAGGCTGCTGCGATTCCAACAGAGACTTTACTCACACTAGTAAAGTAAAGTAAGTAAGATACAACAATCACAAACCCATTAAAAAGAGGAATAAATCGACGATTTTTTCGGTCTACTGCTCTTTCAAAGGACGGTTTTAACTTCCCTTGACTTTCAATATGTAGATCAGCATTTGGCTTAAACTAGCGGACTAGGTTTCAGCTAATTCTGGTGACGGATTCCATCTCATTCCTTATCTAACAGTTGGTGGTTTTATCTAGTGCTTTATAGTCTTTAGCACAAATGGTCCCTTGTCATAGTTTGATAGTCAGTGCGCTGATATCTTCTTCTTTTCCCACCCTTGGTGGAGCCTTGTCGGCAAACCAATATCTATCAGGAGGTGATGGTTCCATGAAACTCTAATTAGATCTGCCTCCTTTGTGGGAGTAGTCACAAATTTGTGGTCAAGCCAGCATAAATTGCTAAGAATTCCTTCAAATCCGACTGCATTCGAAAACTTTAAGTGTTTTGGGCAGTTTCAAATAAGAAGGACCTACACTCAAACAAATACTCCTTTGCAGGTCATCCCGAAATCAACCCTCAAAACCCCTCATTTTTGGTAAAGAAAAACTTGTACATTTACAACTTGTAAAACTCCAGACAAAAGTCCCAACTTAATGGCATCAACAACTTTACTCGTCATATCCGTACTTAATAGGACACTTGCCAAGGCCATAAAGACGTTCTTAATTTAAATTTTGAATTTGAATACACCAAAGGCAGAGTGTCACTGCCAGACAACTTCTCGGATTTCTCATATCCTACGCCCCGCATCCACCTCTAGATATGAAAGCTAAACAGGACAGCATTACCTCTGGTGCAGTAATGTTACCACAGAAATTGCTCGCATATCGTTTCCTTGAATTCTCTGACACAGCCAAGCAAAACATTTCTGATCCTTCCAACTTAAGCCTTCCATTCTGTGCCATCGTAATAATACCGATGGCAGCTTTAGCAAAAAGACAGATGCAATCTACGCCTCAGACAGGCAACTTTAACCCAAAGTGCAATTAAAACACGTGCTCCATCCAAACTCAAACCCTTGAAGAAAAGTCCTTGCACACACTCGGATACTTGTCCTTGTTCCAGTAGCACTAGTTACACCAGTTACACCAGCGTTAAACCCACAAACTACTACAACGGCCATGGGAAGGCAAACAATTTCATATTTCTCTCTCCTTCCCCGGGCATGGCCTTATTAAAAATCTTTTACTCGTAATATCTCACACTAAGTCTTTGGTAAATCCTTCAAGCAAAGAGACGAGAAGAGAATTCTGCGGCAAGAATATTCCTATTCGGAAATGCTCACTGGAGCACCCTTACCATCGTCATCGGCTAAAGTAATGCCTCGTACGACAAATAATCTTTTAAGTGGAATTGAAACGTGTTACCGAATATGAAATCATTTTAATGTCCTGCCATTTGTTCTACTCGTATTGGTAATGGGCGGCGGTGGAGGAGGTGGGGTACTAGATGGCAGTTTTAAGGATTCTAATATTCTGGATTTGTGTTCCATTTTCTTAGGAAAACACCACGAGGGCCACTGATGGTGGCGTATTCATTGTTTCTGTGAAAGGGTAGGACATCACTTGATGGGGAATCGTTGCGACTGGATTGATCCTTTTTGTTTTGTTTTTACCCGGAGAGAGATAATATTTTGAAAGCATCATCAAACAATGTAGTCGTATTCTTTTTTTTTTTTGTGACAGATGAATCATATTTGTCTCGTTCGAAGGAGAGTATTGATAACCCTCGGTGGATTTTAATTCGAAGGACCTGCTTGATCAATTACGAAGGGATTTGTCGGTGTCTCGGTTTTGCTTAGAGGGTGTGAGACTTATCCCACATTCATCGCTGTCTGTTGCTCGAGGTTAAATGAGGAAATTGGCGACAAGAAGAAAGACACCGCAAGACCACAGGAGCGACAGACAGTCATTGTTGAAAGGATGTTGACTCATTCGCATGTCATAAGAATTTCGCCTGCAGGCAGTATTCGTACTTGTACGAGTACTCGTATGTACATACGCACAATGTATAAGGAGTACACTCTTGCTCTGATGTCTTCATGTAGTGTGTTCTGGTTTAAGAGACGCTTGTGGCTTCAAAGGAAGTTTTCAGACTGCATAGAGCGTCTGGGAAGTACTCGGCACACAGAAATTATAAAAAATGACTGCAAGTGCCTTTAAGGACTAATTTCGGTTAGGATTCTTTGATTTCAGTGATTTACATATGAGAGGCGCTAATTAGCATTATGTGACGAAGCAGATATGACCGACTTGGTTTGGTGAGGTTTGCTTTTTTATTTTCAATATTTTATTTTTGATTGGGAAACGTGTTTTTTTCATGCAAAATTACCTCGGGTGCATGGGGTGTTAACAAAACATCTGCACATTATCTGCATAACAAGGCAGAAACAATTGTACCATGGTAACATTCATAAAGCCAGGCTGTTACTCTTGATATTAGGGCAGGGTCAAGGGTAAGTTCTATATATCAACGACAAAGCTACAAGGCATGGACCGGCATGAGTGGTTCAATATCTGAGTTCAAGAATTGTTCATTGCTTTAGTACAATGATACCAGTTTGTCATGGAATATAGTCTTAGTGGGGTTATTGATTCTTTAGTCAGATTTCAGGTCTGTCATTAAACCAAACTCTTCACGCTTCGGACTGTGGAACTAAGACCCTTTTCCAACTGGAATCGCTTGTATGGCTTATGCCTTCATCAGACATATGAAGAAGCCGCATATCCTTCTGGAAACCGTGCAATGATATTGGTGGTAAGAAGGAACACCATTGTACAACGTTACGCAAAGACGACAGGTTGATGAAAACTACAACTCCTGATGTCAACTAATTGCCACAACCGTAGCCTTAGCCGTGAAAAGTTAATTATGATGTGAGATTTCAGCCCAAGGGAAGAATGCGACAACACTGCGCTAAAATGTATTGGTGTCTTCCAATTTCTACACTGCCAACCGCCTGGTTATGGGGGCATATTGACATTGACTCGGAACTCAAGCAGCCGGGTTTCACTTGTAAAACTTCGAATTTCAAACCAGGTAGACACTTTTCGATGCTCGAAGCTAGTGGGGAACCGATATCGATATTTAAGTCGATCTCCATCTTATGATTTCATATTGCATTAAAGAATCCCAACTATGCGGCAGTCAGAATGGCAACAGATTTCTGTATCTCACAGTGCCAGTTCGGCAAATCTGAAGGAGAGGAAACCGCAGCACATGGCTTCCAACAGACACCGGAAGACAGATCGAGGAGCGTGTCTTATTCAAAATTCGAATTCCTTCGGTATCAGCAGTATAGACATCTGAAGTCAAATTCCATCGATGTGGAGACGTGGCAAGCGTAATTGTACCCAAGGCTTTAGTAGCACAGGGCAAAGATGCAGCTAACCAGTGCAAAAATGGGATCAATCGCTTACCGGACATTGCAGCTCAAAATACTTTTCCGTGAGAAACCTGGACGACCCTTGTGTATATTGGATGAGGATCAGCTTAGCAAATGGAAGAATCACTTTGCGATGGTGTTAAACTATCTGGACAGCAGAGTGACGCTGCCAAATTTTAATCATTTCTCAAGTATATACAACTTTCACCTAAGAAAAAACATGACCGTGAGCATTGATGGAGGTATAGAAACCTATCATACCTATCATACTAAGCTCCCTTAATCATTTCTCTGAAGAGTGGAATGAACGATAATCTAACGAACAGTGCCCAGATCTGGGCAAAAATAGCCAAGATAATCCTCAACAAAATCAACACTAGACGTCGAATACGCAGGCTTGGATCTACCTGCATCGAGCGTAGAAACACTTTCCAGACCATAGTAGACCAATGCATTGAGGATACAAAAATTTCTGATCTCCCTATCTCCCTTACAATATAATTTATAGATTTAGCAAGCGCCATCGTTAGTTTTGAAAGCTTTTGCAGAGATTCCTTTGCCGGCTTAACACCAGTCTTGAGTACAGGGAAGGCGGGAGATCTATTGCCATTTCATCGAGACAAACTCTTCTTTGCAGTCTGGTGAAATGTATTAACATCCAAAGGACCCATTTGAAAGATCCATATCGTGGCAAAAGCTCCTTTACAGAGATCCAAACCGACAGTGCTTGTTAAATGTTTAGTCTAACGTCGTTAACTTTCTAGGATCACACTCCAAAACTCAGAAACAACCTTAATTTTGAGATGTCGATTCCATCTAAGGCGGCTTAGCTGACATTCGGTAGGCATGATGGGACAGACAGTGTGGCTGCATCATCTCCACATGCTTGAGTGTAAGCATTCGAACTGTTGAAATAGTTACAGAAAGTTGTCCAACTTCCACCATAGAAGTGGAGACAGAATGCAGTTCTGCGGGTAACAAATACAGTTCATACAATTCATTCACTACCTGCATAACATATTGACCGTAGTTAGCATTCGTAACCAAGGCTCTGTTAACTGAAGCTCCAAGCTTGAGTAACCTCTCTTGTTTTTAAGTATAAAGCTTACTCTCACGGTTTGCCAAGGCATCGGTAAGTGGGACATTGCCAGGCTAGCTCTTCCGAACTAACAGAAGTTTGTCTGTACCTTTTTGCGCCTTAACTGAGTAATCGGTGCCGCGACTTGAATGCGTTGAAGTATGCAATAGCGTCACCAAAATTGATGATAGATGCGGCGAGTTGTATTATTCAACTCGGTTGTAGTTCCTGTGGTTGTGAGCTGGTTCTGATCTAAATCTCTTGGAAGTGAGTTTCAAGCATAAGACCTACAGTTACAGAAGGTTTCCAATCTGACTAATTTGCCCCCTTAAACAACTTTGACCAGTAATTATAGGAGGCACTCATCGAAATATGGATGAGCTTCTTTACCAAGCTCCTCATTAAAGCTTGTCCAGTTGGTTTTTTCTTGCATTACTCTTCTTGAGAAAAGTCGGGTCTATATTCGATGCTTGGTCTGACATGGGAACCTTCCCATCGTACTTCTTGGATAGGGCTAAGTCGATTATTTGCTGCCTTCCTTTGAGAAGATAGTATGAAATCCAGGAGATGATCGGGTCTCACTTTGCACAAGCTATTGCCCAAAAAATTGGTCTGAGCATAAACTTCATGACAAGTCCCGTCTTTCTATGATCACGGTATTCAGTGAGTTCGGCTACTTTGCTTCGTCGTGGCAGTAATAACCAATGATAAAGGAAGTGATCAACGAAATCCGGATTTCAGAATCTTTATAACTTGTGTGGTGAGACTGTATTTGGCACAATAGCACTAACCGAGGTTTAGGTCGCTGGGCAGAAATTATGGTTCCTGTATAGATTTTGTGTAAAGAGGATAATCTGTGTAATATGAGATATGGCAACACCGGTGCTGATACGTCAAATCTGACATCAGCATCATAAAGTTTGACGTTTTGAATGGTACACGTGCTCAGAACATTTTGCCATACGAGTTCTATTTGCGTTTTTTTACAGAGACTTGGAAAATTAAATCGTGAACATATTCGTGGGGCGATTTTGTATGATTTTCGAGTTGAAAGAACTCAAAAACAGTGTGCCGATCTACCCGCTTCGACTTTTGGTGATGAAGCACCATCCCGGGCCAACCTGTCTCGGTAGTTTTCCGAATTAAATCGTGGTCGTCATTCGCTCCAGGACGAATTTCGTGAAGGCCGTCTAAAATTGAATGTTGTTGGGACCTGGTACTGCAAGACCATCATGTAACTTATCGTAAGATTGAGGCATGCTTGGGCATTAGTTCTACTTTTTAATATTGCATGAACACTTGACCGTCAGAAAGATTTCTTCCCGCTGGACACCGCATAATTTGGCAATCGCTCAAAAAAAGGCTCATGTCGATTAGTCCAAAGAAATGCTGAACAAATTGGATCGCTGTGATCCAAACGACGACGTCTATAAGTTCATAAGTTCGTGGTCGCCTGTTTCTTAGGAAAAACCCTACATGTCTCCACCGTGCCATTAGAGTGATAAATTCGGAATGGTACACCACCATTTGTTTGCCAGAAGTCTTCGGATAAATCATTCCCCATCACGGCAATGCGATCTCTCACAGGTCGGCTCAAACAAGTGGCTTTTAGTGCAGACTGAACATCAAATTGATGGGTCATCCGCCCTAACTTGGCACCCAATGACTTCTTTTCATTCCCACACATCATAAATATATCCCGAGGTCAACGTTTTTCGACGCCTGAATGAATGAACAATGAGAGAAAGAGCCGTCCTTGATTTCTAGATTCTTGCCCTCACTGTGAAAGATTTTCCATTTTTCAATGTCGAATCCAGGTGGTATTTCTAACTTAGTCGTATCCATAATCCCAGATCCTTGCTTAACTGCCAATACTATCTGCTTAGTTTATGCAGTACAGTTGATTTCGCTCAGACAGCGACAACTTTTTGAGGTGTCAAAAAGGAGATGGGTACACAAATATACGAGTAGGTAAGCCGATTTCTTCTATTCGGAAGTATTCGGATTTTCAGGAAAGTGGATTTCTCCGTTATATCCAATTTTCGTCCACCTGAACTCTAGGGAACTCATGTACGGGAGCAACCACCAACGCCAGAAAGAAGAGTCCTATAGAATCCGTTGCCTACCTACGTTGACAGAACATAGCCGATGACATTTTGTTATTGTTGAGAGTGTTTTCTTTTCAAGCAATGACAGTTTCTCTACATTCTCTCAATGCTTCCACCAATGAACGTGCTTACTCTCGATTTGTGAATGCGTGAACTTCAGTTAACCTACTTTATCTATCGTATCCGTCATATCAATTGCTTATGGAACTAAGAAAGCGTATATTCTATCCAGTTGGCAGTTGAATACGTCGACGAATGCAACGAATGCAACACGGGCCATAGTTCCAGCTCAGTCTATAGCACGTGATGTAGAATGAGCCACTGAAGTCATGGATCTAGTAACTCCCGGATCGGCGGTAGGCTTTGAAAAGGTATTTTCAGTTTTAAAGACGTTTGTTTGTTATGTTATCAATGAAATGTGAATTTTGGACTGAAATATAATTGATACCTCAACTATGAAGTATGACATCATTCAAATGCCCCTCACGAAACCGCCGGCGTGAGTACATGCACTGGACCTACTTTTCTACAACTTTTTCGCATAACTCAAGCGATATCTACAGTTTCATTTCAAATGTTCGCCCTGTAAGCCCGTCTTAAGCCTCTGGCTTGTTGGCATAAATCAAAGGCTTAATGCAATCCGAAAGAAATGAGTAAGTAAGACAATAACTGATCCTCGTGCCAAGTGCCACCTTCCTGTTGAAACCACAAATGCTTCAAGTCTTCCAGTTCCAATTTATCCCAACATTGGGCAATTGACTGTAAACATCTCGGCGGCACCATCATGGAAGAAGTGCGGCCCAATGATAACCTCCGGAAGGAAAAGTAACTTTTTTCGTATGCAATGACGGCTGTGGGAACAACTCCGGCCATTTAAGAAGTGCCTCATCACTTCATCTTCAATTAAGCCAAATCAAAATACGCCACAGGAACGCTAGAGAGATCCCAAACCCTTGACTATGGCGCGTAATCAATGGTTTGCTGTCTTGACTTACCGAATCTATTCTCTTCATTTCTGGCGTTTCGGTGTCTCACTGGGACACCAACATTGGAGGGAACAACAAATTAAACGATCAATTGTTCACTGCCCCATCAAATGTTGAATGCCACTGAGCCCAAACATATTTCTTCTTTTTCCGTCCCAATTTCCAAAAAAGCTTAACACACGCCAAGGCATTATAAGTGTATTCATACCCTTTTGAGTATAGTCCGGCTTGGTCAAGGGCGTCTGCTAAAATTCCTCTCCAGTCCTTTTAACTAAGATGAGGTCGTCTTTTACTGCGTTGTGGTGCTGGGTTGGAGACAAACACTTTCCGGGCCAGGGCGCTGGTGTCAATGCGTTCAAGGTGACCTATCCATCTACGACTAGGTTAGCATAGCTGTACTGCAGTAAAGTTCGCTGTTGAAACGTCTCCTCTACTCCCCATGAATGCAAATTAGACCGAAAATTACCAGAAGTACTTTTGTGTCGAAGTCCCCGAGAGCTTTACTACTCAGTTACCTTCGAAGCACAAAGAAGCAGCGATTAGCAAGAGTCACTCTTCGTATGATTTCCGAACTGGTGTCGTTTTCAGAGTTGATAGCGGATCCGAGATATATATTGCCCCTTACTACCTCAAAGTTGTAACTGCCTATCGTGTGTCCATCCTAAACCCATCCTTGCCGCTTCTGTTTCAATGGTCGCAAACGATCAATGTTGTCTCCTTTACTGAACAGATTTCTGAGAGTTGGTGTCTCTGTAGTTGGCTTCCGAGTTGCGCACAATTTTTTCCAGAACGTCTCTATAGATGCTGTCATACGCGGCATTGAAATCAACGAAGAGTTGATGTGTATCGATTTGGAACTGCTGGGATTGTGAACATTTGATCTATGGTGGACTTTCCTGGCCTCAAACTTCACTCATGGGGACCGCTCAGACTGTTTATGAAGGATATGCGATGTTGAGGAGTTGCCGCAGTTCAAGTAATCTCAGGGGATTCGAGATAACGCACGCAACATAGTTCTGTATTTGACTGGGAATTTTGATACAAAATTTGGATGATTCGTAAACGCTGTTGAAGCGTATACCTTTCCATGAAAGATGGTCAGCGAATCCTTATTGGAAAAATGGGGTGCGCATCTAATTAGCAACTCCTTTGGATATCGATTGGGCACTCCGAAGCCCGAATCACACCCTCTCGAAAAGACCAACACTGGTGGATTTCCGATATTGTGAGGAACACATGGAGCATATGAACTATTGCAGTGAATCACCTCCATATTTTAACGTCTAGTCAGCGCGTATTTGGCAATTAGTTCAAAGTTCCACCGTAATTCCTGGGTTCATAACCTTAAAACTTCTTATTTTAAAGCCGCAACGATGTTTACTGCATATTCACAAAGCTTCAGTATGGTAGATCTGTTAAATGTATCAGTCACGTAAGCCTTCCGGTCACTACAAAGATTGAGGGAGGTTGCCTTTAGAATAAAGTCCATAGGATGTTTCACGAGTCTGCTTTTAGACGAACGTAAGTGTTCGATTCCCATCTTGTGGCACAGGGTTGAAATTTCTTCACAGATTGCAAATATCATAAGCAACAGTGCGAGAAACCTCCAAAAGTACCAGTAAACTACAAGAAATTAGAAACTACAAGAGGACTAAAAATCTTACAGACGAGATTCTCCATGGTTAAAACCATTGTCATCTCACAGTATTTGTTCCATTTCAGTTCCGTCATCTGAATATTTTCAAATTTATCACGACTTTCTACAAAAATATGCGAAAACTTTCCAAAATAATTACAAAATTCCCTCCAAACGCAATGCAGTTTGTTACCTTTGCCAAAAATAAATTCAAAAATTGACTTTAACTACCAGATGAAACTGTTATACACTCTTATTCTCTCTAACCACGCCATTTATTCGTAGTTACTTCAAATTCCGCTACGCTACGCCACCGTCTCATAAAAGATAAACTGCACCTGAAGTTGAAAAATGCATTCGCCTGTCAGTCAGTTTTCATTTTGTTTGGCATTCAGTTGACAGCGATATTTCATGCGTGTAGGTTGCGTTTGCGGTCTATCGATATTTTGACATTTCTACCGTGCGTCTATCCAAAAGCTAAATAAACAAATTGATCTCCTTCATCGAATTTCTTCAATTTATCACACAAAATTTCCAAATTCCTCTCTCAACGTATTACCAAACCCCAAAGTGTTATGTGCTAAAGTGAAAAGTGCCAAAAAATTGCCCAGAAATTCCAATTCCATTGGCGAAAAATCAAAATTGAAGTCGAAACAAATAAATTTGGAATCGCAGAAAATTGGTCTCTCGCCGAGAATGTGTTAAATTGTTTAATTTGTTGATGGTTTTTGTTGTTTAAAAATTCTCGTTGTCATTGTTGGTTGTCGAATTCAAACGGTCCGGACTGTGGAGGGTGATTTTTGTGAGAATGGAGGCAGGTAACTTGCGGATTCTAGTGCTCGGAGTGCTCCTGGCCCTGGCAGCAGGACCAGCCAGTTGTCATCTGAATTTGTATCTAAATCTACAAGAAGTTATGAGATTATTGGGTAAGTTGAGTTTTGAAATAATTTCATTTTATTTTACAAAACAAATCGAGTGACTTTCGAACACGATTTTCAACGATTTTCTGTCACACGAGTGTTGAAGGCGTTCGAATTTGGAAGCTGAAAATAGCTGCTGCGGGCAATTTGAAACGAAAAAGAGAGAAAATTCTTGTGCTGCATCTGTCAACTCCAAAAATAAATCGAATTTTTGTGGAACACATTGCTTTTGGGAGGAGGAACTGTAGTAACGTTGTCGATTCAGTGGTGGTTCAAGAAACAAGCCACAGTGACTTCTAAGAGTTGCAAAGTTAGGACGGTATTTTCGAAATTTGTTGGTGCTGGTGTTGTCAGAATTTGAGGACCATGTTCCTCTTTTGGTCATAGACTGGCTGATCGATCGATTTAGTGGGTCCTGTTATAATCTACAAGTCAAGCTGGGCACTCTCTTCAGTCATAGGATCGTCTTCCAAGTAGAGTCGATGCAGTGCTATCGGTGCTATTTGCTTAAGATATCCTCGTCGAAGTGTACTTTCAGAAATGGTGATCATAGCTCCTCTGGGTTCCTTTTACTGACAGAAATGCTTTTGTCAATTTTTTCTAAGATGAAGAACTGCAGGGCTGCAGATACATCAAACTCCAACCTATCTCCCAAAGTTAGATAGACGAGCGATACTTGTGTTTGTAGAGCTAGAAGATTCCAATTGTAATGACGATAACGATCAGTAATCAGAGTGAGAGCGATCGGTTAAGATCGTTTTTTGGTTCGACTTTCTGATTAAAATTACTGAAGGAAGCAGTGCCTGCTTATACTGAAGTTCCCTTCAACTTATAAGTACCACTAATGCACAAACAGTTTTCTCTGAAGATCGATTGCACAGTTGCACAATTCTTCCAGGTCTGGTTATATCCAAGTTATAAGATTTCGAGAATGCTGTTGCAGGATAAGCATTGATAGTTCCTTGGTCATATTGCGGGGCATCATGCTGCTGAAATCCTATTTACCTAGTCAAAATCGTACCGTCTACATGATGGCAGAAAGTCTGCATTTTTAGCCACGTTCCTTAAATCATGGCATATCCACAACACTAAATGGACAACTTGTCGTGAAATTTCGAAATGCGAGGCCATATTCAAGACTCCTTCAAGTTAAGAATGTCTCGTGGGCCTACAATTATTTGCTCTTTTCATCATCAAGCTGATGAAGGTGTTTGTAAGGATTGAAACCCACTTTTGATGTTGGAAGACAGAGCGTTTGCAACAACCGGAAGATAAATAATAACAAAACTGATTGCCATGAGGACCATCTCTCCCATCGATCAAGATGGCCCTTTTCCATTCTGCGGACTAAGTCTTCGAGGTTAAGGCTTTCAGTTTTGTGAGGTTTCTATAGTGTTGGCTTCCTTTTTAAAGTTTTACTTCATGCGATTTACATGGACGATATTAACTCAGTTTTTCTTGTGAATCACTTCTTATAAAGTTTCACTTGTTTAGTTCGGATGTTTTTCGAATGTCGCTCTTACTTACTTACCTAGTCTCTTAGCACGCCAAATTGATTGAATTTACTTCCTATTTGTGCACGCCACTTAATATGCGGTCTTCCTCAACTGCCTTGTGTTGATTACAACATTTGTCGAGCCGGAGAATTGATGTCCATCTGCTCTATTTGTCCCAACCATCGAAGCTGCTGTATTCTAATTGTTTTTGTCGTCGAATCTGGTTAAGGTTTGCCTCATCGGCTCTTAATGAAATCCTTTTCCTCTGTACCATAGAGAAGGATTGCGATGATCAGGGTCTTCTCTTATACTCGTATGTGCTTACGAGAGTACAATTAGTGACTTCAGAATCTGCAAATGTCTGTTGCGACAGCTCCTGAATACCAGTCAGAATTGGAGTTAGTTCCTTGAGCGTAATATGACTACCGATGTATTATAAAGGGTAATCAGATAAGGACGATAGGAAAAAAACTTTAAAGAAAACAACAGTGTGAGATATAAAATTGATTCTGGCTTTCATTTCATTATGTGTGGAAGAGCACATCATTCAAATGGCCTCCTCGGCTTCGCTGGCAGCGCTTCAAGCGGTCGGTCCAATTTTTGATCACTCGGTTCAATATGTGCAGAGTTATTCCGGCAATAGCGTGTGGAATGTTGGCCTCGAGCTCGTCCAAAGTGGTTGTCTTATTAGCGTAGACTAAGGACGAAGTAGCCCCTGAACAAATAATCGAGTGATGTCAAATCGCATGATCGCGGCGGGTAATTTATGAACGCTCGCCGTGAGACGACCAAATATCTCCTTCATACCTGCGAGCGTTGTATCGCTTGTATGGCATGTACAATAGCGCCGTCTTGCTATTGTACATACAGCTCGGATATATCGATGTTGTCGAGCTCTGACCTCAGAAAGTCGGTTAACATCGCTCTATACCTGAGACCATTGACGGTAACTGTGTCTCCTTCCTCATTTCGACGGAAATAAGGTCCGATGATGCCGCCATGCCATAAACCGTACCAAACAGTCAATCTTTGTGGATGCATTGATGCTTGGCCGAACACTTGTGAATTGTGTTCGCTTCAATAAAGGCAATTTTGCTTGTTGACATAGCCGCTGAGCCAGAAATAGGCCCCGTCTGAGAAAATGATTTTTTGACAAAAACCTGAAAAATATTAGGGAACTCATAGCTTTGTCTATGCTCATCCGGCTTCAATTCTTACGTCACCACAATTTTATACGGATGTAGGCCCAAATCCAACCGCCGGGTTGACTCTGGCGATGCCCAATTCAGCGGATCGGCGCCGAATCGACATTTCTGTGTATTCTTCGATATTGGCAGCTACAGCGGCAACGTTTTCTTCATTTCGCACTAATCTCTGTCTGGTTCGTGGCTTAACTTAAGATCCAAAAGAGTGTACTCACGCTCAAACTTTTCTACGTTGCAACGCATTGCCTGCACACTGAAGCCATGATGACGACCGACCTTACGCCGCAATTCACGTTCCGTATTTATAACTGATAACGATTTCCGCTCGTCCGGTAAGTGTAAAACGGTGCACCGTAAAATGGCAAACCTTACTGAATATTTTGATAGCTGGATGTCATTGGTAACTTTGACAGCTGCTGAAACACAGCAATTTGAAAAACTATCATTTCTATCTATCAGGCGATTTCTTCGGCTGGTATCGACCGCATTTACATTAGTTTCGCCATCTTAAGAACATCTAGAACCTTTGGTTGGAAGGCACTGCTGGAGTCCAGAAGTCGCACGTATACCTTCGGGTCAGACTATGTGCAGAAGATGTCAAAGCCGTTCCCTCCGCTGTTTTGGAACCATCTGTGTAGGTAGCAATTTCGTTTGGCCTTGTTATTGTACCTCTATTGTCAACCGAGTGAGCAATTGCATCCGTGATTATTCTTAAGATTGGGGAGTATCCAATGCCGTAACTCTTAAAGTACTCCAAATTTGTAAGTCGTAGTGCGATTACTGATACAAAACGCACTTGTTTGCTCGTTGAGCCACCACTTTTTGTAGCTTACCAGGTACAATACGTGAATATGAGTCTCACCATCGCTGCATACAGCCTGTGCCCGTTGTGGGTTTCAAACCCCAAGGTCTTCACTATTGATTTATTGCAGCTATAAGGAGCGTTGTCAAGCTTTTTAATTCTTACTCTTACATCAATGTTCCAATTTACGTAATTTCCCGTCCAGAATCACTTCATACCATGTTCTAACCCATTCCAACCTTTGAAGCTGCGGAGCGGTATATTTTGCTTCTTGATGAAAATAACTAGTGTAACCTTTTAGATGGTCTTGTGTTCTGTCAGCAACTTAATTGTATTTAGAGCAACTTCCATGATCCATGGTGATCTAGAGAAGCATACATGGAGATTTCAATCGGCATCCTCCACAGTTGAATGAGTTTAGCAGGGATGCCAAAAACGGAGATTAGTGCGTAGTGATAGAGCTCGTCTCTATAAATGTTGTCATATCAGGTTTTAAAGTCGCTAGAAAGGTGGCGATCTGCCGTAATGTCAAAGTCTGCTCCATGATGTACTTTCCTGTTTAAAACCTTAAATATCATGTTGCTGGCGTGGGGTTTTAGGCTGCAAATAGAATCTTATATGCGACTTAGAAGGCTGATTCATTAGAGGGTATTTTTATATGAAACGACTCTGAGGTTCCATTTTATCCGAGCTGCTTTGAATAAGTTGTTTGATAACTGACAGCGCCTGCTGCTCACTGGAATTTCTTAGTCTTTCGTAATAAGATGTGTAAGCGCTTCAGTGGTAAATTGCCTACAGTACCAGCACCCTCATTCGGCCTCAGAAACAGTGCTCCTCGTTGTCGTCATCAGAGTAAGTGCCGCAGGATGCTATGCTGTTATGTCATACTTCGGAGTCCACAGTCCCGACCACTTAGAGAGGATGAGTAGGATTAGTTTGGTCTGTCAGCGTCTTGCAGAATCATGAAATCTGCAGTTATACTCACAAGATACTCAACTGTCAATCGATACCCTAACCTAAGTTTCAGGTCTTAACAAACTCTGCCTTTAGTTGCCTTGCTTCTCATATTTCGCGATCCTATTTTCGACCTTGGACCCAAATTCTGAGATTGGATTGAATTCTTGAACTAGCTTGGAAGTTGTGAGAAGATTTAGTAAGGTCTTCGCCTTCATAGTTCATTGTTACCATAATTCTGTACTTCTCCGCGTGGATGATAGACTCAAATTTTCATAATGACGAATGCAATTCAACGCTGTCATCCTCCAGGAAAAAATACCAGCGCCGCATCCTAAATCGGTTTTGGAACCATTCGGGAAGACCCGACTCAGATTTTAGATGAAACCAGGCGCAGGGAAATTCGATTTCGTATTTTTCCAGCAACAGGAGTTCTGGTATCGCTACTTCAGATGGCATGTCAATGCGACCAGAGTTAAAAGACAGTCGACAGGTCAAAAACAGCAAGGCCGCCAAAACCAATATCTGTTGTACCAAAAACCACTGCTTTTGAAGCGGTCGATAGCTATGAGATATGAATATCAAAGGAGAGAGATTGATCAGTGTGTCTAGAGTAGAGCTAGGTATCGTAGGGAAAGGCCTCATGCAGACGAGCCCGGCAGTTCTCTGGAGGCAGAAGTGACGTATTTTCGTGAGAGCTTGTTCAACCATATCATAGCCGTGTAGATCTAAAGGAACCTTATCGGTGATAGGCTCCATAGCTTACCAATAGCTCCTTTACACTGCCAGAAGGCCGACAGCACTTTAAAAGTATTTGACGTAACATGTTCAGTTCAAAGAAGTTTGCTAAAAAATACCTAGTTTCTTTGTAGAAAAGAAAGAGGACGCCCATTGATGAGAGCCCATATACTGCAACAAACGCCGATGACATCTAAGGCTGCAGCCGCCTTAGAAGCAGTCGCTGTTGGAGTACGGCTACATCATGTGCATATGCCTGAGAACTATTGAAAGCGTTAAGTAGGAGACATAACGCCGCCTTGCGGGTAGAGCCAGCTAAAGTAATTTAGCTGAGGACCCAACTAACTGGAAAAACTGGTTGGTTGTCGATTAGGCTTGGATCGAACTGAAAAAATTAACTATACATGAAGTATGATAGTTTGTATTACCGGTTCCTATAAGAACTCGGACCCTCCTTTCGTATTCCTTTGAATTGAAACCTGCTCGGTGAAAGTCTGTAAGCAAATTGTTTGCGTCCTTATCAATAGTTCTGAGTTTGAATGTGAACACAAATCAAAAAGGTACATATGCGTTCGTACATCGTCCTTGTGTGGAGGAATCCAAAGAATCACCATGTATCTGAAAGGAATCCATTTCAGTTTCTTCTTGGATTCGAAGAGTCAGCATCATTAAAAAATCGTCAAGAGGAGGACTAGACAACTTCAACTGTATAAACTTCGTGTCCTAGATTTGAGTTTTTTTCTGTTTCACTTTCCCCATACCCACATGCATTCCGACCTTTTATTCAACCGATACTCCCCGTTTCTCCGTCAACAAAGTTTGGATTGGAGAAACCTTGGACCCAGATAACGCATGATTTCCAGCTACTCATGTGGTGCTCATGCCTGTCTCTATGGCCTGTCTCCTTTGTCATTCGCACCACAGCAAATAGAGTAGGTAGGGGCTGCTCCAGTGGATGTTGGCAAACGCAAACTTATCTCGTTTACTCAGAGGGTGGTAACACTGGTAAACATCAGCCACTTGCGTCTATTGTTTTGAACTAGATTCATTCGTGGTTTCAGCCTAAAGCTCATCATCATCTTCATTTCTATCTTTTTCCGCTTTAGCAATTATTTTTATTAAATTCCATATTCCTTGCCTTAATTTATTCGTCATTGTCATCGTCATTATCATCGTCTCTGTCGGTGTGTGTTTTATGTGCAAATGCATGTTGATGTGAAGTGCAACGCCCGCAAGTTATTGTCTCACATTATATACATAGGTGCATCTTGCTCGTCAGTTAGATGAAAAACTTACGAGTGAGTGTGTGTAAACTAAAAGCTTTTTAATTTGCTGCGTAACTCTAAGGGAGTGGAAGAGAAGAAGAACTCTACAAAGAAAAAGAACTCCTGGAAAAAGCCGTACTAAGAGCGGAAGCAAAAGATATGCGAGTCCTGTGTGTTTCAAATGACGTTCTAAATTTGCTTGCTTCAGTTCTTTTGCCAACTATTCTCTCAGCCAACTCTCGCCTCTTTCTCTCTCTCTCTCTCTCGATGTATACAATCGTATATACATATGTATGTCCCTTTGACTGTACCATCCCACGCCGCAAACAATTGTGTTGATCCTTTTATCATTTGCCAGGATCCATTTCTCTGTCATTAGTGTGGTATGACACTTGAGTGACGAGGAAATTCCACTGAGAGGAATTTATTTTTTTGAAATGTTTTTTTTTCCTTAGCCTTCTCTAGCCTCTGTCAGTTCTCCTCTGTCCCTAGCCGTGTCCCCTCGTCCTGCCTTAGCCTTCCTTTTATCATTTCCCTATTGTTTTCCTTTTGTTTACGTTGAAAATGGGTTAGATTTGGCTTCGGTGAAAGAGTGGAAAGAAAACACACCACCGCCGAGCGGATAGATAGAAAAAACTGGCAATCGGAGTAATCAGGGAAAAAGTTTTCATTTTGTTGAGCGCCTCCTTCACAACATTTTTATTTTCTCTGTCTTCCTTCTGAATGGCAATTGTCGAAATGAAAAAGAAAATATTGAAAAAAATTGAGGAAAAAAATTCTCATCTCATTTTTGGGGTTGCGAATTTGAAGTAATCAGTGTCTAGACAAAAGGAATTGCCGCTGCCAAAATCGACACATCTCCAACGGATGGATTCCGCAATGGGGGTTTGTTGGGGATGTGCTGGGCGGGATAGGGGTTAGATTTTCGGGAGAAGATATGTGAAAATTGAAAACCATCAAACAAGGAAGTCGTTTACAAGTCGTTAGAAGTTATTATATTTGTTGGCTGGGGTAGGATGCTATTTGAAGTTCATGAAATGCTAATCGGATTCTTGTGATCTGAGACTGTTAGGAGATTGGAAGGAGTTATGACCTGAGACAATAAAAGGCCACTTCCCTGGTTTTGTAGGTCAAAAATGAAATCATCTTCAATGAAATTACATACTCGTATATTAGCTGACATGCCATTTTGAGTCGTTCGAAGTGAGGGGTGAGGAGGGGAAACGAGAGGAGCCTATAATTAGGCCTATATTCGTTTGAAAGGTTTGGCACAGTACTAGATTGAAGAATACGAGAATTAATGCCTTAAAATAGTTGCAACGGGCAATATCCTTAGGAATCCGAAGTAGGTTCAGGTAGACAATATACTAAAACCCTGCTCCCCTTTGTAGAAAATTCCAGAGCAAAATTGTGGGCATTATATGTTTTCGACAGCTCTCAAGACTTTTGCTGACAGGTTACAAAAGAGATTAATAAATTGCAGACAACTAATGCCATGTGATAGCTTTTATAAGTTTTGAAGCAACATTTGAGGCTTAGAAATCAAAGTTAAAAAAAAAAAAAAAAATAGCAGTCCAAACACACAACTTTGTGGCACTCCATCAAATTGCCTTGTTTTCGAACTATTGATAGATATCAATACATTTTTGTCATTCCCGAATCTGGGAAAGTCAATCAGACATGGTAGCTTGATAACTCATACTTACTTAAGTGGCGCTACAGTTCCGTGTGAACCAGGGCCTCAAATAACAAGTCTCGCCAGTTAACCCGGTCTTTAGCTAATTGCCTTAAGTTCTGCGCTAACTCGTAGACCCTGTAGGTCAGAGCATTTGGGTCCACCCGCTCTACACGTCCTACCCATCTCAGACGACTGATGTGCAGTGTTCTGACTAGGTCCCCATGTACAGCTGTACAGCTCGTATAGGTCGTCGTTGAGTCTTCTCCTCCAAAGCCCGTCAATGCAAACGGGACCGAATATTTTCCTCTTGAAACGACTGAAGATATCTTGATCCGCTTTCGATAGAGCAGAACTGAGATGATCAAGGTCTTCTACAAAGCCTCCTTAGTTTTTCGGGATAGAGCCTTACTACCCAATTGGCTTCTTAGCCCAACGAAACATCGATTAGAAAGAGTGATTCTTCGTTTTATTTCTGTTGAGGTGTGGGTGACCGAACTTATAGCAGAGCCAAAGTAGGCCAAGTACTATACTATCTCGGAATTATAGTTGTCGAGAGTTTTTTTCCAGGATCTGCCGGAGTGTGAACATTTGGTCGATTGTGGTTTGAAACCGCACTGATGGGGACCAATCAAGTTGTTGGCGAAGGGTTTCGTTCACACTTTCACACTACATAACAGATAAGATCTTGTAGGCGATGTTGAGGAGATTTAAACTTCTATAATTGCGGCCGTTGAGGGTATCTCCTTTTTGTGAATCGGGCATACTGTGCTTAGATTCCATTCATCAGGCATAACCTTATTTGATCAGATATGAGAAATGGAGTGGCCGTGGTGTAGTGGTACTAGCAATCGCTTCTCACTCGGAGGGTCAAGGTTCGAATCCTGCCCATGACAAGTCTTTCAAGTTTTTCAAGCATAACACTGACACGTAGATTTGGCTGTTGTAGAGTTTCAAGCACAAAAATATACTGCCAATTATAAACTTCGAATCACTCTGAGTGAAGAAAAAAACCAAAACACACCTGAGTTTCAAACAACTACAAAAACAATTTTTCCTTTCTCCTCCTTCTAACTTTCCGCCCGCGCCCTGGCAACAGTAAAAGGGTATCGAACCCCTTAGGCGCGCGTAAATTATAAAACAAAATGAGTTGCTGCATGCTCTCCATAAAGTCATTTCCAGCAGCTTCGAATACCTCGGCCGCTAACCCGTCAGGTCTAGATTTCAGCTTAGATATTGCTATCCTTAATTCGTTTTGTTTATGTTGGTTAGGTGGATGGATGTTTTGGCTATCATTGTCGAAATTCTATTCCGCCTGACCGCGTGTGTTAGGTTTCCCATGTTCTCCACTTCCCATGTGACTTCACTACAACGTTTCCTTCTTCATCTCTACAGGCTTCTATACGAATCTTCTTGTCTTGACACGTTCTTTTTACCTGTTGGTCCGTACGTTAATGATGCAGTACAGACCCTCAATATCGTCATCTCTTCTGCTCGTAGAGCTCACGAACGGCTCTCGTCATTGGTTGCAGAGCCGCTTTGTACGCTTCTTGTTTAGCTACATGTGCTGCCGGCATTCTTCGTCAAACCAATTATTTCTTGGTGGTGGTCGGGTGAAACCCAACACATCAGTTGCAGCAACTCAGATGGCACGTTGGCAGCGTTGCCACTGGTTTTAGGTACTTGATCCTGGGGCCATAGGAGTTGTTGAGATATTTCAGGATATGAGTTCGGCGAAGTTTCTGGCGCTCTCTTGCGATGGCAGCTTTTCTACGTTATATTTTCTCGCAAGAGTTTTTCTTCTTGTTAAATCCGAAATTTGCATTCGCACTTTGGCTGCAACAAGGTGGTGATCCGGGTCAATGTTGGCTGCGCGGAACGTTCGGCTGTCTAGAATACTGGAGGCATGATTTGATTTAGGGTTTCTTGATCCCGAGACCGCCATGTACCCTTGTGTACATATATTGAGATGAGGAAACCGTGGCTATAGTGATATTTCGTCTTGCCGCAAAGCCAATAAACCCAAGTCCGTTGCCAGACATGGTGTCGTGTAGGCTATGCTTACCAATTGTCCTACTAAAGATGTCTTCCTTTCCTATCCTGTCATCATTCGGACATTGCTCACATGTCTTGTCGAGGAGCTCCTAGAGACATTCTTTGGTTGCGTCATCCTTGTCTTCCATAAGGCATATTAGATGATATCTGCGTGATAGCAGTCAAAGGCCTCTGCTAATTGTTGGATCTGTTAAGGGCGCAAAAGTTCCATGTGTCGTTGTCCTTTGATCGTTTGCAATGGTCGTCAAAAGTGAATAAATTTTTATCCATGGCTAATAATTGCGAGCCCTATTACGGCGTAGGCCAGTATTATGCTGCTGGCCGAGCATGCCCTTGCTATTTTAGCCTGCATGAGTACAGGCTTACCCATGCAGTTACCGCAGACCACTATTGCGAGGTAAGGCAAGCACTTCGCTACGAACTTGATTTTTGCGATACCGGCCCAATCCGAGTTATAGAACACTAAGCAGTTTCCCGTTAAATCACCACTTGGTTAGTGATGACTATTTATCAATCAACAGAGAGATACCTCAAGGCGATATTCTATCACTTCTTACTTAGCTTCTTGATGTATCGTACATAGCTGCAGCTTCGAAAGCATTGAATGATGCATTCAGTGCATCACGATGTTTTAAGCCAGCAGTGGTTGTACACAGTTGTTGTGGAATCAAACGGTCCTATAGCCTGGTAAAAAGGACTCAATAAATTAGCTATATCTCAAACTTACCAAAATAAAGGAAATGAGTTGTGAGTCGATGCCCAACAGCACCATATGATCATTCATTCATCCTATAAAGATGGAATACTGATCCGTCTTCAACTTTGGCAAGGAATCCTCGAAAAAAAGAATAACTGGCTTAAGGCACGAGAACCAGAGCCACATTCATTGAAACACCACAAGTTATTCGTTTCCCCAAACTGAGATCATAGACAATATTCAGGTTGACAACAACATTGTCGAAGAGGTTATCGCTGTATACCCACATAGCTAGACAGTAGTGAGGGCTTCGCAGTAGTTTTAAGATCAAGGCTGGAAAGTATAGATAAGTGTTGAAGAATTCCTATCTGAAACGCTTCTTCCTTTGGCATCATTAGTTAGTAAAACCAACTTATGCTGGCCCAATACACAGCGAATAGAAGCCCATGGCCGATCTGCGATAACAAGAAATCGGTTTGATCACAGGGCTCCCATCTACCTATGCACCAATCTACATATCTACGTCTGTCCTTCGAGTGGTATTTGCTGAAATGGCAGAGTTCGAAAAATCTACATTTCAATACGTTGAATGGCTTGAGGTTTATCAAATTATATTTCCAAAACATAATGAACTGGATGGTGCTCATGTATGTAGACGATTACAATCGAGGTGATCAAGTCATCACATTTGGAAATTTATCGACACATGAGGAGATATTGTGTTGGATGCACAGATCGCCAGCAAATTGGCAGAGAGTAATGCAATGCAATAACAACTAAAATTTGCACAGAATACATGCTATTGATAGCTCTGTCCTTACTAGTGAAGGTTAGGGCAGTTCGATTATGTGAGTATATCGAAAATTTGGTGGTATTCCCCGGAAGTTGAAAGTTCTTTAGAATATATCCAAGGTGTGACCTCAATAGCATAGGCTTGAGAACGAATATATATCAGCTATTGACTGAATAAGTATAATGTATATGCAGCTTCTCGGAAATTAATATAAGGAAGCACCCAGCTGTCTAGATCTATCGAATGCGCGTGAGGGGTTCAAAATATGTTATATCAACGCACGTAGATTACTTACTTTCGTCACATTTTTAATGGTTCGGGTGTTGATCTTATCTGTGTTATAGAAATGTGGCTAAGGCCTGATTTAAGAGAAACAGATAGGTCTGATTTGGAAGATCTCCTGTACCATATTCCGGAGTACAGAATAGTTCGGAACGATAGAATCACGGTGGAGTAGGTTTTTATTGTAATATTTCCTCTAATTGCCACGTAATTGTGAAATCCGAGGCTAGTGCTACTGAATATCTTATTGCAGAAGTTACTGATGGCGATACCAAGTGCATTATAGGCGTTGTTTAGTCCCAACCGGAGCTGTTCTCCTGAACCTATGTTCTCAGCACTCCAAGAAGTCTCCTCATATTATATGCGGTGATTTTAACGCTGACCTTTTCAAATATGATAGTATATCTTATACTTATTCCGTACCTCTATATCATCAATTCAGAGATTTCGCTTGAGTAGATAACTACGCACTGCAAGTGGAGGCGAGTTTAATCCCTTGGCATAGTTGTTATTTTGTCTCAGATATATGTGATAAAGTTGACCTATTGCAGTCGCAAATATTTCACCTATTCAATATACCATGTGCCTTTAACAACAGTGGTGGTGCGCAATAGAATTTGTCCATAGTTTACGTTTGAGGTTCATAATGCCATTAAAGTTCGTAGGAAACTCTATTCGAAGTGGCAGCGAAATTAGACAAATCTGAATTGAGTAAACTTCTGTCGAGCACGTAATTTCTCAACTTCTATCACGAGACTCTCTAAGAAAAGATATTTTTTAACTAAGCTGGGAACGGACCATAATCCCAAAAAGCTCTGGAGCAATTAACGCTCGGTTGGTGTTTGTAAAAACCATGTTGTAGACGTCTTACCTGATCTTGATGATCTTAATGATGCTTTCTTATCCACCACTTTAGAAGGTACAACTTCTCTACCCAACTTTCAACATTTTTTTGAAACACCCACATCCGGTTTGTCAAAATGGTATTAACCCACATTCTTCGCGTAATTACTCACGTAATTAATTTTTGCATTACCTCATCATCATTTCCGTCTAGTTGGAAGCTGGCTAAAATAATTCCTGTCCCGAAAAAACCTCAACCGTCTTTGGCTGCAGACTTTCGACCCATCAGTATATTAATTTGCCTTTTCAAAGTTTTGGAAAAAGTCCTTGCCAAACAAATCTCAAGCCATCTAGATCATCATAAGCTACTTGCTTCGGTCCAGTCTGGTTTTCGAGGCAACCATAGTTGTTCTACAGCTACCTATGGTTAAAATTCTCGATGACATAAGGATCAGCAACCACTCAATTCTTTCTGAGAAACTAAGAAGGTATTTTGCTTTTAGTGAAAGTTCGGCGCGTCTCATAACTAATTACTTATGTAATCGCTGTCAAAGGGTTGTGGTTGGTGACAAATCCTCTCAGTACAAGCAGTAGTACCGCAGGGCTCAATACTGGCTCCAATATTGTTTTGCATATTTATTAATGACCTCCCCAAAGTTTGCTCAAACGCTAGTCTTCACTTCTATGCGGATGATGCGCAAATATACTTATCTAGACCTATTGGTCTAGTTGAGGATATTGTTTGCAGGTTGAATGAGGATTTATCCGCAATCAAGCAATGGTCGTTACGTAATTGTTTGGCCCTCAACCCAGCAAAGTCTCAGCTGATTTGAATATCTAAAAAACTTCACAATACTAAACTACGAGTACTGCCGCCCATTTACCTCAACGACACGCAATTGCAGTTCGTGGAGACTGTAACCAACCTGGGTTTTAAGGTAAACCGCTCCATCTCCTGTGTAAGCCACATCAATTACACTGTGGGACGAATTTACGGAGGTCCACGCAAACTTTGGCTGCTCTCTAGTTTTACTCCTGTTAATATGAGGCTGAGACTTATTGAAACCTTATTTGTTCCGTATATTGATTACTCATCAGCAGTGTACTGTAAACTCGACTCCGATGTTGAGACACATAAACTTAGTGTGGCATTCAATGAATGATATGGTAAGGAATGGGCTTCGTCGACACGACCACATATCAAATTATCATACAAATATCCTTGGTTGCACGCACCAGCAGTTCTTGCTCACTAAATTAACTGTTAAAAGATTTAATCTTCTGCAGATAAGCCAAAGGCTTCGCAGATACTTAAAGAAATTGTAAACAGTTGTGAGAGACAAATAAATAAATAAATAAATAAATAATAAATATCTTCACGCACAAAATTACATTGTTGGCGTCTTGGTTGGCCCCATTTTGTAGCTGCCGTTTTGCTGGAGTGAAGAGGGTTCCAGAGGGTTTTGGTTCCGAAGCTCCGGGGGTTTTGCTCATAGCTGCCTTTGGACTCTCTCCGGGGATTACACATTGCACTTTCTCATACAAATGTCACCTTTTCTTGGGATGCTACTCATGGTATGGGTCAAATATCGGGCATCAAGCTTTCTTACATAAATAGAGTGAAATGTTTTATGGAAGCTGCATGGTGTTACATTTAAAGTTGTAGTTGTTGTCCAACATTACTTCGAGTTATTTGACGTGTTCAAGAAATGTCAGCGACTTGGCACTCAGTTCCTAATGGATCTTTGTGTTGTACCCTATAACTCCTCGTTAATAGCAGAATGATCTCCGTTTTTTTGTTAAATTTACAAGTCTTTTCTATGTGTTCATCTTGATCCATAAAGATGCCTGATTGCTATGCCATCCACATCAGCTGCAATCTTCTTCACTCCTAGTGGTGACTAAGGGTGCATATACACCTCACTTTTCTGCATACGGATCTTATTGTCAAGTTGGACTTCAGCCAATTGAAGGTACTTTCTATTCTCAGAATGTGTGCATTATACACAGTACAAGGTGGCGCAAAATTAATCATCCAATTTTGTGTATGAATTACTTTTTTACTAAATAAAAAAAAAAGATTTTAAGTGATGGAAATCTTTATTGGGACCTTTACAATTGTTTCTGTTAAATGGGAAAATTGATATCCGCCAAGTGGCGGCCCCCAGTGTTGATACACATTTGTGCCCGATTTATCGCATTTTCCATGACTTTTCGCAAAATTTCCGGTGACAACTGTTCGCTTTACTGTCGAATATTCTCCTTAAGGGCTGCGATTGTTTGAGGCTTGCTGGTATAAACCCGCGACTTCAAGTAGCCCCAAAGAAAGAAGACTGGTATGGTTAAATCGGACGATCTTGCTGGCCATGCCAAATCGCCAAAACGCCTTCAAAATATCCATTGTGGCTCGTGCTGTGTGTGCGGTTGCACCGTCTTGTTGAAACCACATGTTCACCAAGCCCCTCTCATCCAATCCCGCCAGTAAGAAGTTATTTATCATGGTCCTGTAGCGTTCGCCAGTAACAGTGACGTATAGCCAATGGCTTTCTCAAAAAAATACGGCCCAACCACTCCTCCCGCGTGACCACCGCACCACACAGTGTCTTTGAGTGGATGTAATGACTCTTCGTGCATCACACGCGGATTTTCAGTTCCCCATAAACGAAGATTTTGCCTATTGACGTAACCGCTTAAGTGTAAATGCCCCTTTTCGCTAAAGATGATTTTCGACACAAAATGGTCCTCTTCGTTGTTGAGATTGAGGGTGGCTTTATAGTAATTCACACGCAACTGACGGTCAGGAGGCATTAATTGAAGCATTGTTTACACTTTGTACGTGTGTAAGCCTTTCACTAAAATTCGCTGTAGGGTCCGTCTGGTGATGTCCAATTTTGTGGCCCGTCATCAGGTTGATGTTTCTTCGTTCCCAGCGTGGCAGCCGCGATATTCTCGGCCGAACGACCAGTCCGGTGGCAGCCATGCCCTCCACTCGAGTCGAGTAGCTAAGCGCCGGAATGTTTGCCCAGTTGGTGCAACAGGATTAGGAAATCGACGTCGAAATTCACGCTGCGCTAACACCACCGACCGATTATTGGTCAAAAACATCGACACAATTATTCCACGCTCTTTTGGAGTATAGCGCCCTATTGCTTGTCTGTTTGTATACTGCAGCTGTCTAGTTCGCAAATGTCAAATATGATTGACGTACGACGCCATTTGCAAAAATTATACCATCTTCCGATAGGGTGATTACCACCTTATACAGAGGTTCAAGGATATAATCAATAATAGTTACCTATTACCTATCAATCACGAATAAAATAAGACTTAAGAAGAGCGGTCCGAGAATGGAACATTGTGGCACCCCAATTGCATAAGTAAAGTTTCAGGATTTTGAATACTAAAATTTGAATCAGTGCTCGCTGAAAGTCCGAAGGGTTATTTATGTAAAATTACAAAAATTATAATGCGAGGTATTTACTGGGACTAAGACTAGTAAAATATAAACCTCCTTCTTCCTCTACAATACTGGTTAATACAAATGGAGTTCACCATTAGCAGAATATAGGTCAACTCATCAGAGTAGGGCGTGAATTAGTTCGTGATGTGCTTTACTACTCCGAACATATTGAGATTTACAAATGTTGGCCTCTGAAGGCGTCTCAAACATAGTATATACATTTTTAGCAGATCTGATTTTAAATGAAAGGTGCAGCTATGTACAAGCCCTTCTAATAGATTCAAATTTATTGAATATGGCGGAGAAATCTTTTTTAAAGTGACGGAAAAATTACAAACTTAATCAGACATCTCTGAGAATACTGCTCCATTTTGCAGGGAATTTACAGAGATCAATCTCTTCAAGATTTACTTACCCAGTTTAAACAGTATGAAGCGGGATATGCACTATTACAAGCTAAAGTTTCCGGTCGGTCTTTCGCGAACAGGCCTGAAACTTTTCAATTAAGTAGCGTAGGTCTAATCTGGAATTCTTCAGTCTTCCATGCACCGAGAGGAGGAATGTATAAACACTACGTTTTCAATATTCTAAATCCCTCTGCAAACAATAAACATACACTTTCCCATCTAATTGTGCTTTTCATTTAGTTCTAGATTACCGCAGGGATACCATTCCAGCCCTGAGCTATTAATTTTTTTTATTTCCATTTAATTCAAAATTCTATGATACACGATGTCCTACAACAACTCTGTGTCCAATGAATATTTCTCATTCAACTTTAATTACAATTCACAGCAATCCATAGGCTCTCCATTCCAAGACCATCGACTCATCCTAAGTAGCAACATTCTCATGCGCTGTTATAATTCTGTTCATTTTCCATCCATGTTCAGCCCATCCATATTCAACACAATTGTGACTAATAGCTCCCTCATGCTATGCCTAGTCTGTCTAAATTAAATAAAATTTCTCAGGAAAAATATTTTTTTATTATTGAAGACAACGTCATTGGAATATCCAAATAGATGCGCACACTACTCCCGATCAAATTTCTTCATCCACTAAACCCCAAACTGAGGAAAAACTCTAGCTTCGAAAATATGTATTAAAAAAAAAAAATGAATCACATCTCGCCAGACACATAAATCTCCATCCATGATAGGAAAAGAAAAAAAAAATTAATAAAATAAGATCCATTCGAGGCTGACATTAGAAACCGATTCGAAGAATCAAAATAAATTATCACCCAAACACATGTCCACCAGAGAGAGGAGCAGTTTCATTTGTGTATCGTGAAACCACAGCGTATTGCCCGTCAGCACCCTCAAAAGTGCGCCCGATAGCTATGAAATGAGCATGTCTCCATGCATGCATACTCATATACTCGTACATACTCGTAGTCCCTGCCAGCTACTGGCCTTTAAGCTCATTAAGTAATCCAGACGAGACGAAACGTATCGAAACAGAATTAGGGTTGCTGGGTAGGAGAACAGTAGTAGCCGATTTGAAATAAGCTTGAAATGACACGTCCGAGCACCCACTTACACGACCAATTTCCGAGGAATTACCATAAACTCTCGGTCTGCGCCCCCCCTAGTCCGGGTGACTCGTATTCCACCTTAAGATGCATATATTCAAGCGGATGTAGTGCATTCTAATTTATTTCCAAATAACGAATCCATCAGATTGCTTGGATATACACGTAGATGGATAAATGTCTTATTAATATCGTATCCCATTCCGAGAAGTCGTTTGTTTCGATGTTTCGATGTTTTATTGTCGACTGAAGAACAACAAGCAACGCTCGAGGAATTCTTCAAGCATGTACTCGGTATGTATCTACACAAGGCGGCTGAAACGACACGAATGGATTGTATCTTTAAGTCATAATAACAGAATTGCATCAAAAAATCAATTTTGAATACGTACGAGTATAGATACAAAACAAACACAATTGAGATACTTTGGTCCGATATCTGAATGACTGACTACATCTGTTTGCTTTGCATTTGGATTTGGATTGTGTTTATTTGAATTCTCCTCTGAGATGCGCCGAAGATTCATTAAAGGATTCATTAAAACCGTTTAATTGTTTTCGATTACATTCTCAGTCTCATGAGAGATGAGTCAGTCTCAGCGAGAAAAAGAAATGGAGCAACACTGAGAGTACAAGAAATAATTCATTTTATGGCTCCAGGGACAAGTAACACCGATTCTCTGTTTGTTCTTAGGTTTCATCTAGAATTTTTTCTTCTCCCACAATATCTTTATTTTTATTTTTTTTTTTTTTTGAAAACACAGTACAGCAAAAAACACACACAGAACCAGTGTAAATGTTTTTATTTGTCATTCTCCTGGCGGAAAGAACTCGAACACGAAAACTGAAAAAAAACGTTTTGTGTTTGCGTTTTTATGACGGTGACCATGCCAGGGGTATAATACTCATAAATTTTATTTATTTCCTTCTCGTCTCATTTGTTTCGTTTTGAAGTTTCAGAATTTCAGATCAGAAAGTCATTTATGGATATTTAAACATGTACCTAATTATTCGACTTTAAGGTAATAAACATTGATTAGGGGATCGTAAGAGATGTGATATTGCTTTGAGGCCGTAAATGGGTTCTTGTTAGCTGTGGTACTAGCCTTTATTATTCACTAAGTTATCAGAGAATCTTATAAGGAACGTTATTCCGTTGAAAATTCGAGTAGATATGTATCGATATCTTCCTGGTTATCGCATGATTAATTGATTTTTCAACCTTTCTTGAGAACCCACGTTTGACCAGGTAGTCAAGCCTTCTGTCTTAATGTCCATTAGTCGGTCTCTTTTTCTGTCTACTGGTTGTACTCATTTTATTGTTAGTTTTATTGTCATCGGATGCATCAAATAAGATGTTTGTTTCGGAAAATCAAGCACCACAAGGCTGTTTGTTTATTCAGGTTTCTTGTTCCCGTACTTGTACTTGTTCTTCTAGGTATTACTGCTAATGTGCAGACTAATCCGTGTTTGACCGACGGTACCCCAACAATTGTGATCTAATCTATTACCTTCTGGTTATTGAGAATTTTGTGGATGATCAGCACCAAAAAGTCTTTAAGTCTAGGAAGCCATTAAATCATGTAAACATACAATTCGGTGTAAAATTTCTCTTAAATTGATGATAAATGCGCGATCACTTCAAATTTATCACAAACCGTCAAATTCAAGACAAACGGTGGACGATCGGGGCCAATCTTGACGCAAGATCAGGGCACGATAACTTCAGATTTATCATAGAACTCGAGGCAAACGGTGTAAGATTGGACTGGGATCAGTGGAACATTGTCCAGAAATCGACACGCGATCAAAATTATAAGAAAACTCAAGTCACACGGTGTAAATTGTTGCAGCATCTGTAAAAATTGTTTCAAAAGAATATCGATGACAATTTGGCTCATAATCGGCGCACTATCTCTTCAAACTATTTAAAAATTTCAATTGATGGAAGATCCGAGCGGGATCGGTGGAACATTGTCCCAAAATTGACACGATCACTTCAAAGTTATCAAGAACTACAAGCCAAACGGTGAAAGATCACTTAATATTCACTTGACAAATCTCACAGAACTGTAACCAAACGCTGGATGATCAGTACAAGATCGGTGGAAAATTGTCCCGAAATCGATACAAGATCGTTTCAAATTTATCGCGCGCGCTATCACTTCAAACTATTTACAAAATTTGAGTAATTTGATGGAAGATCAGAGCGGCATGGTTAAATATTGTCTCAAAATTGACACGATCACTTCAAAGTTATCAAAAACAACAAGCCAGACTATGTCTATAGTCAAACGCACGATGATCGGACCAAGATCGGTGGAAAATTGTCCCGAAATCGTAACGCGATCGCTTCAAAATTATCACAAAATTCGAGCCACATAGCATAAGATTGGAACTGGATTGGTGACAATTTGAAAATTGGCACATGATCACTCTAATTTTATCACAAAATACTAGGTGGGGTGAAAAGTAACCTCCTTGACCGCCAGAATGCGCTGCTACTGCAAAAAGGGTTATGGTGCCTTGAAGTCCCTTCATATTTAGGCAGATATGCTAAATTTCAGTACGATACTGTCTTTAGTTTTGTTTTGACAGCTCCGTGTTTGGCATCATGTTGAGTATGGACAAAAACGATTTTCGTTCTCTCATAAAACATTATTTTTTGAGAGGCAAAACGGCGAATGAAACAAAAGAAAAGTTGGATAAATATTATGGGGCTAATGCTCCGTCAGATTACACCGTCAAATATTGGTTTCGAGAGTTTCGTGATGGCCACAACTCCACTACCGATCAAGTCCGCAGTGGCAGGCCCTCCGATGCGGTTACGGAGGACAATGTCAAAAAAATACATGAAATGGTTTTGGCTGACCAGAAAGTGAAAGTGCGCGAGCTAGCAGATACCACGAAGATTAGTACTGAGCGCACACGCCAAATTTTGGGCAATATTCTGCATATGGAAAAGTTATCCTGCCGCTGGGTGCCGCGCATGCTCACTCCTGACCAAAAACAAGAGCACTTCGTAAGAGTGTTTGGAGTTGCTGATGCGGAATCGGGCGGACTTTTGGCATTGATTGGTAACTTTTGATGAAATTTGGATCCACTATTACACACCAGAGAACAGAATGAGTGCCCGGCAATGGACTAAATCCGGCCGAGGGAGGCTCGATGGGACGGAAAGGTTATGGCGTCGGTTTTCTGGGATTGTCATGGCATACTCTTCGTGGACTACCTCGAAAAAGGAAAAACGATCAAAAGCGAGTATTACTGTGTTTTATTGGAGCGAAAAAAAAATTTAGATTTTGCAAGACAATGCGCCGGCGCACAAGATCATCGCATCCACGGCTAAATTCAATGACTTACGTCTCCAATTGCTGTCGCATCCACCGTATTCGCCCGATTTGGCTCCCTCGGACTATTATCTCTTCCCAAACCTCAAAAGATGGCTCATCAATAAAAAATTCAGCTCACGCGAGGAAATCATCGAGGCCACGGAGGAGTTTTTTCGGACGGGATAAAGAAGTTGGAAAATCGCTGGAACAAGTGTATCAAGCTAAAACGGGACTATATTGAATAATATAAAAAAAAACATTTAAAAAATTTTTTTTCCATTACCAAGGAGGGTACTTTTCACCCCACCTAGTACAAGTCAAACGATGGAAGACCGGATCACGATCGGACGCAATTTAGCTTACAATCGAATCACGGTCGGTGAGAAATTGGTTCAAAATCCGATGCACGATTATTTCAAATTTTTCACAAAATCAGAGCCAAGTGGTGGGAGTTTGGAACAGTATCGAAGGAAAATTGTCCTGAAATTGACACACGATCGCTTCAAAATTATGACAAAACTCGAATCATACACAAAATACAAGCTAAACGATGGAACACCAGATTAGGATCGGAGGCATTCAGCTTACACAATCAGTTCACGGTCACTTCAAAATTATCGAAGAAAAATGATCGGCAAAAATACACCATTGGCGCAAGATTGTTATACGATTGAGTTACAAACAATGACAAATCGACGAGAATTAACACAAAATTAATGAAAAATTGATTTCGAAATGCTAAAAGGCCACTTGGACATTAATAATTCATATTCGGCTCAATGTCAACCTAAGATCGATTGGCCTACAAAGCATTAGATACAGGAAACCTTATTAGCCAAATACAAAACTGACAAAAATCCGCCGGAAAATTGATGATGAGCTCAACAAATTTAAAGAACGATAAGTCTGAGATCACGACGAGAAAATCGGAGGTAAGTCACGTAAGATCACCGGAACACAGATCCATGGAAGATCGTCAGCAAAATAGCTTGACATTAGCTTCAGGGCCAATATGTACTGGATTCTTATTTTATAACTTTCACATAAATCCTGCTCAATGTAAGACCGATGACAGTCTCACGAAAATCGTGGTAAATCTGATCGATCGCGATGTGATCGTTAGATCAATCTGAAAAGTAAGAAGTGATGAAATCGATGTTCTTTGCAGAGAAACGCTTTCCAGAAAAGCTAACTGAAACAAGTAACAATGAATGTACGTGATCATGGTTCTACTTAAGTGGTTCGTTTAAGCCTTAGGATGAGATTTTAGTTAAATTTTGCAATCCATCCTCCTCGTTTCACAAGGTGTGTCTCCAATCTTCATTGCTCGAAAATACGTTTTTTTTGCCCTAACCCTGTCTTATTTCTCAATCCTGTGTATTCCCAACCTTAGCTCATTAGTTAGGCCATCAACATCAGATAAACACTTGGTTTTCCCCGAATTGTTAATTACTGAAAAAAATAAATGGAAAGGGGTTTCTCTCTAAATCGGAAAACAAACAAATTCCCTAACCAGCATCATGTATCTCAACACCTGCAAGATTGATAATAATTGAAAGACCCTACCAATAAATCAAAGTTAATCCGAACGGTTAATCACGACTGAACCAAGCGCATCACGTAAACTCTAGATCACCTTGTATGGGTTGACTTTAATTGATTGTTACCTCTCATTATCGCGACGGACAATCAAAAACGTTCGAAACAATTTTGTCGTGGTTTCGTTGGTAAATATCATAGAAACCAATCGTCACCAGGATCAGAGGGATGGAAAGAAAAATGTTTGAGTTGCATACGAAAGAATAAAAATACAAAATCCCAGACCCAAATCCTGACATCATGCAACAGAGATCTCTATCTTCTGCTTGGCATTCCCGTAACGAATCACCCGACATACGAATATGAGCCGGACCAATGTGACCTAACCAATTTGATTGAATTGGAAATTGCCTAGTGGTTGATGCGGTAGATGCAGTTGCTGCTCTGCGGTTAATCTTTATCTCTTCAGGGGATAAGACTTCTTCGGATCACACGCAAACAGCTACTACCTAAACCATCGACGGACTTAGTTTATCCAATTTTTAAATTGTTTTTCGAATTTTTTTTTTTCTTTTTTGTCGATCGTTGGTTTTTCTGATTCCACTCAAAAAAAAAAAAAAGTAATTTCGAGGATTGAGCGCAGGCAAATCGTTTGAAATGAATAATCAGACACAGCCCTCGAGCTAACAATCTTGTTAACGAGTTTTCCTTTTTTTTTGTGTTTTGTGTCCGTTTGTTTGGTGCATCTTTGGCTGGTGCCTTGAGTCGGTTTGTTTTCTTATCGAGGCGGACATGTTGGCTCATTAATTTCAACATGCAATTCATGAAGATGGAGAAACAAGATCAAAACATTGATCGTTAGTTGGGTTGTATCTTTTTGATAGGTGATTTGGTGGTTAGGTCTTGGACATAGGGTGAGGTAGCCAGTGTGACTTCTTTTTAAAGGGAGACAAGTCAATAGAAAATCGAGTGATTCAAAGCTATCCTTGATTTTGACTTTGGAAATAATCAAAGGTCAGGTCACATAATATGTATGTATGTCCATAAACTAGCAAAATATTTTATAGATGATAATTCAGAAGTTGACGACCTATTTGACCCTCTCCGATTGCGTTTAACTAATGGTGACTGAGGCTACCTCTCTTCGTAGTTCTGATCAATTTTATACGATCGTAGACGCGTCTAATCTCTTTCGAAGGACTGTATCCCTTTTGACTTTATTTTTAATCCAAATTCGCATTTTTTAAAGTATCAATAGTTGTGAGCCGGGAAAATTAACAGGGAAGAAGCAACTATAAATCAGCTACAAACTAGTAAATGAGACTTGGTTGTGCTGCTTATTTTTTGTTTAACAAACATTTGGAGAATAAGGCGGATACAACGGTTGGGAAAAAACCGAGCTCCTGTAATTGTGTGCAGGTGGTCCTAGCTGTATGAGGGCGACCTTTATCCTAATGGAAAAGGTAGTTCAGATTAGGTTAGATTGGCGGGTTGATGAGGTATGTGGAGCCGAGTCTATGCATCATCACATTGTGATGCCTCGCTTTGGTCTCTTGTTGCATCCTCGAATCTGAAAAGAGATGTAAGTAGCGCAGCAGATAGTTCTAAGAGTAATAACTTCCTAAAGTTCTTTGTCTCAAATTACTGAGGATGCTGCACAAAAAGTGAAGGGTATCCTCACGTGAGCTTGTGCCCCCACAGCCTTTGCAGAGGTCGTCGTCGGTAACGCGCAGCTTTATTGCGTGCGCCCTCCAGAAGATTATGGCCTGTGAACAATCCAACTAGCGTAGCTAGTTTAACTCTGCTTTTCAAGAGAATCTTCCTTGTTTTAGATTTGCTGAGTTCCGGCCATAGTTTTATCTTGAGGTCTCGCGGGTTGGAAGGTTTTTCCAACTTTCATTGGCTTTTATTTGTATCGTTCCCTCCACTTGTATTCTCATAGTGCAGAGTAGAGGTTTGATACGTTGATATGACAGTTCCCTTTCTAAGGAGGATCCTTTTCAAGCTAACTCGTCTGCATGCTCATTGCCTGCCACTCCTTTGTGGCCAGGGTCCCAGCATAGCGTAACCTTATGCTGAACGCAAAGAGCCTGAAGCTCTTGAGAGACACTGCTGTAGTCCGGCAAGAAGCATGAGCATCGCAAGTCCAATTGATCATTCTTTGATCCATTTCGTGAAAATGGGTATCGAGTCTTGTATCATTTGGTTGGGAAAATGCAGACGAATGGTGTTTCAAAGTCATGATGGCGTATTTGTAGTCCCTAGTGGAGCATAAACCCAGTTCACTTGTAAGGATTGAGGTGTGGACTTTCAGGTTTGGTTTCCATCCATTAAGCTGACTCAATCTTAAAGCGCTTTTCGCTGCAGATTCTCACTTGTATAGATGTAGGGGCAGGTGGCCAACTATATTCTCCAGTCCCGTCGTTCCTACACATGCAATCCTCTGTGCTTTTTTTTTTTTTTTTTTTTATAATTTACGCGCGCCTAAGGGGTTAGATACCCTTTTACTGTTGCCAGGGCGCGGGCGGAAAGATAGAAGGAGGAGAAAAGAAAATTGTTTTTGTAGTGGTTTGAAGAAACTCAGGTGTGTTTGGTTTCTATTTTTGCTCTCCAGGGGTTGGAGTCCGAATAGGACGGAGAGCTTTTGTCATTAATCTAAGGTTGCTAGTTTTATTTATGGATTGTCACCATACTAAGATGGGTCTGACGATAGCCGTGTACATCTATATTATAGTCACGGGGTTAGGTTCTCAATTTCTCGCAATTTACTCGTTCGTCGACATTGAGCTTCCAACTCAGCTTCCTATCTAGCATGTTACCTGGATATTTAGCACTCTTCGATAGTCGGAGGATTGTCCCATCTATGCTATGGAAGGAAGGTAAAATTGTGGCATTATCCTTTTATGTGTGAATAGAACAAGCTCTGCGTTTTGAGGGTTGATTCCCAGCCCATAGAGCTTGGCCCAGTCTGCAAGGATTCTAGGGGAATAGTTTATAATTTCACCGATCGTGGGGATGAATTTTCCGGTGGCCATAAAAACCATGTCATCCGCGAATAGAGTGGCTTATATTCCTTCCCTTTTTAGAACCCGAAGTATTTCATTCACCACTAGGGTCCGCAGTAGAGGTGATATCACTCGTCCTTAAGGGGTTCCATTGAGGGTCAATAGCATTTTATCTATTGTTGCATTGATGTTGCTGTTATCAGGTTCGCTAATGCAGGATGAACTCCAGCATTTCCGAAGTTTGTACTTATAGTGGGAACGTTGACATTGTTGAAGGCTCCTTCGATGTCAAGGAAGACGGCTGCTCTTTGTTGTGAAGACTTTTCAATCGTGCTGACAACTTCATGTAGGACCGTTTCCGTGCCTTCGCTTTTTGTATAAACATGATGGGTTGAGGCTAAGTCTTTTGGGTGCAGATTACTTCGAATATGAGTGTCAAGCAGTTTTTCTAAAGTTTTTGAAATGTATGATGTTAGGCTTATGGGCCTCAGGTCTTTTGGAATGAAAACTACCTTTGTTATGTTTTTTGAAGCATGATTAGTATGATTCCATCCACTCCTGGGGATTTGTAAGCGGAGACTAAGTCTATAACCGAGCTTATTATCTTTTTTTCTAGTATCCCCTAGGGAAGAACGTGTCTGTATTTGCTAATGAAATAGAACACCCTTTTGATTAACAAGGCCAGGCCGTTTCTGCTCTAGTGCCGACTTTAATCTGCACAGCGGTTGACAGTAGACTTCTGCGGTAATAGTCTTGTTACGAGGCAACAGCTCAAAATTGATTATTCCCCCAGCATCCCACTATACAGACAGTTATACGAGGGCAGGTCAATAAGTCCGTGACTTTTTGAATTTCTGACCTCTTTACTGAAACAGCAACACTGCTCCTGTCAACAGGCATCTGTCAGTTGACTCCTGTCAAAATTTAAACTTGCTGCGTCAGTTAGTTTGTGTTTGACAGCTATTTTTATCAGACTACTCACTAATTTGAGGAGAAAATTTGAGGAGAAAAAAGACAATGCAAGGGTGCACACATGTGCAGTTGCCATGGCAAAAATCCATGAATTGGGCTATGAATTGCTCCCTCATCCACCCTATTCTCCAGATTTGGCTCCGAGCGACTACTTCTTGTTCCCAAGCCTGAAGAAATGGCTTGGTGGAAAAAGATTTGACTCCAATGATGAAGTCATCTCGCAAACAAAGGCCTATTTTGAGGACCTCGACAAATCATTTTTTTTGGAAGGGATAAAAAAATTGGAGAAGCGTTGGACAAAGTGTATAGAGCTCAAGGAAGACTACGTTGAAAAATAAAATTATTTTTTTATTAAAAAATCTGTGTTTTATTCCAAAAGTCACGGACTTATTGACCCGCCCTCGTAGTTCACCTTGATCGGGTGAGGTCCATCTGTGTGATATTGGATGCTGGTTTGCCTTCTGGACTAAGCCATTGGTGGCGACATTTATGTTATTGTAAAGAATTCATTTTTCATCTCCGGTAACGAAGATGTTCAAAAACGTCGCTTGATTCTAACGCGACAGAAGCACAAATGCAAGATTCGATGCTATACTGAAGGTGGTGTGGTACCCATTTTCCCAATTTTACGACTTTATCCATATTTTTTAGGTGTCGATAGATGGCTTACGTTGAGTTAAGTTCCCTTACCGTTCACTGAATGAGCAATATGTCCCAAATACTAATTTTAATAGCAGTTTCACCATTGAATTGATTACGGGCAACCGTAGAAACCGCACAATACCACTGTGATCACTGCCTAATCATTGCGGTTTGCTGTATCTCTGGGGCCTTAACACCTCATCATACTGATGTTTCAGCGAATTTTAACATCAGACCCGCCGTAATGTCAAAGAATTACATTCTGGCCGTTGAATAGCTCGTCTTCAAGTTCAAGATACTGTTCATCTCCTTTGACCAACACCATCACTTTTTATCCGCGTTGACATTAGCTGCCATTCCTATCTGGTATTTGTCGAATATGTCAGAAAGCGATTGTACATGATCCATTCCAAGGCTTTGCTCAATTTGTCAAGCAACTAGATATGTATGCATGTATGCATGAGCTGATGCTTTAGCTTGTTTGATTCGTCTATTTAGTGCGTTTTTGGGATTCCATTTCGTGTTTCAGGAACCGAACGGTTTGTTATCACCAATCTGTTCTCACCAAGCTACTGCCCCCGATCTTTGATTCGATCTTTTGACACCGATTTGTTGACTGGTTTTTTGAGTGTTTTAATTTGTGATCACCCTCTGTGATTTATTTCTGTCCAACTTCTTTACCACGGAGCGTGTGTGCTGAATTATTAGCGGTTGGCGATAGAAGCACTCGTTTTTTGGCTTTTCCATGGTATTTCTAGGAAGATACTCGTAGATTCAAGGCTGCCTCTCAATCGGTGTTCTCGTTGAATGTTGTTTCACACTTTCACCTTATCGATAATTTTTTCGATCATCCTCTTATGACTTCCCACTTCGGATCAGTGTGCAGTATGGTTGTCGTGTCCGCTTCTGCGATTTTTCCTATCGAATACGCAAAAGCAACATAATCGAGGATTTTATGGCCAAGTTGGTTTTATCGACACAATGGTACTCGTAGTTTAGGGCCTAAAATTCTATAGTGTCTAGCCTGTTGGTGATTGGGTTGGGGGAATGTCGTGTTACAATCGGCCGGTCACTATTTTATGAAAAATCATCTACAGGCTCCAGGCTTCAGAAATTATTGCAGTTTCCAGGGAGTATGATCAAGATTAGCGGATCAAACGAACTTCTCTTGGACGTAGTACTTGAAAGGAGTGTCGCCAGCATTGTTACTCGTAGGGTGGAAGCCTTGAAAATTTCTCTATCCAAACAGACCACATAAGATACATCGTACCAGACTTATGTCCCGGCTCATAGTATTTATAGAACCTGAACTGGTTCCTAATAAGAAGAAATCCCTCTCGCCTATATTTTGTAATGAAGCTTATAACTTCTCTTTGGGCTGCTCATTTATGTAAACCCTGTGTAGGGTATAACGCAACGCAACGTCTCATAACTCAGTTCACCATATGTTGTCCGTCGTATTAATTTGTTTGTTTCTTCAACTCGAATCAGGCCCTTGGCATTCGACGGAATACCTACATACACGCGATAAATGCGACTTCTCTTAATTTAGTCATTTGCTGATCAGTACGTCCAAGGGCATTGAGGAGCGTCGTTCGCATTTATGAAGCACGAACCTACTTTATGACGTAATTAAATTTGGAGCTCAACTCCGAGTATACTACCTTCGTCTGAATTGTTTGGAAATCGAAATGAAATTTGACACCGTGCCATACCCATGTTCGGAGAAATATCAAAGACGATAGCTGTGTAGTAAAAAAAAACTCCTTCACCTCTCCAGAGACATCTCGGAAACAACCCACAGTTTGGATGATAAAAATTGAAACTAATCGTTTGGCATTGTACGAGTATCTGCTGGTTCTCGGTGGGTAATCTAATCGCCCCCAACACTCATTTCGAATTGTTCGGTTCTGTCCGATGGTACGGATTGCTTGGGATCACCTGTGGTGCTCTGTGAAACTGCCCATAACAAGCTGACGGATCATTTATCAACCTGTAAAGGTATCCCAGTCTGGATTTCGGTTGTTTTTTAGGATGTCTACCCCTGTCTCTGGTTCGGCCTCACATGTATGTCATCAATTATTTTCGGGGCTGGCGTAATATAAATTTAATATTTATTGTGTGTGTTTTCCTTCGTCCCGTATCCTTCTCGTTAAAGCCCTTATTGTTCCGTTTGAATGCGTACAATGAAAGGAAAATAGAAAAACAAAAAACAAAACACAAAGATAAACATCGAGATGAAAACACACATACAAAAAAAAAAGAGGAAAAAAAAAGATGCTGGGTCAGATGTTAAATGAACGAGAGAAGTTACGCTGTATCTATGGCATCTGCAAAACGATAGACACCAGAGGGATGAGAATGAACAGGAGCGGAGAGAATAGAATAAAAATGAAATTACGCAAAAATCATTGTCCCCTTTTGTGTGGGCATATGTTTTAACAAAACCATCAGGGGTATGAGACCAAAAATAGAAGATGCTACTGTGTATCCTTGTATCTGTAGCTGGATCTTGATGGTTTTGTTTTGTCTTGTTTTGTGTCAGCTCCCTCACAGGATGTGCGTGTCTAACACCTTGCATATCCAATTCAGAGGGGTGGTCCCAGTGACCTCATGGTGTACCTCTAAGAGGTTTATGACGTTATTGAGTGTGAATCTGAATCGAGGGTACGTACATATACGAAATCGTATGCATTCAGCTATAATGGGATTAGAGGTTTTTTTTCGCAGGGTGAATAGCCCATCTGATTAGTGATGTCAGACGTAATGCGTTCTGATGGAATCAAATGGCATCAGACAGGCGGGAAGTTAATATTTAATGAGAGATGCTCCCACGGAATTGGGTTGTGGTTCAATTTGGAAGGAGTTAGTCTTAAGTGCTTTGGTTGGTGGTAGGTGGTCTATCAGGAAAAGCTAAGCATTAAAAGGTTTGCAATAGGACTTGTGAATCAATTCTAAATGAAAGGGTACAATTCAATTAAACTCTCTATAGTGACAGTATCAATATTGAAGGTCCCCATGACATGATTTTGTGTCGATGTTTTCCGCATCTTGCCTGTAGGTTTGTCGAAGTCGTACCACAGTACAGTGACTCGTTAAGGCACCAGTATGTAGTATACAGTCTTCCCTACCAATAGACAACAAAAGGCCGCTAGTTTTTAAGAGACGTCCAAAAACATTCGTTTGGTCCGCATGCAACTTGGAGACCATTGCCACCTACGGCTGCGCTCATAGAAGATCCAACTCTCTGTAGAAGGCAGACCAGTTAGCTTCTCCTTCTTGTTGAGAAAACATCTTCAGTTCTTGTGGAACTGTGGAAATGTGGGGTGGCCGTGGTGTAGTGGTACTAGCATTCGGTTCTCACTCGGAAGGTCCAGGTTCGAGTCCTGCCCATGGCAAGTCAGTTTTTCATTTGTAATTTTAACTCAGACAGAAAAATTCTGCGCGTGAAGGCATAACACGTAGATTTGTCTGTTGTAGAGTTTCAAGCACAGAAAAAAAAATACTGTGAATTATACCTCGAATCACTCTGAGTGAAGCAAAAACTCTCCGTCCTATTCGGAGTCGTTCGCTGCAGGACGAATTTCGTGGAGGTCGTCCAAAATCGGTTATTGTAGCAGAATCGTCATGTGACTTACCGTGAGATTAAAGCACGCTCGGGCATTGGTTCCACTTGCATACATTGCATGAACATTTACTTACTTACTTACTAAAGGTGGCACTACATTCCCGGGTGGAATTGGTTCTCAACTTACAAGCGTCTCCAGTCATCTCGATCTTTAGCTCGCTGCCTCCGTTTTCGCATGCTACGTTGGTTGAGGTCTCCTTCCACTTGGGTGCATCACCTGAGTCGCGGTTTTCCATAACTGCGCTGTTCCTCGGTGGCGGCTTCGAAGACTTTTCAGATCGAAGCATTGGTGTCAATCCGCTCTATATGATCCTGCCACCTCAGTCGTTGGACCTTCACTCTTCTGTCTAAGTCGATGTCGCTGTACAGTCCGTATAGTTCGTCGATGTATCTCCTTTTCAATTCACCATCTGTACAGGCGGGACCGAAAATCACCCGAATTTTCCTCTCAAAGCAGCCGAGCGCACCCTCATCCATTTTTGATTAAAATCCATGCCTCTGCGCCATAGGACTGGACTGGGATTATAAAGGTCACTTTTGTTGTTCGGCTTTGCTAGTCAATTACTTCTTTTTAACCCAAAGAAGCAGCGATTGGCAAGAGTTATTCTTCGTTCGATCTCTGCCCTGGTGTCGTTGTCTGAATTAATAGCGGAGCCTAGGTAGACAAAGTTATATATGTCGAGCGTGACATTCTGTCCGAGAAGTCGTTATTGGGTTTCCTTTCTTTTTGGCAGTATATATTGCCCTCATTGACCGCCTCACGAAAGCGCCTTCAACATCACGCTGCTTTCTTCGAAATATGTCAATATCATCGGCGTATGCAAGTAATTGGACGGATTTCTGAAAGTTAGTGCCTCTTGTGTTGGCGCCTGAGTTTTGTACTATTCTTCCATGCATGATGTTAAAGAAATCGCACGACAGCGCATCGCCTTGTCTGAATTATTTTTTGACATTAAAAGTTTCGGTGAGTTCTTTACCGATCTTGTCGGAGCAGCGTGCATTCTCTATTGACATCCTGCACAAACGCACGAGTTTGGCAGGTATGCTAAAACTAGACGTTGCTCTGTATATATACGCGGCCTTAAAATCGATTAATGGGTGATCTTCCGTATTTTGGGAATATTTGGTCGATGGTGGACTTTTCCTTCCAGAAGTCACACCGATATTGATTAATCAGGTTGTTAACGAACGGCTTGTAGGCGATGTTAAGAAGACTGACGCCTCTGTAGTTGACGGAGGTCAGAGGGTCTCCTTTCTTGAGGGTCAGACAAACAAATTGAGGTTCCATTCATAGGGCATATTTTCGTCCGACCATATTTCACAGATAAGGTGGTGTATTATCCTTATCAAGTCATCGTCTGCCACTTTGACGGGCAGTCAGACCGTCCGCTCCAGCCGCTTTGTTGGACTCAAACTTATCAGTTTGGCTATCTTCACTTCATCCAGGTTGGGTGGACGGAATTGATGGTCTACACCGTCCAGGTTGAAAAGTTCATTTTGCCTGACAGCGGTATTTGATTCGTCATCGTCTACAGTAATGCTCTTTCCAAATCGTCAGCATCGACTGTGACTTTACTACTATGTTCCTTCGTTCGTCTCATTTCAGGGTTTGTGTCCATGGCATGGTTTTTTTTGCATTTTGTTAAAAAACCCGGAACTTATTCTTGGAGTACCATCACTGATGCTCCTTCTTTTTCCTCCTGAGAAGCCGGTGTTCGTTTCTCCTCTTCTGCTCATAGAGCTCATGAGCAGCTCTAGTTATTCTATGCAGCGCCGCTTTGTTTACATCTGACTTAGCTGTATGTGCTTGCCGGTACTCGTTGTCAAATCAGGGGTTTTGTTGTGGTTAGCGAATGAAACTCAGTGGCGTAATTGTTGATGACTGTTGGCAATGTTGCCACCGGACTTCGATACTTGATGCTGGCGGCATTGGACCTCTTAAGATTAAGAGAAGCATTTGGCGACCTCTTGCGATTGTAGCTGTCCGACGTCGAACTTCCTCACGTTCGCAACTGTACCAAGGCTACAACCAGTTAATGGCCCGAGTCGATGTTGGCCCCATGGAACGTTCGAACATCCATAATACTGGGGGGGAGCCTTGTGTCAATCGCAATATGGTCAATCTTGTTGACGATTGATTGATCAAGTGTTCTCCAAGTCCCGTCATGAATATCTAAACGCGTGAACCGTGTGCTAGCTACGACAATGCATCGTCCAGCCGCAAAGTCGATTAGGCTGAATCCGGAGGTGATGTCGTGCAAGGCTAATGTTGCGGCTGGTTTTGGCGCCGATAACAATCGCAGTAAATGCCGCAGTTTCTCTTTCTCTTTTTGTCCGACCCATCTTATCGCATTTGTTAGATGGCGGTAATAATATATCTGCTTCCCCTTGTTGTTCCACTGCACGTGCCCTATTAGGGGACTCAGCATTCCACACTAGATTCGTTCGTATCGAAGGCTTGTTGCTGCTTCGTAACTTAACTTTGGGTTTCAAGGCCGAGCAGTTACGCCGGTGGCACAACTCCCAACCTGGAGGGCCAGTTCCATTGTAGATAGCGTCAGTATTCTGTTTGGGGATGTGAGCGCTGACATTGGTCCATTAAGAGCTCATCCGCTACCACCTCCTTTCGAAGACACTGACTCAGTCTCCAAAATTCTTACCGGTATGAGCCCCAAATATGTCAGAGCAGCTCGGATAAGGTCTCATTTATTTTATTCTGGAATTTTACTTTACCATTGATTCCATCTGGGGAATTCATCCGCTGTCCCGTTTATAGTGCTGCTATTTTTTTCTTATTATATGTTTGGCAAGTCTAGTCCGGAAGTAAAACAAGCACAATTGATGTGTATAAACAGTTACAGCATCGGATGTCGTCATGTTGTCAACTCTCAGTGCCTACTTTATTTCTGCAGCACACAACCATTTGGCCGTAAAAAAGATTTCTTCCCTTTGGACACCGCATAACTTGACAATTGGTCCTAATAAATGTTGGAAAACTCGATCGTTGTGCTCCAAAAGATGTCTATAAGTTCATGACAGGCGACGAATCACGGATCTATGCAAATTAGCTCGAAACTAAACAGTAGTCACCTGTATGGGTCTTGCAAGACGAGCCAAATCCAACCAAAGTTGTTCGCTCACGAATCACGAATCAAATCGTCGCCATTAGAGCAACGTAGAACGGTCAATTCAGAATAATACACCACCATTTGGTTGCCACAAGTCTTTTGAGAAATAAGGAAAATCAATCGTTGATCACGGATCATTCTCCACCACGAGAATGCGAGCTTTCACTGGTCGGTTCAAACAAATGTCCTTTGAGCACTCAAAACATCGAATTGATGGGTCTCCGTCGTAAGGCCCTGACTTCTTTTTCTTCCTGCACATCAAAAATAAATGGCAAAATCAACGGTTTTCGACTCGTGAAGATGCTTTTCAAGCGGTTAAAACCCACGTTTTGGAGTTAGCTCATTCGAAGTGGAAAAAATGCTTCGAAAATTGGTTCAAACGCATGCAAAAGTGTATTGATATTCATGGAGAGTATTTTGAAAAACAATAGAGCGGTTTTCGTTGGTAAATATTTGGTTTAACTTGGAAGAGTTAGTTTTGTGCATGAGACTGAGAGGTGCGTTCGTGTAATTTCTATGTGCAGACTTCACTCAGATCGGACTTTAAGTCATGGAAGAGATGTTGTCGAGTTATTGGAGCAGAGTTTTCCATTTGCAGTGACAACTACGTTGTTTCCAAGTGCTTTACTCATAGCGACAACCACTTCCAAACTAGTCCGTGAACAAAAGAGCTGATAAACATGAAATGGATGAATGGCAAGCGACAATAGGTTAACTTGAACTGGTTCGACAAATCCTACCATTGACCTGGTTCTTCAGAATGCAAACGAATGCCTCCAAATTTATAAGGTCAGCATCCTGCTATCCTAGGCAGAAAGACTACTGACTTCTTACTAGAATGCCTATATGGCGGACACCGGCTCTACATCTGATGGTAGTTGCCATATTGTTACCGGGCTTGAAGGGATTGCTTTTGTAAGAACTAAGAAATTATAGTAGAGCTGAAGAAGTACATGAAAGTAGCTAATAATTAATCAATTGTTGGCCAACCCTTCCCACATACTGTGATGTTTGCTTTGTTATTTTATGTACGGAGGAGGAAGTGAAAGGAGCTGCCACTTCTGAAATATCTGACGGGAGCGCGTAATAAAAAAAAAATGTTTTTGCATTACTAATACACAGACTGAATGCAGTCACAGTCGCCGTGAACTAGGTCAATCCCTGAAAATTGATTCAACTAAATTACGAGTACATCTCCCTTATGTCCAATCTTTATGTCACTTCAGTGGTGTAAACCTAAATTTCAGATTTTAAATTTTCACAGAGTTTCAATGCTTTCCGAAACTTTTAAAAGCATGCAAACCATTCTTGTAAACCCACTCTGGTACTGACCATGATAGAGGATTTCAACAAAAAGGAAACTACATCCCCAGTGAACAAGTCAATATCTACACGTTAACCAATCTTGAGTTAGACCAAACAAACAATTCCTTCTAAAATGAAAGAGGGCAACGGCGTATAGGTGTGCACCTATACATACCCCCCTGTCAGGTTGTTGTTTCTTTTAAGAAAGTTTAACCACAACTTTTTTCCATCTAATTACAACCGACGCAACAATACGAAACTACGGAACTAAGTAACCACGTCGAAATCACAGTTCCTTGAACTCCATCAAAATAGTTTCGCTTTGACCGTTTTGTTTCGGCCTTTCTCTGTCGCTTTGTTTCTGTTGTAGTCTTTCAACCAATACAAGGAATAAAACAACTTTTAACCCAAATCCAAAAGTTTTCTTGTAGCACAAAAACACTTCGTCTCCCTTACCTGTACCTTTACCTGAAAGTTCGTAGAACTAAAAACTTACTCTCCCATTTAGCCCACAAAAATCCTTTTCCGACTGTGCATCTGGGCCGGTGTGGGGCCTCAGACCGCCTGTGTTGATGCCTAAAATACTCAAATACCTTTCCAATCACTTCTAATTGTGAGACTTTCTACGTGTGTATGTGTGTATGTTTATGTGTGAACTGTAGAAACTATGAAACTACAATATAACCGAAAGCCTCGAAACCTCACGACCACCACTACTCCCACCTTTACTATCACCTCCCGCCATATATATCGGCTAAATCAAAGGCGCGCATCAGAGAAAACAGAGAAAGCACAACGAAAGCAATTAAACCACCAGAAAGCGAACAATAACAAAGTTATAAACCGCAGAGGGCAGGGAGTCAAAGTTTTGGGTCGGCCGAAGAAGGCCAGGAAGACCAAGAGTTCAAAACGCACGGCACAACTTTTTACCTCTGACTCCTGGGCTCTATGGGTAAATGGTAACTGTTGACTGCTGCTGCTGCTGCTGCTGATTGCTCCCACACAGCCATTGCCATTGACATCAATGGACCGCCCTTTGATACACCTTTTGGCTACATGACGAACAGTGCGAATCACGGTGCACGGAATCCTGCATAAGAAATCCCTGCAACACGATTCAAGTTGCAATTGCTGTAGCCACTTGGTGGAGCGGTCCACAGAGATGGAACTGAACATAAAAATCAAGCACAAACACAAGCACACGACTGCTAGATGGAAGATGAGACTGGTGGTCCTGGGAAAGACAACTTGGAAAAGTTTCACAGGCAGCACGAGGGTAGGTAGGATGGCTTCGCCTTATCTTTGTAATTACAAAGCAAATCCATGGCGCACGACATTCCTCGAGGTGGGGGCAATGTGACGGTGGTGTAGCTACTATAACAGTGGCGGCATTCCATAGACAAAACAATAACAAATAAGTTCCAGAAGAGACACAGAGACTGAAGGCAGGGATAACATAAAGAAATGCCTTTGAAGTTTCATGATGATTCGGAGGACTCGTTGCATGTGCATTCTAGCATCACAGTTTCACCGCTCATCTCGACAGCCCATAACATCCTCAGACGACGTGATGCACTCATTAGAGGCTAACAATTAGAAAAAAGTAAAAAAAAAAAAAAAAAAAAATCAAAAAATGTTGAAGACACGAAAAAGGAGAAAGAAATAAGGAAAATTGCACGATACACAAGAAGAGAGAGAGAGATGGATGGAAATAAGAGTTAGAGTCACAAAGTTCGAACAAAAGGTTAGGTCGAGCGTGCAGCAGTCTTATCCATTATCCATTCACCAAAGGCATGATCATTTCGTCATATTTCGTCACGAGATATGAGCGCCTTAGTAAATCTTACTTCTAGCCTCAGGCTTTGTGTTTTATGCTTATCAGCGACTTTATCGGCACCATTTACTTAGACGTCTTCATCTTCGTCTTCGTTATTGTCATTCGATTTGGGAGTTTGTTAAAAGGTGCACGAGAAATGCTCGTAGAGGGTTATTAATGCGCGCTGTCAGTTGTGGTAGAAATCTGTGGTTTTTTTTTTTGGATTGGTTTCTCGGTGATTGTTGGAACCTCCACGATGATTATCTAACTGCTAGACGGAAATGTTGTTATTCCAGTGGAGAGAGAAGTCTCTTGTTTCAGCATATCTACTGATGGCACCACATTACACAAATGAAGTTGTCAAAAATGACAAGAAACGAATGGCTTGTCAGTTGGATAATGACAATGACTGAATGGGTTGGTGGTAACGAGAGGTTTATCTGTTTGCATTTCATCATTAGTGGAGGTCTTAAATGAGCTGAAGGTGGTCCACTGGTTACAGGTTATGGAGTAGTATTTGGAACAACTTGTTGGATCCAACAACTCTCACCGAATGACTGAGCTGAGATTTGGTTCCCCCTCTATAACGCCTAGGGGGACTATTTTTCTTTTGTATGGATCTACTCGTATGACGTCTGCAGCACTCTGTAGTGAGTGATTTACATTCTGTATCTGTGCCCTATTTGCGAAGATTTTTTTGCCTCGAAGCGACCGAGGATATCTTCTTCCACTTTAGACAGAATCCATGCTTCAGCCCCACAAGGTAGGAATTGGATTATCAAGGTCTTACATAGAGTCTCCTCGGTTGTTCGGGATAGGGCTTTACTACTCAATTGCGTCTTTAGCCCAAAGAAACAGCGATTGACAAGAATTAGTCCTGCCTTTTTTTTCTGCGGAGGTGTTGTTGCAAGAATTGATAGCAGAGCCAAGTCTCTTGCGATTTCATATTTTCTACGTTATATCTCCTCAGAGTAGTTACAAGGTAGTCACACGAGTTAATGTTGCCTGCCAGAACGTTGGGGCGTCTTGAATGCGGAAGGCATTTCATGGATCCTTCGGAATTTATGATTTTAACTTTGTGCTTAAGAATTTGCTCATACGTCTTGTCGAGTAGCTCGTAGAAATATATATCCTTGTCTTCTGTGGGGTCATGAAAGTATACGAGTATTAGGCTTTTGTTAGCGAATTTAAGCCTGATGCGTGTCCGAAGTTCAAGACTCCTTGCCTAAGTTTGCCGCGCATGACAACTCTGCACCCGAATAAGTGCTTATTTGTTCCCTATAGCAATCACCATTGTACTCGTAAATGTCAAAGTTTTTCACTCACCATTTGTCCGTTTCATCCCATCGCGTCCGCTATCTTGAATGGCATGATAGCAGTCAAGAGCTTCTGATAACTATTCGGCTGCAGGTGGTCTAAACTTTCCACGTGCAGATCTAAAGGTCGTTGTCCTTGTTTTGAATACTGGAATCGTCAACAGTAAGGCGGAACTTGTTGGTTTTTGCGGTAGGCGAGGGCGAGGGTTAAACCTTGGGTTTAACTCCTAGATTAAAGGGCCGGATGCGCCAATGCCAGTAACCCGCAGGGATTCCACCACTACAATATTTTTTGTTAAGACTTTGCCTCTGTCTTGACTTGAGCTCCGAGTAAGTCGTAGTAGCTTAAATAAAGCTCCCGCTAGTATGGCTGTGGACGTCATCGTTGATTTCATCGAGCAAAATTCCTCCTCTGCACATCCTCCATCTGAGGGCACTTGTCCATCAGGTCAGCAAGAGATGCAACATCTGGCATATGCGTGCTGAAATTCACCCGCTTGAGCTCGCGCTGTTGCGAGTGTTCAACTTCACATATACAGTCAGACTCAGCATACGCTCACCGTTGGTTCACTATTAGGTGGAGGTGATGATGCAGTGTTGTCCGCCTTTAGTTGAAGATTATTTGGTACATGCTCCACCACCTCTAGGCCAGCGACCTCGCAGTTCTTCAGCCTTTTAATTGTTTTGTTGTCACGGCTCTTTTTTGTCAATAGAGGGGGGCAGTAGGGGCTCTAGTTAAATGTGCTACTCCCGCCATTAGTTTCCTTTGGGCAATGGACCTTCATCGTATAATGGTATTGGATATTTCAATCTTGTTACCTCGAGTAGCTCCATTGTGTTGAAGTCCTGGCTGGTGAATTCTGTGAAAGGGTTTATTGATCTGCTAGGCCAGATGAGTCGAATTCCATGTGGCTTTTGCGCGCACTACCATCAAACGATACTCTCTTGTTTCGTTCGGTTCTCCTTACTACTCCCATCTTTGTTGATACTTATACTTGAAAATTGTTTTATAAAATGAGCTACGGGCTCATTATCCAATTTTGCTGAATAGTGCATAACATGCTCCTTGATATTCACCACTTGCCTAGGCAGATCCCATGCATCTTAAACAATTACCTGATTCTCTGTATCAATATGAACTGCTGAACTAGAACGTGGCACTGCATCTTTGATGTACTCGTCCAATCAGATTTATTTGACAGAGTTGGCTCTAATTTCCCATGTCACCTAACTCGAATGCTAACCATCTGTAAAGTCTCCTTCATTAGCGCTTGTTCGCATCTCTCAGACGACGCTTTTTCAGTTCCATATACCAAAATCTCGCTCCCCAATTTTCCAACCAATTTATCGAAACCTTGCCCTATTCGCCTACAAATTTAGCCGAGATTGTGTAAGGTTACGATGGAGCATAAAGCGCGGTCTCCAATAAATTTAAAATAATTCACCTTAAGACCATAAATTTACCTACTTCCCCAACCCCAATCCCCCCCCCACCACTAAAGATATGTAGATGGTGGAATTGGAATTGAAAGAAAATTGCCCACTACCCACGCAAAGTTGGAGGTAGAGGTGCCTCCATGGCTCGACATCATCTCATCTCCAGTAAATTACCAAATGTAACGTGTGCCATGGGCTTTTCTGAATGTGTGTCCTCTTTGCCAAGGCAATTCCCCTAAATCACTTGCCCAGATCGTTTGTCAATCTACGAGAACACTTAAAAATTAACATCACACGGAAGAGTGTCGGTGAAGAGCAATAGAGAAAAGGAGCAGAGGAGGAGGATTACACGCAAAAGGAGGCTCTGGAAAATTGAGGATAAATCGAAACAAAAACGACACCCGAAAGGAAAACAAATAAAAGTGGAAATTGATTTCTTGGTTCCCTTCTTCTTGGTGAGATAGAAAATCGCTAGGCTGAGATGGCGTTGTTTTTTTTTTTCGTTTTGGTTCTTAAGTGCTTCCGTGTGTAACCACTTAAGGCCACACAGTTGCACCCCTAAAGCGAATTATTACAAATTATATGCAAACGAGTACAAAAGCCCGGAAGAGCCTCTTTACACATACATACACACATACACCAAAACCACTTTATAAACAAATGACTTCAATCTCAGTCGTAAGGGGAGAAGAAGGCCCGGCCGTTGTTTTTGGTGTGCAGTGTACATAGTGTCGACCTTAATGCGTTTGGTAATTACAAACAGATGAGGCTTGCCGGAGTTGTATTTATGAATTATTACCAGACCCCCGTTCATCTGTGCACACCTCTCTTTTTCTCCTTCTCTGGGTCCAACTTTGGGTCAACGATTAAGTGGTTCCTTTAGTTGCTTCCTTTAGGGTGGAGATTTGTGGGGGGAGGAAAATCTCCTGTGCACTTGACTTGAGCTTCAATTATTTTATCCGGGAAAAGTTATTAACTGCATAACGAGGGATAGGTGGGTGGGTGGGCTGCGACGAAGACCATGTATCCAGTCGTCTGTAAAGGAAATGAGTTCATTCACGAACAGTTTTCTTGTATAGATATTGTATAATGAACGGGCAATTGAATGGAATGATTGTTTGGATACGAGTACGTGTTTGGGACGCGCGCAAACAGATTTATGAATATTAATGAGTCAGGATTTTCTTTGACAGGGCAGACAGACAAACGGACGCATTTGGATTCTAATATGATGATTCTAAAAGGCATCAATTTGTGGTAGGATTAGGGAACTTTCCAATTGAATTGATTACTCAGGTTGCGTTTAAAGTGGATCATGGATCTTAAATGGTTGCATTTGCAACGTTATAATGAATACGCTATAATTTGGTCAAGGAAACCATATGGCGAGTGGTAACTAAAAGATAAAAATCTCAATCTACCCATCCATCAAGTCAATGACTTGGCCTACATTTTTGGAGGAAGTTTGGAAACCAAGTCCGCTAAAATATCTGAGATCCATTTCGTAGAATTGCAGACTCTGGCATCCCAACTTTGCAAACAATGTATGGATTACAGACGAAAGTTGTTTGTCTTACATGTTACCTTCTTAAAGCATGTAATTCTCCAAGTATTTCAGTCTTCAACATATTTCTTCTCCCGTTATATGTTTCTTCTAGTTGTTGGATGCATTAAAACCAACACTCAGCCTTCACAAGCCCCTGAATACCAGACATCAGTGGCTGATCAACTTGGTGACTGGCGTGGTGGAAAACTGATTAAAACACCTCAAATCTTCTGAGCGTATTTGTTTAGTGTTTGCAGGGAATAGCTTAGCCCCTGCATATATTGCTCTGTTACGAAAAACCTTTCAAGTGATTGGATATCAAGAATTAAAGGTTCACTCATTTAATGACGCCAGAGTTGAAACCCAGTGGGCCCTTCTAACGCATCAACAATGTCAACGGCTTTTCGAGGACCAGGAGGCAAAGGAATACCTCAGGGTTCTATACTTTTACCAGTGTTGTTATAAGTAGTATCAGGTGAGAATTTGAAAGCTGGAACAAAGTATTTTTTATTGGACATCATTAAGTAGATCAGAATACTGATCTTTCCAGCTAAATTTGAATCCGAACTGCTATGCTATTGCACATACGAGTAACTTGTTAATGTCTTCAGTCATCTGATCTTAGAATCCGGGATTTTGTTTTCTCATCTTCTTGAACCACGTAGGTAGCTGGTGTTATTATTTCTTCCTAGCTGCTGCTGATGGTTTTGTTATTGACGCGGTCTTAGTCGAACATTTTTCAGAGTTCTGTAAAAGAAGCTAAGCTTCGATTTAGAGTTCACGTTGACCTTTGTTCAATTTGTTTGAGCTGTGAGTACGCGGTTCTTTGGTTGGTAGCTTACCTGGGCACTAATCCATATACCCGTGGGTAATGGTTTTAGTGGCCTTCACAGGTTTAGTCTTCCAAGTAACCCTCATGGTTGTTTTGGCTACCTTTTAAATCCAAGTACGAGCTAGTGATGATGATGATATGAAATAACCCGGACAAACTATCGAGTTTTGATGTTGCCCAGAGGTGATCAAATTAGTGTGCAAAACTTATCGTAATGTACGTAGAATGTGTGACTCAGCACTATGTTACCAGATATGTTTAAGTCAGAAACGGCTGCTCTTGTGAACTATGCATTTTGATTATTTTTAGTGGTTATTTGGACAGGATATTATAATCTGGTGGCCATAAGAGTCTATAATGAGAGAGGCTATATGTATTCGATCTTCCGTGATTTCACAATCACCATGATACTGAATTGAATCCCTCTGAAATGCCTTGCATCGTGTATGCTCCTTAAGTTGAAAAGCAAATTATAGCACAATATCCGGAACACAAATCAATCCACCAGCCTAATTTATTTGTTCAGAGTGCAAAAAATTCTTAAAGTGGCGCCCAACAGGGGTTCCCCGCAAAACATACAAAATCTTTTATTTCTGAAAAAAAAGAGGGAAATCTACTCTGAAACAGAGAGCCTCCTGGGGGAAAAAACACAATTAGATAGAACACACCCAAGGGAAAACATTCATCAAAGTGCTTGTCTTGCCTCGTATCTGATGCAATCCAGAAGCTTCATAGCCGATATCTCGGATATATCTCAAATGCATTTAGCGAAACGCCGATCATGAATCAGTTGCACAACAGTTCTTACTTAATGTTCTCACGTTAACGTACACGTACAACTTACAACTTCACTCGATCTCGCATCCGTGACTTCCACCATCCAAATGTTTCCTTATGGTCTATTCCGCCTATTCCCCGCATCATCTCACAATCCAGAAAGCGAATCCTCCATTTGCTTTTCATTGATTCTCAAGTTAGCGCGAATAATTTCTACAGACCGTAGCTGATTGGATTTATACGCCCCGCTGGCATCACGTTAGCTTAGCAACTCCCGGCCGCCAATTCAAACAAAGTGGATGCACGCGAATAACAAACAAATAACAGGCAATCCCCAGTGGCACAACACCGTGCAACAAACAGCCAGCAATGCTCCATCTAAAGAAATGTAATCCAATCTGCGTTCCATTCACAAATGATTAACTGCAATAATTTTGCAGTGCGATCTCGGACATGGTCCGACTCCCACACATGCCAAATGGGTAAGAAGAAAAAAGAAATCGAAAAATTGAATGAAACCATCCCTTTAGCTGGTGATTAAATCACATCCTGTGTCAAGCTTCACACTGATTCCAGGGTGATAAGACCCCAATCATCGATGGAGTACTGCGTGACTACGTGTGCACTGTACGCGTATACCCTGTGTTCACAGGCAGGACGCCTGCTTGTCAGTTATGAACAATTAAATTACCTGAGAGTAATTATGCAGCTCACACATGCACATACACAGTATACCGAGTGACACGACATGACATATTGGACACATTGGACACAGTGGGCGCATTGAACACATTGAACACTGCGGACACACTGGACACATTGAACATTTTGAAAAGAGCCCATCATTTGCGTCAGTGTCGTCAGGTCGTCACTTGACTGCGAGAACAAGGGGCCGAAGGCATAATTAACGCGACCGCCTACATTAGCCACAGTGATGAACGAAGGTAGAACCAACCAGGTAGCTCAAGTCCAAGCCGAAGCACAGACCAAACCGCGACGCACTGTAACTCTTGGAGTCGGAGCAACACCTATGTGGTTAAATCGTCATTAACGGCACAAAAGTCGCCTTTTCAGTTTCGAACACAAGGTCGACGCAGGATAGAGGCAAGGGATGAGGAATGACAGCCAAATGTAGGTACTGTCGGCAGCCGACAGTGCATGGCCAAAGTGTGAAAAGCAATATTTCAGATTGTAATTATCACCTGATCCTAGAGTCAAAGCAATGTTGGAACCAAAGCCCGACTGACTGACAGTCAGAGTCTCAGGTTTCAGGGTTCTCCCTCGGTCAGGTGGGTACGGGTACACCTTCGTTTCTCGTCTCCTCGCTGATTTATACGCGTTTTTTTGGGGAACCTGCAAGGGGGACCACTGCTTATTGCATTTTAAGTGTAAGCGAACGCTTTCATCATCGACGTCGTTGACCACGGCAAATTGTACACTTTGTGCATTCTTGATGGCGGTGGTCATTCATCCGCATGCATGCAACCGCTTAGTATTCCCTCTTCTCCGGCACAATCGAGAACCCATGACCGAATCGAAACTCCAAACTCATTCCCGATTCTCCAATTGATTCGAGCGATTGTCGCTGCAAGTTATTTGTTAAGCATGTTAAAGGGGCCATTTAACAAGTGCGTATTAATCATGGCCTCCGCGCACCCTTCATGCCTTTCAGTTGCTGTTGTCGCTGCCGTTGTCTTCATCGTTGTCGTTCTTCGTCATCGTCATTGTTGGACGGTCTTAGCGCGCTCTTATCTGTCATAAGAGTCAAAACATTGTCAGTTTGGGGCGGGAGCCTCTTTGGGGTCATCATCGGGGAATGTACTTTCGAAAAACTTTGATTATTTGTGTCTTAACGATGCGAAGCGATTAATGGTTGACAGCATGCTGATTGTGCATTTCAATTGGAGGGAGACAATTTGGACAAAATAATTTTGTTTTTCCCAAATTGTTGTTTGTAATCGTATAATGTTGTTTCACTTAAATTGGAGTGCTAGTTGCTCATACATATATTGAGGGAATGCTCGTACTTGAACAGAATTTGTGATAGTTGTCCTTCATTTGGATGTTATACATATACGAGTATGTATGGTTGACTCCACTTTATTGAAGGAGGAAGCGATTTGAGGTCTAACTAATGATGACAAGATTTCATATGTCCAAACTCTGATTTGGGACACGATGATCGCACTTTAAGTGAAAATAACTGACAATCAATTGATGTTTCAATTGAGAGATATTAATCTCGATTTCCGTTTGACCCTGTAGAGCGAGTGGGTTTCATTGGAGCACATGCCAATGAGGAAGTCTGGAGATATTCGCTGGGAAAGTGGGACTTGATGAGTCACAAAGACATAAACCTGTCATCAGAGATAATTTAAAATGCCGTCGCTTCAGTTTTAACATAAACTCGCCAGTATTTCGAATATTAAGTAATAAAAAATGGTGTACCACAGGAGTGCGTGGTATGACCTTTACTTTTTACAGCATTTGATTTAGTTCTACAAGTATGGTCATAGGGAGGACTAGGTGATGGGATACTTTAAAATTTTGCAAAAAATGCAAAAAAAGACACCCAGCGAATGCCGATAGAATGTCGGGAAAAAACTGAAAATTTTAGTTTCTTAGTTGGAGCCGAAGAAGGGGCTTTGATACGTGAGACATTGGCCGTTTCCCTATAATTGCTGCTCATTAGAGAAAAGGAGCCAAAATGATATTTCAACAGTGACACCTAATCTGAGTCCTGCTCTCTCACTGTCAGTCCAATGCCCACTATCAGTTACTTTTGTTTCATGATTTGAAATGCTCTTTCACGAAAGATGACAGGAATGGCGAAAAGTTCAGCGACAGCTTTGGCTCATAGTCTGATATAAATTCAGTTGTGAATGCTGTTCTAACCATACTAATTCATAGCTCCGTGGTGTTTGTTTTTTTGCATAACTGGATAAGATAAGCCTGACGGTTTCTGAGGAAGTTGACACAGCAAAAATTAGACAAAAGCACTTTAAAATTAGCGATTCTTGTTGGTGGCTTTAAATTTATTGTCAAAGTAGCTTCTGATAACTACAAAAGGATAGTATATTGTATCGGCAGAACTACGAAGTTCTTTGTGACTCATATCTCTTGCATACAGCCCACCCTACTGGCTGAAGATATACTGTCTGAACAATTTGTTCACCAAGTGGTTTACGCGCTACCTCCAAAATGATTTTCTCCTCAAGCAAGTGCATAATGCCAACTACGTTTCCAAGTATCTGTGCACACTTAGGCCAAAGGATGCCTGAGACTGACTACGTGGAACAAATCGCTGCTAATAAGAGCGACATTTCATGTATCATTCCATTCCATTAGACCAACATAAATAATCGCTACGGTGATAAAGTGCCTACAGAATTGGCACGCACCACATCTGAGCATACTACCTGCACCCCAAGGCGAGCGAAAGCCGGAGATTCATAAAAAGAAACTGATGTGCATTAAAAAGAACTAAGCAATATACGTAGCGCCTCTGTACCTCTGACGACATTAAACCGTAAAAAAATGACAATGGATGTACTCACCGAGTATGCAGGCAGTTTTATGGTACTTTTTAGTCTTAGGAAATACTCATCTCAGCCTACCTACCTACCATACATATATCGACAACCCCAGATGGGAAGTCAGAGATGTCTATCATTTTCGAACTACAATAGTTTGGAAGTGGTTCAAGTGTTAAGCAAGATTTAAGCTCGTTTTCGTTCAAAAGACAGATGCATACCTAACAAGGAATAAAGTCTATGTTGTCGTCTTTGTAAAAATACAGATTCTGAGCAAATTATTTTACAGAAGCCGGAGTCGTGGTTTTATTCCGTCTCGCAGTTGGAAGCAGGTGATCTATTGATTTTTGACAGCATATAGGAAGGAACTTCATTTTTATGCGCCTCATCTGGCATCACATCTGCTGATAGATACCGGCTTAAACCGGTTGTAGTATTCGCTTAATTTTCAGGCAACTGGGAAGTGAGCTGCGAGCTTAAGACTACATAGACCTGGCACCTACACCCAAAATTTCCATCTGGAAGCGTATCCAGTTGATTTTTCTTGGACACGACTGGATATGACTTCTTAAGCAAAGTCCGGGTCTTAGATCTGAAATGGAATTCCACGTGTTTATGGAATTTTATGAATACTTTGAGTAGAATTTTCCAGCTGGTGATCGATGGTTTCGTTTCATAACAAAGGTCGTTCTCCTTTCAATTTGTGGCTTATTACTGCAGTAACTAAATCTCGGTTACTGACCAAGTTAAGGTACTAAGAGTGATTCTGACACATTAAGATGGTCTTTTTCACAATTAGTCATTCAGTAGTGCGCGACATCTTAGGCTACAAATGCGCTTTTATTTTTTTTTAGTTTTAGTTTATTTCATATTTAGAGCTTATACTTAAGATACAAAGTAATCTTATGAATTGTAAAGCTTATACAAGGTTGTGACAATATTAAATAAAAGTAATAATAAATATAATAAAATAAAATAAATAGCATACGTGCGAATCTTAAATTTGGTATATGTAGATACATGGTTAGTATGCGAAAAAAAAAATACATATTTAACAATTCAATTTTTGAAATATAAGGAAGGAAATGAGAGAAAAAAGAAAAGAAAAGAATAGAAAAAAAAAATGAAATGAAAAAAAATGACCAGATACGACGTTGCTATGAAAAACAGAACTAGCGAGATAGGAAAAGTTTCAATTCTTTTTTAAATATTCCGATATCACTGATTTCTCTTAAAAAAAGCGGCAGTGAATTCCATGGTCGAATAGCAGCGATGAAAAACTGTCTTTCCGACGTTAAACAAGAAAAACGCGAAAGTATTAAACAAGCTGATCTAGTTAATGTCGGAAACTTAAATTTTTCATATAGGTACGATGGTTGACGTGATTTTAAGATAATAGATACAAATGTTAATGTACGAAACTTAATGAAATTGTCAAAAGTCATTCCAAGAAGGTTTTTAGACAGATGTGAAACATGGTCATACTTACGCAAGGTGTACACATATCGAATAATACTATTAAAAGCGACTTGGAGCTTTCTCTTGCTAACAGTGTCACAATTGCCAACGATTTCACATCCGTGTGTGAGTACAGGAATGGCTAAAGATTTTGCAAGTATTATTCTCGTTATTAACGGTGTAAATTGTTGAGCTGTCCATAGTGTTCGGAGAATACCATAGGTCTTACCGACAGTAGAGTTTATGTGGTCGTTCCATGTCAAAGTTCTGTTGAACACGATCCCTAAATTTTTAGCTGAAGACACCATCTTCAAGGCTACGTTGCCTAAATGAATAGGCGGGAAGTACGACAGGTCCAAAACTTTTTTGGAAATCACCAAGCATTTGCATTTATGTGGATTTAGAGTTAAACCGTTCCTAACCGACCAGCTCAGAATACGCTCAAGGTCCTGGTTAATATTCCGGGCACAATTTTCAATCAAACCAAGAGGACAACTCTGGTAGATTTGAATGTCGTCTGCATAAATGTGTATCGATGAGTGTAGTATTTTATTTGGTACCTCGTTAATGTACAGCGTGAAAAGAAGTGGACCCAAAATTGACCCTTGGGGAACCCCTCGAGTCAAGGAGAGGAAATCTGTTAAAACGTTATCTATAGATACAGCCTGTTTTCTATCACTGAGGTACGACGAAATAAGATTCGTTGCACACCGAGAAAAGTTGAATGAAGCTCGTAGTTTTTTGCAGAGTACTGTATGGTTTACCGTATCGAAGGCTTTGGAAAAGTCCAATAGGGTCAAGAAGGTGACATTGTCTGCATCTAGCCTAGATCTTATGTCCTCTACCACTCTAGTTAGAGCGGTACTACAATTGTGCTTGGAACGAAAGCCAGATTGAAATTCATCCAACAAGTTATATCGGCACAGATATACACTTAGTTGTTTTTGCATAAGACGTTCACAGACTTTAGAGAGAAAAGGCAAAATTGATATAGGCCTGAACTCATCGATAGCCCCATTTTTGGGAATTGGTAGAATTTTTGCCATTTTCCATTGATGAGGAAATATTCCTGTAACTAGTACTGTATTCATAAGGTGCGTGATGTAAGGCAATAAGTAAGGAAGAATGGCTTTAACAAAAATTGGATGGACTTCATCAGCACCAACTGCATTCGATTTAATGGAGAGAAAACTTTCAAGAACATCCAAGTTATTAACCCCGATGAACTCAAAAGGCGTATCTGTGGAGTGCACCGTACTGTAAGCGTGATAACTTTGTTCAGATACGACCTTACAGAGGGGGAGAGAAACAAATTTGCGGTTGAGATCACTACCATTTACGGTATGTGGACAGGTTAATCTCTGCTTACCAATCCCTAACTCTCTTAAATTTTTCCAGAGCTTACGTCCATCTGATTTTGCCTCTAAACGGCTAGAAAAGAACAGTTTTTTGGCCTGCCTAATTTTGAGAACGACCTTGTTCCTAAGAGATTTGTAGAGATTATGGAGTATCTCAATCTGAAAGTGTTTCCAATTCTGATAGGCCCGATCACGTTGATCTATGAGTTTTTGTAATTCGGCTGAGAACCAGGGTTGTGATACATTAATTACCTTTCGTGTTTTGATTGGAACGTGGTGATTAAAGAGGGAGTTGATGTTAGTGTTGAGAAAATCTACTTGCTCGTCTGGTGTAGGCATACAATAAATGGAGTTCCACGGTACTTGACACAATTCTCGTTCTACAGCCGGACCGTGTACATTTCTAAAGTCCCTATACTGATACCTTGATTGAACCGGGCCACTGTCAATAAAGAAATTGTACGTAAAAAATATGAGATCATGTTTGGAGAAGCCTGGTGCGGAAAGTTGATTATAAAAAAGTACTTTTTTCAAATCTGTCACAAAAAACACATCAAGTAAAGTACTTGATGACCGGGTAAAGTGAGTGGGGTTGGTTGTGTTAACGGGGTGTAAATCAAATCTATTTAAATTCACGAAAGCTTAGCTAATAAAGGGTCTGTGCTACCTGAATTTAAAATCATGTTCAAGTAATTGCTTGTTATAACCACTGATTGTCCCGCAAAGATTGGCGCATAACATGGGTCCAATAGTAAGATCTCGCAATGCTTCTTCTTCGTCTCGCTTTTTTTCGGCAAAATCTAAGAAGATTAATAGAAAATTATGAAAGTTCGTAAAAGTGGCGCCCAAGTGAAGTCCTACACATAACTCTCAGGCTCGAAGATGCCGATCATATCGAAAAACAATTAAAACTGAGCGAGAGAGTTCATTTGTTTTCTAAATTGTACCTTGCATTTTTCCTAAATAATATCCTTAATATCCTTGAAGATATCCCAGCTAAGCACACAAAGACGTAATTGTTTTCCGATAAAATACACCGCGATGTTCATCTGCTTGTGTAACAAATACTCTACTCATACACTCCCCTACAGTTCTTCTGTTCAACTTAAATCCTTTTACCGCAAACTATCTGTCGAACTAAATCCCTAAAGCATGTGTTTCTATTTCTCATTGGAGAAATAGGATTTACTCTTTCTTCCATTGCTCGCATGGGATAACTTTGTTAAAGTCCGCAAAGTCCATTTGGAGCAATTTTCACTTGCAACCAACCATATCACTTCAAAAATACTGTCATATACCGTTGTACTCGTACATGATACGACGAGTATCCTTCTCTCCTTCAACCAATATCCTTTGGATTTAAGGGTGTATAGCATGGAGAACAAAAAATGTTTTGACGATTTCAAGCAGTAACTCTATTTTCCAAAGACAAATACTAAAATTCCCATGCTGTATGCTGGAAATTGCCCACACACACTCATATAACTTACTCGCAACATACATGCGGGTATTGATGCAGCACTTGTCATTTACACAATGACTATGGGAATCACTAGCAAGTGTATGAATGGAAAGACTTCATTTCCGCTTCAGCTAAACCAACAACAAGAAGCAACACCATTTTCTAAGCTGAACAATATTTTCCATCGGTAGATACAATTCTACAAATACAACGATTACCTCCACAAACCCAACCACCAACAACGATACCAGCGAATCCTTTTATTCCATCTACAATTGCAGTGTTTGTGCCGCAGGAGAGCAGAAGCCGAACCAGAAGTAAAAGCAATAGAATCATACCACAGGCAACCATTTCAGGATGTCTTCCTTCTCTGAAAGCAATTTCCGTTCAAATTCAATTGAGTGATTCTTGAGTGAGGCCAAAGAAAAGTGCACAAACATTTTCGAAAAAAAAAAGAAGAAGCGAAGAAATTGTCTGTCTTTGGCATTTATAGGGTTTTCGCAGGACGAAGTACAGAATTGCTAAGTAATTCTATTTTGGAGGATACAACTTCAGTAAATTGGCGGAGAATTTTCTTAAAAACACCATTTCTGAGATGGATTTAATAAAAAGGCTGAAATGTGTATTTTTTTTACATTTTTAAGGTACAGTGCATACACAGATCCATACGTTGGAAGAGACACTCATGCGGAAAAGAAGATCAAGAGACATTATTGACTTCGTATCGATGTTTCACCTAGACGTTCTGTCATATAAACAGTTTTTCAGATCTCGCAGTAGGGTCCTGAGATATAGTTTAGTTTAGACTTGGAATACCAACACTTCAAGGACTTGTTCCCAAGATCAAAGAGAGCCTCCTGTCGTGCTTACTGCGAGAAACTCGAAGAACTTCCCGTGGTTGCACGTTTCCATAAAGCCCTCTCACAGGATGATTCTAATTGCGTGGAATTGTTAATCAGACCAGATGGCACAATCACACGCGACCGTGCGGAAACCCTGAATACTTTGATTGAGGTTTCTAATATTGACATACTGACTGTCCAACGGAGGTTTCACTTCCAAGAGACCTCAGTAGAATCAATAGTTTATCTGGAAACCACTTCAGTCCGTATAAGTTTAAGTGCGCCATCAACTCATTTAAACCATACATCAGGCATAGACGGAACTTTTCCAATTCTGCTACAAAAGGGGCTGGACTTTCTTGTACAAACCCTGACAGCCACATACTGCGCACTTGGATGGAGGTCAATGTGGTGGTTATCCCCAAACTAGGCAACAAGCCCAGGGAACTACCTAAATCATATCATTATGTGAGCTTGACATCGTTTTGTCTGAAAATATATCAGAGAAAGCTTAGAAAATAGCTTACCTCTGCACCCATGTCAGTACGCCTATCAGAAAGGCAAATCGACGGAAGGTGCTCTTATGAAGCTAACAGCTGAAATCAAAAGCGCCTTCCACTGTAGAAATTGCACTTTGCTCATTCCTTGACATAGAGGGTCCTTTCGACGACACTGACTATGACTCCATATCAAATGCTTTGTTCCATAGAAATATCGATTTACCTACCATCCACTGGGTTAAAGCGATGATTACTACCTCATCAGAGCCGACTTCAGTATCAGTGTCAGCCGTAAGTGGCTACCCGCAGGGAGGCGTATTATCGCCCCTTATGTTGTCTGGCGTCATAGATGATCTGCTTAGCAAATGAAGCAACTTAGGCCTAGTCATCATCATTAGCGGCAGAGAGACTAATGAAGTCACTGCACGTATGCAAAACGCCCTTAAGACAGCCCTAGACTGGTGCACCAGAGAGAGTCTCTCCATAAACCCGAATAAGGCTGTCATAGTTTCTTTCACTAAAAGAAGGAACACAAGCTTAGGTATAATTTCACTTAACGACACAATCGTTGAGTACTCCGACGAGGTCCAATATCTGGGAGTAATCCCAACTGGAACTCTCACTTAAACAACAAAATAACTGAAGCAACCAACACTTTGTGAGCCTGCCATCGCATGTATGGCAGCACATGGTGTATCTCTCCAAGGATCACTCATCGGATTTGTACAATGATGGTCAGGCCTACTTCTGTAGTATGGTGAACTAAAGTCATGCAGAAAACTGCCATTTCGACGCTCAATAGAGTATAGCGTCTTGCATGTCTGGGTATTCCCGGAGCCTTTCGGATCTGCCCCACATTTGTGATAGAAGCAATAATAGGATAACGTCGCTACACTTAAGTATATATCATATAAACAAAGTGGTATTATGCAGCACAGCAAGTCTGGTATAAATTAAAGAGTTAAGTCTTAGCGGACACCCGGACCTAAGGACCCTGCTCTCCGAAATACCAGAACTTGATATGATCTGCCCGGTAACAGACCGCCTTCAAAAAATATTACGTTTCAATGAAGGCTTCTCCACGGAGATTCCCTCCAAAGAAGCATGGGTTAGCAATAACCCGCCAAACAGCCATAATGACATAATTGGTTCTAAAATGGAATCGGGAGGGGGAGCTGGAATACACGGACCTAAGCTAAATATTACCAGAGCAATGGGCAAAAGTCCCAGTATACTTCTGGCAGAACTCCACGCCATTCAAGTATGTGCCAACCATATTTACACAACTCTGGTATCACATCCATATATTCACGGACAGTCGAGCCCTCCAAATCAGTCATGTAATGCTTCAAAACCCTCCAAAAAGTAAGCTCTAGGAACAAAACCAAATTGTGGTGCGTTCCTGGTCATGAAAGGGCTCAAAAACTCCCTTTAATGGACTTGAGCCCTTCTTCTGCACTCCTAAATCAGTAGTCAATTTAGCTATGAATAGTTGGGACCATTCGAGATTGAATCTCATATTGGGAGAATAGCTCAGGTCTAAGAGCCATCCTGCCCTTCAACAAAAATGCAGTCGGTACGATATCAAAAACTTGGTAGGTTACCTCACAGGACATCACCGTTAGAGATATCACCTTACGAAAATGAATCTAGTCGACTCTCCGGAGTGCAGACTTTGTTTTATGTGAATCTCCAGCCCTCAACGGAATCAGACAAAAGATTTTCTTCAGGGGACAATTCGGATCCAACGAACTAATGAATTCCTCTGCTAGTAGTGTTATCAACTTCATTCGGAAGGTAGAAAACCTACTATCCTGACTATAGTTCTGACAATGGTACAAAAAATCTTTTAGGTTAAAGTGCTTACTTCGTCAAAAAATTTATAAAACAAAAAAAAACACTTCAGATGCGCATTTTCGAAACCTATTGGTGCTATTGCCACATTGTTGGCATATCCCAACCTATCTCAAGGACAATGCTATTCAAAGAAAATCTCAGGCTTTCAATTCTTATTCTGTGAAAACATCATCAATGCGTACATTAGCTGTACTTCTGGAGCGAATATTCGTTGATTCGGCAACATTCAAGCAAATGAGTCAAACTTTTAAGACCAATTTCTTCAACGTGCTTCTGACTTACAAGTAGTCCGCGATTTGCTATTACAACTCACCTGAAGAATGTTTTTTGGATTCACAGTTCTCTTCGTATTTGAGGTATCACTTTTACACTGCATGTGTTGCACTTTCCTCCAGAGGAACTTCCGAATGGTGAGATGATTTTTTGATCTGGCAAAGTCCCCTCAGCCCTCTGGATTACAGCAATTACTTTATAACATTTAGTATCGCAAAAAATGGTAGCAAGTGTGTCTGTTGTTACGTCTTCAGATTTTTTTTTTAATTGGGGATACTCTTTATTCATCTCCAGATAGTTTTCCTCTCAAACAGAAGAAGGCTTTGGCAGTTTAGATTAGGAAGCATCATAGCTGAAACAACCTTTTATACCTCATTCTTTCTCCATTGCCCCCATTTCTTAAAATTCGGAGTGCTTTCAGGTAACTCTCTGATGTTCTTGTAATAGATTCATAAACCATGTACTTCAGAGTATCCAACTTGATCGTGAACATATTTTCTTGTTAGTTTTTGATGATACCCATCCTGCAATGTAAAGATTCAATTGACACACTTTAATGTTTATTAACATGGTCGTTACAAGTCACAAGATCCATTTAAGAAAGACCTTCACAGATTTCTTAGGGGCTCTTCTAGACATTATCCTTTCTTAATGCCACTGCAATTATCATTCTTCAAAATCGATATGACTCTTCCAATTCTTCTGAAAGCCAAGAATGCCTAGTGCCTTCTAGCCAATTCTTCTGAAATTAAAAATTTCTAAATGACCGCTTTCAACAGAGTTCTGAAGAACTCTTTAATATATTTAATAGCCTATCTACGAAAATGATCTCGTTTATCAACATTAACTCGAGACCTCGCGGTTTGGTAAAAAAAAATATGGTGTGCCTCAGGGTTGTTGTTTATGTCCTGCACTAGTTTTTGGTCTGTTTAATTTTTTTTTAATAGGGTTCTCCTCAGCCAGGTAGTTTATAATGCCGACCTTAGTTTGGTGTATCCCCATAATAGGGTACACCTACAAAACACACGAGGAAAGGCGTGCGGTTTTAACTTCCTTGTACTCTGTTCAAGGGCATCCAACAGTTATGGAAAATATTACGTTTCCTTAATTAAAAGAAAGCCATATAAACCTACGCATTCTTCACGTTTGGGCCCTTAAATTTTCTCAGTTATTTCCCTAAATTTCATCTCAGTTTTCACTTGAATTACAGACTTTTTCAATCTAATTCCAGTTATCAAAAACCAATATATGTGTGTTCCTTCATTAGATTGAACATTACTTTTGACCATAAAAAATTTAAAGTCTGTTTTAAAAAATTAATTTATTGTCAACATTATTGTCTTTTAGGAAGGAAAAAAAATCAATAAACCGGAGGAAATGGCCCTCAAAACGGCCGTAAAATTTAATAAGCGTGCATTTAACACTTTCACAATGAGCCGACGCACGGTTCATTACGATTTAGGTCAAGTCAGCTCTATAATAGGTGACTCGTTATGTCTGACCCTTTCGATACAAGTTGACGCCGTGGAAGTACTGAACAGAAGAACTCATGTCTAAATGGGTTTTATTGCCTCACACTGTAGAACAGAACCATAAGTGTGAACACATCCGATTGTCGTTTAAATAATAATTTTCAGCACCTTTGGTAGTAAGTCATTTATAATTGTTGGGATTGTACAGAGAAGGGCTATTGGAAATTTGAAGTTTAACTGGGTTTCGGGGAAGGGCTTATTTGACGTTAAAAGATTCAACCGGAACTACTCTTTGGTTCTAGGCGGTATAAATGCCTTTTAAATGGAATAGCTGCTAAAGTCTCTATTTTTTTTTTTAATTTAAGTGTGTTTTTTTAAATATCTATAACTTTTTCTTATTTTGTTTTTTTTTGGCTTATATTTCGTTTTTCATCTTATTTTCATTGCAGGTAAGTTCTCATCTGACGATGTTGAAAGTCAATGCTTAAAACTTATTGTGAATAGTTCTACATATACGCATTCAACGTTCATGAAAATATGCTCGACGCTAGAAGTAACTATTATCGTCATTTTCAAATAGCGGAAAGAATATGTCGGATTTTATCCAAATCTCTTTGTTTGTCAAACGTAGGATCGCTTACCGGATGCCGTCCTATTTTTAAATTCTTATTGGTTTCCAGTTTAGCGTTTCAAATTTTGAAATTTTGAAAATTGATGGCTTGAAATTCGACAGCTTCCAAGTTCATTTCCCTCGGCATTTATCATTCTTGTTAAATTTTTTGCAGATAATGAAGAGCCTCTTATGAGTAAAACATGGGAAAACGTCCAAATAATGTGAAAACAAGACAAATGTTCCCTATTTGACTTTCGACTTTAATCGTTAAACAATGTATGAGGTTAGGTTAGGTTAGGTTAAGCAAGGGTATGATGGTTATGCCATCACACAGAGACTAGGCACCAAAACGGGCCCATCGCGATCCCTTTGGAACCAACCTAACCAATCTCCCTGGAGAAACACCCAATTTTCCAGCAAAAACCAAGAAGGCCTTTGAAGTTTGTGCCGTCTATTTCCTTCGAAAAAGTATTTCACTAAAAATGTTCTTCGACTACGCGATATTGGCTGGCATTCACACAGTATGTGTGTTCTGTCCTCAACAGCTTCAGATACCGTATCTGACAATTTGAATCTCTTTGCGTGTTGCCGCAGAAGACAGCGTCCTGTCAGGATTCCTATAACTGTCCTAAGCTTATCCCTGTTTAATTTTCTTAGCATCCTAGATCTTTTGCCGTCAAAAAGCGGCCAAAGAGCGTTGGATAGCCTGTGTCCTTTAAGACTTGACCACCTTAGGTTGGCAGTCTTTATGATTTTTTCCTCGATAGTGCCCCTCATATGCAATGAGGCGGTTTGATGAGCCCTCCTTTTCTTCCTTAAAGTATATTTCCAATGTATTGCAGCCATTTGGATTTGAGTAGAAATATTTGCTTAAAAAAGTTCATTGTTTGGCACGCAGTGTGGCATGATGCGTCGCCTTGCTAAAACCAGAAGTCTTGTAGATCTTTTCCACTCATTTCCGGACTCACAAAGTGCTCCAACAGCCATGGATACCGATTGCCATCGAAGATACAAGACATTTGGATTTTCGGCAACACTTTCTCTAACAGCTTCAACAAATTCATTGGAATGACGTGGGCGCTATCTAACGTGTTCTTGGCGACTCGCTACAGACCCGTGCTCAATAAAATTTAAGGCCAAACGACGAATTGTCTTGCCGGAAGTCGCAGAACGTCCACGATATTATTTTCAATGATGACCGATTCTTTTTAATGTAAGGCGTCACTATTTCGGCGCGTTCTTTCGGTGTAAAGATATTCATAGTTGAAATTGTACTAAATTGATGTTTCCAAATCTTGCCTACTGAAGCCAATCGGTCGAGAATTGTCAAAGTTATTAAACATTTCTATGCTGAAGCTCCCAGATGGTGCACTCTGTATGTATCTGATTTCTACAATATGTCATCAATAGGAATAGGGTTTTAGTCTAGCATTTGTGAAGCAATTGAGTAAAGTACATATGGATCGACGATCTCTGTCTATATCGTCCAATGTACGAGTATCTTTCTGACAAAAGAAGCTCCAGAATTTAAAGAAGAAGAAAATAGTGAAATCTAGGTTTTTGTTTTGAGCCTTCGTTTAGCTTGTCAGAAAACCCCATTCACAGGTCTGCATTCTTCGTGCAATTTACTCCTTCTTCTTCTACCCTGAGTTGCTTCGCTTTATTTCAAGAAGACAGATTTTCCAAAGTAATTCCATCCCTCTAAAGTTTTCAATGCAAAAATCTTTAGCCGTGTAGTTCTTTTCTCACCACATACTCTCTCGCACCGAATCGATTTAGCCCACAGAGATCTCCTGAAGAGTTTTTGATCGCAGCTGATAAAGCTGCCCAAGCTGCAGAGTGACATTGGATATAAAATGCAAATTAGATGCTTCCAAGACGTTTATCAGTCTTGGAAATTTTGAAGGGGCAGGTTCCAAAATGTCTACTCGCGAATATCTGGTGGGCAATTTATTCCACTAGGTAGTGGGTCAGGAATCAATTAGAATGCCTCTTGACCTTGCGACAATCTTTTTTTCTCTCTCTGTTCCATTATCCCAAAAACTTAACACGAGTGGCACACACCGATTCAGCAATTAATGGACTTACGACTTTCCGCTACCGACACCGATCGTTTTTGTCGTACCTTTTATTAGAGCTAAGTTTCCCTAGTCTCTATAGTAGGCTGGTATTAATATCCATGTACGAGTATCTTTGCTTCAATGTGATGTTATATAGTAGTGGCCTTAAAACAGACCCCTACGGTGCTCCAACTTTTTTTGCGTCGCTCGTTTAAGATTTCTTATAGAGATATTAAGAGCTCGTTTAGAGATTTCTTAATCCCTTAAGAACTGACCTTAGTCAATAATTCCTAGATTGTTCCCACCCCAAAACACATGAATATATCCTTAAGGGTCTTTTACAATTCAGAGTCTATGGCACTTCTCACCAATTTCTGTATTTCTTTTCACTCAGCGTTTATTTTATGCTTTGGTGACTCTAGGTGCCATATACTCGTATATAGTTTCATTCTGACCGCGAGATTATACATTCCAGGGTGATTGCATTACGCCAGCCAAAGACTTCCGATTAAGTCCAAAAGCGCATTGCAGAGTCCAGTGAATGAGTTTTTGGCCGAAAGGATTTAAATCGAAACGGTTATGGACTTCATTTTCCATACAGAGCGCGATGGGTGAAAGCTACTATACCTACCGTAGAGTTTGCGGTAGATCTAGGCGTCAAGTAAAAACTATCTTTATCCTGTGCGATTTTTAGAGAGTTTTCGCCGGTTTGATTCTAGATTTCCTCGGAGTACCTTTCCACTTGAGCCCACTATCAAATATTTTGTGTTTATCTTTGGAGTTGGATACATATCTTTCTCAGTAGGGCAATCAATTCCAGTTTCTAAGGATACTTATTCATGGATAATAGAAGAAAGCGTTTGGTAACTGGAATTTTCCGTCGGATGCCATGTGGTTATCTTTGGAGTTCTAGGTTGACAGTCTTTGTTGACTACACCGAAATTATAGGTGTCCATCGTGGCAGCATACTCATGCCATATTTTCCTCTTTCGATTCCTTGATAGTAAAAATTTCTAATAAGTTGTCTCGGCCATCCAATTATGACAAGACAAAGACCCTTTTCCATCACCATTCTGCGTATGTTTAACCCAAATGCTGGAGCTATATTATCATAAAACGACATAGTTGGGCTGTCATACTTTGACAGAACACAACTTTCAGATAATATCCAGCAGTCTAGCTTAAGCCCTTCCAGTTGCTTTATGCCGCACGGTCTCTCCTCATATGGATGTAGTGATTGTACTAAAATTTAATTCATATCTTTCCGATGACCATATGTGTGCAGATAAACTGGTATTCCCGGTCATGTCCTGTAGTTTAAAAAATTCCGTCTTCTAGGTTTATCCAGCGATTTCGTTACCTAGACATTCATTACTTTTTAATGAGAATTCAACGGCAGAGATGACTGTCACACCATAACAACTACCTCAAAGGTCTTCACCTACTATCTACACTATCTAAAAAAAATCCACGCTCAAAACGACATACAGAAGTATAGATGTTTGCCTGGTGTTCCTACTATCAGTCAATGTACCTATAACCTAGTTGCCAAACTTAATACCAAGACTTACATCAACTACTGCCATAACTTTCATGACCCTAAATTCCACGACACAATTGCTCCCCTGGAACCACCATTACTAACACGTGAAATCCATATTCAAAGTTTCAAAGCATTAGCATAGCTTTAACGACACTCTATCTCATTTCAAGTGTCACAAATTTACACGAAAGCCTCAGGCCTACGTACTATAAGCTGTTAAACGATATTCCAACTTTGACTCCGTATTTATCTGAAGAAAAGAAAAAATTATGACTTCGTCGCTCATTTTTGTATTCCTACCCGAAATAAAGAAATTCTGAAATTCGTCCCAGGGGAACAATTTCCATTCTATTTCCGTCATCTTATGCTACTTTCTATCCGCGCTGGCCCCAAAAGTAAAAGTATCTCTCTCTGTTTTAAACTATTTACGCAAACAAAACTTGAAGATTCCCTGCCAAACTGACATACTCACTGATACGACTGGCGCCATCATCATAAAAATCTCTACCCATGCTTCCAAGCAAAAAGAAGACTAAGACACCGAGTGAGTAAGAAAAATGAGAGGCAAATCGAAGAAGTTAAAAAAACGCACCCCAAACCGAAAATCTAACCCCCGAATGATGACAAATCCCAATTTAGAACCATGAGTATGCACTTAAGACTTTCTCACGAACCAATTAAGTAATCCCCGACTGTGGAAGTGGGGGGGAGAACAATAACAACAACTACGACGACATAGACGACGATGTCTGTCTGACATCTCAATTTGATGCCTCCTTTGATGTGTTGACAGAGTCGACAGAGATTTTTGTTTAGAAGCCCATCAGCCTAGAGCCATCCTAAGTCAACAATAATGATCGTCCGGTCTGAACTATGTGTTTGCCTCTTCCTCGCTTTGCCAACTCACGTAATATAGATCAAAAGTTTCTATCAACCCTCCTCGTCCTGGTGCTTGTCCTCTGACAACATAGCCTTCATTATCCCTTCAAAGCTAAGAAGAATTTGGAAGAGGAGAACAAAGCGGGTAGTGAGAGAGGCAAAACGATTTCCGAAGAGGAAGTAACGCGAACAATAACCCTCGTCCGTCCATCGAAAAACTTGCACACACTATTCGCACCACCATAAAGTGGCAATGTCTATGCATATTTTATAGTGAGTGCAACCTCCAACTGTGCCAACTTACCACGGCAATAGCATCAGGATCAGCACCGCATCCCCCGGTAGTAAGTAATGAATGCGATAATTTGCAGTCAACTTTGACACTTGGATGAAATGTCCCATTACTAAGTTTCCAGCCTTATTTGCCGGGCGTTTCACCCAAGTGCATCCTCCGGCGATGAATCGCGAACCATTGCCTCTGCCTCTGATTCTGCCTCTGCCTCTGCCACTGCCACTGCCACTGCCACTGCCACTGCCACTGCCACTACAACTGCCAGTAACACTGTCAATGGCAATAGGGAAATTTCCATTTTTCTAAACTGCATCCGGAGGATGCTGTCAGGATTTGTTGCTGGTACTGCTAGTAGTGCCACTACTGCTGCTGTTACTACAATGGCAATGATGATGGGATCATAATGCCATCGCTTGGGTTTGGTTCTCTCCTGCCTGCCTGTCCATGTCTTTCTCCTGCCCTCCTCACGTCTTCCAACTGTTCAGTTTCAATTTTTCCGGCTTTTTATTATTTTTGTTTTTATTTTTAGGTTTGTCCTTGGTCCTTGGTCCTTGCAACAGCTACAGGGTATAACAGCCGTCTGTCGTTGTGCGATTTTGGCACCCTGCTGGGTTTGTTTGACTTGATTTAGGGATCAGCCAGCAGCGCTAGGCGAATGCTTTCACTGGCATAGGAGGAATTTTGCTGCAATGCGCGTTTACAACAACGAACGACTTGCGAGTACTTTTCGTATATGGATACTTCTTTTTGGTGCTCCCACTTGGTACTCGTAAAATTCGTTCTTGGCCGAGATACACTGGTTTTTTTGTCCTTCTGTATCTCTGAAGTAGACAACCACTGTAGCAGCCTGCTGAAGTAGTAGTAGTAGTAGTAGTAGCAGTAGTAGTCATCGTCGTTGTCCTCCTCGTTGTCGTAGTTATGTATGGATATGATAGGTAAAGAGACACCACATCTTGGACCAAGTTATTGTTATTATCTCTGGCAAGGACCACCACGGATAACGAAGGACTACCAGATACAAAGCCATACCAAAAGGGGAAAAACACAAAACTAAAACTGCCAGCAATGTCAGTTGATGTTACTTTGAAAAGACGCTGCTTTCGTCGTAGTTCTTTTTCGCCATAGTTTTTTGCCTCGTAATTTTTTTGTTTTGCCCATTTTTTATGACACTTTTTTAACGCCATTTTCTTCCCACTTGCATCCGTTTTTTAAGTGCATTTACACTTTTTTTTTGTATTCTCTCCAAGTTATGACTGCAGATGCGTTTGTCCTTATTTAGAAGAAGGACTTTCTTAATTTTTAATTTATTTGAGTTTTTGAAACAGTGAAAAATGGTTGTCACTTGCCCTGCTCCCTCTAACCAGGAATCACTTTTGCAAAACGGTCCACATGGTCGTGAATGAAGTGGATGAAGTGGAGAAGGAAAGACTAAATGCGAAAATCTTTTCCAATTTGTTTTGACTGAGTGGGAAACTAAAGAGTTGAGAGAATCATTTTTATTACTTTTGAGGATAGTTGGCTTTTGAAGTTGACAAAGTCGGTGTGTTTAGCATGGACGGGAGCAGAGTTGGGGTGAGGCTTAAGCATTGGAGAACTTCTTGACAGACAGACAGTATTCGTAGTTCTGTTGGTAATTTATTTTTTTGTTTGATCGACGATAGGAGGAGTATTTGTTGAGATAAAGGATACACAAGCGGATACTAGCTTTGTGAATGGTAAATCAGTTCGTTTGTCTCTTTATAAGCATCTGTTGGTTCTATCTTCTCTTCTGGGCTTCCTTAAATTTCTGAAGTAATCTGTTGTCTCTGTTGATGGCTGCTTTGACTTCCTTAAATATATCTACAAACTTTAAAAAGTATCTTTAGACAGTATCTCTTAGTTTATCTTTTAGCTTTAGAGAGCGCTTATTGGATGAGTCATTGGTAATAAGTTCTTTTATAATCTACGAGTTAGTCATTGTTTCTACCTTAATGAAGGCCAAATAGTCAGATCCAAATGTGTTGCACTCCACTAAGTGAATTGGAATAGGACTTTCAGTTCTTATTGAAACGCATTGTGTCTGCACCGGTACCTGTTGAAGCCTCATATCAATTTATTATCGGCTTGGTCTTGCCTTGCCTTACCAACTGCTGCTGCCTTCCACTGAATCGTTTTTTGTTTTGAAAATCTTTCCAGCTTCGAGCTCGAAGATTTCTGAATCTTGTGTCCGTCGTAGTTATTATTTTACAAATAATGTAGTAGGTTCAAATATAGAAACGATTTCTGTAGGTGTTCTTATGTTTAGACTTATTCTAGTATGAGAGCGTACCCTTTTAAAGAATTTTTTTTTAAGAAACACTCTGTCCTGGAGCTCAGATAAAGTTCCCATTTTCAAAAACTCCAAGGCATTGACTCTGCACTTACTCTGGTCCTTTAGATCACAAAAATTCTCATCTGCAGGCTTCGAAATAAAAAAATTCTTCAGCAAAATCGTTAATTTAATTTTTTTCTGTAGAAGAGACCATACAATAGAACCTTATGGCATACCAACTGAAATTTTACTCAAACGCCTCTGTTTAATAATCATAAGTTCATATAGTCGGCTCCATACTCTTGTTCAGTTCAATGAAGATAGAGCCCCGATGGGATATGTACAGACATATACAGAGGGTGGCCAAGCCATCAGCACGGTTTGAAAAAAAAAATATTTTTTTGCTACATACTTCCAGTTTAACCGAAATACATCAAACTGTTCAGCTGATTCGAAAAATTCTACTAATTTTAGATAAATTATGCTGCCCTGAAGTATTTATTGCAAGAACTCACTTTTTTCCCCTTGGAAATGGTGCCACCTCATCATAGGTTCACTGTAATTAATGTACTGTGACGAGGAAGCACTGAAGGTCAGAATAGCCAAATATCATACGAAAATTCGGAGTACCCTGTTAAGTTGGTTTTGAATGTATGAAAATCATGACCGAAACAGTATTGTGTTCAAATTGCTCAATATTCGTGTTATTCGGTAGGACATTGCTCTGGAAATTAAATTGTTCCACTGTTTTAACCTAAACAAGGTTCATATAAAGCATATCTAATCTAAATGGCTCAAATGAGGTGCATCATCTCTGGTTAAACACAAAATGACAGCGTACATTGTACTTCATTTTGCTAATAATAACTTTCAGGCCAGATCTCATGGTGAATAGTGCTGCACCCCGATTAAATCAGATCCTGCTCATGCCGTAACCACTTCCAGAAGCACAGCACTTACCATGTCGCTGTCCATTGTCTCAAGTGTCGCTAACATCATAGACTACGCCCAGAGCTGCGACAAAGCCTTTCCCATTTGTTTTATTCGAATATTCACCCATCACCCACACGCCACACCATTGCCCCGGGAGCCAAAAATTCGAAGACTAATTTTCCATTCTAACCGATTTCTTGTTCCCAATCAATTTTGTTTGTTCCTTCCTTGTCATATACACTACGCCAGTTAATTTACAAAGAGAATGAGAGTTAGAAGAACTAAAGGAGAGGTCGAAGAAAAGAAAAAAACAACCTCATTGCCCAGGGTATCGTTAACAGCATCATGTCAAATCGTTAAAATTTAACGACCCAAACATATAACACGAAGTTACCACCATCTCTACCACCACCACCACCATCACCACCAGCAACAACAACAACAGCCAAGCCCCCTAATTCAAAAAAAAAAAGGAAAACTCTCGCGGCTTGTTACTCCGATTTTCGTTTTCTTTTATTCTCCGCTAAATACCAGCTAAATACGAGTACACGAACAAATAAGAACCAGAGTAGAGAGAATGGATGAATGGGAGATGCAGATAAAGGGGCAACAACACAACCCAACAACACAACAAGATGACGAGCGTTGAGAGCTGTAAAGGGGGTTACATCTGCAGATTCAGTCCCCAGCTAACATCAACCCATGAGATACGACTAAAGCCCATGAAATCGATTTTTTTCGGAATCTTTCTCCACGGCTCAGGCGGCATCATCCAATCTATCGGATCGGACGCGCATCGGTTTAGGGAATCTTTTATGGTCACGACTTTTTAACGATTTACGTGTTGGCCCATTGTGACTTGGTTCTGGTCTTCATCGAGTCGATGGTTAGAGGAGCTGTATGTCGGCTTTTTTTTTTTTAAATTTGGATAGTGGATAGTGAATACGTCCTCCCGCTACTACTATTGTTCCATATCGGTTGTCCGTTTGGCCGCTGGGTCGGTTGGCTAGCGGGTGTGCGTCAGTCTGTGGATTCTTTTGGCCGGTTATTAATTAGTCAGTAACAAGGGGAGTCTTTTGTGGAGCTGATTACAGATACCATCGCGAAACTGGCAGAAGAGGGGTTCTATTGGACGATGGTGATTGTAAGTGAAGTTGCCGCAGTTGGATTAGGATTTCGGTACGGAGGTGTGGAATGTCAATGTACAACAGAAGAATGAAAATGAACTTGTTCTCGAGTATCTGTGGACAAAAGAGTTTTGTATGGCAGTTTTGTCATTCATTTGAGTTTCATGGTAAGCCTCATGGCTGTCAAAATATTTGGAAAATAACAAATGGGATTACGTAGGAGATGTGGAGGCTACTGGTGGGCTTTGAGGGATTTGCTAGGATGGTTTGGCATAAGAATTGCATGTCACGTAGTTAATCGAGGATAAGGTTGGAAGTTTTTTTTTTCTTTCTGATGGGAGAGTTATGAAATCCAGTTTAGCCAGAAATCCATGTTGTCTCAAGTTGTTAATAATTTTCCTGAGCATTTCTCAATTAGAGATTCAACAGAGGACTTCAAATGTGACAAATTTGGTATGCCTTTCCAAAGGGTTTAAATCGGATTTGAAGTTAACATTGCCATTCAGATATTGAGAAACTTTTGAGTGCCACCCGGATTCTTTTCGCGTCTTGCGGTCCTAGAAAGTTGAACACTAGGTTGTGAGGTTTGAGCGATGTTTTTTCGTTTCGTCAAGGCAAGTGGCATGCTAATGCTGACGCCCATCGAGGTGGATGGGACCGCTTTTCGAAAGAAACCGAAAAGTTCGGATAGCCCCAACGCAAAGCTAATATTGTAGATTTGAACAGAACGGCCCAGATGTGTATAACAGATGCCAGTAAGGAGTGCAAGACAAGTAAAAATAAAACGAACTCCAAGGTTGAAGAGCCCTATTAATCAGAGTCTTCTGTCTAACTAAACCTGGGTCAGATGGAGAAACATCCGATTTTCCTGATGTGAAGCCCAATCCTATATTTCAAGGGAATATACATTGATCACAGTCCGGTATAGGTCTCCATTGATTTTAATGCGAGTGAACAAATAAGATTCGATATTGCTTTCACAGTGGCATACTAACTTGGACCAAAGCCATTCAAAATGACTCAAGACTTTACTCCTTGTACAAGCTAATACATAACGAGTGTTTCAACAAGGGGTGTAGGCTTTGAAAGGCCTATTATTTTTCGGGTTGGCACATGATTTCATCTATAAATTTGGGAAATTTACCATTCGTTGAATTTTGTTACAAAAATTCACGTTCAATCGCGGTAACGATCCGAAAAATTCGTGTCAATTTTGCATGTAATCACGTGCTTTCCGAGACGTGTGCATGCAACATAATCAGTATAAAATGCGAAGACGCCAAAAGGAAAGTGTCGAAAACGACACAAATACCTCCATTTGTCACCGTTCCTAGGTACTTGAGCTCTCCACAGCCAAACTGCACCGAATTTTGGATATCCGAGTGCACCGTTCGCTCTCGGATTGGGTCCTGGAAAACATGCTTGCTGACATTGAATTTTGCAAGAAAATCGTCTTCTCGGACGAGGCGCATTTGCACATTGACCGGCTATGTTAATAAGCAAACTTACAGCATCTGGGGCACCGATTCAGAAGATGCCAATGCACCCAGAACAAGTAACTGTTTGGTGCGGTTTATGGACCGGAGGTTTCAGAGCCGTATTTCTTTGAAAACGAGAACAGAAGAGCCATTTCGGTCAATTGAGCGCGCTACCGTGACATGATAAATAATTTTCTATGGTCGCAGCTCGAGGATATGGATGCGGATGACATATCTTTTCAACAGGATAGTGCTAATTTCGCGTTTCGGAAACTCGTATTGGCCGCCAAGATCGTACATCTTAACACCATTAGACTTCCTTGTTTGGGTCTCTGTTAAAAGCAGAGTCTACAGGAACCATCCGCACACAATTCCAACTCCGAATGCTAACATTGAAGCCGCCCTTGCCGAGATAGAGCCCCAATTATGTAAAAGAGTGATTGAAAATTTCGAGAAATTGATGAGGATATACAATCAATCTGCAAGATATTGTGTTCCATAAATGATCCCCATGTGTCTACTTTATAAAGCAATAAACGTTTCAGAGATATCTTAACAATTGTTCGTTTTATTCAAAACACAAATGCCACACCTCTTGTTGAAACACCCTTTCACGAGACAGACAGCCTTTATTGCGGGAACTGATGACGAATCAATAATCAATTTGTATTCGTATCTTTTTCCACCCTTTTCCTTTACAACGGTGATATTTTCTGACGTACATTCAATAGCCATCCTTTTATGGTACGGAACCGTAACTGTCAATTCCTTGAAACCGTGCAACGAGCGAATATTGACGGATAGATTGCAGTTTAGAATATGAAGGATCACCATTTTACAGTGTTACGTACTGACGACAGATTCGACTTACGATATCCACGACAAGTCCTTGAGTCAATTAGGTGATGCCTTCAATCTTACTCTTAGCGGTGACAACATAATCATGTTGAGCGATATCAACTCCAATGTAGGGCGAGTAGTTTATCAATTTCTACACTGCCAATCGGTTGGTTATTGATGGCATATTGCTTGAACACCGGACTTGGCCCGAAGCAGCTGGCTTTCCTTTATGAGGCAGCGAGCTTCGACCTAGGTAAAGCGCTTTTCGATGTCCGAGACTGGTGGGGAGCCGATATTGATATTTAACGCGATCTTGTCTTATGGTAGTACATCTTTATATAGCACCAACTGCTACAAAGTGGCAGGTATTATGCCGACAGATTTTGGAATCGTGCATCGACAATACACCCTAAGAGTAAAAGCAATTATAAGATCTAATCTTACAACTGTGCATGGCCATTTGAGATCAATGAAAAATATTTTCGCAGCCGAAAGATGGTGATATATCGGTAGAAAGCAGGGAAACCACATCATATGGTTTTCAGTAGACTCCTGCAGACAGATCGAGGAGGATTTTGCCTTCAAAGTTCAAGTTAGTGCAGTCTGAGCAGTAAGAAGTTAAAGTACATTAATTAAAGATCTCCTTTTTTTTAACAAAAAAGAACTTAACACTCAGGAGGGTATGACTACTCTTAAAATGCCGGAGCACGTGTTAAGTTTTTCGGAAAATTGGACAGAGAGAAAGAGAAAGATATTTGGGCTCAGTGGCTATTTAACTCCATATGGGTGGCATACAACATTTAATGGGGAGACTAGTGTAAATTGACTTGGTATTGATTTAGGCAACCATTCACCTCACGTGATTTCAGTTGCCAGAAAAAATGTCTTTCGTTCACGGCTGGTATTGAACCCCGAACCGTCCGAATGGGAAGTCAATACACTACCGCTTGAGCCACGGCCACCTACTATAATGAACTCTTGAACCCTGGAATGAACTTTTAACGCCGAATAAGGTTGGGCTCGTTAGAGTATCAAGACTTTTCGGGAAGTTACACGCCATAAGCTTGTGATTTTTCACGCGATCCAAAAACTTATAGAAATGTCCAAAATTAGAAAACACTTACAGTACTACCTATATCTGAGACACTGCGATATTACGCGAGAGTGTTATATTGTGATGCACAAGAATGTCTTCGATTTCCAATATGTTTCTGTAATGTGCCATAAAAGTCACAGCGAAGAATTTAGGAAAGTTAGTAAAGGCCCTGGTATAACTGTGTCAAGAGTGTAGGCCCAGTCTTTCTTTCATCAATGTCTTGTCATGACGAAAAAGTTTTGAAGCCGAAACTTAACCTGTGGAATCCTTAATGCATTGGTAAATTCCTTTTCATTCCTTGTTCATAATGTCGGCTATATTTTGGATATCATGATATCTTTTACAATTCTTGCATGCAAGACTATCCCAAAAAAGCAAAACTTTTTCCATTCGAATGTAAGTTCTTCGCTATAGTTCGGTACACAATCTGACTCTTCCCGTAAGCCAGATATGAAGTGGTATTTGGTGTTTGAAAGCGTTATATCTTGAAAGTCTAGGCTACTCAGTTTCAACCTGCGATCCATGATAGAAGATCTGCAAATGGATCGCTCTTACATCGATTTTAAGGTGATTTCTTCAAAACATCTGAAAACATCTTCTGTGAGAGGACTTGTATCCATTGTTAAGGGGTGCTATCAGGTTGGAAGTTTCTCTCTAATGTATTGGATTTCATGACTATTTACAAATTATGTCATGGACCATTTATCCCGGTAATCATGGAACTAACAACTTGGAAATTCAGTGGATTAGATTAGATTAAATTAAGCGGGAAGGTGAGACTATCCTTATCACTGCGACCAGGTTGTAATTATTGTGATTTCCTCAACTTAAAGCTCACTCATGATGCCTGAAATTTGAATAAACTTGGTTATATCTTTGAGTGAGCTGGCAAGGATATCTTCTACCTCAAGGTGTGGCTTACCTGCTTAAGCGGTTACAGTTGCAAAGGATGTGCTCTTCATCCTTGTTGCACATGCGACAGTTGTTGTCTTGTACTATTCGCATAGTCATAAGGTGTTTTTAGACTGTGCAGTGACCCATTCGGAATCCGGTTATTGCGTGCATCTGACCCCTAGAAAGATGAAGGAGTTGTTTTGTTATTTTGAGGGAAGGGGTTGATAAAAAGTTGTTGCCTTCCCTCTTACCTTCAGTTTCCGTCCAGTAACGGAATGCCTTTGTTTTTAGCCAGTCATTTATATAGATTGGTCGTGGCAACATGAATGTTGAGGCCGAACCTTTTCTGGCCAATTCGTCTGCTCTTTCATTACCATCATAACCACTGTGACCTGGTACCCAGATTAAGTGGACTCTATTGGTGCTGACTAGTATTTTGAGAAGTATAATGCAGTCCCAGACATTTTTTGAGGTTATCTCAAAATCGTTGATAGCAGAAAGGGCCGTTTGGCTGTCAGGGAGAATATAAATGTTCCTGTTGGTTATAGATTTATTTATAGTCTCTAGAGATGCTACTGTCTATACTTACGTACAGTGCTCCAAGTGCTTCGTCTGTTTCGGTGTACCACACCAGTGAATCTTTTTTAAACAGGGATTTATTCTGTTCCCAATTCTGTCGATTGGGATAAGTAGCCTTGAAGTTGTACTTCTTCAAACAGTTGTCTGTAAGAGTAGTTTCTAGTAGCTTATTTCACCCGAGTTCAAGTAAAAGCTCTGTATGAACTATTTTGGAGCTATTAACATCCACTGAGATATGTATAAATCCAGTGGATAGATCTTTTTGGCAATATTTGTCCTGAGGCACGGGGACTTTAAAGCAACTGGAGATCAAATTGAAATGTGTACTCGTTTTGTATGGAGGCGGTCAGAATTCAACTTCATTAAAATGACAAGAAACTGGTGTCCCTTGCGATTGCCAAGTCTTCCTGATATGGTTGCTCTGCTCTAGGTAAAATATATAATTGTTTGTAATACTCGTAGTTTGGCAATTTTTTTCTAAACAATGAAGAATGGCTAATATTTCCGACTGAAGAACGTTAACAAAACAACATATCTAGGCATCGGCTCCAGAGTCAATATTGATCGTCATAGCGTGATTAAGGACTCAAATAAATTAAGAATAGGATAGTGGACTGTTAAAAAAAAAAAACATTGTTGAGGCGTTAAAGAGAATCGAGTCCAGGTAATATCGTTGCATAAGTGCGGAAAGAGTTCTGGCACTCTTATACACTCGGAATATCGAGAATATTCGTTTATCGGGCTTTTGCTTGCTTTGGAGAATTGTCTGGAGTAGAGGACAGGCCAAGAAGTGGTCGCCCGTACGAATGTGATAGTAAAGACAGTGCGTGAACGAATTCGGAGAAACCCCCTTAGGAAACAGAAGATCATGTCCAAGGAATTGGATATATCAACCAGATCCATGTCCAGTCTGATTCGGGATGATCTGCATATGAAAGCCTATCGTCGGGTCACGGGTCATCTTCTAACTTCTCAAATAAAAAATATTAGGCTGGAAAGATGCAAGCGACTTTTGCAGTGGCACGCGCCCATGAGAAAATTTTGATCGTGGCAAAAGTTTTCAAAAAACAAAATGACAAAATGTATGCCAATTCATCGAAGGAGGCTTCAACGTGGACATCATCCCTCTTCCGTAATGGTTTGATGGGGGGTCTTTCACAATAGTGTCACATCCCTCCATTTCTGTGAAAACGTCGTAAAAACTGGTGCAAAGGCTTTCCAAGAAGATGTGCTAAAGGGTGTTCTGAAGGGTTTCACCAATACCCTTTTCAATGGATACAGATGGATCTTCCAAAAGGACTCTGCTCCAGCGCACAAACCCAAAACCATGCAGGAGTGGTTCAGAGTCAATATTCCTGGCTTTATAGCAGCAGAAGATTGGCCGTCGGGGAGTCCAGATCTGAATCCACTGGATTATAGTTTGTGGTCAGAATTGGAGAATATGGCCTGCAAGACTCCCCACAGAAATTTGGAAAGCCTTAAAACAGCATTAATGAGAGCCGCATCCACGTGGGGACTTGTGTGGCATTAGCCTAGAACTTCTTAAAGTAGTGTGAGGCACTTGATGGGAAAAAGCTCATACGTCTTTCACGATTGCATACGTTCAATTTCGAACTACCTTCCAGTAGTTCTTGGCATCTGAGACGTTCATATCGTGATGGCAATCAACTAGTGTTCCATCGATAGGGTGGTAATATTGATGGGAGAGCCCTAATGAAGTAGAGTAGGCTTCGGTGAATTCAACCGAGTTCATTAACCCATTGAAATGTTAGCCTAAGCTAACTTAGTTACGAGTATTTAGAAAGGAAAACCTTGTGAAGAATTGAGGAGTTTTCAGGAAAAGAATGATGAACGCCGCCCCTGAGCGAACAGAACAATGTTCGTCACAAAATGATGCTGAATGTTGGCAGATAAAAATTAATATCTGCCATCTAGACAGACAACTTTGACACTCCTTTCCTTTGGCATTGTTCAATACGGAATTTTGTTTAAAATCACCATAAACATTTAAAGCTTCCAAATAATCCATAAATTTTGCACTAAGCATCAGTTATGATGCCATTTACTGTATAAAACTAAAACCAACAAGGACCATGTTGACTACATCTAAACCAACATCGTATTCCAATCCGTTCAACAACAACGCCGTCTTCCAATTATCACTGAGTAAACAAAACTAAGAAAGAAAAAAAAAAAAACCCCCAAAGCAATTGCTGATTTTATCAGTGGCAGCCACATTACGAAATCGGATCAAATGCCTCCACACACTACGACAAGACCTCGGAAATCTGCTTATGCATGCATACGACTACATTACGGATGCAGATACATACAGAGTCACATAAATTACACCGTCATTAATACCGGCAGTGACACAAAATGTAAACACAACACTGAACCTTCTTCCTACCCTGTCATCGTTCAAGGTTTACGGTATTCACTATTTAGTTACCCCGATCCGAAGGGACCCCGACCCCGACTTATCGAACACCTCTGACTTAATTTGCTCATAAATTAGTTATCGTGATTGCAAACAACAAAGTTTACATACACTAAGCACTACAGATGGATCTGGGTGAGTTTGTACGAGTATCTAAAGAAAAAGGCAAACCTAACCAAAAAAAAAAAAAAAAAAAAATATTCCCACTTGGTTGGTCATAGGCAAAGGCAACGATACCATCATTAAGTGTGTGCTAAGTCCATGATCGTAAGTCGACATCCATTCCGATTATGGTGAATTGCCTAAAAAATCATTGTTTGTGCGGATTTAACGGATAAACCAATGGGTACAGAGAAATTCGATTCCAAAATAAACACACCCAACGCATACATCTATTGTAGCACCGGAACAAATCGAAGGACATCCCAGACCAACGGAAAATGATGGCGGTTTTTGGTAGTTGTATAACTGTATCTATTGTCCTATAATTGCAATGGTTTTCTGGTAAATTTCACAGCTCACACAATTTCTCTTCCAAGAAAGGACACCCAAAACCCGGTCCAGTTTCAATTCAACTCAACCCGACTCTCTAAGAATATTGTGACATTTGTTTCCCTGCTGTTCCCCGATGTGTGTGGCCTTGATTTTCAGGACGTATCTCTACGAAGATACATCGAAGATACGTGAAAGATACAATGTAGATAGATACATTTTCGTACTTTCCATCTTTACCTCCTCCTGTGCGAGACAAGTCACTTTTATCATGAGTATTGTTACTATTTAGCTGGTTAGGTACGAGTACACAGATACTATGTATGTAGGTAGATATGTAGTTGTTTTTTTTTGCTGGTCCTCTTCTATTTAGTCCTGGTATTGTCCTTTTTTATCTTTTCAATTTAATTTTATTGCTGGTACCATGAATATAAATATTTGGACAATGTCAAGGAGTGTTCTCCTTCTTAAGAATTTTTTTTTGTTGTTCGACTCTTTTACACATGTCTACTTAGATTATGTCTCAATCCGAGATATAGGGCGAACCAAGTGAAAAACGCAGCAAGGATTCTTGGGGAGAAGATAACCGAAATTGAATTAGGGATACACGCCATGCTCGTGCACCTATCCTGTCTGTACACACGATCGAACAGGAGAAGACGAAGAAGAAGAACGATATGCCTACGAGTATCTGCGGCAGGTTGCGTAATTTGTTTCAAGGGTGAAAGGACGTCAAGGACGCAAAATTATATCCCATGGACTTTGTTTTTTTTTTTTTTGGACTTCTGCAGTGCTGTGTTTTTTTGTTTTTTTTTTGAGTAAGAAGAAAAATTAGACTTGCCTTGAAGAGTGGGAAATTATAGAGATCCTAGGTCCTACGGAAATCAAGTTTGTTTTTTGAGAAAACAAATTTTCTTCTTTCTTCCTCCTCGATGCGGGGGCACACGAAACGAACGAAACGAATATGTTAAGAGGGTCGGCCTCTTCAAGGGTGGAGAACCTTGATTTTGGCTTGGTTTTGTGTTGGATGTTGGATGTTGTCGTTGTCGTGTGCTTATGTGTACCTAGGGATGATTAAAATTGGGTTATTTTGTTTACTCTCAATCTATTATGTGTCACAGCTTCACAAGGAGACAGGGATTATGTATCATATGGGGGGTGTATTTGTGTGTGGGTTTGCCTTTTTTAAATGAATTATTCGATAAAATGGGTGGTGGGCGGTAATATTGAGCTGACTTTGAAACGCCTGTTAGACGGAGATGGTAAGTGTGCCTCTTGGGAAATTGATTGGGTTTTTGTTCTCTCAATTTGTTACTTGGTTTGGTTTCGTTCTTCCTTTTTTGAATTTTTGTTTTCGAAGGACGAAAGGATGACATTGGTTTTTTTTTTTTTTTTTTCTACTCTCAAAAACACAGGACGTACGAGATTTGCGATGTTTTTTGATCTAATGAAGTTTCAATTTGATGATGAGATAAGGGAATTGACAAATTAGGATGCACAGAGGATATAGGATAGATAATTGAGATTTTTTGTTAGGTTGGACAAATTAGATGATGCCACAAGTATGAGAAGAGGGAAATCCTTTGATAAATGTGCTATGAGGTTGAAATGGTTTCAGGAGTTAACGATGGATTTAAGTGCGTTAAAAACGTACAACTGTATGTACTTGTTTTTCAAAACAAGAGTGCCACCGGGTTGGATGCAGTTGCCTGTACTTTTTTTTATCAACAAACTGTTTCAAACTGTTTGTTGGATATGTCATTATTCTTGCATCTTTTCAACCAGCACGGAATATCACGAGCCGAGATCCTTTGTGTTGCATTTGTCACATTTTTCACATTTAGCCAGATGGCCAGTGGTTTGTACACCACTTATCCCTTTAATGTGTTTTCTCATTGAGGAGAGCGAAAACTTTTAAGGGTTTCATAAAAAAGACGAATCATAAAAGGCTGAGAAGTGTTGACTATGTGAACGGTCCTAATGCAGATAATTGTTTTAAGATGTTCTGATTCATCGGTGATTCATCGGTGCATTGCCAGTTATTCTAGTTGACAGGGTTACCTGGCTTCCAAAGCCCATTTCTATTGCGCCCACTATCGGTGACATCATCAACTTTCTGAAAATGTCTAATCTCACTTCTGAAGTATCAAGACGTCCACAATCTACAATGCATCTGGAGTCGTCTTCGTTATCAGGGCACTCTCTGACATCATAAGGCCATAAAGACATTTTAAGAAGAACATAGGGTAAAGAAGAACACGGCCTTACATTCTGCCCGAAGAAGTTCATCAGCTTGACCTATCAACTTCGAAGCCTGATTACTTTACAGTCTGGGTTGAATCTGGGTTTTAACGCACAGTTCTCACTTTTTTAGCGTGATTTTGTCTCCGGTTGTATATGTGGCGACCACACATACACACACACACAAACAGATAAACAAACGAGACAACTGCCCAGTAGTGTTAGAGGTACAGTCAGTCGAACCACGTACGCCGTCAAGTGATCATCGCTGCAAATCCCCTTGGCCTTCTGCCCTTTTTGATATATAAGTATCCCATATGCATACGATCAACATAAAAAATAAATTGTTTAATATCAAGTAGTAGAAAGTGTTCGCATTTTTTCATTTCAACGGGCACACATCCACTACAATTGGTGACCCCGAAGTTTTAAGTTTTACGCGCTCTCAATAATTGATTTTTGCTACACATAAAATTTGTTTGTCTTTGACGTACGATGCCTGACTCAACGGTTCAATCGGGTGACAGCATGTTTCATGATATTGCTAATCAGACCACTCGACGTTTACCGTTTGACATTAAAGCGCCCCCGGTCAGCGCCAAAAGACCAGCTCTGTGGTTTGCCAATTGGAGGCACAATTTACCAATTGCGACATCATCGAACAACGTGATAAATTTTACCGCACGATACCTTTAATCGACACGCGCTCTGCAGCAGAGGTAGAAGATATGATCATCAATCCACCAGAAAACACCTCGTATCAAACACTGCAAACAATGCACACTGATTTCTCGTTTCTCAAAATCCAAGAAAGCAAGGATCATTCAGCTTTTGGATAAAGAAAATCTGGGAGATCGCACTTTCAACCGCGGCTTTCAACCTTGGAGACGCCATGTGTCGACACAATCCAAGCATGTATCGAACAGCCGTTTGCAGCACTTCTCCAAGCGTTTCTTGCAATAACACAACCAGGCGCAGCCAAGAGGAAGAATAAATATTCCACCGTTCATCACATAAAAAACAACAAAAGGACCTCCAATCTCTTGCAAGGCACGTCGTCTCGCTCCAGATCGTCTTAAGATTGCCAAATCCGAATTCGATAAGATGCTCCAACTCGGCATTGCACGTCGTTCAGACACCTCGTGGTCCTCTCCTCTGCACCTAGCCCCAAAAAAGTCCGCAGAATGGCGTCCTTGCGGGGATTGCAGGACCCTCAACGACCAAACAATTCCAGATGCATACCCCGTCCGCTGCCTACAGGATTTTTCAGCAGACCTTAATGGAAAGCGGGTATTTTCCACCATCGACCTAATTAAAGCATTCAACCAGATTCCCGTCGCCCCTTCCGACATCAAAAAGCCGGCCATCATCACGCCATTTGGCCTTTTTGATTTCCCTTTTATGACGTTTGGCCTGCGCAACGCCGCGCAAACGATTCAGAGGTTCATCGACGAGGTGACCCGGAATCTTTCCTTTGTATTCCCATATATGGACGACCTGCTAGTAGCATCGGAAAATGAGGTGGAGCATATCGAGCATCTTCGCGTCTTATTTCAACGACTACAGGACGCTGGAGTTGTGATAAACGTGGCAAAATCAGTCTTTGGAAAAAATGAAGTGAAATTTTTAGGACATCTCGTGTCGACTAATGGGGTTTTCCCACTCGCGGAAAAAGTAAAAGCCATCTTGGATTTTCCTACGCCTGTTAACGTGAAGAAACTCCGCGCTTTTATTGGCACCATACATTTTTACAGGAAATTTATCAAGAACGCAGCTAAGATACTCGGGCCACTCAACAATCAGCTTAAAGGCCCAAATATCAAAAATCTTCAACCCATCGAGTGGACGCCTACGTTGGAGAAATCATTCAAGGACAGCAAAAACGCTCTTGCAACGGTCACACTGCTAGCTCACCCGAACGTCAACTCGCAGTGGGCCATCTTCATAGACGCCTCGGAGCAAGCTATCGGAGCAGTACTCCAGCAACGCTGTCTCGGTGCTTGGCAACCTCTTGCATTTTTTAGCCAAAAGCTATCACCTTCGGGCCAAAAACATTCAACCTACGACAGGGAACTCAACGCAGTTTACGAAGCTGTTCGTTACTTTCGCCACATATTTGAAGGCCGACATGTGCTTATTTATACTGATCATAAGCCACTTGTCCACGCATTTAAACAACGACCGGAGTGAGCTTCTCCCTGGCAATTTAGAAGGTTAGGTTTCATCGGACAATTCAGCACCGATATCAGACATGTTTCTGGCTCCGAGAACACTGTCGCCGATACACTCTCACGGGTCGATGCTATCGAGCCAGCAGTATCACCAAGTGAAATAGCTCAAGCGCAAATTAATGACACCGAACTTCAAGACGTCCTCACAAAATTGCACTCTAGCGTTCAACTTTATCATATAAAACTGGACACCTCTGATGTCGAAATCTACAGCGACATTTCCACTGGTGTATACCGCGACCATATGTGCCTCTCTGTCTTCGAAAAAGAGTTTTTCATTCTCTACACTCGCTGGCTCACCCTGGTCAACGCGCCTCGAGGAAACTCATCGCCCAGCGTTTTTTCTGGCCTTCTATGAACAAGGACTGTTCAAAGTGGGTCAAGTGCTGTATACCGTGCCAAGCGAGCAAAACAACGAGGCACATAACGCCGCCCATTGCGAATTTCCAGCCACCTTCAAAGCGCTTCGAGCACATCCATATTGACCTCGTCAGCCTCATTCCATCCAAAGGATTCAATCAGTGTCTCACGATCATCGACCGATTCACACGTTTTCCTGAAGCTATCCCTCTTCCAAATGGATCAGCTGAAACTGTAGCTGAAGCCCTACTTTTATCCTGGATCGCACGATTCGGTGTTCCACTGCGGATTACCTCGGACTTATTAAGAAAGTTTGAATCTGACCTGTTTAAATGCCTAACTACACTGCTTGGCTGTAAACATCTTCGAACGACGCCCTATCACCCGCAGCCAAATGGATTGGTCGAGCGCTTCCACCGACAATTTAAAGCAGCACTCTTATGCAACGGTGATACTTGGCCTTCAGCTCTTCCTATAGTGCTCCTCGGACTTCGAGCAGCATTCAAGGAGGATCTTCAAGCAACGCCTGCTGAGCTTGTCCTTGGTGAAACAATTCGTTTACCAGGAGAATTTCTGCGTCCATCAAGCTTAAACACTTCTGCTCCAGTGTTAGTGCAAATCCTGCAAACGCATTTCAATAACCTAGCACCTCAAGAAATGTCTCGCCATGGAAAGCGCTCCACATTCATTTTTAAAAACCTCCGGAACACTTCACATGTTTTCGTTCGTCATGATCACATACGTCAGTCATTCGCTACGCCATACGATGGACCATATAAAGTCAGTCAGAGGTAAAAGCACAACGATCTCAATCGATAGGCTGAAACCGGCATACAGTCAGTCGAACCACGTACGCCGTCAAGTGAGCATCGCTGCAAATCCCCTTGGCCTTCTGCCCTTTTTGATATACGAGTATATCCCATATGAATACGATCAACATAAAGAATAAATTGTTTAATATCAAGTAGTAGAAAGTGTTCGCATTTTTTCATTTCAACGGGCACACATCCACTACATATACACCAAACTGGCTGAGGTCCCCATTGGAGGGCGTCACCTAAGGTGAGGTCTTCCTTTTACAGCGTTGTCCGTCCGGAATGGATACAATGACATTCCCTTTCGGCGCAATGGTGTTCATTTGCTCAAAATTGCGTAGTCGATGAATACTAGCTTAGGTGAGTGCTGTTTTGTGTATTTTCAGCGGAGTTCAGGTAGACCCAATCTTTTGTGCTATCGGAGCCATTGGTGTTGGGTGTCCTTTCTGTCGAAGGCGATTATTGAAATATTGGTCCTCTATTGATCTGTGAGTTCACGCAATTCCTTCAAGTATGATGATGAAGAACTCACATGACGGTGCGTAACGTTCCTGAAATCTTTTTTTCGAATTCAAATGCCTGGGTCTTTTCATAACCGGCTTATTTAGAGACGGACAAGTTTTTCAGTGGTTCCATGTGCCAAATAGCTCGTCTCTATAAATGCTGTCACTTAATGATAGTAAGTATCGAAGGTTCTGGTGCTTTCTTTTTCCGACATCTGAATTAGGGTGAATATCTGATCGATGGTGGACTTAGCCGTCTTGAACATGGTAAATAACATCTTGTTTGCGAGGCTAAGAAGACTGTATTCTCGAAAGTTGGCGCAAACGACGCTAAAATTCAATTTGCTGGACAAACCTTAATCCGACCATTTTTACAGATGATTCCTTAACAGCTCAACCCTAGTTGCTCAACTCAACTTCCTGCAGCCTTATTGGTGTTAAGTGGATATCACTATCCATAACCCTTCTTGGTCGGATTGTACGAAGTTATCGTTGAAAAACGACCACCTTGAATTGTTCCTTTTATCTGACAGTGGAATGGTTGTTGTCTAAGACGTTTAACAGTCTGCAGGAGGAGTACTTATAGATTTTCCGCACCGACTGGGACTGTAATAGCGCGTTGCTCCCCATGTCTCTGAATGCTTCTGTTTAATATTTATTTGTGTCCTTGGTAAGTTCTTTTCACTTTTTTGTATAAATTTCGAACATGGACTCAATTGAGAGTTTCTCTGCTTTTCTCTTTTTCGTTTTGAGAGGTCCATGATCCTCATAGAGTTCATGGGCACCTCTCCTCCTTGTACATATACCTCTTATTCTGCATGTGCTTGCCAACACTCTTCTCCAAAATAGGTCATGAAAACTAGCACATCAGATACGACGACGGTTCTAATGTCTTACTGACAACGTTACCACTGGTCTTTTGCGCTTAATGCTGGGAGCATAGTTCTTCTCAAAAGGTATTGGGAGACTTTGTGGTCTGCTGCTAGGCATAAAATTGGAAAGCAACCAAAGGTGTAAGTGCTGAAAGCCACATTTTCTTGACGACTCCCGTCAAAATTAATACATTGGTCCAACTGATACTGATTCTCGTAGGCGAAATTACCACTTTTTCGTTTTCGAACAGAACCGACGAAAAGGATGTGCGTATAAAACTGGTGCTAAAAGTGGAGGATTGCCTATAAAGGAGTCAGCGTCTTTTTGTTAGCTCACTGAATCGCAAATGCTGGGAATGGCATCAGGTTCAACGACATAGTATACAAAGACTCTTGTGATTAACTGCGGAAGCGGCCTCACCAGAGAATGTTTGCATCCAATCACAGAGCAGCGTTCTAGAAAAGCATCGTACATACTTTGTTGCCTTTTCAGAAAACAAAAAAAAAATAAAGTGAGAACAAGGAAATGAAAATGAGAAGCCTCGAAACGAACTGCTCATGGTCGTATAGTTACAGAGTTGCAGCAAATAACAAAGAACTTTTGTTATTAATAAATTAAAAAAGAAAAGGTCCATCCACGCAACAATGTGGAATGTCAGCAACTACGAACATGAGACAGCACTGAAATTTCTATTTAAGTTAGGCAATACAAGGTCACTCCAATCACACACTATTGGTCCTTGACAAACTGTCAAAGTCGAACAGAAAACTTTCCAATTTTCTGCAAAGTTTCTCATCCATTCACTGACTATATTTTGGCTGAAGTGTAGTATGGCAGAACCACTTAATGTCGCGTAGTGCGAATACACTTCTTATTATTGTCGCAATCGCAATCATACAATCATCATCGACACCTACCAGACACTACCATACTCTGGGGAACCAGTCTTACCATAAAGACTTACGTCTATCAAATGTCATGCTGGCGAATCCATCAAGCATATTGACAACATCTTCCACTATTTCCCAATAATGCACCCCAATAGTGTAAGGTTTAACCACTTAAAGGCACGTAGACGTCTTTCTAAAAAGCCACACGTCACTTTACCCATTCACCTCGCCGTTTACGCACTCAAGCCTGGTTGGGCCTCACATTCAAGTGAAGTGCTTGGCTGAAGATTTAATTGCAAAATCAATCAGCAAACGCGGGGCAGACTAGAAAAAAAAAACAACAACAAAATAGGAAAGAAGAAAAACAGCCAACGCAACTATACAACTTAAGTTTGACAGACGTCAAGCTTCTTGAAGTTCACACACATCAGCCAACGGATACAGATAAATGTGGTTATGGCCATGATATTCGTGTTGCAGTGAAAAAGCAGAGTTTTGTTGCTTTCATCTCACTCGTCTGAGCTGCACCATGGTATGGATATGGCTGGCCTGGAGTAGTTTTAAACTCTTCATAGAAATCTCGCAGCCAAATTGATTCAGCATTTGCTACTGCTTGGTCGCTTTTCTTTCTCGTCACATCGTCAAGGCTTGGGAGTCGTCGGGAGTTGGTTTTCAGGAGTAGGGAGCTAGGAGTCAAGAGTTTGGAGTTGGAACTTGACTTGTGCATTCACCTCGGATTTGCATGCGGTACGTTATGATGCACCTCTTAGCACAGGTTTCTGTTTTTTTTTTTTGTTTTTTGTTTAGAGTCCCAACTCATGCGTCCTTTTGAGTAAATATTATGCGCTACCAGAGCTCTGCATTCAATTGTAGCATCGGATACTGCCTCCAGCAATCGCCAGGAAAAGCAGCGTCCAATGGTGAATCAAGTCATTGTGACCGCGCGACGATGACGAGTTGGAAGAGGATTTCACAATTTTTAGATACTTAGATACGGTACGGAAAAAATGTTTATTTTTGCCTATCACTGTGTAACGTATGTCGTCTCTGAATCTCATGGAGTGCCAGCACTAGCACATGTAGGTTTCAGTTGGAGACGTATTTGGTGGATGTATAGTATGTACGAGTATAGCATGGTGGCATGGTGATGCCATGTTTGTCCAGTCGTCCCATTATGAGTGCAATCAATCTAGATTCCTTCTACGAGATAAGAACACAAAATATATGCGCACATAAAGTTATTTCCTATTTGGGCATGGTCACTGGCACTGGGCATGGCATGGTTATGGTTATGGTTATGGTTATGGAGGTCTTCCTTCTTTGCATCCATAGAAGCTGGACAGAGATTGTTGCATGACGCGATGGCTTTGCCTATGTCGTTTGGTTTGTTTTTTTATTTTATTTTTGAATTGCAAATATAAAATACGTACCGGTCGACTGGAGTCCAAGTGGCAGTTCAAAATCATAGATCTCGAAAGAGTCTACTTTATGTGAGTGCATGTATGGCTTCCAGGAAAAGGACTGCACATCGTCAGGGTAAATAGGAAAATATTTCACCTTTTCCACTTGGAGTGGTTCAATTATTTCAAATTGATAGTTAGCCATCGGAGGACGGTAACTAAATGGCTATTGGGACAAACATGCTACACGAGGCTTTCCATACCAGTTTAAATTACTCTATTGATGTTGAGGCTGAATGTGATGAGTAGCTTGGCTAAATGGTACATACTCGTATATGCAAATTGTTCTGGGAATTAAGGAAGCCGGTTTGTGTAAGTGTTTTTTATGGCCTAGAGAGCACTTTCACGGAGTATGAATTATAATTGGAGCTGTCACCTCGAAGAATTCATTCTAAACTGATTCATATTCACTAAAGAGTAGGGGCCCAAGAATGGACCCTTGTGGTAATACAAGAACGGTATTGTCAATTGTATCTTTAGTCTTCTAGCACCAGTGTCTCTTGTTCTCTTCTCGTTGTCACACGTATCCGGGTTTGATGTTAAGATTTGCTGTATCGTCGATTTTTCAGGCCGAAGCTGACGCTAATAATTCCGCATCAGTTCATTGACATACACGGGAGTCTTTCTTTAAGTGCGACCAAAATACAAGTTATGGTCAAGCCATATTTTTCAAATTACTCGTAGTTACTGCGTTTACTCTGCCAAATCAAATTCAGGAGCGCCCTGGATCTTAGCCTGTAATGAATTTACTATAGCTTCGGCTGTATTAACTTCATTCCGGTTCGAAAAGCTTAGCGATGGATTGGCGCCTTGGTTAAGACCGCCGAATTGCCTGTCGGTGGAGTATTGATTTTACAAATTTTATGGCTTATTGGCAGTGCTCCCTGTCGTCTTTTGTACTTGTTGTTGCTGCTAAGGAACTAAATGAAAACTGAGGAAAACCAGGTCAGTGCACTTGCGAACGTTTAAGATGTGACTTTGAACAGTGTGAACCATTGCAATGCGTAGTATAGGTACTAAATAAAAAAAAATGATTTTGAGTGATGGAAATCTTTATTTGGATCTTGACAATTGTTTCTGTTAAGTGGAAAAGATGATATCCGGCAAGTGGCTGCCGCCGGTGTTGATACACATTTGTGCCCGTTTTATCGCATTTGCCATGACTTTCCGCAAGATTTCCGGTGATAACTGTTCGCATTCCTGTCAGATATTCTCCTTGTTGGCATAGTCTGAGGCTTGTTGGCATAGAAGTCTGGGATGGTTAAATGGGGCGACTTTGCTGGCCATGTCAAATCGCCAAAACGGGAGATTACGCTACCAGGAAACGCTTCCTTCACAATATCCATTGTGGCTCGTGCTGTGTGTGCGGTTGCACCGTCTTGTTGAAACCACGTGTTCACCAAGCCCCGCTCATCCAATTTGGCAAGCAAGAAGTCGTTTATCATCACCCTGTAGCGTTCGCCAGTAATAGTGACCATATTGCCGATGGCGTCCTCAAAAAAATACGGCCCAATCACTGCTTCCGCGCGAACGCCGCACCCCACAGTAACTTTGAGTGGATGTAATGGCTCTTCGTGCATCACACGCGGATTTTCAGTGCCCCAGAAACGAAGATTTTGCTTATTGGCGTAACTGCTTAAGTGGAAATGCGCCTCGTCGCTAAAGATGATTTTCGACACAAAATCGTCCTCTTCGTTGTTGAGATTGAGGATGGGTTTACAGTAATTCATACGCGACTGACGGTCAGGAGGCACTGACTGATGCACTGTTTGCACTTTGTACGGAAACATGTGTAAGCCTTTCACTAAAACTCGCTGTAGGGTCCGTCTGGTGATGTCCAATTGCGTGGCCCGTCATCTGTTTGATGTTTCTTGTTTCCCAGCAACATCGGCAGCCGCAATATTTTCGGCCGAACGAGCAGTCCGGTGGCGGCCATGCCCTCCACTCTGTTCGAGTCGAGTAGCTAAGCGCCGGAATGCTTGCCCAGTCGGCACGACATGATTTGGAAATCGACGTCGAAATTCACGCTGCGCTAACACCACTGACCGATTATTGGTCAAAAACATCGACACAATTATTCCACGCTCTTGCTTGCTCCATTACTTGTCTGTTTGTATGCTGCAGCTGTCTAGTTCACAAATGTCAAATATGATTGACGTACGACGACATTTGCAAAAATTATACCATCTTCCGAAAGGGTGATTAATTTTACGCCACCTTGTAGTAGGATCTCCGATTTTTGCCAACTCCGAAGGAAGCGGGGGATTATTTTCATAGGCAGAAAATTTCACTTTTGAAGTTTACAATCAGTTCGCGGAGCAATAGTGACGTCAAAAACATTTTTGTTTGTATTTTGGTGTATTGCTTGAGAATTGAGCCCAGATCTCTGACGTATGTAGTTGCCATGAAATTACAATATATCCATTCCGTAGCGCCTAAGTACCTTATTTGTTGACTGCCATTTTTTCAAGCAGCTTACTGCTTCTTTGGGGTACCACACGATTGGTTGATGATGCCTGTAAAGAGCTCGTCTCTAAGGAGTGATAAACACCCAATCATGAGCTAACTGCAGGCAGTCTTTTTTTAAGAACTATGTACTTAGGATTGGATAAACTTATGCTAATCCTCACTGATTCATTCAACTGTTCAATGCCTTTCGGGGCGATTCGTTGTATAAATATGAAGTACCCCAAGGCAGTACTCGCATCTGAGCAACAACACTTTTTCATTCAATCACTTGTGAATTAAACTTTGTGAGCACAGAGCGTTTGGTTGGTTTAAATGTTGATGAAATCCCAATAGCACTTGTGTTGACCTTATGATTCCATCGAATATCATATTTCCAGAACCAATTTCATCTAATGGACTCTTACAACATACAAACATTCCAGCTTACCGTATCGAATTCAACTGCCTGATGAACTTCTGCTGAGCTACGTCTACATCTCATCGCAACCGAATTCAGGTCAATTAGAGGAACCAATAACCTAATAAATGTTCTATCTGAATCTGAATCTGAATCTGAATCTATTGCACAAGAGATTCGTTTCGTTTCTTTCTTTTCTTTTAAACTCCATGTAACAATCGTGGGTAAACACACGCATATTTGATGATTTTGAAAGCGCGCTTGTGTGGTAAAGAGTATCTTTTGTTATTTTAGCTGTTTCTGGGGAAAAGCTTAAGACAATACATCATGAGAAAACAAACAGAAAACGGCACCCACTCATCAAAAAAAAAGAAAAAAAAAAAAAAACGGAACACAAGTGTGTGTACATTCCGCTTCAATTAAAAAGCTCTCCTCTTCAGAGTCTCCACTCTACCGATTGTATGGGTATTCGAATGCATGTACACATTCATATCTCGGGGGATAAGAAAAAAAAACCAAAAAAACCAAAAAAAAAAAATTATTCCTCTTCGAGTACCCTTGATCCATGTCTGATATTCCCATCACGGAAATGACATTTCATTCTCCTCCATTGCACTTTAGATGTAATGTTGTGATGTATCCCATAGCGTGTGATGGTTGCATTCGCATCTGAATTCAAATCTGGATCCGAATGTAAATGTAAATCCCGATGTATGACTATGACTGTGACTCCCAATCTCCCGGCCATGCATGGTACTCCACATCGTCGGTCGGTTGGGTGCAATGTTGTGCAGCACTAAATAAATATTTCAACAAACAATCCGATCGTCGAATATAATTTGTGTTGGCATGTTTGTTTGTACTTCATATTTGTAAAAATAAATGAACCCTTAAATTATTACGAATCGACAGCGGGTATAGGATTTTAGTGCTGGGGCTATAGGCCCTGTATTCCATGGTTCGGTGGCCCCTGGCCTCAAAAATTCACCTCCAAACCCCTTCGACCATCCAGTTGTTGATAGGCGAACGATGTTTTTTTTTTCTTTCTTTTTTTCTCCCATCTGAAAGTAAACACTACTTACTCGGAACAGGCAGCATCATAGAGCTTATGTGCTTCCTGCTCTGTGTCTATACAGGGTGGTGTAGTAGCTTCAAACCTCCATCCAGGGCCTTCGGAATGCCCTAAATCAATCGACCATCGAAGTTTTTTATTTCTCCAATCGGATGCGGATACATCTTCATGGTGGATAGGATGCATGGTGTTTTATGACGGGAAAACATAATTGTTTGGCATGTAATCGGACTGATGGGAAGGGGTCTGGAATGAACATTATATCATCATGATCACAGAAGGGGACACATTGTGTGGACTGTGTGTTGCCACCCTTTTGGTACTTTATCGACTGTGTCATGGGGTGTGTGTGTGCTAAGCAAATCAACCGGATAATGTACTGCGCCAGCAATTGTTTTGATTCTCCTTTTTTTTTTTTTTTTGTAGTTTTATCCCACTCTCCGGTTCATCGATGAATTTATTGTTGCTTTCCTAACCTAGATTTTTGGTTTAAATAGATTCTCGACGACTTAAGAGTACTTGTTGTGTGAAAGTTTTCGTCTAGGAGGGAGGGAAGGTAAATAAAACTAACTATGATTGCGGAGAGTGAAGCACCTGCTGGCTAGTGGACCGTTGAGCACTTGTTTTGAAAATAATTTGCATACGAGTACAGTGGAGATCTAGGTATGTACATACGAGTATATGTACGAGCTGGTGAACCTGCTGTGACCACACACATCATTATCGGTTTGGAGCCTGAATAGAGTCGTCTTACTTTTGTACTGCACTGTTAGAATCATGTGGTCGATTTGTATGGATCATTGGGCATGACTTATGGAATCTCTTTGGTGGCTAATGGGGCCTGAGTAGATTTTGTTAATGGATGACACCACGATTCAACTCCTTTTCTCTTCTTCGAAGAATATAGGAATATCTTTATCACGTATCTGAGGTAACGATGAATTCGTTTTTTCTGGATCAAATTCGCATCTCTGTTTGTGTCATGGATTCAGTTTTGTGTTTTCTATAGAGTACGGGTTCACATTCATGCCAAAATCATGTGAATGCGCCTGCAACTGAATTATTTTAAAGGACATGGCCTAAACCCATCTACTACGGGCACAATATAGAACAAATGATGTTACATCTTCTTGATATTTTGTGAAGGTTTTAAGCGGATTTGAGACCCTGAGTGTTTTCTACTCGCCGATTAAATCCATTGGTGGACTCAGGGTTCGACAAATGACTTTAGATGAATTGAAAGTATTCAGTATTTGTATTTGTACTTTAGCAAGATGGGAATACACCTTCTCCTTTGTTTCTTTGTTTCCTTGACATTTGCTTTCTTCCGAGCAGTTATATTTTTCTTTCAGCATCCTCGATAATTTCTCGTGCTGCTTTCTCCTTCCTTTTGAAAGCTGATGCTTATTGCTTGTTTCTTCCTTGTAATGCTAAGGTAATTCTCTCGCTCTTTCTTGTTTCTCAGTTTTGGCGCTTACACACAATACTCATCAAATCAGAGGTAACTATGGATGGACGAGTAAAATCCCGCTTTTGCTGCCCCAGGCTCCCATCAGATATTCGATTACACCAATAAGATGTGTCTTGCTACGCACAATGCCCAAGTGACTTCTTGTGTCCAGCGTTAATGCTCTCAATCTTGTTGGTGTTTTTTTTTTACTTAAATATGTTAACAGGAATCAGCTGCTCAAGAACAATTCTGACTATCATTGAAGTTTCTTTAGAAATGTTTCATCGCACCCTTTCAAGAGTGTTTTTTTTATGGGTTTTGCGAACCATTGATGACCTTTATTTGAGCTACAATCACTTTCAGTTTTCTCGGTCCAGTTTGCTATCCGAAGACCCCTAGCATCCGCGATGAAACGGATCTTTGAGCCGGAGGTTTGTATTTGCTTACTTGCCGCACATAGAGACTGGCATTGACAGATCTTGCCATAGACTCTACGGTTTCTTCTCCTTCATTTGCTCACATTACTCGCGAATCGGGATCGTAGAGGAGAACTGGCAGGGATAATGTTTTGTAAAACAGGGTCTTGATCTTACGAAATAGGAATTTTGAACACAGTTGATACTTTGGTCAGTTTTCGCAAGATCTTCACTAATCTGTAATTTGAGGGAGCTTACATTGATTTAGAAGAATTCAGAGAAAAAAAACTATAGTTGCCAATTAGCCCTCTGTTTTCAACAGCATGGATGTATTTGGTCTTGACAGACCTGTCCTTTTCAACAATTCTTCAATTTCTGTAAATGCTTCTACTACGATATGATTGCATCCCACCGATGACACCACATAGCATTGTCTAACAGATAGACGGATTGGTTGAAGACAGTGCCTTCCGTGATAGTATCAGTTCCAGAGACTACGAGTATCAGTTCCAGCATAACAACTAGGGTATGTTAAAAATAGTACCTTGGAGATATCTCCAATCCTCGCGATATACCGAGTGTTTTGTAGCATTTCACCAAATTAATTTGAAGTTATCCAGTGGTCAACATACATATATCATCGACATCATTTCATGAGACCTGCTTCGCTCGATTTATTGTCTATTCCAATAGATCCATACATGTTCGGGGGCATTGCGCTCAATACCATGAAAGTTAAGTCCCTGAGGGCAAGAGCTTACTTACTTACTTAGGTGGCGTTACAGTTCGGGGTGAACGTGGGCCTCAACTAACAATCTTCTTCAGATAGTCCGGTCTTTAGATAATTGCCTCCAGGTGCGCACTTCAAGTCAGTTAAGGTCCCCTTCTACAATATTTGTGCGCGCCACCTAAGGTAAGGTTTTTCTCTACTACGTTGTCGCTCCCGGTTAGACTCGAAGACTCTGCGGGCCGGAACATTGGTGTCCATTTGGTGTACAGTTTGTATCGTTCGTTGCTGAATCTTCTTTTTTAAAGCCAGTAAAGGCAAACGGAATATCTTCATCCGTTTACGATAGGATCCATGCTTCTGCGCCATATTATAGGACTGGGATGATCAAGGTCTTATGTTTGCGGGATGGGGCCTTACTATTTAATTTCCTTCATAGCTTTAGAGAAAGCGTTTTATTTCTGCTAAGGTGTTGTCCGCACAATTTATAGCAAACCCAAGGTAGACAAAGTCCCTGATTACCTCAAAGCTAAAGCTGTGACTTGTCGGCAGTACTTGGTTTTGTCCTAATTTACCACTTAACCCATTTTGGAAGTTTCCGTTGCAATACTAGCGAACGCAACGGTGACAGCCCGCTGAGTTCTCCCAATCATGTCGATATCATCGGCGTACGCTTGTTTTTCCACAGACTTTTGCAAGATTGTGCCTTCACTAGTGAGTTCCGCTCAATTTTTGCAAGTATGATGATAAAGGAGACATATGGCAACGCGTCACCATGCATAAAACCTTTTTTGACATCAAAGTCCGAACATTCTACGTGCGGAAGGTCGAAGGTCATTTTAAGAATTACTGGGGTCGTCAACAGTGAGTCCATTCTTTACGAGGCCATTAGTTGGTTCGTCACACATTTTAATCTGTTCCGTATGGGGTTGTGAACCCGATGACGGCAGAGGCCAATACAATGCTACTGGCCGGGCATGCCCATGTCATTCTGGACAGGCAACACCCGAAGAACAGTGAGTTGAGACAGCTTAACGCAGCTTGTAAATAAGTCCACGAGAATACCAGACGTTGATACGAGTAGTCACATCGCTAATACCCTGGACTTGTTTTTAACTTCTCACTCTGATAAGTACACTGTCGATGTGCACTCCCCTCTAGACTCGTCGGACTATTGTGTCATATCAGCTAATTTCTCGTACACCGACCACACCACAGTTAGAGAAATTTTTTATAAAAGAACCGTATGGCAATACGAAAAAGCCAACTGGAACGGTCTTAACAGCTTCTTCAGGAATTTTAACTGGTCGTTATGTTTCCTCGATGACGACGTGGATGCCGCTGCTGATATGATTAAAGACACTATTCTCCTTGGAATGAAATCCTTTATCCCTTATCGGATTAGAGAAATGTGTTTTCGGTCCTATAAGACCAACACGAGCCAGGAATAACTGCAACGTCTTTCTCAAGCGTGTGAAATTCCAGTACGACCAATAATTAAGGCAAAAAATACTACAACGTCCCAGAGGTAGTAACAATTTTCGGTCGTTCGCCAAAAATATTAAAAATTCTGCTTCAACCTCCATCCCAAAGCTGGTTTACAATGACATTCAATCTGCTTGCTGCACACTTTGCGGCCAGTTCAGCAGTCCCAGAGTGTGCTTTGTCTCCGTCTACACTTGAGTGCGCCGTATCCTCAATGAGACGAATCCACTTTCGCACTCGTGTAGTAGCAAGAGAACTTAAAGATCTTAATATACATAAATTCGCTGGTCCAGATGGTATATCTCCCCTTCTTCTGAAGAGGTTGTCTTCCTCGCTGGCGTAAGCTTTTTCATCAATCCTACTCTTTAGGACTCTATCCGAGCAGATGCAAAACAGCATTTGTCCAGCCTGCACCTAAAACAGGCGAATCTTCTTCCCCCTCCTCCTACAGGCCAATTGCCCTTACGTCCCTTCTTTCCAAAATCATGGAAACGCTGATAAATATCTCGAAACACGAAAACTTCTCAATGACCGACAGTACGGTTTTCGTAACAACAGGTCCACTGGTGATTTGATGGCATGTCTCACCGAAAAGTGGAACCAAAGCGTACATCAATCTGGCGAAAGCAAGATAGTTGCACTTGATATTTCTAAGGCATTTGACAGAGTTTGGCATCAGGCTCTTTTGTCGAAAATGCGTGCATTTGGGATCGACGACTCTCAAGTTAGATTAGAAATTACCAAGTTGTCTTGGATGGTTTCAAGTTTGTTATTCACAAAATAAATTCTAGTGAGCCCAAGGGCTCCGTTCTGTCCTCGACACTCTTTTTAATTTTCATCAACGATCTCTTGTCTGCTACTTCTAATCCAATATATTCCTTTGCTGAGGACAGTACTCTCTGCTTTTCATATTCGTTCCCGGACTCACGTCACTGATCTTCGGCTGTAAAACGGGAGCGCCAGCGTATGTTAAGCTCATTAAATTCTGATATTACATATCTAGTCTGGTTCGCCTAAAACATCTCTGCGCCTGCTAGATGGAATTCAAAACCGTGTGATAAAACTCATAGCTGATACCAATGTCAACCAGTCAACGGACACCCTCGAACACCGACGAAATGTTTCGTGTCTCACTTTGTTTTATTGCTATTATCACCATCAGTGCTCCATTGAAATCGCCAGTAGAATTCCGCCCCTTCAAACCTTTTACCGTAACAGCCGTCTCGCTATGAATGCTCATCAGTATACCGAGTTCTCTATTTCCTAGTCATTATAATATTCAGACATTTAAAACCAACGTACATCGGTTCCTATCTTTCTGTCCACCCTAATGTTTCTTCGTAGGGGTACGGGCTTACTCATTACATGGGGTCACCACTGCGAGTTAAGGCAAGCACTTCGCTACCAAATTGATCGTTACGCGGCTCGCCCAATCCAAGTTATAGGACACTCAGCAGTTTCCGCAAATGCAAACCCGGCTTGGCTGATCAATTACTTTAAGCAGCATTTTAAAATTAATGTCAGAAACTGCAAACAAAAGTCGGCCGGTAAACTCTCAAAGTTTAAACTATTCAACGTTGATATTCCTTCAAAATATGAATGGCTTTTTCAGAACTCCACATCCGAATCATTTAAGCTAGAGAAATTAACAATGAGGAAAATCAACCGTAAAAAAGTAATCTACCGACAGCCTACAACGGGCAAGATGAACGCAAAGGAGATTAATTTTAAGACTAAATCTAAGCCTAGTGTTAAGCCAACCCCCAAGCCTCACAACCAAACCAGCATACATAATTCTGACCCAAATTTGAGTCTTAAAATAGGAATATTCCCCTCCTTTTCCCAAGCGATTCGTTCCACATCTCCTTTCCCTTCCTCCAATAATTCTAAGCTAAATAATTCATCGCACAAACGGGTATCTTTTGTTCTCCCATCCAAGCCCGGTGCCAAAGAAAGCAAAACTGACTCTACTAACTCGGCTTCTAATAAGTCCACCTACCCTACTTTCGTTTACTCCGACACCCTCAATCCATCCCCTCCGTCTAAATCAGATACAAACCATACAACTTTTATAGACCCTATGCTCCCACCGAAGATCAAGATAACCAAGCAACTCGCCGCTTCGGGTGATGATGGCCGTTACATTCAATCCCGGCTTAGAGATCGTAGAATTTACGAAAACGTTCGCCTTTATCTAGCTTATCTACACGATAAGCCTGATTCCACTTGCATTGATGGCACAACCAAAACAAATATTATGGTTTCCATTCAGCAAGAAGGACTTCCTACAAACCCAAAAGACCTACGTCAGATTTTCATACGGTTTCACGAAGCCTTTAATATCACGCCTACCGACGTTGCAAACTTATGCCACCCATGTCAGCTCAAAGCGACTCTGGCACCTTCAAAGAACGCGTTCTAGTTTTAAGAACTATTTTCGCTCCTAACCAACCTCTACCTCTATTTGCACTCCCTGATTTCCTCAGCATTTACTATCAAAATGTTAGAGGACTTCGCACAAAAACATCTGAAGTCTATATTACTTCGCAAAAACTGCCGTATGATATCTTCGCTCTTACTGAGACCAATCTTTCCTCTAATTTTAAGAATAGCGAGTTATTATTGTCCACCGAAACGATGGCCTTATGAATAAAGACGAATCAACTGGCCGCGGAGTACTTTTGGCTGTACCTACTCGCCTTAATTCTAAATTATTTAAGCAACTATCTACAGTTTGCTTTGAATTTGTCTGCGTAAGAATTCCTATTTCTAAGCGCAATCTCTTTATTTGCTGTTGCTACATTCGCCCATCGCAACCAACCTACAGCTACCAACTAGCTATTGACGAATTCGATGCCCTGTTTGCCAAAGCTGACGCAAATGACACTGTTGTCGTTATGGGTGACTTTAACTTACCACGACTCAAATGGATATGCACTGATGATTCATACTACACCGCCAGCAATGCAAGTTCGGAGAAAGAAATTCTTTTTATTGACTGTCTCGTGGACTCCGGACTTTTTCAGTTAAGTGGCATAACCAACTATCTTGGTAGACAACTCGATCTTATCTTCTCCACTGACGTAGATAACAGCATAGTCTCAGCCAGCAAGCACCTCCTTACCACTCTAGATTCTCACCACCCGCCTCTTTCTATGACGTTTTCGTCCAACGTTTCAAAACCTTTTTGCTTTGAACACGTGTACAACTTTAATTTTCGAAGAGCCAACTTTTCTAAATTAAACAATCTTCTTTCTAAAGCTAATTTCAATTTTCTCTTCAACTCTAGTATTCCCGTTGATGATGCACTTACTTCTTTTTACAATATCATCTTCGATTGTTTTTCCCAGTCTGTTCCTTTTGTACCGCAAAAAAATCCATCGTTATCCCCACCTTGATATAACAAGGAACTCCGGTCAATACGAAATAAGAGAAATAAACTTTGGCATACCTAGTACACGTTCTGAAGCGGATTATAATAAATACCACCTTGCTTATACCCAATTTTCAGATCTTTGTGAATCACTATATTCCAATTATTTAAGCCGCATGCATAATAGTCTTATTTCTGATCCCAAACGCTTTTTCCAGTTTATCAACTCTAAAAAAAAGTCGGACAGTTATGATTCCACCATGAAGTTCAACAATTCACCGTCTGATGATCCGCAAAGAATAGCAAACTTCTTTGCCGAATTCTTTAGCCAATCGTTTGCTTGCCACATCCAAAACCCCGATCTATCTTATTTCTCATACTTGAACAGCTGTCCACAAACATCCTTTACTTCGGTGGATATCTCAATGGCATTAGTAGATGAAAAGATAGGTAATCTAAAAAGTGAATATTCCGCTGGACCTGATGGTGTACCCCCCATAGTTCTAAAAAAGTGCGCCGCCTACTTGGTAAAACCTCTCACTGCCTTGTTCAGACTTTCCTTATCTCAATGCGCCTTTCCCCATTCCTGGAAAAATTCATATATAATCCCTCTGCATAAAAAAGGCTATAAAGATGAAATTTTAAATTACAGACCTATTGCGAAGCTCTCCATAATACCCAAGCTCTTTGAGAGCATTATTTATGATGCTATGTCTTTTTATTGTAAACCAGTGATTTCAAGAAACCAACATGGATTTGTTAAGGGCAGGTCCACTACCACTAATCTCATTGAATTTGTATCAAGTACTCTATGTGCATTAGAAGATGGCAAAGAAGTAGATGTAATAACCACCAACTTCAGCAAAGCTTTCGATAAAGTCTCGCATAAAGTAATTCTTTTAAAACTTTGCGCCCTTGGATTTCGATCAGATTTCGTTACGTGGATTTCCTCATACTTAAATGATAGACACTACAATGTTCTGTTTAGGTCTACATTATCTAAACCTTTCAAAGCCACCTCGGGTGTTCCCCAAGGAAGTCATCTTGGTCCCTTGTTATTTATATTAATAATTAATGATGTTGATACCATCGTTAACAATTCTTTTATCTCCATCTATGCTGACGACATCAAAATCTTCCGTCACATATTGTCTCCCTCTGACTGTTCTCTGTTGCAAGATGATCTCAATCGATGTTCCACTTGGTGTCTTCATAATTTTCTTGAGTTAAATGTTAACAAATGTCAAACTTTAACTTTCACTAGAAAACGTCATACAACTCTTTCTCGTGAATATTTCATCAATAACGAGCTTGTTCCTAATGTGACCGAAATGCGCGATTTAGGCATTATCTATGATAGCGAACTAAAATTTCGCTCTCACATAGATAGCATTATTAGTAAAGCCAATTCGACTCTTGGCTTCATTAAGCGCTGGTCTAAGGAATTTGACGACCCATATGTGGCTAAAGCACTCTACACCACATTTGTTAGGCCCCTCCTCGAGTATGCAAGTCCAGTCTGGTCACCATATTATTCTGCGCAAATTACACGTATTGAATCGGTACAGCGTAGGTTCCTTCGGTTCGCATTACGGGGACTTCCTTGGTCTAACCCATTCAATTTACCCCCCTATCATAATCGACTGAAACTTATTAACTTACAACCCCTCATTACACGACGAGAAGTTTGTGATATAGTTTTTGTCCATCAGCTCTTAAATGGTAACATTGACTCTGAGGCTCTCCTCGAACGCATCTCCTTAAATGTTAATCCACGTAATCTAAGAACTGTACCTCTCTTCCGAGTTAATTCCCACCGAACTAATTACGGATACCATGAACCGTTATCTCGAATCCTTCGCGAAGCGAACAAATTCCAGTCAATCTTTGACTATCACCTGAACAAACACTCCCTTAAGATTGCCCTTTATTCTCCTCGCTCTCTACCCCCACTCCACAGCTCTAACAATTAAATTTTTATTAGTTTTATAAGTATACGAGTAGTATTTAATATCAATGCTTGTATTAAGCACAATAAAGCTGTCCGGGGTTGACCCGGGCCTAAATTTGAAATTCCCGCTCAATCGCCGCGCAGGCCCATTTAGTTTTCTGCTGCTGTTAAACTTAACATAGATTATTTTGCTTCTCCTCAGCGCCCAAGTACCTTCAAATCTGTGAGTGGGTTGGTTATAGCTGTGTTGTATGCGTTATTAAAGATTAGGATTCTTCTGTAACATCAACCAGAGAGTAATGGTCTATCTCCATTGAATGTTTCTTTTGTGTGATTGTAAAAGATTGATTGACTAAAAGTCTTTTCGATCATTTCACCAAAGTGTGTATCTATATTTCATGTCAGCATTTTGGACTATTTTTTCGGGTCTTATTCATACTTTCTTTCACGTGTTCCACCATGCGTCGGAAGTCTCCCACTAAATTTATTGCTCAGTTCCGTTTTGTAAACTTCGTAGAAGGAAAACAAAATAGATTGTAATGGAAGTAATGAATGGGATTAAATTGACTGTCACCATATATAAGGATTAATAGATACTCATCCAACATTTTGGATGCCTGAATGCGCCACGCATGGTGTAGTCAATATGGATATGCGGATATTCCGATAAATATCAATCCAATCATCACAGTATTTCTGGAAGACCATTTTTCGAAGGTGTTTTTCGTTAGAGAATTTGTTGATCAATTACTTCTCGAGAAATCTTATACGGCCGGCATAATAACTGGTGAGTACCCAATGTACTGTGATGAGTTTCTGGTAGTGCTGAACATGAAGGCCAGTTATCTAATGGTGGAATTGCATGAAGAGTTCGTTTAGCTGCTTATGAATTCTTGCTCAACCCATGAGTTCTCATTTATATATGCGGTGCTTGTATTGGAGGTACGAATCGCAAACTCCTTGAGCTCTCAGTATTCTCTTAGAGGTCAAACACGTCTGCAATCAGAAGGACACAACTTTGTTCTTTTATGAAACTCTTGTCTTACTTTCCTTTGTCATTAGCCAATAAAGAAATAAGAATTGAAGTGTTATGTTCCGCAGTCTTATTATGCCTAATAACATTCTCTCCCGTCCATGTGACAAATTTACTTCCAAGTAATGTCACTATCACGTCCGAACATATGTCACATTCTGGCTTAACATTTCAACCCACAAAACGCTGACCACACACAACATACACGTAAATCTATTTACAAATAATTTAAAGAGTGACTATAGTCCTTTTCATCACATCAATTTCGAATTACAAATAACGCTTCCACTTAATTAAACAAATTGGACGGCCGTTCAATATTTTCAAAATGAAAAAGCCCCTCCGAAAAAGAGGCTGTCTGGCGGGTTTTTTGAGTGCCGCTCTAAATTAACCGCACGCTGATGCACGTATTAGCCAATAAATGCCGCAACGGATATAAAACATTTGCCAGAACATAAAGTCAAAAACCTGAAGCTCATAGCCAATAGCCACTATCCAGCAGCAACCCGTAGCCTGCAGGGTAATTGAATTAGTCGCGTGCGTGTTTGTTTAATGTTGTGTGGCCGCCAGAAGTCCGCACATAAAAAAAAAATACAAAAAAACATTGCCTAAACCCTCACCAGATGTTGCGACACCGATGTCAGATTGCTTCCGAAAAAAAAAACCATCTACCACCGCCTATCTAAATGCTAATAACATTATGATTACGCTATTTGCATGTACGTGATTAGCACAACTGAGTTGCCGTGATGAAAGGGGAGCTATACCAGGGTGCTGGCGCCAAAAACCCCAACACTAACTCCAACTCACACCCGAGATACATTAAAGCGTACTGCAGCCAATTATCTCATTAAACCGCAGTAGCAATAGCAAATATGAGTACAACTTCTGCTGCAACTACGGCAACGGGCTATCTACGGTATTGGCAAATCCACATACCAACTGCATTCAGGTGATTATCTTAATCGGGTGCAGCACCAAAGATCTCCTCTCAGATGTGTTGCTGAGAACCAGTGCTGCAAGTACTTGTTGCAGTTTATAAGTGAGCGAGTATCTGTGTATTGAATTAGCCTCACTTGATTGATTACCATCGTCGGTTAGGTACTTATCTTGATTACTGCAATAAAAACCACACCAGACTGGCCATAAATGATCCGAGTGGAGTCTTAATTTGTCCACAAAGATTCAAAAAAAAAAAAAAAAAATACAGATACGAGTATAATGGCAAAGGGGGTCTCTACAACTCAACCGCAGACGAAGGCTATTAATCTAGAGTGCAGTTATAAGTCCTACAACCAAAAAAAAAGTGCGTGTGACGGAATTTAACTTCAGGATTGAGTTGTTTAGAGGTTTTTACGAGTGTAGCCGTATAGCTTTCGGAGTTTACGAGTATATGGTGCAATTGAATAGTTGGTAAGGCGCCCTCCCACCACTTATGAGTTTGTACTCGTAATTACTTGACATTCGTGACTTGCTTTGGGAATCAAACAGATAATGATGGGTGGTTATAGACTGCACATAAAGTAGTTTTTATTTCCCGGGAGTGGGCTTATAAAAAAGTGATTCTAAGTACCTGGTACCACACCTGTAATGTGAGACTACTTGTTTTATGACACTCATTACCCAGTTCTTGGTAAAGTCTATGACTTATCAATTTGAACGACATGTGGTTGCTCTTCGCCGGATATTCCTTCATCCTTCAAAACGAGATTTGAGTTCTTCATGTACTGGATTGCACTAAGATGGAGGAACCTAAGTCGCTGTGAAAACGATGGCACAACCATGACTTCTAGCAACAGCTGTTCGTTGGTTCGGCCAAGTGTCACATAAACTGAAACGACAAAACAACATTCCACCCACGTTTGTTCAAATATTTCTGTATCCTGTCACATTTTCAACATTTTCCGTAACTCAATCCAGTACTTCCGACATTCTGTGTACTATAGCAAGGCAAAGCACTGAGTCACTGATTCACTGATTCACCAAAGAACCACCCGACCCGAGAATGCATACCATCCACATCAACCGCACACGCTATTTCTGTATACGAGGGCGTTAGCGTTGCTCGTAGCCACGTAATCCTAAATCAAACTGACATTCACTAAAGGACACTTCCCTTTTCGGCGAACTGGCAGTCATACAGTTGGCCGAACCAAGCAAACACAACAAATTTAATTTGCGTAAATAAATTTCACCGAAAATACGAAAAAAGAAGTAATGAAATCCCACAGGGGGCAATGCCATGGCACAGTCGCTCTGTGTCGTTGTAGGCCAGTTGTAGGCACACACAGCGTTGATTCATAATTAAGGGGGCGTACTCCCATTGTGGTCACCAAGTTACCAAATGAAACCAAACCATCACTGACAGTGCCAAATGTACTACCGCTGCTCCTCACTAGGGAAAATATATAAATCTGCGCTTGCAACGATGATGAAGATACACGAGCACGATGTCGACGTCGACGTCGAAATCGTCGTCGCTGCAACCATCCCAAAGAATTATGATCCTCAGCAAGATCTTCATAAATGTTTGCAAAAAATCACCAACTAAGGCGGGCCAAGTTGAACTGGCCGATGGCGACCGACGCAACGATACAATCCGACAAGTCTTACAAATACAACTCTGTGGATTGTCATGCGCTCGGAAGTAATTTATCATCCGTTCGTCGGTTTTAATCGAAATCATGTATCTGCCACTTTTGGTGTGACAGAGGATATCTCAGTCCCGGTTGCAACCATCGAATTTCACACACATTTCGACTGTAAATTTGTCACCTTCCTTTGACAAGTCAGGAGAGTGAGGAGAGCGAGAAAAAGCCAGTCCCAGCCCATGTGGTACGCGTACGAGTAGTACTCACCAGAGTATCTATTGACGTTAATCTCGTTGCAAGATTTACTACACTCTGTGTACTCATATACTCGCACCAGGCACAATCCTTCTTCTTAGCAACATCTCACTGGCTGTCATCCTTTTATTTGACTTGGAGTAGCTCCTACAGCCTCCTCAGAGCACCTCCTTCGCAGTTTTCATTCATTTTACTCCTGATGTTCGATGTTCCCGATGTTTGTTCATGGGAATGCCTCCTCGTGCCGATTTTTGAATCTGGATGATGGTTAGTAGTGACGCACTCAGTGATGTATGTATTTATAGGCGAAACGAGTAAAATATTGAATTCATTTCCTTAGCCCCGTTTTCGTCCTGTCGTATCTTTTGGATTTTCGCTTCGCATAACAAATCCATTTATTTTTGTTCTGTGGGTTTGGTTCGTTGGTTTGTTCCTTGCTGTTGCGATGTGCGATGTGAGAAGAATTATGAGTAAACAAGATGTAAATCAATGTTTTCTGCACCATTCATTTCATCTTTCCAATGGCTGTTCCTTCTATGTACTATTCCTTATACTCCGCCTCCATCAAAACCAACAAAAAGGACCAAACAAAAAAAAAAATGGCAAAAAGGCGAATGAGCTTCTGTGATGTGGAAAATTTGTTAAGGGTTAAGGCATACGAAGACATGGAGGACAGGACTACTAACTGGGAAAATAGAAAAAAAAAATATATCAGAAAACTGGCACGCACAACCCAAAGTCGAAATGAAAGTTATTTTCACATTTTCTTCACGCTTTTGTTCATTCTTCTTTTTTCTTCCTTTGATTGCGTTTTAGCGAAATTTTTGTTCTCTTTTTTCCTTTTTTTTTTCAACTTTTAGCTGAGTTGGCGGAAATTTATGGGCGAACATTGGACGACGAGGAATCGAATACACTAGGGAATTACGAGTATTGTAGTTGTGAGTTTTCAGAATCAAAAGGCCTTTGTCCGGTTTTGTTTTAACCAATTTTTTCCAGCCCATGTTGATATCTTCTTTTATCCAGTATCTTGGGGACCAAAGCAGCTGAACTAAGATACCATTTTCCAAGTTAAAGGCTTACATACGACTATGTATGTTAATCACTTCTCTGTTGTCATGGCTGTGTAAACTTTATTTCTACTCTCAAACTGCATGTGATAGTCAAAATTTCGGATCCCTTTTTGATCCCTTCTGCCTCTCGAAACAATCGTTTAGCCTAGTGCCATGATACCTTTAGTTATGTTTGTTTAAATCATGTCATCCCTCGAGGCAAACAGCGGCTGCACGCCATTTTGTTCGTATTTCTGCAATGCCTTTCAACTCACTCCAGCTCTTTCCCAGTAGTTTGTATGTTTGCTTAGGCCGCCCCGCTCTTCTGCTTGACTGTGTGAGTGGATTCCGCTGCATGGCACATGTCGCAATAGGTCCGTATAGGGACGTCTATAAGTCCTTGACCCGTTCGTTGGGGATACGTGGACATATATTTACGAAGGTTTGCCATTTTGGAGTGACAATGTCGGTAATACCGTATAGTAGAACTGATTCTACATTGGATCTGAACAGGCTCAGCTTGTGATGTTGTGCTGAGAACATTGTTTTTCCAGTTTTTTTGACAGTATTCCAAATGCAGCCTTAACTTTCCCGATTCTGCTGCCCACATCGAATTCGATGCCACCGTCGGTCGGCCAAGACGATGCCTCCTAAATAGAGAAAGTTTTCGACTTGCTTATTGATGATTAGCAAGGTGTTGATGTGATCTACGCAAGAGTATCCACCCCGAAAACCGAGAGCCCGCCTGTTCAGAATGCTGGGTCTAGATGCTCTCTTATCCGCTCTAGACTTATCTTATCTTAGGTCCGTATAGGGACGTCTATAAGTCCTTGACCCGTTCGTTGGGGATACGTGGACATATATTTACGAAGGTTTGCCATTTTGGAGTGACAATGTCGGTAATACCGTATAGTAGAACTGATTCTACATTGGATCTGAACAGACTCAGCTTGTGATGTTGTGCTGAGAACATTGTTTTTCCAGTTTTTTGACAGTATTCCAAATGCAGCCTTAACTTTCCCTATTCTGCTGCCCACATCGAATTCGATCCCACCGTCGGTCGGCCAAGACGATGCCTCCTAAATAGAGAAAGTTTTCGACTTGCTTATTGATGATTAGCAAGGTGTTGATGTGATCTACGCAAGAGTATCCACCCCGAAAACCGAGAGCCCGCCTGTTCAGAATGCTGGGTCTAAATGCTCTCTTATCCGCTCTAGACTTATCTTATCTTACCTTGACTACGGCTGGGAGAACGCATATACCTCTCCAGTTCGCAAATTGCTTCAAATTGACCTTATTTGGAAGCTTGATGATCATCCCTCTTTTCCACTCCTCCGGGAACCGCTTATTTTCCCACGCTCTAAAAATGATCAGTTGGAGTAACTCTGCTGATGTAAATTTCGCCGCTTGAAAAGGCTCAACTGGGATAACATCATTGCCTACCGCTTTATTTCTTTTGAGAGATTGCTAGAATTTGAGACTATGACGCTGTCGCCTAAATTATTAAGCACTAACGCGAAATGCTCCCTAAAACTGTTGAGCTGATCCTCATCCGAAATCAGCTGGATGTTGTTTAGAACTCCGACTGCCAGTAAGTTCTATCATGACGCTGTGGAAGGTCCTGCTGTCACACCTGCTAGCCACTTCTTCAGCCTTCGAGGGCATTGCGTTGTTGTATAAACGCTTGTCATGTCTGCCACTATGCTGCACATAATTCCTCTTCTCACGATATTGGGCTTCTAACTCGATTTTCTCTACTTCTGATGCCGCTGCAATCCAAGACTTAAGTGGAATACGCTTATCGATCCGTCACCAGGTATCTGGTGATCACCATGTGATGTGTGTTTTCTGCCTTCTACCGATGTAGGCAACTGCTCCAGATGCAAAAGTTTTCACAGCATTCCAATGGCTGTCCATGTCTTCATGCGTTGAGCTGCTGATTGTTTCTGTTTCTGTGGCAAGATGGCCGCTGAATTGTTGCCTCACTAGGGTTCGGGACCTCCCTGAGTCTGTCGGAATTGTACCAGGAAACACGATGTAAATTTGAGCGGTTGCTGTTGACGGATGATGGTCGCGCGACATTCCGATATCGGACGTCTAGGACGCAATGTCTGAAACTTCGACTTCTCGCAAAATGGTCGATTTGGTTTAACGTTCGTCGCCTATCAGATGAGACCCAACCGATATTGTGGCAGGCCTTGTGCTGGAACAGAGTCGCTCCAATGACTAGCCGGTGAGTATTGCAGAAATTTACAAACCGTTCCCCATTATCATTGTGGTATCCGAGGCCGTGAACTTCCATCACGTTGTTGCCTACTTTAGCGTTGAAATCTGGCATTACGATTAAGATGTCCACGTTAGGGTGCATTTTCTTTTTTTTTCGGTTCAGTTGCGGTTTCCGTCAGCGCATAGCACTGCAATATGGCCGTCAATATCCTTTCACTGTACAGCTCTACATTTATCGTCCACTTTATCTCGTAAGAACTCTCGCTCAAATTAGAGGAATCTGTCATTCTGACGATCTTCGTCTTTTGAGTCGAGGAGGGTCCTAACATTCCAGAATCCTATAGTAGTCGATAGCCAAAGGTCATCAATAAAATATTGGTCCATAACTGAGGCTTGTTGTGGCTTATAACGGCTGCCAGACCGGGCAGTCATCTGCAGTTATGCTGGTATGAATCCCAGCTACTATTGGAAGCCCTAAGCGAGGGCGCAAACAGACCTAACGTAGGTTCGGGTCTTAAAAAACTAGCAAGTTCATCTGCAATTTCCTTTCCCGTAATCCCTTACCTTCTTACCTTAGACCCAGACAAGACTCAGTGAATTTAGCTTTCAGTTTGCGTTCAGTGAAGTCTTGCATTCTAGAATTAGCTTGGAGGTCGTAAGAGGGTTCAGTAAAGCTCTAAGCTCCACTTGGTTGTCATCCTCCGCAAAGACACCAGCGACGCATCTTAAATTGGTTTTGCAGCCATTCGTGAAGACCCGACTACATTCCTATCCTAGCTTAGATTCTGTCCGAAACCAGTCCTGGACACAGGTATTTTCTCCGCAGCAAAGACTGCCCATAAGACTAGAATCAAAAGACAGTCACAACCACAAACCACTTTTTTTAAACGGAAGATGGAGTTGAAAGTGCAGACGATAATATGAACACCAAGGGGAGGGAGATTCGTCAGGCCATCTAGAGCAGAGCCAGGCGTGTTAGGAAAAGCCCACATGCAGTCGAGACACACCGTTTTTCAGAGTCTGATAAAACTGTAATTTTCATGTTCTATCAGACAACGGACGCATAGGATATAATTGGCCTTACCATAGCCATGTAGATCCGAAGGTTTCTTCTCAATGATAGCCCCATGTCTTACCGACAGCTCCTTAGAGGCTTTCGACGTAACATGTTTAGTTCATAGAAGTTTGTGATCTCGGGTTACTCCCAAATATACATATATACTTAGCTTCTTTGGAGAATTGGATGGTGATGCCTTTAAGCCCTCGATGAATCTGGCCAGTCAGCTTTCTCTTCAACCTCAGTTTTGAGAGGATTGACTGAAATCCCACTTCTAGTTGACCAATCGTCGATCACGTCAATGGCTGTCTGCGCTTTAGAGCAAACAGTCGCTAGGCACGATCCAGCAGACAGTATAGCTGCATCATCCGTGTATGTTTGTGCATAGGCATCAGAACCTGGAAACCTCTGGTGTACTTGCTACAGTCTTTAATTAAAAGAAGTGCACTTAAGCCTTCTCATATCTACCCGGTTGAGCTTTGGTAGAACTGGATTGTTTGAAACTAATGCACCTAATCCCGACTTTATTACCATTTTGATATAAACGAGTATCTACCTAAAGCCAGATCTAGTCTACGATCTTGAAATGTCACCCTTTCAAACAACAGAAGTGGGTTCCGACCTGGAATGAAGCATTTTTAGTTGCGGATCCTATAAATATTCAGTTTTGAGTACATGAAATCATTTTTCATTAAAACCTGTAGTCAGGATAGACAGGTCTAACAATCTTTCACGATTCCAAAACTTTGGCACACCAAAAGCTCAACAAAAGTTAATGTGAAGCCTTTCAAAGGCAAAGTTCACAATCAAAGAATCCATGGCAATGATGCTTGCAAAAGTTTTAATATGATTTCACTGGAGACTTCCGCACTTACTCTCCTATATTGCCAACTCACTGATGAGCCTCAATGATAACCTTTCCGCTCTAAAATTATTTATGAAACAGGCTTCTTTAGTTGTTTTCTTATTAATAAAAAAAAAAACCGATTCATGTATATAACATTGCGATCTAAACAGTCGCGGTGGTGTGTCTCAAGGTTCCACTTTGCGCCCAGTTCGTATCAAACATTGCCCAAAACCGTGATTCGCTACTATTAGTCGATGTCGTTCATGCAATCTTGAGATACAACTCCCATAATTTGTACTTTTAGTTTCTGGTCACAAAATCTCCTCTTTCCTACCAAACTCAACAAATCATGTCCAGATCATCCCCCGAAAACCCAAGTAAACAAATCCAGATCCCTCTAAGTAATTACTGAATACCTTGTCCAACAAGATTGTTTCAATAACAAATATCAATCCCAACTCCCTGAGGATTCAGATACAGAAGCCGAATCAAAATCAGAAGCAGATGAAGATGCACGAGCATCCGTTGCGCATTTATAAATCATTGTCCTTCAGTTGTCTACCAGAAGGCGATGACACAAATTCACTATCTCTAATTAAGGAAAAAATTCATTCGCTGGAAAACAAATTCACGTCTCGTTGTTGTGTGTGATGACAGGCGTACTGATTAGTACAGATCAGCTGCTAAGAGTGTCAGTATTTATCACTTCGAAAGGTCAGTGCATTGCGCGTACAATAAATTAAGGTCTTTGGCGATTAAGTGATTTATTGTGCCTCTGGTCGATGGGATTTGTATTATTTTTTTTTCTTTTCTTTTTTAGTTCATTTTACCCCCAACTTCTGGTTGGGTGAATCGATTTTTACCAAAAAACACCCAGCTCGTGCTTTCGAAAAAAATAATAGCTAAAATCCTTAGATTTGTGTGTGCCAACAGAAATGGCAAATATTCAGCTCTCGTAGGCTGAACAGCAAAAAAATAAAAATCCTCCAAATAACATGTCAGTCAAAAGGACACAGAAAAGGAAAAGCACTTGATAAAGGCCGCCAAAAATCCATTGAGAAAGGCAGCTACACCCCAAGCCAGGAATATTAGTTCGGTTGTGAATTTAAATTTGTGAAACTATGTAATTTTTATATAAGCTCTTTTTTTAGCTATTTTTCGACATTTGATAACGATCATCATTTCTTTTATTTTAGGTAAGCAACGTTTGTTAACTTGATGGAGTTTTCTTAACCTATGAACAGATAAGTACGTACATGTATAGGTTTGAGAAGCACTAGTTTCAAGTCGTGATCACGATTGATCAATGTGCTCAATTTGTCCTTGCTGCTCACTAATATTGAATCAATTTGGGCTGGGCTGGGTTTTCGATCGATAATATTCTATTTGATGGTGTTTCACTTGCTTCAAAAATTTTAGTCCAAAGTGGAGTGCCACAAGGTTGAAGGATTGAGCCAATATAGGAAAAATGTTATCAGTTGCTGTCGCTGACAGGATTTTCGTCCTACAAAGCAAAGAACTCGGTCATTATCTCGGTGGATCAGTAGGTTAGCCATTACGCCACTCTATAACTTTCATCACTTTTATGGAGTCTCACCTCGGACCCGATAATAGTTTGGAGCTTCTGTAAATACTTCAGTATTGCGAAGGTGGAATTTTAACCACGTCAAGTTGAATTGTGATGGAGTTCGGTACACTGCATCACTACAGACTTACATGGCGGCACTACAAGTGCGAATATGATAGAATAATAGCGAGAGGTACAGCCGGGGATCTACCTATGTTTCACTAAGTGCGAAAACAACCAGCCTGTATTTGCAGACATGAACGCAAGCAGAGAAGTGCGTACTTCTTATTCGATTTTTCTCCTATGATATTTTTGTAAAAAAATTTTCAGCTTTTCGAAAAAAAGATGAATATTCGCTTCAGTGAAGAGGATCCACCGCATCAGCGCACAGTACCTGTAACCGTAGTGTTCCATAATATCGTTACCACCTTTACAACAAATGCCACAGAGAGTGGTTTCATTTGTGCCTAACACTTGCCTTGTAAGATTTTAGTCAGAAATCAACCATCTTTCCTACCACGGGACAGCAGGCACTTTACAGGCGCCAGGACGTATTACCTTAGTCTCTGAAAAGTCATGCCAATTACGGTTGTCCCAAATGACAGTGGAAACGATAGCTGCTGCAGACAGTCTCAAGAATTACTTACATACTTAGGTGGCGCAACAAACAAGCATCCTCAATTAATCTGGTTTTTAGCTAACTGCCCCCAAGTCAGTTGAAGACCCCTTCTATTTGTGCGTGCCACCTAAGGCGGTGTCTTCCTCTACTGCGTTGTTCTTCCGGGTTAGATTCGAAGTCTCTGTGCGCCGGAGCATTGGTGTCCATTCGCTCTACATGTCTTAACCATCTCAGGCGATTAATGCCTAGCTTTCTGACTAGGTCACTATACAGCTCGTATAGTTCGTCGTTGAATCTTCTTCTCCAAAGTCAGTCAACTCACACGAGACCGAATATTTTTGGAAGGATTCTTCTCTCGAAAAGACTGAGTATGTCTTCATCCGATTGCGATGCTTATGCGCCATAAAGTTAGACTCGAGGTCGTATATACAATCTTCTTAGTTTTTCGGGAGAGAGCCTTACTACTCATTTGCCATCTTAGCCCATAGAAACAGCGATTGGCAAGAGTGATTCCTCGTTTTATTTCTTCTAAGGTGTTGTTGGCAGAATTTATAGGCAAAGTCCTTACTACCTTGAAATTATACCTACCGACTGTGAAGGTCCCATTCGCCAATGTTGTCTGTCCCTTCTTGTTGACAGCATATACTTGGTTTGACGTACGCCGAGAGTTGCACCCACCGATAGTTGTACCTCCAGAGCTTGCTTGTGAGTTCCGCACTGAGTACGTTCTGCACTGTCAATGGCCTCTGCCCCTGAATTCTTGCATTAAGTGCAAGACCCGACGCCTAAATCACCACAGTGAACCGTATGGCGTGCCTAATTGCTGCGAACGTCGTCGAATTGATTTATAATTGGCACCTTCAGGATTGACAACGGTAGTTTGACTAAGAAGCATTGGCATAAGGGATAAAAGTCTTAAGACACATGGTGTTAAATCGTATGACCTCTGCTGGCAATTTTGATCACCATTCCGAGAAATGGCTCGCCCAGGATATTTTTCACTTATAAGAGCAATAGTTTCTCCACTTGTGTGAGACGTAGCGCCATCGTCCATGCCTTCAAGTTCAAGATCAAATTCATTGATTGTTCATAGCGTTATCCATTCAAGACATCCGTTTCATTTTCAAAAAAATTAGGTCCATTGATGTGTTCTGACCAAAAGCAGCATTCATTCTTCACTTTTCTAAGCCCCAAATGCTTATTAAAAGGGCCTTGACGATGGTAATAAGTTTCATCGCTCAAAATCATTTTTTTTTTGTTGAATTCTTGATCAATTGGTAAAATGTCGGCAGGCTTAAGTTCTTCCTCTTGAGTGGGTGCTTCGCGTCGACCGAAAAAACTTTTCAAACTTATTCTACGAAATTATCATAATTCTGTTGTGATTTTTAACAATTTCAATGCGCCGTTGAAGCGTGCATCTTTCCCACTAAACTTTTCTTATTCTAGGCTGAAAAGACCTTTACTACTACTACCTACCTACTACCTCTACTACTAATGCTGCTTATTTTGCAACTCAAAACTTTTTTTAAAAATCATTTTTTTCAAAATCATAAGTTCATTTTCAGACAGTGTATCGCTATAGATTATGTTTGGTTACTGCCATACAAAGGATGTCCTTCTTTGAAATTGTGGGGCGAAAAGCGTCTGCCACAATTTATTAGTCAGCGTTAGTCATTACTGCTAGGTATAGCGTTATGATGTGTGAAGAGGGGATGCACAACACAACCACAATACATGTGGTTTGCAAGCATGGTGCCAGGCTGAATTGTTAATTATTCTTTCTAGCGCATGTTCTTACCTCATCTCTTTATAGAGACGACTTTGTACTTATTTACACAAGTAAATGTAGCTACAATTCCGAATAATTTTTAGTCAAGAACAAGGTGTTGGTGTTATAAATTGAGTCGAAGACCTTGTAAATGCTTAGATCTTAAAGGGTTTGGTACAGGGTTTATTTGAAACAGAACGGCCCTATAGTTGAGCCGATTTCTTTTATATAAATCTAATGAGCAATCTAATCAACTTTGTTCAACTTCCGGTCGCTGCCTAATTGGAAGCCCAGCCAACCAACAAAAAAACGCGATGCACAGAAGAAAAAGCACGCTTTCTAATAAAGGGTTATCCAATAGGGACTTGACAACTTTGAATTTAATTTGTGAACGCACTCCTTCACTAATCATCAATCTGTCACTGTCAATTTATTCAGTAAACTCAACATTTTCATCGTGGTAAAGTACACTAACGAGCAACGTCTGCAAATTATAAAAATTTTCTACCGAAATTCGGAGTCGGTGACTGCAACTTTAAGAGCGTTAACTCCAATTTTCGGTCGTAATTCCCGCCCTAGCAGACAGGCTGTCTGCTGTCAAGTTTAGTGCAACAATTTGAGTCCACATATTCGTTGTGTGATGTTGCCGTGACAGTGAGACAACGGGTTCGTCGAAGTGTCGAAAATATCGCTGCCGTTCAGGCGTCCGTAGCAAACGATCCAAATCAGTCAATTCCACGGCATTCTCAAGAATTGGGCATCGCTCAGACCACATTATGGCGTATTTTGCGTAAGGATTTTGGTTTACACAAAATGCTGACTCAAGAATTGAAGCCGATGGACGATTTGAAGCGACGTACGTTCTGGAGAAGATGCGCCATCGCAAAATCATCTTCAGTGACGAAGCTCATTTTTGGCTCAATGGGTTCGTCAATAAGCAAAATATGCGTTATCGGTCGGGTGAAAATCCACATGTTTGTCATGAATCACCACTTCATCCACAAAAAATAACTGTTTGGTGCGGTTTGCATGCCGGCGGCGTTATTGGACCATATTTTTTCGTCGACGATAACGATCGTCACGTTACTGTGAATGGTTAGGCGTTATCGCGCCATGATCACCGATTATTTTTGGCCCGAATTGGAAGATATGTACTTGGACGACATGTGGTTTCAACAGGATGATGCCACAAGCCACACAGCACACACTACAATCGATTTATAGTGTTATATCAAGAAATGGGCCAGTCGATTGGCCGCCTCGTTCGTGCGATTTAACGCCGTTTGACTATTTTCTGTGGGGCTACGTTATGTCATTTGCCCACATTGAAGGTCCAACGAATCGACCGCTGCAAATGAACGAAGTCGAGTTCCATTCATAAATGTTTTGATTGTACTTCAAGCAGATAATAAAGTTTTTGAAATATCTCAAATGGTTTGCGTTTTATTTAAAAAAAAAAGGTTGTCAAGTCCTTATTGGAAAACCCTATAGCTGGAGGTTGCAATAAAGGTGTGATCTCGGAAATTTGTCGAAAACGTCAGTGAATTTCCAGCCTTGGAGACAATCAGTCTAGATTGTGGCTTAATACGTAAAAATTCGTCTAACTCAGGGGCTAAATCTTTTCAACGCATTCAAAGGACTTAAGTCAGTTTCCCGTCTAATCTTGACATGTTTAAAGTAACGGATTAGAGGTTTGAGTCCAATTTGTGTTACTATTTTGTCTTGTGTGTCTTAGAAATTGCTGAAAACTATTCATCTGGAACGCCATTCTCGAAATAAATGTTAGCCATCAACTATTTACACATGCCTTCTTAGATGTTGCACCCTTAATATTTCCATATTTTCTACGGTAATGGTCTCGTTGACAAGTCTGGAATGACTCCACAACTTCTGATCCACAGAAGCGGGGACATTGAAAATGCTCAAGGAATGTCTTTCACCAAGCAGAATATCGGCTCACATGTCCAAAAATCTGTGAAAATTCGCAAAACAGTGTTCCCACCGAGATCGTGCCCTCTCTGCTCATTGTCCCCTTTCAGTTTGGACGCAATATCCTGTTTTTTCGGTTCTTTTCACAACCCACTGCCTTCTGTTCTCTCATAATTATATGTACATCCCAAATATATCAAGACGTGTTATTTAAAAAAAAAAAAAAAAAACTGGAAACAGAGCACAAAACTCAATACCCTATTCTTGAACACCGAACTGAATGAACACGGTTCATAAAAACCGTTCAACAATCAAACCCATCAATTATCGGTTTATTTCTATGTAAATATGTATCTACATCCTCGAATAAAGTTCCCCCAGAAATGGTGGAAGAAAAAAAAAAAAAAAAAACCATCTACTCGTACCATCTCGGGATTGAATCTACTACACAGGCGTCCGATTCAATGAGCCGATTTATAAATATGTCAAAATACAACGCGGGATGCTAGCACACGCAGAACACACCATTTGGAAACAGCCCAACACCGCTCAGATACATCCATAGGGGAGGTGATAGCACCGCCTTTACCATAAAAATGTCAAACCCGTAATTATTCCTGTCAATGCGTTCCAAAGGGGCCGCTCAAATTCCGGTATTGTGCCTTCGAAATCAAAGACGTCCGTCTACATGCCGTAACGGCGAAGAGTTTTGTAGATTTTTGTGAATTTTTCTAAATTAATTCGCCGCTACAAACCTGATAGAGATACTCGTACAGTACGGATACCGGTGGAGGTGATCAGTTGATCAGTTGTGGCTTCAAACCCGCCTACGGATTCTAAACTGAAATTTATCACTCAATGCAAATCAGGTTCACGTTTTACGATTATTATCTCTGATTAACCATTTAATTTACTCTCGGATTTTTTAGCTGCAGATAGATGGATAATAATTAGAACGAACCTCAAATCTTTTATAGAGAATCATGTCTCACACTCGAACGCTGGCACACGTCGGAATATGGATACGAATAGTTCGAATGCCACGATGCCTTCATACGTATACTATGTGCCCTTGCATTTGTTTGCATTTCAATGGAAGGCGGCAAATTGAAAATTGCCATTAGCGAGTAAAAGTAGAGACCAAAGCCTACTTTCCCAACTTCCTGCTGCAGGATATACCAATTATGTATGTATACCGAGCAAATAATTGAGAGGAAACAAAAAAAAAAAAAAAACTTCCCACACGGATACGTGCATCCATTAAATCCATTTCACGATTAATAATTTCCCATTTTGCTCACACCCATCACTAGATGACTGGTTGCATTGTTACCTACTCCTAGGGCCGCTATTGACCTGGAAGCCCGGAACAATGCCTGACCCTAGGAGCTTACGTTCGGGCCAATTGGCTTGGCAGGTTCTAGGATGCCATAATGCTCCTCGTCTCCTTCAACCGAAATACGAGTGCGAGTACTTCAATATTCTCGGATGGGGTAGATTTAGTGAAATTTTAATTACGCAAATTACAAAGCTATGTACACGTTCAACGTTCAACGTTCGACGTCCAACGTCCGACCGACATCGGATGTCAATGTCGATACTGTCGGACTCGTCGTCGCTACGAATATATCGGCGGCGTCGAACTGCATTGCGTGGCGTATATTTTACATGGCAAACTTGATAATAATGATATACCGGTGAGGGGGCTTATGGGAGGTCTGGAGTGCATTTAAATTTATTAGTAGAGACGCGCACTTAACGCACAAAATGTACGAAATACGAAATCCAAAAGTGCACTGTGCGCTGTTAAGTGTGACAGATGAGCTGGGTGGCGCCAGGTTGAAGTGGCAACTCTCAAATGGGTGGGTGCGCTCAATATCAATGGAACGCAAATTGAATTAACAAAAAATGTGAAAATTTTATTTTCACGTGAATACACGGGTTCTGTGTGAAAACACGAGTCGACGACACCTACGGCAGAGTAGAAGAGGAGACCTGTAGATGGGTACTCAGGAATGCGATTGCACGGACGAGTGATGGTTATTTTGGCGCCTGAGTTAAGTTTTCGTTTTTTTTTTTTTTTTCTTTTTCTAAATATGTCCAGTGCAGTATGGGGTGCTGGAGATTTATAGATTTTTATACAGCAATCATTTGAAATAGTCTCCGTCTAATGGATCGAGCTATTTGATTGACCATCATTTACGTGTCGAAAGGCTGCTCCAACTCTTACTTCATTTATGAAATTCTAGTGCCACTTGCACGCGCTACGTAGTTTGCCAATATGCAAAGACATCGCGAAAGATTACTTGTTCCATGACTCAGCGCTTTGACAGAGCAAAATATTAACGAATACTCTTTCAACTAGCTCAACGGGTACTTTACTGTCATGTGCCAGAACTCCTCAACGCTTTTGGCTTTGTTTTGAGAATATGAAATCAGAGTGGATTAAGACGTTGTTAGAGCTTTTTTTTTTAAATCCCTTCGGGCTGGGATCGGATTCATGTACTTATTCCTTAAGTCTGGGACCTGTTCCTACCCGATTATACCAAGTAGTCTTACAGGCACAAAGTTATTGCTTATGTTATCGATGCTGAAACTGACGATGTTTTCCCCGGAGATAGGAAGTGTCAAAGTAGAAAATAAAAATTATTTTCACCTGCTGTTGTCTACTGTATGTTGCGCACAGTGTTGCCAGAATGCTTTGCCTTTCCCGGAGGAAATTCTTATTTAAAAACATTTCCTCTTACTGATAAGCCATTTGCTCTATTCGTTGGACCTATAAGGAACATAATTTCTTTTCTTGTGTTGCGTCTATCTTCAGCATCATTTTATCGAGCTACCGAGACATTGAAAGTCTTTGCTTGAAAGCCGGTTACCTGTGTGCTAAATTTCTTTATGTTAGGATTCTGGTTCCAACCATATCCTAGTCCTTCTTATGTACAGTATTGTCATCCATTCGCTTACTCTAGTCAATCGACAAGATCCAGTTCATTGCACTCCTTGTGTGTTCCCATTAATGGAATCTTTCAGTCTTTCGAAGAAAGACGAGTAAGCGTTTCAGCGATAAAGTGCGTTCAGTACTAGCACGCACCATGTCATCGCCGAGAACCTCCAGCCTGATGCGAGCGTAAGCCGGACAGAGGTAGTGCTCCGCTGGGTGATCATCACTTTCACAGCAAGCATCGCAGGATGTTGTATCAATTATGCCCAGCACTTTTAAGTGCTCAGCACAAGTGTAATACTCCATCATGACGCCAGTAAGTAACCTGCAGTATTTCGTGCTGAGGGACAGCAGGAAGCAGACCCAACGTAGGACGCAGGTCCTGAACAACATCCGTCTGAGACTTGCCTGGCAAGATCATTGACTATTTCATTTCTCGTAATCTCATTGTGACCCGGGACCCAGACTGAATTCAGCCTTCCGACTGCGTTCAGTGATGTCTTGCATTCTCGAACTAACTTCGAAGCAAGGATCTAAGCTGTCACTGCAATATAGTTCATTGCCACCAGAATTGCTTATATCTCCGCTTGGAAGACACGCCCAAGTTTTCCTAATGAGTAGTGAAATCTAACGTTTTTTTCCTCCAGAAAGACACTACTACCACATCCTATGTCGGTTTTGGAGCTATCCGTGAAGATACTCGTAGATAGATAGATGGCTCGATTTCGTATTTTTTTTTTTTTTTTTCTGCAGCAGGAGTTCTGGGGTCATTGCATCAGACGGGGCGTGTCCATAAGACTAGAGTCAAAAGACAATCGGCAAGGTGATCAAAGCTTTAGTTCGTGTTGTACTAGAGACCACTTCTTTTTAAACGGAAGGGAGGGAGATTCATCAGTCCGTCTAGAGAAGAGCGATGCGTGCTAGGGAAACCCCCCAAGTAGCAATGACGTATTTTTGTGAGGGCTTGTTTCACCAGACAACCGACGAATAGAATATAGTTGGCCTTATCACATTGACCACGTCTTGTCGACAGGATTTTTGCACTGCCAGAGAGAGAGAAAAAAGGCCGGATGCGCCTTAAACCCTTGCAACATATGATGTTTTGTCCAAAGAAGTTTGTTATCCAGAATGACACCCAAATAACAAATTTAGCTTCTTTGGTCAGACCAGACCAGTTAGACCAGTCAACTTCCTCCTGCTCGTAAAGAGATCAACCTCAGTTTTAAGAGGATTGACTGAAAGCCCATTTGTATTGTACCAATCGTCAATCACGATTATGGCTGCCTCCGCTTTAGAGCAGATATGCGCTAGACACGATCTAATTGACAGTATAGCCACATCGCCCGCGTATGTTTGTTCATAGACATCAGAACTATTGACCGTGTTGAGCAGTCACCATAGCAGTGGAGACAGAACGCCGCCTTGCAGGCAACGCGCGACATCACATATGTAATGGCCACTACAAAACTAGTGATCCGCTGTGTTGCCAGGCCGAGTCAAAAGTTGCGTTGTCGAAAGCACTCTCAATGTCGATGAAAATGCCCTTTTGTCGCGTGCATGTCGTCGAGTGCGCCTTCGTTCTGCCTATCAGATTCTGAAGAGCACTCTCGCAAGTTCTTCCGCGTTGGTAGGCGTATTGCAATGCAGACAGAGGATGCATTCGCAAGGCAGTTTTGCGTAAATCGACCATACTCTCCATGCTCTTCAACATGAACGAAGTCAGACTTATAGGTCTGAAGCTCTTGGCGAGCGCGTAGTTCTCTTTTCCGATTTTCAGTAGGCTAGTGCCAGGCTAACAGTGAAGATTCTCCTTCAGTGTTACCAACAGTTGACCTATACCTTTTTGTACCAGAACTGAGTATATACCATCGGTGTCAGGCGACTTGAAGCCATCAATGGAACCAACAGCATGTTTAATGGCCTCATCCGTCACTACATCCGATGAGAGATACCAGGTACATCGTGTTGTGTTATTCAGAACACTAGCAGCTTTGTTAACAGGAGCTGGTTCTGATTAGATTACCTGGGGAATGAGCCTTAAGGACGAGACGGAGAGTCTCCACTTTCGACTCAGCGGTATTGCCATCAGGTTTTCTGAGTGATTCTATCGTGGTTTCACCGACAATTTCGATCTTTTCCCTAAAGCCACTCTTCGAAATCTGAATGAGCTTCTTGCTCCAAGGAACAGACAATCTGCATGATTTCTTTCAGCTTTCTAGCTGGACATGCCATTTCAAAACATGTTGTGAGGACACCGTTCAGGTTCTGAACAGCTTCCTCTAGCTTTTGTTTTGTCCTGAGCTTAGGGGGAGCACTAATCGTGTAAAGTTGGTTTTCTAGTCTACAGCGTCTTAATTTTTGTTTTTTTAATGCCCTGATTTGAGTTTCTTATCCTCTTACTTTCTTAAGTTCATATTCATCAAACAACTTCTGGCAAAAAACTGTCCAAGTTCATCTACTGCTAGTTCTGCATCTACTTCTATATTTGGCGAATAGCTGGTGTGGGCTATGTCTCAGTCTATCCACTTACTCTTTTAGTCGTTTTGTGTAAAGGGTGGGAGATTTCACACAAACTTGACTTAGCCACGGAAATGGTGGAGGAGCAACCATTTTTTCTGTTTTTCGATACATTGTCTGGGAATTGAACCCAAACCTTTAAACTGGATTGTACCACGCGGTGAAATTCCATAGACTTGCGTTCTGGTTTTAAAATCAGTCCTGTCAGTTACTTACCATTGGTTTCTTTTGCGGGACTCTTCGACTTTGTTAAACTTGTGTCGCTCTTTTCCTTAGTGATTCCATTATCTCGTCCCATGAAGGTAGATGGAAGTTCAAATTCTTTTGGTGACTGCACGATACTAGTCCACTTCTCCGTTGGCTTTTATGATAATAGCTGCACGACGGAGGTTTTCAAAGCTAGCTGCGCGCTGTAGACGTTGTATGTATAAAATCTTAATTCTGTTCATGTCATAGCGCCTATCTAAATCCGATATCACTGCGTTTCGTGCAGCTACGAACTCTGCTAGCAGGAGGCAGTACTTCTCCTTTAGTCCACCAATGATGTATCTTAGTGGTTTCCCAGCTTAAAAATAGAAAGAAAACACACAAAAAGTTGTATGACCAAATAGAAATATCTAATGACTTTGTTATGTGAATAAAATGTGACAGAGGTGCAGTGTATTGGCGATGGGAAAAACATGAAGTTTCCAAGAAAATATTTTAACCCATCCGACCCAATTAATCCCCATTAAATCTTGCTGTCATCTGCCGCACTGTTGAACTTCATTTTGGGCATAAATTTCGAATTCCAACAGGTCGGTCATTGGTTTCAATAGCTTTATATTCCGGTTAGCTCTTCGATACCCTTTAACACTCATAGCTTACCTAACTGTCGACCTTTTATCCCTGTCAGAGTTATTACTGCGGCAATCCTCAATGGCAATGGCACAGAGTTGTAAAGCACCTTGCACAACCTGCAATCAATGCTGCCAATTGAAACGAAACGAATCGGATCGTTTCTCTAATCGTTAAACACTCACTACCATTTCTCTAAATGAACTCTTGGAAGTCTGCTCATTTCTTTTCACCCTCCACCAATCTCTACTATTCTTAATCCTTCGTTCAAACAGCTCGCATTTAAGGGTGCTTGCAAGTACTTTACATCCATACCAGACCAAACCATACCACACTCAACCAGACCAGACTAGCTTTAGGACTTCACTTCACATTTCCAATTCGATTTAATTGAATTTCACTATTCCACCAGGACATGCGTACTATAGACCACTGGAAGACAACAACAAAAACTAAAAATGCAAAGAAAGTAAGGAGTGAACAAAAAACAATCAAAAACAGAGAAGAACTAAATTCTAACCAAGCAAAAACGGACTAATCCTGTTTGTCATTGATTAAAACCCTTCGCCCCAAACTAAGGGAGAAATAAAGAGTAAAAAGGACTAGGGAAGCACCCTAGCCCGCTAACGATTTCCTTTTTTCTCTCTCTCTCTCTCTCTCTCGTTTATTATTTTGTAATTTAATGATTCCTTTAACCGCTCAACACCTTCTTTTGCCCCCTGCCCTTGTAAGAACCCATAATGAAGGGCTTAACATCGACAGGGAAAACATTTAACGAAATTAAATTCATGTCAACTGTTCTATTGTGTCCTTTGACAGAACGAACATTTTACTACAATATAACGCACACACCTTCTAAGTGATTTTGAGTGTAAGAGAATTTTTAAGTTTCACTTTTGTCTATGGCCTCTGTGAGCTCTCTGAATCTAAATCTGAATCCTCCTCCGGTAGGACACTGTGCACAGCACGTATAATGTACATACAATGCACGATGTGCTTAAGAATTTTTTTTTTTTTTTTATAATGACACTCTCTCTATCTGGGAAGTAAATTTTTGACAGCTTAAAATGCTCAGGCATTGCTAAGAACGAAGGAAAGGACCATAACGAAACGCACAGAGTACCAACCGAACGACCTACCTATTGTGTCAAAGGTGTTTATAAAAGCGAGAGCCGATGCAAGAGGATTCCGCGCCCGTTTACAAAGGATTTTCGTTTGTATTGTATTTTATTTATGTACGCGCGCAAAAAAAAAAGCAACGCAAGGATCTTCAGCTCTTAACTTTGGTTCAAAGTAATCCAGAGGACGCAGCACGAATTACAGAGAGAAAGAAGGGGAGAAGATGGATAAATATAAAAAAAAAAAACAAAAAAAACAACGATGATCTTTGTGAATGGAAGCATTTCTCACCTTTTAAGCGTTATTTCCGGTCCTTGTCCTGAATTTATCACTGAGTACTTGTAGTTTGGATTGGATTGGATTATTTCCTTTAATTTCTTTTTTTTTCTTTCTACTCGTCTGTCGTATTTATCCTTTAGCTTTGTGCAGTTTTACATTTTTTTTCCCCCCAGAGTGCATATCATTTCTATCTTATGACATAAAAGAGCAGACGAATTAACTAAGAGAAACTTTAGTAAAGTAGATGAGAATATGAAAGCACTAAGCACTAGGCACTGCAACAAATCAATTTTATTTAAAAAAAAAAAAAAACTAACCCTCTATCCAATTTCCATCAGATAGATCCTTTATCCTGTAGCCCTATCCCTAGTTTTATCCCTTAACTTCACCATGTATCTGGTTCTATCTACTGATGTATCTGCATGTTCTCAATCTGTCAAATCGGTTCAAACAACTATGTAGTTTCGACCGACACGACGCGACGGTGTGGTAACTTGAAACCAATAAAAATCACTCATTGTTCGGAAAAAAAGGGATTGAAGAAGATTTGACAAAAAATAAATCCTCCACAATAGAGAAAGGGACATTCCGGATTTACTTCTAGATTGGATGTGCTGCAATTTAAAAAGTCGTTCAGGGATGGTTTAAATTCAATTCTTTAGAAAAAAAACTGAATAAGGTGTCAGATATCCCTTTGTTAGTAGAGGCTTTTGTCAAAAAAGAAAAAAGACTGTAAGCCAGCATTTAATCCAATCAAATAATTAGAAGAGTTCCAGGGGATGAGGTATAGATTCCACAGATTGTTAATGTTTTGTTGTGTCGTTGCATTTGTTCTTAACCGGGCTTAAGATACTATTTCACATGTCTGTCAGATTGGGCATTGGAAAATCGTAGGCTACGAACTGAGTTGCTGGTAACAGGATACTTGTGTTGGGGCTTTCTTCCAGGACGACCTGTTTACTGTCTTACTATTATCGACAACAATAACAACCTACCATTCGTGGTATTTGTAAGGCCGTGGGAGTGCTGTCTAAGACGTAGAATGCGGTATGTTGTTTTATAGACCTTCTGACTGAAGAAGGCCTATCAAATGCAGTACCCAAACGCCCTTGTCCACTCATCAGTGACTTAAAGCGATATTTAATGGAGTTCCATAGGGCTGGGATCTAGGGCCGGTACTATTCTAGTATATCTTTTCGAACAAAAATTGTTTGTCGGAGTACTACACTCCCGAATAAGTACTACAAGTGGCAGAACTAAGTCTGTTCCTCCAATAAGAAATATGCAGCTGAGGCTGGTAACAACTTTTTGATGACAAATAATTCGCTTTGCATTTCGTAGAAACAAACGCTTTTGAAGTCTTTTGCTTTTCGATCCGTTTTCTAGAGCCTCTAAGAAGCTACAGTCTTGTGACAACGGCTGAGCAAAAACTCTTCCTCCTCCTTCGAGTCTGTTCCTGAAGGTGAATAAAACCACGACATATCGATTCGATGTTCGATCTGGGTTGTGTACTTCCGTCGTTTGGCGCCACCCAGGTGATGTTCTTGCTGTGTTTGTTTCTTGGCTTCAAATGTGGTATACTCCACAACATTATAAGGTACCCCGAAGGTGATCTGGAAGTATTTCTTCTACGATAAATAACTTTTTTTTTTTCAAGCAGCAGCAAATCTGAATGTACATGGGCGGCTTACGTTTGAGAAATATTCCTAGCAAACAGAACACATTGAATAATAATATGAAGTACCATGATTTTTGAAAGCCATTACGAGGTACCACAAGGCTGAATACTTTCAACATTTTTATTTCATTAATTTTGTCGCCTTTAACATAGTCCCCAGTAGATATTATGCACACTTGTGCCAGCGCTTCTTCCAATCCTCGAAACAGAAAAAGCCTTTAGCTCTTTCAGCGATGCGCTTTTTTTCGGTGTTGGCGAGCCAAAATGCCTCCACTGGGCCTTAGTTTCGACGTCATATCCGTAAACCCATGTTTCGTCACCTGTTGTAACACGTTTCAGTAATTCTGCATCGTCGTTGACTTCATTTAGTGACTCCTCAGCAACTTCCATTCAACAATTTTTGAACAAATTTTGCTGTCACGCGTTCGAAAAGATTTCATGGGACGAGCCAACATCATCAGCGACTTCTCTGATTGCGATCCTCGAAACGCTTATACCACTCGTAAACTCTTGTTTTACTCATAGGACACTCACGATAGTCCTTTGTTGACAGTTCAGACACCTTGTTACACTTTATTTAATTTTTTACGCAAAATTTGATACAAATTCTTTGATCCATCTCTTTTAACAAACGGTAATCGCCGAGTTCATAAAAACACGTCTAACGTTAGCGGTTGCCACAGACAAAGTAAACAATGAATACAGTTCAAAAAGTTTATCAGTCTTCAGGGGCAAGTATACCATAAAAAAATGTTTGACAATCGAACGCTCCAAACCCGCGAAATTTAAAAATTCCCGTTATTTCCTAAACACACCTCTATATATGTATAAATCTTCAATAAATCGATTGTAGCGTATGCTGTGTGGCTTGTGACATCATCCTGTTGAAACCACATGTCGTCCAAGTACATGTCTTCCAATTCGGGCCAAAAATAATCGGTGATCATGGCGCGATAACGCTGACCATTCACAGTAACGTGACGATCGTTATTGTCGACGAAAAAATATGGTCCATTAACGCCGCCGGCATGCAAACCGCACCAAACAGTTATTTTTTGTGGATGAAGTGGTGATTCATGAAGCACATGTGGATTTTCACCCGACCAATAACGCATATTTTGCTTATTGACGAACCCATTGAGCCAAAAATGAGCTTCGTCACTGAAGATGATTTTGCGATGAAATTCATCATCTTGGCGCATCTTCTCCAGAATCCAATCGGAGAACGTACGTCGCTTCAAATCGTCCATCGGCTTCAATTCTTGAGTCAGCTTGATCTTGTATGGGTGTAAACCAAAATCCTTACGCAAAATACGCCATAATGTGGTCTGAGCGATTCCCAATTCTTGAGAACGCCGTGAAATTGACTGATTTGGATCGTTTGCTATGGACGACTGAACGGCAGCGATATTTTCGACACTTCGACCATCCCGTTGTTTCACTGACACGGAAACATCACACAACGAATATGTAGACTCAAATTTTTGCACTAAACTTGTTATTGCCTGTCTACTAGGGCGAGAATTACGACCGAAAATTGGAGTTAACGATCTTAAAGTTGCAGAAAATTTTTATAATTTGCAGACGTTGCTCGTTCGTGTACTTTACCATGATGAAAATGTTGAGTTTACTGAATAAATTGACAGTGGCAGTTTGATGATTACTGAAAGAGTGCGTTCACAAATTAAATTCAAAGTTGTCAAGTGCCTATTGGAAAACCCTTTACAAACAATACGGGACCTACGTACTGTGAATCATCTCCGACTGCCAATCATCTCTCAGGCTAAAACAAAAAAGTGCATATCTCTTGGCAGAACATGGAATACTACTTGGAGGTCGTGTTCCTTTATAACATCAAATTCTATTTCGTTTGGCACAAAAACTCATTTCCCACTATTAGCGAATAAAAAATCATTGATGCAGTTCCGCATGGGTCAAATCTTGGACCGTTACTGCTAATGAAATCATTTGAGTGCTAATTACTCTAGTTTTTTTCCTAGAACTCCATATGTCAGTTAGTCGCATAGAAAAAAAAAGACTTTCTAATGCACTGCGCCATTCATTCAGTCTAGAATCTCGAAACTTTTTAATGAAGCTATTTGCCAAAGCTATTTTATGTCAAGAAGTATACCTCACATATGATTATGATTAATTCAAGATACTTTTCCAAGAGGTAGGTATGAGCATTAACCCACAACCACTCGCAACCACTCGCAACCATCACTCTTCTAATTATTTCGCTACACAATTGTAATTAAAAAATTACAAATCTCATAACCACCGTGCTAACAAAGTTAATCAAAACTCTACGTGCCTCTAGGCAACAGAACAAATACATACCCTTCCGGGCGACGCCGAATCTCCATCCCCTTCTAGATTTGATTAGGGCGAGGGAAAATGTCAACTTCACATTACCAAAGTCACAAAACCAAAGCCTCTCTTCCTAAAACAGAAAAAAAAAAAGACTTCAAGGCCCTGCGTTTTCAACTCTTAAGCTGATAATTAATTTACTTTTAATTAAAACTCTTTTGCACCACACCAGAGCCTGCCTGCGTAGCACTGGTATTCGGTAGTCGAAGCTGTTGGGGAAAACCCTTTTTTCGCACCCTCAATGGGATACAAGAGGAAAAACTTAACATCGACAACAGCAACACCAATATAACAACACCCCTCACACTTTTGAAATCGGCACCATGTCCTTTTTTTCTGGTGGTGCGGTGTAATCAAAAAAGATGTAGCAAAAGGAAGGCAACTCTGTCAAAGTAGTAACTCCTTCGGTGAATAAATTTTTTTTGTTTTTTTCTTTTTGTGGGACTATGTTGTGTGTAAGCACATTGCTTACAGCAATTGTTGAATAAATCATCGCCAGTAATTTGCCTTTTATTCGTCGTCATCCTCATTCTCATCTTTATCCTCATCGTCATCCCCTTTATATTGTTTCGATGCTTTTTCCCATTTCATTTGTAAGCTGTCGTTTTTTTATTGCTGGAAATTTAAAATCTGTCACACAAATTCCGAGGGTAGTTTCCTTCCTTGATTTCTTTGTCTTCATAATCGCAGTTGTTTTTATTGTATATTCATCGTCAGTCGTCCTGTTTTGGGTAACTTCGAATCCTGAAGCTTCTGCTTCAGTGCTTTTTTTTTTTTTGTTTTTCGTTTGCTACTTACTTCTTCCAGATCCCGAACGAATCATCGTGTAAAACTCATCCTGTAGCTGTTTCCGCACTTATTTATTCATCCGTTTGTTCATATACACATATTCGATGAAACAACACAACAAAAATCCACAACATCAAAAATACGGCAAATTTCAACTTGAAATCACTTTCAGGATGCAAGTTAAGTGGATTAGGGTTGCCATGATCTGACCAATCGTTCTGGAGCTCATCAATTACTGTACAGAAAAATAAAGAAAAAATAACCCAAATGTCGAGTGAAAAAATAGCTCAAGTGTAGTTCGACTTTGCCTACTTTGGTCATTATATGTTTTATCTATTACTAACTGTTGATTACCCTTTATCCACTACATCCGGCGAATAAAACATTCAAATTTTGTAACTGATTTCAATTTAATACGAAAGATATAATCATTTCTCTCTGAAATAAAAATTAATTACTGAGTAATGAGTAATGAGAGTAATTTCAATTACCGAAATCCGAACGATTCAACGAGTGGTTACTTCAAATATTTTGTTTTCTTCTCGCCGTTACTGGTGTTGTTGCTTAAAACATTTTTCATATTTTTTTCGAGTAATCGATTCAATTCGATTTGAGAACAATCGAATTGGATAAGTGCCTTGTTAACATAGGTCTTTCACTGAAGTATTGTGATTACATTTCCATTCGGGATTTTTATTACATTACATTTTGTAATGGATTACCTATGAAGAACTATGAATTCAACCTTGCCACAAACATACTCGTGCAAATGGCCGTTCATCATATGAACGGAAATACATTTCCTGTATTTCAGCGCTGATCCATTGAAAGCAATTTTGAGTTGAGAGATTAGAGATCAAAAGAAAAAGGCTATATAATCTGAATCGGTCGGTATATAAGGGCGGCTTTAGAAGTTAGAAATCAGAACTTTCTCCTCATTATGTACAGAAGTACATGATATTGTAGGTGAAACTCTTGCAAATACATTTGCTCGAATTAGACTTTCCGACTGAAAATCTCAAACGATTTGTACAAAATTCAGGATAGACAAACAAAATTTGAACTTGCAATGAGTTGAGGAGTTTCCCTTAATATTGTTACACAGTGCAGCAAATAATTAATCAAAAGCCTAAGGATATGTATTCTTGTTGAAAGTCGTGCTCACTATTTTTATTTAGAAATTGATGGAATACCGCCGAAGTATTTGTTCAGTCCACTATTTTTTCTCATGTGTGAAGGTTGTCACAACAAGAGGGGGAAATTTATACATATTTGGTGCCTTTCTTGGTCTTGTGGTTTAACAGTCAAATTATTATAGCACTTCGTTGGTAGACTGTGTGGCCTTATGTCGCCAAAACAAGGATTTCTGATTGCTAACCATTATTCTGGAAACAGTAAAGTTAGACTGCCACACAATCAAAATATCCCAAGTACGTCAACTGTCAGAAAATGCAAGGGGACTGATCTCACAGAGGACTTGCGTTTTCATGACTATGGGGACCAACTGCCTCAACAACTAAAGTCTGCAGACAATACCAAGTGAAAGGCGAGTCTTCAAACAAAATCTTCCGCAGGAATGAGGTCCATTTTTATGAGAAGGAAATGCATTCCAAACGTGTCACTCATTGATGTGAATTTTAAGGATCATTAGAATTGGGATCATTTCTTCAAAGATACTGCCTCGAATGCACAAGCAGTCAATGGCAAACGGTACCAAGATATGAAAACTTAGTTTGTTTTTGTGCCTCGAATGGCTCTCAAAGACATGTGGTGGTCCCAACTAGTTCGTGCGATTCAACGCCTTCCGAATTAATTCTATTGGGGTTCTTGGAATGTATGTCAAGCCATTTTTGAAGATTTCGTCGCAGGAACGCGAATATGGCATCAAAATGGCGAGAATAAGATGCCCTGTTCCATACATAATTGTCACATGTCTACTATAAAATGTCGATATCTTCTCAAAAGCAAACTAAATAACCCATTCGAAATTCATGGAATGTCACAGGGGTCGGCTTTCGCTCCTACACTTTTCATTATTTTTGGTGAAAATCAGTTTTAAGACTCAACGGCCACATGATGTTGATGCTGAAGTTTAAAGATCATCTGGCATGTAGGAAGGATGCTTTTGAAATTGGTGCACACGCATTAGTATCTTGAAGCCTGTGCCTCAAGTAATTGAAACTGCAAACAAGCTTATTTTCTCTAACTGGGTAAGCAGCAATGGACTACGGTTGTTGGATTTCAAATTATTTGTTTCAATCATAATCTAAGCTTTAAAAGTTGCTTAAATTGGCTATCACTGCTTTGACTTAACATAATTTATGTTTTACAATATAAACCCAGGGACGAATCTAATTGGAATCAATAACATATGATACGTATAGCGTATATTATTCTGGAGCTACTTTTCATGACTCTCTTCCGGGTCACCATTCTTTGTCTACGATCGTTGCTGGCTCCGATTGTCGTACGTGATCTATTTTTCATCAGCGATTATGACTGGTTTCAAAAACGGCTCGTGTTCATTGCGTGCCAACAACGTATAACAGATGTTAACTCTATCGAGTTTCTATTTGTGTCCAGCTTTCTGTAAATAATTCCCTTTGTTGTAGCATAAGGGTTGGTCTAAATACAAGTTTCTTTTTAAATTACATGTTTTTTGACACAGACATCTCTTTCCCGCTCGGAATCTTGGCTGTCAGTCAGTACGAAATAACTCGTCTTACACTTGAACAATGTTAGGTAATATTGCAAATCCAACATGAGCTCGCCATCGATCTCAATAACTCAGCAGCCCGATGTGAATTTTGCACAAAAATCTCAGATTAAGTATACCCTTACAAGGTCCAACTGACTCAGCCATTAAAGGCAAACGACCATCCGCTTCGTTATCGCTTCTCAGTTTGGGCCTTACAGCAGCTCGAAATTGGACGTTGAAATTGCCCGAAAAATCATTTCTTCTAACGAGCCGCATTTTCATGTTAACAAACAAAGTTGCGGCATCTCCCGATCGGAAAACCCCTCACGTGATTGACAAGAAGCTAATCTATCCGCAGAGAGTGACAGTTTGGTGCGGATTTTGGAGTGGTGGTATCATTGGCTCAACGGTGAGCGCTACAGAGCCATGATTACCGAATTTTCGTGGGCAGACATGGATTTGGACGATCTTTAGTTTCAGGTTTTGTTCATTTTATTTTATTTTTAAAAAGAAACTTGTATTTGGGCCACCCTGTATATGGACAATATTGCTAAATGTAGCGAACGTTTTCATTATTTTTTCCATTTTCAAATGCGAATAACTTTACAACCACGTATATGCATAGAAGGTCAAGCTTTCGCAGTTGTCAATACAATCGTTATTTGGATGTGGCGCCATCTATCGCCGAAAACGCTACGAAACTTTTCTAAGGCTCAAATATTTAAATATTTCCACAGAATTAAACAGTCAGACAAACGTAGTCCTGTGTCTGTCTAGATCACTTCTAGATCACTAACAGTGTCCAGCACTAAGAAGGATATTCCAGGAGGGTTGAAATAAGCAAGATGTTCCTTTTCTGTCATTTGGCCAATACTATATTGACTGGCATTAGTATAGTATTTATCCTGTAGATGGCGACAGATTTGAATAGACGAAAGTAGTCATGTTTTAGTGTTCTGGATGTATGTATGTTCGAGACACTAACCATCAAGATTACGAGAAAAAATCACTTGAGTGATGCCCTAACTGAATCTAGTATCTCTCATGAAACTCATGAAAAAAATAAATGTTGAATTTAACGGAACACCACAGCAGTAAATACTGGGTTCGCTATGTTTTTCACAGATAAAATGCTGCAAGTTCCGATAGTTCCAAAGTATATGTTAAAGGATTGTGTCTATTTCGGACGTAAAACTGAAAGTTTTCTTTAGATTCAGCGGGGTAGAACAATAGCCGAATAGTGCCATTTCGGGCTAAATAGAGAGCTGAAAATTAGAGACCTCTTGGATGGAGAAATGGAGAAATTTCGTCAGATCTATGGATCAATTTGTGTGAACTACCCAGTGAGCGCTACCTATGGAATCACAAATTGGACGAGGTGCTCATACATTGTCCGCTCAATGTACCAGATGACCAATAGCTCTCCGGCCAAAAAGGTGTGCTATTGGAATTTGACTTTTGCTTGTGGAATTTGAGAAATACATACTTGAACGCGCTCCAGACTTAAAACTTGGGTCATCGCATCTCTTGCCTTATGTACTGCTTCAACTGATGTTGTGTTGACACTGTTCGGTTCTTTTCCATGATCTACCATAGAGTAACAATCTCACCCGTGGTGAGCGCTATCTCGAGATCTGAGAAGTCAGACCAGGGTTAAGCAATTTAAAAAAAAAAAATTTTTCTAACTTGAAGAAACCAATTATGGCAACTCCAAAAAATTGACTACCATTCTGTATACCTCCACTTACGACTATCTGCTACTGGCTACGTATGTGTTAACATTTACCAACTTTCCACTTGGTGTCCTGTTCAGACTCGGGTGGTATTCAATTCACCCTCGAGGGAAGCAACCGAATTGATTTCTGTAAATCATATGCCAGCGTAACTGGATTAACTTTTTATTTCCTAGGATTTGACTATACAGACATCAATGTGTCCGTGTGTGTATGCCATGAAAGGATTGTGCGAACGGGAAATCCTTGCGTAAACCATACTTCATCCAGTACGACTCGTATTTATCACTCGACGTGTGTTTACATTTTTTTTTTTTCATTTTATTCGCGACACACAAAAGCCGCTGCCGCCAATTGAAATAAAAAGTTTTAAGTAGTCAGCCAGCTGTTTTTTGGTTGACTACCATCCTGGTATACGAATACATCATTACTCGTATACAGGATCGACATAGGACTAGTACTGTGACTGAATCCTGTATCAAACAAAAGGATATACACACCGCGAATGGAGAAGAAGAAAAGTTGAATGAAAAAAATCACCAAATGAACGAATAAAATAAAATTAAAGACTTTTATTGAATGTTTATTTGCTTGAATGATGGATTTCCAAGGATTCCGATCTGGTGGGTTGTCGACAGTGCAAGGAGGGTAAATATTTGCAAGGATTTAACAAAAAGACGAAAAAAAAAACCCCGGAAACCATTCGTTCGTTTATTTATGTACGTTCATGTACAATAACTTGTATGGCATTCGAGGATAATAACAACTCAGCCAGGATTGTGCGTGAACAATTAAACGAAGGAGGAATAAATGGCAACGGCCATTCGATTTGACGCATATTCGAATTCGTAATATTCGACTTTTTGAATTTAAAGCCGTTAGGTACATTTTTTATTCACTCAATGGCTTAATCAATGAGAATGCTTAAAAGGTGGAACAGATGCAGTGTAGTAGAAGTTAAATGGAAATAATATTTTGCCATGAGCAGTGAGTTAAGAAAATCATCCAACAGGATTGTAAGGCAAACTTCCACTGATTTACCAGCGATAATGTGCGGAAAAGTGCAAAACCAACAGTTGACGTCGTAATCCGATGTGGAATCCGTGATTGGTAGTGTTCCCTTAGGGATCTTCTGATGTGCAAACATGTTATGCTATAGGTAATAGCTCAACCATGTTCTCAAGTCCAGCTTTGGAGGCATTTGGAGAACTGTGTAAAATTAATCCGGCTCACGATGGCAAACACTGCAGCTTGGTTATGTGTATTTTTCCGTGCTTAAGGCTTCAAGAAATGCGCTTGGCAATTAATAATGAATCTATATACTAGGTGGCGCAAAAGTCATCACCCTATCGGAAGATGCTATAATATTTGCAAATGGCGGCAAAGGTCAACTCTGCTTTGACATTTGTGAAGTAAACAGATACAAAATACACGTCAACCAACGCTCGCCTAGAAGAGTATAGAGCAACACGAGATGCTGCCAGGTCTAGCCAGCCCCGGAGCAGCCGTTCTGTTTAGAATATCGCAGCTGTGGTTGAGGATGTCGCAGAGGACCCCGGACTATGGACAAGACGACGTGCCACATAATTGGTCATCAATCGGCCGTCTTTACAGAGAATTTTGGTGAAAGACTGTAAGATCAGACAGCTGTTAACTGTTGACCGGCAAACGCCTGTAACCTCGACCACGAGGGAGACAACTTTTCATCGAAAATCAACATGAGCGACCATTCAGATTTCCATCTCTGTGGATATGTGAATAAGCTAAATTATCGATTCTAGGGCACCGAAAATATAACCCACGAACGCCAGTACACCCGCTCAAAATTACTGCGTGGTGTACTGTTTACGCCTTCAGCATCATCGGACCTTATTTTTTCGAAAACGACTACTGTGGACGGCGAGCGCTACAGAGCCATGCCCAATTGGATGAATTGGGACTGGATAACATATGATTTCAACAGAATAAAGCAACGGCGCATACTGCACGAGCCACAATCGAGCACGAGCACGGCCGCATTTCCGGTTCGCCTGATATCTCGTTTTTGCGATTTGCACTGGCCGGCAAGACTGCCTGATTTAATCGTTCCAAACTTATTTTTGTGGCGTTTTTTGAAGTCACGAGTCTACGTCAACAAGCCTCAGACTCTTGAAGCCCTCAATGAGAATATCCATCAAGAATGCGAGATCCAATCGGGTCCGAATGGTCATCAATTCCCATACCTTTGGTTTTGTTTACAAAGTTTTTCATCCTGAGACTTTGCAACTTGGTAATAGATAGATAAGCTGTCTCAGCTCCTTATCACCATCATTGGGAAATTGTAGTGTCAACTCTGATCGTGAGACTGTTAGTTTCTTTGTCTCTGCTTAATATGGTGTTGTTACTGTTGCCCTAACATTCAAGAACGATATGCCATAGGGAGGAACATCTCTGTGCCACCTTCCCTTGGTAATTCAATAAATGTCACTACAAGGTCCTTGGTGTCGAATTCTGGAAGGAGGGAATACGAGTATTCTATTTTCGTAATAATAAATGACACAACCCTCTAAGGAAATGTGATTTTCTATCCCTACTGCTGTGGTGGGTTGTTTACGCATTAAAGCGAGTTTGCAAGTGCTGTTTGGGACTGTTTCTTACGAAAATTTAGTGAAGGATTCAGTACAATCCACAAATCAATGTACAGTGTCTCATCCCGACCCATTTAGCTAATCCTAGTCGATGAAGCAATTCTCAATCAACGCATATCGGGAGATGATTCTTAAATGCTTAAAACATATTTCCTAACCTGAAGAGTCAAGCCTCCCATCACTTGACCTTAACACTTACTTTCTAGCCCCTCGGGATTCGGGAAATCGATATTTCTTTAAAGCTTTCAAAATGCACGATCGAAAAATACTCTGACAGTTACTTGCGGTTGCAATCAATCAACATCGAATTGCCCAATAATATCTAGTTTTAAGTTTTAAACGCATTTTATTTTCTAATCAATAACTCTTACATACTAACAAAAAATGCTTAAATGCTAGCTTAAAATTACTTAACAAACTTATACTAACTTACTGGCCCCACACAGGCACTCTAAGCTACTCTAAATTCAGACCCAATAATATCTGTTCCGCATACTATGGCCAGAACGGCAGATTCCTCGCGCTGGTTGACGCTTTTTTGATCAATCGGCAGCCAAGTCCTTTCGTGAATATTAAAATGTAGAAAACGCGAGCTGTCGTAAAATGTAAGTTTGTTTTTGGAGATGGTGTCGCTCTGTTTTTTCTTCGAGCATTGCTTGAATGTATCTTTGGTCTAGAAGTTCACAGAAGTGATTTTTCAAAGACGTTTTACTCCCCTGTTAAGGGTTGAGCGCATATCACACTTATGTTGAGCAGTTTACCATTGATCGCTAATATATACCTGATGCTTAATCCTTCTTCCATTAGTTGTTCTCTTACAACAAATTCGAATCCAAATACGACCAGGGCCCTTCTTTCTAAAACTATTACCATAGCAGTGATAGATGTTACTGCTTTTCATCCTTCTGTTGCCTGGTCCATTCGGGATACATTTTGACCAACAAAGCCATCCAAGCAATTATCCATAGAGGTGTTTCGAAGACGGAGGACGACATATCAAAGAACAACTTTTAGAAAGAGGTAACATTCTAAAGATTTATCGGACCGGATTCGAAGCCTTCTTCTTCACTTTCGGAATGGCTTGTTCCTTCTTGGATTGGTTTTTAAACGTTGACCTCACTGTACAAAGTATGGGGTGAAGGCAACTTCAGAAGATATTCATGATGGTAACAGAAAGATTCTATAAGCTGAGACATATACTAAAGATGTCCTCTTTTTGTAGCATTATCCTCGCAGAAAATACTAATTGGTTGAACCTTTTCTGCATTGATGGCTTCAACAACATGAGCTAGCTGCCTCCAGTTTCGCACGCTAAGTTGGTTGAGGTCCCCTTCCATTATTTTAGTCACGGTCTTCCGTACTGCGCTGCCCCTCGGGGCCGGATTGGAAGACCCTTCGGACGGGAGCATTGGTGTCCATCCGCTCTACATCACCCAGCCACCTCAGTCGTTGGACATTCACACTTCTAACTATCTTTGTATCTCTTCCTCCACTCACCCTCTATGCAGAAGGGACCGAAAATCACCCGAAGAATTTTTCTCTCAAAGCAGCCATCCATTTTTGATAAGATCCATACCTCTGCCCCATAGAGCCGGACTGGTGTTATTAAGGTCTTACAAAGTGTCACTTTTGTTATTCGAATGAGGGCTTTGTTAGTCAATTGCCTTCTTAGCCCAAAGAAGCAGTGATTGACAGAAGTTATTCTTCGTTTGATATCAGCGCTGGTATTATTGACGTTCTGTCCAAATGTCGGCGTTTGGTTGTCCTTTCTTGTTAACAGCATATAAACACTTTGTCTTGCCCTCATTAACCTTTAAACCCGTACTCGCTGCTTCCGCCTCAATATTAGCGAAAGCACCAATGACATCACGCTGCTTTCTTCGGATTATGTCAATATCATCGGCGTATGCGAGTAATTGGACGGACTTTTGAAAGATTTTACCTCTTTTGCAGGGATACCAAAACTAGACGTTGCTCTCTATAGAGTCATCTCTATACACAGATGTTGCCATACTTAGGCTTAAAGTCGATGAATCGGTGGTGTGTATCTCTTTGGAATTAATGGGTTTTTTTTTTTCAAGATCTGCCGTAGTGTGAATAGTTGATGCAGTTCAGAGGATCTCCTCTCTTGAGAATCGGATAAACAATGCTGAGGTTTCATTCATCGGGAATACTTTCGTCCAACTATGTGTGTGTATGTGTATGAGTTGGTGTATGCTCCTTATCAAGTCATCGCCTGCCACTTTGACGAGCTCGGCATCAGGCCGTCCGCTCCAGGCGACTTTGTTGGACTAAAACTTATATATGGCTATCTTCACTTCATCCAGGTTGGGTGGACCGAATTGATGGTCTACACCGTCCATGTTGAAAAGTTCATTCTGCTTGACAGCGATATTTGGTTTGTAATCAGAACAGTCTACAGAAACGCTCTTTCCAAATCCTCAGCATCGATTGCGACTCTACTATTGTACTGTATCCCTTTATTCGTCTCTACAGGTTTCGGTACGATATTTCTGTCCGTGGTATTATTTTTTACCTTTTGGTAAAATTTCCGAATCTCATTCCTCATGCTAATTTCTTTTCCTCCTGAGAAGCCGGTGTTCGTTTCTCCTCTTCTGCTCGTAGAGCTCGTGAGCAGCTCCAGTTCTCCATGCAGCCAAACTTTGTATGTCTTTTTCTTAGCTGCATGTGCTTGCCGGCACTCGTCGTCAAACCAGGGGTTTCGTTGTGGTGGCCAAGTGAAATCCAGCACATCAGAGGCGGCATCCTGATGACTCTTTGGCAATCTTGTCCTTGGTTTTCGATACCTGATGCTGACTCATAGGACCGTTTAAGACATTAAGGGAGACTCGATCGGAAAAAGATTTGGCGATCTCTTGCGATTGTAGCTATCCGACGTCAAAGTTCCTCACAGTATTAGCCTGACTGCGATTTTCGGCATAACCGCAACCGTACCTGGGATACAACAAGATAATGGTCATAGTCGGTGTTGGCCCCTCGGAAGGTTCGACATCCATAATACTGGAATAGTGCCTTGCGTCTATTGCAATGTGGTCGATCTGGTTGACGGTTAATTGATCAGGAGTTCGCCAAGGTCTTATGAATCCTCCGAGGTGGTATCGTGCAGGCAAAGGTTTTCGACAGTACTACCAAAGACGCCCCCTCTTCCTAGCTTTGCATTAAAGTTGCCGAGGACAATTTTAATGTCATATCTGGGCCTCTTATCGTAAGTCTTGTCCAAGAGCTCAAAGAGTCTGCTTCTAAAAACAAATCCGCATCTGAATAGGTGCTGATTTTGCCATCTATCGTCGTATTAGATGACACAGATGGCGGTAACATCTGCTTTACAGAAGTCCATGGCCTCCGCTAGTTATTCGCCTGCATGTGGCCTATTAAGGGACCTGACATTCCACGAACAGATCCAATCGATCGTTTTCCTTGTTTCATTTACAGGAGTTGTTAACAGTAGACACGTCCGCATACAAGGCTCGTTGTTGTTAGATTTTTTCCATGACCGGACAGTCGTCCAGGCCGCACAAGTCCCAATCTGGAAGGTCAATTCCATTATAGAGACCCCTAGAACAAGGGTTCGATTAGACCGAAGCCAGTAACCTGTTCGAGGATGTAAGCGCTGCCGTTGGTCCATTAAGGGTTCATCCGCCACGATCGACCTGAGCTCCAAATATTTCGGAGTAGCCCCGATAAGGTCTTGTTGGGTTTGATCCGGGATTCTACTTCAACGTTGATTCCATCTGGGGAATTCATCCGCTGTCCCGTTTATAGTGTTTGTCTGCTGGTAGCACTCGCGCTTATAAGTTTGGCAAGTCGAGTCCGTAAGGGCATCGACCGGTACCCGATCGTTACCACTAGGAGGTAAAATAAGCACAATTGATATGTAGAAACAGTTACAAAACTGGGCATCACGAAGTTAACACCTCTAAGTGCCTACCCTATTTCTAGAGCATCCAGGCATCCAACTTACGAGCGGATTAAGAATCTAAAAAGTTTAAGCCAAAAAGAAAACATCAACCAAACTATGGAGAACAAATTAGAGCACAGAAATCTGAAAACATTATAGGACAGGGGTCCCATCACCTCTTGTGATGGGGCATCACGAATGCCTTCCGATGGGCTTATAATGAATTCTACAATATCCGCATTCGATCGTGATGTAAGAAAAGTAAATTGAATGGCCTATAAAGGAGCTAGCTAACGTGGTGATAAAACGAAATATTTGATTATTGTCTGACTGAATGTTTCTTCAGATCGTCGGCGGAATTAGACGTTTTTAATCTTGGCAAAACAAAATCGAATGGTGAGTCTCAGTCGATCATATGCCTTTTCATCGACTCCTTACAAATCTTATTCCCTAAAAGACATTGTCATTATTCTTGCTATCCCGACTATAATTCCACCTCAAGCACCCCTCTAAAACATTTTACAGTAGATCTGTTTATTCAGTGACTTTGCCCAGCTACTGTGTCTATCGAGCAAATAAATCGAAAGCCAGAGCACAGTCAGAGTGAGAGGAAATTTTTCACAGACTAATTAAAATTTCGCCAGCACGGATGTCAGTCGGATGGCGGATAAGACTTGTCGTATCTATTTTTTCTGGGGAATACCCGCCTTCACCCCAGCTGGTTGCTGGTTGCTGGATGCAGCTACAGACCTAGATGTCTCCTCATTTTGGATGAAATGCTTTTTTCCTCTTCGAGAAATGGAATTTAATTTTAGAAACGTTGCCGCTCTCATTGTTTGTCTTGGCATGGACTTCCTTCGGCATGTTTTTTAGGTTTTACTCGCGCGGCTAAGCGCGCCTCCGTTCTGTATGATGTAGAAGAACTAGTCCAGAAAAAAGATTCCCTTGACTTGGTTGGGATGCTTGACTGCCTGGTTGGAGTTTTATTGTTAAAATTAACCCAGCTTTGGGCTATGTACCTACCGTTTTGTCTTGTACTCGTAATTTTTTTTATTTTCATTTTCTCGATGCACTTTCCTTGGTATAAATGTTGTCAACCGAAGGCATACTCGTAAACGAAGAACTTAATCTTCACCGCATCGTAAATATTTGCGGAGATGCCGTGAATTATTACAATTGCATCAAGAGCGCCCTGTAAAAGGATGTTGATGGAAGCGGCGCTATAGCTAGAATCCTAATGGGCGACTTTGAATAGATGGATACGGATGGGACAGGAGTATAGGGGAAAAATGACGACAACGATGAGGATGATGATGACACTCTTGGGGGATTTGTAGCACTTGGTACCGACACTTTGTGGTTGAAGGAATATTACACCCTTAGAATATTTTGAATTTTTTTTTTCTCTAACCAACCCTGGTGGTGTTACTTTGTTCCGGGAATTTCGTATGGAAGTGGGAAAATAATTAACTACAAGTGTGACGATGTTTTCAGGTGTTTTTAGGCGAAACAAGATGAGGTTTATGGAGCGTTTTTCTTCAGTCTACATTTATTGCAATATGGTACCGTCAAGGAGTGCTGTAAGTGATTTGTTATATACACGGAATGCCGTTTGGAGTCTTTGAGTTATAGCGAAGTGAGTCTCCGACTTTGTGGCTTGAAGAGGATAAAATATATTTATTTAATTTCATATTCTGAAATGGAGGTGTTTTGCCTTTCGATTCATGTAGCTTGTTCTACCCATATGTGGATACAATACTTCAATGGGATATCAGACTCGGGAAATCTATCAGAATCTTCTTTTAGTCAAGGCAGCCCTGGATTTCCCTTTGAACACGAAGGAAATATTGAGAAGACCTGGTCGAAATTTCGCCAAGAATTAATGCAACTTCTTCAAAGTCATAATTTTCATATCTCGAACTTCAAGTGAAGGAGGCCTTATGGAGCTATTATGAATTACTGGGCAATTCATCCCTGCGAACAAACCGAATGTCAAGATGAACTTGTGGAACTTGGTCAAAAATGAAAAAAAATCTCACCACAGTACTATCATAAATGAGGGGGTCAGATCACAAGGTGTCTAACTAACAGTAGCACAGTTTTGAGGAATCCTTGTTTAACTTCAAACGAGAACTACTAAATGATGAGTAGTTATCCTTTTCCCCCGATAGATCTCACTACCAATCAAGCCCACACTTGTTTCCCTTGTGCACCAAAGAAATAATGTCATTCATGTGGCCATTTACGCACTTATCTCTAATTTTACAAAATTTGCACTTAGACCCCTTGTCCTCTGACCCCTTCAAATGTCAATTGATTTGTGTTTTATAGGTTAAGTAAAGCGAGGATAATTTATAATAAGTTTTAGGCATACGAATAGGAAGCGAATTTCAAGAGAATATAGTTTAAATCATAAAAGACAGTCGCCAAAGTTATGCGCTTGATACAGCTCTTATAAATCTCCGTATGAAGGATGAACCATGCATCCGGTGATACCTGGAAATTCTAATCTTATGTTAACTTATCCTTCAAGTCACGAAAGTTCAATCAAAAATAGTGATTTCAGAGATTAAGGCAACATTTCTTCTTCTCCATTCATTAATTGAAAGTGTAACCAAAACCTGGGCCAAGTTTTGCAAAGTTGTTTTCATCGTTTCGAGAAACATTTGGCACATGTTCCACCCCAAACTAAAATTAAATTAACACAAATTTAACCTTGCGAATAGTTAGAGAACTATCGAGTGTTCAACTTTGCTATCACATCTACTACCACTTTTTCAAATATTGGATCGCATCTGCTTCGATCATTGGGGCTTACAAAAAACCAATATTTCCGAAGTTGTGTTCTTTCTACTACTGTTGCTTTACGGCATGATATTAATCGACCAACTATGAAGTTCGAATTGAGGGTACTTAGGGAAAGGCAAACGAATAATTGTCGAATTAATTTGGTTATGAGAGTACATCTTAGATGAATTCCTTAGAGTCGTGTCGTTCCTGATAAAAAGACTGTTTTGTTGTATAAACCGAGTCCAGTGGACGTTAAATATTATGTAGTTCTGAATTTCTGTAGGATGTGAGATGTAGTTCCACACAACTCCAATCATAATAATGTACCCCAAACATCGACAAGTTCGCTCGCAGAAGTTTCCTTCATATCACAAATTGTTCGCAGAACATGCTTCACCAAACGAACGCCGAATAGTGGAAGTTTTAACCCTGCGAACAGTGTACGAACGTCCTTGAAGTTCATGCCTACACTTGCAAAATCTAATTTTTTTTTTTTTCTATGTATGTAATATGTGCAGTAATAAATTTTCGTAATCTTTGAGAACGAGCTTTAAATAACCTATAACGCCTCCATTCTTGCCGACCCCACTGTCAACCTCACATGGCGTTGTAGATACAGTTCCGAGCGATGTATCTGTACAAGAAGATTATCATCGTCGAGAATTAATGGGCATTTTGTCTTGAGACACAATTTGCTCGTATTCGAATTTTCCCTCTGCGTTCGTTCTCCCATTGGAGTGTGTGTTTTTCTTTTGTCCCGTTAATTCTTCTCCTTTGTCTTTTCTTTTAATCTGGTATTTAGATTCTGAACCGAAAAAGAAAAGAAAAAAAAAAACGAGAAGCAGAAACGAATCCCTTGGCTGCTTCGATTTTGAATTCCCAACGATTGAACCACATAATTGGAGGCAGTTATAGCTGACAAATCGCATTGTCAGGCATTCTATTATATATTTGCTGGTATAGTGCTGTAGTACGTGCTCACAGGGAAATTCCATTCGTTTGTAATTCTCTCACGACTTTCTTCAATTTATTTTCGCCTTTACTCGTATTAATAAGTTGTTTCCTTTTCTCCTTTCTCCTTGCAGGTGTGTCCGCCGAGTTATATTATGTTCGCGAGGGACAAGTCAACGATTACGCATTAAACTTTGTTGTTCCCGTACCGGCTAATGTTCGCGATATAGCATTTACATGGCAGAGTTTAGCCGGACGTCCGTTACCATATAGCATAAATGTCCAGTCATCGGATCCGTCCGTACTTCCTAGACCAACTCTGAACATATCACAAATTGGAGAGATTCCAACGAATGTGCAAACCTTTTCGATTGGCATGAAATGTTCTGGCATCCGTCCAGCTGAAGTTGAGGTGACGATCACCATTGAAGTGATCCTCAATCGAGCTTCGAATAATATCACCGAATTGGTATTTCGACGGAAGAAAATCTGCATGGCAGCTGATCAGGATGATAATAATGTCGATGATCCGATGTTGTTGGAGACAGTGGTGCCACCACCAGCTGGACTGATCACACTGATCGTGGGTGGGATTTTGGCACTGATGTTGGTTGTTATACTGATCGTGATTGCATACTGTGCCCGTGGACCATCGAAGAGGCAGAACCACGGACAACCGATGAGGACTTCTAGTTTCCAGAGATTACAGACGAATCCACCATGTCAGCCGTATATAACACCATCGATCATCGCACCGATACATTCAACTTTGCCCAGAAAGATGGAACCGCAACAGCCGGAGGAGTTGCATCGTCGAATTTCAGAGTTGACAGTCGAACGTTGTCGTGTGAGATTGTCCAGTTTGCTGCAGGAGGGTACCTTTGGACGAGTGTATAAGGGAACTTACAATGAGAATCAGGATGTATTGGTGAAGACCGTTGCTCAGCATGCAAGTCAAATGCAGGTGTCACTGTTGCTTCAAGAAGGAATGAGCTTGTATGGAGCATCACATCCGGGAATTTTGTCTGTTTTGGGAGTTTCAATTGAAGATCACACTACACCGTTTGTGTTGTACCAAGCAATGAATAACATGAGGAATTTGAAAATGTTCTTGCTAGAGCCATCATGTTCACGATCGATCACCACCATTCAGATTGTGATGATGTCTTCGCAGCTAGCTATGGCTTTGGGTCACCTACACAGTCATGGGGTTGTACACAGGGATATCGCTGCCAGAAACTGCGTGTAAGTACACACAATGGTTTTTTTTTTTTATTATTTAAGTTTGACTGGACAGGAGATTGTGGTGGCGAAGAAGGGTTTTCTTTTGTGACAACTGTGTGTTTCTCTTATTTCAGAATTGACGATCAACTCCGAGTAAAACTCTCCGATAGTTCCCTATCCAGGGATCTCTTCCCAGCCGACTATAATTGCTTGGGTGACAGTGAAAATCGCCCCATCAAATGGATGTCTCTGGAAGCTCTTCAAAAGAAGCAATTCGCTGAGGCAAGTGACTCCTGGTCATTTGGTGTTCTTATGTGGGAATTGTGTACATTCGCAAAACAACCATACGCCGAAGTAGATCCCTTCGAAATGGAACACTATCTCAAGGATGGATACAGATTGGCGCAGCCTTTCAACTGCCCTGATGAATTGTAAGTCACTTCAAGCCAGCAACTTTGGTAGATCTCTTCGCTAACCCATTTTCTCTTCCCTTTCTGCTCTGATTCCTTACAGATTCACAATCATGGCATACTGTTGGGCTCTATTACCCGCTGAACGACCATCGTTTGCTCAGCTTCAAGGCTGCTTATCGGACTTTTACACACAGATAACGAGATACGTATAAATTCAGATACATGCCGCGTTCGTAGATCTTATAATATACTCGCCCCAACGTCTAGTTAGTTAAAAAAAAAAGGAAACAAATATATCTGAAAGGGTCTTAGGATTAATACAACATTCACACTCAAACACTCACACACACTTAGAAACATGTAGAATTAATAACAGGTGCATACATATAAGAAATTTTTAACATACGAGCATATAGCAAAAGTTTAAATATAAATTACCATACTGCCCTTATGTCCTAGTTGATGGCAAGTTTTATTGCCAAAAATAAGCACGATTTTTGTTTTATAACATATACATATATACCAAAATCCTTATTAAGAAGAAAACACGAAATCATTGTCTGCCATTTTGAATCTGGTAGTTTTGTAAATAATCTATATAGAGCTATATATATATAAAAGATACATATATACATATACACGAGAATGAAATTTATATAAATATATATATATGAGTAGAGATATTTTTAGATGAAGCTGGATGCCTAAGTATCCATCGGATATAATTTTTGTTTGTTTTTTTTCTACCCAGTTTCTTATAAGGTTTTTTATTTGAATTTTTTTCTTAAATTATTTATTATTATTTTGTTGTTTTAATTTGACACCTGATTCCTTTTAAGGGTTAGAATTGAGTTTAAGGTTTTTGTAAATTTTGTTTTCCATAGAGCTTTAGAGTTTAAGTTGTAAAATAGTTTTCTTCTTTTTAAATTTAAAAGATTTCGGTAGCTGAGTGTAGAAAATAAATGATAATTACTTTTATACGTGAAAATTTAATTTTAAAAATAAAGAAAAATGCGTTTTAAATGAACTTGTGGTTTTTATTTGCGGGAAGATATTTTATTATATTTTAGATAGGGTACCTGACTAGACAATCAATAACAAGTGTAGGTAAGTATTGGAATTTATTTCAATCTTTTTACTTAAAAGTAACGATCAACGAAATAAGAATATATATTGCGGTCATAAGATTGTGTCAAGGAGCTTCTACATTAGCGGAACTAGACGCGAATCCAATTCCATGCAGTCCTAAAGCCAAGCGAGAGCTTTTTGGGACTAGAACCTAAGCAAAGGTGCAAGCGAGCTGAGTAACACAAACGTATGGTATCTGCGGTCGGTTGTGATGATGTATGAGGCCATTGAAGGCGCTGTTGCTTTCTTTGATCGCTTCAAGTAGTCAAGCACCGATGGCCTACATCCAAGTACATCATACAAGGTGGCGCAAATTAATCATCCAATTTTGTTTTTGAATTAACTTTTTTACTAAATAAAAAAAGATGATTTTGAGTGATGGAAATCTTTATTTAGACCATTATAATTGTTTATCCGCCAAGTGGCTGCCGGCAGCATTGATACACATTTGTGCCCATTTTATCACATTTTCCGTGACTTTCCGCAAGATTTCCGGTGATAACTGTTCGCACTCCTGTCGAATATTCTCCTTAAGGGCTTCGATTATCTGAGGCTTGTTGGCAAAAACCCGCGACTTCAAGTAGCCCCAAAGAAAGAAGTCTCTGATGGTTAAATCGGGTGAGCTTGCTGGCCATGCCAAATCGCCAAAACGGGAGATTACGCAACCAGAAAATGATTCCTTCCTTGTTGAAACCACATGTTCACCAAACCCCGCTCATCCAATTCCGACAGTAAAAAGTCGTTTATCGTGGCCCTGTAGCGTTCGCGTCCTCAAAAAAATACGGCCCAATCACTCCTCCCGCGCGAACGTCGCACCAAACAGTGGCTTTGAGTGGATTTAATGGCTCTTTGTGCATCATACGCGGATTTTCAGATTTTGCTTATTGTCGCCTCTGATGATTTTCGAAACAAAATCATCCTCTTCGTTGTTGAGATTGAGGATGGTTTTACAGTAATTCACACGCGACTGACGGTGAGGAGGCATTGACAGATGGACTGTTTGCACTTTGTACATGTGTAAGCCTTTCACTAAAATTCGCTGTAGGGTCCGTCTGGTGATGCCCAATTGCGTGTTCCATCGTCTGGTTGATGTTTCTTCGTTCTCAGCGACATCGGCAACCACAGCCACGATATTCCCGGCCGAACGACCTGTCCGGTGGCGACCACGCATGGTCTCCTGTGTTTCCAATCTGTTCGAGTCGAGTAGCTAAGCGCCGAAATATTTGCCCAGTCGGCGCGACACTATTTGGAAATTCACACCGACCTATTTTTGGACAAAAATATCGACACAATTATTCCACGCTCTTGCGGAGTATAGCGCTCCATTGCTTGTCTGTTTGTATACTGCAGCTGTCTAGTTCAAATATCATTGACATACGACGCCATTTGCAAAATTTCCAATAAAGACTTGATAACTTTTTTTTTAAATAAAACGCAAACCATTTGAGATGACATATTTCAAAAACTTACTTTGATTGGAGTATAATCAAAACATTTATAAATGGAACTCGACTTCTTTCATGTTTGCAGCGGTCGATTCGTTGGACCCAATTTTCAACGACTCGGCCACACATTTCGATAGAAACGGCCGCTATTTCGCCTTCAATGTTGGCTCTGAGCTCTTCCAACGTCGGCGGCGTGTTGGCATAAACCAATAACTTAACGTAGCCCTACAGAAAATAGTCAAGCGGCGTTAAATCGCACGAACGAGGCGGCCAATCGATTGGCACATTTCTTGAGATAACACGCTCACCATACTTACTCTTCAATAAATCGATTGTAGCGTGTGCTGTGTGGCTTGTGACATCATCCTGTTGAAACCACATGTCGTCCAAGTACATATCTTCCAATTCGGGCCAAAAATAATCGGTGATCATGGCGCGATAACGTTGACTATTCACAGTAACGTGACGATCATTATCGTCGACGAAAAAATATGGCCCAATAACGCCGCCGGCATGCAAACCGCACCAAACAGTTATTTTTTGTGGATGAAGTGGTGATTCATGAAGCACATGTGGATTTTCACCCGACCTATAACGCATATTTTGCTTATTGACGAACCCATTGAGCCAAAAATGAGCCTCGTCACTGAAGATGATTTTGCGATGAAATTCATCATCTTGGCGCATCTTCTCCAGAACCCAATCGGAGAACGTACGTCGTTTCAAATCGTCCATCGGCTTCAATTCTTGAGTCAGCTTGATCTTGTATGGGTGTAAACCAAGATCCTTACGCAAAATACGCCATAATGTGGTCTGAGCGATGCCCAATTCTTGAGAACGCCATGCAATTGACTGATTTGGATCATTTGCTACGGACGCCTGAACGGCAGCGATATTTTCGACACTTCGACCAACCCGTTGTCTCACTGACACGGCAACATCACACAACGAATAGGTAGACTCAAATCTTTGCACTAAACTTGTTATTGCCTGTCTACTAGGGCGAGAATTACGACCGAAAATTGAAGTTAACGCTCTTAAAGTTGCAGTCACCGACTCCGAATTTCGGTAGAAAATTTTTATAATTTGCAGACGTTGCACGTTAGTGTACTTTACTACGATGAAAATGTTGAGTTTACTGAATAAATTGACAGTGACAGTTTGATGATTAGTGAAAGAGTGCGTTCACAAATTGAATTCAAAGTTGTCAAGTCCCTATTGGAAAACCGTTTATTACAAAATACCAGCTTCTGCTAACTTTGAAGAGTGTCTTCACTATATCCACTGGTATACATACGAATAAATACCGAAATCCTGGCGAACAGCGAGAGTTGCCACTGAATCTGGCCTCGTTCATATTGAAGAGCATGGAGAGATTGGTTGAACGGCGAATGCACGAACGAGAGTGCACGTCAAAAATCAGAATTGAAAACGCGATGGCCTTTTTCATCGATATTGGGGTGCTTTCGACAATGCAACTGTTGACGTTTTTTGCTGGCCAGAGTGTTATTGAAACACTAGTTGTGAGTAAATGCAATGCTGGTGATTAGGACCCTGATTGCGGATGATGACTGCAGCCAATATGTGATGGCCGGGGTAAGCACGGGTTCCTCGCAAAGTGATTTGACTCTCTGCTTAATACTCTCAATAGTTCTGACATATATGCTCAAACATGTACAGATATTGTAGCTGTACTGGCTATTGAAAATGTCTAGCGACTGCCTCCTCTAAAGCACAGACTACCAAATAAGGGTTTGATGATAGGTGCAATAGAAATGGACTCTCAATCAATCCTCTCAAAACTGAGGTTGTTCTCTTCACTATTAAGAAGAAGCAGACTGGTCTGACTCATCTAGTACTTACAGCCATCACCGTCCAATTCTCCAAAGAAACTAAGTATTTGGGTGTTATCCTGAATAAAAAACTTCTTTGGATTAAACGTGCGTCATCAAAAACCTCATAGGTGCTGGCGACCTTCTGACAGTGTAAAGAAGCACAAGGCTTGTCACCGAGGGGGGTCCTTTGAATCTATGTGGCTATGATAAGACCAATTATATGACATGCGTCGGTTGCCTGGTGGAACAAGCTTTCACGAACTCCAAAGGACGGTCTGCATGGAGGCTCTCCCTAGCATGCCTGCTCTATAAGCCCGTCTTCCGTTTAAGGAAACGTAGTCTTTGGCACAACACGCACTGGAGTCTTGATGACCATGCCGTCTCTGGTCTTATGGACATATCGTCTGATGCTATGAGACCGGAATTCCTATTGCTGCAAAATATGAAATCAACTTCCCTGGAGAGGAATGGTCTGGGCCGGAATCTGTGCCAGAAAACTAATGTAGTCGGGCCTTCATTAATGGCTAGAATAACTATTCAAGATGTGTCGCGGGTGTCTTTCTAGAGGACGGCAGCGTTAGATTTAACTCCTCGTTATAAAATTTGCTTCTGTCTTCCAAGCGGAGATATACGTAATCTTGATGGTCTTGATGGCGTACTGTGAACAATCTGTAGCTACAGATAAACTGCTCTCATAGCCTTGTTGAATCCTCTCATGTCTTCCAAGCTAGTTCGGAAATTTGAACCATGGGATCACAGGAAATGAAATCGATGAATGACGATGATGCGACTTTTCAGGACCCAATCCTGTGATAGGACTGCCTGCGTCCTCTATTAGGGCCCCCATTGACAATTCTGTTTCATATGCACATTACTGCGGATGGTATGACTGTCTAGATTTCATACAGACCAAGAAATGCTCCACGACGTGTTTAAGAGGTCAACGATTTTCTTGCTGTCCCTCAGTAGGAAACACGATCAAAATTTCGCTGTCACACGGAACGAACTATTTAACATACACGATGACCGGCAACGATTCCTTGCACCTGACCTCGATGAAATGAGGCTGGCCATATCCAAACTTAAGGCAAACAAGACCGACTACGCCTAGCTGCTGACCTGATCAAGCCGGCGGGAAATGCCCATGTCCCAAAGCGTCTCTAAAACATGTTCCGAAGAAAGCATGTCAGACGAATGGAACCTCAAAATTGTAGAGCAGATGGATACCAGAGCCTCGACGCAAAAAGTCTTCGAATCCATCTCTGGTGGAAAACCCAGGATAGGAATGCCTTACCTCAGATGGCATGCGCAAGTGTAAAACGACCTCAAATAACTTGTCGGTGAAATTGAAAGCAGCTAGTAAACAACAGAGCTTGTAGTAACCTGACAACTTTTTTTAATTTATTTTATTCCAAACGGCCAAAACACGAAGAACCAACTTCACTTCAGCTAATGCTGACCGAACTACCTAAAGCGGCGTACTCATACAATTCGCCCTCCTCACATGCAGGACCAAATATTCGACGTAGAATTTTTCTTTCGAATGATCAAAAGATCTGCTCTGCGTCTTGCTTATCGTCCAGCATTCAAATCCATAAGACAAGACTGCCAAGATCAGGGCTTTGTAGAGCATAATAGCATCAATAATGGCACGCTGGGAACGGGCGATGATGTCGATATCTTCTGCATAACCCAGCAGCTGGATGAATTTGTTAAATATAGTGCCTTCTATGTTTACGCCGGCCTTTCGCACTATCTGCTCCAGCACAAGATTAAAGAAATCACATGACAACGCGTCTCCTTGCCGAAATCTGGTGTATGTTTGGAATATTTCGGAGGTTTTGTTTCAAAGCTGCACGGTGCAATTCGAATTCTCTAGCGTGGCTCTAGAGTTTTCGGCTCGGGATCCCGAATTCGGCCATCGCGTTCTGTAATTGCGGCTGTGGAGTCGATGAAGAAATGGTGAGTATCGACTTGGAATTCGTTGGCCTTCTCCAGGATTTGCTGCAGTGTGAAATTTGGTCTCTCGTCGATTTGCCAGGTCGGAAGCCACACTGGTAGGTGCCGATGAGTGTGGTGCAAAACGGCTTTAGTCGTTCAGACAGAACGCTGGATAGGAACTTATGGGCTACGCTAACCAGGGATATACCTCGGTAGTTCTTACAAGACATAGGATCGCCTTTCTTGAAGATGGGTCGGATAGAGCAGTAGTCCAACCGTCGGACATGCTTTTGCTCTCCCATACTTTGCAGATAACCTGGTGCACGCTCCTTACGAAAACATCGCCGTCACCTTTGAACTGTCCGCATCCTTATTGTTCTTCAGCTTTATAATGGCTGTGCTGACTTCGTCTAGGCTGGGCGGGAAAAGCTTCGCATCTAGTAATTACTTCTGCACTCTTCAATATACTTGAGCTGGGAGACTGCGAAGGCTCTTTTCATATTTCGCAGTAACTTTTCCTCCTCCCTCCTTCTGGCTCTGTACTCAGCATGTTGCGTTCTTCTTCTGTTTGTACTCCTCGTCATGGATTTCTTGTCAGGGGTGGCTGGTAACCTAGAGTTGCTTCGACTACTTCTCGAATAGTAGTCCAGCATTGTATTGTAACCACATGTTGTTGGCGTTTGTGTTAGGCAATGGCATATTGCAGAGTCTTTCGTTCAGTTGCTCTCTGTAGTCTTTGGCTGTCTTCGGTGTGCTCAGGGATCTGATGTTACACCTCATTTTTGTTGTTTGGCGCAGCTTTTTTTCATTAGATAGCCAAACACCGAATCGGGCTGCAACTAAATAGTGGTCACAGTCGACTAAATATTTGCACATTTAGGATGTTCGACGAGTGTCTTGAGTCAATCATCACTTGGTCATTTTGGTTGGTGGCTCTACCGTCCGGAGATAGCCAGGTTGCTGTGTGGATTCTCTTATGAAGGAATCTTGTGTTACTTATCACCGCATTACTAGCTGCCGCAAAGTCAGTGAATAGGAAGCCATTATCTGTTGTCGTTTCGTGGAGGCTGTGTTTTCCGACCACACCGCCAGAGATGACCTCTTTACCAATTTTAGCATTGCAGTCCCCGTAGACTCCGTCAAAGATGTCGTAGAAATCCCCTTTGATAGGGTCCTCAGCTTCATTGGTAGGGGTGTATGCATATATGAGGCTGGTTGGGCCGTTAACCCCACGCACAACCGCAAAATCCGGTCGCGGTAGAAGAACTTGTCCTCTTGCCTAGAACAAAGCTGCATACCTACATAGGTTCATTATTTAGCGGTTATCCAGAAGCGGTAGGTCAGCTTGAACTGTACAGTGACAGGGATCGTATCTGGAATTTCTCCCTGAATGTTCATTTCCATGGCATTTTAGGAGTTGAATCCACCAACCCATCGTAGGTGGCCCCTTATCATTATTAAATATGCAAATGAAGAACAGAAGGATTTCAACTACAGTACCCAAAGTACCCGTATATGAAGAAATGAAAGAAATTTGACACTAGGCTAGGAAGTGAACGCTGCAGAGGAAGTCCTCAACTATATCTTACGCAGTTCTAATTTTAAAGAGACCGTCGTAAACTAAATTCGGTAACACAACCATACAAAACGTCATAGGCATACGAGTACAAAAAAAACATTATGGACGAACCACAAATCTGCGTGGAATCTTCCAAAAGAATCCGAAATCTTTCGAAACAATTTAGAGCTTGTTTCACTTCCGACGACGTATAGAAACCTGCAGCACAGATTACAGGAGTGTGTAATGTATCTCATTATCCCCGCTGTTAGGAAGTTAACAATTTTCTTATCTAAACCGCCGTAAGCTTTGCACTATGAATAAATGCATAAAATTACTCCAAGAAGTAACTTGCTTTGAAGGAAGTTTTCCCAGTCACTCGTACCCACTCCTGTTTCTGACTTCTCATCATGCCCTTGTTAGAGGTGTGAAAATCCGTGTAATTAAAAATGCAAACTAACCACGCACAAGTCTAAAGAGATCCGACACGGAGGCGAAGTCCACGAACTGGGAAGCTAGAACATCAAACCCTGTAGAGCTAAAGCAAAATTCAAAACCAACGGACCTATGTATTTAAAAAGCAAACTTCTATTCGTTTCGCTTCGTTTATTCACTTTTAGTTCATAAATGAGATTGTAAGTCTTTCCAGTAGAGATACTGTGTATGGTATAACATAGAACCAGAAGATACAAGTAAAACTCTCGTTCCAAAGTAAGTGGTTCATTTATTCTCTTCATTCGAGAGCGTGTTTATGGAAATGTCATCGTGGCGTCGTGGCCCAGATGCCTCCAGAGGGAATCTACGAGTACCAATACCTTTCCCATCAGCATCAGCATCATCATCATCATCATCATCATAACAGTTCCATGTTTCATGTTCCATGTTCCTGAGCCTCATTAAAAATCTCTTAATTTGTGTTTGGAACTCCAGGCAGATACCAGTGGCAGGGGGATTAAATAATTTATTTCGACTGTCGCTTGATATATAGTTATTTTAATTTGCATTGACTAATGGCTTCAATATAGAGTTAGAGTTAGAGATGGAGACGGAGTCCCAGACTCTGTTCAATTTGACGGGTATCTGTTGAATGAAAATCAGAATCTAAATGTACTCGTATCTGTGGGAAATCGGTAGGATTGCGTGGAATGAATTAGTTGAAATTAGGTTGATCTGGTTGAGGAGGACCACCGTATCTGCGTTTGGACACTAATTCGTGACAAGGGTATCCGGCGTACCAGCTGAGACAGCGACACAACATCTATGTTTGGAAAGTATGACACTGTTGCCTGGTTGTTAGGTCATAAATCTTTAATTTCTCTTTAGAGTACCAACATATGAATGCCCAGCTTTGCTGGGAGATGAATTTTGATTTTTCCATTTAGAGACATTCAGAGGAATTCCTTTAATGACAGAAATGTGTCTCTAGCAATTAGGAATGATAATATTATTAAGAATGGTGATGTTATGGTAATTTCGACAAGCAGGTGGGAAGCCAACCTGTAAATGGGGACTATGAGTATCGATTGCAAATTAAAGTAGTATCTGGTGGCCGAAATGTAATCGAGTAGCTTTTACCCATTATAACAACATGATCTTGCAGCAGGGGGCTTAATCTGACTTCTTAAAAGGTAGTTTCTCCAAGTTCCTTTATTTTAATGGAGAGTTTGTGACTTTCAATTTTTGGGAATTTTTCTTGTGCGTGGGCTACATATTCTGTAGAATGTCACAAAGATACTTTAATCTTTAATCATAGGAAAGTTGGCCACAGAAATATACTCTTATGGTTTATGAAGTTATTTTGTTTATGCCTATCCACGACACGCGAATGGCCCTTGCTGGTAACTCGAATTTTTCAAAAACAAAAAACACTATTTATCAGGGCTCATGGGTCATCATTTAGTATGAGCGCCCGATATGAGGGAGATATTCGCAGTTTTAGCCATTTAGCGTAACTTTATTCTCTTAACCGATGAAATAATTAAAAAAAAAAAAAAAATTGACGAACCCATCTCTTTTCCTGTATATTCCCGGGGGGATGCGTATATGCACGCCGACCACACGGCGGTAAAGGATGTTCAAGTCAACAAGGGATCCTAATATATATTAATCTTTTAACTCCTCGGGGGGCATAGGGCGTCAACAATGCTATTCTGCTCCATGTATGTCTAGGGCGCCCCGTTGTTTTGCCTGCTTTGGTAAGCGGATTCCATTGTATGGCGTACATCGCAACGGAACTGTCTTCGCGTCATAGAGTGTGTCCAATCTTTCCAATTACTGCACCCATTAAGCACTACCGATTCTACGTTGGAGTCGAACAATCGCTGCTTCGTTCTTGAACTGAAAACATTGCTTTACCAGATTTTAGATAGCATTTCGAAAGCCTTCCCGATTCTGCTGCACACATCCAGTTCGGTGCCACCCCGGTTAGCCGAGACCACACTTCCTAGGCATAGAAAGTTGTTAACTTTCTTAACCTGATGTCTGGGAATGTTGAGTTCAGCACGGCTGTTGGAAATGCTAAGGGCTTTCGGTTTGGCTGAGTTTATTTTGAGCACCACTTTGTTTCCAGATTATGGCCCACTATCCGATGTGAAAGCAGGCAATACTATACATCGTCAGCGTAGCCAAGGCGTTTAAGGTAAGATGTCATTGTCAATCAAATCCCACAGTTGCCTTCCGTCAATGCTGTACCGAGCACATCGCTGATAACTACCAAAAACGATAGTGGCGACAGTATACACCCTCAGGTACTCCACTTGGTCTTCAAAATCCTCAGACATCTTACCATTGTGCAAAACGCAACACTTACCACCCTCACCTGTAGTTTTAATAAAAGCTAAAGGGTTTTCCAATATGGACTTGACAACTTTGAATTTAATTTGTGAACGCACTATTTCACTAATCATCAAACTGTCACTGTCAATTTATTCAGTAAGCTCAACATTTTCATCATCGTAAAGTACACGAACGAGCAACGTCTGCAAATTATAAAAATTTTCTACCGAAATTCAGAGTCGGTGACTGCAACTTTAAGAGCGTTAACTCCAATTTTCGGTCGTAATTCTCGCCCTAGCAGACGGGCAATAACAAGTTTAGTGCAAAAATTTGAGTCCACATATTCGTTGTGTGATGTTGCCGTGACAGTGAGACAACGGGTTGGTCGAAGTGTCGAAAATATCGCTGCCGTTCAGGCGTCCGTAGCAAACGATCCAAATCAGTCAATTCCACGGCGTTCTCAAGAATTGGGCATCGCTCAGACCACATTATGGCGTATTTTGCGTAAGGATCTTGGTTGACTCAAGAATTGAAGCCGATGGATCATTTGAAGCGACGTACGTTCTCCGATTGGGTTCTGGAGATGATGCGCCAAGATGATGAATTTCATCGCAAAATCATCTTCAGTGACGAAGCTCATTTTTGGCTCAATGGGTTCGTCAATAAGCAAAATATGCGTTATAGGTCGGGTGAAAATCCACATGTGCTTCATCAATGACCACTTCATCCACAAAAAATAACTGTTTGGTGCGGTTTGCATACCGGCGGCGTTGTTGGGCCATATTTTTTCGTTGACGATAACGATCGTCACGTTACTGTGAATGGTCAGCGTATTACGCTACAACCGATTTATTGAAGAGTAAGTATGGTGAGCGTGTTATCTCAAGACATAGGCCAGTCGATTGGCCGCCTCGTTCGTGAGATTTAACGCCGCTTGACTATTTTCTGTGGGGCTACGTTAAGTCATTGGTTTATGCCAACACGCCGACGACGTTGGAAGAGCTCAGAGCCAACATTGAAATGTGTGCCCGAGTCGTTGAAAATTGGGTCCAACGAATTGACCGCTGCAAACGTTCCCGCGGTGGCCATATGAACGAAGTCAGGTTCCATTCATAAACGTTTTGATTGTACTTCAAGCCGATAATAAAGTTTTTGAAATATCTTAAATGGTTTGCGTTTTATTCAAAAAAAAAAGTTGTCAAGTCCTTATTGGAAAACCGTATATGAGTTTTCCTGGGAAGTCTCTCCTGCGTAACACTAACCATATCATCTCGATCCAAACAGTCGTAGCGAAGATCTATACTTAACGCATTGCTCTATAATGATCCGTAATTTGTTTATGTAGTCGATGCAGGAGGATCCAGCGCGAAAGCCTGCCTGTTCGACGTCGAGAGTTGAATCCAAATGTTCTCTGATTCGTTCGAGAATTATTTTAAAAATTATTTTAGACTAGCTATTAGAACGCATATACCTCTCCAGTTTCTGCAGTTAGTGTGCATCAGGTTTGCATTTTTTGGTAGCTGGATGATCACCCCTCTTTTCCACTCCTGCGGAAATTTTTCACCATCCCACGCTCTATATATGAGCGGCTGTAGCAGATTAGCCGATATATGTATTTAGGGACGCTTGGTTTAGTTCGGCAGTTTTTCTTGAGGGACCTGATTGCTGCTATTATTTTGGTTTTACTGGGAAGCCCGATGTGAATTCGGGAATTTGTTGCCTCGGAGAAGTCATTCGAACTCGAGATCATAGGGCCATCGCCTAAGTGGTTTAAGACCGTTGCCGGATGCAAAAAGTTCTCTGCATCTAGTGAGTTGTTTCTCATCCGAAATCAGTAGATTACCATCTACACTTTTCACTCGCCAGTGTGGCGATGTACTGACGATTATCAAGTTATACACTACGCTGCACTTCCTTCATTTTTACACGACATTGGACTTCTAGCTCAGTTCTCTCTACTGCTGAGGCGGCTGCAATCCGTTCATCGATCCGTCTCCAGGTTTCAGCCGAAAGCCGTGTGCGGTGACGTCACGCTGTTCTGCAATATGCTGCTGAATGCTTATGCAGTACGAAAGCGTACAAGTATATGAGCATATGAACATAAAATGGTAATCGCGTTCTTGTCGAACGTCTGCTCAGACGTCTAGAAGACAATTTCTAAAGTGACGGCTGATCGTAATGTGATCTATCTGGTTGGATGTTCGCTACATGTCAGTTGAGACCCAGCTGATCTTGTGACAGGTATTATGCTTAAGCAGCGTACCTCCAATGACTAGGCGGTTGATGTTGCAGAAGTCACCAAACCGCTCACCGTTGCCATTCCGTTCTACAAGGCCGTGAACTCCCAGCACGTGTTTAAGCATAGCGTTGTCGCCACTTTCCTTGGCATTCAAAGCTCCCATCACCACTCCGATCTCCCCATTTGGAGTTTGATTATGGGTGACGCCTAATTGGCTGTAAAAATCTTCCTTTTCATCCTCAGCAGCGTCTGCAGTTGGAGCACAACACTGTATATACTGTACTCTGCTCTGGAATCTAGCCGTCAATATCTGGTCACTGCGAGGTTTCCAGTATATGGAGCTTCTTCTCGCAGCTGGGGTTAGCATCAATCCTACGCCAGGGCTCCGAGCGATTCCAGCTGGCTTGCCAGAGTAGAGCATGACAGTGCACTTTGCTGGGGACTGGTAATCCCCAGCAACGAACCATCTAATCTCACTCAGTCCCAGGATGTAGATATTATATTGTGTCAACAAGCGTTTACACTCACTCCCTTCCTGGAGTGAGTCTAGGAGGTTCTCAACTTTCCATAATCCAATCGTTGTCCTTATTTGATAGTCAAAGATCGTCAACAAGCTATCCGTCCGTATCCGAAGCGTTTGCCGCCGATTCGTTATGGCTATCTGGGCCACAGACCGGCCATAGACCAACCGACACTTATCCTGTTTGGGGCGAGTTACCCTGAGGAGGTGGGCGGAAGGTTTACTAACAGAGCTGCTAGGTTGTCGACTGCAGTGGCTCTTACTCGCTATTTAGCTGTCCAGCACAGCTGGGCCGCCGCGCAATTATCAAGGCTTCGCCCTTTAATGACGTTGTCTAATAAAAAGCGGAGGCAGAGCAAAGTACTGGTCTTATCGCAAAAATCTTCAGATGCCGCTACCGAAGGTTGCTACGATTCGATCAGCCACAAGTTGCCGGTCATAGTTTTTGATGGTGGCTGGACCATCGGTAGTCCCTACCCAGGACGGTACCATGGGAGTCAGGAGCCGCTCGGATCTCGGTCCAGGCCTGACTTGTTAGAGGTAGGCCCGCTTGTGGGAGCGTCATGGTGGCTGTAGTTTAAACCCAAAATCGCGGGAAGAGTTTCGGCCCAATGTAGAGTTGCAATAAGTACTGGGTGCTGCTACCCTAAGAGCAGTAAGCGGTTTTAGGTCGGCCTCGACGGGTGGAAGTTGTGCCAGAACTGTGTTCCGAATTGGTATCAGTGGATTGACGGAGAGCGATTGCATGGCGTATCCTTGCTCCCATGGATGTATGGACATCCCGTAAACTTAATTCTACACGAGAGGCGTTTACGTTAAAAACTAGAGACATCTGTCCAGCACAGCACCCAACGGGAGATGCCAGGCCTTTATTAGTCGTTCACCATCCAATTTTCCCTCTTTGCGAACTGTAAGCATCTTCTGTATTTAAAAATATCAGTCTATGAGCAATGCGTTGTCTACTCGTATTAAGTTTTTGGGATTTTCTTCTTTCTAGGGGCAAAAGCAATAGCGTGGTCTTCACTAATGGGTGATAGCAGTGTGTTTTCTTCCGGAGGTAATGGGGTGAATGATAATTTGCGCATACCTACTACTAAATATCTTTTGTGCACAACACGGAGGCATTAAAATTTGCCATCTGAATGCGCTGTTGGTTCCGGTGTACATACATAGACTTGATATGTATATCGGAAAACTGGTCCAAGAATGGAGTCTTCGATAGAGTGTATTCTGTAGCTGATTTCAATTGCAGTCTGTTGAATGAGGCTATTTCCGCCTCTTTAAAGGAGACGATGAATGCATTACTTGCTTTCTCAATGAGTACACTTCTCGATGTATTCTTTGCGTTTTCAGTGCGGTTTAAGGCCGTGTAGGTCTATAATTATTGTCAGATCCCAGAGAAAATCGAAGAAGTCCAGATGCGAATCGATTTTGAGACCGGGTATGGCTTCATCTATAGAAGCAGTCTATGCAGAGCCATGTTTAGCTTTGGCATCGCTGTCAATTCAGATTGTGCAGAATGTCGAAGGTCGCAACAATCTCACCGAAGCCAATGATATCAAAAAAGTGTTTAAAGAAAGTGTGCATTGTTATGCGATTTGCACGATTCTTTAGAAAATTCTACGGAAATCGCAAGCCCAGAAGTAAAATTTTCCAAAAGTCTGTGCGACTGCTTGTATACGCTGATTACATTGAAATCATTGAGAGAATGTTATCATGAAACAGAAATAGCGATAATGGACTGAGTATTGACACACAACATGAAGGAATTGGACCGAGCATCACAACAAGCCGCTCCAACATTTAGATCGTTAGTGACTTTGCCTACTTCAGCTCCGCTTCTAACTGTGATAATGAGGCCTTGTCGGCAGTCATATGAATCTTCCATCCAACTAAATAGAAATTTTGAGGAATTGGTAAGTGTACAGGTCAGCATAGGTATGGGAGCCTATGTTACCAAGGATAATGATATGAATCTCGGCAGATCCCCTAGCTTGCGCTAGTCTTTCAGCTCCGAGAAGTAGTAACTTTCTTCTCCCAAAGAAAGTGGAACACTCACAAAGCAAATGATGGACTACTCGGTCCTTGAGTTTCGGCAGAAACCGTTATGTTTCAGTACGAACGTGAATGGTACTGTTTCCTGCAATGATACCAAAAACGACTGAGCTTCACCAGACAGTGTGTTCTATACTTGTCAGTAAAAAGGCCCAGCCTTATGTGTACATAACAAATTAAGCTCAGCCAGTTGCTTAAACAGTGGCCTCATCCTCGTTCCCTATATTGACGATTCAAATGAAGTTGGACGTAGAAGAGCTTGAATCGTTTCTGGATTATCCACATACCATCGCTCTTTAAGAGCATCCCATAAAAGAAAGTCAATTTTTCGACTGGGACAGTGTCAAAATTACATATGATTCCAAATAACCCACCAAATGGACCACAATGTACATACATGTGCCTCAGCATCCAGCATATTGCCACTCGATATCTTTTCCAGAATAATCTTGCAGGTTCCAACAATTCTCGATATGAAATCCCAGAGTTTCGTATTTTTATTTTTTTGGTTTTTGACAAATTGTCTGTATCCCTTCCGCAATCTAAAACCGATTCAGATGCAGAGCTACTGCAATTTAGACCCAACGGAAGGAGGCTGAGCATCGACTTCAGTGATGCTGTCAGTGTTGTTTGGATTCCAATGCAAGTTTGAGACCTGACAGTGCTTGCGATATTGGCTTTTTACCAAAATATTGAACCATACTACGACCGGTTTCAAGACCCACGAAGTGCTTTGTGACTATGTGCGAGAGCAGAAAGTTACCCCTTTTTAAAACGCTCTTCGATTTTCTCTTTTCAGTTCAATTTGGGATCTAAAACCGCACCTATGAACCATGTTGTCCAAGAAAGCTTGATGGTGGGGATGGTTATCCTGTTGGTTTTTAAGCTTTGAAGATACTTCAAGTACGCACCGGTACCGTTTGCGTTTACGTATTGGACAAAAGCATTTAATAGCGAACTCTACGAGCCGTCACGACATAACCTACACCAACTACCTCGGAGTCTTCCATTCGAACCCAGAAGGGAATACAGTGTAGTCAGGGATGAAGGCGCGCGTGAAACAGTGAGAAGGCCAGTAATGCAGCAATGCGCCTCAGATTGTCTGGCCATCTAAGTAAGTATTTAAGCAAGTAAGTAAGTATAATTGACTTCTGAGCAGCACAGCCCCTGATCCTCAAAAGAAAATAATAATAAGTTAAGACGTTGGTCATCATGCGTGGATTAAATTTGCAAACCTTAAACCTATACTGGACGCCGCTCTATTTTGGATTACCTTGAAAGTGAGGCCAAGAATTTCCTAATATTTTCGCATTTGGGTGATGTAATTATTTTCCTTTCGGCCTTTCCTTAAAACCTAGGCTGAAATTTGAGCCACCATTACTTTTTGGATTGGATTTTCTGATGACCTGCATCAAATATAACAAAACCAGTCGCTTCTATCGTACATATCGCGTATCTTTTTTTCACATAAGACCTCGGGAAATTTTATCGAACATTATTTCTAAACGATAACAACGATACATATATTATACGTTGTCAACTGGCTACAACGTATATTTCCATAGCATGCGGTATGAATCCCACCGGCTGATCTGTAGTTGTTTCAATTTCTCGTGACGACTTTACCTTTATACAGTGAAAGAAGAAAGCTCTCTCTCTCCACTGGTTATGCAGTTTAAACTCAAGATTTCTAATTGTCATCCATATTTCGGAGGGGTGTGTTCCTGCCCATCATTTGGTTCATTCATTTTACTGGTTCGCGAACTGGCCCCGTCCGTTTTCTAATAAAATGTGGAGGCAAAGCAAATACTGGTATTATCGTAACCATTTTCTGAATTTAACGCTTCTGCAGGCTGCTACGGTTGGCCAATTACCAACTGCCGGTCATAGGTCCTGTTGGCGGCAGGACCACCGTTAGTAAACACTAGGAATTAAATCACGGTGCTGTGGGAGACATGAGCCGCCGGAATTCGGTCGGGGCCTAACTTTTGAGATATGCCCGCTTTTAGGAAGGTCAGAGGGGCAATGGTTTAAAACTAAAATCGCAGGAAGGGTTTTCCAGTTGATTCGACCTGATGTAGAGCCGCAATAAATACTGGGTTCTGTGGTCCTAAGATTAGCAAGAAGTCTTAGCTCGGCCTCGACTCATACAAAGGGTGGAACTTGTGCCTCCAATACAAGTTCTTCTCTAACTTCAGCTTCCGTAAATTCTGCCATTTCCTCCACATGCGCTGCAGTTTGGTGAATGATCTTGACCGGGAATTCTTGGGAATATAAACGGTTAAAGTAATCTTTCCATCTTTTGCAAACTTCGTTGTTCCTCGTTAGGAGATCTCCCTGGTATTTTCAAAATATTTTAGCATTTCTTCCTGTGCCGAAATTTTAAAAATATTACCTCTCCAACGGCTGCCTATGTGTTGTGGGAGTACCTTTTATATGATACTTCTCCTGCTATCACTTTTTTCGCTTCGTTTATTTTTTAAATGTGCGTTAGACTATCTACGCACTAGATACACTCTACCGGTTAGGCAATTTCCGCCTATTTACCGCAATTTTCGTCTCATCATTCCATCACAACGTTTCTTTATTTACGTAAAGACGCTCATTTGAAACATTGTTTTCCATGGAACAACCACCAATATCGTAGAGTTTCGACGACAGCTTTCTTCAATAGGGACAGTGAAGATATTGTACAGAACTTTGAAGTGTAGAGACGGTTCTTAAACAGCATCTATGCAGATGTTTTCAATACTCGCTACGGGCCGATTTGCTTACCACAAGGCCGCATTGAGTGTCTTTCTATAGTCCACCTGTAAATATCATTATATGAGCCCTCATCTTTATCAATCAGTCGTTGTTACTGTGTTTCGTGACGCCTTTGCTTGTATAATATAAAGCCTTTCCTCATCTGGATCACTATTCGATTTTTCCATTCATATGAAAGAAGCATTTCTATTGTAAATTACGAGTGTATGTATGATATCCCTGAATTAGTGTGATCAGTCCATGAACTTCTTTGTACCACTTCATACTCCGTCATTGCGTGAGAGTTCTTTGTTAAGAAATGCATAAAAATAGTCGTACTCATACCGTGTATTGGAAGTTCTCTTGTTTTTGCTGATTGGCAATTCTGACTATCCTACGAGTATATGCAAATAGTATGTCTGGATCACTTACCAGTATTTTTCTGATAATCAACATTTTCTATTCATAGTATAAAAGGATCAAATATACTGACGTAAACCTCCTATTCTTTCGGAGCGTTATCTAGGCTATTCTTTCGGAGCGTTTCTAGACCGAACTTTCCTTGTTTTCACCATCGAAATCAAGCTTAGATAAGCTAAATTTAATCAGTGGTCAAAACTCCAAAAATTCTGAAAGATGTCAAAACATGGATAAAACTCACCTGAAGCCACCATATCTTGCTACGAAAACACACCACCCCATATTACTGCAACAAGATTGGAGTACCGAGTCGACCACCGTCGAGTGCACAGCTCCACCAGTGCACTCGCAATATTGTTGTGTGCTGTGCAGCAAAAAATATACAAAAACAAAAAAAAGTGCAGTGCAGTGACTGATAAGCAAAATATCACACAGTGCGGGTATCCCACCTCACCCACTCCTAGTCGAAGTACTGTTGCTTGCACTCAGTCACTGCCGTTACTGTATTTACCATACGGTACGGGCAGTGGCTGAGTGTATGTAACAACTGATGGATAGCGGGGTTGTGAGTGAAAATTTTGTTGGTGCACGTTTCATATTGTTGTAAGGGCATGACACCTACAACAATTTGATTCGGTAAACCAACGTCAGAAATTCCACTTCGCAGCCTTGCTTAGTATCGTCGGTGTTTGTGTTTTCTGTGTTTGTCTGTGATTATGACTAGAGAATTCAGGGTAGACGTAGCCAATATACGCGGGCTAAAAAGTAATCACTTTTCTGCGTACGTCCACATCTGTAAGTACAGACCAGCTGTTTTGGCACTTAGTGAAACACAGGTAGATCCCCGCCCACACCTCTCAGATCATTCTGATCTGAAGCTACCTGGCTACGAACTAGTGCCATTATTCTTCTCTCACCGCGGTCTCGCCATTTATGTGCGTAGTGATGTAGCTTACCAAACTCCACCACAATGTGATCCATGTTCCAATCCGGAATTCAACTTCATGTGGTTAAAATTCCATCTCCGTAAGCAAATTATCCACTACTGCTTTATTTATAGAAGCCCCAAACTGGACAGCAATTCAACTTTTAACGAGTTTGATGCGCTGTCTGACTCCATTCAAAGAATTGTATCCCTGTATCCTCATACAGGAATCGTTATTACGGCGACTTCAATATACACAATTCTGGGTGGCTTCGACATTCTGGACACACAACACCCGAAGGACGGTGTGTTGAGGTCTTCGCTGCGGAAAACAACTTAACGCAGCTTGTAAATGAGCCCACGCGAATACGAGACGTTGATAGTCATACCGCCAACACCCTGGACTTGTTTATAACTTCTCACCCTGATAAGTACACCATTGATGTGCTCTCCCCTCTAGGCTCGTCGGACCATTGTGTCATATCAGCTAATTTCTCGTACACCGACCACACAGTTAGAGAAAAAATTCCTAAAATAACCGTATGGCAATACGAGAAAGCCAACTGGAGCGGTCTTAACAGCTTCTTTAGGAATTTTAGCTGGTCGTTATGCTTCCTCGATAACGACGTGGATGCCGCTGCTGATATGATTACAGGCACCATTCTCTTTGGAATGAGATCCTTTATTCCTCATCGGATGAAGAGTATCAAACCAAAAGAAAAGGCATGGTACGACTCGAGCTGTAAAGAGGCCGTCAGGGTTAGAGAAATGTTTTTTCGGTCCTAAAAGACCAACCCGACAGAGGAAACCCGAAAAAAGTTCAAACGAGCCAGAAATGACTGCAACGCCTTTCTTAAGCGTGTGAAATTCCTATACGACCAAAAACTGAGGCAAAAAATACTGCAATGTCCCAAAGGCACTAACAATTTTTGGTCGTTCGTCAAAAACATTAGAAATTCCGCCTCATCCTCCATCCCAACGCTCATTTACAATGACATTCCAGCTGTCAGCTCTTTGGATAAGGCCAATCTGCTTGCTGCACACTTTGCGGCCAGCTCAACACTTCCAGATTGTGCTTTGTCTCCGCCTACACTTGAGTGCGTCGAATCTTCAATGGGACGAATCTACTTTCGGACTCGTGTAGTAGCAAGAGTACTTAAAGATCTCAACATACATAAATAAAGGTGTTCTTCCTCGCTGGCAAAACCACTGCGTAAGCTTTTTCATCAATCCTACACTTTAGGACTCTTCCCGAGCAGATGGAAAACACCATTTGTCCAGCCCGTCCCTAAAGAAGGCGAATCATCTTCTCTCTCCTCCTACAGACCCATTGCACTTACGTCCCTTCTTTCCAAGATCATGGAAACACTGATAAATCGTCAGCTCATGAAATATCTCGAAACACGAAAACTTCTCAATGACCGGCAGTACGGTTTTCGTAGCAATAGGTCCACTGGTGATTTGATGGCATGTGTCACCGAAAAGTGGAACCATAGCGTACGTCAATCTGGCGAAAGCAAGATAGTTGCACTTGATATTTCTAAGGCATTTGACAGAGTTTGGCATCAGGCTCTTTTGTCGAAAATGCGTGCATTTGGGATCGACGACTATCTTCTTCAATGGATTAGAAATTACCTTTCGGAACGTTCAATTCAAGTTGTCTTGGACGGTTTCAAGTCTGATATCCGCAAAATAAATGCTGGTGTGCCCCAGGGCTCTGTTCTGTCACCGACACTCTTTTTAATTTTCATTAACGATCTCTTGTCTGCTACTTCTAATCCAATATATTCCTTTGCTGATGACAGTACTCTCTGCTTTTCATATTCGTTCCCGGACTCACGGCCCTGCTCTTCGGCTGTAGTACGAGAACGCCAGCGTATGCTAAGCTCATTAAATTCCGATATCAACAGCATAACCAATTGGGGAACTATCAATAGAGTGGAATTTAATGCTTCCAAAACACAATGCTGTCTGCTGTCTTTAAAGCGAAATTTAAACACCCAGCCATTATCTATGAATGGCACTTGCATCGTCGAAACCGAAAAACTTTCCATTCTCGGTATGCGTGTCAATGACAACTTACGTTGGAATGACCACATATTTGATGTCGCCAAAAATGCTGCGAAATGTCTAGGTTTCCTCAAGCGATGTAAGAAATATTTTACCCCCTCTGATCTGGCCTCAATACATAAGGCATTCATCCGCCCAAAATTGGAGTACAACTCCCACATCTGGTCAGGTGCTCCTAAAACATCTCTGCACATGCTAGATAGGATTCAAAACCGGGCCATAAAACTTATTGACGATACTAATATCAGTCAATCAATGGACACCCTCGAACACCGACGAAATGTCTCGTGTCTCACTTTGTTTTATCGCTATTTCCACCACCAGTGCTCCACTGAAATCGCCAGTAGCATTCCGCCCATTCAAACTTTCAACCGTAACACCCGTCTCGCTATGAATGCTCATCAGTATACCCTCAAGCCCATTTTCGGACATACTCTAAAATATCATGATTCGTTCCTAAGCCGTACAACTCGCCTGCCGATCTCTTTATTTCCTGGTCGTTATAACTTGCAAACATTTAAAAACAATGTACATCGGTACCTCTCTTTTCTTCCTCCCTAAATTTCCTTTGCCCGCGCTGTGTACAATCACCTTAAGGGTACTCAAACCCCTTGAGCGCGCGCTCATTATAAAAAAAAAAAAAGCTAAGCTGATTTTGAATACAGGTTAATGAGAATGTTTGCAAAGCCAATACGAAAATGAGAGCTCACAATTATGTGCAATGCCGTTGAAAGTACTGAAGCTCATTAAAGTGACTTACTCTAAGAAAATATCGCACAGTCACTGAAAATATCTCATTTCTGATTTTGGTCCCTTAAATGGGAATAATTTAGGGTACAAAGCGCTTAGCTGCTTACCGCCGGATCCGAAAATCTCTGAAACTTGCAATACCCAATGAAAACATCAGTCCGTTTATTTTTTTTTTTTAATTTTTTATTTTGTATAAATGTATATTTATTATTTATTATATTTACTTTAATAAAATTATAAATTACTTTTCGTTACAACAGAATTCGTTATAATCTATGCGTAGAGTTTAAATTAAGAAAAATTAGTAATAGTAATTGTAATAAGAAAAAACGAAAAGAAAAAACCATAATACAACTTAGTTTTGTGATAACTAAACGAACCTAAACGCTACTACACCTGAGTAAGGAACGGAAACCTAACACTTTTTGTTTTTTATTTTCCACCACATACATACGAGTACGTTATATTAGGAGTATATATAGCGGTATATATCTTACATAAAGATACGTGTCCGAACTGAGAATGACTCAAGTTCGTAACGTTGCACTAATGATACGTATTTGGTGTCTTTTTTCTATTTTTGTTTTGTCATTTATTTGTTCGTACATCCCTTTTGGATGACCTCCGAAGGAGGTCCTTGGAGGAATCAAAAACACTCTAAAACCCTACACTTAAGTCTAGAAATCAAATTTTCGTTTCATTTGGAATTCATATTTAATTCTCTTGTTTTGTTTTGTTTTCGGCTTTATAGATACGCACTATAGAAATGCCCTAGATATTTACATTTAAATATACTTATACGGCAGCGGTGGCACTAAAACTCAATACATTCAATCAATCACGGAACTTAAGGTTTCGAAAAAAAGCTTACAATTTGTTTTTCGTTTTTAGTATGCAATAGTATTTTGCTATAAAAGATTTCTCATTTTTGTTTAAGAGTCATACAGTAGTCAAGTTTGTAGCTAGTTGTAGAGAATTTATTTTATGATTTTTAAGAGGAAGTTTAAGTGTATCTGCGGTTGAATTAGCTGAAATTGTTGGCCTTGTGCTGATCCATTTTTGAAGGTTTGAAATGTCGGTTTGGTCTGAGTTTTCTTTTGCTTTCTTCTGCTCTGAAACTCTAAACATAGCGAGTGATTTGAGTATGGAAATCGGAGAGACAAAGCTGCAATTGTACAAACGACGGGCGTTCGGAAGTTGGTTGTGCCCAACAGTAGGCCATTATGGTGAAACTGAAAAGAAACAACAAAAAATAAATTAAGCAGAGAGAGAAATATGAGTTACTTAATTAAGATATTGTGTGTGATAAGCCTCGTCCTGAAAAAAATGCTTTCCTAAGGCAGATCGGTTACTTTTTTACATTTGGGGGTCTATCTACAGTTTATAAGTATACACCAAAGTCTTTATATAGCCCTACAAGAAACAATCTAGTAACAAATCCTACAATATCGGTGGCTAATTACCGCTTAAGTAGCGAAGACCGGTCGCAACGCTGCCAAAGTACCATCAGAGACGCAACTGACTCGGCGTGCCAGCTTTCACCCGATCACCGCCAAGAGTTCCAAGAATTTGATAAAGAATGCCACCAGCACATACAGCTAAACAAGAAGTCTACAAAACTGCAGAAGAACATCAGCTTCTCCAGAAGAAAAAAGAAAAGCAAAGAGCCCGATAGAAGATGTTGAGAGTATGAACTCCAGGAATAACGTACGGTAAAAAGAACGTGTCAAGGCAAGAAGAGAGACCCGTAAAGAAAGAATGTAGATAGGTTGAAAGAAACCTTGTAATAGATTACAGTCGCGTCGGTGCTGAGAATATAGAAAAACTTCCTCTGCAGACTGTATAATAGCGACGAAAACCACCATCTTAAAGTCAGCCATTCAACATACCAAAGGATGGCCAAAACGTCCGTCCTCTTGACCACTACAATTAGGTAAGGGTAGTAATATCGAAGTGGAAATACCAACAAAGCAAATGAACCTGATGGCTTACCGGCCAAGATATTCGCAGGTGTTGGATACGACTTTGCGGAGAGCGTACATCAACTCATTTCTCAGATCTGGTCAGAAGAGTGTATGCCTCTGATGAATGGGATCTCAGTACCGTCTGCCAGATCCACAAAAAAGAAACCCCATCAACTGCACCAACTACAGATATAGGGTCTCCTCAAATTGCATACAAAATCTTATCTGCCATATTGTGCGAACGTCTGAAACCCTCCATCAGCAATCTGATTGGTCGCTATCAGTGCGGTTTCAGACCAGGAATATCAACAATCGGCCAAATCTTCACACCCCGGCAGATCTTGGAAAAGAATCAAAAAGTCCAAATCGATATCCACCATCTTTTCATCGATTTTAAGGCCGCATATGACAGTATTTATGCTCGTCCGTCTCTGTAGAATGACGATTGAGAACACTCGCTGCTCCGTCAAAGGAGGGACTTAACCGAGACCTTCGATGTCAAAAACGCTTTTTGACAAACTGACGCACTGTCATGTGGTTTGCCTAACATCATACTTCAAAGAATTGTGAGGAACTTACAAGTGAACACTGGAGGCACAATCATTCAAAAGTCTGGGCAACTACAAGCGTACGCCGATAATATCGACAAAATTGGGAGAACTGACTGGGCTGTCACCGATGCATTCTCTAGTATTGAAACAGAAGCTACCAAATTGGGTTTAGCGGTAAATGAGGGCAAAACCAAGTACCTTATATGCTGTCAACAAGAAGGGACACACAACATCGATGAATTGGACAGAACGTCACAATACACAGCTTTAGCTTTGAGGTAGTAAGGGACTTTGTCTAGCTTGGGTCTGATAGAGATTCTGCTACCAACACCTCAGCAAAAATAAAACGAGGAACCTCTTTTGTCAATAGTTGTTTCTTTGGGCTAAAAAGGCAATTGAGTAGTAAGGCCCTATCCCGAAAAACTAAGGAGACTCTATATAAGACCTTGATCATCTTAATCCTCCTTTATGGAGCTGAAGCATGGACTTTGTCTAAAGGGGATGAAGAAATCCTCAGCCTTTTCGAGAAGAAAATCCTTCGGAAAATATTCGGTCCCGTTCTGGGCTTTGGAGGAGAAGATTCAACGACAAGCTGTACAGCGACCTAGTCAGAAAACTGCTTATGACTCGCCTGAGATGGTTGGGACGTGTAGAGCCTATGGACACCAATAGTCCGGCCTACAGAAGTTTCGAATTTAACCCGGAGTGACAAGACAGTAGAGAAGACTTCTAGGTAGCGCGCACAAGTAGGAGCATATCTTAAGGACCAAATTGACTAGAGAGGCTTGTCAATTGAGGCCCAGGTTCACCCCGAATTTTAGCGACCTTTCTATTTTATTTTATTTTTCTTTCCAAACCTACGATTAGAAGGCCCCAGAGATCCACGCTTATCAAGTTTCATGTTTTATGTGCTCAATCGTCCACTTCAATTATCTATTTCTTGATTAATCATTACGGTCCTTTCCGTCTACCCTCTAACCTAATCCGAAGACATATAAACCTCCACTGGTAGCCATTCTCCCGAAAATTTCCATTGTTCAAAAGATTAGTACATCAGTCACTCCAATGAAATGAATTGAATCGAAACCCTCCATAGATTTCGTCCTTTGAATCAAAATCACGAACTAGACCTCTCACACCGGCACAATATTAATCGCATGCATATATCTTCAATTTACTTACAGTTCATCGGGGCAATTAAAAGGCTGTGCCAATCGATAGCCATCCTTTAAATAGTGTTCCATCTCGAAGGGATCTACTTCAGCATACGGTTGCTTGGCAAATGTACACATCTCCCACATCAGTACACCAAATGACCAGACATCACTGGCCTCCGAGTATTGTTTCTTCGCCAGGGCTTCGGGCGACATCCATTTTACAGGACGATTCTCGCTATCGCCCAGACAATGATAGTCGCCGGGGAAGAGGTCGCGTGTCAATGAACTGTCTACCAGTTTAACCCGCAACTGGTCATCAATCCTGCGGAAGAGATTTCCAAAAAAAAAAAAAAAAACAACACATACACAAAACGGTTAAAGATAGCAAAAGATACAGAATAGGAATAGAAGGTAGTTGTCACCACCCTCTGCGACAAACAACTAATCATTTCAAAAACCCCAATATCCTTGCACAATTGCAGCAATACTTACACACAGTTCCTAGCGGCAATGTCCTTGTGTATCACACCGTGCGTATGCAGATGGCCCATGGCACTGGCCAATTCCGAGGACATGAGCACCGTTTGAATGGTGGTAATCGTACGCGAGTATATTGGCTCCTGCAGAAACAGCTTCAGATTGCGAGTGTTATTCGTAGCTGAATAGAGTACAAATGGCGTCGAATAATCCTCTATAGACACCCCCAGAACGGTGAGTAGACCTGGATGCGAGGCCCCATACAACATCAATCCTTCCTGCAGCAGCAGAGAAACTTGAATTTGGCTGGCATGTTGTGCAACCGTCTTCACTAGTACATCCTGCGTATCATTGTACGTACCCTTGTACACCCGACCATAGGCTCCTTCTAGCAGCAGGCTGGACAAGCGAACGCGGCACTTCTGAACGGTCAGCTCACTAAGGCGACGATTAAACTCCTCCGGTTCCTGTTCATATTCCCGAAAGGGTCGTGTCAATGTCGCATATGTTGGCGTTATCGTCGACGGGCACACATAAATCGAATTGTGCGCCGTCGACGAAATGGTTGGCAGTCGCTGAAAGCTTGAAGTTTTAATCAAATGCACGCCATGATGATTTTGCCGCTTGGTCGGTCCTTTGGCGCAGTACGCGATGAGGATTAGGGTGGCCACAAGGACAAGAGCCAAAATTCCACCGATTATCAGCGTAATCAGACCGTTATGGGGTGGTGGTGCTATTGTCTCCTTTAGCAGTGGATCTTCGGATGATGTCGAGTATGTTGTACCACCAGTGCCACCAGCCACAGTTCCTCCTCCAGCTGCTGCATCACTTTCATCATCTTGATTGCCCGCCAAACAGTTTTTCTTGCGGCGAAAGACCAACTCGGTGACGTTGTTGGTTGCCCGATCCAAAATAATTTCAATGGCAATGGTGACTTCGACTTCGGCTTCACGGATGCCCGAACATTTCATGCCAATGGCATAGGTGAGCGGTTCAACTGGAATCTCGCCAATACGAGAGATATTGAGAGTGGGCCGGGGCAGTACTGCCGGATCGGAGGTGATTATATTGATGCTATATGGTAGAGGGTGACCAGCCAGACTCTGCCATGTGAAGGAGATTTCTTTGACATTAGCCGGGACGGGAACGGCGAAATTCAGGGCATAATCGTTGATTTGACCATCACGGACGTAGTAAAGTTCGGCGGAAACACCTGCAATAGAAAAGAGAGAAGGGAAACGGTTAAATTTGAGGTTAACTGGAGTCGGTTCAATGTTCTGGGGGTTCGATGTTTTGTGTTTGCATGTGGATTACAGGTTGTGATTTCACCTTATTGGTGGTAGAGGGGTGTATTCGTGTAACGACTGGTTAATGACGGGTTAAATTGGTTCGCTTGGTTAGGTGTTTGTGTTTACACAAGGTTGCGCTGGTTTACTAAGTGTGTTGGCAACGCGTTGTAATTAAACGAATAAATTGCTGCTCTCATCTGCAGAGAGAAGGTGCCGTTGTAAACCCGGGTAAATATGGCTTCTGGCAGTGTATTAACGGGTTTAAAGAGAGATTACGATTTGGTAAAGAATTTGTGACTTGGCTAAGGTTTGGCTTTAATTTGAAGGTGATGCGGGTTTAAAGTTTGGTAGCGAATGGTAGCGGATTTTTTTATGTAGAGTTTGTAGTTCTAGTAGTCAGCTACATCAAATTTGAAAGCGTAACCAGATAGTTTGGCTTGCATTCTATTTACGCTGCACTTAGACCCTATTAGACCAATGAAGCAGCATCACATGAAAAACTCTTGAAATGATAAGTCTTAGTGCCACCCAAACTTGCACATATCCAGTCAGTGTAACATTGTTTACGGGGAGAAGCTTAGATGATTGACAGAGCACACGCCAGATCACAATGGACAGTGAAATTCGCTAAGAAATTGGTGGTCTTCCGCAAGTTTCTTCGAACCCTCGTTATAGGTACGCCCGTTGTATAAAGTTTACGGTATCGTTTGTCGAAATTTTCATAAAAAATTAAATGCCTTGTCTGGAAAACGTGTCTGACATGGGTGAAAGCCACGCTGTCGCAGATGGACGATGCAATTGCTTCTTTCTACGTTTTATTCACTTTACGAACGTAGAGCTTCTGAGTCTATTCTGTCTGCAAGCATTCATTAAAATATGATAGATTGAATCCTTAGCAAGGCCCGATAGAACTTTATCTGCTCCTACCAGCTGCATCTACGAGCATCCCCACTTTAACAATCAGCTAGTTCTAAATCTCTGCCAATTATGAGTTCGGAGCGCAGTTCTTATGATTGATTTCGAGGCGGTTTATCTCTGTAAATTACAGCAATGCTGTCTCCGTAAAAAGCTATGACTAGCATGCCTTTAAGCGTGAGTCGTCATGGGAACTAATTTATTAAGTAGAAACAAATGAAGGTCTGTAGCTCTAAAGGGATAGGAAAGGCTCATAGAGAGATTTACTCGCCTTATAGGTAAGCACCTTTGCAATAAAGTGGAATAAAAGCCGTCTGGTCCAGGTGGTTTACAAGGGAGTAATGAAGGATTATAGAGCCTGCCTTTTCTTACCAACAGTATTCATCGGAGGTTCTACATACTCACTAATAGCAATTGTAGTCTCATTATAGCCCGACTATACGTTCGCATCAATCAGTTGCCGCAGTACTTTCTTCCTCGATTCTGTAGGGCTTCCGTTGGATAACAACACCCATTCCGGTATCAAGATCTCAGTGAGAGGTCTTAGTCTTAAGAAATGCTGTTGTTCATTCTTTAACTTTCATGACAAGGGTGGATGCATATGAGCACTGGTCCAATTTGATGCGATCCTGTGTATGTTCCTGTGGTGCGGCAAATTTTCTTGAAGTTACTGCTTACCTTAATTCGAGGCCATTTATTCTCTTAACTATTTCTTACGAATTCATCAAAAGATAATCAGCTCACCATTGATGAGCCGTACTGGTCGGCGAGCTTTTTGCATCTACGAGCAGATCGTATAACTTTCTTTCCGCTCGCGATCATGACAATAATTTGACACATGGTTGTATTAGCTTACATTATCGCTTGTGAAGCGTATCTTCTTCAATGTTGAGTAGCAGAGACTTCCCAAGAGTCTTAATTGGAAGCGAGTCTTAGGTTTGATTGCCTCATGCCCAATACAAGGACGAATACGCCATATCTCTGTCTTCAAAATTGTACATATATCTACGTCACTGTATTTTTGTTTAAGGTTTTCTCAGCCCTTGCAATGTAGTTAAAAATGTACTTCTCACCATCCGCGCAAACATAAAAGCCATGGAGATCGAATCAGGAAATTCTCGTCGGGTTTCTATCGTAGACTTAGTAGTGCTAGCATTCTCAGCGCTTTCGATTGACTTACCTTCAAAAAAGGGTGACAACACCTAATCCTCCGCTTCGACTTCTATGTCAAAGACTGGTTTGATTTCTTTTGTTCTATTGGTACGGAATCTTGATGATTTCCGGGGCATACTCGAATTCGAATTTGGAATTCGGTTTGTTTGTTCTTAGGTTCCACTGAACTTAGTCTTAGTGAAAGAAACACAGCTAATGAAACACGTCAGACAAATGGGTTTTGTGAACTCAAAAGCGCTACAGTAGTCGTAGAGCGCATCGGATACCATGACCTGATATTGACTTCATTGTTACCACCAGTAAATTCCGAGATCACTAAAAGTCTGTACTTTGAGACTGTACATGCGATCATTAGTTCTGCACTTCAACTGCAGACTGCAGATAGGCCAGATGCTATACCATCTATGCCGTCATCTGTAGCTCTAGTTGCGCTCTGCTCGTGTAAAAAGGGGTTTAGGCTCAAATTCTCACTTATTGAATAGCCGTTTGGTGATCTGCACTGGAAAGAACAACTAACATCAACTTGTTTGAAAGGCACAACTAACTGCCTACATAAACGTCAAGGGTGCTTTATATTGGCGGCTCCCTCTGGCTGAAAGACCCTCAGCAACGGAAAGACCTAAATCTAGAACGTGAAAGTCTGTCTACTCATGATACATCGCGGGCTTTTCTAATCAACCGACCTGAAATCATCTGAAAGTACCTTCAAAGTTATTTCAATGATCTAATTCCTGCAAAGAACGAATGGTGACAGTTGCAAGCCGTTGCTTAGCTCGGCTGAATGCAAAACCTTCATCGGGTATAGATAGACAATCAAACAGCAATCGGGAGTAGTCTCTGCAATCTCTGGTACGCGTTTCTCAATGAAATGGCTAAGCAGCACAAGGTCACGCTCTCTTCAGTTTCGGAAGGGTCGGGCATTGCAGAGAATTGCATCTCTGATGAACTGGCCAAACTCTCCCTAGGAGCAAATAGGAGGCAGCTCGACAACATTAACCCATTATTGTTCTACAACCAACAAATGACACATTTTCAATCGCTCTCTAACGTCATAGGTGGACTGATCGTGACAACTGTGAGTCACCGAGACTAAAATGGTTCATAAGAGATCTGGTCACCATCAGGAGAAGAAGCATATCCAAGCTCACATACATAATCATTCCTCACCATGATTTTTGGAGGAGCTGCCGAGATGAAAAGAAAGAGGAACTTGGGGGGTATTTTCTTTGCAACTGTCATACCCTGACATGCGTTAGAATAGAAGAGTGGAACAGCAAGACAATAAGTCTGTGCGTGTGAAGTTAAGTTTTCTTTCCACTGTATGATCGAGAATGGTGAAACCCACAGTGCTTGAGTAGTATTCGTACACCAGCCATAAACCGAACCCTGATCTCATGAGTGACAAGGCTGAAGACTACAGAAAAGGCCTTGGAATCTTTCTTGGAATCGCCCTTCGTTTCAGAGTAGGATTGGTAAATGCGTAAACTAATGAAGTTGCTTCTATATTTTCGAAGCATATTATCTCAAAGTTAAAACACTTGTGCCTCCATTAGTTGGAAAAGCTGCTGCCAAATACCCGTAACCTCTGCTTATGACAGCATTCTCCACTATCAATGACGTAAAACAGATGGGATTGGGCGCATTCCTTCGAACACAACCGAACTTTTAGAGACGGTCATAATTTTGTTACGTCCGACGTCTACGGAGTTTTATGAGTTCACCAAACTCCTGGGTTTCGCGGGTATTTTCTTGTTGTCTAGTACGATTTTACGAAGGTCATTGCTTCGTCAATTAGGTTAAAAACTGCCAGAATGGTCATCCAGTGACTGAAAAAGAGCCTCAAAGACCCACTTACTTCTATCGCCTGTACTCTTGATTACGCATATGGGGTTCCTACTTATTAGCCTTCATCAGGCCCCCACATGACTTTTCCTACAGAGCGGTTATGATTATAGCTCACTGCAGACCGTAGTTTTCTGCTGGTAGAAATTGTACACTATTCCTGAAAAATGTTAAACGGATTGTGCCCAGTGAGCAAATGTCTATTAGGACTACGAGGTTTAAGGCTAAAAGATGAAACCTTTCCTTAAGCAAGCTGACGGTAGAGCGCACTAAAGAAGTTGGATTACGAGCTGTTTTATCAACTTACGTTGATGCCCCTAACGACAGCCAGTGTAAAGTCAGCGTCAGATGGGAAGCAGTCAGCACTGGTTTTCAACGTTCGATAGAATTTTTTCACTTTTATAAGAGTGGCAGACTCTATGAGCTCTTCATCTATAATGGCCATTCAGAAAAATCAGGGATCACATGGGGAGTGAGCCGCTGGATGATGTGTTCCAGAAGTGTGTTAGCTTGAGCAGCCACAAATTGTAAAATCAATACTCTGCGTCCATAAGAGTATCTATTGTAGTAGGTATCCTCCGACTACACGAGTTTACTTATTTCAATCCGCTCTATGCAATATGAGAACGTTGACCTAATACATCGACAATACGATACATCACCTGCCGCAAACCTGTTTTGCAATGAAGAGTATCAAACACCTCAGTCCTCAATCTGGTCATTTTACTTTAGGAATCCGTTCAATATAATTTCTTAATCTGGCATTCCATAACCTCAACCCATTTGCTTATCCCATTCTGCTTCACAATGTTTCCAAAAATCTTCACAGACAGGGCTGTCATCCTTTATCTCATTTGGGTTCCAGACTTCAGTGTAAATACATACTCGTAGTTAGAAATTCTACTTCATCTTCCGGTTCATTCTCTTGTGTTTGAGTTGGATTTCTGGGGTGCACCTTGTGCGTGTCTCCTATGTATAACCACGATGCCACCCACATCATATGCAAACACCATCGATGTCCCGGAGCGATTCAGTTTTCAGACGGAAGGCCATTTTTCGATCCTTCCAAAGAGTTGACATTCTACTAAATCCTCTACTACTTCGGTAGTCCTTTCTTCTTGTTTTTGTTGTTGTTTTTTTTTTTGCTCTAAAATTCGTTCGACTTTGATCTAAAGACTCCCTCTTACCGCATGGCATCCCATACTTATAACAAAAAAAAAAAACGGGACTTCAACCACAAGACCGACACTGAAGAAGGCAGCTCAAAGTCAATATTTGGTAGAAGCGACAACTTTGCAGCGACACAATGTATGGCTGCGGATTATTTGCTCTCTGATTGAAGCCGACGACGACGAAAAAGGTGTGGGAGAATGAAATGTAGGAGAAGAGGCAAAGAAGAAGGAGCAGCGCCAATGGGAGCAGTTGCCCGTTCATAGAATACACATATTCACATGCGGAACACATTTACATACGCGCAACCACTTCAGGAGTTTCCTACAACCTACATCACACCCCGACAGTCAAGCCATGTGCCAAACTCGAAAGTCTTTGACTTCCTTGCATGGAAGTTGTTTGGCCAGATGATTTAGTCTAGAACAAGAAGGAACCAAGAGGAACACGAAGCGGCTCCTGACTCGAGAGGGAAAAATAGGGAATTGCCGCAGCTTTATTTGCTTATTGACATGGCGGTATGGTACTGTTTGTGTACTCGTACAGCGAACCCCCTCAGACATCCCATGACAATACCTACTGGAGCTAGAGTTTAGGTTGGCTGGATGCCGGATAACCTCATAACCCCGCCGAAGGTTGACTGGTAGATTCGGGTATGAGGCAGATGATGCTACAGGGTGTCGGTACGGTGTTCGCCTGTGACATCACAGGGGAGCACTTAAGCTTCGAGCAAATGTTTTGTTTTCTTCGCTCCCTTTGTTCTCAGCGCGCCCCTTCCCGACCCTTCTTTTTCATCATGTGATTCTTCGCTTTCTTCTTTTTTTCTTCTTTTTTTTTTTGTTTATTCAGAGGCGGCGTTGCGTTATGGATAACAAAAGCGACATCACAATCACTGTCAGCCAACGGCGGCAGCGGCAAGTGTGTTATGTTTTTTTTTTTTTGTTCCGTATTATGCAAGACACAAGATACAAGTGTTGGACAACAAATGCTGCGTAAACAAATTGCTTAAAACCAAACACAGAATGGGGTGGGTGATGTCTGGGGGGCAGGCAAATGCGTGCTTAAGCCGAAAAGTCTATGCAAACACTGAAGAACTTCACGCTTGTGCCTGCGAAATGAAAAATTCATTTCGTCAAATTATCAGGACACCCAAGGTGTGGGAGTTGCTCCTGACGAATGGGATGATCTACATACCTTCAGCAGGAGCAGGGCATTGTCAACAGGAATTGAATAATAGATGGAGCTGTAGTTTTTGAACGTGAAATGAATCTACTTTCGGAGACTAGAATATTCATTTTCTCTTCAAAGAGAATCAACGTAACGGACCAAAGTTTCAACTTATGTATTATACATTAGAGATGAATCAGGCAATGCGCGTGCATAGGAAAGTGCCGAAGGATGCTTCTATTTACATACATTCTTGTTCTTCTCTTAAAGGCATTGGGAGGTTCTTGACGGTTTCAACAGAAAATTCAGCATTCACTCCTTGACTTGGAACATATTTTGTAATTATTTATCAGTCTAGTGCTGTACGCGATTCACAAGAGGCAAGTATGTGATGTGTGGTTGCGTGCTCTTTAAGAACAGGGCTTTATTTAGGTACCTGCAAACGGTCCTACTAGAGAGTACAAATCACAAGACTCAACATTCACTACGGGCTTTGTTTTGAGCTTAGGCCGTGCGTAATATTAAATAGAGGGCATAGAGTTCGAGTATTGAAGGTTTATGCTGTCGAACGCGTTCTCAAAATTAATGAATAGCAGGTGAAGTGGGGACCGGTTTTCAACGCATTGTTCAATAATGTTCCGCAGGGTATCGATGTAGTCGACACAGGAGGATCCAGAGCGGAGACCTGCTTGTACGGCATCGAGTGTATCTTCCAGGTGTTCCTTTGGCTATTACCTTAGCAACAGTTACAGACAGGATGTACAGCAAGAGGATGTAAATGCTCTGCTGATATTGTTGGAGCGACTCGCAGAAGCTTTGCGGGAATACCATCTATTCCTATAGCCTTGTTGTTTCGCAATGCGTTGATCACCTTTACTGCGAATTCGGAAAATGATCTTTTCGGGCAGCTTACTTTAATTTGGGTGGGGAATACATGTTTAAGGACCATAAGAAAATGCTCCTTCCCTCGCTTGAGCTGATGCTCATCCGAAAGGAGTTCAGAACCTTGTAAGACTTTCATCGGATGTTGGCTAGAGCGATGACCACCTGTCAGCTCCTTAGTGATCCTATAAACTGCTATCACACCTGCTCGTTGCTTCCTCTTCTTCTGTGTCCAGGGCGTTTATATAGTTACGTTCGTCTCGTTCGACTGTAGCTCGTTCCTCCCTACTGCTGGGGTATCAAAAATACGAGTTTACGTAGCTTACGTTTGTCTATCCATCTCCAGGTATCCTCGGTAAGCCACGCGCTATGTTTTGCCAACAATACGAGTACTTTCCGCTCTAGATGTGAAAACATTTTTGCCAGCATTCCAATGTTCTTGGATGGTTGTTGGCAGTGAGTTTCTGATTGCTTCCATTCCTAGCGAAAAGTGATCCCTTAGTTGTTTGCGCACTGAGGGTATCTTTAGCCGGTCGATATTATACCTCGGCATGCTGGTGATATTGCGGAGTCCTTGAACAGGCGCAGTACATAACTTGAGAGTAGCTGCTGTAAGGTAATGATCTCGTACCAACCCCATGTCGGCTCCTCGTTCGTTCCGGACGTCTAAAAGACAACTTTTGAAACGTCGATTGATCGCCAAATGGTCTATTTGGTTGGACGATGAACGATGACGGCAAGCCTTATGCTCGAACACTTTTCCTCCTATGACTAAGCGATTGATGTTGCAGAAATCAAAAAAACTTACACTATTGTCATTTCGGTCGCCAAGGCCGTGCTTCCCGATCATATATCTGAACCTTTTATTGTCCTCGCTTACTTTGAATTCAGGTGCCCCATCGCCATTACGGAGATATCCTCCGTTCGGCGTTGCGTTGAATGCAGAATTTGTCCTTTTCACCCTCAATCGAGAGATTCACTGGGGCGCAACCCTGTATCAACGTGACGCGCCGTAATCCGTAGTAATTCAACGGCGATGACCTCTTCCTTGACTGTGTTGACAGTGGTCGTTCGGAGATACGAGTAATACCGCTGCTTTGCAGTGTGCTGAGCCCAAGCATGCAATTATAATTGAGCATTTAGATCTGTGGCTGATTAAGAAAAAGTGCAAGGAATTCCTAAGATGCAGTTAAATGTTAATGACGTCGATAGCAAGGCTACTTTGATATATTTGCCTTCCTATGATCCCTATTAAGCTTAGTCCGCAAAAAAAAAACAAAAACAAGAGGCGCTTGCGCCCATCAAAGAAAAGATGATTTGATATACGAGCATGGACCTTCCTCAACACGAAATGAGGATCGTCTTTGGTGATTTCAACGACAAGTCGGGAAAGACGAGCAGCGGCACTGTCAAAAAATATAGCCTTCATGACGCCAGCATTGAAAAACTGAGGCTAACGAACTTATACCTCACAAATCTGATAAATAAAACTGGCAACCAGATTGCTCACAGTAAGATAGAGACGCAGATATAGATAGAAAGGAAACAACGAAGTGCCTGAACTGGATGGCATACTGAATAAGAGAGTCAAGGAGTTCGGTCTCGCCGTTCCAGATATAGTCGATTAGAAAACGGTAATGGCTAGCCGCAAGACCGTGGATTATACAATTAATTCCCGTCATCAAAACATGGGCAACGAGGTTAACAGGGGACTACCGGTTAGTTGTCTGTCACGGCGGTGGGTAATCGTAAATATTTCCATAAAATCGGCCACGATGGTTCGCCACTATGTCCGGAATATATAAATAAGGAGGAGGATGCGGAGTATGTGATATTTTACTGCAGATGCCTCACAGAAGACAAGACAAGCCTGCCCAGCCCAGCCCAGAGACCGTCGTAGGTCACTTGACGAGATCAGAGGACCGCTCAGTGGAGATTTGCAACATTGTCATCAACCTAACAGAGATGGCGCAGATGGTGTGTTAGGTCTCATCCAATTACCAGAACGAAACCCTTGACTTGATGAATAGTGTCGACAGGTAAAGAAAGCGGCTCTGTAAAGAAGGACGAGACCTACTCGGGAGCTGTATGAGCAAAGGAAAGAAGAGGAATACCAGATTCTGAGAGAAAAATAAAAAAAGGTAGAGAAGTGCTCCTTCGAGGCCATGTAGAGGTATACCCAGAAATGATGATGAGAAGTTCCGCTAAAAGATAAAAAGGAAAAATATAAGAAACAGATGGCAGGGATGATGATGTTACATTCGTCTTTCAGCCAGAATAAACCATCCAAGCTGGAGGACTTTCATCTACCCGATTAAAATGAGGAAAGAATGGCAATATTTAAACTTAAGCACAGGTAGAAGAAGTGGATTTCGTAGAGAGTATACAATAAGTCATTCCCATTTGGTCGGAAGAGAGTATGGAACCTTAGAACTGTTTCACCGATTTACAGAACAAGCTTTGTACGGATAGAATCATGTCTAGCTCTTGCATCTGAATTCAGAGTTGGCAGCAGTTAATTCTTACATTTTTGCAGCACAACTGGAAGTATGGCAAGCGACTTAAAGCTATTAAATGATGTGGAAGCGTACTAAAAGGTATCATCCGCCACCACATCCGATAACAGATACCATCTACGGCGGGTAATGTTACCTTTGATCACGTGCAATTCGAATAATAGGAGCTGGTTCTGATCTGGTTACCTGGGAAGTGAGTTTCGCTTCTCGATCTCTGCTTTCGACTCAGCGAAGGTGTCGTCAGGTTGTCTGCGCGATTTGCCCCTTTTCACTACTAATCGGCTAGTTTCACTGAGTGTCGCCAGAAAAAAGTAAACAACACTAAAGGAGATTTAAAATCAGTAAACTTTCGAAACTAATCCTAGCAGCTCAGCAAAGGGAAAGACGTAGCAAATTCACATTGTTTGAGTCCGCAAAAACTCTGGCATGCTATTGTCCCTTGATGTCGATGAAATAGTCCTATTGTCTATTGAATGATGATGGCATTCCTCTCAAAAGAATACAAAATGTACAGATAAGCTATTCATTGATTAATTCGTTCGAAAATATGTTTCTCAATATTTCTATCTGAAGAACATGTAGGTTACTCTTGACAAACTTAACAGGGAATAATTACAAAAAAAAAGAACCTACATTAAGTAACGAGACAGGCATAGGAAACGCCCTATAATAGCAGCATTCTGCACCACTATAGGCTTTAGGATTCACTCTAAAAAAAAAAAAGCTAACAGACAGAACTCATAGCCAGCTCTAGTTGGACAGAGTTTTTCCTGCCATCCTCATGGTCTATTTTATAATTTCTAATTGTGTGCCGTCTGTATTTGCTTATGGGATACCCACATATTTTCAGCAGAAAAAAAACAGATTCCTCCTTGTTGTTCAGGATTCAGTATCTCTATCTGTCGTTGTCATAGCAAATTGCAATTTCTATTTACTTGTGTATTCTTCAGAAATACAGGACAACAACTACATAGGAGTACACAACGCAATGGAGAAAATTAGACAAACAAAACAGAGCTCAGTATATAAATAATAACGAAATGGAAATTTGCCGCAAAACAAATCTGGAGCACATCCCTTTTTCCAATGTACCTACTGCTCGTATCTTCTCGATGTCGAGTACTACTAATACCGGTTGTGATACTATGTAGTCCACGGGTTGTTCTCCTACACTTTCCATCGCTAGGAACGGGAGCACGGAGACAATAGGAAGTTGGAAGGATCTCCTTAATTTGGCTGCAAACAGGAGGAAGAATTAATGCAAAATCTCATTTAAAAATTTTCACCACCGACCGCAAGGATTATGTACGAGATACTCGTATTATTGTGGTGTACAAAAATTCCACCTAAAAACCGCCTACGAACGAGTAGGAGGCCTACATAAGTACGAGTGTGTGCATCCCTTTGCCGACGCCCGGGCACATTTAGAAAGGGCCTTTTTCGCTTTGCTTGCAAAAACCACTTTGTGTGAGGAATTTCGCGGCTAGGAATTCTTAATTTGTGCTCCTTCCACCAGTGGATGAGAGGGGAGGGACAAAGATATTCGTATTTTGTGGGTGGTATTTCTGCGGATGGTGGAACTGAACGAAATGATGAATATTCAATTCTCCTCTTTTGGATAACTTTTTTGTGTAATTTTTATTCGACTGCGACGTTATGTCTGCCACTTTAGATTCTTAAGATTCGAATTATACGCGCGCCGTCTAGGAGGAGATCGCAAAGAAAAAGGCGGACAAAGGAAAGCAATGTATAGCATAAGGAACACAAAGAGGGAAGTGAATCAAGTGGAATGATTTGATGCCATTTAAAGGCTTTCATTCATTTGCTTTACAAGATGATGCGGTAGAGTGGTGGAAGTAATGGTGGCAGCAGCGGATCAAATCTCCAAGGATGCAGCAGTGCGTTTTTTTTTCTTTCTCTTACTTTTATTCCTTTTCGGAGGGATTTTTTTTCTTGTTAACCATTAGCTTGTTAAAGCAGACGACGATTGTTGGATTGCATTGCAGATGGGAAGAATTTTCTTCTGTGAGTTAAAGTCAATGGATGTGCGGGTTGGGGCCGGTTAAGGAACTTAAATTTGGAATTGATTGATTGAAATATAGACTAAGGAATAATTTTTCAATCTTGAACTAAAACAATCCTGGCAATGAAAAAGGATTTGTGTGCTTAAATATGTATGTGCACAGTTTAGTTGAGTGGCCAGCGTTCGGTTTGCAGCTCAGAAGTTGAGAGTTTATTGGTCATTTGACGTCAGCCAGGATACCTTTCAAGAATGTATATATGCGCCACTCAAATCATAGAACATAGAAAGGCTAGCTCTGCGTGCATAAACTAACTAATCGTGCCACAATCCAAGTTGAGCGTGGTACTTTCGGTAGTGACGGACGCAAGAACTGGAAGTCATTTAGGAATCGATGAAAACAAAAAAGTTTTCCCTACTCTATCGTGTTGATTGAAAGGAGCCCAAACAAGATCTAGAAAGATGGTGCAGAAAGTGTTTAATGTGGGTTGCCGCTTTCTGAATGAAACCCAATTGACATCTTTGACCCGTTTGCTTTCCCGAATTTATAAATGGTAACCCGTGCACACTCTTTGTCTTGGATTACCTCAGAGGTTAGCCGAAAGTTTTCGTAATTCCAAACCAAGAGGCTAAGACCAAAGCAGAGGCGATGAGCAGATTCCATGCCGCAATAAAAGCACTCTCCAATTAAAGATCAAAATACCAATCGAAAGTCTACCCGAAAGTGTGGCAATCTCTAAGAATAAAGAGGACAAGCTCAAATCTACCACATCCGCAATCATATGGAATAATCGCGAGACTGGAGCCGCAACATAAAGCAGAGGGATATAGCTCTATCAAATGCAGTTCACAGATCAATAAGATATAAGCCATGTATGAGGCTATGTAGCATGTGTTCTGACTAACGGTGAGTTGGTCTAAAAGCTCAGATTTTTTTTTTATGTCGTTTAGCCATTTTAAGGTTTAGGTTAAGGTTTAGCCATGGAGAAGTACACGGACGTGCGTCCGTAAGATTGCGAAAATCCACTACCGAAATGGTGAAATTTTTACTGAGACGGTTCGAAAATGTCGTGCATTTTTCGTTCACCATAGTGCACCTTTTCGCCATGATTGGGTCAGTTCAAACCCAGAAAAGACCTGTCCGTGTTCGTGCAGCTCGGTCTAATGAAGACATTGCAGCAGTTAGTAGGAGTATTAACCAAAATCTTTCCACCTCGATTCGCCATCATTCTCAGCAATTGAGACCTTCACGAAACAGTTTACAAAGAATTTTGACTAACGATTTGCATTTGCATGCTTACAAGATTCAATTGTCACAGCATTTGAAGCCAGTAGGACATGCGCTGGGTCGAACGTTCGCAGAATGGATCTTACAGCAACAACAAGTGAATGGTGATTTTTCGAATAAAATCTTCTTCTCCGATGAGGAGCATTTCGAACTTGTTGGCTATGCCAACAAACAGAATTGTCGCATTTGGAGAGCTGAGAATCCAAGAGTGATCTATTAACGTCCCATGCATTCACCACGAGTCACTCTTTGGTGAGCATTTTAGGCTGGAAGAGTGATTGGGCCGTTTTTCTTCGAGAATTTGGCTGGTAATGAGGTCACAGCCAACGGTGTTCGTTAGATGATAAACAGCTTCTTCTGGCCTCAAATTGCTGAAATGGATCTCGAAGACATGTGGTTTTAACAAGAAGGCGCAATCTGCAACACATAGCGATTGAAACAGTGGAATTTATGAAGACGAAATTTCAACGGAGAGTTGTCTTGCGCTGCAGTAAATTGACCACCACGATCATGCGATCTGACGCCATTGAATTTATTTCCTTGGAGTTTTTTTGAACGGAAAGGCGTATGACAATAACCCAAGAACAATTCTTGAATTGAAAGACGAGATTCGACACGTCCTTAATGAAATTGAGCCGACGCGATGCTAAAATATCAGCAAGGTTCAGCAAGGATGCAAGGATCGTTCGTGTTGAGTCAACAATAGGACTCGTAGGGAAATATATGGCAAAACAGGGGCAAAGTCGATGCAAGTCCGCTCTGGTATCATGGAGCTATTGTACTGAAACTTACGCCGCCTTATGTCTGACAAGATTATGCGAAAGAAAAACCTACATTAAGACAACAGTCTCGGATAAGATTAATTTCAAAGTTGATTGCTCACGGAAACGTTAAAAGGACAACGATTTTCGTTTCTGGACTCTTATAATGTGAGGACTCTAAACAGAACCATTGGTTCTGAATAGCTAATGGAGACACAGGAGGTCTTTAATAAAACTCCTATAAACGCACCCCATGAACTTGGCAGGAGATTATCAAAAACTGCGATATCTTCTTCTTCGGCAATAGCAATCGCGCGCACCTCGTATTTGTATGATAACGCCTAAGTCCTGTATTTTAGACATGTGTACATGCAAATAGACTAGTGACAATTCGTACCGATGCTAAGCTGTTACCACAAGGCTCAAGGCAGTTTCTAAAACCGACGGGAGCAGGTAGAAATCTTACATTAGACACTACGAGTATGGAGATCGCAAGCGCGTGCTCATAATAGTGTTAGATTCTTACTCACTGAAAGCACCTCCCTACAATAAGTTTCGACTTATCAAGTAGTATTTTTATCATAAAATAGGTTCGCTTGGCAGGGGTGACTTTAATATGAAAGTTCCTGCATGTTCCGCTTTTGAACGCTGTTTTATTTTACTTGGTCCTTTAGAGACGGTGCAATTGGTTTCGCTCGGCCAAAATTTGTAGAATTGTATTGCTAATATGTACGGATTCCGAGATCTCGGTGTAAGTCGTCCATTTCTTATGTACCACGCATGTAAAACATTGGCATTCGTTCTCTTGGTACAACTCCAAAGTTGTATACCATAGGTCAACACCGGCTTTAGCACTTGCTTATATAAGAGTAGTTTCGATACTAAGCTTGGGATTTGGTGTCATTGAGAGCTATCCGATAGGCGCTTTGGAGTTTCACTCTTGTTTCTTCAATAGTTTTAATTACTGGTAGTATAGCAGTGTTATTGGCAAACGTAGCTAGATCGGTCTCCTCTTCTTGGGGTATGTCTCGGGTATTATATATAGGAGATACAGAAGTGGGCCAAGAACACTTCCCTGCGGTATGCCAGCTAAAATCTATTTGAATTGCGATACTTCATTTCCGAGTTTGACACGGAAAATTATATTCTCCAGATAACATACTCTGTATATTATAAAAGCTCAGTGGTAATTTGAAATTTAAGCCTTCATGCCATACCTAATCCAAAGGCTTGCGAGACATAGAGTAATATGTTACGTTTCAGCAAATATTTTTCTCTTGTACAGCTTTCTCAATTACGTCGGTAACGCTAAGCCACTAATCAATAGTTGAATGCTTACTCCTTAACCGAAAATGTTTTTTTTTTTTGTCAATAATTGACAGTATACGCCTCAGAATTATCCTCTCAAAGGTTTTCGATAAAATTGGGAGAATTGAAATCAATTATGCTTTAAGTATTTTAGTATCTTTTAATGCTTTCCAAACCGAATAATTAAATTCACTTTTTGCTGTCGATCTTTCGAGATGCTTGTCTACTACATGGTTTTTGTGTGGTTTCTCTCACCAGGTTACACAGGTTATTCAAATATGTTTTATGCTGTGGGGCACGACTTTGTTGCCATTATTTATGGGCGTCTCTTTATTCCCTTACCATATACTCTATCTCCGGCGGATAATCTAGACCGTAGTTTGTTGGTTTCTTCTTTTGATAGGTTGTGTTATTCCACGCGACATATTGAACGATTTCAACGAAGTGATCTACCTCGAGTTCATAATGTGTCTTAGGTGATACGTTGAGTTCTACTTTTTCTATTTGAAGCTTTCCCAATTGCTATTAGTTAGTCTTGCTAGTTCTTGTTTTTCAATTAGAGTTTCACTCATCGTCAAAATGATTGGAGGATGAACAGTATCAAACACAGTTTGTGTTTTCTGTGTCTGTGACTATGACTAGGGAATGTAGGGTAGATGTAACCAATATATGCGGGCTGTTTTGGTACTTTGTGAAACATAAGTAAATCCCCGCCCACACCTCTCAGATCATTCTGATCTGAAGCTACCTGGCTTCGAACTAGTGCCATTATTCTTCTCTCACCGCGGTCTCGCCATTTATGTGCGTAGTGATGTAGCTTACCAAACTCCACCACAATGTAGTCCCTGTTCCAATTCGGAAATCAATTTTTCCGTTAGCAATTTCTCCACTACTGCTTTATTTACAGAAGCACCAACCTGGAAAGCAATTCGACTTTTAACGAGTCTGATGCGCTGTTTGACTCCATTGAAAGAATTTTATTACGGGCGATATAAATGTACACACTTCTGGGTGGCTTCGACATTCTAACCAGACAGCACCTGAAGGACGGTTTGTTAAGATATTCGCTACGTAAAACAACTTAACGGACCTTGTAAATGAGCCTACGCGAATACCAGACGTTGATAGTCAAACCGCCAACACCCTGGACTTGTTTTTAACTTCTCACCCTGATAAGTACACCGTTGATGTGCTCTCACCTCTAGGCTCGTCGGACCATTGTGTCATATCAGCTAATTTCTCGTACACCGATCACACAGTTAGAGAAAAAATTCCTAAAAGAACCGCATGGCAATACGAGAAAGCCAACAGAAGCGGTCTTAACAGCTTCTTTAGGAATTTTAACTGGTCGTTATGCTTCCTCGATAACGACGTGGATGCCGCTGCTGATATGATTACAGACACAATTCTCTTTGGAATGGGATCCTTTATACCTCATCGGATAGAGAGTATCAAACCAAAAGAAATGCCATGATACGACTCGTTAGAGAAATGTGTTTTCGGTCCTTCAAGACCAACACGACAGAGGAAAACCGAAAAAAGTTCAAACAAGCCAGAAATAACTGTAACGCCTTTCTGAAGCGTGTGAGGCAAAAAATACTGCAATGTCGCAAAGGTAGTAAAAGCTTTTGGTCGTTTGTCAAAAACATAAGAAATTCTGCCTCATGCACAATGACATTCCAGCGGTCAGCTCTTTAGACAAGGCCAATCTTCTAACTGCACATTTACGGCCAGCTGGCAAAACCACAGCGTAAGCTTTTTTATCAACCCTACTCTTTAAGACTCTTTCCGAGCGGATGGCAAACAGCATTTGTCCAACCCGTCCCTAAAAAAGGCGAATATTCTTCCCCCTCCTCCTACAGACACATTGCACTTACGCCCGTTCTTTCCAAGGTCATAGAAACGCTGATAATCCGTCAGCTCATGAAATATCTCAATACACGAAAACTTCTCAATGACCGGCAGTACGGTTTTCGTAGCAACAGGTCCACTGGTGATTTGATGGCATGTCCCACCGAAAAGTGGAACCAAAGCGTACATCAATCTGGCAAAAGCAAGAGAGATGCACTTGATATTTCTAAGTTTGATATTTCTTTTTTCGGAAACGCATGTATTTGGGATCGATGTAGCTCTTCTTTAATGGATTAGAAACTACCTTTCGGGACGTTCAATTCAAGTTGTCTTGGACGGTTTCAAGTCTGATATTCACAAAATAAATGTTGGTATGCCCCAGGGCTACGTTCTGTCTCCGACACTCTTTTTAAATTTTTATCAATGATCTCTTGTCTGCCACTTCTAATCCAATATATTCCTTTCTGAAGACAGTACTCTCTGCTTTTCATATTCGTTCCGGAAACACACGGCTCAGCTTTTCGGCTGTGGAACGAGAACGGCAGCATATGCTAAGCTCATTAAATTCCGATATTAGGAACTACCAACAGAGTGGAATTTAATGACACAGCTGTCTGCTGTCGTTAAACCGAAATTTAAACACCCAGCCATTATCCATGAATGGCGCTTGCATCGTCGAAACCCAAAAACTTACCAGTCGGTATGTGTGTCAACTACAACTTACATTGGAATAACCACATATTCGTTGTCGCCAAAAATGCTGCGAAATGTCTAGGTTTCCTCAAGCGATGTAAGAAATATTTCACCCCTTCTGACCTGGCTTCAATATATAAGGCGTGTGTTCGCCTAAAACTGGAGTACAGCACCCACATCTGGTCAGGTGCTCCTAGACCTCTTTACACTTGCTAGATAGGATCCAAAATCGTGCGATAAAACTCATAGGTGATGCCAGTATTACACAGTCATTCGGCACCCTCAAACATCTGTCTCACCTTGTTGTATCGCTATTTTCACCACCAGTGCTCCTCCGAAATTGCCAGTAGCACTCCGCCCCTTCAAACTTTTAACCGTAACACCTGTCTCGCTATGAATGCTCATCAGCCCATTTTCGGACGTGCTCTAAAATATCATGATTCGTTCCTAAGCCGTAGAACTCGCTTATGGAATGCCCTGGCCATCTCTGAGTTTCCTGGTCGTTATAACTTGCAAACATTGAAAAACAATGTACATCGGTACCACTCTTTTCTCCCTAAATTGCCTTTGCCCGTGCTATGTACAATCACTTTAAGGGTACACAAACCCTTGAGCGCGTGCTCGTTATATATATATAAACAAAAAAAAGAGGAAAGGACTTCAATGTTTTCACAATGTTTTCATCAACTTTTATGGAAGTGTTAGATATTCATTTTGAAACGACGAACTCGGCCAGTATGTCGGTTTGCCCATCGAATAGAATTCACAATTGTGCTCCATACCAGCTTCATAGAACATTCTTCCTTTCAGTGAGATGCATCTTGAGTCCCAGAAGGTCTGTTTGCAAGTGATTTAAATATATTTTTGAAGGCACTCTTTCCGAGCGCGTATCTCTGTGCGTAAATGCATGAAATAGTAATGAAATTATGGTTATTGCTTGCACGTACCGTGATGTAATTCGCAACTCCCTGGCTAATAATGATAATTAGCTGGGTGTTCCCTTTCAATACACATTGCAGAAGCTTGCTTGGTTACTTCACACAACGTGGTTCTTTCTGGCAATACGAGTACGTTTGCGTTGATTGAAATCTTTTCAGCGTTTGCACCGAGGGATTAGTTTTATGTTCTTACGCAGAGGTTCGATATTGATAATCGTGGTGAGGATCGGTTTTATTTAAAAAAAAATGTTTGAAGATCCTCGGCCTTATCGAAGGAAAGCATGAATTTCCTTACCTTCCGATTTTTCGTTCTCTCGCTTTTCTATATTTACGGCATCAAGAATGCTCATTTTTTATTTTTTTTCCGACTTTTTTCCCTTCGCTTCTAGTTGAGTGGTGATTTTGGGTGAGGAAACCGGCTTTCCGTTACTTGCCTGGTCGTCTCTGCAATATCCAGTCCGTTTCACGACTTAAGTCCTCTTCGGTCGTTTCATAGGAATCACTTTCTGAGTTTGGGCAATACCCTTATTAGCTTCGCCTTTGGCTTTTTGTCTTTTTAGCTCGTGCTTAAGTCGTGAAGTTCCATATTTTACTCACTGAGGTTTTAAGTTTTGGCTGAAATCCGTTGTTTGTTCGTACGCCTAAGCTTTTTCCAAACGAGTTTATTAAATGCAATAAATGGCTCTCCAAAGGATCCGAAAAACCGACCTCCGAAGAGGGTGGATTTACCAGCTAAGCTGGTCTGCCACCTGGGGCAATAATTCCTTTTGTTTTTTTCCATTGCATGGTTTATAGTATATACCCTACACGTTCGGTATACAAAGAGTGGATTTTAGTCGCCTCTTTCGACAGGCGTGCCTAACTTCGGTATATTCTGGCCCGTACCCGAAGGGGTAAGACAAATAAATGAGGACACTTACGATAACGGCGTAGTTATGCACAGCCGGCATAGTGTACATAATCGTGTCAAGTATCCGTTTCCCGCTTCCTTAAATCTTCAAAACCAATATCGGCCTTCTAATTATAATACGAAGATTATAATACGACAGATGAAACGTATCCAATTCTAGACATCCACATATTTCGGGCCAACAATAACACGAACTTGCCTTTGAAAGGAAATAGAACGCCGATAAAATACTGTGGGGAGAGATGAAACCTTGAGGAAACAATCGCAAAAGATTACCTTCAAGCTCTCATACGAGTATAATTTGAATCAAGAGCGTCAAATCTATATGAGTTCTGGCGTTACTGGCAGTATATGGCCTCGGTTTCACAAGCCATCCACAAACAGCAAACCCATGGTGCGACGATAAATATCATCGAGCCCTTCCTGCCAAGCATGAGGAGGCGTGCGGGGTTGCATGAAAGGACTACAGCTGAAATGAGAGCTTGCGCTGTATGTACTCATACCAGAAGAGGAGAAAAGCCTAAAAGAAACTGCTCCGAAAGAAAAGAAGGAGTTCAAAAAGCGCGTACTCGCACTGAGGGTGTGCACAAATATCATTATCAAACCAAATCGATAGATACAGTCTTCTCTTTGGATGAATTTTTCGTCAGAAACCCACTTCGTCTAGCGTCGCTTCATGAAAATATTCCAAATTGCTAAAAGATGGGGATTTTTGATGACAATCCCCGGAAATGTTTTATGAGGAAACATTTTGTAAGGATATGGTACAAGAATGTCCAGCTCTTCAATACAGAAGGTGTTGATATCTTATATTCTGGAAATATAAGGTAGAAGTCACCTGATTATAGCAGATGCGGTAGACGGGACATGTTTCAGAAGGTTATCCTGTGACATTCACTGTATGTATTCTTTGTCACATTGTTTGTGCACCATTCTATTGACATTACGCCCATGTCATGACATTACGTATGACGAAGCTAAAAAAGAGTTTCTTCTGCTATGCCTCATTCGACAAAATCGTTTGCAGAAGTGTTAGATGAAAATGTGTGAAACCTTAGCACATTTAAGACGACGATCGGAAATCTAAGTAAACATCAATCCTCTGGCAGTACATAGGATGTTCGCTAACTGATCACTGCATAACTAAGACATTTTTATCGAATGCAGTGTTCTCCTTAATCGGCTTTACCCCGGAATCTAGAGAGAAGTTGCTGATGTTATGTAGATCCTCGGAATGTTTCCTTAGCTCCACAAGTTTCCAATGCAAACAGTACGGGAGATGGTACTCCGTTCGAATATGTATCATACAAAAGTGCCAACCACTATTACACGGCTTGATTTCGGTCATCGTGTTGGAACTGATGTATTCAGTAATACAGGGTCCTTGGCTCCATCTAGCAGTGGAATGAATCGACTTCGCCGTGGTAAGAAACAGAAACCAGAATCTGGTCAAGACTATCACTTGGTCGAAGAGTGCTGCCAAATTTTATACATTTTGACAAAGAGACAGGACTATTGATCTGAACGTACATATGTCTGAAATCGAGAAAGCGTTTATAAAAATCTTCAAAAATGAAGGCCTACAGCACTACATTCACTGCCTATTTCTGGCTTTTGTAGGTGATCAATCATATATTCGCTAGTACTGCTGTGAAAGTGTCCCTCTTTACATCTTGCTTGGTTGCCTAATTCTGCGTATCCAGCTACAATATACCAAGAAAGGCAAAAATAGACAGAAAAAAGAACAACAACAGCAGGACAGCAGACCTGAATGGCCGAAGAGTATAACTGGACATAGCCCTTTCAAAGTTCCAGGAAAATCACGGAATGTTGAATGTATGGGCTAATCGTTTCACTACCTAATGTACAGGGTCTTCCAAGAGAGACTTCCGAATTTTGACAGTTGATAGCGGCCATATTGTTGAAGCAACATCTGTCAAATTGGCTGCCATTTAATCAGTCTGTCTTGCCAAATCACCATGGATAGACATAGCGTTCAACAACACGTGCAAATGATAAAATTGTTTTATCAAAATGGGTGTTCTGTAGAGGCAATGTTCCGCGCGCTTCGCCCATTTTACGATCGCCATAATCGTCCTACCGAGAGGACTATTCGCAGTGTGGTGTATAAATTTGAGTCCACTAAACGTTGACGAAACGCAAGATCTGCCGAAAACATCGCCGCTGTCCATGAGAGTGTGCAGGAGAAGCCGAGGCAATCGATTTCGCGTCCGTTTAGAACTCGGTCTTTCGCAGACCACAACTTGGCGAATTTTGTGTCGTCACTTGGGCCTACACCCATACAAAATTCAACTGACCAGAAGCTGAAGGTAAACCATAGACAACGTAAACCATAGACAACGACGTGTGTTCGCTGAATGGGCTCTGGAGCAGTTGGAAACTGACCCTAATTTTCATCGAAAAATCATCTTCAGCGATAAGGACCATTTCCGGATGAATGGGTACGTCAATAAGCAAAATTGTCGAATTTGGGACTATACCAATCCATATGAGATGAAAGAACGTCCAATGTATCCTGATAAAGTCACTTTTTGGTGTGGATTTTTGGCTGGCGGCGTCAACGGTCCATATTTATTTGAGAACGACGTTGGCCAGGTCATCACTGATTACCAACTACTTTTGGCCTAAATTTATGGACACCAACGACATGTCGTTTCAACAGGACGGCGCTACGTGTGACACAGCTCACGGCACATTAAAATTCTGCACGACCGATTCGAGAGCATGGTCATCTCACGTGAAGGCGAGATCGTGCGATTTGACTCCATTAGACTTTTTCTTGTGGGGTTTCCTGAAGTCGAAGGTCTATGCGAATAAGCATAGAAACAGCAGCTCTTAAAGCCAACATAACCCATGCTGCCGGTCAAATTCAGCCTGACTTCTGCGCCAGAGTCATGGAAAAATGGACATTTCGGATGCGTGCCACCCAGAATAAAACGAATAAAAAATGTCGGTCTTTCCATTTACATGCCAACGTTGTAAAATAGCCCTGAAAATGGTGTACACCTTTCGGAACTAGCAGCTCTATACACATATGTATGTACTCGTAAATGGTAATTTTTCTGAATATGAAAACCGAGCTCTTCGAATCGTTGAAGGTTGCCTTTCGTTCAAAAGTTTTGATAGCACTTAATGTCACATTTCTAGTCGATCCTTTTTGAAGGGCTTTCTTCACAATATTCTGATTTGTCACCCAAAATTTGGTTTCATCGAACATCCTGTACTGAAGTTCCGTCAATCAGAATCTCAACTCAAACGCAAATCGAGTTTGCCTTAATTCGGTTTATTCGAAAAATCAACTTCACCCGAATCAACTTGGTGTGCAGATAAATTTTCGAATTTTGCCAAAAACCATATCCTATCGTTCCTGCATTCAAACTTTCCCTTTGGCTTGCTGACACTCTAGACATCATGACCCGTAGACGACATAAGTCCAAACACAATCAGACTCTTTACAAACAAACTTTTCCATGTCAACCGTTTTCTTGACGAACTTTTAAACTTCTTTGCATTTAAATCGCCGGAGCTCTAGCCCCACTTCCAAAGGGGTTAATAAATGTCGTCTTCCCATCCGACCCAGATGGAAATATTTTCTGCCACATCCGATGAGAAGACATATACGATACACCCCTCAATCGAAAAAGGACCTCCTTAAGACGACGACTGATACATATGAAGGTTCAGGCTTCAGCTACGAATGAAGGCTTGCCTATCCCACCCGATCGCCCACATGACGAGGAGGTTTTCCTTTTCGGGGGGGTTGATGGTGAGGCAACTCTCTCTGGCAAATATAAACATTCAGCAAATTAACTTGAAAAAATATTTACTCAGCATTTTATTTCAGTTCTTAGAGTCCTTGGTTCCGCTTGTCCTTCTTCTTTTCATTTTTTTTTTCTTCTTCTTCATTTTCAATTCATCTCCTGCTGAAAAATCGCAAACGATAAAGGAGCAGCTCTGCCAAAGACTGCGGAGACGACAACGTATCCGTACATACGACCACTATATCCCAAAGTCGAACATGGGAAATTTCAAAAAATCAAATTCCCATCCCGCAGGAGGAAGGAACTTCGGAAAAGACGAAGAAAACACTACAAGTCCTTATTATTGAATTTCCTTTTTAAGCGAAATCAAATAAAAGGGAGCTAAGAAAAAATCAAAGCTCCTCAAAAACTACTTGCATCCCAAATGGGCTTGTTATACGAAAGGACGAACGTCGAAATGGAGACAAAAAACAAAAAAAACGAAAAAGAAAAAACCCCGTGTCCCGATAAAGGAATTATCTCTTGCTCATTCGAAGCTAATCCGACCAACAGAAAATAAAAAAAATCCTCGAAAGAAAACGACACAGATACGGGTAGGTACTTTGAACGTTCAAGGATGATTGGAGGACGGTCGTACGAATAGTCGTTGATGGGCAGAGAATCACATTTGGATTCGTCTTGAGTCATCCATCGCTAGTGCTCCGTCGGGTTTGATGATTCGTTTATATTTGGGACTTTGTGTTGACTAAGGATACTGATTCCGATATGGCCTTCTGTTCTACGAAGGATACATAGATCACAAAGAGAAATCACAGAAACAGAAACAACAATAGAAGTTACATGTTCCACTGATGAGCAGACAGACAACGATGACGATGACTACGACTATGACTATGACTATGATGATGACGATGGTACAATGACAATGGTGATGGTGATAGCATTGCCATTGGAATGGATCTCATCCCGAATTCAATTTATTGGCAACTTTACGGATTTTTTACGGCAGAATCATTCCGTTCGGTTGTATATAGTTCTTCATCTCCATCCAATCGATGGAGGAGCACAAGCATTCACTGATTTTTTTGTTTTTTTTTTTTATCCTTTCCCCAAACGTTTGTCAGCTAATAAAAAGCTCAAAAGATACATCCTGCGATATAGGGCGGGAGGACGTTCTTCTCCCCATTATCAAAGTCGTTGTACAGGAGCGTACGTTTGAAGTCATTGTGAGTTCCGTTTCGTTTTCTTGTGGATTCTGGTGGTGGAAATGTGGGTTGATTGCCAAATACACTGGCGATAGAAATTACACTTATTTTGGCGACATACGAGTGGTCGTAAAAAAAAGAAGTAAACAAAAGTCACAGAAGCGTACACATACGATTAGAAATGAAACAAAGTGGCAGTAAAAAATATCTTACCGCGGATTGGAAGCATCTTCTGAAATAGGTCTCATGCTTCAAAGGATGTTCTTTTAAGTACTTTGCTAACATTTTCCGAGTATGGGTGGATCCATATCTGAAACAGCTCTTATACCACGGCTTCACGGAAATTTAGGCAAGTCGGCAGAATCGTACAATTATTTTCAGCACAGCTATGAATACGAATACCTTACTTCCTAAAGAACCAAACACATCTCAGTTCTGTCCCACGGCTTGCTCGATATCATGAAATAGAATGAAGGTTATACCTGAAATAGGGTAACAGAACCATTGGTTATACCCTTGAGTCGAGTTATAAGTGCTTTAACTCCTACGTAAGCAATCAGGAACTTTTTTCGATTGGATAACTTGGGTGAATTGCAAAAACGAGCCATGTCAGTATAATAAGGCTTACCCGCCAAGTATCTGTCGATGGGATTAAGTTTCGTCAGTATACCATGGGCGTTACTAAGTAGCAAAAAAGGGTGTCTGCAGAACTCTGCTAGTATGCAATTTGAGAATTTTTTGGAAGATATCAGTTAACTGTGGCCCAGAGGTGCTGCTCTGTGAAAAGCAAGTAGCTCCGACACGGAGATTAACGCCTCGAATATGGACTGGTACCTTATTGACAACCTTAAAAACCCAAATTCTCTAGAAGTTAGTCCTCAAAACAAGAAACTCTTAAATACGGGGAGGAGCGAAACTAGCTGGTGGGATATTGATGTGTACCCATTATCAACCAAGGACTCTGACAAGCCTTCTGGATCAATATCTGAGGTCATTCTAATGCTAACAGAGTCAGAGGAGAAGTGCATCATATTATATTATTTACGGTGTCTAGTTGATCGTTGACATAAGTCCATACGTCGTTCCTAGAATACGTCGTGTCCATATTGTTGCATCTGCGAACCTGAAAAGATTCGTAAATAAAGCGGCAAGTAGGTCCACGAGGTGCTTCTGACTGCTAAGTCGGGGAAAATGATTTCAAGAGAATATAGCCTGCGGAACTACCGGAAAACTGATTGGACAAAATATAGAAGAATACTGTCGGAAACGATATCCTCTAAACTATCAAGTCCCCCGCGTGACACCAATGAGCTCGACATGAAAGTCAGGGAATTTACTCTGACTCTCAATAAGGCTATGGCCGCTTCCTGCCCTCTTATTCAACCAAGAGGCAAGAAAAAGCCACATTGGTGGACATCGGCACTAGGACTGCTCAGAAACACTTGCAGAAAACTTTTCAACGCAGCAAAAAGCACAAGAAAAGTGACCGACTGGGACTCATATAAAGAATCCCTCAAATTATACAAAAAAGAACTGAGGAAGGCAAAGCGACAATCGTGGAGGTCATTCTGCGACAAAATCACAGAAACCTCTGAGGCTTCGCGGCTAAGAAAAATCCTCTCCACAAATCCTATGATGCCCAGCTGTTTGAAAAAAACCGATGGCTCTTGGACAACCTCAAGTGATGAATCACTCAACCTGCTTCTGGACACCCACTTTCCAGGTAGCTCCCATCTCGCGGCCAGTAGCAGCCCAAACAAGCCTACTGCAACCGTGACCAAAATTCATAGTCTGATTACGAGAGACAAACTGCTCTGGGCGCTGCATAGCTTCAAACCATACAAGTCTGCTGGTCCGGACGGTATTATACCTGCCGAGCTACAGAGATCCTCAGATATTATTCTACCAGTGTTGGAAAATATTATGAGGAGCTGTGTAGAACTTATCCACATTCCACTGTTATGGAGAGAAGTCAATGTAGTATTCATTCCCAAAGCTGGAAAATGTTCTCATGTGGTCCCAAAGGACCTCAGACCTATAAGTCTATCATCATTCCTTCTGAAAACTTTAGAACGACTGATTGATATCCATATTCGAGCTAAAGTTGATCCAAGACTTCTGTCTGCGGCTCAACATGCCTACTGTAAAGGGAAGTCGGTGGAAACGGCTTTGCACTCTCTGACTAGCCACATCGAACGATCCCTACAATATAAGGAGTACACAATGGTTGCTTTCCTAGACATAGAGGGCGCCTTTAACAACGTCAACACATCACAATCACATCGCAATCACGACTGCGCTGTCAACTCAGCAGGTAGACGGCTCACTTGGGGAGCTGATTAATCTAATGCTAACAAGCAGGATAATCAACTCCAAACTGGGTGAGACTTCTGCTAAAAGATACGTCAGTAGGGGTACGCCGCAAGGCGGTGTCCTCTCCCCCCTTCTCTGGAACTTAGTGGTTAACGAACTACTGATATACCTGGAAGCGGGTGGTAGCAGAGTGATTGCCTATGCGGATGACGTTGCCATAGCCGTCTCAGGAAAACATTTAAATACCATTAAAGAACTCCTCCAAGTAAATCTTAACAGATTAACCTGCTGGGCAGATCGCTGTGGATTGGGAATAAACCCCCATAAAACTGATCTTGTCCTCTTTTCTAGGAAATATAAAATTCCAATCATAGACCCTCCTTCAATAAACGGTACCATTTTAGCTTTCTCCGATACAGCAAAATATCTGGGTCTCATTTTTGACAGGAAACTAAACTGGAAACCTAACATTCAAGAAAGAGTCAATAAAGCTACAATAGCTTTATTCTCTTGCAAGAAAGCCATTGGGAACAAATGGGGCCTTCAATCTCGCATAACCCACTGGCTATACATCTCGGTCATAAGACCGATACTTACTTACGGGGTGGTTGTCTGGTGGACGGCCTTGGAAAATGCCGTCAACAGCATTAAACTAAGCAGAGTCCAAAGAACAGCATGCCTATGCACAAGCGGAGCCTTGCGGTCTACCCCCTCTGCAGCATTAGATATTCTGCTTCACTTGACACCCCTCGACATTTTTAGCAAGCAAGTAGCTGCGACTGCAGCTATTCGCCTTAAAGCGACTAAACAGTGGACAAATAATTCATTTGGCCACGCCAACATTCTTAATACATTAGGAATCCTCACAGAGAACACCGATTACACCATACCTGAACTTTGGTTTGACAAAAACTTCCATGTAAGCTTCCCCTCTAGATCATTCTGGGAGGAGGATGCTTTCATGGAGGACAAGTCAATCCATCTCTACACAGATGGATCTAAAACCGACAGCGGAGTTGGTGGCGGTGTTTTCTCAGATAAGCTAAATCTTGAATGCCGATCATCTCTCATGGAGATGGCAGAGCAGTTCAACATTCACCTCTGTTGGGTGCCGGGCCACAGAGACATTCCAGGGAACTGCAGAGCCGATGAACTCGCCAAAATTGGAACCACTCTGCCTATCCTACCAGACAAAGGTAGTATAGGTATACCAATCGCTACGTGCAAACTAACACTAAAGCTAGATGCCAACAAAAGAACGGACCTTAGGTGGACTGCTGGACAAACATGTCTAGCGACCAAACAGATCTGGCCAAGGCTGGATCTGAGTCGATCTAAGTGTCTGATCCTTTTAGATAGGAAACATCTCAGCGCCATAATAGGTGTCATTACCGGACACTGCCTCATAGGCAAGCACGCAAGAAGGCTTGGCGCTTTTACTAACGATTTCTGTAGAAGCTGCATGGACGAGGAAGAGGAGGAGACAATCCCCCACTTACTCTGCACATGCCCAGCTCTCTCTCAGAGAAGGAAGCTTCACCTAGGAGCTTTCTTCTACAACGACCTAAACGATCTAGAAGAAATAGACGTTAACAGTCTCCTACGCTTTATTAAAAGCTCAAACTGGTTCCAGTAGTAAGAAGATCACAGATCCACGTGGCATCACAATGGGCCAATAGGCCTAAGTGGGTTGGTATTTCCAACAGCCACTCTTACCTAGCCTAACCCTAACCTAGCCTGCTTCCGTGAGTCTTCGTCATAAAAGCCCCTGCACAGTTCGTCGTCGCTAAGACGTACGAGTAGCTTCACTGTATGTGCTTTAATAGGATTATGGGTTGTGAATAATTCAACTTGACTTCGAAGAAAACCTGGATCTCCCATTACTGCCAGGACGTTTGACAGGGGGATAGGTGCTTTCATCAATGGATAGGCCTGATTTGTATGATTTGCTTCACTTGCAGTCTGAAACTGCAAACTGAAAGTTAATACATTGGTCTGCGAGCCTTAAGCCAGTTACACAGTTTGTTGCTGGCTTAATTGGCTCCATACTTCTCCCTTGTTGATTCAGCAGACCTTGACATTATGTGATTCATTCCTTCGCGATAGCACTTCATAGGCTTTGATTTTATTTCGACGACAGCTGGCTATTAATAAATATTGTTATGTCTTTATGTGCCACTGCCCTTATTGTTACTCGTTTGCCCGCCTGTGCTACAAGTTCGGCTTGAAAAACACTATCCTTGTCTGGAAGGTGGAGTGAATATTGTACTTGTAGATACAATTAATTGGAGACGATCTCTGGACCAGTTCTTTGCATTGTCCCTTACTTATTTACTTAGGTGATGTTCCAGTCCGGAGTTGAGACCTGGGTCTCAAACACTGCCGTCCCTCGGAGTTAGATTCGAAAACTCTTTGAGCATCAGCTTTGGCGTCCATTCACTCAAAATTCATCATTCATCTGTCCCTCATACACGGGGAATTCCTTCAAGTTTGGAAGACGTCTTTCATGTCTTTTCTCGGTTTGGACGCCATATTATTAAAATGGATATCTTCTTATCTGGAGAGCCGTTATCATAGCGTTCGTTCTAGATCAGCCTTCTCAACCCCGTTTTTAGCCACTTTTGGTGTCCCACAAGGCAGCCATCTAGGTCTGCTTCTTTTCATATGGGATTATATTATCTTGGGAGGATTATTAAATTACGCTGATTATTAAGGATTACGCCGACGACGCTAAGTTCTCCAAAACTGTTTCTTCACCCCAAGGTTTTATTCCCCTTCAAGAATACCTCGATAGATTTTCCACTAGGTGTCTAAAAATCTCCAAATGTCAATCTACGACTTTGTCATGTAAGTCCAATCAATCTCCTCCTCGACTTTATCTTCTGCATGTCCAACCTTTACTCCAGGTTCAATCCCTTCGCAACCTTGGAATATTATACGATAGAGAGCTAAATTTCGGCTCGCATATTGATGGGATAATCCTTAATGCCAACTCATCGCTTGGTTTTATCAAGCGATAAAGAATTTTGCAACACCTATGTGACAAGGTCACTTTACATTACCCTACCCTTTACGTCCAGCCCCTTCTCGAACATGTCAGCCACGTGTGGTCCCCCTTTCAGTGAGTTCATATGTCCCGGTCCTTTTTAATATTGATGGGAAATGGAGGAGACGGTTAAACCATGAACTGTACGGGCTATACAGCAACATCTGTTGATCTACAGGGGCTGATATTTATGGGGCGTTTATTTCGCTTAATACAAGCTTTAGTTTAAAAACTAGGACTTAAAAACTAACAAAATTTAAGGGTCAGGAAATAAGAGAATGGTGGTGGAGAACAAGTTTGTGACGAGCAGTGCTTAGGTTAAAAGGGGGAGGTTTGAGTTTACGGGGCATGCCCGAGATCTGTTCGTTGGAACCATAAGAGGTGCGATGGGTTAGAATATAGAAGAGACGAGGACAACGTAAATTACTTGGGTTGGTGTTGAAGGACATAGAGTTCCAAAGGGATGCGCAGTCGATGAAACCTGACAGCGGTCGATGAAACCTGACAGCGGTCGATGAATGAAAATAATGTCAGCTATATTCCTACGTTCTTCTAAGGAATTCAATTGATAAATTTGAATCGGTCCCGATAGGGAGGTAAGATTCAAGTGTCCAAATCGGAGGAACCGACGTTGACCAAACTTGACTGGCACCCTCAAGCTGCGGGCGAACAAAGGTAACATAGAGATATCTGGCTACATACGGGTTGGTAAATTCTTTGGAACACCATTTAATAAAGCCGACTGATGAGTTGGCTTTGAGGATCATCTTATCAATATGCAAACGGAAGTTAAGCTCCCTGTCGGATAATATGCCAAGAGAAAAAAAGGTCAACGAGCAGACGGGTTGCATTTACGTGAGAAAGTTATGGATCAGCATTTGGCGATATTAAGTTCTAAGCAATTTAGAGGCACACTATCGAGAACCAATCGAGGTCTTCTTCATGAAGGGCGGAGGGTGTCATGGGGGGAAGAAAGGGTTTTACAAATTTTGTGTTGTCAGCGTAAAAGGAAAAGGAATAGTGTTTAAAACCCTCTCCAGGTCGTTAATAGTAAGAATGAAGAGAAGGGGGCCAATATGGCTGCCCTGTGGAACCCCAAAGGAAATGAACCGAAAGAGTGAGATCAGTTGTGAAAATAAGGTCTCTTATTGCTTTTGCACTAACTTGTCATAGACTAGAGTCTGTTAACCGATCTAAGAAGACTCATTCCTTAGTAGAAATGGGATTAGAAGAAATTGATGACATCATCAAGAGAGTCCGATAAGTCAATCAAATTGTCAATGGTAGGATTCGATAGGTTGAGTCGGAAGAATGTATTATAGCAACACATAACGTATTCGTACAAGTATCTACGAGTCAGTGTTAGTTTAACTGACACAAAATCGAGTTTAGAAGAAGATGAAGAGGAGTCAAAGCTGTTGTGAATGGCCAGTAATATACCTCGACATGGAGAATCAATCAATGAAAGAGGGAATAACTCCTGGTTTTTCTATGTTGAGGATACGAAATTGACGCAAAATGGCATAGAAAACGCAGGCCTATTACGTTCTGGTAATAGAAGCTGAGAGGAAGGTTTTTGCATGGTCAAGTCGATCCATTGGAAGTGTGACATTCTTAGTGTATATGTACATAGTTAGTTGCGAAGAGCTGCCAGATTGTCCGCATGTTTTGGAGAGGTGTATTGAAAAGTCCGTGATACTTTATATAAAGATTGATGAGAATGGTAAGATCGGTAGGGAGGCCTTCCTGAGGGAAGGAAACCATGACGCTTGTTTTTATCTTACTCTCGTAGCACACCAAGCCAAATTTGTCATGTAGATAAGCGAGATATAGACGTATATTCCCGTATATCTTCTTATCCCTAAGCCTAGAGAGACATTCGGCGGTGTCGCTAGATTGCTGCGTAAATTTAACAGTTAGAGGCGAAAGAGGTCAATAGAAGAGGGAGTGATAGAAGAAGAGGTGTTAGATTTCTCATCAGATGGGAGTCAGAATTGGGATTTAAATTGTGAGGACTGATAAAGTCAGGTTGAAATTAGGGAAAGGCGTGTGTGTTGGATTGGGAGGTGACTGTTTGAGGAGTAGGGGTTAAATCGAAAGAGACTTGTTGACGTTTGGGGTTGGTTTGGAGTGGAAAAAAGGGAGTTTGAAAAATGTTTGTTTTGAAACTTGAACTGGAACTTGATTTGTTATGGGAAGAGGAGGTGTTGTGTTTGCTTGCCAACGTGGTTTTGGTATCTATCTATCTATCTAACCGTTAAGCAGACTCATTTTCAAAAGAGATTCGTTTGTATAATATTGCATATAAAGATCCAAGGGTAGTCACTATCAAATACTGAAATGCATCTTCTATTTAAGCCTTCTATTTGGTGGCAAACCATACGATATTATCATAAGTTAAGATAGGTTTCACATCAGATAGTTGGAGGGTGCATATCTATGTCTATGGTAGATATTTCCATTTATATGTGAAGGGAAGGCTCTATGTGTAGGTTAATTTACAACATCCTTTCGCCGAGGATTCTGAGAGAGAAGTTCAGGGTTTCACTAATCGTAAGAAACCGGTGGCTATAAGAAACTCCTTTATTTAACAACTATGATCCACGGAATGCGCTAAGTCTTTCCACTATCATTAATATAGTGCTGGATTGACCCCGATATTTTCCTACTTTCGATGGCATGGAAAGCCACCCATGGACGTATATGTATCAGCCGCTCCGACAACTTTGTTCAGTGACACCAGATCGCTATTATCTTAAAGTTATAAATGCTACAGCCTCAATTGTATAGAGACCTGAACTTAAGGAAAGATCAGCACAAGAATGGAACAAACAGGTGAGATAGTAAGATCGTCTGTGATACTTCCAGAGAGCTTACCCGAACTTTTGAACCACTAAGGTTCTTAGTATATAAAGAGCATCAGTTTGAGAGTTGAAGAGAGCACTTCGCGATGGGTTGAAACCATGTGCATTGCAGCACGGAGGTTGTGAATCGGATAGCTAGCTAGGGCATTCTGATATGTAGATGCGAAATCTGAGTACAATCAATTCTCGTTCTCGTTGAGAATATTCCTGCATTGAGCATAGAAATACCTTGGTCTCGGCTTTACATGCTTTTTTATCGGCTTCGAAAATGCTGTCAACAAGGCGAATGCGTCTTTTAATTTCTGTGAATGCCTCAATCACAGCTTAGTGAGAACATTTCAGTGTTTATAAAGATCTGCTGGAGATAGAGACTCATAATTGAAGTCATTTGATTGTCAAAAAAAAAAAAAAAACACGTCCACGTAATATGGTGGATAAGAGCAGCATGAAGGTATAACTGGGAATTTATTGAAGACATATCCACGGATTTGGACTCAAGTATAAGTGAAAGGCAACATAGAAGGCTACTTGTTGTTGGAAATAAATGAAGGCCAGACATATGACGTAATGACTATTCTGAGATGTCATTTACTAGATGACAACAGTGTCCTGAAGCACAAGTCCTGGCCGTCAATTGTACGCACTATTGCATACAGCAACTTCCCAAACTTTACATCTGGACAAACTCTACATTCAAATCTACTGCTCTACCTGTCTAAATACTTTTCCACGCGAGTGTTTTGCTCTTCCTTTTGTCTTTTGGGGAGGATGCTGATACCAGCAAAAAGAAAAAAGCCACCACCAGATTGTTATGTAGGTGGTGGAAGTAAGCCTATTATAAAGATGGGAGCCAGCTTAGGGTTGGTGGAAAGAGCGCTCACATTATCAACTCCCGCAGATCGGAATTGAAAGATAAATCAAAATGTCGTACCATGTAATACGTTCTCACACCATTCGCCATTCACCATCAGTATTTACTAACCATTTCGCCTTTCGCTTATTCCGTCTTTCGTCTTTCGATTTTCGTCTTTCGTCCTCCGTTGTTCGTCTTCAATTTTCCATCTTCCATCAGCAGTCTGCTGGGCTTGATGTTGTTTTCATGCTACCGCACCTGCAATAATAGCACAATGTCGTCATCTCTTCATAAGATGCTTTACTTCATCTCTTCACCACTGCCCACCATCATTCTTTTATTGGTCTATTGAATCGGAATACCTGTGTACCTGTGTGTAAGCGAACGTATCCGTAGAAAGTAGTGCCATTTTTCATCGCAGGTCGTTTCTTTTCCGAGATACGGATGTGCGACATTCAAAGGACGATACTCCCCTCTTCCTGTTCTATCTCCTATGTGTGTGGTCGTTGTTTGGTTTGGAACGTGTCTGATGAAATCAATCAGAAATGTCAAATAATCGATTATGAATGGACATCGGGATCATCATCATTGTCGTCCTTTAGTCCCTTAGTCCCTTACTGCCACTCGTTCACTTGTTCTCAATTTTTACTATTGTACGTGTCCATCGTCTTTCAAAGACTGTCGTCTCTTAATCGATTTTTCCGCCAGGACCTACATGGTAGCCCTGTTGTCTAGGAGTTGATAGGAGTAGGTTGGATTTCTCTCTATTCCACCGCCACCGCCCTAAGTTTGATTATTATCCTTATCCCTTTTTTGGTTTCTCTTTGGTAATTATGTGCGTGTGTGAAGCTGGAAATCTCGTATGCTTCCGTCTCTCTAGGGAAGCCGCTTGTGTAGGCAGAGTGGCGAGAAAGGAAAATGGGAAAATCCTGAGACAGGAGACTGTAAAAACGATTACTGTGCGTCGTCGTTGTACGTCATGTTGCAGTAATTGCGGATAAAAATGACATTTCTCATTCGACATTGCCGCTGCTGCTATTCCATGTCGCTTCTTCTGCCTATTTCTTCATTTCTTCATCCTCATTGTTTCTCCTTTTTGTTGTAACTGTTGTTGGTGTAATGATAGGCATTTTTGATAAATTACATCAAGTGGATCAAGGCCTCTGGAGGATTTTCATTTTTTTTGATATTTTTGAACAGATTACAGTCCTTGGGAAAATATTTTGTCAAGATTTTTATTTATTACTTTCTGGTTGTGATACATTGGTTGTGTGTCCGATTCCTTTGATTGAGTGAAAGTGTGAGTAACCTTTGAAGGGAGAGTCCTTTGGAGGGTTTTCGTTCTTCTTTTTAGTGGAACATCTGATTGACTTAAATTGGATTATTGGCGGTCAATTTTCAAAGATTATTTGTCGAGTGGGGTGGGACGATAGATTTTCATTCAAAAGACAAACGTGACCATTCTGAAAGATGAAAGGGGATGAAGAATTTAGTCTCTTTTATAGGCTTGTCCTAGTTCTTCATCTTTAAAGAGTAGATCCTACCTCCAATAGCTGGCATCCTTCTTAGAGGCCTGTAAAATCGCATTGGGTCTAATGAAGAGGGAGAACTTAATGCCATTATATGGGTGGGAAGGCCTGTAGCTGGTCGTGATTCACCAGATGTCACGAGTTAAACGTCGAAACTCAGCATTTACAAGAGGCTAATACAGATGGAGCTGGACAAGAGGTTCTTGAACTTCTAGAGCCATAGTCTAGACAAGGTTAGAGAAATACAAATAAACAACCAAATGACTGAGTTAATTGAGGCTACCTAGGACGGTATCTTAAGGCAAATTAAGGGTTTATTTCATGGGGCTAGTCTTTTGGACTGATAAGAAATTGATGGTCGTCGATGGAGGTTCATGCTTTACCAAGACTTTTCAACACTTGTTTCCTTGAAAATACGAAATTTTACGTTCAACTTGTTAGAAGTTCTATAGTTGGGATTCATTAGTCCTATGAACATTAGCGCTCAGGTGTTGACAAAAAAATTTGTCGTCGTGAAGTGGACTGGGGAAAAGCATTTAGCATAGAAAAAACGATGCGGCCCACTTTAGAGATTTGGAATGCTTGAGATGCTTTAAGAAATAAAATACCCAAACGCAGACCATTGTGAAGACCATTTTGGAAGAAAATTTTTTCAATGTAGTGGTCAGCATAGCGCAGGGATCTAGTTCGTCGACTATTACGCCAGAGGTGGTAAAATTAATTCTCGACATCGTCAACCTTTCGACAGCCCATGGCAAATTTTCGGAAGCTTAAACTTTGCTAATGGAACAGTTTTTCATTTTCTTGACGGCCGGAATTGGAGCAAAACCATAGGTACCTCTCTCTGCGCACAAAATGATACGACAAACAACGCAGCAAGTGGAGGGACTGCATCCTAGGGTTACACAATTTATGCAGGGTACTCTGTAAACTTCTCAGGCGACAGGACCGATATGGGCTTATTTATGCGATATATGGATGCCTTCACCTGTGAACCCCTACTAGACCACTATGCGAGGGAGGTTTTTCTTGACAGTTGACCAGTGAGCCACTGACTATTGAATCTGGCGATAGTATAGGAGGAAATTACGATGTTCGACTATAGTCCAAACCTCTTACTGGCGCAACTCAGAGAAAAGACCTTTAAGGGTTGCCATTCCCGGGGTCTTCTGTCCACTCAATCGACCCTCCTAAGAAAAAAAGAGTTATGCGAAGGATTATGTGGGTATTTGTCAAAAGAGCACAAATTATTTTCAAACAACTAAGAAACAAGAAGCGCAGATATGATACAACTGACAGCGTTACCTGGCTTCTACCGACAGTAACGTGTCCACTTGTACTACAGAGTAGATATTCTGGGCCTTCCTCTACCTTTATTAACCGTTGAAACATGTAACGCGAATAATTACATTTAATGTTAGCAAAAGTGGGAAGAACTTGCCAAGGATATAAATTAGAACAGCGATAAGGATAGGAATGTAATAGAAGGGTCATAGTTAAAAATTTTGGGATTATTTTCTCTACAGACTGTTTAACAGCCAATATGACCATCAATTTGCTATCATCCGGAATAAACTACGACACGAGTATGATCGACAAAATCCTCGTCTATCCGACCAAGAAGAGCTCTGAATAGCGATATCTAAATTAAAGACCAATAGGGCTGCAGGAGCAGAAGCACTACGAGTACATGCCGAATTATATAAAACAGAGGGGATTGCTCATCGAGGTTGGCTGCTGCAAAAATAGGGTAGACATTCAGAAGTGTCAACCCAGTGTTGTAACTGTTGTCTACACATCAATTGTGCTTATTTTTACCTCCAAATGGTAACCATCGGGTACTAGTCGATGCCCATCCGGACTCGACTTGCCAAACTTATAAGCGCGAGTGCTGACCAACAGACAAAAATAGCAGCACTATAAACGGGACAGCGGATGAATTTCCCAGATGGAATCAACGGCGAAGTAAAATTCCAGAATAAAACAAATGAAACCTTATCTGCGGTACTCTGACATATTTGAAACTCAGGGCGGATAAGATTTCCGAGTCAGGGTCGTGGAAAAGAGATGGTGGAGGATGAGCCCTTAATAAAGGGTCCGCCATCTAACTTTTTTTTTTTTCAACTAGTGCTTATTTCGTGAATGGTAACACTTAGCTCATGTCTGATTTGACAGATAATTAGTTTTATCCTTCCGCTGAACGAATATGGTTGTGTATACGCTTGAACAATGCTGGGAAATATTGCGTACGGATTTTGGAAGAAGAGAAGCACCGTCAGCTCCGTATGTCCGTTATCTTGTGAAAAAAGTGAAAGAAACTGGTATCCTCATCGATAAACCAAAGCGTGAAAAGCCAAAAACAGTGCGTACACCCGAGAATATTGCTGCTGTGGCAGAAAGTGTGCGTGAAGCGCCATCAACATCAATTCACCGTCGTTCTCAACAATTGAACATTTCGGAGACATCATTGAGACGAATTTTGCATAAAGACCTTGGTATGACGCCATACAAAGTCCAATTGGTTCAGGAGTTGAAGCCAACTGACCATCCAATGCGTTTTCGCTTCGCTAAGTGGGCCTGCGATCGACTTAGAGAAGATGCCGATTTTGCCAAAAAAAATCATCTTTTCAGATGAAGCTCATTTTGATCTTGGCGGGTATGTAAACAAGCAAAATTGTCGCATTTGGGGCACAGAAAACCCGCACGCATACATTGAAAAGCCGATACACCCAAAACGAAGCACTGTTTGGTGCGGATTTTGGTCCAGAGGCATAATTGGGCCATTTTTCTTCGAAAATGAGCAAGGAGTGGCCGTTACAGTCAATGGCGATCGTTATCGGGCCATGTTGAATGAATTTTTGTTCACAAAAATTGAAGAGGAGGATATTGGCAACATCTGGTTTCAACAGGACGGCGCTACGTGCCTCACAGCCGAAGCTACACTCGATGTTTTGCGCCCTGTTTTTGAAGATCGCATTATCAGCCGCAGAGCTGATGTCGTTTGGCCACCTCGGAGCTGCGATTTGACACCGTTGGACAATTATTTGTGGGGTGCCGTAAAAGATAAGTGTTACGCCGACAAGCCAGAGATAATTGACGCTTTAAAGGACAAGCCATTGGTGAAATACAGCTGCACACAATCGATAATGTGCTTAAAAATTGGACCGATCGTGTAGGCTACTGCATGGCCAGCCGAGGCAGCCATTTGAACGAAATTATTTTCCATTATTAACCGGAATGATTGTACTTTCAAATAAAAAAATAAATTTGAGTAGTTTTTTTTTATAGCATTTTCCAAAAAAAAAATATTTGGCGGACCCTTTATAATGGAATTGGCCATCCACGTTGCGGATTGCGCCTCTGCCGGAGTAACTGACCAGCTATGGAATAGGGACAGATCTACTGTTGACAACATCTGCAAATGAAACAAATACCACGAATTACGTGGGCCACTTGAAGCCGGTCTACTGCTAAACAGATATTACCGTCATCCAAGAAATGCTTTGAGATGGGCTGGACAAAAAAAGGAGGCAAAAGCATCACCTATTTGGATGCAGATTTGTTGTTAGAACCGGACTTAGGCAATAAGTCTTGAGTTCCCGGCATGCGAATGAGCGCCTTGTAACAATCCATATTAAGACTAAATTTTCCAACATTAGCCGCCTTATATACGCGCACGCCCCCACAGAGGAGAGAGATGACGATACCAAAGATGGCTTCTACGAGCTGCCGAACAAGACCTACGAGCAATACCCTAGCTGTGCTATTAAAATTGTCCTCAGCGATGGCGAAGAATCAACTTGCCAATCCCTGTTCCTTTAAACTAAAACTGATATGCAAGTCCATCTCAAGAATAACAACGAAAGCCCTGTACAATACCTTTATGGTCCCAGTCCTGTAGTATGGCACACAAGCATGGATTCTACCTAAACCGGACGAACATGCCCTTGGATGCTTCAAGAGAAAAGTTCTTGGAATTATTTTCCTCCCCGTCTAAATAAACAGAATTTAAAGGAGATGAACAGAAGATGTAACAACGAGCTGTGTGGGTTATATCGCTATATGGATCTGGACCTTTGTGGAGGGATAACACATTAAAGGAAGATTTCGCCTCAGGTGTAACGTTTAAGGCTAAATGGACCTCAATTAACTTGCTGTGGGCAACTGGAAGCGGTTAACACAAGATCACGCTGAATGGGGTGATTTGTTGGTTAAGGCCCAAGTTCACCCCGAACAGTAGCGCCACCTGTGTACCAAGTACACAGGTCACTTCCATGTGTAAGGCCAAGAGTTTCGTGAGGTTATGCGTTTAATGATAAATCGTTCGGTGACATTTTTCCTACATACACGTACTTTTCGTACATGATTTAACACTGAAATATGAATGTTGAAGCCGGACAAAGGAGTATTACTGCTCATCAGTAGGGGGCCCCCGCCCAATTCCTCCATTGATGACGTAGTCTAATAAAAAGCGAGGGTTGAGCAAACATTATTCTTTTCGTAAACATCTTCAGACGACACTACCGGAGGTGGCTACGATTTGACCAGCTACAAGCTGACGGTCATAGGTCCTGTTGAGTAACAGGAAAGGTTTTCCTGTTTGTTCGACCCGATGTAGAGTTGCTAAAAGTACTAGATGCTGTGAATCTAAGAACAACAAGAAATTAATGGGTCGGTCTCGACTCCTACCAACGGTTTAGCACACAGTTCCGCTTTGGTATCAAAGGAATTGACAGAAAGCGATTGCTTGCTCCTTGCTCACATGAATATATGGCATCTCGTGGACTTAAGTCAATCTATTGTCAGGCGTTGACCCAAAACATCCTGTTCCCCTTGTGGGACCACCATGGTAGCTCTGGCTCTGTCAGAAACAATGGTTTTATCGGAATCCAAAAAAGTCTACTCCTAGGTGGGGCAAAGTGTTGATCTCTGACTCATGTTTGTCGTGAACTAGGAAATTTATTTTCATGCCTTCTGAGTACTAAACGCGTAAGCCTTTTTTTGCCTTTCCTAATTTACGAAAAATTACTTAAGTGTAAAGGATCCTCCACCGTTCATTTTTCTAGCTCGGATGATTTGAATGGTGGCTTCATTCGCTTCACAAACATCGTAAAATGTGATTATTAATTCGCGTTTTATCTCTAGTTAAACAGAATCATAATGGTAACTGAGAGGATGATGGTGAAAATTGAGCATCGCGCTGTAATTCAATTTCTCACTAAGCAAGGAAAAAGTCAAAAAACTATTCATGAAGAGATGGTGGCTGTTTACCAGGGTTCCGCACCTTCATTATCAACTGTGCAAAAGTGGTCAAGTGAGTTCAAGAGAGGCAGAGAGAGCTTTGAAGACGACCCCCGCTCCGGCGTCCCGGCTACTGCTTGTACGGGAGAAAGCATCAAAGAAGTTGAAAAACTTGTTCTTGAGGATGCCCGAATAAAGGTGAAAATGATGGCAGAGATCACCAAGCTTTCAATTGGTACCATTCACACCATTCTTCATGACCATCTTAACCTTTCAAAGGTCAGTGCAAGGTGGGTGCCACAAATGTTCACAGCGCCTCAGAAAAAAGTGAGAATCGCATGCTGTAGAGAGCTTTTGGAGATGTGTAGTGAGAACGCGGACGGTGTTATGGATCGAATTGTTACTGGGGACGAAACATGGGTCCACCACTATGACCCTGAAAGCAAACAAGACTCCATGCAGTGGCATAAAAAAGGAACAGACCCCCCGAAGAAGTTCAAAGTCACTCCGTCTGCCGGGAAGCTCATGGCCACAGTTTTTTGGGACTCAAAGGGAATCTTGCTCATTGAGTACAAAAAAAAGGTAAACCATCAACGCCACATCCTACGCTTCCACTTTGCATAATTTGCGGGAGGAAATTAAAAAGAAAAGACGGGGTAAACCCGCAGCGGGTGTGTTGCTTCTTCATGACAACGCTCCTGTTCGCACGGCGCGAGTTTCCAAGGCTGCTGCGCGAGATTGTGGTTTCGAAGAAATCCAACACCCACCCTATAGTCCAGACCTTGCCCCTAGTGATTATTTCCTGTTTCCGGATTTGAAAAAATGTCTTCGTGGAAAAAGATTTTCGGATGATGGAGAACTTAAGTCGGCAATAAATGGGTGTTTTGCAGAGAAAGAGGAAATTAATTTTTTTGAGGGTTTAAAAAAGCTTATCTCAAGATGTAACAAATGCATTGATGTTAGGGGAGATTATATTGAAAAATAAAAATAATTTAAATTGAATTTGCATTTTCCTTCATATCGATATCGAGAATATATTGAACGCCCCTCGTAAATGCAGATACCAGGAAGCATCCTTTTGGTGTATATTCCTTTTGTGGAGCTATAACACCTTAAGCCAATAGTTAAAAAGGAGCCCTGATTGTAACGTAGGGAGTCTTACTGCAGATACAAGTTCTGTGTTGAAAATATACATATGATTTCAGATTATAATAATCAAGCGTATACATATTATTGCTGCATACACTGTTTCTGCAAAGCTGATACATCTTAACAGATTGCTTAATATGATTTCACACGTATTTATATGAATTCCAATGTATAGCAATGTTAGCCTAATCTCTCAATCTTGTTATTTCAGTTTTTAGTTTATCATTTGCAGTCATTAGACATACACCTTATGATTATTCTGGTAATCATAATATTTTGCTATGAACTGATGTTGTATATAAAGGCTGCAACAGTAAGATCTCACTAATTTCTAAATGAAGGCACTTAAGGATCCTCTATCTTTGGCCAGGAAAACTACCAATACCAAAGATAGTCATAGCTCTTGGATGTCAATCGTTTATTGACCAATCGAGAACCTTGGTGCGAAACCACAGTTATAGAAGAATAGACCTGCTATCCACAGTTTATTGTGTTCTTATGAGAATAGATCTACCATTTTGTAAGCCGAGACCACTGTTCGGATTATGTATAGACGCACCAGCTCATCACTTTGAGGACTTTAAAAATTGTGACTCTTCCGGACAAAATTGTTAGTCTATCCAAAGGCTTGCAGGATAGGTTTAACTATCTATTATAGTGGATGTACACGAATCGTTTACAGTCTGCGTCGTTTAGATTATTGAAATCGCCAGCCTCTCTAATTGAAACAGTAGAGAAAGTAGTATCATCAGCTCACCCTCGTCATTCAATTTCCGACTACCAGAACTGCTCTTTTGGTCCTTGCGAAACCAATTTAATTGAAAAGAAGCAACTCTCCGATCAGCCTTTCTGTTTCGATGAAAGAAATCTAATTTCTTCATTCTTTGAGTGCAGTCTTACTAGACTTCTTGTCTCACCACACCCAAATAGAGTTCCATTAACCTCATACTGCCAAGTGCCAACGAATTTCCTGGCACCATAAAGAAGAAAGGCTGAACATTTTTAACAAATACATATTCGTAATTGACTTGCCCTTTAGGCAGAAAAGAAATCTGAAAAAAGAAGGACTTTGCCTCGAAAAAGTCAAATTTCTTTGTCAATTTTTCTAATTCCTTCTTCTCAAATTTCATTACACTTCTCCTTTTTCATTTCGCGCTTTTTTTTCTCCTTATTACAATTCGCTCATCCTCCAGTGTGATCCTGTTCGCCACCAAAATTTCAATGGCAGCATTGTGCTGCCAATGTCTGGGCGTGCCTTCATCCATAATCGACATGACCACTATGTCTCCTGGCCTTTCCGCTCTGACTAATGTCCTTTCTCTCTCTCATTTGGGAACCAACATTTCTTTTAATAGCCCCAAGATTGAGCAACGGACAGCGGGCTCGAGGCGGGTGGTTTCGTCTTCGTTATCATCTTAGTTTCACATTTTATGATGATAGTCCAGAAGGAGGAGATGGAAAGTTTTTGTTGATGTTGGAGTTGTAGATACTTAGAGCTCCTGTGAGTTCAATTGTCGCCGCTTAATGAAATTTACCCCCAGCAACATGCTGAAGCAGCAGAAGCAAATGCAAAACGAAATTCAATTCCTATGTTGCTGGGGTTTTTGGGGTGGCTAACGGCCCCACTACCCAACCGACTGATAGAATGACTGAATGATGATGATGGCGCTGAAAAAATAAAAAAAAAGAGGCAAAAATGGTTCCTCTTCGCGTTGTAAAGTAATAAAGGAAAGCGAAATCAGAGGACATTAAAAAAAAGGACCCAAAGTAAATCACAATGAAGCACCTACAAGTCGGAGAGTTTGAGGGAGGATTGGGGTTTTGAAAAAGAAAAAATAATAAGACGACCGGTATATAAGGCACGTGCCTGCGGGGATTCCCCCGACAATATTTTTTACTCCCTTTGGAGCGCTTTCTAGCGATTTAATTTCGCGCAAAAAGAAAACACAATTTCGGCGCAAAGTGGAAATCCGGCAACGAGAAAAAAGAACAAAAACAACCGTCGACGAGTACTCATAGAATACGTACGAGTAACGTCTCGTTGTCGAATCTGCCAGTCAGGGTGTTCTTATCAAGGGGGATGCTTACCGAAAAAGGGGTTCTTAGATTATTTCTTGTTAAATTGTGATTTTCTCCGAGAACATAAATTCGTTCATTCTAACGCGCGCGCGGTTACTGCAGAGGACGAGCAAGAGAGCGTCGTACAAGCATGGGTTAAATAAGGGTATGGCCTGGAGGTGCCTATCAGAACCCCTTTAGGTCGTAGCTTTGGGCTGGGGTTACTTCATCCCATAGGCTCGTTGTGGCACCAAAGATTGCGATGTAATATTTTAGCTTTTAATTAAGAGCGTGTTACAAAGTTTCATGACATTTTGCTTGCTCTACTGATGATGGTGGTAGATGGTGATGAAAAAGCAGTGTGGCTTCTAGGGCGACATTGACACTTGTTTTAGAAGGGCCAATCGTCTGACGACGACGGTAGGTAGTGTAGGTAGTGGCTGGAAACGGCGGCGAGGGAATTTATTTATTTTTCCTCGGCTATGTTATTAAAAAGTTTACCCCTCTAAGTGCTTAATCTGATTTACGTCAACAAAAAACGTTTCTAACACTTAGGTTGAGTCGAACTGTGTGGAGCTTGTTGTTTGCTGCGAGTTGACTTTTGTCATTAGACAGCATAGTGACACTGATAGCGTTTTGATGGATTCATTGTGTCCTAATTTATTTTATTTTTTTTCCAGAGAGCTCTTTTGTTTATGGGGTTGTTTATCGAGTGTCAGGCGGTAGATTTATTAGGCCAACGTTTTAATGCAACATTAATGGAATGGCTGAACGAATGTAAATTCATATAAAGTAAGTTGGAGGAATGTACTACACAAGTTATGACAAAAAATGGAATATTATTGCCTCTATTGAGAGGTTTTGAGAGTGAAGAGGGACTTTAAGTACATATTAACGTTCTTCAAAACAGACTTAGTTACACATACGTATGTATGTTATTCGTTTGCAAATCCGCTTGCTTATGACGTCTAGTGACGTCTCTTTATTGTTTACGAGTATACTATATTGATTGGTTACAGAGTTGCCATACATACTCGTAACATACAACATTGTTCAAATATGGCAGAAGGGATAGAGACTGACTTCGACAATGTCACATTCTGTGAATATACGCACGTCACTTCACGTCGCAGTGATAGCAACAGTTTGCAGCATCTTATGCCACTGAGTTGAGAAGCATATCTCAGAAAGAAACGAATCCAGACTCTATAGATTAATTCAACAATTCCTTCACCAGTTTCACGGCCAGTAATAACCTTAGTCGGACTTGTAATCACAGTTTGATTATACAAGAGACAAGCAGCTCTGGGTGCTGTATAGCTTCAAACCAAACAAGTCTGCTGAGCTGGACCGTATAATACCTGAAGAGCAACAAAGGCCCTCAGATATCATACTGCTAACGCTAGAGAATGATCTCTAATCGGAGTTCAGTTTCAGTTTTAAAGCATTTTATTTCCTTAATCACTAACTCTTACATACTAACGAAAAATGCTTAAATGCTAGCTTAAAATTACTTAACAATCTTATAATAACTTACTGGCCCCACACAGGCACTCTAAGCTACTCTAAATTCTTATAGCTATGTCTTTCGACTTTATTTACATTTGTTTTACTAATATTTGTTTTCTATACTTAAGGCTAAGAAAAAATATTCGTTAAGAAAAAACTTAGCATATGGACATAATTTTTTTATTTTTTATAAAAACTTAGTATCTAACTTAAAATAAACCTTAGCCTACCTAACCTAAATGCACAATACACACATAAACACACACAGACATTATACAAAATAATATACATATATTAGTATATACCTTTATATATACTAACATATGTATATATCACTTAAATGCTAACCTAAACCTATGTAAGCTGGCCATCGCTATTAACAAAGCAAATATATTGGTCAGCTCTGCCTCATTAGTGAGGCTGGCCCGAAATTGACTGAAACGACGACAAAACATCTTCTCCATCATTCAACCACCAAAAATGCTGGTGCTGCCGAACGACATCCCTCTTATCGTGATTCCCCACCGCCCTACTGAACCTGAGACGATCCACACTGCCGTGTGCGACGTCTCTGTTGTAGTTGAGTCGCCTGTCCCAGCTGTCCGAGGACGTGGAAGATTAACGGGACCGCTGATCTATCCTGGATCAACCCTATCTGATCAAGGTAAAGGAATGCTTCCGGTGGAACGAAGCCGTCACAGCACACACTCTCGTGGTAAAGGTAATTGGGGTAGTAAGCCCCAGATATCAGGTTATTCGTCGGGGTCATTGCTCTTGCAATGTGCCTTCGAGTCAGCTTAATTACGAAGTTGTCCACTCGTATTAGGTTTGCCCTGTTGTAAAGGACCTCATTAGGATAAAATTTCTTGTACTCCGATTCTGGTGTTCTGTACAAGCGAAGGCAAGGCCTCTCAAACACCCGAATCTTTTCCATTAAGCTCGCTCGTACATTGAACCACACGGGACAACCAAATACCAGCATGGGCCTGATAAGGGCCATGTAGCAGATTACCTTTACCCCCGCATCGAGTTGGCTGCTATAAAACAGTCTCTTTGCAAGGGCAAAAGCACCTTTAGCTCTGGCCAGAGCAGCATCTACATTTTTGCCAAAATACAGAAACTGATCTAGCCAGATTCCAAGGTATCTGACTACATTTCGACAGGCAAGAGGCTGTCCGTGCTGTCCAATGATTGAGAACTTTCGCCAATTTTTTCTGGTATCCCTAGAGGCTCCAGACAATGGCGTCCTAAAGAGAATGGTTTCCGACTTCTGAAAGTTGATTTTCAACTTCCAGTCATCGCAAAATCGTCTTATCTTATCGAAGTCACTCTGCAAGAGAGTATTAATGACCTCGATTTTTGGACCTGTTCTGTACGCTACCAAATCGTCTGCGTACGCAATAGTATGGGGAAGTGAACCTATCAAGTCGCTTGTATAAATGTTAAATAGGATCGGCGAATTGACCGCGCCTTGCTGAAGACCATTTATAATTTGAAATATTCCAACAGAAGTCACATCACCATTTTTCACGATGAACTGTCAATTGGTTAGCATATTATAAGGAATGTACAAGAGTGGTTTACTGATCCCCAGCCTAGTCAGCCTATAGAAAAGACCCTCTAACCATACGGTGTCGAAGGCCTTCTCCAAGTCAACAAGGCAGGCACCAGTGCACTGTTTTTTGCCTTTATTCCATTGGATATCGGACACCAGTTTAGACGCGGCATGTGAGATATCATGTCCCGCCTTAAAACCGAATTGATGATCCGGAACTATATGTTTGTCCTCAACCCACCTAGACAGAGCTCTATTGATTACCTTTTCAAAAACCTTACTGATATCCGGAAGAAGACTTATCGACCGGAGATTCGCCGGATTGGATATATCATTTCCCTTTTTGGGGATAGGTTGAACCACCGCCGTTTTCCAATGCATTACCCATTGCATTATTAAACAGGGTGGTGTAAATGTCCAGCGCTTCTAGAGGAAGATGTCGAAGCACGATGTTCGGAATACCATCGGTCCCCACTGATTTCTTAGCCCTGATTGTGTCGAAGATCTCATGGAGTCCTTCCTTCGAAATGAACGGGGGTAAGCCACCCTCTCTGGCAATGACGTTATTTTCCATATTTTCGTCGCTAAACCGGGTGAAACCAGAGCCCTCGGATCGCCAGTTCCCTATTTCATTTCGAATGCAGAAGTCGTGCACCAAGACGCGACTGTCCAGGTCGTAATTAGGGCCAATGGTATCAGTGGGATTGTATACTTCCTGGAAAGTCACCCCTATGGCCTCAACCTTCTCCTGAGGATCCTCGATCTCAAAAAAGTCGTCATCATCAGCGGCCTCACTTAGATCAATACCTGCTATTGTCAGCAACCGTTCGTTGTCTGTTGTCTGGGCTATTTTAAGACACTGAAGGTCGTTTTGATTTTTTCTCCGAAATAGTTTATTTATTTGCGGGAACATATTCGGGTTGCTGGTGTTTACAGCCCGAACCTTGTTGTTCTGTAATTCTCTTTTATTAGCGTTTGAATATTTTTAATCGACGACTTCAGTGTCCTAATCTCCGGGTCTTGTACAAGTTTTTAAGTCTTGTCAAAAGTCTACTTTTCTGTCGGTGCAGTGCGTCAATAGTAGGATTGCGGAACAGGTTTTCGTTAGTCGTACGTCGATACCGCGGAATTGTCTCGTCCATTTGTTTGAGGTAATTTTCGATCTCCTCGTTTGACAAATTCCTATTGGACGGTGGGTGGAGCGTGTTCGAGGAGAGCGCTCTTTTCAAGGTTGCGGAGCAGCATGCCCATCGAGTCTTACTGTAGTTGTAAGTATATCTTTGGACAAACTCCTCCAATTCCGCAATTTCGTTGGGAACCGTAATTTCGGTGCTAAAATCGCAATGGTCGCTGTCATACACGAATGTGCGCAGACAGTTTAATGTTTGTAAATTCGTACCTGTCAGTCGTATGCGTTCGTCGTACAGCAGTAGATCCAAATAAGACCCGCCTCTGGGAAACGACGGGTTATCCGTCGCTTTAAGACCGAGTCTGTACATGACATCGTGCTGACCCCACCAATCGAGTAGTAGGTTCCCTCTAGTATTTGGCAAATTATTTCCCCAATCTCTGTGTCTAGCGTTGAAATCCCCGCCGATTATAAAATAATTCTCCCCCGATTCCAACCTCAGAAATCGAAAAAGCGTGTCGAGCTCTGTAATTAATAGGGTGGATTGTGAAGCCTCAGGTGCATAAACAGAGGCCAAGTACAGCCGCTTTCCACTGCGGAGCGGGATGTAAACGACGACTGCCTCCAGCGTCTCTAATCGGAAAATGTTGTCATGTTGTCCCAAAAGACCTAAGGCCTCTAAGTCTATCATCGTTCCTTCTGGAAGCTCAGGAATGACTGATTGATATCCATATATGCAAAGGTGTTTTTTGTTAGAGGTTAGATTGTCAATTTGACAGTTGAAAGTTGATTTGTGGTTAGTACGTTTTGCCATTTTACGGTGAATAGATTACGTACACGTAGGCGACAAACAGTGCGAACAGAAAAAGTTATTGCCTTTGTGGAGCGCAGTGTTGAGGAGAATCCGAATGAGTCGATTCGCCATAGTGCACAGCAATTAGAGATATGCCCATCCACTTTGTGGAAGATTTTACGGAAAGATCTTGCCGTAAAAACTTATAAGATCCAGCTTGTGCAAGAGTTTAAATCGCGTGACCATTATACGCATTGTAGGTTCGGTGAATGGGGCAAAAACATGATTGAGTTTGATCCTCATTTTCAACGTAAAATTTTGTTTTCAGATGAGGCCAATTTTTGCTTAAATGGATATGTAAACAAGCAAAATTGCCGAATTTGGAGTAGAGAAAACCCAGAAGCCTTTGTCGAGACGCCCCAACAACCATTTAAACTCACTGTTTGGTGTGCTTTATGCACTGGTGAAATCATCGGCCCATATTTCTGTAAGGACAATGCCGGACAGAATGTTACTGTCAATGGAGAGAGCTATAGAAACATTATTTCTGACTTCTTCGATCCTCAGTTGAGCTTTGGTTTCAACAAGATGGCGCAACATGCCACACGGCGTACGATTTATTGCGGGAAACCTTTGCTAAGCGCATAATTTCGCATAATGTACATGTGAACTGGCCTCCACGATCCTGTGATCTCACACCTCTAGATTACTTTCTTTGGGGGTATATGACGTCACTAGTCTATGCCGATAAACCAGCGACGTTGGACGATTTGGTGGTCAACATTCGCCGTGTTATTTCTGATATACGGCCCCAGTTGCTCGATAAAATTGTTAAAAATTGGACTTCACGATTGCGCTTCATTCGAGCTAGCCGTGGGGCGCATATGCGCGATATCAGATTTAAACACTAATGGCATATAATTATTGATTAAATAAATCTATTATCATAGAAATTAACATTAGCTTCAAGTACTGTATTTTATATAGAATTTGTATACCTCTAAAAAAAACACTCCTTTATAAACTATAATAGATCAACAACTTTTGCCTACGTCTCAACAGTCAAGAAAAGTTTATGAAAACAGCTCTACATTCACTGGATAGCCACATCGAACAATCTTTTCACTATAGAGAGTTTTAAGAAAAATTTCACGAAAAAAGAAACCAAATGCTAATGGACAAAAATTCATTGATAAGATTTTTTCTATTTTTAAAATTTACAAAATTTTTTAAGTCTTGAAGAAGTTCATTGGAAATTGAAAGAGAACGGTATTGGTGTTCTAAGTATACTCTGAGCTCGTCTCCTTGTGTTATGGCTATTCATAATTGCCATGTTAAAACGCATGTTGTCGTTGTATTCCAGTAATACTGTCATCTTGAAAATTGCTTGGACATTAAGGACTTTAAAAGATCTTCCTTCACGTACGGTGCCTATTTGCAGTCTTTGTAGGTTCTGTAGTTGCGTCGTACATGTATTGCACCATGCAAGGGGCAGAAGTTGTGTAATTTTTGAAGTAATTAAGCTCTAAGAGTACGTCTTTTAGATTCAAACGCAAGTTATCAATATGTTCATTCCAAAGAATGTGACTGTCGATAGCTATTTATAACTTTCGACTACGTACTATGGTTGGATTAGAATGTGCAATTGGAAAAGCATTATTCTGCGTTTGTGTCATCGGCTGATTTATTTCTATATGTGGTCCACGAATGTGCATCATTTTGGTCTTGGTCGCTTCATTAAATTAATTTTACATGATTGTCGTAGCCATGACCAAGGACCTATGACGGACGACTATGACTGTACCAACTGCAAAGGCAAATAAAATGCTGTATTTGAACACTGGAAGCAGATCAATTGCATACAGAATAAATAGTATTGGGCTCAATTTATAGCCCTGTTGCTATATTGTATTGTATACACCTTTCGCAGCTGTAAGCGTCTTTAATTCCTACACGGAAAGTCCCACAGGAAAGATAATCCTTAATCCAATGATCAAGATCTCTTCGTATTTTTGTTTTATTATTACATTATTTTCTTAACAATTATAAAGTTTTCCTTCAGTTAAGTTACAGAACGTAAAGAAGATAAAGATGTTTAAGAACATACCTGTGACATTTGTATTTTGCTATTTACAGCAATAAACAGGGTTAAATGCCACTGCAAGAATAAATACTTTAATAACTTTAATTATTGTGGGGTGACAATATTTTAGTTGTATATAAATTAAAAATTAACAATATCTAAAATTTACAAAAATTATAAATGAAAAAAGAAAAATAGAAACAGGCAATGCAAAAATAAACAATTGCACAAGGTAAGTGAGTAAAACTTCAATCTCATTATGACCAAAACCATGAAGCCATGCTTTGATTTTATTTGAAAATGTACGAGAAGTCGTAATGGCTCTTATGTCGGCTGGAAGACGGTTAAAAGGTTTATAAAATACAACTGGGTAAGGGTTTCTAAAGTGGGCACACCCCACTTGAACAATATGACGGTTAGTTCGACAGATATAGCCACCTCTCATAAAAAAGATCTTAGAGACTCTAAAATAAAACAAGTGCCTTAATGGCAGTATTTTCAAGGACTTAAACAATACCATAGGCGGTGAGCCTTACAAATCCTACGTAAAGCGCATTTCTGCAAAACGAGAAGCGGTTCCCGAACAAGTAATTCCAGATTGCAGTTTTGATGGGAAATTCCATGATAAACAGTTTTTAGAAACCTATTTGAACAAAACTTTCAACTTTCGATAAAACCACCGAATAGAAGAACGCAAGTATCATTTGAAGTCTAAAATATGCTCAGTCCAATTCATGTTTTTGTAAATTGTTGTGCCAAGGTACTACAAGTTACTAACAACTTCAACCTGAAAACACTTCGAGCTGCACAAGTAAGAAGGGTAAAGCGCAGGCAATCGCAGGAATGGAATTTGATATCAATTTCTGCTGGCACAAGTGAACCTACGATGAAAAACAGTAGTTTAGCTTTGCTACTAGCCACTAGACTGTGTGCAGCAAACCATATCCTCAGCAAATGGATATTATAATTAAGAGGCCCCGTTGAACCATAAGTGAAGGTCATGAGAAAAAGCTGCAACTTTGCCTTCCAAAGATAAAGAAAAGATTGAGTTAATAAATACAAGAAAAAAAATAGGGCCGAATACAGACCCTTGTGGAACACCTACGTTAATTACCTTATAATCACTAAGGAAGTCTCCTATTCTTACCCTTTGTCTTCGGTCCTTCAAATATGTCGCTAACCAATTATACAAAAATCCAAGAAATCCTGCTCCATACAACTTGTCCAAAACAAAGTCATTGCAAATCATGTCAAACGCTTTGGTAATATCGACGAAGAGGGCGGCGCAAAACTTTTTACTTTTTCCAATAAGGACTTGACAACTTTTTTTTTTTAAATAAAATAAAAAAAAATTTGAGATATTTCAAGAACTTTATTATCGGCTTGAACTACAATCAAAACATTTATGAATGGAACTCGACTTCGTTCATATGGCCACCGCGGGCATGTTTGCAGCGGTCGAATCGTTGGACCCAATTTTCAACGACTCGGACACACATTTCAATCTTGGCTCTGAGCTCTTCCAACGTCGTCGGCGTGTTGGCATAAACCAATGACTTAACGTAGCCCCACAGAAAATAGTCAAGCGGCGTTAAATCGCACGAACGAGGCGGCCAATCGACTGGCCCATTTCTTGATATAACACGCTCTTCAATAAATCGATTTTAGCGTGTGCTGTGTGGCTTGTGGCATCATCCTGTTGAAACCACATGTCGTCCAAGTCCATATCTTCCAAGTCAGGCCAAAAATAATCGATGATCATGGCGCGATAACGCTGACCATTCACAGTACTGTGACGATCGTTATCGTCGACAAAAAAAATATGATACAATAACGCCGCCGGCATGCAATTGATTTTCTCTCGAACAATAACGCATATTTCGCTTATTGACGAACCCATTGAGCCAAAAATGAGCTTCGTCACTGAAGATGATTTTGCGATGAAATTCATCATCTTGGCGCATCTTCTCCAGAACCCAATCGGAGAACGTACGTCGCTTCAAATCGTCCATCGGCTTCAATTCTTGAGTCAGCTTGATCTAGTATGCAAAATACGCCATAATGTGGTCTGAGCGATGCCCAATTCTTGAGAACGCCGTGGAATTGACTGATTTGCTACGGACGCCTGAACGGCAGCTATATTTTCGACACTTCGACCAACACGTTATCTCACTGACATGGCAACATCACACAACGAATAGGTAGACTCAAATTTTTGCACCAAACTTGTTATTGCCTGTCTACTAGGGCGAGAATTACGACCGAAAAATTGAGTTAACGCTCTTAAAGTTGCAGCCACCGACTCCGAATTTCGGTAGAAATTTTTTATAATTTGCAGACGTTGCTCGTTCGTTTGAGTTGAGTTTACTGAATAAATTGACAGTGACAGTTTGATGATTAATGAAAGAGTGGGTTCACAAATTAAATTCAAAGTTGTCAAGTCCCTATTGAAAAACACTTTAGTAATGCGTGTTCAGTGGAACGTCCTTCTCTAAACCCAAACTGCACCGGACTGAAAAATTAAGTTCTTTGTAAATGCGCACACATTCGCCTTTTAACCGCTTTTTTCAAAAACCTTCGAATTTTGATGGTTTAGTTTGTCGAAAACTTTACTGAAATCCATAAATAACATTCGAGAGAGTATGTCGGAGTGAACAGACGTATTTTTGAGTTGCTTGGTTAGCTTATTCTGCGTATATTTAAAGTGCCCCACGGTCTTAGTTTAAATAAAGTGTGTATTTAACAAAAGTGCATCACAAACTATCAAAACACATCATAAATTATAATAGTGCTTACCTACACCTTTCGTTTAAAGCTAAATAATGGCTCTCAGGTCAGGCAAAAACTTGACAACCCACTCAGTATCGACGCCGCCCCACTCTTCTTCCCCTCAACCATCCATCACCCTTAAACAGCTTGATGAACGTCTCAACCATCAAAACGAAGCATTAGCTGAGACAATGCGGACAGAAATAGCGAAAATCAGAACCGATCTTCTTGAAACCATCGCTGAGCTGGAGAAATCATGGGTAGCGCGCCTAGAAGGTATTCAATCCACTCTAAGTGGAGTTATAGATCGAGTGGAAAAATTAGAAACAGGCACTGAAAACTTAGTACTAAAGGAAAAGCTGCATAACTTAAATAGTCAAGTCGATTCACTGGAGAGAAGAGAAATTGCCGCGGATGCTGTTCTATTTGGCGTCCCCATAGTGAACGGCGAAAATCTGCTGTCTATGTTTCAAACACTTTGCAGTAAGGTTAACTGTCAGCCACCAATTCTAAAAAGCATCTCTCGGGGTTTCTCTCGAAACAACAACAACCAACCACCGCCGATCATTCTGCAATTCGCCACTATACGAGAGCGAAACTCCGTTCTTCATGCAGCAAAGGAATATCGCAAAAAGACGCGCAAAACTCTATGCCTTCATGATATCGGTATCGACTCCAGTGCCAAATGCTATCTCAATGAGAATCTAACTAGAGCTAACCGTGCTCTCCTTCAGAGTGCTGTACGTCTAAAGCGAAAAGCCCAACTCTTCACAGATAACACAAATCGTGGGTCAGTGTTTGTAAAGCTTTCATCAGAAGGCCAAAGCTTTCGTATTCTAAGCTTCGACGACCTAAAAGCAATTGCCAGCAACAACAACAACAGTAATTAAACAAATGTATAGAGTTGCCGCCATCTTCAAAATTAAATATCTTTTTCTATTTTATTATTATTTTATTATTTTTCTTTGTATATTCTTTTTTTACCTACATAGTTTCCTTACATTTAATTTCATGAATTTCAATATGTTTTCTTACCAAAATCATGTTCATTTTTTCTTAGCGAGCGCGGCGTGTCAATCCAAACTACTATTTTTTTTATTGCATAAAAATATTCGTGTTTTTCATTCCCTTATTTATTATACTAATTATCTGTTTTTATATTATGAACCTGGATAACGATAATATGGTAAGACAGTCCCATTCCGACAACTTGCATGGATCTCTCCACAACATGATAAGGGTGCTTGGAGCTCAGAGCGATGGCATTCACATCTGCCATCTTAACGCACAAAGCATCTTGCCCAAAATTGACGAATTCCGCTATACTTTTGGAAATACCCGTCTCGATGCAGTGTGTGTATCAGAAACCTGGCTGCACAGCAACGTGCAAAAAGAAGTCTGTTCCCTTAATGGCTATGAAATGTTTCAAGCCAACCGAGATGGTCGCACTGGTGGGGGTGTTGCTATATACCTACGAAAACCACTCAGGGGTAAAGTCGTGCATAAATCACCTCCGGGGTATCCTATTGATTATTTGTTTGTTGAAATTACATGTAGAGCTGGAAAGTTAATACTTGGTGTTGCCTATAGGCCAAACAAACAGTTATGCTTTACTCCATTGCTAGATGTTCTTGAGGCTATTTCATGTATTTCCTCAAACATAGTTATCTGCGGTGACCTGAATTGCAATCTACTGAATAAGTCTGAATCAGCCTCGTTTATCGGAAATATGAATTCGCTTCATTTAACAGCGGTTAACTCAAGTATTCCCACCCATTACTTGGAAGACTCATGTTCCCTTCTCGACGTTTTCTTTGTTGGTGACATTTCTAAAATGCTCTTTTATGACCAAATCGGTACGCCAGGGTTTTCTAGGCATGACTTGATATACTTATCATTTAACATAGAATTATCTAGCAGCACCCCGGTACGATTTTACCGTGACTATAATAATATAGATTATACTAATCTGCTTTCCGACGTTAACCGAATTTTTTGGGATAGCATCTATTACATGCCCTCTGTCGATGACCAAGTTATGTTCCTACAGCAACATGTGTTACAGCTATATGAGAAAAACATACCTCTAAAAGCAATAGTACGCACATCTAAGTCCCCTCAATGGTTTAGCTCTTACATTAAAAAACTTATAGTCCAACGTGACACTGCCTATCGAAAGTGGAGGAGGTTTCGTCTTGATGAATTCCGAAATGAATATCGTTTATTGCGCAACAAAGTTGTCTTGAAAATCAGATCTGCCAAAAAAGCTTTTTATAATCATAAGTTCAACCTGTCTACCCCGGGAAACTATAGGAACATGTGGAAGAATCTTCGCGAACTAGGCATCGGTAGGAAAAATATGGTAGTCCCCACTGATGTTAACTGTGACCAGCTGAACCTGAACTTCATCTCCTCATGTGGTAATCCTTCTTGCAGCCCTGCTTCCCCAGAGCATAGCACTGAAAATGACACTGAAGGGGCTTTTTGCTTCAATAGAGTCACCGAAGTAGATGTTGTTGAAGCACTCCTCTCGGTAAAATCCAATGCTACTGGTCTAGACTGTCTTAGCCCAAAGTTTATAAAACTGCTTTTGCCTTATTTACTTCCTCACTTTACTCACCTCTTTAATACTATATTCACTACTTCTATCTTTCCCTCTGAATGGAAAAAAGTAAAAATAGTCCCGGTCCCCAAGAAAAGAATTAGGAATACGGTTGAATACAGGCCAATCGCTTTTCTACCTTATTTGTCGAAGGCCTTCGAAAAGTTAGCACTAAAACAAATTCGTTGCTACTTAAGAAACGAAGATCTCCTAACTATACATCAGTCTGGTTTTCGGCCTAAAAGGAGCTGTAACACTGCCCTGATATTAATGGTAGAAGAGATTCGTAACGCATTGGATAAGAATCATCCAACGCTTTTATCATTGCTCGACTTTTCGAAGGCATTTGACACAGTCAACCACGCGGTCATTTGTAGTAAACTTAAAGACCTTTTCGCTTTTTCTTCTTTGTCCGTAGCTCTTATCAGGTCTTATTTAAGTGGAAGAAAACAGTGTGTTTGCATTGGTGAGAATAGTTCGAATTTCTTAAGTGTACATAATGGAGTGCCACAAGGATCAATCCTGGGACCCACTCTTTTCTCCTTATACGTGAACGATCTACCAAACATTGTTAAACACTGCAAAATTCATATGTACGCTGACGATGTACAACTTATGATAAGCTGCCCCACTGATGAAACAAACTCTGCTATAGACCTCCTAAACGAAGATCTTGCCAGAATTTATGACTGGTCAATTAAACACGACCTTCGACTTAATGCTGATAAATCTAAAGTAATTTTCATACACCGTAGAGCTCCTGATCTTCTCTCAGGCCTACAGCTTGTTCACATCAATCAAGTGCCCATAGAGTGGGCTGTCTCCGCTAAAAACCTTGGTGTGATTTTTAATTCGATTCTCTCTTGGGATACACACATTAATTCTATCATCGGCAAGGTTTATAGTGTTCTTCGTACTTTATGGGCTACTCAACATCTTCTTCCAACGAAAACTAAATTAATTTTAGCAAAAACTTTTCTATTACCTACTTTACTTTTCGGATGCGAGATCGTTTGCAAGCCTGACCACAATAGTCTCAGAAAACTTAACATTGTCTTCAACAATATTGCAAGATACATTTTCAACATCCGGCAGCGCGATCATATCTCACACTTTTCTAAACAAATAACTGGTTGCTCCTTCTCTAGCCTACTAAAATACAAATCGCTATGTTTTTTGCATAACCTTATAAAAACTCGAGAGCCAGATTACCTATTTAATAAACTTCAGTTCTTGCAATCGCATAGATCGTTCTCGCTAGTTCAACCAAGATACCATTGTCTTACTTCTGAGCGTCAATTCTTTGTTCAAGTTGTCCGGCTCTGGAACTTTCTTCCTATTGACCTGAGAAGAATGACAAGCACGAATAAATTTAAGTCGTCCTTACTCGCACTACTGGCTACAACCTAATATGCAGAAAATAATATGAACATGTTTTTCAACTCTCTAACTACTTTTTCTGTTTTATAATATTTAATTCTTACTTTATTTACTTATTTTCTTATTTTCAATATTAACTTTGCCATCTCTCTCTGTAATTTTTTTTTTTCCTTTTTTAATCTAAAGGCTTACAAATTATTGTATAAGATTATTCAGTCTTCCTTTGTAAGTAATATATAAGTTGAATAAATAAATGAAATAAATGAAATAAATAGTACCAGCACGTCGTGGTCTATAGGTATTGATGTCGTTTTTTTTCCTGCTTTGGATATGGGTCGTATCACTGTTGTTTTTAACGCTTGAGGGATCTTAGCTTCATGCAGGCTCATGTTAATAATGTGAGATATACTCGTAATAGGTGCAAACATATCCGTGTGTGCTTTTATATAGGTCGCTCTGATCCCCTAAAACCCGTTGGCTTTTATACAGCCAAGGAATGAATGATGTTATGTACCTCTGCTACGTTTATTTCTTGAATATGGCAGTGACTAGTTGTTATGGCAGAGCAGTGCCATAGTGCCGTGATCCGCAAAGTTTTCTGCATATTCATTTGAAAGTGTCGATAAGTGTTTTTCTATCGGAGAATTTTTATCAATATCTTCATCCACGTTTCACTTTCGCCTTCCTATGGTTTCGATTATCAAATTGCAAGCCTTACCAGGATCTCGTCGTGCTTCGTTGAACTTGCTCACATAGAAGTTATTAGGTGCGCAACTAAGTTATTGCTGCTTTTTTTTTCTTCTGAAAATGCAACTTTATTGTAAAAAAACGGTTACAAATGAATCTTTCAAAATATTGCTCATCGTTAGCTACAACTTTTTCCCATCTTCCTGGCAGAACTGGAATATAGTAACGGTAAAAGTGCTCATCTTTTGAGGCTATCCATGAATCAAGCCATTTTTTAATGTCTTCATAAGGGCGGAACTGCTGATTAGCCAGACTATGTGCCATCGAACGGAAGAAGTAATGGCGCAATATCTGTCGAATTTGAGCGTTTCCAGGTAGGTTTTAACGAGTTTTGTAACGTGAGGCCGAGCTTTCTCATGCCGTAGAATTACTTTTTCCTGCCTCTGCTCGCCTCAATCGCATCAATTGAAGTCGAAACCGTTTCCTAGTCATGGTTTCGTTGGGTTTGATGGTTTGGGTCCCACCTTCGCAGCGTGAATATTCGGCGGAGCTAACTACGTAGAAGCATGACGGGACAATACAAATGACTTCTTTCTCCTTAAGCTGCTGTAATGACTCCATTTTTCATCACCCATCACGGTGCCATGAAGAAAACTTTTACTTTTTTGCCGCTGGACCAGTTGTTCAGAGGCGAAAAAACGACGCTCAACGTCCCTTAGTTTCAAATCATAAGGAACTAAAGTTCCTGGTTTTTGAATCATTCCCAACGCATGCAACCGCTTGGAAATGGCTTGGCGGGTAACTCCTAATGCCGAAGCAAGCTCTTCTTGCATTTGGCACGGATCTTCATCGAACAATGCCTCCAATTCTTCGAAGGATTTTGGCCTTCCTTCACGCGGACGGTCGAAAACATAAAAATCACCGTCTTTGAAGCAAAGGAACTATTCACAGAACGTTGTTTCACTTAGAGCAACATCTCCGTAAACTTTTTTGAACTCTCGATGCTCCTCAGCCGCCGTTTTCTTCGAATGAAATAAGAAATTCAAATTGCGGGAAGCGGAAATGACGATTATTTGGCACAAAATTTCACACATTTTCACATAACCAAAAGTATATGACGCCAAAACAAAATCACCAATGTGTCAAAACGGTTTGTTTACCATATGTCTAAGCTTGGTTCATGACGTTTCGATATGCCAAAATCGATCAGCACTTACTGCTGGAGCCATCTATTGACAAACAAGGAGAACAAACAGCGCACCTAATATAAAGCTAACTCTCACCGTTTGTCAAAGCTTTGGTGTGTGAGACATTGCCAGATCAAACCAAAACTTCTAACCCGATATATCCAATTTGGATATCATGCAACCAGGGCTGACGACGATTAGGTGAAAGGAGGAATTGTCCGGTGGAGGCTGCTACATAGTGTGTGTTGTTTAAATTATAGGGTTTCTGCCTATATACTCAAACGTAATGCATTTGTACGCAATTTGCGGAAAATCGATAACAAGATTGTGGGGAAGAAAATACATCCGAAGGCCTAAATATCCCATATCTTCTGCACGGCTCGAATACATTTGGCGAAAAAACGCTTCGATTCTAGTATTCAGTCTCGAGAGGACTAATCGAATCAAATCACCTTCTTGAAAATCAAGCCAGGATGATTCATTTGGCGAACTACCAGCAATATCCTAGGACCGACGTCTATGGCCACTGGCCTCTGCCTTTTGCTTGGGCTGATAAGGGTATTCTCGCACCTACTTGGAGACTATAGTTAAAACGACAGAGATCCTTTTCCTCGCAATGTTTAATAGTTGGAGGAGATTTCCTTTTAAGGCGAGCTCATTGTCTCTTTGAAGGATCCGAACTTGTCATTATAACAAATGCCATTCTCTGCTACACCCTGATTGAGAAAGAAGGAGCTGGTCTGATTAAACTTTGGTTCTCGGTTACTCGTAAGATCCTTACAAACTTCCATAATTCACAGGAATGTAATACTCCTTACGATGCTGCACATTCATTCAATCATCATACAATAAATTGGGGGAAGTGTATGGCTATTTTATTACTCTTTGCATCTGGGTCTTGGCGTATGAATATTACGTCTCATCGCAATCAGGACTCAATATGTTCAATCACCGTTGTGGAATACACTCTTAAGCAACGGCAGCATCAAATTAACTTAAATTAATCAACAGCAAGGAGTCATCACCACTCTACATCTGGTAACGCGTGTGATTAGGACTCATCACCACTTATGTTCTCGACCAACCTATCCGATTTCCAAAGTTCCTGAGCATTTATTAATTTCTCATAACCGTCCCAAACACGTCCAACATTCCAGCATCCATATCCCGACACACATTCATTATCGGTACCAAGGAGAATCACAGTGGTAGTCCCCTGGCGCTGCATACTCGTTATAGTCAGACCAGACAGTCAACTCCAATGTAGACAGACAGTAGTCATGACTTCATCTCTGTCATGTTTTGATCAAAACTTCCTCATCATCAGGCACCACCGCAAATGGTGTAAACGCCCCCAAGAGATGCCACAAAATCACTTTGTCCACAACCGCCTACTGCTTTCGTTATAAGTGTGTATGTGCTCGTATGTACTCATACATACGAATGAATACTCGGAATTTGTCCCAAGGGAATCTCAACTCTACTCCAACAGTCCAAGGAGACGTTTCTGAGAGTGGGATACCTAAAATTAGGGAAAATTACTGTATCCAATGTGTGTCTAAGAAGGAGGAGGATCCTCTTCCGTCACCACTCATGTCCTCATCCGGGATTAATATGTTGACGACAGCGGTGGCAACTTTAGCTAAAGTATGTTACCCTCCAGCTAGGACCATCCTTCCCTCAAATCGACACGGGAAATGAAAACGAAAATGTGTTTCCGAAAAGATTTCGTGTTTGTTGTTGTTGTCTGTTTTGATTTTTGGTTTTTTTTTTTTTTTGATGTGCCTAAATCATCCTCTTGTCCGTCCTTAACTTCCTGAAACCTCGTAAAAGAGTGCAGAGGACGAAACTGATTGACTGTCAACAGTCGTCGTTGTCGGTTTTGTTACCTTCATCGTCGTCATCGTAGTCAGCAGCCGGTAGTCGTCATCTCCTCGTCGATGAAATGGAAATTGATTTATGCACACTGATTGACGGTGGCAAGGATATTACACACACATGGTGATGCTAAAAGAGACTTTTCTAAGGTATTCGAGTAAACTCGTACACGTGGATACGTTAAATTCCATTTACATACTTCGGGTTTGGTTTTCTTCCTTTTTTTTGACATTTTTTCTGGGTCTTCCATAGCTGGTGCTCCTGCTTTTGCCTTGTATCACTCCGGCTTTGGCAACATTTGGTCCGAAGCTAAGCGATGAAATGTGAAATGACTCTTCCTCTTTTCGATGGCAGACATCGATGGTCGTCGTCCGGACGGAAGACGGGCTGAAATACCTTTGATTTTGATGGAACCAATGTCGAATTTCCTATAAAGGATTCACCTGACTGGGAATGTGGAGTATACGGGGTGTTTTTTTCTAATTTCCCACTGGGACTAGGTTTGTGTTCACCTGTTTGATTGATAGGTGTCGATGATAGGATTTGCTGCCTGATGTTGGCTTTAAGTTCGTGGAAGATTGATACAGATTGAATGGAAAAACATTTTAAAGATTTAGAAAACTCTGTTTTTTAAGTAAATTTGGCGTTAGAAGGGAGGCTTGAAGCTAAGATACCTACTAATAGTTCTACAAATCTATTAGTCTTTGCAGGAGCTTAGTTTAGGTAAGAAGCACAGGAATTCAGCAAGTCATTTGGATTTGCTTAGTTAAGCTTTAAGAAAGTTCAAAAAACACTTTAAATTGATACGAGAGGCCGACTTTCAGACAATTGCCATGGTTTTGTCGACAAGATGCTAGTTGCAACGGGGTCTCAATGCTAAACGTACCCGACTACTCTGGATGGCCGTCTATAAAAAGCATGATGATTCATAACACGATACACTTTGCAACTTGACCAAACTCATATGTTCCAAACGATAACCATATCGATCGAGGAAAGACCGTCCGATTTAAAGCCGAGCAAAAGAAAAACTTTTGCATCGGGCGACTTATAACGCTTGTAGTGGCTAGAATGGACAGTGGCTTCACTGACTATGAGTTCGGTAAGCTCCATTTTTTGTCAAAATTCAAGGAACAGATTACCGATGAACTTACTAAAAGAAGCTCGGAGAAGGATTTCCTATGATCTGAACCTGCATATCCGGCATGGTCTTCCGTTGCCCACTGGCTTTTCCCTGAGCACACCATAAGGTGGTATGATTTTGCAGATGATGTTAGCTTTATTGAGTGTCGGATCATAGCTAACTAAAGTCGAAATGTGACTAAAGTCGACTGTCTTTAAATGAAGATGCCCTTATCACGAGAAAAAGGAAGGTGACTTGCCTAATTCATTAAGAGCTACCTAATTACTGCTAGTACGAATCCTGATATTAAAGGCTGTACAAAGCTAGAGATGTACTATGAGGAGCCCTAAACTTAGGCAGCTAAAATCACAAGAGATTACCAGAGCTTTTGCGAATCGCGTCACCCTCAATCTCTTTCAAAATAACGCTTCAACCACATCAAGTTCGGACGATAAATGGCAATTCTACAAGGAAGCCATAAGAAAGGCACCTCTGTTGAAATCCATAGTTCGGCGATGAATTCCGACATGTAGGTTCAGTCAAATAGAGGGTATGGTACTTGCAACATTTAACGCAAGGAAACTTCCTAAAAGCCTTCGAAGCTAGAAAACCGCGAAATTGTAAGAGATCGAGAGATGCTACTGTAAGAATGAGGTCCGAAATTGTACCAGAAGGTTAAAAGGACAGGCTATGTCTGTACTAAATTGAGGCGTAGTCTGTACTACAAATTTGGAACAACTTCTTCTGCGGACTGTTAAACGGCAAAGACGATGAAGATAGGATTGATTATCCTCCTTCCCTCTCTTTCAACAACAAATCGTCAACCGATCCACTCCCCATTGCCACCATTTTTAAACAATCCTTTACTAACGATTCCTTTGTACCAGATCCATCCTATTTTAATTACCTACTGAACTTCTCCAAATGCCCACTTCTCTCTCACACATTGGACCCGTCTTATATCGAATATAAGTTACCCCAACTTAATGACGAATTCACACCTGGTCCAGATGGTTTCCCTGCCATATTCCTTAAAAATGTTCCTCCTCTGTTTCCCTAGCCCTTTCTACAATAATCTCTTTCATCTATCCCTTTCACAAGGAGAATTTCCTCAGCCCTAGAGAATGGTAATAAAGTCGATATAGTTGTCGATTTTAGCAAGGCCTTTGACAAAATCTTTCATCGATTTCAACCCATACTGCTAAAACGAATATCCTCTTACCTGGAAAACTGTTTTTCCAATTTTCGTTCCAGGTCAGCCCACTCGGTTCCATTTTTGAATACCTCTGGCGTTACACAAGGCAACCATCTAGCTCCTCTTCTTTTTATACAAACTATAAATGATTTCGATAAGATCATCAAACACTCGTCTGTCTCCCTTTACGTCGACGACACCAAATTTTTAAAACCATTTCCTCATCCCATGACTCCTTCCTCCTTCAACAAAACCTCTATAGTTTTTCAATCTACTGCCTCAAAAATTGTTTGGAACTTAATATCGCCAAATGCCAATCCATCATCTTTTCACATAAGCGGCACCAATCTTTTTCCCGACTATAAATTCTACACAACCAACCTACCTCCTCCGTTCAATCTCGTCACGACCTCGGCATTTTGTGTGATAGGGAGCTCAACTTCCGTTTACGTATGGATGAGATAATCCTCAAAGCCAACTCTGCTCTAGGTTTTGTAAAACGTTGGTCCAAAGAATTCACCAACCCATACGTGACCAGGTCCGTCTACATTACCTTTGTTTGCCCCCTCCCGCAAGTCATGTGTGGTCCCCATATCATTGTTCATATCTCGGGAATCGATAGCATCTAGCGGCGTTTTCTTCGATTTGCTCTTCGAGGTACGCCCTGGGATGATCCTTTTATTTTGCCCACCTATCAAAACCGTCTCAACCTTATTAACTTAACCACCTTTAAGGAACGCAGAGATGCAGCCGACTTTCTCCTCATTTGTCGACTCCTTTCAGGTCACGTTTAATTGTGAGTTCCTTCACAACTCTATTGTACTTAACACTAACCCTCGTACGATGTTCGTAGCATCCATGTCAAACTCGCTCGACTACGCAGGATGTCGATGGAGAGCTCCCGCTTATTTTATGTCAAAAAGGGTCTCAGACAGGGCGACGCGCCATCATGCTACTTCTTAGCATACTCGAAAGTATTGTGCGCAATTCACAAGCCAACACCAGGGGCACAATATTCCAAAAATCTGTCCAACTTCCCGTGTATGGAGATGACACTGACTTAATCGAGATGTTAGTGGGGCTTTTGCGAGGATTCAGGTAGAAGCAGCAAAACTGGATCTGACTGAATGAGAGCAAAACAAATTAGATGCTGTAATCGAAAAAAGGACAATCAACAGCAAGACGCCTTAGGCATCTATAATTTTGAGGGGGGGATTTATTTAGGCTCTGCAGTGAATTCCACAAAATTCCATACAATTGAGCAGCAAAGCCCTATCTCGAGCAACGAAGAAGACACTATACACCACCCTCATCATACCTCCGTGTGATATTTAGGCCACGTCTGCGTTAATGGAGTGCGAGGGGATAGGTATAACGAAGAACTATATCAGTTGTTCAATGACGTCGATTTGATCAGAAGGCTTCGCTTAGAGCTTTTATTACGGCAGGGTCATATAGATATCATGGGCACCAGTGATCCAGCCCGATGGATTTGTTGAGGCCCAGAACCGCGCTGGTCTGTAGGTTGCCATCAAAAGCAAATAGGAAACGAAGCTTAATATCCGGGTGTCATTCCGATTAGCAAATTTCTTTGGACTATGTTGCATTAGCGCTTCCGATTTTCTGATAGCATAACGGAGCTTTCGGGTGTGTCCTTTGGCTTCAGCTTGGACTGCACTCTCTTCCGTTTAAAAAGGAGTGGTTTCTGGTAAGAATTTGATCTTGCTGTCGAAATAGTTCCATCTGCAGCGGTAGTCAAGGTCTTCCTCTTAGAACCATGTTGAATTCTTTGAGAATTAGCTGGGTCCCGGATTGCAATAGGTTTGTGGAAAATAAGATCACTGCTGAATGTTTTAGTACAAGAAGCTCAGAGAAAAGCTTCTTCGAACCAGATCTTGCTTTAGGACTGCCTGCGTCCTCGGTAAGGACTCCCATATGTAGCTATGTTTCATATAAGAAAGTTCATAGGTACAATGCGGGCAGACCAAAGATATATTCCCGCAAAGCCCTTTAAACAGGTATCCTTACAGAAAAGACTGTATGTTATGCACAAGTACTACTAGATCCTGTCACGGTTACTGTATATACGAAGCCCACACAGCAGCGCATTTCATCTCTGAGGGTCTGATTTGGGCTTTAAGTGCAAAGCGCATAACAATTAAAGGCTACAACCTAACGATGTCGCTGATTTTGAAGAACTACTCGCAGAATTAGTCAAAGGTGTAGCAGATTCTTTGAGGAGAAGTATGCACCAAAACTTTGAAAGATAAATGCATCAGCTTTATACGAGAAAGCTGATTCTATATTATGTAAGGTCGTGTCACATCTCTCCTGTGAAGCTATCGCCTGTTAAGAAGCATAATGTATACAGATAAAACGGAACAAGTACTTGGAAGTTTCTAAAGTAAGAAAAAGGAAGTCGTATAAAGGACAAGGAGAAAGCTCGAACTCTATAAAATGTACCTAACTTCAAATGTAGCAACGCTGTAACCAATTGAGTTTCCGAATGCCATGAAGAACAAATATATATTGTACTCGTAGTTCTGGTGTCGGATGTAGGGAAGCTCAATGTGCTCTTTGTGCCCATTGACGATGGAGCAGCTCACTCTTCAATCTGAATATAGTAGATGCTCGTGCAAATGGACAATTACAGTGTATCATTTCCGTAGACACATATTGGCAATTTCCGACTGACGAACATAAACGTCTCACTGACAGATTGATTGCGATAAACACAATTTTGCGTTAAGGGCCGTCGTTTGTATTCTCATTCATTCTTCTCACACATTACTCGTATCTCTTAACGTCTGTGCATGTGAAGATATTCAAAACTTTGAGAATTCTGATGTATTGGGGACTCTTGCTGCTGTAATAGGGTATAGGGTGGTGAGACGTGTCCTCAGGCATTCATCTTGTAGATGATAGACTCGATGTGTTCCTTCGAGCCTTTCCTGAAAATACAACAGTTGAAGGCAACAGTTGATAGGCAATTGCGGTGAGTAATAGCCACGAACGAATTTCGAGTGGATCTCGATCCTACCTACATAGATTGTTGTTGAAAGTAGATGTACCTCAAGGTGCAAAGCGCAGCATTTTAAGGGATACGGCTAAACTATTCTATCCCATTGGAATTGTATTATAGTTCCGGCGGTAGAAAATTCAATTTCAAGATGTTTGACGTGGAAATCTGAATTGGAGCGAAAACATACCATCGGACTTGCGAAACACTTGGGTTTCTTGTCGGCAGGACATCACTTTATAACGAGCTCAAATTCCACACAAGTACAGGTTGCTGATGCAAACAAGTACATTTACGGAGCTGTACTTTCGTAAAGCAGAGTTGCTCCTTTTCAAACCAACAGTGAACCTGAACTGACTATTTTAAAGCTGGAGCCTACATCTGGAGTTATTGCTGCACGTCTGCTTGTTCGTCTTCGAACTTTTCTTCCAATAACAATTAATTAATCGTTCCTTTGGACTGATTCTTAGATTGTGGTATTGGATGTTGGGTTCCGAAAAGCGGTTGCAGCCTTACGTTGAGCATAGAGATAAGGAAATACGATCATTGACTGATGTAGCGATTTGGAGGCATCCACCAGGTGTTGTAAACCCAGCTGACCTTTTGATTAGAGGCATTACCGTCACAACCTTCGAAATGGGTGCAAATAAATTGAACGTCCTCAGAACTAACCGATGCTATATACTTCACTATGCATTACGACTGCGTAACAGTGAAATGGTTGCAGTGACGGATTTGATGTCTCAATTATAGACAGTAAACGATTAAGTAACTCGAGGAGGCTCTTACGAAAAACAGCCTATGCACTTAGAGCCGTTGAAGTTTTTAAAAAGAAGGCGAACGCACTAAGCCTTAAGGGTGTCTAATGAGAATCCAGCAACTTTCGTGCTCTACCTCATTAGGAAGTAGCACAGACTGCTTACTGGTATCATAACGGGCCTTTGCTTAGCATCTAAGTCCAACTTACTGTGAGAGTAATGAGGACATCAAGGAACACTATCTCTGTGAGTATCCAGCCAACGTTCGTATCGGGCTGAGGGCACTTAAGACCCTTTGCCACTGAATCGTTTACTCATCTTTCTAGAAAAGATCGAGCAATTAAAGCAAAAAGAACACATAAAGAGTACAATGGACTAGTGCTTCGTCTATATGCTCCGTTCTGACAACTAACTACCATTGCAGATACAAGAACGAATTAATGCTTTCCGGATAATTCAAATGTGAAATGGACGAAAAGAAGGGCAAATTGATGGAGTAAGAAACGTCTGACTCTTAGATACCGAAGATGTATGTTTCCACGCTGTGTTTTTCCGCATCAACCCTATCAGCACCTTGCAAATCTTTGCGCTTCAACACGCTGACTATAAGTCTCACGTTGTTTACAAATTTCGACGGGGCTTTCAATATCGTGAATCGAAAGTTGCATTCTGTAGATATAAATTCGGCTTTGACATACGGTTACCACATCAAAAAGTCAGAACCAAATAAAGTCCGGAAGCATCCCATAAGCAAAGCTTCAACTGAGTGTAACGCCACTGAAGTTGAATAGAAAATTGAAAGGTTAATCTGCTTTCGTCTGGATATGTATTCTGCACTTAGAAGTGACCAAGTTATGTTTCACCGAAGCTCCATAAAGATATACCAGTCACACAAATATATGACAAATTATGTAAAATATACACCATGCAATGGAGTCAGTTTAACAACCCCAGCAAAAGAGTATGTTGCGCATCATTTGGCGAGTGTTCCGGGATGAGTTGAGGAAAATTGAAACTCATTACAGTAGTCCATACAAGCCATTGTATAGGGTTTTCCAATAAGGACCTGACAACTTTTTTTGCAGCGGTCGATTCGTTGGACCCAATTTTCAACGACTCGGACACACATTTCGGCCGAAACGGCCGCTATTTCGCGTTCAATGTTGGCTCTGAGCTCTTCCAACATTGTTGGCATAAACCAATGACTTAACGTAGCCCCACAGAAAATAGTCAAGCGGTGTTAAATCGCACGAACGAGACGGCCAATCGACTGGCCCATGTCTTGAGATAACACGCTCACCATACTTACTCTTCAATAGATCGATTGTAGCGTGTGCTGTGTGGCTTGTGGCATCATCCTGTTGAAACCACATGTCGTCCAAGTACATATCTTCCAATTCGGGCCAAAAATAATAGGTGATCATGGCGCGATAACGCTGACCATTCACAGTAACGTGACGATCGCTATCGTCGACCAAAAAATATGGCCCAATAACGCCACCGGCATGCAAACCGCACCAAACAGTTATTTTTTGTGGATGAAGTGGTGATTCATGAAGCACATGTGGATTTTCACCCGACCAATAACACAAATTTAGCTTATTGACGAACCCATTGAGCCAAAAATGAGCTTCGTCACTGAAGATGATTTTGCGATGAAATTCATCATCTTGGCGCATCTTCTCCAGAACCCAATCGGAGAAAGTACGTCGCTTCAAATGGTCCATCGGCTTCAATTCTTGAGTCAGCTTGATCTTGTATGGGTGTAAACCAAGATCCTTACGCAAAATACGCCATAATGTGGTCTGAGCGATGCCCAATTCTTGAGAACGCCGTGGAATTGACTGATTTGGATCGTTTGCTACGGACGCCTGAACGGCAGCGATATTTTCGACACTTCACTGACACGGCAACATAACACAACGAATATGTAGACCAAAATTTTTGCACTAAACTTGTTATTGCCTGTCTACTAGGCCGAGAATTACGACCGAAAATTGGACTTAACGCTCTTAAAGTTGCAGTCACCGACTCCGAATTTCGGTAGAAAATTTTTATAATTTGCAGACGTTGCTCGTTAGTGTACTTTACCACGATGAAAATGTTGAGTTTACTGAATAAATTGACAGTGACAGTTTGATGATTAGTGAAAGAGTACGTTCACAAATTAAATTCAAAGTCGTCAAGTCCCTATTGGATAACCCTTTATAGAAGAACATTAATCTAAGATGCAAAGGCAAACAATCTTATCCAGAACTACATGACACATGTTGAATGGATTGAGCTCCCTCTCTTTTCTACGAATGCCGATAGAATTGGGGTTCCAAAACCGAGTTCCGTATGAGATCTAGTAATGTCCTGCCAGATTTCAGATTAGTTTTTGATACAATAGACATCCAGCTTGACCATATCACTCTCAGGTCACCACAATTAAAAAGAGATTACAATGCTTATGCAGCCTCATAGGATGCTTTAATATCTGGAAGCACTGTAACAAGGGATTGTATCTCTGGGCATCATTGACCTAATTTACTTTTTAGAGACAATGGTCGATTCGTATGATAATACCTAACCCAAGGGAATGCTGCAAACAATCAATCGAGTGTTGAAATACCTTAAAAGTAGAGAGCCGACAAGAAGCACAGTTTGTCGACTCGCAACACCATGACACCGCAAACTCTAACTCATTTCAAACTCGTTTAGTATGCCTCGAGGGCAATCTACATCTCCTCCTGGCTACACTCTTATCCTTCCCAAGATTAAAACCAAAACCAATTAGATGCCCCAATCTTGATACAATTTTTGTTAGCAAATTTCAGTTCTAATCATTGTTAAACCCAGCATCAGCTAAAGGGTTTAAATTCAGAACGTGAGTAAGCAAATAATCCGCCACATACGTCGTCGACACAATGGAGCTTAGGTCAGGTTAAATTATCTCTGCGAGTATATTTCACTATCTACTACGCCCTAGGAGATCCATCATGAGTAAAAAATAGTTTCCTCGTTATCCCATCTGATGGTATGACAAATCTAATTAGCGAATTACCACCACAAGGTACCGGCCTGTTAACCGTTTTACCGATAATCCACTTGATTACAACCACCGCGTCCAGGATGCTCTCCAACCTATCCACCTACACCTGTGCCACTGAAGCCTGCAAGGCTTCAATTTAACTAAACAAAACTTTTTCCGATGATAACATCACCACGGAACCATCACTTACGAGTACCAGCGCAGAGAAAGGAACATACCTGGACGCGGAGGCAAGAAGAAAAAAAAAAACCACCACACCTCTCCGCTCAATATACGAATAAATGAAAGCCGGAAACGGAAGCGGATTATTATTTCCATAGCAACTACACTTACTACTCCAGCTTAGGAGTGATTGCCTAGGTGCGCTCCTCTTGCTGACTACTCATCATCATCCTCCGCCCTTGTCATGAATGTACAATATTTCTGCGAAGTGAAAAGTTTGAACATTCCTTTCGCCTAGGCACCAAGGAGTAGAGACAATTAAAATCGTTGGATGAAGTTATCAGTGAGCGCCAGCTTTAAGAGTGATGGGGCTGCGTATAATACCCAAGAGTGGGCTTCTCCCGAACCGACCATCGAAGCGCTATGGAAAAGTAGTTAAGTGTTCTACTCGGAGGAAATTAATTTGGTACTTAAAGCCCGGCTAAGTGGATCTAAGATTAATTCGTTCGCTTAGTTTATTACTGCACGCAGGGTAGCCCGAAACACCAACTTACCCAGTCCCATTTGGAATTGTTCGGAAGAAAGCAAAATTATTCGCATTTTGGAATCTTTCCGGGGCTCGGGGTTGTTTTTGTGTGTGTGTGTGTTTTTTTTATTGGAAATTTACGTGCAATCATGACTTAGGGATAGGGGGTGAGCGGACAGTGTAGATAATGAACTAGAATGGTGATGGTGAGGTTCATTTTTTATGCTTCATTAGGGAAAGAATTAAGACAATTGCAGTGCGAAGGGCGGCTGTTATTCAGCCGTAGGTGGGGGTGGAAAACTCACGCTCTGAACATCGTAAAGGGGTATTAAAAGGGATTCTTTATGATGAAGACGTTAAGTTTATTGTTGCCGTTGAGGTTTATTGTTCTTGAGACTCTCTGGTTGCTGGAGAGAATTACTCGTATTTGAGGATGTTAAGACGTTTTCCCAAATCTGTTTTGCAGTATCCCGCTACTGATGATGGTTAATGAGTCTTTTGGGTCTAATAATACGCACGCGTAATTAAATTGTTCGAAGCGAACTTTAGGAATGGAGATGTTCTGGTTTGTGGAAGTTTCTTTGGCAATAAGTTCGTACTTGCTTGGGTTGTTAGACGGTGAACACAAGTTTGTATTTTTTCATACTCCTTAACAATTCAATCCAGTTTAAGCGGAATCCCTCCGTAAGGTGTCTCAATAGAAATCCTAATAGTATTTGAATTTCAGGTTATTAAGGTAATCAGGCGTCATCGTAGTTTGGCCTTAAAAGCAAGGTACTAAAGGCATACTTTATTTTATTCCGCTTATACATTTTGTAATGCCTTGGTCTAGTTTTGTAAGTGCCTAGCAATAACTCTTATCTCTGAGGGATTAATAACTAGGACTCTATAGAATAATGGAGAGAAGTTAGACAATACACAATGCTTTCTCGAAGACTTTGTCGGGACATATTTTGAGAAAAAAAATTCTAGGGCTCCCCTCGGAAAAATATTTTATTGACCACCACTTTTTGCAACTTTGAAACTTATAAATATGTAGTATTAACAAATAAAAAAAATTCATTTCATCTTAAGCAAGTCGTTTTCAAGATACGCCACAACTTGTTCAAAGTACAAAACTCAAAAATGGGATATTCTTTTGCAACATGCCTATAAAATTTCCAAGTTAACAGCTTCTTTGGATTATATACATATACACCCAATAAAATTGGTTTTAAAAAAGTTTGATTTTATGACCCTGAAATAGAGAAAAAAAGACCACCTCGGGTAGGTAAGGTTAGGTAGGTAAGAGTGGCTGTTGGAAATACCAACCCATCTGGCCTATTGGCCCATTGTGATGCCACGTGGATCTATGATCCTCTTACTAATGGAACCAGTTTGGGCTTATGATGAAGCCTTCTCTGGGAGAGAGCTGGACATGTACAGAGTAGGTGGAGGATTGTCTCCTCCTCTTCCTTGTCCATGTAGCTTCTACGCCAACCTTTCTTGCGTGCTTGCCTATGAGGCAGTGTCCAGTGATGACACATATTATGGCGCTGAGATGTTTCCTATTTAAAAGGATCAGACACTAAGAGCGATTCAAATCCAGCTTTGGCCAGATCTGTTTGGTCGCTAGACATGTTTGCCCAACAGTCCACCTAAGGTCTGTTCTTTTATTGGCATCCACCTTTAATGTTAGTTTGCACGTAGCGATTGGTATACCTATGCTACCCCTTTCCGGTAGAATAGGTAGATTGGTTCCAATTTTGGCGAGTTCATCGTCTCTGCAGTTCCCTGGAAAGTCTCTGTGACTCGGCATCCAACAAAGGTGAATGTTGAACTGCTCTGCCATCTCCATGAGGCATTCAAGGGCGATTTTGGAATATAATAAGACCGAGTCCAGTGAATTGATAGCGGCCTGACTATTCGAAAAGATGGGGATATCCCTTGCAGATATCACGTTTTTCTTCAGCCAGGACAGAGCTTCTTTAATCGCCAAAATTTCCGCGCCCGGAACACGCTACAGTGATTTGGAAGACTGAAGGAGAGGCTTAGTTTGAGCTTATCTGACAAAACACAGCCATCAACTCCGCTATAGGTTTTAGATCCATCTGTGTAGAGATGGATTGACTTGTCCTCCATGAAAGCATCTTCCTCCCAGAATGATCTAGAGGGGAAGCTTACATGAAAGTTTTTGTCAATCCAAAGTTCAGGTATGGTATAATCGATGTCCTCTGTGAGGATTCCTAAGGTGTTAAGAATGTTGGCGTTGCCAAATGAATTATTTGTCCACTGTTTAGTCGCTTTAAGGCGAATAGCTGCAGTCGCAGCTACTTGCCTGCTGAAGATATCTAAGGGTGTCAAATGAAACAGAATGTCTAATGCCGCAGAGGGGGTAGACCGCAAGGCTCCGCTTATGCATAGACATGCTGTTCTTTGGATTCTGTGTCATTTAATGCAGTTGACTGCATATTCTAAGGCCGTCCACCAGACGACCACCCCGTAAGTAAGTATAGCCAGTAGGTTATGCGAGGTTGAAGGACCCATTTATTCCCAATGGCTTTTTTGCAAGAGAATAAAGCTATTGTAGCTTTATTGACTCTTTCTTGAATGTTTCCAGTGTAGTTTTCTGCCAAAAATGAGATCCAGATATTTTGCTGTATTGGAGAATACTAAACTTGTACCGTTCGTTGAAGGAGGGTTTATAATTGGAATTTTGTATTTCCTGGAAAAGAGGACAAGATTAGTTTTGTGCCCACAGGGTTAATCTATTGAGATTTGCTTGAAGGAGTTCTTTACTGGTATTGAGATGCTTACCTGAGACGGCTATAGCAACGTCATCCGCATAGGCAATCACCCTGCTACCAACCACTTCCAGGTAAATCAGTAGTTCATTAACTACTAAGTTCCAGAGAAGGGGAGACAGGACACCGACTTGCGACTTACTTCTGCTAACACTTCTTTTAGCAGAGGTGTCCTGCTTTTTAGCATGAGAGCGATCAACTCCCCAAGTAAGTTGTCTGCAGAGTTGACAGCGTAGTCGAGATTGCGGATGTGCTGACGTTGTTAAAGGCGCCCTCTATGTCCAGGAAAGCAACCATTGTGTGCTCTTTATATTGTAGGGATCGTTCGAGGTGGCTAGTCAATTAACGGTTTCCACGGACTTTTCTTTACAGTAGGCATGTTGAGCCGTTGACAGAAGTCTTGGATCAATTTTAGCTTATGTATGGATATCAATCAGTCGTTTTAGAGTTTTCAGAAGGAAAGATGATAGACTTTGGAACAACATAAGAACATTTTCCGGCTTTGGGAATGAATACTACATTGACTTCTCTCCATGACAGTGGAATGTGGATAAGTTCTACACAGCTCCTCATAATATTTGCTAGCACAGGCAGAACAATATCTGAAGACCTCTGTAGCACGGCGGGTATTATACCGTCCGAACCAACAGACTTGTATGATTTGAAGCTATGCAGCGCCCAGAGCAGTTTGTCTCTTGCAATCAGACCATGAATTGTGGTCCCTCTTGCAGTTGGCCTGTTTGGGCTGCTACTGGCCGCGAGTTGGGAGCTACCTGGAAAGTGGGTGTCCAGTAGCAGGTTGAGTTATTCATCACTTGAGGTTGTCCAAGAGCCATCGATTTTTTTCAAACAGCTAGGCATCATAGGATTTGTAGAGAGGATTTTTCTTAGCCGCGATGCCTCAGAGGTTTCCGTGATTTTGTCACAGAATGACCTCCAGGATTGTCGCTTCGCCGTCCTCAGTTCTTTTTTGCATAATTTGAGGGATTCCAACTCGGGTAGGTAACACCCAATTTTTCAAGTAAATAAAAATAAAATCACAGGTCCTTTTCTGAAAAAAAAAATCAAACAGGTCCCTTGTAAAATAATATAGAAAGAAAGCTAAATTATTTAAATAGCCAGTTTTTAGTTTCTAGCCGAGATATGCTGACATAATTTACGTCTATGGGTTCTGCAGCGGTAGCGGTAAATGATAGAAATTCGAATATCTGACACAATATATTGATAGGACTGCCCCAACTGGGAGGACATTTATTAAAACATTTTCCAGATTGAGGGAGGCAGGAACAACGCGGAAATCGTCGAAAAACTCACAATACGCTTTAGCACAAGGCGTTTGCAGCTACGAAGACGTTTTACATTACGTCAGAAACCATGCAAATACCAGTCTTAGACAACTAAGCAGACATTTCAGTTTAAGCAGGACATGTCTGGCGAATTCTACTTTCAGAACGCATGCATACATTCAATAATATCTTAGTACAGGAGCTACAACCCGAGGACTCAGAAAAGCATTTGGAATTCTGCAAATATTGGACATTCTGCGAAGGCGCTTCCGCAAAGCTACTTTATGGACGGATGAGATCCAATTCACCAGAGATGGAGTAGACTTGGGCCTCAAAAAGCAAGTGTCTCTAGCCAGCTCGATTTTTAGCCAATGTAGTTGCCTAGAGTTTCAAACGTTAAGTTGGCTGAGGCGTTGGCGTGTGACACTTCGAGATCTTCCTCTACTGCGCTGTTCCTCGGGCGGATTCGAGGACTTTTCGGAGCGGAGTATTGGTGTCCATTCGCTATACCTAGCCATCTCAGTCGTTGGACCTTCATTTTTCTCGCTGAGTCAATGTCATTGCACAGGCCGTATAGTTCGTCGTTGTATCTCCTCCTCCACTCACCGTCAATGCAAACGGGATAGGGAATCACCCGAAGAATTTTCCTCTCAAAACAGGCGAGAACACTTTTGATAAAATCCATGCCATAGAGGTGACTTTTGTTGTTCGAAAGAGGGATTTGCTAGTTAGTTGCCTTGTTATCCCAAAGAAGCAATGACTGGCAACAGTTATTCTTCATTTGATCTTAGCGCTGGTATCGTTGTCCGAGTTGAGAGCGGAGCCAAAGGTAGACAAAGTTCCTTACTACCACTATGCCACCGAGAGGTCCGTGTTGGTTGTCCTTTCTTGTTGACAGCATGTATTTACTTGGCATTGCCCTCATTAACTGTTAAACCCATCTTCGCCCCTTCCATCTCAATACTCGCGAAAGCTCTACGTTCTTCTGATTATGTCAATATCATCGACGTATACGAGAAATTTATGTCTCTTTTGTTGTCATACGTCAACAAACCAGGGCTACCAAAACTAGACATATGCTGTATAGCCTGGGGTGTATCGATCTGGATTTTATGGTTTTTTTTCCGATGATGGGCTTTCCTGGCTTTAAGCCACACTGATATGACGACCGGCTTCAGGAGTTTATACAATACGGCAGATGTCATCTTGCAGGCGATGTTAAGAAGACTGATGCCCCTGTAGATAGCGTAGTTCAGAGGGTCCTCTTTCTTTAGGATCGAACAAACAATGCTGAGATTCAATTTATCGGTCATACTTTCGTCCGACCATATTTTACAGATGAAGTGGTGTATGCGCCTTACCAAGATATTGATTGCCGCTTTGGGAAGGTCGGCAGTCGGGCCGTCCGCTCCTGCAGCTTTATTGGACTTAAGCTTAGATATGGCTATGTTCACTTCATACATGTCCTGTGGACGGTATTGTTGGTCTACATCGTCCAGGTTGTGAGGTTCATTCTGCCTGGCACCGGTATTTAGTTCGTCATCGCCGTTATACAGTCTACAGAAATGGTCTTTCCAAATCATCAGCATCGACTGCGGCTCTAATACTATCTTCCCTGGTTCGTCTCTACAGTATCGGTGGCATGTTCTTTTAACATTTTGGGAAATAGACCAGATCTTATTGCTAGAGTAGCATCTCTTAGTTTCCTCGACCGCGTACAAGTCAACTTCTTTCTTTGTCCTCCTGAGAAGCCGGTGCTCACATCTCGTCTTCAACTCGTAGAGCTCGGGAGCAGTCCTACTATAGAGCGAAGCTTTGTATACCTTTTGCTTAGCTGCATGTCCCTGTCGGCATTCGTCGCCAAACCAGAGGCTTCGTTGTGGTGTACGAGAGAAACCCAGAGTTCAACGATACCCCATTTGTTACCATACACTCATAAATTTGAAAGATGTTATTGTAAACAGTTGTTAAAACAGGGCTGCGCAAGGTTTTGCTTAATTCCTATGTATCACTGAGCGGATGTATTTGGGCCTGCAACACAACAACTAACTTGCAACCGGAGTGCTTGCCTTAGCTTATAGTGGTGAACCCCGAAACCGCATGAATAAATTCCTACGAATGCAGACTAAAATTGCAGGTTCGTACACAACCAGTAGCAAAATACTAGCCTACACGGTCATAAGGTTCACAATCCTAATAAAATGCGATGACCCAGCAAGTAGCCTCAGCTAGAGACGGATTCACGGATGGCAATCCTTGCAAATGAATAAAGGACAACGACGTCCGGGGTTACACGTGGAATGTGCGGAGCTTTAACAAACTGCGCACAGCCGAATAACTATCGGAGATCCTCGACCTCTACAATCACCTCTACAGTCATCCAGGAAGTGTAATGGTATGGACCCGATGGAAAGAGTATGAACAAGTAATATATCTACTATAAAACTTCTGTAAAAAACTGGCGCGATAAGGATAGCACTCTCAGCGGTTATGTGGATGCGGATTTGCCGTGAGGAAAAAAGTAAGTGAGGAAGGCTTGTAAGACGATTCGCATAAAAGCTTAATAAAGCGCATAAACACCCAAGCCTCGAAGAGGAAAAGGACTACGTTACCAAAGATTACTTTTACGATCTCCTCGCCAAAACCTAACAGCAACGCCATTCAAATGACCTGAAAATCGTCGTTGGCGATGTTAGTACCTATCTAGGCAAGGTAATACGATTAGAAATTACAGTCACATTGATTTTGCGGCGGTTTCTACACTTTGATATCCATAAAGGGAACTAGCCGACTCCTGGTCAACAAATTGTCAGACAAATTAATCATATTGCAATCGATGCAACCCACGGACGTTCCAAGTAGCTAAAATTGACTTGGACAATCGTCCTGTTGCAGCCAAGATACGCCGGCGAACCATTAGGGAGAGAAATTCAACGTTAAACAGCTACAACCGTAAAAGACCTCCAAGGCCTTTTCCAATAAAATCTATCCTAACCTTCGCGAAGTTCGACATCGCCAGCATCAAACGTAGGAGACCAGTGACATTACTGCCAGAGAGAAAGTGTCCATCCACTTTATCAAAGATTTTGTCAAAAGATCTTGGTTTACGAGCTTACAAGTTCCAGATAGTGCAAGAATTAAAGCCGGTTGGTCTTCAGTAAACCACGAATACGATGTTGCCCTTGATCCACTTTTTCAACACAAAATTTTGTTCAACGATGATGCTCATCTTTGTTGAATGGCTACGTTAACCAGTAAAGTTGCCGCATTTGGAGTGAAAAAAATCGATAAGCCATTATTGAGACGTCGTAACATCTACAAAGGTCACTACTTCCTGTGTTTTATTTGCTGGTGGAATATTTAGTCCACATTTCTTCAAGAATTATACCAGCCGAATGGTTACGGTCAAGAGAGCGTTGCATATGGCGAAATATGCAAAACAGCGCACGAAACAATCAATTTATTGAAGAAAACATTAGACGAGAGTAGTGTTTCGCGTAATGAACATGCGAGTTTTGCCTACAAGATTATGCAATTTAAATGCGTTGGATTATTTCTTATAGGGATATGTAGAGTCAGTAGTCTAAGCTGGTAATCCAGAGACGACCGCGACGGCCGTCTAGGAAGTCAAAATTCACCGCATTATTGCCGATCTATGGCTGTGGCTTCACCTGATCGAAAAACCGATCGCAAATTGGACTTCCACATCGGGCAAGATGCCGCTTCTATATGTCATATTAAAGAACTAATGGCCTTTCAATCAATCCAATATTATGACCATTACCACGATTTTTATATGTGTACACATTTAACGAGTATTCCATTCTATTCCTCTACACTCTTTATCGCCCCGGATTCGGTAATCACTCTCACCTAAATTGCAGCTACAAAAGACGTTTCTCATCACAGAATCCGTGAAGCTTAATATGATGTTTTGCCTCATATCTAGTATTTTAACTTCAATCCCTCGACTGTTGTGTGGATCGGAAGTTCTTATGGAAGCCGAAGTTAGCGAAGCTGTAAAACGAATGAACCTGGGGCATGCAGCCATACCGGAAAGAATACTCTCGGAAGGGTGGGCGACAATTGAAAATCTTGGATTTATATGAGTTCCGTTTTGTTTAACAAATCGATGAAAGGTGATCAAATGCCTAACCAGTAGAGGGAGAGCTTTAATGTTCCGTTGTATATGTTAAAAGCAAAGGCGACATGAGAAATTACAACAACCACAGATTGGTGAAACTAATATACACGCTATGACGATAATGGGTTACGAATCAACCGTAGTAAGATCGAATATCTTCATTGGCTCCATTACCATCCTAATATCTATTCAGAAGGAGTCACTGCGCCAAAGTGCGAAAAATCTCCTTAACTGGCAAGAAAAGTGCGATGCTGATGTCATACATAGAGTCAGTGTGAGTTGGCTTTTATGACAGAAAAATCACTCTTGAGCTTAAAGGTTCATCACGCGTCACAATGTTGGCGAAGTACCAAACATATCAAGAAAAGATGACAGCGAAGGAAATCAAAATGTTACAAATGTCAGTGAATGTAGCAAAACGTTGAAGTTTTCGTATTAAGAAACCGAAAGTGGACAAACTTTGAGCTGAGTGAATCACTTGGTTTTGGCAAGTTTAACGAAGGTAGTCTGAAAATGCGGTTTAAAAAGCAATATTGGCTGAAGAGGCCGAAAGAAAAATTATTTGGCTCACTCAAAATTATTAGGAAAATTTTGGCCTCAGTAACGAGGTGACCTAAAATAGAGAGGCTTGTAGAATGTTCATGGTTCTAAGGTCCGTAAATTAAGTTAATCGCACAAGCGGCACAGTAGCAATACAGATACGTGGGAGGCCATTAGAGGTAATTATACGGGTTATACATATATTTCAACGGTCAGCAGAAGAGGAAGTGGTATTTTATCTCTTGCTCTGTAGGGCAGTTTCTCCTTGAAGCCTTTCCATTCTCTAGATGTTCTCCGTTAGTAAGATTTTTTTTTTCGTTGTGCCGCAATCGGAGCTCGTTTGCCGAGCACCTCTTCTATTGCTTGTCGCCTACTTGTAAGTTTTGAGGGTATCTCTCCTAGTTTCCGTTTCCAATATAATACCTCTACTGCTCCTTGCACTCCAGCGCTGTTTTTCAACACATTTTGTCTAATACAAAACGCATTTCATCGGTTTGGCTCTGCTACTGTACTTAGTGCATGCTTGAAAGCCGTGCATTAGGTTCCTTAGGACCCTTTTCGTCTCATTGTTTCATCACGATGTTTTTTATTTTATGTGGAGCCGTTCTTTTGACGCACCCAGCTGAGTCTTCGTATATCTTTGTATCTTCCCCCTGGTTCGTGTCATTTTTGACAAGTTTTTGCAAATTTGACGCCCTAAGTTGGCCTCTTTTCCTAGTGCCAATTTATTTTCTGGACTGACAATGGTTTCATTCCTTTTCCCTGGTTTCTTCACGTTGACTACATACATCGTTGGATAGTTTGCGACATATAACGAAGTTTCAATGTCTTCCAAAACTTTTCTTGCCAATATGTTTGAAACAGCCAATAATATTACCTCAATATATTCGCTTTTAATGTGTCTTTTACGCCTATAAATGCTTACCACCGGTGTTTTAGAAACAATAGAGGATTTATCCTCCAAAAGGATACCAAAGAAAATCAAGAATATTTACTCCTTTCCTACTACTTAGAGCACACAATACCTCCTTAGACTTCTAGACTTTTCTCTGTTTACTAGAAGAGAAATAAAATAACTTCAACTTGTCTGCGGAAATTTTCGCAGTTTTAATCCTTTTTCAATGTCATTTTCACTTAAAATCCTAAGACCTCCACTTAACTCTTTTCTTCCATCCAACGATTCGTCGACTTGAAGAGAAAACAAACCCAAAACAACATTCCAGACAGAGCTCACTTAACGAGCAACCCTAAATGAAATTAAAATAAACAAAACACTAAAAAAAAGAGTATCCTTGACTACACCAGAAGCATCAGACTCAGCAGGACCAGCAGCATCAGCAGCCAAGGATATGAAAGAAAAATTTAAGAAAACGTGTTAAATAATTGCTTTAACAATACCAATCGTTCTTTCTCCTTTGCCCTTGATTGAATGGTTGGTGGGGGTGGGCACTAGAACTGTAAAAAAAAAAACTGAAACTAAAAATTGCTGCCAGTGTCATCGCCGACAATAACCACAGGGACACAGAACAAAGAGCATGAGGAACAGCAGAATGAATATAAATAAAAAATTGCGAAAATTGTGATAGAAATGCTGGAAATGCCCCCGGATCACTATGGGGTTGGCAGTAACTTCAAAAGGAATTAAGCGTCATTACTGGAAGTATGTACATAGTTACCTACTTGCCTGGGAAAAATGGTATTTGCCCACCTTTCCCCTGATTGGGAGTGTAGCCCATGTACGTTGATCTCATCAATTCATTGATTTACCTTTAACAAGCCACGGATAAGCTAATTGCCGTCCTAGAGGCCGGAGCGTCCTGTTTATGGCATTGGTCTTATATTTTGTGTGTGATTGAAGTTTCATCAGTGGGGCAGCTAAAATTTCCGCTATTGTCACCGGTATCAATCTATCGTTCACAAGAGGTGTCTTGTATACGAGTATGTGACCACCGCTGATTCAGAATGCAATTTGAATATCCCTCTAACATGCACCGATATGTTGATATTCACAGAGACCTTCACTACTTACAACCTGAAGCAGCAATTCCATTAAATTGTCGATACCCTCACCCTGCTACCACTTACCATCAGAGTTGACTAAGTACCTCTAGACATGTTTCTGTACTCTACCCAACAATTTCGAAATTTCACCGAAACTCATTTATGAATTGCAAAATACTCGTATGATCACATTCAATTAATGTTCAATAGCATGATAGGATGCGACGAATTTCCACTCAAATATCTGCGTTAAGTACACTACATCCTCGCCATTAGCAAATGCAGCGAACATCCTCAGAGACAACCCTTCAGGCCGCTCAGTCTTCTCACCATCCATCGACATCATAATAATAATATTTCGCTGCCGCACATTACCGGAGCACAACTGGTTGCACCGCTGTAATTATTTTAACATCCTGCGCCATGAGTAAATATTCATAATTCCATTCCAGTACACTTCCATGGATGTGTGCCATGCCATGGATATAGAGTACCACTTGCAGGCAAATCCCATAAATACTGCCACGAGAAATTAAATAACTTGAATCCTTTAGCTACACTGTATAGAGAGGCTTCCCTCCTTCTCATAACCAACCACACGTCATCAAATTACTCCATCTACCAGTACCAGTAGCAGTAGCAGTAGCAAGTTTGCTTTCTTCCTCCGGGTGTTCCTTAATTTGTCGCACCATACCATAGCTCCGATATCTACTATGGGAAACCACACACAAACTCACTATCCGAACTGCTGGCGCGAGATGACGATAATTTCATTTGGCAGAGGCGATAACGTGGTTCTTTTAAAAGTCTTCCCATTCCATTCAACCACTTTACCATTGCTCCAGCTACAGACTCCTCTAGCCACCGCCAGAACACATTCAGCACATGGTTCTCTAAAATTTAATTACGCTCCTGTGAGAGCGAAAGTCCAATTGCGATTGCGAGTTCGACTACGATGTTCGCATACGTTCGTACAAATTAACACTCTTTACACTACAGATACACAATACTCGTAATGTATGTATCTGCATATCTACAACATCGTTATTTGGTAATTCATGGCACGCTGGCCAATCTGTTTGGTGTTCGGTGTTCTCCATGTTGGCCAAGGCTTCTGTTGAGCGCGTCCAGCTGCTGTCTATGCGAAAAATGAATAAATTCGAATAATTACTGGCCGAACGGTTCGTTTAATTTCGATTTTCGCAGATGTGTCGCGCCGACATTCGTAAGTGTGTGCGAATGTGTTGGGCCACTTCTGTGATTTACTTCCGCATATCCTTATACTGATACACCACCACCTATGGACTCGTACGTACATGCATACGTAATGCAAAATGTTTTCGCGCATCCCATCTAAATGAGAATCGGGAATCTCTATGGTAACAATCCGGATCTGGATATCGCCTACCCACCATTCATTTAACGAGGACTAGGATGGATTTTATGAGCCGCACAATGGTTCCACAGAAGAACTTGTAGAACGGCAATTGTGGTGGAGAGTTCGCTTGGGCAACAGAAAAGTGTCGCCTCGAATAGAAAAATGGACAAAAAGAAAACGCGTTCACTTTTGTTTAGTGCAACGGGTGTGTTCACTATTTACAATACATACCAACAGAGTGGCGCAGGACTAACAATTTATATGGCTACATATAGGGATGCAAGGCAACCGCCAAACCCCATTATCAAGGATTTGTCTTTGGAAGTGTGTAGCCAACGCAAAACTATTTGCGGAAAATGCACACACACATAAGTTCGGTTAATTGCTTTAGCTTTGTTGATTTTAAATCCAAAAAAATGTATCTCTGGTCGAGAAAATTGAAAATCTGCGTTGATTGCTTACTGGTTAATAAATCGGTGACACTTCGTTGCACATACAGCTGCCACAGGCAAGACCATAAACATTGTCGAAGGTCTGCTATAAAGGAGTCCGTTTACCATATTTTATCCTTTTTGGGTAGGTCATGGTTGAGAAAAACATGATTTTTTGAATAAATTTTTCATATCACTAGCAATAAAAAGATCGACCCCTGACTGTATTTCCAAGAAGGCAAGTCACCAGCTTCATAGAAGTGACATCACCGGAAGAGCAAAATATTTTGTAAATGGATTATACTCAGGCAGACTTGAGGTTTGAAGATACAAGCGCAAACAGAACGGCTTTTGTCTACCAACTCTTACGAGTACACTCAACTTTTCATCAAAAAACCTTTGTACCGATTAGGGTCATCAATCTTCCATTTGAGCAAGGAAAGAACATTGAGACTACCCGCAAAGCACAACTTCCTGACGGCGTTCTGCGCCAACCGAGAGTCTTTACATTAAAGACATCATTGATGTAGAACTCCTTAGGGACGATAGCAGGTCCGTGACCAACCACTAGTAGAGTAGAAACTGGGAGTAGACTTATGGATTTATGCGTGACGTTCAGAAATGCAGAGGAACCCGTAGGTAATCACATCGACAATATTGACAGGATGACTACATCGATTCATGAAACCTTGCAGGGTATGTCCCACACATATAGAGAGGAGCAGTTACCATCTGCAGCAAAGATACTCGAGATCAACGATCTGAAGGGGAAGCTAAAACCTTCAGGCAAATTCTAGGATGAGGTGATGACAACCGACGGATCTATTATCTCTCTCGATGTATAATCCCAGTACGTGCGAACTGTCATTGTTCTATCCTCCATTCTTCACTCCGTATTGTGACACGGATATGATCAATTTTGAAGCTAGTTCGGCATTAGTGGTTGCTGAGGTCAACAAGCCTGTCGAGACTGAGCGAACTGCATTGCTCAAAGTATCTGCGATATACCGTGCAATGAATACGATAGAAAAAAAAAACAGTATTGGCCACGAGGCCGGACTTCGCCCCCAACGATGAAAACAATTTCCCTTTGCCTCAACAGGAGCTTGTTGCCGAGTGCTACAAAAGCGAAAGGCTTATGGATGCGTCCCCTCAAATTAAGTCCATTAAGTTTCGAACATCTTCTTTATGAAGCAAAAAGAGGTTATATAGCTGTCCGTAAGGCAGAGGTGGCGGTTCAACATGAACCCAAGTATTATAGCACTAGAACAGAGCTAATTCTACAAACAAATAAAAGACGTTAGTAATGGAAGTTGGGCAGACTTCTTGATCACTTCAAACCTAGATACCAATAAAGTTGCTGATAAGACCGATCATCTCAGAGTTGCTACAATAGTTGGCTGGTCTAATCCAGACGAAATCGGTCATCCTCTACAATACGTCGAAGATTCATGAAGTTACGTTGACTGCCACTATCACAAGGTGTACCTCCCAAAGAGTGTTCTGTCACAATTATTATGGATAATCGCCATAACGCTTCTGGTTGAAGATGGCATCAATGGCCAAAGCAGTTTTATCTGTCTTCTTGTCACCGATGATCAATTCACGCTGACCATGATCAATGGGTACCAATGAATCGACAGCTTAGATACCAGTCTGCATAAGTTCGCGCACAGACACATGTGGAATGATATCGGGAACCTTAATGCCCTATTGGGTTACCCAAAGCATCAACAACATGACCCAAAAGTTTATCACCAACTGGAACGTCGACGATAGCACCGGCACGTTTGACAATATCACCCTGTTTAATCAGTTTGTCGTTACCGAAGACAACAACTCTAACGTCATCGGGTTCCAAATTTAAAATATTGTGCAAGGCATAGACACGAGCAATACCGTCACCAATGCTCAATATAGGGGCAGTTTCTTTCAAATCAAAATTTGGGGCAATACCCAAGATCCTTTCCTCCAAACTGGAAGAGATCTCAGCGTTGCGCACCTGTGATGAGACATGAAGTTTACGGACAGCTAGACAAGCAGCTGGATTGGTGGCTTTGTTGCAGATCCTTCCAATTGGCTAGTACATATCATATAAGAATCTGCAACAAAAAATTTTGTACGCGGAGTTAGATTTCTGAAGAAATACTACAGATTATCATGATGCCGTACATGAGAAGCCGCCAGACAGCGAGAGTAGTGGATCTATCTATCTACCACCTATGTCGGTATTCAAGCAGCCATGAAATCACTGACGTCCATGAAAGTTGTATGGAAAATATTGAGACTGTGTAGCTCAGAGTAATTGGCTGTAAGCAATCAGAATATCGTCCGGGTTTCCAACAAGACCCATATGGTCTAAGATTAACAGAACCTTCTCGAAAACCTTGTCACCCTAAAAAAGAGCGATAGAAAGATATCCACATGGTCATAAGCTGTAGGCATTCTGCAAGTATGAGACTCATCTACATCATGTTTGCAGAGGTTGCAAGGATCAAGAATTTGAGTAGGATACTTCACACTTTCTCTGTCACTGCAAGATCTTTTTAGGTCTGGCGGAACTAGATGGAAGATCGCCGGTTGTGTTTTTGGGCCGTGGAGTTAAGGTGAATGCGAATGTTTACTGCGAAAGTGTTTTGGAAGGTGCTTCGAAGACTTGGGCACTCAAACATTTCGGTGAGAGAGAATGGACGTTTCAAAAAGACTCTGCACCAGCACACAAAGTATGCGTCGTATGCAAGTGTAGTTAAAAAAACAGCGGCCCTTGCTTCATTTCGTCGACAAATGGCCACAATCCCCAGATGCAAATCTACTTCGAGGGCAGAAGAAGATTCCGCAGACTCATGTTCATGCAGCGGTGGCGGCAGCAGTAAAAGTGATAGATTCCAACAAAGAACCTCGTGTTAGGACAGATTTACAGTTGACGACGCTGCAAAACGAAAATAAGTGCAATAAAGTTCAGTATTTAGTATTGAATGGCTCCATGGCATATCCTTCAACTTTACGCCAAATCCTATGTAACGTGCTCAAGATCAGCTGCATCTATGCCAAGGATATATGCTGAATCTCACCCGGCCAACCTAATCAAACTCATTGTGAAAGGAAAAGCTCAGGAAAGCATATGTAAAAAAAACACGCCTACGAAGCTGCGCTGCATAGAAGAACAAGATCGGCTTCTACGGAGGAAAAAGACCGAGAATCAAACGGGATCGATGATGTTGAAAGTACTTCTCCGAGAATAATGTTCGAAATTTAAAAAAAAATAAGGTAAGCTAAATTGGGCTTGGTTGGCGGGTATGTGAGGTATCTGCAGCCGAGCTCATCACAATTAGGTCTGTGTAGATCCATTGTGATGGTGATGGAGGAATTGTGGTTCCTAGTTCTGCTTTCCGCTTTCCGTCTCGCGTTGGTTGTCGTTTTGAGCGGGTCTATGCCATCAAAGCTTGTTGCTTCCACGAAAAGTAGAGAGCATCTTCCCGTGAGACTATGTCCTCACAGTCTCTGGAGAGGTTGTCGTAAGGCTCAGATTTATTGCGTGCGCCCCCAGAAGATTATGATTATGGCCTGTGAGTAATCCAACAAGCGTAGATAGTTCAGCTCTGCTTTTCCAGAGAAACTTACTTGTTCTGAAATTGTTGAGTTTCGGCCATAGTTGTCTTGAGGTCTCGCAGGTTGGAAGGTTTTTCCACCTTTCATTTCCTTTTATTTGTATCGCTCGCTCCACTTGCATTCTCAGAGTGCAAAGTGGCGGTTTGATACTTTGATCTGATAGTTCCCGTTCTATGGAGGATCCTTTCCGAGCTAGCTCTTCTGCATGTTCATTGCCTGCCACTCCTTTGTGGTCAGTGACGCAGCAAGGCGTAACTTTATGCTGAAAGCAAAGAGCCTGAAGTGCTTCACAATCCTTGATTTGATTTGACAGCTTAGTTGTCAATAAATATAGTAATATCCTCGTGGGATATTGCCCTTATTGCCACAAGTTTAGATGCTTCTTCTACAGGCAATGTCTCAGCCTGGATGATACTGCTCTAGTCAATGGATAGGAGAAGATCCCGGTGCCGGTTCTTGTCTCCATCTTTGATCCATCCGTAAAATTGGATATAGAGTCTGGTACCATATGGTTCCTGTTCCATTCCTCTCTGCTTGGCAAAATGCAGGCGAATGGTGTTTCGAAGTCGAGATGCGGTTTTATGTAGTCCGTATTGGAGCATAAATCCAGTTTGCAACGATCGAGGCTTGGCCTTTTTTGTTGTTTTCCACCCATTAAGCTGACTCACTCTTAAAGCTCTTTTCGATTCAAATTCTTGCATGTACTATATACATCTAGGGATAGGAGGCCAAGGCCGAAGTATTTCATTAACTACACCACCCTTGAGTTGGTAATCTTCAATACCGTGTTACCTAGGGTTGTATTAATGTTCCTGTTGGGGAGCATAGAGGTTATCAGGTTCGTTAGTGCAGGATGAACTTCAGAATTTCCTAAGCTTCTACTTATAGCGGGAATGTGCAAGGCTCCTTCGATGCCAAGGAAGACTGCTGATATGTGCTTTTTGTCGTGAGGGCTTTTTTCAATCGTGGTGATAACTACTTGTAGGACCTTTTCCGTGACTTTACCTTTCGTATAGGCATGCCGGCTTGAGGCAAAGTCTTCTTGGTGCTGGTTACTTCGAATATTTATGTGTGTCAAGTAGTTTTTCAAAAGTTGAAAAAATGAATGATGTTAGGTGTATGGGCCTGAGCTCTTTTGGACGGGAATGGCTGGTGGGCTTACCTCTCTTGGTAATGAAGACTACCTTTACCTCCAGTATTTTGGCACACATCCATACTTGATGCTGTTGCTGAATAGTCTTTTTAGGAATGGTATCACGGCCTGCTTTGTTTTTTTGAAGCATGGTTGGTTTGATTCCGTCCACTCCAGGTGATTTTTAAGCGGAGAATGAGTCAATAACTAGGGAAGAATGGGTCTGTATTTGCTTCTGGTACTAGAGTAAGAGTGCATCCAGGAAAATGGGTTTCTAATAGGAGTCCCACAGGTTTAGTTTTCAATTTTGTCTTGTTACAATCTGGTAGTTTTAGAGTATGACTTTTCTTAGCCTCGCACACTCTGTTGTGCTTTCAGTGTTGGAGCAAAACTTTCTCCATGGTTTTCTTTTAGCGCTGCAGATTGCTGTGCTCGTGTATTTCCTCAGACTGGCCTTACATTTGTCCCAGTCGAAGCACAAGTTTGAACTTTTGGCTCCATCGAAAAGTTGCCTTGGCTCCTTCTTAATGCAATGTAGTTCTTTACTCCACCAATGTGGGGAGTTCTTGGATTTCTTGATCTTCGTGGGGTATGCTTGGGTGAAGAACATCTGCAGTTTTTCCGCTGCATAGTGTATTTGGGCAGGGGTTTCCATTTTGGGTCCGTTGAGGACATAAAGTTTCTGACTTATCTCTGCTGTAAAATTTTCCCAGCTATAAATGTATTTTTGGGATTTTTATACAGTAGAGGAGGTATGGGTAAGTCTGACAATGAACTTGATCATTCTATGGTCAGAGAACGATATGTCTGATGATACCTTCCAGTTGATTACGGGAAGGGTATCAGAGTTACTCAGTAGTGTGATATCTAACACCTGCCATCTATTTTTTACAACAAACGGTGGTTCATTACCGCGGTTGGCGGTTGAGAGGTTATGGTCAATTAAAGGTAAAATCAATGTGCCATTCCAATAACACAGAGTTATGCTCGTGAAAATGAGCAAAGAAGTTTAGTAGTAGAGCCGCAGTAGATCCAAGAAGTTTATATCTGTACTCACTACCTACAATGCTCAGCGATTTGAGGACAAGATATGACAGCAATTATAGAGGCGAGCCCCACAGAGGCATGTACAGTTTTAGCATCTCTGCCAAACTCGTCTGATTATCCAGGATAATAATGGAGGACTGTAAAGATCGAAAGATAATAAAACGCTTAGACAAGATGGCAGCGTTTATGTGACTTCTTAAACACAAACAGTGCACAACTTTCCAAAAGTAAATACTCTGGGATTACCTGTGAATGACAGCAAAAGCAAGTAAAGGGTTTTCCAATAGGGATTTGACGACTTTAAATTTAATTTGTGAACGCACTCTTTCACTAATCATCAAACTGTCACTGTCAATTTATTCAGTAAGCTCAACATTTTCATCATGGTAAAGTACACGAACGAGCAACGTCGTCTGCAAATCATAAAAATCTTCTACCGAAATTCGGAGTCGGTGACTGCAACTTTAAGAGCGTTAACTCCAATTTTCGGTCGTAATTCTCGCCCTAGTAGACAGGCAATAACAAGTTTAGTGCAAAGATTTGAGTCTACCTATTCGTTGTGTGATGTTGCCGTGTCAGTGAGACAACGGGTTGGTCGAAGTGTCGAAAATATCGCTGCCGTTCAGGCGTCCGTAGCAAACGATCCAAATCAGTCAATTGCATGGCGTTCTCAAGAATTGGGCATCGCTCAGACCACATTATGGCGTATTTTGCGTAAGGATCTTAGTTTACACCCATACAAGATCAAGCTGACTCAAGAATTGAAGCCGATGGACGATTTGAAACGACGTACGTTCTCCGATTGGGTTCTGGAGAAGATGCGCCAAGATGATGAATTTCATCGCAAAATCATCTTCAGTGACGAAGCTCATTTTTGGCTCAATGGGTTCCTCAATAAGCGAAATATGCGTTATTGGTCGAGTGAAAATCAATTGCATGCCGGCGGCGTTATTGGATCATATTTTTTTTGTCGACGATAACGATCGTCACGTTACTGTGAATGGTCAGCGTTATCGCGCCATGATCCCCGATTATTTTTGGCCCGAATTGGAAGATATGGACTTGGACGACATGTGGTTTAAACAGGATGATGCCATAAACCACACAGCATACGCTACAATCGATTTATTGAAGAGTAAGTATGGTGAGCGTGTTATCTCAAGACGTGGGCCAGTCGATTGGCCGCCTCGTTCGTGCGATTTAACGTCGCTTGACTATTTTCTGTGGGGCGACGTTAAGTCGCCAACACGCCGACGACGTTGGAAGAGCTCAGAGCCAACATTGAACGCGAAATAGCGGCCGTTGTCAAGTCCTTATTGGAAAACCCTATATATGTTGTGAACATGGACGTAAAAGAAAGCAGATGAATATATTCTTAGTCGTTTTATGCGCAAGTTTTTATCGAGTTGTTGGTCCCAGTTTTTAAAGGGGGAGATAGAAGAGTTTGCCAAAGGACGCGTTAGAAAAGTTAATTGGATCAGGCTCGGATACAAGGACAGAATGTATGAATTCATTTTCCTAGGCTATATTTTTGGAATAGAATAAAAAAAATGAATGTTCTTTTTTAAATGTTTTTTTGGGCAAATTTTCCATGGCTTTCTTCAGTACTTCGGGCGATAGGTTCTCCACTTCTTGACGTGTGTTCTCATTGAGGTCTGGAAGTGTTTGTGGCTTGTCAAATCGGGTGATCTTTCAGGCCAGTTCAAATCGCCAAAACGCGATATCAGACGACCGGGAAACGCCTGTGTAGTGCTAACCATCCACAGTGACCGCTTGACCAGAGCCGTTCTAAGAGAAAAAAAACTCCTCCGGCGGGGATTTTGACGCAAAATCGTTCATTTCGTTGTTGAGATTCAAGAATGGGTGTCTGCACTTTGTAAGGAAACATCTTCAAGACTTTCACCACAAAGGGCCTCAAAGTCGTACATGGAGTGGCCAATTGCGTGGCATTTCATCTGGTCGATGTCGACGGAGCCTCACTTTTAGCCACGACAGTGATATTCTCGGCCGATCTAGAGGTACGAGGCCTTTCAAAGCCAGGTGGCCCGGGAAACGGGCACGAAATGCATGTTGCTCCAAAATAACTGACGAATTGTTCATCAAAAACATCGTGGCGATTATTCCGCGTTCTTCAGGAGTATAGCGTTCCATTGCTTATTCACACAAATTGTAATTCTGTTTGTTTCGGAAACGTCAAAACCGAATTGACATTCGACGCCATTTGTAAGATCGATGACACTTTCCGATAGAGTCATACATTATGACCCACCTAGTACTTACCGGACAGCAGTAGGTAACTAGTACGTTCATATGTGATGAAGCGTTTAAGCAGCAATTGTGAAGAAAAAACACCTCAAATCTGAACCTAGGGAACGACTGAAAGCCGATTTCCTCACTTAGGTTTATCTATGTACACAAACCACAACTAGGAAAACTTCCGACTTACTTGGTGTGTCCTGTTACATTGTAGTTTAAAAAAATTCATTAGGAATGAACTGCTAGACCGGTTGGTCTAATCATAATTATAATTTCTAGAATCATCGTTGCAACATTTACAGCTGTGGATTTTCGTAAAATCAAGGACTCTTACGTTTCCCCAGCTCTGCCCGCCCTAATGGCTATAAGGGGATGGAACAGTGAATGTTGTAGAGCAGGTATTCAAAACTTGACACCTTAATATTCACAAAGATACGTGGCGAACATATCCGAACATTCCGAACAACGAGCATAGATTCGGACCTTAAGCTCGTTGCAACCAAGGTACGTCTACCGATATCTCAGAAGTACAGTGAGCAGATTTAACGTTGAATGTGTGCATAAGCAACGAATCACCAGAGTCTTTGAGAATCCCTCATCATCTCGACATGTCCTACTAAACCAACATCAAGTGCAGCTTTAAAATCTTATTTGCCGTCCTGTGTGAACGACTGACCCCTATTAGTGCGGGTATAGGCCCGGTAAGTCCACAATCGACCAAATATTCGCAATATGGCAGTTCCTGAAAGAAACCCCAAGAAGTTCAAACCAATTGGTACTACGCGTTTAAAGACATTAAGTCCGCATATGATAGCATTTATAGAGACAAGCTTTATAGAGCCATGTCCAGCCTTGATCTGATTGTGCAGAGTGACAATGGCGAACGCCTGCTACTCTGTGAAGGTTGAAAACAATCTCTCCGGGATCTTTGATGTCAAAAAAGGATTTAGGCAAGGTGATGCGTTGTCATATAACTGTTTCAATAAAATTGTGCGAAGAGGCACAATTTTACCAAAGTCTATACAGCAACGTGCATACGTTGATGACATGGACAACTTTGGCAGAACTCAGCGAGCTGTCGCTGGTGAGGTCGCAAGTATTGTAACAGGACCGACAAAAATGGGATTATACGTTAATGATGGGAAAACTAAGTAAATCCTATGAACAGGAAGGGACACACAAGATCGACGATCCGTACAGAATACCTCAGTAGACAGCTTCAACTTTGGGGTATTAAGTCTGCTCTCATCACAAATCTAAGGAAGAGTTACTCTTGGTAATCGCTGTTTTTTCGACCTAAGAAGGCCTAAATGAGTAATACGGCCTCGTCCAAAAAACACTAAGGACACTCTATATAGGACCCTTATAATCCCTCAGAGCCTCACCGTGTAGAGGCCCGATTTGAACGCAAAATTCGTCGAGTGATTTTTGGTCCCATTTGGGTTGACATTGTTTGGCGGAGACGATTTATCAGCGAATTCTACGAGCTTTACATCTGTTCAGACAAATGGGTATTAATCGCCTAAGATAGCTCCTCAAGTAGTCTGAGCGTAACCAAAATAAGTTCATTGAATTAAGGAAATATAGCAGAGTGCCCAGCCAAGTTACTTTAAGAATTTCAATCATCGACTGGACTCCTCTCCTTTTCCTACTCTTAATTCCTATTTTCATATACTGAGCACAAGTCTGACGGTGTTTGGTTTAGGGTACTGCATTCGAGTACAGAATTTCTTAAAACTTTAATTTTGGTACCTTCCTTTCTTGTCTGCACAAACAACTTCTAACAAAGGGCTCTCTCCTGGCCGAGCAACCAAGACCGCAGTGCTACGAATATGTGATTCTTTTTCCCATTTTGTATGTATTGTAGATGGCTGGTATATTCCTTCGGACTCCGAAAGCAGAAACCATAAAAGCTTTTCCAAACATTGGTACGTTGTGTGCCAAGGACAACACAATAAATTGCTCTGAGATGAAAGATTTTCCACATCCACCAGATGGTACTCCTATCATAGATAGTTTTCATTTAGAAAAATTCCAATGCAACCAAACTAAAAGGAACGCTGCCGCTGCCGCCGCCACCGCAAAAGCCGAACTTAATATCATTCATTCCGCTGGCAAGTGCCACTGACAGTTTGCTTTTGTACCTCATCACTGCTGCTATCATATGCTGCCCACAAGTTGATGTCCTGAAATGGTTTTGCTTTAAGGGTGGTTGGCTGTCTGTTTGTCTGCCTCTCGAAATCCTATTTCGATATCCGGAATTATTTGATTTTGGTTTTTTTCTTTTTCACTTTTTATTGTGTCCACCAATGTCAGCCGACGGATGGTTCCATCATCACTATCAGCACCATCATTCCCACCATATTGTCACTATCACAGCCATCATCATCATCATCGTGGTCACATTTCGTATAGATGACGAAACATCGTCTTTTTATGTTATTGCCATTGCCGAAATCTATATGTGAAAGGACCATACTATATAGGATGATGATAGCGATCCTGCTGCTGCATTTGATGATGCCACTGATAGGTCGACCCCCCCTTTGGAATGATTAATTACTTCGCCACAAAAGAGGAAATGGACGAACAAAAAAACAACAAAAAACCACCACAACAAATACAAACAAGCAACAAGGACAACATGAATGGGAGCCACAAAAGGAGCAAATAAAAAAAGAAGAATATCGAAAAATTATCACTGGAAAAATGGGAATTCTGCAGTCCAGGACTACACGATATAGTCATGCCGTCTTGAGGGGTTTCTGTTCTTTTTTTCTTTTTCTTTTTTTTTTCTTATTGCGGTGCCATATGCGTTAATGGCGGCGGAAATGTTTATTTGTAAATGGCCACGGCAAAAGAAGATTTACGATACTAAGTAGGTCCCCAACCTCACACAATTCAAATGACTTCGATTTTGGTTAAGTGCGACACACCGGAAGAAGAAGTCTCGTGCATGGCCATATTGGGAAAATATTTTCCTTTGATGAATGACATCAGAGGAGGATGTGTACAACAAGAGAAACGTGTACGGATACAATGGGATTCCTTAAAATGAATTTTAGTGGTGAGAATTTCGAGGAGAAGTACATTTTTCATGTCCTTATCCGATGACATACTCGTAGTGGAAAAAGGAATTGTCCTTGTAAACTTTCACGCGTATTTCTTTTTTCTAACTATAATACACTCGTCCATATGTATGTACTCGTATGTGTGATTATAGCGGAAAAAAAAGGATGAGTTACGAGAATCCTTTCCATTTTGTTGGCTTTTATGTATAGGACGTGTGGTTTAATGGGGTCATTGGAGAAGATTTGTCACCATTTTTAAGCGATATAAGGGTGCACGTTTTTGGCTCTTTGAACCACCTCATGAACGATACTCTTATATATGGGGACAGTAAATTGTACGGAATGTGGCGTCTCATTGCTGCTGGTGTTGTCCAGAATGGATAGTTAATGTCCTTGGATCGTGAATTTTAGCTGAGATTTGGTGTTGGAATTTTATTTAAAAGGAATACGTGCAAGCCTATTTGGCAGCATTGTAAGAGATCTGACTCAATTTATTGCTCTCCATTGATTGCGTTGTTCTAGGCCTTCTTATGACTCCAATGCTTATAGCAGATATACATGTACTTGTACCGGAAAGCTTAAAGGCATAATGGACAACGACCTTCGACTTATAAAATTGATAGCCTTTTAGAAAGCTGAAATAACCCTTGATTGCATACCGTATTCAAGTGCATACCCAGGGTAGCCTAGACAAAATCTATAAGAAACCAAAAAGAAAACATCAGATTATCTGTCCGACGCCTAAGACAAAACATTACTATCAACAAGTGGAACCTCGCGGTAGTCAAACAAACATTATCTCCACCACATTCATCGTAGTGCTAAACTGGGGTAGAATGAGCCAAGTCACTTGCTAATATGTACTTCGATTTAGCTAAATACCTGCTGTTAAAACTCTTTGCATGGTCATACGTATGAAGAGGTCATACGTTATATCTAACATTGGTTGCCTAAGCTTACTAGAAATAGCCAACTGAGTGAAAGAATGCAATTTTCTAGGACAATACGCACTTCCATCTAGAACATAGCAAAAGCATCTCATGGCTACCAACTTACAACAGAAGCAGAAAATGAAAGGAAAGGACGAAAAGTTTCCAGCTAAAGGTGAAAATTTTGCAGCAAACCTAATAGCCTTACGGTAAACTGCAGACGGAAAAATTCTTCCGAAAAAGTGAAGATAATCTTATTACCATGCCGCAGAGAATCGCAATCTTCAAAAAGGCGATCCTATGTCCTATACTCCTAAGAACTACAGAACATACCTTTGTTTAATGCTACAAGATTACAAGCTTCTCTCTAGTGTATTCTGTAAACTACTTTTGGTCTGCCCTCACAAAGACCTATCAGTGTGGTTTCTGGCTCGAAAAGTTGTGTGGCGCTATGCTCGAGAATACACAGGTTGGGCGAAGGTAGGACAGTGTAGAGTACGCATAAGATATATACCCGTCTCCAATATACAGTGAATAAATCATTGAAGGTCTAGCACAAGGTACAAAGTAAAGGTTTAATGCCTGGTCCTTCCTCCTGAGGGAAAGCAAGAATATTGCTGATCTTTTGACATGTCTTATACGATTGTAATTGATGTTAACTATCAACGCAGGCAGACCTAACGTAGATTCAGATCTTGGAAAATCCTACCCTGTGTCTTGCTATGCAATTTCGCTGGCGATATAATTTCCCGCGATCCCACTGTGATCTAGGACACAGACAATATTCCGCGAATTCAGCCCTCCAATTGCTTTCAAAGAAGCCATGACTTTTTGATTTATCTTGGAAGTGGTGAAAGTGTTTCACTCCTCAGTTTTGAGCCAATTACAAATCGATACAAAGTACGTCCTGTCGAACAAAAATTGGTGCGTCTAACGCTGTCCAAAAAATCCAAAAAAAACTAGTTCAGAACGCCTAACTCTTTAATTTAACCAGTTTTGTTTCACAGAGCTGAGAACTGAATGATGAACGCGACAGCAGTTACTGGGATCCTTTGAAAGAAAAATTCTACGTTAAATAAATATGTACATGTCTACTGTCTACTGAGGTGGAAAATGGAGGAGAAGATACGACTACAACCGCGAACTCTATGAGCTACGTAAAGATGAGGATGTAGTCCGAAGAGAAAAATTCTGTTGACCGCACTTGCTAGGCAACATGACAGGAGTAGACAAGGTCTTGAAGGTTTGGATTGAAGGATTGAAGGTCTTTCAATCCCACGCTCACGAGAAAAAATATATCGAACCATTTTTCTTAAGGACGGACGGACCAATTGGGGGCGATAAAAACTATAAGCACCATGCGTAGGACAGTGAGGAATGAAGGACGGAATAAGCTCAGGCTCCGACCCTCCAAAGAAAGCTGGCTTGATAACCACGTTGTCATTGTAGATTAACTTTTGTTGAACTTAAATCAGGAACAGGCACCATGCTGTTAGGGTCAGTTTATAGGCCTAATAAGCATATTGACATCACGCCATTGTTTGAACTTCTCGAAACAATCTCCGTATGCTATCCCAAAATAGTAGTTGGTGGTGATCTGAATAGTAACCTCTTAGCAGAGAGTTCTCTTGTCCTGGGGATGAAAGCACTTAATTTGTTCCCGGTCAATATGACGTCCCCCACTCATTTTTCTTCTGAATCTAGTACACTATTAGACGTTTTCTTTGCTAGTGAAATAAAATTTGTATTATTATATGATCAGTTGTCAGCACCTGAATTCTCTAGACACTATTTATTATATCTAACCTTTGATTTTTTAATGATTCTGTCTGTAACAGCTTATGAATACAGAGATTTTGACCACATTAACTACCTAAGTTTGGAGCATAGCTCACGAAATGTCGAATGGGACCGTGTTACATGTATGTCCTGCCCTTGTGATCAAGTTGAGTTCCTAACTCAGAATATTAACCCACTTTTTAATAATCATGTTCCTATTAAAGTCAAAGTGACTAAACATGACCAATGTCCCTGGTTTTCAAACGAAGTTCGGATGCTCATGTTACAACGTAATCGTGCCTACAGCGTGTGGAAACGTTTTCGAATTGACGCCCATCTACGTCTTTACCGTACACTACGCAATCAGGTGGTTTCCAAAATTCGTGCTGCAAAAATGCAAATGTATGGTAACAAATTAAACCCAGCTATGAAAAGTCGACAACTTTGGAAAAATCTACGAGATATTGGAATTTTAAAGCGTAACACAGGTCTTGACACCAATATCGATGTACGAGTAAACTCACTCAATCACACCTTTGTAACGCTTCCTTTTCCGGTTCTGAATCAAGTCTCTCAAAGAACTTCCGAATCCCAAAATGGTCCGCAGAACCCAAATGAACGGATGTTCGAGTTTTCCGGGGTTGATAGCGCAGACGTGGTTGCAAGCGTTTTATCTATAAAATCGACTGCGGTCGGTATAGATGGAATACACCCAGTTTTTGCTAAGGCCATTCTACCAGTTATATTACCCTTTCTTACACACATTTTCAATACGATCTTAACAACTAGTGTTTTTCCTACCCAATGGAAGCTGGCGAAAGTCCTACCGATTCAAAAGAGCGCTAATAGCCATGATTATAGACCTATTTCCATTCTACCTTTTTTATCGAAAGTGTTTGAACGTATCATGCAAAAGCTAATAAATGCCCATATCCGTTCATGCAATCTTTTATCTACAATGCAATCCGGTTTCCGCCAATACAACAGTTGTACAACCGCAGTTATCAATGTTGTAGAGGATATAAGGAAGGCGATAGATGATGACCAAGTAACTTTTTTAGTTCTTCTAGATTTCTCAAAAGCATTCGACACCGTGGATCATGACAACTTGTGTAACAAACTAGCATACCGTTTCCAATTTTCCACATCGGCCACTCGATTAGTGTCTTCCTACCTTCGGCTCAGAAAACAAGCTGTTTCGATTGGTCATATGCTATCTGAATTTCTTCCGACAACTAGAGGGGTTCCACAGGGTTCCATTCTAGGACCTCTTCTCTTTTCTTTGTATGTCAACGAGCTCCCTTCCATTGTCAGCTCATCCTCTATACACATGTATGCCGATGATGTCCAATTGTTTAACAGCTGCCCTCTTGGGTTGATTGAAGACTGCTCAAGTAGAGTTAACGCAGATCTGAACAGGAACTCAGTATGGGCGGAGAAGAACGGATTATTTCTTAATCCTAAAAAAACTCAATGTTTAGTGATTAGTAGGAAGCCCGTAGATCTATCATATTTTCCTAAAATTCATCTAAACGGCTCGACCGTAGAATATGTTGAAACGGCCAAAAATCTAGGAATGCTATTTAACAGGACACTATCTTGGGATACGCATATTAATGCGGCGGTAGGCAAAGTTTATGGTATACTGCGCCTATTATGGGCCTTTCAATACCATACGTCTGCTACTCGCAAAGATACTAGTCATTCCAACACTCACATATGGCTGTGAAATTTTCTGCAAATGTGATGCTTTAAGCAGAAGAAAGCTTAATGTTGCCTTTAGCAACACCGCGCGTTACATCTATGGTTTCAGGCGTCTCGATCATATCTCCAACTTCTCCCGACAAATCTATAACATCTCATTCGACCACCTTTTACGTTTCAGATCACTCCTATTGTTATTTAATGTAATTCAGACACATCAACCCAGCTATTTATTTAATAGACTACGTTTTGGTTCATCTAATAGATCCCAACAGCTTGTCCATCCGCGGTATCATTACCTTACTTCGGAGCGCCAGTTCTTCATTAACGTTACCCGTCTTTGGAACTCCCTTCCTCAGCATTTAAGAAGGTCAGGTACCATTGCACAGTTTCGGAATGGGTTACAGTCTTATTTCCAGACAATCTCTGACTAACATTTTATTGTATTAATACTTACGCTTATATATGGTAGTTTTTGCTTGAGAAAAGAGAGATGTATATTGTATATTTCATATTACGAGTTCCTTGTTTTTTTTTTTTTTATTTATCTTATCGTATTTAAGAAACAGAAAGAGAAAAACTCTAATTTTTGAATTATTAATTTAACGCTAACATGTTATGTAGCTTTTTCCGCTTTTCTAAATAAATTATATTTAAGCCTTGCACTAGTTTATAAGATTATTGTTATCTTAATGTGTAAGCTTTCAATGAACAAAGAAATGAAATGAAATGAATTAATACAGGGTGACCAGATAACAATGATAGATTTTACAATTCTTCTGTTTCAGCAGCTGTCAAAGTTGCCAATGACCAATGAGGTTTGCCATTTCATCATGCATGGTTTTAAGCTTCCCGAATGAAGGAAATTATTACAAAATATTATCGAATGACTTGAGTGTACAGACAATTCGTCGCACCGTGGAAAAATTTGAGTGTGAGTATACTCTTTTGGATCGTAAGCCACCAATCAGGCAGAGATTGGTGCAGCCAGTATCGAAGAATCGCTAGAGGGTCAACCCGGCTTATTTTACGGTTGGATTTGGGCCTACCTCCATATAAGATTGTGCTGACGTAAGAATTGAAGGCAAATCACCATGGAGCTTGCCGTGAGTTCTCTAATTGGGTGCTGGAAATGTTAGCCAGCGATCCGGATTTTGGCCAAAAAATCATCCTCTCGGACGAGGCCCATTTATGGCTCAGCGGCTTTGTCAACAAACAAAATTGCCATTATTGGGGTGAACACAATCCAAAAGTGTTCGGAACTTATTTCTTTCGAAATGAGAAAGGATACACTGCTACCGTCAATGGTGTCAGGAATGTTAACCGACTTTCTGTGATCAGAGCTCGACAATATCAATACATCCGAGCTGTAGATCCAACAAGAGAGCGCTACATGCCATACAAGCAACTCAACGCTCGAAGGTGTGAAGGAAAAATTTGGCGACTCGGTCAGCTCATGGCAAGCGTTCATCAATTGGCCGCTGCGATCATGCGATTTGACAGCACTCTATTATTTTCTCTGGGGCTACGTCAAGTCCTTAGTCTACGCTAACAAGCCAACCACCCAATCAATTGGACGAGCTCGAGGCCAACATTCGACACGCTATTGACAGAATAACGTCGCATATATTGGACCGAAACCTCTAAAATTGGACCGCCAGCTTGAAGTACTGCCAGGGAAGCCGAGGCGGCCAATTGAATGGCATACTAATCCACACATAATGGCATGAACGTAGCTTCAGAATAAAGGCAGAACCAATTTTATATCTCACACCGTTGCTGTTTTATTTAAAAAAAAAATCCTTATCGTTCTTATCCGGCCACCCTATATGTCTCTGTGTCCTGAAATCCAGAACAGGAATAATGTATAACCATCAACAATGTCTTTTAGAAATTCATGGGATAACCCAATTTGATCTTGCAGTTGGCATTTGGTTGTCAATGTTGTAACTAGTGAACCATACAAACTATAATCTTTACTACTCTTCGTTACGGCTCTGGAGTTATTTTTCTATCTTTACCTGCACATATCGACCTTTTATCAAATGGCGCTTCAACTTAGAATGAATCTGTGTCTAAACATTTTCTTCATCTAGTAGCTGAGGCAGATGTTAATCTTCAGATGCGAAGGATCCCTGGTTCTCGCATACATCTCCACATTGCTGAATACATTTTCTATGAAATGAAAGGCTTTGACTGAAACTCCAGGGTGTCTATGCCAAATTTGGTGGCATCTCCTCTCATAGCAAGGCAAGATTCCTTCTCAATCACAACTAAATCTATGTACAATACAATCTAAAGACTGATTATCAATTTCATTGAACTTAGATTCCACAAATTGACAAGAAGACTTAGTGCACAAATCATTAGGAACTCTTTCTTCGAAAGGACGAGATCCTAACCAATTGAAGATTGATTACTCAAATTGTGGAGGAAGCAAAGTGATATACCCTATTAAAAGATATTGCTGGATCGGTCATCCTAAAACTCTGGATTAAGCGACAACGGAACAAGATACAAGGCATCTCTTAGTCTATCTGTCACTTTCAGAGCTCCGAATCGGAAGATGAGGATGAAATGATAAAAGACATTAGCAGAAGCATAGAAAAGCTGCAAGAAAAAATGCTTGCTGTTAAGCTAAAACAAACTGCACGCAGACAGAGGGAGCAATTGGAGGTAGAAAGCGCTCAACAAAAAAAGCAACATGAGCAGAAATAACAACTGCAGCAACAACAAAACCAGCAGCAGCAGCAACAACAACAACAGCAGCAGCAGAAGAAGAAGGAGGAAGTGCCTCCTATCAACACCTATAAACTAGAGGTAAATGCAACCCAGGACCTGTTGAAGTTGGTCATTGGTAATAATTTTAATATTAGCGATTGGGCAACGATCGCCATGCCATCCACCGTAATACAGTGGAGCGCTACGCGAAAGTGAAAGAGCTCCTAAAAGAAACGACGATGGAGCACTTCTCATTCACACCGAAGTGTGAAAAGCGGCAATCGATGCTGCTGAAGGGATTGGAACCGTCTTCTGATCCTGAGGAGATCCTTGCACTGCTCAAAGAGAAGGAGTGCGAAGGACTCAAGTTTGTGGGGGTAAAGCCATTTACCACAGCTAGAGCCAGGCGGGAGAAACGGAGTTGGCCGTTCTTCCTGGTGCAGCTCAGTCCCGAAAGTCGTCTGGATAGTCTAAGGAGAATCAATGTCCTAGACTACCAGGTGATTCACTGGGAAAAATTAAAAAGGAGCGAAGGCGTTATACAATGCGTTCGCTGCCAGAGGTTCGGGCACGCCGCGTCGAACTGCCAAATGTAGCCTCGATGCGTGAAGTGCGCAAAGAACCACAGCTCTGAGGAGTGTACTCTGGGTAGGGACGGAGCATTCGATAGGACGCAGCTCTCGTGCGAATTATGTGGGAACGTGGGACACAACGCATACTATCGGGGTTGACCTAAGTTCGCTGACATTAAAAAAGCAAAACTGGCTCCGCAGCAGAAGGTGGAGGTCAAACGTTCACCTGTTAGGTTTCAAACACCAGCCGTCACGCCCCAAATTTCCTACGCCCAAATGGCGTCAGGTAGGGGGGCTACGGTACAGCAAGCGACTGTTGCTTCTCCGGCGCCAATGCCGAGAACAACGGATGCTGCACCTAACATGCTGGCCATCTTCCTCGCAATCCAAGGACAGATGGCTCAGCTGCAACAGCAGGTACAAGAACAGGCCAAGCGGGTGGACCAGATCTATGCGCGGCTGCCGGGACTAGCGCAACACATGTCGTAATGGGTACGTACATAGTGGAGCAAACTTTGAAGGTCCTTGCGGTGAATGTTAATTCACTGATTAGGATCGAACGAAGAGCCGCGATGTTTAAATTGCTACAAGACCAAACTCCTGATGTGCTTTTCGCTAGCGAAACCAAGCTAACCGATAATCACAAACTGGAGTACAATAATTATATTGTTAGAAGAAGAAACCGGCCCAGATACAAACGTGGAGGTGGTGTCGCGATCTTCATTAAAGAAGGAATAACATTTCACAGAGTGTACAAGGGCGTGTTGCGCAGGTTCCGGGTGTTGGAGGCAGTCGTCGTGTACATCCCGCTCCGCAGTGGAAAGCGGCTGTACTTGGCCTCTGTTTATGCACCTGATACTTCACAATCCACCCCATTACAGAGCTCGACACGCTTTTTCGACTTCTGAGGCTGGAATCGGGGGAGAATTATTTTATAATCGACGGGGATTTCAACGCTAGACACAGAGATTGGGGAAATAATTTGCCAAATACTAGAGGGAACCTACTACTCGATTGGTGGGGTCAGCACGACGTCATGTACAGACTCGGTCTTAAAGCGACGGATAACCCGTCGTTTCCCAGAGGCGGGTCATATTTGGATATACTTCTGTACGATGAACGCATACGACTGACAGGTACGAATTTACAAACGCTAAACTGTCTGCGCACATTCGTGTATGACAGCGACCATTGCGGTTTTAGCACCGAAATTACAGTTCCTAACGAAATTGCGAAATTGGAGGAGTTTGTCCAAAGATATTCTTACAACTACAGTAAGACTAGATGGACACGCTTCTCCGCAACCTTGACAAGAGCACTCTCCTCGAACACGCTCCACCCACCGTCCAATAGGAATTTGTCAAACGAGGAGATCGAAAATTACCTAATAAAAATGGACGAGATAATTAAACAAACTATGGACGCTACAATACCGCGGTATCGACGTACGACTAACGAAGGCCTGTTCCGCAATCCTACTATTGACGCACTGCACCGACAGAAAAGTAGACTTCTGTCAAGACTCAAAAACTTGTACAGACAGTTAACTGACAGACAAGACCCGGAGATTAGGACACTGAAGTCGTCGATTAAAAATATTCAAACGCTAATAAAAGAGAATTACAGAATTTCTGTAAGTTTGTATTGGAACAACAAGGTTCGGGCTGTAAACACCAGCAACCCGAGTATGTTTCCGCAAATAAATAAACTATTTCGGAGAAAAAATCAAAACGACCTTCAGTGTCTTAAAATAGCCCGGACAACAGACAACGAACGGTTACTGACAATAGCAGGCATTGATCCAAATGAGGCCGCTGATGATGACGCCTTCTTTGTGACCGAGGATCCGCAGGAGAAGGTTGAGACCATAGAGGCGACTTTCCAGGAAGTATACAAGGCCATTGATATCATTGGCCATAATTATGACCTGGACAGTCGCGTCTTGGGGCACGACTTCTGCATTCGAAATGAAATAGGCAACTGGCGATCCGAGGGCTCTGGTTTCACCCGGCTCAGCGACGAAAATATGGCAAATAATGTCATGACCAGAGAGGGTGACCTACCCCCGTTCATTTCGAAGGAAGAACTCCGTGAGATCTTCGACACAATCAGGGCTAAGAAATCAGTGGGGACCGATGGTATTCCGAACATCGTGCTTCGACATCTTCCTCTAGAAGCGGTGGACATTTACACCACCCTGTTTAATAATGCATTGGAAAACGGCGGTGGTTCAACCTATCCCCAAAAAGGGAAAGGATATATCCAATCCGGCGAATCTCCGGTCGATAAGTCTCCTTCCGAATATCAGTAAGGTTTTTGAAAACGTAATCAATAGAGCTCTGTCTAGGTGGGTTGAGGACAAACATATAGTTCCGGATAATCAATTCGGTTTTAAGGCGGGACATGATATCTCACATGCCGCGTCTAAACTGGTTTCTGATATCCAATGGAACAAAGGCAAGAAACAGTGCACTGGTGCCTGCCTTGTTGACTTGGAGAAGGCCTTCGACACCGTATGGTTAGAGGGTCTTTTCTATAAGCTGACTAGGCTGGGGATCAGTAAACCACTCTTGTACATTCTTTATAATATGCTAACCAACAGACAGTTCATCGTGAAGAATGGTGATGTGACTTCTGTTGGAATATTTCAAATTAAAAATGGTCTTCAGCAAGGCGCGGTAAATTCGCCGATCCTATTTAACATTTATACAAGCGACTTGATAGGTTCACTTCCCCATACTATTGCGTACGCAGACGATTTGGTAGCGTACAGAACAGGTCCAAAAATCGAGGTTATTAATACTCTCTTGCAGAGTGACTTCGATAAGATAAGACGATTTTGCGATGACTGGAAGTTGAAAATCAACTTTCAGAAGTCGGAAACCATTCTCTTTAGGACGCCGTTGTCTGGAGCCTCTAGGGATACCAGAAAAAATTGGCGTAAGTTCTCGATCATTGGACAACACGGACAACCTCTTGCCTGTCGAAATGTAGTCAGATACCTTGGAATCTGGCTAGATCAGTTTCTGTATTTTGGCAAAAATGTAGATGCTGCTCTGGCCAGAGCTAAAGGTGCTGTTGCCTTGCAAAGAGACTGTTTTATAGCAGCCAACTCGATGCTGGGGTAAAGGTAATCTGCTACATGGCCCTTATCAGGCCCATGCTGGTATTTGGTTGTCCCGTGTGGTTCAATGTACGAGCAAGCTTAATGGAAAAGATTCGGGTGTTTGAGAGGGCTTGCCTTAGGGCTTGCCTTCGCTTGTACAGAACACCAGAATCGGAGTACAAGAAAGTTTATCCTAATGAGGTCCTTTACAACAGGGCAAACCTAATACGAGTGGACAACTTCGTAATTAAGTTGACTCGAAGGCACATTGCAAGAGCAATGACCTCGACGAATAACCTGATATCTGGGGCTTACTACCCCAATTACCTTTACCACGAGAATGTGCGCTCTGACGGCTTCGTTCCATCGGAAGCATTCCTCTACCTAGATCAGATAGGGTTGATCCAGGATAGATCAGCGGTGCCGTTAATCTTCAATGTCGCTCGGACAGCTGGGGACAGGCGACTCAACTACAACAGAGACGTCACACAATTCAGTGTGGATCGCCTCAGGTTCAGTAGGGCGGTGGGGAATAGCGATAAGAGGGATGTCGTTCGGCAGCACCAGCATTTCTGGTGGTTGAATGATGGGGAAGATGTTTCGTCGTCGTTTCCGTCAATTACGGACCAGCCTCACTAATGAGGCAGAGCTGACCAATCCGTTTTCTCTGTGAATAGCGATGGCCAGCTGCATAGGTTTAGGTTAGCATTTAAGAAATATATACATATATCAGTGTATACAAAGGTATATACTAATATATGTATTTAATTGTGTATAATGTCTATGTGTGTTTATGTGTGTATTGTGCATTTAGGTTAGGTAGGCTAAGGTTTATTTTAAGTTAGATACTAAGTTTTTATAAAAAATAAAAAAATTATGTCCATATGCTAAGTTTTTCTTAACAAATATTTTTTCTTAGCCTTAAGTATTCAATATAAATAGTTCTAAGTAAAATGTAAATGAAGTCGCAAGACATAGTTATAAGAATGTAGAGTAGCTTAGAGCGCCTGTGTGGGGCCAGTAAGTTAGTATAAGATTGTTAAGTAATTTTAAGCTAGCATTTAAGATTTTTTGTTAGTATGCAAGAGACGACATTTTCAGACGATTGCAGTACAGTTTCGGTTCAGAATCAGCAACTCTACATAGACACATATGACGCAGCGACACTATGAACGGTTAGAATACCATCAGGTTCCAGATGAAAAAATACAAAGGGTATATCAGATTTCTTTAGATAAAATGAAGTCCCTAAATGTTCTGTAGGACTATTACTCTTAAAACAGAAATAGCGTTACTAAGAAATGTTTTCCCATTCCTATTACCACATAACTTAATAATTTACTGAAGAATTTTCGACGCAGGTTATTAACCAGCATTACTCACGTATTATCCGCAGTCAGAATAATGGCGAGCTTACCTGAAGACAATAAAACGGATCTAGATTAGTATCTAACAGAATTTAAAAATAAATATTTCAACATGTAGGACATAAATCTAAGATCTAATGTATTTTTATTTAAGATTTTCAGTAAGTTTAAATTTAAATTTATAGATAAAATATAAAGCAAAAGTTCTACATTGACTGTACGAAAAAATGCAATAACCCTGTGAGATTTTTAATAGAGGGTATGTGCAAAATTCGTCACACAACTACTACTAATTACTGCTTCCACTGCATGGTACGGTAGCTAGCGAAAGGACCTAGGGGTTCTCGTTTGTATATGATAGACATGATATTGCCACTTTAAATCAAAAACGAGCAAGTCAAATGAACGGAGAACTGTTAAGGCCATCGTGGAACCCACAATACGCCGTGATCTTTTCAGATAAAACGAGGAGTTGGAGATATATTAGGACTTTTCGGAAGGCTTTTCTAAACTGAAAAATCCCAACCGAGGCGACGTAACAGTGAAAATGTCGAAAATACCAATAAGCTCGGCCTCACAATATAGCTGTCTCGAAGGAATTGTCGGAAAAGAGCATGAGAGCTTATCCGCAGTATTTCAGTTAGTATTTCTAAATGAAATGTAGTCTCGACGTTCGTAGAAAGATACGAGTAAGAATTATCTTCAGCGCTTAAAGAACCAGCACTACATAATGGGAGCATAAGCCAGATGGTGCAGGAGATAGAGTCACAATTGTTTACGCTTAATATCCACATGATACAATTCTACCTTCCGGTCGGATCATGAATGGCAACTTCTAAAATGTAGAGAGCCCTACACGTAATGTACACTAGAAATGAGCTTTCAGAGTTTAATCAATCCTCCCGAAATTGAGGTGGAACTTCGTCACAATGAAAAGGAAGCTGACTTGCTTGTAGTTGAGTGCTGTAGTACAGGCATTAAGAGGTGTCAACTTGGCGATAACCAGTGTTGTAACTGTTTCTACACATCAATTGTGCTTATTTTACGTCCAAGCGATAACCATCGATGTCCATCCGGACTTGACTTGCCGAACTTATAAGCGCGAGTGGTGACTAGCAGACAAATATAGCAGCAGTATAAATGGGACAGCGGAGAGTTCTCCAGATAGAATCAACGGAACAAAGTAAATAAGACCTTATCCGGGCTAATCCAAAATATTTGGAGCCGGTAAGGATTTCCGAGACTAGCCAGGGTTATGGAAAAGGGATGGTGGCGAATGAGCCCCTAATGGACCAAAGGCTATCTATAATAGAACTGACCTTCCACGTTGGAGGTTGTGCCCATGGAAATTACGAAGCAAAATTACGAACACTAAATTACGAAGCAAAAACAAGTCTCGGATACGGACGGGTCCACTGTTAACAACCCTTGCAAATGAAACAAGTACAACGAATTTCGGATCTGCACGCGGAATGCTAGGTTCCTTAATAGGGCACGTGCAGTCAAGCAACTAGCGGAACCCCTGCACCAAGACGGACCTCACAAAAAGAGGATGAAAAACTGCGACATCTGCTACTGCATTTGTTATCTACGGCAAAAGCGCCTATATGGATGCGGATTTTTTATTAGAGGTGGACATAGGTAAGCAGTCTTGAGTTTCCGGCATGTTAACGAGCGCCTCGTAAAAATCCGTATTAAGGCTCCATTTTTCGACATTAGACAAAGAAGACAAAGAAGAAAGATGACGACACGATACGAGCTCTTGGACAAGACCTACGAGCAGTGCCCTAGTTATGGCATTAAAACTGTCCTCGGCGACTTTAATGCAAGGTTAGGAAGAGAGGGCATCTTTGGTAGTACTATAGGAATGTATAAGCTGCACGACACCACCTTCAGTAACGGATCCAGGCTAATCGACTTTGCGGTGGGGCGAAACGTGGTCGTAGCAAATACGCGGTTTCCACATTTCGGTATCCACTAGGGGACTTGGAGATCTCCTGATTAATCAACCGTCAACCAGATTGACTACATTGCGATCGACGCAAGGCACTCCTTCAATATTATGGATGCCCGAACGTTCCGAGGGGCCAACATCGACTTGTTGTAGCAGTGGTATGATTGCGGATATCTCGAACATCGCGAAGGTAAGCTAATACTGTAATGAAGTTCGACGTCGGATGGCTATAATCGCAAGAGATCACCAAATCCTTCTACGATCGAGTCTCCCTTAATCTCTTAAGAGGTCCTATGCAGACGACATCAAGTATCGAAGACCAGTAACAACATTGTCGAAAAGCTATTAGAGATGAATCCTCTGATGCTACCACAACGAAACCCATGGTTTGACGACGAGTACCGGAAAGCACATGCAGTAAAAGAACATGCCAAAAACCCCGAACCGAAGCCTGTAGAGACGAGCATGGGAGGATCATAGAAGAGTCGTAGTCGATGCTGAGGATTTGGAAAAAACATTTCTGTAGACTGTAGAACGAGGATAACCAAACAAATACCGCTGTCAATCAGAATGACCTTTCCACCCTGGACGGTGTAGAAGAACAATTCCGTCCACCCGACCTGGATAAAGTAAATAAAGTAAAGATAGCCATATCTAAGCTGAAGACTTAAAAAGTTGCTGGAGCCGATACGGTCTGATTGCCATGATCTTCAAATTGACATGCGATGACTTGGTACGGAGCATACACCAACTCATCTGTAAAATATGGTCGCACGAATGTACGCCCGATGAATGGAACTTCAGCATTGTTTGTTCAGTACTCAAGAAGGGAGACGCTCTGAACTGTGTCATCACAGGTCTCCTGCAGCCGTTTGTCAACAACTTGATGAATGCATATCAGTGTGGATTAAGGTCAGAAAAGTCCACCATCGACCCAACCTTCGTAAATTAGGAAATGGTGAGATAGACAAAGCGGCAAGTCTTATATCTGGCTAACATATTGTACAAATAAAAAGTCATCACAGTGCCATCATTATCGAGATTACAAGCCGGTAATAGTCTCGACACCAGATAATAGCCTAGATAATAGAATTCTCGACTACTGGATCCGCATAGCCGAAGGACAATTTGCAATGCGTCTCCGCGACCTTGGGACGCAACCATGCTATGAAAAAGAAGTGGAATCCAAAGGCCAGCGGTGTACTAATACCAGTGTATTGTTAAGCTAATGTCAGTTCAGCCTTGTAAGAGGACCTACACATAACCCAAGAGAAGTGCACATTAAAACGTAATGAAGAAGTGTTACAGCAGCGGTCGTTTCCCTAAGTATGACAATAGAAGACCGAACCCGTCAGGAACCTATGTTTACGGGATGGTCCAAATAGAAGTTTCATTTTAAAAATAAAATAAAATGATCCAAATTCAATTATTTTCGATATATTATTTCTTTATTAGAAAGAACGGATCTTGCCTTAAGTTATGGAATACAAGTTCATTACCGTGGCTTCGCAGAAGCGCATCCTGTCAACCCAATTTTCCAAGACCTTGTTGATTGTTTCTGGTTCTATCTCACGAATGGCTCGGAAGATATCCACTTTAAGGAGTTGACACGTTTCCGGATTGTCCTCATAACTTCGATATTTTAGGGCATCCCATAACAAAAAAGCCTAACTGCCAATTGACATCGTCAAGCCGGCTGATAACACGATTACCGAATTTAGAGCGCAAAAAATCGATTGTTTGATGAGGTGTGTGTGGCATGGCGGGTCATCATACTGAAACCAACGATTGTCCAAGTTCATGTCTTCAATTTCAGCCCACAAAAATTAGGCAATCATGGCTCTATAGCGCTCAACGTTGACCGAAATGGCGTTTACAGGAGCATTTTCAAAAGTAAATAGGCCAATGATGCCACCACTCCAAAATCCAACCCAAACTGTCACTCTCTGCAGATGCATTGGCTTCTTCACAATCGCGTACGCGTTTTCCCATCCCCAGATGTGTCAATTTTGTTTGTGAACATAGCCACCGAGGTGAAAATGAGCTTCGTTAGAAGAAATAATTTTTCGGCCAAATTCGGCGTCCAATTCGAGCTGCTGTAAGACCCAAACTGAGAAGCGATAGCGAAGCGGATGGTCATTTGCATTTAATAGCTGAGTCAGTTAGCCTTTGTAAGGGCATCATCTTAGGTTTTTGTGAAAAATTCTCATCAGATTGGGGCGTAAAATATTGAGTTGTTGAAATCGTTGGCAAGTTGATATTCCCAGATGGAGTCGAACACTCTCCACCACAGTGGCCACATTCTCGTCGGTACGTACCGCACAAGAACAGGGGTCGTGAGCGATGTCCGCAAGCAAGCCAGACTCATGCTCTTTTTGCACAAACTTGCATACACGAGGTGCGGTGGGTGCTTCATTTCGGCCAAAAAATTATTTTCAATATTCAACACAGCACTCGCTATTGAAATAAGTTTGCAATATTTCGCAACGTTGTTCAACACTCGTTTTAGGACCACCTGTTATAGCAAGATTTCTAGCAGAAAGGAAATTCCCACAGCGATGAAAAGACAGAGGATTATACCATCCCAAAGCCCCCACAGCAACCCTTGTCGTATCGTCATATACAATAGATCACTATGCATGCTGAATGCGGTAGAAAGATTGCTTGAAAACCGTCCACGAAATATTGGAAACCGAAGGAAGTATTGATCTCCCGAACCAACAGTAAGGCTTCAGGAAAAAACGAAGCACCACCGATGACCGACTACACTCTGTATTCACCATGTCGATGATGCAACTTCAAATTTACTCTGAGCTAAATCCAGTCAATGAACAAAGAAGTGTCAAGTGGCAGATAACATAGCGTCTGCCTCTTTAAAAGCCCAGTTCGCTTGCCTCGTCCCTTAGACTGCTTCAGTTTCTGTTTATTTTATTTAATTAGAGCCAAGATACTGCTAATGTACATGACCAGTGTCTTGTGATTCATAGATTCCTTCGGAAACCTCACCATCAAACTAGTGATGTAGTTTCCGAAGTTTCACTTGAAAAGGACTCTGTAAAACTGAATGCAACGCCTTTTAAGTCTCTCTTCTTACGTAACGACGAAAAGTGAGGAAAGTTCCCTACGAATTGGAAAAAATAGCAACGTGCAGCGACATTCACTATTCATCAATTGAAATCGAATTAAAACTCGCTCTCAGTTTAATTTAATTAAAAATGTATTGTCTGTCTGGTTTAAGTGCCTGCGAGGTCCTCCTACATTTGGTCATTCCATCAACGGACAGTACGACTTCTCAACCCTCGTAAATATAAAAAGATAGAAACGGCGAAACAAAATACTGACGGCAATTTGTTGACTGTCCAATTTGAATTCTCATCGTCTCCGGAAAAACTTCTTCCAAGCAATACAACCAACAACGTTTCAGGACATAAAGGCCAAGGCAATTGACCATCGCTTTTGTATACAATTACCTCCTCCTGTCCAACACTTCCGTAGCCCTTTTGTTTTTGAGCGAAACTTCTTGGCATCTTGTTCTTCTGTCTGTCTGGCAGCATGTCCTTTTTTGTCCATTCACTCTTGTCTCTCTACCATCTGCGATAGGCATCAGGGATAATAAGGATACTTTTAATTACAAAAGCGCTAAATAATCTCATTTATTCGGAGGACCATCCAGATCCAACGGTTCTCGGTGGGACCATGCTCCGCAATTTATATGCGTCCCATCGTAATTAATTAAACGTTTAATCCAAGCTACGATTATATGGGTGGCTTATATTCGTATGGACCGACCGACTGTCGTAGGGATGATTCCAATGCAATTGGACTCCGAATCGACTCCAAATTATCGTCATCGTCATCCTTGTCGTATATCAGTGTTTATGGCTGACGTCAAAGAGCCATCTTTGTGTCCTACTTCCGGTTGAGATATCTGTGCCCGGACATAAATAAGTATTTTCGCCGTATTTTATGACACGGCCAATTGAGGCCGCCCAAATGAGCACCGGAATGTACGATATGTATGGCACCACAGTGGGGCGCAATTGCTATCTACTCATAGAGTGGAGTAATGGAGTCGATGCTGGTGCTTGAGTTGGAAACGAAGGAAGTATTCAGGAAGTGTTCGCAACCCTGATGGACATTATGAAAGCGTAGATGTTGCCATTAGGGACATTCACTTCTGGCTCGTTGTACCTATTAAACAGGCGAAAATCTTGATACATGATCTCCATTGCTGCTCCATAAATTGCTTCGGTTTCATGACACATCATTAAAGGAGGGGTTGGAGCCGAAGCTGTACTGTATTATATCAGTGGACATTATTATTATTATAGCCGTGGGGTGGGTCAGCTTTCGGATGTGTGAGGAGAATCCTTTTCAGCGTGTCGACGATACTGCCTTGTTATGATTTGTGGGTATTCAAGTGAATCGAAGATTCTGCTAACGACCATGATTATGGTCGAGCTGAGTTGGTGAGTTTTGGGTCATATTTCGGTTGGCCATATTCGGGGAGAAATGCCAAATGACTTTCAGTTGGGAATCGAGATGTTATCAGGGTTCAGTAAGCAAATTGGTTGTGGTAAGTGGGATATATTTCAGCAGACAGGTAGATGTTCGTAGGTGGTTTAGCTTGGAAGGACGTCACAGCGTATTTTGTACAGAAGTAGAAGAATAGTCTTCTAAAATAGAATACCGGCGATAATAAAATAGCAACTGGTATATGAACAAATTCATATGTTTACTGCAGGAACTACTTACATATATACTCGTAGTGAATGGTCGAAAGCATTGCTTGATAATTACGAGTAGATACATTTTCTATAACAATGACTCACTCAATATCTTCATGCGTTCAGAGTCCCACTAATTAAAATCTAGCTCGAAATCGTTGGTCAAAACTTCGGTTGATCTCTATCTTAGCACTGCTAGACTTAAACATCCTTCAAGGAAAGTTCTGTCTAAAACTGTGACGTCTACTATGAGATGAAGTATTTGCTTCGGATTTCAAAAGAAACAACTACATCTTGCACGTTCCCTTGTGGTTTTTTTGCTGTTGGTGCAAATGTTTTAGGCAAAATCCACCTCAATTCTACAATTGAACACTTAGAGTTGTATAAGGAGACTAGGGGACTACACTGACAACAGTGCCTTAGAGCCCCTCTGGTGCAAATATTTTCGGCAAAATCCACCTCAATTCTACAATTGAACACTTAGAATTGTATAAGGAGACTAGGGGACTACACTGACAACAGTGCCTTAGAGCCCCTCTGGAAAGACTCCCTTATTCATCCCATCTAAACCAGAAATCCAATAAATAAATGCCAAGATGACATACAAACAACGTAGTCCATGAAGACCTGCTATGAACGAAAAACGAACCTCGAATATGAACGCTGATGCCGAACGTAACATAGAAAATAAAAACCACAATAGACCCGCATGTATGCAGGACCCGTTGATTCTTCCATTGAGTTGCCGCCTCGTCGGTGTGAAAGGTCTTGTAGTAAGTCTACGGGATACGTGTGAGGCGTAAGCAGCAGTGGGGCGGTTGCAAGAACATCCTCTGAATACAAAAAGTCCACTCAATTGTACTTAGAACGGAAGATTAGTTAAAATAAGGTTCCAGGATTAAATCGAATTCAAAATCCCACTTTTAGCCAAAGTGTAGAGGCAACAATGCTGGCGGCTGCGTGGCTAGTGAGTGAATAAACCGAACTGGTCGCAAGCGGTCCCCTTCGATGCCCATGCAAGGTCGTTTGTATCGGTGACTTGTCCTGCTAAAATTTATAATACAAAAATATGCATAGAAGAGGAGATAAAAAACAGAGTTGGCACAGACCATTGTCTGTCCATCATCGGCTGCCAAAACCACAAAAAAAGCAACCACGTCATCAGTCAGTGCTGCCTAAAAGCGACCCTTCCTCGAGGTGGTCAGAGAACGCCTCCAGATCGCACTAGTGGATAAGTTCTCCACAATTGGAAAAACCATTGCCGAAGCGTAGGCCAAGCTTTCCGACATGGTGATGGATCACCTCATCGAAAACCAAAACGACCTCTGCCTAGATTTGACTCCGCCGAGACGGTTAGAGGATATGGGGTGATCAAATGGTTTTCTTAGTGAATGCTTTGCTAAGATAAGCAACGACTGGGATGGCTTGAAGCTTAATGAGTTCCTGACAGCACTAGAGAAAGCAAAAGAAAGCAAAACGAAAGCAAAACAGAAACCAAGCTTTGGGTTTTCCTGTCCTGAGGACGATGTAGACATTGTCGAAACCTACAAGTTGTTGGAGGACCTGGTGATCGCTGACAGCACGGATAATGCTGAAGATCAGACAGTACCTCCGATATCTGCTAGTTTTCCTAAGGGAGTAAAATATTGACATCGACATTATCCAGTAGGCCTGGGTGAGAGACAGAACATGCATACTTGCTAAGAAATATATTACAGCTTTCTATGTCCCAATTTTAGCTCAGTTGTTAAACTGGAGAGTTCGAAGCAAACCACATACCTCATCAGCATCGCCCGCAGAGGAATTGGAGCGACTTACAGCCACCATAACAAAGAAGGACAACCTACTGATGGGACGTGAAGTCCACGCGAGGCATACAGTATGGGGAAGGATAGAAGATAATGAAAGAGACTGGATCTGGGCACCGACTGTCTAACATCCTCAACAACACACATCGTCAACCAGGTCACACGAGTCGTGGTAACAAAAAGGCACATTCTAGTTCTACTAGGGTTTATGTTGAACCGCCACCTCTACCTACCCTACCTAGGACCCGTTGAGGGCTGCTTTTAGGCGAACCATTTTAGAGGATTCTGTGCTGCTGTAAATGTTTTTTTTTTTTAACCAGATCAGGACTATGGTCCTAAACAGGAGACCACGTAGTGCTTCTTCTAACGTCAAGAGTCCTGTGATGCCAGAATCAACTTCGGGGTCTCAATGCCAATAGACGAGTTTCTTCAATAGAGCAGTTTACTCATCAATACCTTCAGAAAGCAGAGATAATGGCAGTGATACAGTACAAGCAAATGTTTCCGACGACACAAAATTTACAATCGAACCTAGCATAACAGAAAAGACCCGTTGTGACTTCACAGTGTCTCAGGCCCTTCAGGCCTAAAAGTGGAGACCAGAAGATCATGAACATCCGAAAATATCAGAGTTGCCTCAACGATTAAGTACTTTTAACAAATCCGAGAAGCTCTATGGCTGCTAGATAACGGGAGTTCTCAAATATTATCGAAGAAGAAACCACCCAAACCAGTTTTTCTTCCTGTAGAGAGAGCACAGCAGTTGAACCACAGATGAAAGGCTGTTTCCTCTTCGTCTTCATACCTAAAGCTTGTGCAGAAATCGCTTAAATTAGGGCCAAGTCGGTTGGCATACGTACTAATTAAGCAGTGGGCTGTAATGATGCCAGTTTGGGTATGAACTTAACATACATGTAGCCATTATCTTTAAAGGCCGAAAAGATGCATAGGGTTGAGCTACGAGTATTTTAAGAAGCTCATTGGTTTTATAAATTTTCCGTTGAGAGATCTTAGTCAGATTCGAGTAGAAGTCATATTCAGGTGACCACAGGTTGCCGTTTGAAAAAACACCTGATGACCATCGTCATAGCACAAGGCAATACATGCAGACTGTACAACGAGGACGTGGAAACAGCAGAACACATACTGTGTGACTGCAATGGTTTAACCAAAACACGCCAACGTTAACTAGATAAATTCTACCTTGAAGCGGAGGGCATAACTGAGAGGTCACCCAAAGACGTAGCCGCCTTCCTAACAAATTGCCGCAGCATGATTTGAGCTCTAAATGGAGGACGTCACAATAGGCCCATTTGTGGCCGCAGTGATCTGGGATTCTTTATATCACCTCCCACTACAATCTAAATCTAATTGTATGTCAAAACCGACTTAACAGCCAACATAAATTTGAGCAATAATTGGTCCGAAAACGCTGATAATTCAAGCAAATTCCACGGAAAGGTTTGACAACAATCGCAAGAAATTACTATCTCTCACCAATATCGCCGACAGTAAGCTCCAACGATCATTAGCAACAACGCTAATTAGTCACTAGAAGTGCAGACCCAATTCTGATGGGTCTAAGACAATAAAATCTCAGTTTGGCTCCCGCCAAGACGATTACGCATTGAGCGTTACTGCAAACAAGGACATAAAATGGTCAAGAGGAACACAGACTGTAAATTTGGGGCGAATAATGGCGTTTTCAAAGAAAGAACAGCGATATGGAATGAAAGAAGTTCAAGTAGAACTAAGAATCCCTTAGCTTAGGGTCGAATGGATGGTGTAGCTTAAGATCGATTCTCTCCCTTTCTAGAGCGACATTAAGTTATCTGGACATGCTGTCTGACGCAATAATACCAGAACTCCTATTATTGCAAAAAAATCAAAATCGACTTTCCCTGTGAAAAAAGACTGATTTCGGCCAGAATCTAAGCCAGGAAATGAATATAGGACGCCAACGTTAGATTTCACTCCACGTTGAGAGAACTAATTTCTGTCTTCAAAGTGGAGATATACGCAATCCTAGTGGCAATATTGCGAAGAATCGGTGGAGTGGGCTAAGAATTTGCATCTGTACCTGTGCTTAGAGCCTTGCTGAAGCCTCTTACGACTTACAAGATAGTTTGAGAATGCAAGACTTCACTGAACACAATCGGAAAGCTAAATTCACTGTGTGTTGTCTGGCTCCCAGTTCACAATGCAATCACGGGAAATGTAATCGCCGTAGAACTTGCTAGACAAGATTTAGATAAAAGTTTTTCAGGACCCGAATCTACGTTAGGTCTGCATACGTCCTCGGTTAGAGCTTCCAATGTGTTTCAGGTGAGCATAACTGCAGATAGCATAACTCTCCAGGTTGACGACTGACCAAATGAATGCCTCCCGACGTCTCTAGGAGTCTGCAAGCTGCTTACTGGCATCGTGACGGGCACTGCACTTCTGCTAAGCACTCAAATGTGCTGGGCATAAGTGATTCAACATCCTGCAATGTTTGCAGTGAAAATGAATATCCGGCTTACGTTCGATGGAGATACTTGGCGTTGAAGTGGTAGGTTCTGACACTGTAGGCACTTTATCACTGAAGCGGTTACCCATCTTTCTTCGAAATACTGGGAAATTCGATTAAAAGGATCTTACAAGGAGTACAATGGAGTAGATCTTCGTCTGAGTGATACGTTCCGACAGAAAAAAATCTGCTCGAATAATAGTGCTGGTGGTGAAACTTTTTCCCAAAAAGTATGAAGTCATGTCCATTCCGGTGAATCTTTTGTCGATTAGTCTCCTTCCGAATATCAGAAAGCTATTGGAGAAGATCCTAATTGAGAGAGTTGAAAATTTAGTTAACAGAATTGAAGGTTCACTCGAAAAAGAGTACGTGCTGGGTATTTTCATTGACATTGAGGGAGCTTTGAACAATGCAACTATTGACGGCATATGCAACTCGGCCAGACAACTCGACGTAGATGAATCACTTGGTGAGTAGGAAGGACATTGATTGTGGATGTTTACTGCGGCCAATACGAGATGACGGGGGTAAACAGGAATTTTTCGCAAGGTGCTATCCACTTCTATGGTGCATTTTGATCGACTCACTGCTTACCGATCTCAATAATTCTGACGGCTATACTCAAGCATATGATGAAGTTGTAAGGTCTGTTTGATCATGTCTAACGACTGTCTGCTCTAAAGCACCAGAAGTCCTGAATTATTGGTGAACTAGAAATGGGTTTTCGGTCAATCCCCAAAACTTTGGTTGTTTTCTTTGTGAGAGGGAGAAAGTTGACTGTTCTGGTTCATCTTGTGCTTACAGGCATCATCATTCGATTCTCCAAAGAACCTAGATAGCATGTCATATACTTTTTACGTCGAAAGCCTATAAGCCGGCCTTCTGGCGGTGTATAAGAGTTTTCTGCTAGTCATGAGTTCTGTCACCGAGGAGGGTCCGATGGATCAAAACGTCCATGATAAGGCCAATTACACTCTATGGGTCGGTTGTCTGGTGGAGCAAGCTTATAAATACGTCACTGGTGCTGAACGGTAATCTCGGCTGCTGAGGGACTTTCCCCAGCACACCTGGTTCTACTCTAGATGCACAGATGAATCTCCCTCCAGTTGGGACTCATACCATGGGCTACACCGTTTAAAGAGAAGTTGTGCTTGGTACCACACTCACTGGATTTTTGATGACCTTGCTGATGCAATGACACCAGTATTCCTGTTGCGATAAAAATACGAAATCGACTTTCCTTGTGCCCCAGGGTGGTTTCGGACAGAATCTGAGCAAGGAAATGAACATAAGCGAATCTTCATAGAGGACGATAAGATAACGTTAGATTTTACTCCTCGTTAGGAAAACTTGTGTCTGTCTACCAAGCGGATCCTCATACCAACAAACTATGTATATTGCGAAGAATCGGTAGAGGGAGCGAAGCACCTGCATCTGTAGCCACGCTGCGTTTAAAGCCTTGCTGAAGACATCACTGAACGCAGTTAGAAGGCTGAATTCACTGCGTCTTGTCTGGTTCTCAGCTCACAATGGGATCACGGGAAATGAAATCCCGACCTATCTTAGAGTCAGCGACTTTCCTGCTGTCTGTTAGTATGAAAATCTGCAGAGTTCATCCTGGCGTTTGGACGGGGTAGGTTAGCATTTGCTAAGCACCTAAAAGTGTGGGGCATAAGTGACACAGCGCCCTGCGACTCACTTTGTGTGTCCGGTCTATGCTGCTATTAAGTTGCAGTCACTCGGGACTGTTGTGGGTGCAGGTGCTGAAGAGCTAACCCAGCTTTTTTGGATAGACTAAGAAATTAAGGAACATACAAGGAGTACAGAAAAAATAATCGCCAATAATTGCAGTCTGATATACAACCGTTATCCGTCCCATGCGTATTTGTAGAGGCCGACAGAGACGAAGCTTATTGAAGAAGGTTCGGGCGCCCGAGTAGTTAAAGTTCTATCGTCGAAAGTAATGGTGTTTAGTTGTGAGCCCCGAAATGCGCTTATGATCTTAAACTTCAGCGCAGCATTTCATGCCTTCGGTATCTTTTCAATGCTACTTGCATGTGGTATACCTAATAACCAAACAACTCTGCTTTGGACAGTCTTTAAACTAATTCAGATAAATCTCGGCCTTCCTGTGAGTCAAAACCAACATTTAACAAGTCGCCCTTCAAGTGTTTACCACCCTGTCATCTTTTTAAAATTTACTATCATCGTAAGCATTCCTTTTCCCTGAAGTATGCGTCATTTCATCATGAATAGCCAATCCTGTCGGTAAAAAAAGAGAAAAAAAAATTTGAAAGAATTTTCTTGAATGTATAATTTCAACACTTCGCTTCCAAATTCCTTCATCTATTGACCATGGCACGAGTACCAAACTAACGTACCATCGCCAACAGTGTGCTCTGGAATTTTAAGTGCATCTCTCTCGCTAATGCGCATCCCATCATACGGACGTTCTCCATTGTACATATAATCCTCTTCACTTCAGCTCCACTGTAACCCTCCTTAATTTTTAGTGCCAACATGACGAAAATAGATCAAACTTTCCTTCGCTGCCAAACAACGAGGCATGCAAGGTCGTAAATAAAAACTCACCCAGTAAAACCGTTAATCGTTTCATATTTCTATCGACCATAAAATTTTAATTTCACCGAATCCTTTCAGGAAACAAAGCGTCATCTCGGCGCAGATACGAATACTCGCACTCGTATGTATAATACGAGTATGTACATTCTCCAGCTTGATTTCGACGTTCGTATATCTTTCAGCCAACCCAATCCGAACGTTATATGGTATTGTTGGAGGGAGGAGATGAATTTCCAAATTTTCAAATTTTAAAATTTTCAAATTTCTCCATCTCGTGCTCGTGCTCGTCCATAAATTAAGGGCCGCCGCTGCTCTTTGAAAAATCGCACGCCTGCAATATGGCATGGTACAATACTATGGCGGTCGTGAGTTTCAGTTAATAGGGAACCACTTGGTGGATGCGTTGTCATAAATTTTCAACGGGAAAGGCGGGAAAAACCCCTTCCAAGGAGTCAGTAGAATCTCCATATCTACGAGTTTGTATGCATATACTGTACGTGCACTAAACTCACACCCAAGTGATATGCTCGGATTGGAATGAAGTGCTAGATGAAATTCCAAACCTAAATCCCCGGAAAATTGCTCTAGAAAAACTGTGCTTCTTCAGTTGTAGCTGCAGAACTCCTCTAAAGGCCCAACCTTCTGATGTGTGACGTGGGTGGCAGTAATTTGTGCATCATCATCTGTCCCATCTCCGGGTGTTTTGGTATCCATAGTGTGCGCTTTGTCTTCGTCACGGTGGCGGTCTTTGGAAAAGGACAGATTTTTTAATGAGCTCATCTAGCGGTTTATTTTAACGACGACACACTGAGATACCGGCACCGGGATATGTTTTAGAGAAGAACCATCAGGCGCTCGTACTACAAATTCTCTGGTAGAAATCCGTAAGTTGTAAATACATATATTACGTTCAGTGTATCACACCCCGATTCACAGTTTGACATTTGTAATTGCCGCGTTATGACGTTTTTATAGTTTGGGAACTCTGATCCAATTTTTCTTCTCTCTGGCATTTTTCCTCGATTTTATTAGGTCCAATCTATCTTTCTCTGTCTTCCATTAGCTCTTCGGAGAGGTAACACATGTTTGGATTGCTTTTGATTAGTGTTGCGACGAAACGAAAACAAGGCTCTTGAAGGGACAACGAACATTTCGGTTGTTCTCTAGTGTAGTGGAGAGAAAAATTAGGTGCCAAGAAGATAACGATGATAATGATCCAAACAAACATACTCACACGCAAAGATACACAAAAACACATGCACAGTTAGACGGAAACAAAGGTTGACATGCAGAGTTGGGGACACCACCAAAATGTCTAGACCGGATGCAGAAGTAGGAATCCAAAAATAATTTTTCGAAAATTTTCGCCTTGCTCACTGCCGTAGATTGTCGTGCCATCAAATGTTTTGACAGATCTGTCACAATGGTGGCTACTTCAATCCAAACATTGGAACAGTGGCGAAGAAAAGTTTCCAGTCACTTGCTGCCAGGAGAATACAATACGAATAGATTATCGAAATAAAAAAAAAGGCAGACTTTTCAAATTTGACTGTACGTGGTGAGTAATCAATTTTTTGAAAAATAGCCTAAGCTGTGGTTCACCACACCTCAATTAGTTGAACAGAATTCGAGAGGAATACCCTGCATTTGCATCTAAAAAACTTTGTTGAAGTCAAATTACAATATACTCGTATTAACTAAACATAACTATCTCAATTAATAATTAAAAATCCTATAAAATCTTGGGGGCTCAACCGGGATTTGACGTGCTTGTAACGAAAAGTTTGTCGTTGAACGTGAAAATACGAGTACCACTGGAATAGCGAAAGGGAGGCTCAAGTGAGGTTAGAGATGTTCCTTCTGAGAACGTCAACGGGCTGGCTGGACTTAAAAGTAGGTCAAGTATGGCGTTTGAAGGCATAGCCGCAGTAGTGCCCGAATATAACTGCAGCGATGAGTATGATGTTGCAAACTGGATTCAAGATGCACTCGTAGAGAGCTCATCCGTTAATATGAATTGCTTGGACTTTGAAAAGGTTCTGTTCGCGAAGAGATTGCTCAAGGGCTCTGTGAAAATGGCAATGGGAGCCAAACCGGGCATAAAAACGTGGTCAGAGTTAAAGGATTTTTTGATGGAGAAATTCTCGAATAGGACATAGATCGATGGAAGACATTCATAAAAAATTGACAAAAGATGACAGTGTTTATGAGTATGTACTTGCTGGCGATGATAGAGTTAGGGCCAAAAGCTAGGCTAGATGACCTTTCCATTGTATCATATGGTATCGACGGTAATTACGACAACACACAGAATAAGAGAGGCCATCTAAAATGCTTCCATTATAGTGAGTTTGGTCATAAGTCAATGAGGTGTCCGAAGAAAAGGCCAGGAAAAAGAAATCCAAGCTCAATAAAAAATGCTGCTGCATATGGGTTTGCACTTAATAAGATGGGTGCACCTCCTATACGACAAACAGAGATGGTAGTTCGAGGACTTTCTCCTAGGTCAGTTGAAGCTCTAGGAAAATTTGAAGCAGAAGTTAGAGTCGACCAATGTGTTTCGATCACAAATATCTTTGCCATGTTAGATGCAGTAATGCAAATACCTTTCATAGTAGGCAGAGATATTCTTGTTGGCAAAAACATCGAATAAACCACTGAAGGAATAGTCGCCTCACCTAAAGAACAGGTTGTCAGTCAATTCTATCAAATTTATAGTGCTGGTTTCGACCAAACAGAGTAAAACATAGGATGACCTGGGTTCAAAAAAGAAGTCGACAAACTAGTAAATCCGCTGATGTATGATGTCCCTATTTCCCAATCACCAAGGAGATTAGCTAGACAAGAGAACGAAATAGTGGATGAACAGATAGCCAAGTGATTAACAGAGACAATCATCCAGCCAAGTAGTTCCGACTTTCTAAACCCAATGGTGCTGGCTAGCAAAACAGATAGCACTGAGAGGTTGAGCGTCGACTTACTTACAGTTCGAGTTGAACCTGGGCCTCAATTAATAAGCCTCTCCAGTTAGTCCGGTCTTTACCTAACTGCCTCCAGTTTCGCATTCCAAGTCGGTTAAGGTCCACTTCTACTCGTGCACGCCACCTAACGTGAGGTCTTCCTTTGCTGCGTTGTGTCTCCGGGATAGATTTGAAGACTCTGTAGGAATGGTATGATCAAGGTTTTACATAGAGCCACCTTAATTTTGCGGGATAGGATCTCACAGTAATTGTCATGAGTGGTTCTTGGTTTTATTTCTGCTGAGCTGTTGCTGGCAGAGCTTAAAGCCGAGCCAAGGTAGACAAAGTTCCGTACTACCTCGAAATCGTGAAGTTCTGTCCAATTCGTCGATGGAGCGCGTCATTTCTTGTTGACAGCATATACGAGTACATACTTCATTTTGTCACCATTTACAGTTAAACCCATGTTGGCAGCTTTCGTTTCAATACTAGCGAACGTACCAGTGACAGCTCGCAGAGTTATCACAATTATCGATATCATAAGCGCACGACGCTAGTAGTTGGACATTGTGCCATTTGGAAGAATGTGCCTCCAGTATTCGCTTGTCAGTTCCGCACAATTCCTTGAAATATCATGTTAAAAAAGTCACATGACAGCGCATTAATTTGTCTAACATTAAAGGTCTTGGTTAAGTTGCTACCGACCTTAGCGTAGCAGCGAGCGTTATCAATCTTCATTCTGAACAGACGAAAGAGCTTGTTAGGAATGCCAAAACTAGACACTATTAGCTCGTCACTATAAATGATCTCATATGCGGCCTTTTTTCACGATCTGCCAGAGTGTGAAGATTTGGTCGATTGTGGTCTTTCTTGGTCTGAAACCGCACTGATAGGGACCAATCAGGTTGTTGGTGAAGGACTTTAGACGTATTGTATGATATTGAGGAGACTTATGCCTCTACTCGTTTAGTTGACTCAGTTGAGGGGTCTGCTGTTTTGTGAATTGGGCAAACGGTGATCAGATTTCATTCACCAGGAATGCATGTAAGACGTCAGGTCCAGATGGTTTGTTGAGCTATTGCTATCCTACCTTCCTGGTTAGGTGGACGAAAATTTTGGCTACCATCGTCTAAGTTGAGAAGTCTATTCTGCTTGATGGCGGGATGTGGGGCTTCTTCGCCTTTATACGATCTGCGGAAAAGAAAAGCACCGACTGTGACTCTAGTACAAAGTTTCCTTCTTATCCCTACAAGCTTCGGTACAGGTCCTCTTGCCATGAAACGTTCTTTTTACATGTTGGTAAAACTTCCGCACGTTATTCCTTTAGTACTACCTCTCAATGTCCTTGATCGCAAACTTCTCTCGCAATATTTTCTTCTTCTGGAGAATCCGATGTTCTTTCCGACTCTTCTGCTTGAATAGCTCACGAGCAGCCCTCGTCATTCGTTGCAGGGCGGCTTTTTAGGCTTCTTGTTTAGCTGCATATACTTGCCGGTATTCTTCATCAAACCAGGGGTGGTGGTCGAGTGAAAACCAGCACTTCAGTTGCGGCGTCTCTGATGGAATGTTGGCAGCGTTGTCCCTGTTCTTCGGAACTTAATGCTGGCGGCATAGGAGCTGTTGAGAGATTTCGAGATACACGTTCGGTGATGATTGTGGCTACGTCATAACTTCTTAGAGTAGTTTTTTGTTGTGGCGCTGGGGATATCCACATTTGCAACTTGGCTGCAACAAATCCCTATAGCCATCACAATAGTATCTATCACAGTTTTTCATTCTCCTTATGTCCTGCCCATCCCATCGCACTGTCTGGGTGGCAATGATATCTGCGTCATAGTAGTTAAGATCTTTACCGTGAAAGGTTACATCCTAGTTTATATTACTCGGACAATGGACACCCTCGAACAGCGACTTAATGTCTCCTGTCTCAGTGTGTTCTAACGCTATTTCCAACACCAGTGCTCCATAGAAATCGCCAGTAGCATTCCGCCCCTTCAAACTTTTATCCGTAACACTCAAGCTTACTGGACCACCCTAGGGGCATAATTTTCCAATAGGCTGTGCAACTTGCTACTTTAAACATCGACACAATTTACAAAATACGGGAAAGTGATTCGGTCGGATTACATTGTAGAAAGATTTGAACGAAACCTTTGAGGTGTTTGGTCCGCAAATGCCTTGATTTGAAACCAAGAATACAGAGCAGTAGATCTTAACCATAACACTTGAGGATGAAGGTCTGTAATTTCCTGAGGCATACATATGTAAGCTCAAAGTCTTGCACATTTCACCTACAACAGCCCTTCATAAAAGCTAAGATTAACATCATGATTTCTAGTCGATTGGGTCAGTTGTCACCTACCTCTCAAATAGTCTTCAAACTTTTTCCCCCTACTGTACAGGGACACACCTCCAGTCGAAAATAAAAACAACCATTGGCGCTGCACATCAAAAAAGCACACCGACCGACAGCAGGAATCTCCATACAAAAGTCCTGTCCTGGCTCACCGGAAAATACCAGTTGTCGTCTTCCACCAGCAAATTCCTCATGAATGTGTAATCCCGCAGAAGAGTGGTCTTACGGTCGGTTAGTTGACCAGCTCACTCGGCCCTATGGTGTAACATATGCTGCAGGACTAATTAATTAGGTGAAATTTGTAGTATACACCAGGGCTATCTGTATGTTCGTACCTTTTATCAGGGCGTGTGAATCGTATTGCATTTTATATGAACGAATACATTGGCCAAGCGATGATAAGATAGAGGAGTGTGCTGCATGTTATACTATTCCCTTCAAACCATTGCCGTGTCTATGTACATATATCCTTGCCAATGAAGGCACGGCTGGGATCATATTCTTGTTCTTCATTATCTTCCTAGCCCGTTTATTGTTTTCCATAATTTTTCACCCCGCTGCGGGCTCCGCCATGTGTATTAGATACTCGACATCATATTCTATACTCGTAAGTGTATTCAGTTTTTCCTCTTATCGAATGCGTGCCTTCTCTATGCAGGTAGACAGGTGCAATGGCTCATCCTGTCAAGGAACACGCAAATAGATAAATGATGTAACAGAAACGGAGACAACTGTTTCAAGCTGCCATTTCGTCCGTTCGTCGTATCTTATCCGTATCCAAACGGGATATGAGGATACACTTAAAATTCATGTTGGACTTGGTCGTAATGACAACGATTTACGGCACAACTGCAACCACTAAATCTGTCTTTGAGTTTGTAAATTGCTTTTCCTATCCCATCCAACCATTTAAGCATTTGGCATACGAAATGTGTTGAGATTCTGGGATAGGGATGCATGGACACAAAAGTGCAGATTGTACGAGTATGCATGGATATGTTATATGTGCTCGTATTTATCTCCTGCAATTGGGAAGGAAATTGCAAATCATTCTTTATCGCTTTGGAGGTGTAGATACTAGGATACTAGTACATGTTATGTACTCCAAAGCGAACTGCAGTAAACGAATATCATATAGCTAAAGGTGGTGACAAATGTCGATTGGGTATTCAAGGGTGGCCATCATAGTCATCGTCGCATCCATTCAAGGATAATGAATTGTTAGATGCTGACAATACGCATGCATACCCTTACCAGTACTCGTATCTATTGGACTCAAAGTATCGGTGTTTGTTTTAATTATTTTACTATTTCATAGCTGAACACCGAAGGCAAACCTGCAGTTGGAGAGGATAAATGTTTCCAGTTGAAGTTTCGGACACATTCAAAGTGCAAAAAGGACATTTTATTCTTGTCTACAAATTATTTTAATTACAAAACTCATGTCTATAGAGAAAAAGGAGGAGGCAAATCGAAGACAAAACCCAAAGAAGTGTCGAGAGATGGTTTTTGCTTGCTGGGATTGTCCTTAATTTTGGTCAATTTGGTTAAAAGTACTGGCTTGTGGTTCCCTAATGGAAGTGCTTGTCGGTTGACCAATTTCTAAATTGTTTACTTACAGTTGCTGGTTCTACTCCTTCAGGGAATAAACTATGCAGTTACTGTTCAGGTGTTTGCAAAGACATTGGACATTGTTTTAGATGTGTAAAATGAATTGTATGAGAGGTTTAGGGAATATGGGGATGATGAGCAATCTAGACTGTCAGATATCATTTTGGTTCTCATTTAACAAACATCATAAGACCAATGGACATTGTTATGTACGAGTATGTATGTCATTTGAAAGCCTTTACCAAGAACTGTCAGTTTAATGCCCCTGGTTAGCATCAAGTATTTCTTGTTTTAAGTAATGGTAACAAAAAGCCATGGAATTCCACAAGGTTATATGGTAGCAACAATACTTTTTATTGCCAAGGTTATCGTGGGGTTGGTGGAGACCTGAGTCGAATCGACTTTACAGTGAAGAACAAATTGACATAAATGTTAGTTGTCTGTCAACTGGATGGAGAGTAGTGACCCTCTAAGCATCATGGACCCAATCCTGAAGTTGATAGTGTCTGTATCATACCTAATAGATGATTGATAGTTGCTTTCTCTTATAAAGTAATGGGCTGCAGGTGACCATCTAGTAGATCAGATTTTTGTTACATTAGATTTGATTTGATTTCTTAATAGCGGACACTCCAACACTCATATAATTCAAATTTCAGATGAAAAAAATAATTATTGTATTATAAAGGGAGTCCCCCCATTCGTTAAGGATAATTTAGGAAATGATTTTTGGGTGTAAGTAAAAAAATCGCTCAACAGTAAGGGTATATGCCCAATGTTGATAACATTTATCTAGGATTTTAAAAGAAAGTTTACTTTGGTGTACTCTGTTAACGAAAATTGCTCTGTTAATACTAAGGGTAGAAACTTCGTTTAGGACTTTGTTTTTAGAAGAAATATCAGCCTTTGTAACTGCATTTAAATAAAGTTGATATCTTGTTTGAGTCTTCAGATATCCAATTTCTAAGCCTGTTCCATTTTTCTTGATAATGTCAATTTTTGACTTTGGGGTCAGTTTTCTCCAGAAAATGCGTAATAAACATAACGTTTTACTATCTTATTCTTATAACCGTAACAATAATAAAAAAAAAATCATCAACAAGTTTGCAGGAAAACTTATAGATTTTATGATATTTGAGGAAACCTGCAACAGGTAAAATTATAAAAAAGTGTTTTTTGCTGTGTGTTCTCCTTGGTTTTGTATGCATGCTAGAGCCCGTTTTTGGATTTCACTGCGAATGTTTATTGATGCTAACTCCTGCCTCACTTTTGATGACCCTTCGAGGATACGCGCTTCCAATTCACTTAAAGTTGCTATTTTGGTTGAATAAATAAAAGTCTTTCATTCTTCCCCATACAAAAAAATCCAATACTCTAAGGTCAGGAGTTCTTGCAGGCCAGTGAACTGGCCCATTTCTTTCTATCCAACGATTATCGTACTCTTCTTCTAGCCATTTCTTAACCTCACAACCATAGTGGATTGGAGAATCATCCTGTTGGAAATGGGATGAAGCTAGTGGAATCAGTGGAATGTCCTCCAATAGTTCAGGTAAATCATTTTGCAAAAACTCCAAATAAAGGGTCCGCCATCTAACGTTTTTTTTTTTCAACTAGTGCTTATTTCGTGAACGGTAACACTTAGCTCATGTCTGATTTGACAGATAATTAGTTTTCTCCTTCCGCTGAACGAATATGGTTGTGTATATGCTTGAACAACGCTGAGAAATATTGCGACATTACTTTGAAAATCATGGTAATGTTGCAGAATGTGTGCGAAAATTGCGTTCGGATTTTGGAAGAAGAGAAGCTCCGTCAGCTCCGTATGTTCTTTAACTTGTGAAAAAAGTGAAAGAAACTGGCATCCTCATCGATAAACCAAAGCGTGAAAAGCCAAAAACAATGTGTACACCCGAGAATATTGCTGCTGTGGCAGAAAGTGTGCGTGAAGCGCCATCAACATCAATTCACCGTCGTTCTCAACAATTGAACATTTGGGTGACATCATTGAGACGAATTTTGGTTCAGGAGTTGAAGCCAACTGACCATCCAATGCGTTTTCGCTTCGCTAAGTGGGCCTGCGATCGACTTAGAGAAGATGCCGATTTTGCCAAAAAAATCAGCTTTTCAGATGAAGCTCATTTTGATCTTGGCGGGTATGTAAACAAGCAAAATTGTCGCATTTGGGGCACAGAAAACCCGCACGCATACATTGAAAAGCCAATACACCCAAAACGAGTCACTGTTTGGTGCGAATTTTGGTCCAGAGGCATAATTGGCCATTTTTCTTCGAAAATGAGCAAGGAGTGGCCGTTACAGTCAATGGCGATCGTTATCGGGCCATGTTGAACGAATTTTTGTTCATAAAAATTGAAGAGGAGGATATTGGCAACATTTGGTTTCAACAGGACGGCGCTACGTGCCACACAGCCGAAGCTACACTCGATGGTTTGCGCCCTGTTTTTGAAGATCGCATTATCAGCCGCAGAGCTGATGTCGTTTGGCCACCTCGGAGCTGCGATTTGACACCGTTGGACTATTATTTGTGGGGTGCCGTAAAAGATAAGTGTTACGCCGACAAGCCAGAGACAATTGACGCTTTAAAGGACAATATTCGTGAAGACATTGGTGAAATACAGCTGCACACAATCGATAATGTGGTTAAAAATTGGACCGATCGTGTAGGCTACTGCATGGCCAGCTGAGGCAGTCATTTGAATGAAATTATTTTCCATTATTAACCGGAAGGATAAAACTAACCTTTTAGTTTGTAGATTTCAGCCTAGGTGTTAGTTTGAAGGGGCCGATTAACTTGTTTCCAATCACGCTTGCCCACGTATTGACGCTGAATTTGTGTCGAAATGATTTATGTCTCCTTGTTGGCCATGCCAAATCGCCAAAATGGGAGATTACGCGACCAGGAAACGCTTCCTTCACAATATCCATTGTGGCCCGTGCTGTGTGTGCGGTTGCACGGTCTTGTTGTTCACCAAGCCCCGTTCGTAGTAGAAGTCGTTTATCATGACCCTGTAGTGTTTCGCCAGTAACAGTGATCGTATTGCCGATGGCGTCCTCAAAAAAATACAGCCCAATCACTTCTCCCACGTGAACCCCGCACCGCACAGTGGCTTAGAGTTGATGTATGTAATGGCTCGTCGTGCATCACACTCGGGTTTTCAATGCCACAGAAACGAAGATTTTGCTTATTGACGTAACCGCTTAAGTGGAAATGCGCCTCGTCCCTCATGATGATTTTCGACAGAAAATTGTTGAGATTGAGGATGGCTTTACAGTAATTCACACACGACTGACGTTCAGGAGGCATTGACTGATGCACTGTTTCCATTTTGTACGGGAACATGTGTAAGTCTTTCACTAAAATTCGAAGTAGGGTCCGTCTGGTGGTGCCCAATTGCGTGGCCCGTCGTCTGGTTGATGTTTATTCGTTCTCAGCGATATCGGCTGAGAATTGATCTACATATGTAGTGGCTTCGATGTTTCTCTTCCAAATTGCTGTCTGAAGTTGAGATCTACTGAGCTTCCACGTTTGCTTTATCCAGATCCGGTCTAAGTCCACATTCCTGCGCTCTCCATTTGATGTACCAACTAATATTGTATAGTAGTGCTTCAGCCAGCAACAATTCCAATCTTGCAAAGACGCATGTCTGCAAATGGTTGGAAAATGCGACCAAGAAACAGGATAAAGTCAAGCAGTCCGTCATACCAAAACCAGCTAATAAGTTAGCAAGTAAATCTAAATTGCCAAGACTCACCTTCTCTTCCCACAACAAACCCAGCTCCAATTAGAGTTTCAAAACTAAAATGTTTCCTAATTATAAGTGTCCCACCCATACTCAAACTCCCTCTATACCAACCCAAACCAAGCCACAAAGTTAACGTGTCTCTTTTGACTTAACTCCTACAACTTAAACTGTCACCACTCAACCACTAACATACACGCCTTTCTCTAATTTCGACCTTCGAACTGAAGCTAAGTATCCCAACTTCATCAGATTTTAGATCCCACTGCTGATATCCTATGTTGAAACATCAAACCCCTCTTCTTCAATCTCCTCCTCTTCTATTGACTCCCTTTCGCCACCCACTGTTAAATTAACGCGGACAACTAGCGGTACCACTGAATGTCCCTATGCGCTCTCTAGGCTTAGGGATAAAAAGATATACGAGAATGTACGCCTATATCTCTTCTATCTACACGTAAATCTGACTTGGTGTGCTACGAGGCTAAAACAAAACAAAGCGTCATGGTTTCCACCCAGCAGGAAGGCCTCCCTACCGATGTTACCATTCTCATCAATCTTTTTATAAAGTATTATGGGCTTTTCAATACGCCTCTCCGAGAAATGCAGACGATCTGGCAGCTCTTCGCAACTATGTACATAAACTCCAAAAAAGTCACACCTCCAATGGATCGACTTGACTATGCAAAAACCTTCCTGTCAACTTCTATTAGCAGAACGTAAGAGGACTGCGTTCTAATCCTAAGCCAATCTGAGTCAATCTCCCATTTCTCTCCAATTTGATATCTTCGCTCTGACTAAAAGTAATCTTGTTCCCAACATAACCAGGAGTTATTCCCTTTTTCTTTAAATGTTTTTCGGGATGATGATGGCACACCCCCTTTGATTGATTCTCCATGTCGAGGTGTATTACTGGCCATTCACAACAGCTTTGACTCCTCTCTCGTTGCCACTTCGTCTTCTTCTAAGCCCGATTTTGTGCCAGTTAAAATGACACTTACTCGTAGATCTTGTACGTTACGTATTGCTACAAGACATTCTTCCGAACCAACCTATCGAATCCTACCATTGACAATTTGACTGACTTATCGGACTCTCTTGATGATGTCATGGACTCCATCTGAAGACCTATCCTTTTCATTTCTTATAATCACATTTGCCTCTTCTTAGATCGGTTAACAGACTCTAGTTTATGTCAAGTCAGTGGCATTTATAATTATATGGAAACTCAATTAGACCTTACCTTCACAACTGATCCCACCAACCCCTCAGTGTCGTGTTGTCCCTATCTTTTTCAACTATTGATAACTTTCATCCTCGACTTCTTCTTCTTTCATATTTCCTCAACTCTCCCCGTCAGTATTCATCCCCTGCAATTCTCACTTATTATAATTTTCACAAAATAAGATAATTACCTAGCTAAGCAGGGCTTTTTTCGTGTTTACCAATCTATCTCTGGTCGCTGCCCTCACTATTTACCTTCATGTGCCATATTGTATAAAACATCTTTTACATCCCCTCCTCGGTATAATCGTAGACTCCGCTCTGGGCGGTATTCCTTCTCATCTACTCATCTTCCGACTACGCAAACTATCAAGGTACATATATTCATTTCATTGAACTCTACAACTCTCTCTATCAACGGTACCTGAATAGTGCCCAAACCAATCTTATAAATGACCCCAAGTCCTTTTTTTAATCCGTCAATTGCAAAACTAAGGCCGATTGTTATCCTTCCTCCTTCGCTTACGAAACCAAATCCTCAAGTGATCCTCCTACCATCGCCAATTTTTTTGCAACATTTTTCAAACAACCATTTGACAGTGACCTACCAAATTTCTCCGTTGGTACCTTTCTCACTCAAAATTTCAATCCTGCAGTTATTGAAGAAAAGGTACTAAAACTTAAAGATGAATTCCTAACTTTCCCAGAAGATCTCTCCGCCGTTTTTCTTAAAAAATGCTCTTCCAATCTGTCTCTACCCTTTCCTACCTATTTCGTCTATCTCTTACACAGGATTTCCCATTTTGGAAGACTTCTTTTATAATCCCGATACACAAAATGGGACCTAAGCATGAATTTACCAATTATCGTCGCATTGCTGAATTCTCTGATATACCCAAACTGTTTCATAAGATTTTATGCGAAGCCTTAAGCTTTAAATGCAAGTCTTTTATTTCGCCCCGACAACATGGTTTTTGTAAAAGTCAGATCAACAACTACAAACCTAGTTGAATTCGTGTCTTTTGCCCTCGCAGAGTTAGAAAATGTCAAAGAAAAACCATGTTATCACCACTGATTTTTCATCAACTGATCATCTTTAAATTGCCTACTCTCGGCTTTGAACCTCTCTTATTAAAATGGATATCTTCTTACCTGATAAACAGATATTATAGTGTTCTGTTTAGATCCGCAATTTCTGTTCCATTCCTGGTCTCATCTGGAGTTCCACAAGGCAGCCATCTTGGTCCTCTTCTCCTCATTCTTACTATTAACGATCTGGAGAGGGTTTTAAACACTCCTCCCTATCGTCCCTACGCTGACGACACAAACAATTTAAAAAAATATTTCTTCTCCCCATGACTCTGCCCTTCTTTAAGAAGACCTTGATCGGTTTTCAATCTGGTGCCTCGAAAACTGCCTAGAACTAGAACATAGCCAAATACCAATCTATAACTTTCTCACGTAAATGCAACCCGTCTGCTCACCAACTTTATTTTCTCTATGGTCAACCTATTCCCGTTTTTCAATCTTCTCAGTCTGCAGGCAATTCTTTTGGATCTTAAGCCACCAATCAGACAGAGATTGGTGTGAACTAGAAGCCGTTGTAGCGGTGAGTATCGAAGAAGGCGCAAAAATGTCGATTTGGCGTCGATCAGCTGAATTGGGCATCGCCAGAGGGTCAACCCGGCTTTGTTTGCAGTTGAATTTGGGCCTACATCTGTATAAGATTGTGCTGACTTAAGAATTGAAGGCGGACGACCACAGACAACACCGTGAGTTCGCTAATTGGGCGCTGAAAATGTTGACCGGAGATCCGGATTTTGGCTATGCAGTTATGTCAAGAAGCAAAATTGCCATTATTGGAGTGAACACAACCCACAAGTGCTCAGCCTAACATCAACGCATCCACAAAGATTTCTTTCAAAATGAGGAAGGAGACACCGTTACCATCAATGGTCTCGGGTATAGAGCGAAGTTAACCAATTTTCAGAGTTCAGGTCAGAGCTCGACAGCGTCGATATATCCGAGCTGTGGTTCCGACAAGACGGCGCTACATGCCATACAAGCGACGCAACGCTCGAAGTTGTGAAGGAGAAATTTGGCGACTGGGTCATCTCACGGCGAGCGTTCATCAAGTCCTGAGTCTACGCTCACAAGCCAACCACTTTGGACTAGCTCGAGGCCAACATTCGACACGCTGTTGCCGGAATAATGCCGCACCTATTGGAGAACCGAATCATCAAAAATTGGACCGACCGCCAGTAAAGCCGAGATGGCCATTTGAATGATCAAAATAAAGCCAGAATCAATTTTGTATCTCACACCGTTGTTGTTTTATTTAAACCTTTTTCCTATCGTTCTTATCTGGTGACCTTTTATATGATATGATTTTTTTTTCACCCGAAATAAGCAGCACATTACAATATTGCCCTAACCAGGTAGTTTAAATTGGTAGCAGGACTGATGAGAATTTAATAAAATTACCTTAACCCTTCAAGGAACAGATTGCAGCTACGGATACGATATCTGCAATCTTTGAAAGTCCGCACAATTTCGAGATATCCTCTAGAAACTTTTTGTACATTTTGACCAAATATCAAACAAGTATTTCATTGAGACACCCTAACAACTAAATTTGTATGAATCGCCCCTACAAGGTGACACGAAATGTTCCTGTTTGTCCCTCAAATTTACAACTTCACATTAAAGTCATGAATGAAAAACATTTTGCTATTTTGCCACATCTCACATCTTCTCAACCCAACCCTGCCATCACAGTTATTTTGAAATTTATATTTCTGACAATAAAACCTTTACGACTGTCATTACCTTCAAGTGTTTGAAAATTAAATGCAACACCTCTCCCTCATTACCGAAATCACTTCAAGTGTCTACTGCCAAGTGAATATCTTAATCTCGCTCTACTACCCAAATTACATGGAACGTCCTCGGCATTGTCGTCCACAAAAAACGGAAAACGACTTACAATCTGAATCTGAATGAAGACTTAGGCAACTTTCAAGCATCAACCCTAGGCAGGACGGCCCTAACCATCCCGTATCCACTTTTACAAGCATCATCACTAATTAGCTTCCTTACCTGCGAAAGAGAAGAATGGAATGGAAAATAATAAGAAAAAGAATTATGAGAAAGTTGCATGAAAGAAAATTAATTCTTGTGCATTTAATTCATTAGCACTTGAAGAGGAGAGTGCAGAAAATATGATTACGGCGATGAAACTGTGAATCTTTAGGTCTCTACGATGGAGGAACATGGCTATTGTCAGATTAACTGCATTCTTCGCTTGAGATACTCGTAAAAAATGAGAGGAAACAGCACTAAAAACAAAGGTAGCCTGAGTAAATAATGAGAGTCAAGACGGGGTAAAACATCCCATCGTAGGATAAGAACTCACACTTAGATACAGATTCAGATTTAGATTCATCAGAGCGACCAAGGCAAACTGTGGGATACTGGGATAACCGCTAATTAAAGTAGAAAAAAAAGAACCCGGGAGCTGCTCAGGTGATGGCTAATTAAGTGACCACCGATTGCATTCGACACCGGATGGAGCTAAGAAGAATAAAAGAAATCAACGTTGTGCAGGGCAGCACAGGATTACCCATGAGGAGCAGAGAGAGAGAGAGAATAAAAAGGAAGTGGAAATGTAAAGGAAGCATATTTACACAGTGTGTCACCCTAATGGAAGAAAACCGAACTCCAGGGTTCCTTTTTTCGGAAGACAATTAGATTGACAATATGGGTAAAGTGTCAGGGGGTTCAGGCTGGTCAATGAACTCATTTATCAGCGTAGCGAATAGAACAATCAAAGACTGTGTGCTCGTAAAGGGCGAAATCGAGGGGTGTTAGTTACTCAAGTCAGTACTTTGCTCTTCAACATTAGAAATGAAAGGCAAATGGCAAAGGCCTAAAACAGCTTCATTGTGATACCATACAATGTCCTCGGGAGATCCCCAAATTATAGCAAATTGCCCACAAACAACTTTGGAATCTGTGTCTATAACTTTAGTGTGAAATGCACCTAGCCCAACCTCTTACATCACTTTTTCAGCTTTCTATCACCCAGGGATTATTTCCCTCAACCTGGAAAACGTCTTTTATTATTCCGCTACATGGGTGGCCGTGGCTCAAGTGGTAGTGTATTGGCTTCCCAATCGGATGGTTCGGGGTTCAATACCAGCCGTGATCGAAAGGCCTTTTTTTCAGGAGGCAACTAAAAATCTCGTGAGATGAATGGTTGTCTAAAAACAATATCAGGTCAATTTCCACTAATAATTTGGTCTCCCCATTGGATGCCATCCATGGAGCGAAATAGCCTCTGAACCCAAACACCTTTCTTTCTCTTTCTGTCCCATTTTCCGAAAAACTTAACACATGCTTTAGCACTATAAGCGTAGTCATACTCACTTGAGTGTTAAGTGTGTCAAAAAAAAAGAAAAATTGCTAAGCTGTCCTGCACACCTAAGCTTTTCAAGAGCATTATCTATGACATAATGCTTTTCCATTGTTTAATCTATTGTTTCCCAAAACTAACACGGATTTCTCAAAGGTAGCTATACGACCACTAACTTAACGGAATTCTTATCAAGCACTTTACGTATATGTGCACTCGAATCTGGAAATAAAGTTGATGTGATTGCCATCGATTTCAGCAAAGCCTTTGACAGAATTTCTCATGATATGACCGTTCTAAAATTAAAGGCTCTTGGTTTCCAAATAAGCTTCATAACATGGGTTCAATCCTATTTAGGTCCATGGTTTCTGACCCAATTAAAGGCTCCTCTGGTGTACCTCAAGGCAAACACCTTGGTCCCTTATTATTTATTCTGACCATTAATGAAGTTGATTGCAATATCTAAAATTAATACATATCCGTTTACGCATATGTATGTCTTCCTCAGACAGCCTACCACTTCAGGAAGATCTAGACAGATTCTGTACTTGGTGTCAAAAGAATTTTCTTGAGCAATTTCTTGATACAAAAATCTTTAATCTGCCAGTTCCCTTAGTGAATGAGTTGTGTGATTCAGATGTTATCTGTGATGAGGTACTCAATTTCCGTTCCCACATTGATAATATAATACGAAAAGCTAACTCTGCCCTTGGCTTCATCAGGCGCTGGTCTAAGGAGTTTTCCAGTCCTTATGTTACAAAATCTCTTTACATAACCTTTGTTAGGCCTGTTCTTGAATATGCAGCCCAAGTCTGGATAGCAGCTCTTCAACGCAGGTTTTTTCGATTTTCTTTGCGTGGTGCTCCTTGGGTTGATAGCCAAAACTTACCACCATTCCCACCATTCCGATATTCCCTTCATGCATCAAATTTTAATTGGTAATACTCGTATCTATCGATTGTCCTTCTTTACGTTAACTTATTTCTTTTGACATCATAGGTCTGTGCCACTTTTCTGGCTCAATCTTCGCAGAACGAATTACGGACACCTGGAGCCAATGTCTAAAATGCTTCGTGAAGTTGACAATATTCTGCCTCTCTTCGACTACCAACTCAGCAAACTTTCCCTCAAAGAACATTCTCATTTCCACCTATGCCACACGTTCTAACTTTCTTTAACCGTCCCCACCCCTTTGGTTTTAGCTTTTGTTTTAAGTGAAATTGTTAGTTTGGTAGGTGCAGAGTCGATTGACTCAAAAAGTCAATGTGAGGAGTGTGTTCTGTGAGGAGTGTTCTTTCAAGAGCTGTGAGATTTGGCATCGAAACAAAACAGGCACAAACTAAGCAAATAAGCTGATGTTTTATTTATTCTATAGAAAACTTTATGGCATTAATGATGAAAAATAAATTGGGGCATATGCAACTACAAGTGTCTTAGGAACTGCATCCTGGAGCTGTAATTTTCGTCCACCTTTCGTGCATTTAAGGCCGTATCTCGTTCGGTGATAGCTTTCAAGGCTAGAATCGTATTTAGCATGTCCGCATAGATCAACGATTTCAAATACCCCACAGGAAATTATCCAGTGACGTAAAGCTCACGATCTTGGAGGTCAGACCTCAGGTTGATTTGTGGAGAAAATGTTACAAAAAATGAAAATGTTAAACAAAAGGTCAAGACCGTTAATCATGGCTCTGTACCGGTGACATATCGAATTTCTTCATTTTTGGAAAAGTACGGCACTATACGTTTTCAAAATTTTCATGCATGTTTTGAGGTGCATGGCTAGCTGATTTTCATCACTCCAAAGTCAACAATTTTTCTTATTAACAAAGCCACTGGGACAGAATAAAGTGAATTGATTTCCAACAGTTCAATCAACGAAGTCATGACGCCAGCGATGATCACCTGGTTTAAATTTTTGCAGAAATTGAATGTTGTTCGACAAAGTCGATGGACACAGTCAAGAACTTCGACTACGCGCCATGACGAATCGATGAATAAGGATCTTCTTCAACACTGGCATCGAAGCCGCCGACATTTTCATTTGAGGGCACTCTACGCATTCTTGTCAGTGGCTTGAAGTTCAAAAGAGTAAATGTAGCGACGTTTTTCATTGTGTGTGAATAGCCGACTTGCTTGGCCGATTATGTTGACCCTAAAACTGGGGTAATGCTCTACGAATAATTTTAACTGAACCCTGATTTTGAAAATAGATTTCCCTCATTTGTATATGACTTTGCTCGGGCGGAAGTCCTTGCATAATGATTTGCCAAAAAATAACGAATAATAGGATGGCATCAGCTGTCAGGTTAACTACCAGTAATCTGAGTGTTGACGTATTGAAAAAAAAACCTCCTAAGAAACATCCTTTACTATTGATCTGTTCGCTGAACCATTACTAATCCCATTCCATTCCAAGTTGCGAGACACAGAGCCAAAATTAACACAAATGATGAGAAGTCTTCTATGGGTGCCACAATGCACTTACATCCGTTCTTTCCAAGGTCACGGAAACGCTGATAAACCGTCATCTATTCAAATATCTCGAAATGCGGAAACTTATCAATGACCGACAGTATGGTTTTCGTAGCAACAGGTCCACTGGTGATTTGATGGCATGTCTCACCAAAAAGTGGAACCAAAGCGTACATCAATCTGGCGAAAGCAAGTAGTAGCACTTGATATTTCTAAGGCATTTGACAGAGTTTGGCATCAGGCTCTTTTGTTGAAAATGCGTGCATTTGGGATCGATGACTCTCTTCTTCAATGGATTAGAAACTACGTTTCGGAACGTTCAATTCAAGTTGTTTTAAGTCTGATATTCACAAAATAAATGCTGGTGTGCCCCAGGGCTCTGTTCTGTCTCCAACACTCTTTTTAATTTTCATCAATGATCTCTTGTCTGTTACTTTTAATCCAATATATTCCTTTGCTGATGACAGTACTCTCTGCTTTTCATATTCGTTCCCGGACTCACGGCCCTGCTCTTCGGCTGTAGTACGAGAACGGCAGCGTATGCTAAGCTCATTAAATTCCGATATCAACAGCATAACCAATTGTGTAGAACTACGAGTATCAACAGAGTGTAATTTAATGCTTCCAAAACACAATGCTGTCTGCTGTTGTTAAAGCGAAATTTAAACACTCGGCCATTATCCATGAATGGCACTTGCATCGTCCAAACCGAAAAATTTTCCATTCTGGGTATGTGTGACAATGACGATTTCCGTTGGAATGCCCACATATTTGATGTCGCCAAAAATGCTGCAAAATGTCTAGGTTTCCTCAAGCGATGTAAGAAATATTTTACCCCTCTGATCTACCCTCAATATATAAGGAATTCATCCGCCCAAAATTGGAGACCACATTTGATCAGATGCTTCTAAAAAGTCCCTGCACCTGCTATATAGTATTCAAAACCGTGCGATAAAACGTATAGGTGATACTAATATCAGTCAGTCAATGGACGCCATCGAAAACCGACGAAATGTCTCGTGTCTCACTTTGTTTTATTGCTATTTCCATCACCAGTGCTCCACTGAAATCGCCAGTAGCATTCCACCCATTCAAACTTTCAACCGTAACACCCGTCTCGCTATGAATGCTCATCAGTATACCCTCAAGCCCATTTTCGGACGTACTCTGAAATATCGTGATTCTTTATTAAGCCGTTCAACTCGCTTATGGAGTGCCCTGCCGATCTCTGTATTTCCTGGTCGTTATAACTTGCAATCATTTAAAAACAATGTACATCGGTACCTCTCTTTTCTTCCTTGAGCGCGCGCTCATTACAAAAAAAAAAAAAAAAAAAACAATGTTCAGTTGAAAAGTGATTACAGTCTTTACTGTTTCATATCCATTTGCGTAAACTTACCCAGAGATAATTAATTACTCCACCAACTCGGACGTGAACCTATACCTGCGTACTTGTATCAGATGGCACTTCTGTCAGGAATGGACCTAAGCCTCAACCAGCAACTTTCTCCATTTATCGTGATTGTAAGCTAATCAGCTTTAGTTGCACTAAACAAGATGAGTGAGGTCCCTTCACAATTAACACGAGGTCTTCTTTAAATGTTGGCCTTTCTGACCAGATAAATAGCCCATGCAGGCCGTTGTTCTATCTTATTCTCCAAATTTCGTTCAGACAGGCGGACCCTTAGCCACTCAAAGAACTTTTCTCTCAAAGCAACTAAGAACATTCTCGTTAGTTTTAATCCATTCTTCTGTGCCATACAGTAGAACATGGGTGATAAGGGTGCTATAGAGTGCCTTCTTAGTACAAAAAATCAGTCATGGGCAGTAATGATTTTTAGTTTGCTATTTATTGTGTGTTTCTTTAAATTTACAACGGAAGCTATGTAGACAAAGTTGTTTACCATCTCAGTTTGTTATAGCAGCCGCTTGTGTTGAGTGTCCCTTCTTGTCGACGGTATGTATCATCCGTAGTTCTACCAGCATTCATCATTGAACCCAGCATCACTGCGTGTGCCGCAGCGGCTGCAGACATCCCAGTATCTTCGCGCTGATTCTTTCCTATAACGGCAATATCGTAACTCGTGTATTGAACTGTGAGTTTCAGACAAGTCTTTCAAGTATGATGTTCCAAAACTCACATTATGGCGTTGTCTTGTGTTTTTTTGATATCAAACGCCTCGGACAGCACAGAGCATTCTCCATTGTCATCCTTCACAGAAGGGTCAAATTGATATTATAAAGCCATATCAAGCTCTCTATACATAATGTCATAAGCGGCCTTAAATAAATAAACAGATGTTGGGTATCGACTTGAAGGTCCTAGGGTTTTTCCAAGATCTTCCACGAGGTAAATATATGCTGTAATTAGGCCCTTAACCGCACTGATGAGGATCTATTAAATTGCTGATATAGAGTTGCAATCGCCTCCCTTCGTAAAGATCTAAGCTTCCATTCATTGGGATAACTTTCATCCCATCATCCCATTACAGACGAGTTATGATGGGCTTCTTACCTACTCAGTCCCCGCTGCTGTAAGTAGTCCATCTAGTCCTGCAACGTTACTGGTCTAGAGTTAAGAAATCGCAATCCAGACCTCTTCTTGGTTTGATGGGTGAATTTTCTGTCGATCATATCTACGTTGAATGGTTTATTCTGATTGACAGCGGTGTGTTGATCGTGTTTGCTCTTAGACAGGCTACAGAAGAAATGCTTCCATATTTCACCGACTGAGACTCAACTATTACGTTCCCTTCGGCATATGTGTCCTTGTTAAGTTCTTTTCACATGACCTTCTAAGAAGACGGCCTTCCTTCGGCCTCTTTCCTCCAAGACTTCGTGAGCAGATCTCGTTATTTTTTACAACACCGCTGCATTTTCCTACAAGCATTCGCAGAAAATTTCCTCAAACACGGAATACAACATTGAATTTCTCGCAAGGTTTTAGGAGAAACTAGAAACGGCTCTAGCGGTCTTTTGGTTTCGACGTCAAATTTCTTCATGATACTTCTTGGGCGCTCTGCCGTCCAAGTTATTCGCTTTTGCACCTTGACAACCACGAGATAGTAGTTTGAATCGATGTTGGCCCTCGAACCTTTTGGATATCCAGACCACTAAAACTGTGTTTTGCATCGATCGCTATGTAATCTAACTAAAGGCTATTAGTTAAGGTTACGTTTCGCTCCGCCATGAAGCCGTTTGGGATATTTTTCCAAATGTGTCGCCAAAGATGTCCTCTTTTCCATACTTGATGTCAAAATCACGAAGGAGAATCTTAAAATTCTGCTTAGGACATTGCTCATAAGTTTTATCGCGGGGCTCGTAGAAGGAATCTTCCGCCAAGTCATAATTTCTCTATGAGCAGCCGTAAGAGCTTATCAGACTTATGTTGGAGAACTTAGGTTTGATGCGGATAGTTTTCAGGCGTTCGGTCAAATATAAGAAGCTTAACACTTCTTACCTAAATCTTCCAAATATGCACTGTAGCAGATGCCATCTCTTGACTAACCCATTTCTTGGATATTAGTGATATCCGCTTTGTAGCTGGTTATGTGGGAAATTGTTCGGCTGACTGTGGACTCTTAAGGGTTAGAACACGTGCATAGCCAAATATTGTTGTCCACTTTTAATTTCCTGATGTCGTCAACAGTATTGCTTCTCAAAAGGTTTAGTATTTTAAGTGGTCGGCCAATTAACCCGACGGCACAACCCCCAACATGAAGAGCCAGATCCTACAGAGGATTGTTTGGGTGATACCGCTGGTTTGCTTGAAATTCCAGCGAAAAAAAACTAAATTTTAGACGTCAGAAACAAATCCTCGAAATGCTTGAAGAGGAATTAAAAGTACTGTCGTCATGCTAAAGAAAATTGGAGTAATCTGCACATGATTAAGTTGGAAGTTATTGTTACCCTCTGCACTCCGAAGCGATCCAGAACTTGAGAAAGTCAGTAAATTAAGGTAAGACGATCAATCAGGTCCTCGCCTTGATTGTAACATATACATACAGTTCATTCCTAGGCCCATCTACTGCTTAGCACCTGAATTTACTTCTTGAAATCGTAACCAGTTCACAATCTTTTCTTTCTAAGTAACCAGAGGGTAAACAGCCTCACAACACTCACTGAGTTGAGCACCTCATACTTTGTTGACTAAGGTGGCTCCATAACATGAAGGAATACTTAAATCTCACTCCCAGGAGGGCAACCTTTTTAACCTGATAATTGAATCATAAGATTCACTTTCATTTTGCAGAGCCATTTCATTTCAGTCACATTCATTCTTTCTAAGTAGTCGCCCAAATAAACTTTCCCAATAAAAGAGCCCCTTTCATCACACCCTTCATTGATGTTGTCAATAAAGCTGTGCTTAATGGGATTCGTTATGCTCTCTCTCTCCAAGTACAACGAGTAAAAGACATTCGTCTTCATTCAACTTCACAGGCACCATCTGTTCAACTGCATATCTGTACGACCACTAAGTCGGTTGGGTTCTGTTTTTATTACTCTCATTCGCAAGAAAAGTAAGAATAAACGTCCCGCACAACAAAGACTCGTCTAAAAGCTGCCTGGATCAACAATGCAATTTTAAGTCATAAACCATCTCAATGAGATAGTCATTGGCCCCTCTGGAAGTTTGCTTCCTTCCCTAAATGGCCATAAAAGAGGCCATAAACAACCTCCACCACCAGAAGACAATTTCAACTAAAAAACAAAAAAAAAACAAAAAACCAACGAAAACTGTACACGGAAGCTCAAACTTTATAGCCACCACTGTTCAACTGTTACTTGGAGCGATATGAACAGCAGCATTTCAGGAAGCCACGCCAAGTCGTAGATAGACGCGTTTCTCTATTCATCGTGCAATTCCTTTCATATTCCATCAACCATCACCCGTCGTTGTCGTCGTAAAGGCAATCTCGGTGCTTCCATCTTTTGGTGCGACGACACAGTCTTAGTACACGGTCTCAGTACCCTGTCTCGGTACACTTTGGCTATCCTGCCGCATGCAAACCCCTGTGGCTAAGCGCTCAGCAGGTGAGATGTGAGGAAAGATACTTATCATGCGAAAGATTTATGGTTCCCCTTGAGAACGTTAAAATTCACAGAAAAAAAAAAATATTTTCCCTGAGACAGCAGGAGACACATGGCCAAAGTCTTGACAGAGAGGGAGGCGCATGCATTACCCGCAATTCCCGCAAAGTCGTCTACTACACATCCAGGGCCGTACGCATCTGTAGCACAGCGCCCGCCTTATGGCTAAATTGATTATAATTTCACGCTAATCACGAGCTGCGGATCTTGTCGCATTAATTATTGACGTCCAGAAATGACATGTGGCAATGGTTGGTATGTCGTGTTGCATGTTTCTAAGATAAACACTCGACGGTAGTGTGATACCTACCTCCAGTGTGAGATCTCAGTTGAAATTGAGGGATTTTTGTGTCGCCGCTGTTTCAATCCGAATTGAATCCGCTTTTTCGAGAACTTCTTCTCCTGACACCTTCATATGTTACTTTGGGGTCCCTCTTCGGTCCGCTTTATTATGGAAATGATGTATGCTGAGGTAATTTGATACCATCTCCGGGTTGGATGGCCGAAAGGATAGGAACACATTTGCTGCTCAAATATGCTCGCTCTCGTAAATGCATGGAAGTTCTGTCAGCCACTCAGATGGCACCTCGGTATGGTCCAAATGCAACTATATATTGTAGAAACACACAGGCAGGGAAACTGGTGAACAGAAAACCTAACACTTGAACCTGTCGGATGCTGGAATCACAACGAGGATGCAGATGACGATGATGGTTTTTGCTGTTGCTGTTGTAGTTGTTGCGGATTATGAATGTTTGGCACGAAATTTGACACGCTTACTTGTTCTCGTGTCGAAAGCGTTAGGTTTTCCCTTTTATTCTCAGTTCTTGTCGGAGTTTTTGTATTTTGGAATACCCTTGGTCTTGGGATTTTATCTTAGTGTTGTCTTTCATTTGTGATAATTGGTGGATGCAAGCGTGCATGACAAAAGCGGATGCTTGGATTTTAATCACGAATCGCTGCTTGGAGATGATGAATTTTATGGGTCTCTGGGCACTGGAGGTAATGGCTTTTGAGCTGATGAGGAGGGAATTTTTCAGAAACCATTGAACAGTAGCGAATCGAGTTACAAATTTGAGCGAAAGGGTGCTTGGTGACATTTATGAAATGTGGATCGTTGGTGGTTTTACGAGTTCGCCGAAGAAATTTCGTTAGGCGTCTAGACATGAGAAGGTTTAAGTGTCACGGAATATGATGATTTCTGGCATTCAAACAAGTCATGGAGGATGAGTTAAGGCAATGTGGATCCCTTCGTATCCCTTCCCATCAACTACAACTTTGGGGCTGCCAGTAAAGACTTGCAAGCTTTGCTTTGCTTTGTTTTGTACGTTGTTTCCAAAGTTTGAAGCATTTGCAGTTCTCTTAGGCAGCTCAAGATGATGATAGCGTGTGCATTCAGACGAAATGTTGTGTAGGCCACAAAAGTGACTGGTTACAGGGTATATGTTAGAATTTCTACAGCATAGAAACGCCAATATCGAAAACTACATTCTGATGAAATTCGCAATAAAGTGAATTTAGAAACACTCACTATGTTTGATTCTGAAGAGAGATCTGCAACATTCATCAGACAGCTATCGAATCAGCTGCAAAAGGGGCGACATGTTTGCGAGTACATCTTAACATGATCAAAATGTCGGAACTATGGTTTTAAATTGTTCTCACATGACGATCCCTCCCGATCATTCGAATAACGAGGTTCAGTGGTCCTAGTGGGATACAAGGACAAGAAAACTTCATTGAGCGCTGGTACAGGAAGGTGTTCTCTTGGAATAAAGTGACAAATTCGAAGAGTACAGAATTGTGCTGTATTGCTGAAATCCTCCTTTGGAGTCCAGTTTGTATTTTTTTTATGTCCGGAACGGAAAGAGTAGCAAGTCACCATGAGAACGCTTCCTCCTAGGTAGTGACCAACATCAGAAGTTGGCACAAGCTGTTTTTTTTTGTTGCTGAAGATAATTTATCCCAGTGGCAGAATAGAAGCCTGGTCATGGTCGTCGACTACTGGTTCGATTCCTGAGTCATATACTAAAAAAGGAAAATAATCCTCACCGGAACACTTGGACCTGCGGAGGCACAAATGAGTGCACTTAAGCTTATCGTGCCCGGTTTTGATAAGCATAACGTTGAGGTTTCGGCAAGGAAATTCCTCAAATAAAATTAATGATGATGCCAGCGATGGAATTATCGAAAGCCGCTAGAGTTTATGTTTAAACAGGGAACTACATTTATTGTTTTTAAGATTTACGAACATGACGAACTAAGTTCATTCTCGGTGAAATTTAGGAGAGGATGGCATCTTTTGCAGTGTACTTACAGTCAAAGTACAAAACCACTACCATGCAACCGTTACTGCTCCTTAAAAGACACAAAGGGAACTATAGGTCGTTTTCAGTATTCTAGGCGTTTCTGAGAATCTTTCCAGAAGCAAGATTTGACTTATTGCAACTATGGTACGAGTGTCGATATTAAAAATGAAAATAAAAAGCCAAGAAGTACTGAAAGACTATTCGAAAGAAAGACAACCGCACCCAGCAAAACTCAAAGCGAATAAGGTGGAGCTGCACATACCAATGTGTAAGAAGAGGGAGGTACGAGTACAACAGACTTCTCAAAAAAATAAAATAAGCACTCTATGAACCAGAACGGTTCTAGCGTCATAACCAGCCAGTAAAATCTAGCAGGATAACTTCTGCAGAGAGTTCAAATTCGACGATGTCCAACAATATGATATCAGGACGAATGAACCATTTGCCATGGACGATGACCAAGAGCAATTTTGCCGCTTGACCACGAAGACATCTGAATAGGGTTATCCAAACTAAAAGCCAACAGGGCTGCTGAAGCAAAAGCTTTCCAAAAATTTCTGTAAAGCAGACGGAGTAGATTTTGTAAGGAGAATACACCAACTCATCTAGCAGATATTTAAAAAAATTGCCCAATGATTAAAATCTCACCGTAATATTCCTAGTCCTCTGGAAGGAGGATTCTTTTAATTATACCAACTACAGAACCGACAATTCTCTTGGTATCACGCGCAGGATCCTATTTGCTTAGCTTATATTGTGTGAATGCCTGAAACATTTTGTCAACAACTTGTTCGATCCTTATCGTTCGCTATGACTAATGTCTCAGATAGCGTAATGAGGCCAAAATGTGTGCGCAGCTGAATTCCACGTAACATGTCAATCAGCCTACGTGAATATACCGCCAATACGCCAGCTTGTTTTTATCTTGTCACTCTGACGAGCACATCACCAATATACCCCCCCACTAGATTCGTCAGACTGCTGTGTCATATCTGTAATTTCACATAAGTCGATGGCACAGTAAGAGAAAAGATTGCTAAAAGTACAGTACGGCAATACGAGAAGGCCAATCGGAGCGGTCTTTCCGTTGGCCTTTCCTACAAGACACCGGAACACCGAAAAAGTTTGACATAAGCCAGGATTGACGGCTACGCCTTTCTTTAGCGTATAAAATACGACCAAAAACTGTGGCAAAAAACTACTACAATGTCCCAAATATAATATAAATTTTGGTCATTTATCAAAAACGTTAAAAACTCTGCTTTATCCTTTGTCGCAACACTCATCTATAATGACATTCCACCTGTCAGCTGCTTAGATGAGGCAAATTTGCTTGCTGGATACTTTTCTAACTTCATACTTCCAAATTTCTTTAGGTCCCCACCTCAGTGCGTTGCATCTTGAACTTTCGCATTAGTGTAGTAGCAAGAGTACTAAAGATAATAATATACACAAATCCACTGGACCCGATGGCATATCTAAGTTTCTCCTGAATAGATATTCTTCCACACTGCCAAAAACCACAGCATAGGACTTTTCATTAGACCTATCCTTTAGGACTCTTTCCGAGCAGATGGGAAGCAGTATTTGACCAGCCCTTGCCCTACGCAGGATAAAAAATGGTGTGCCACAGGGCTCCGTTCTGTTTTCCACGCTCTTTTTAAGTTACGTTAATGATTTCCTGTCTGCCAGTGTATTTCTTTACCGACGACAGTAGTCTCTGCTTTTCATATTCGCTCATAGACTCATGGGAACGGCAGCGTGTGTTAAGCTCATTTAAATGCGATTTTAACAGCAATGCGGTCTGCTCTCATTAAAGCGAAATTTAAACACAACGGAACCGATAAACTTTCCATTATCGGTATGTGTGTCATAGAAAAGGCAACCTACGTTGGAATGATTACACATTCGATATCGTCGAAAATGCTGCAAAATATTTGGGTTTCCTTAAAGCGATGTAAGAAATACTCCTCTGATCGGGCCTCATTATTTACGTATAAGGCATTTATCCGTCCAAGACATGAGAATAATCCTAACGTCTGATCGAGAGCTCCTAACGACTATCTGCATCTGTTAGATAGGATTAAAAACCTGCGATATGTTTGAAGAAAATGCTTATATTGCACAGTTAATTGACTACCTCAAACACCGATGTGATGTCCCCTGTCGTACATTCTTCTATCGCTATTTCTACTACCAGTGCTCCAATAAAACTGTCAGCTCACTTTCAGACGTACTCTGAAATATCATGTTTCTTTCCTAAGCCATGCCTGCCGAGCTTTTTATTTCTTAGTCATTATAATCTGCAACCATTCAAAACCAACAGCCATCGGAAACGATCAAAAAAATGCACTATTCTAAGAATCGACCACAATATAAAGAGGACTACGTTGAACTGGTTCGTTAATGCACCTACATCAGTACATCACTGTGACAACAATGCAAGGATGTCTAAATGAAACCTACAGGACGGCTAAAAAACGCTTCTTACGCCAAGAATTAAGAAAAGCCGTCTGGAATGGGCAATGGGACTGACGGTCTGTCTATTCTGGACGACATCGTATCTAGCCCAAGAGGAAGATCCTAGTGGTTACCTCTGGGTTTTCAATATCCGATCTACCGACTGGAGTAGCAGGATAATGAATGCAAGAGGAAACCCTCTCCTCGAAGCTATCGCATCCCTGAAAATAAGCCTGTCAGTGAGGACTACACTCACAGCGACCACCAGTTGATGTTACTTTACATCAGCGAAGAGCAGTGAAGAGAGCACCCTACTATAACAACGGATCTGCGGAAGACCTTTAACACCAGCTGATCCAGGTCATGTTCAAAACGACATTTAGTAAAAAGATGAGCCTTGCTTCTGGTGGAGCGACGAGATACAAATACAGAGAACTAAGTACCTAGCAAAATGTATATTCCATAGATCCTGCGGCAGACCAGACTTCCTGGAACGGCTACTTGAGGCACACTTTACAGGCTAATGATGAAGAAGCTTAAAGCAAAAGGTCTCCCCAATTAACCCGCCGAGGAATGCTGGAAACGCTAGTGGAGCATGTGTTCACCCATAGACAAACTAATATGAACTACTTCACTAGGGATAACAGCAAGCATGCAGGAAGATAGGAAACAACAAATGCCTGAACTGGATGGCATCCTGAATAAAGCAGTTAGGGCGGCTACCAAAGTAAGGCCGCCTTTGTAGCAACGATTTTAAAGTGCCCAAAAGAAATAAAATCCCAATATTTAGTGTTCTCAGATACACCAGCTGAATCCAATACGAGGGAAAGGTGGAGATGGGGGACAAAGAGGAATTGGTCAGAGATTCTTGGTCAGATTGGATACACTATATGATCTGCTGAAGATAGTCACAGAGTACTTTAGCAAAAGCAGGTTAAAATATCAAACTGACAATGGTGCTTAATACTACATCTTTGTGGGAGTGCCGCAATGTCGATCCTTGAAGCTCTCCTTTGGATCACATTGTAAAATGGAGTTTGGCTAATAATGATGTCCGACGTAGTAAAAATGTTCGAATTCGCTGACGATATCCCTGTAGTCAACTCAACCAATTCCATCCACTAGGTAGAGTCCGTTATGGACGAGGCTATTACGAGGATCATGGATCGGTTAGAGTCATCCTGTCTAGAATGAGCTGATTACAAGAAGACTTTCCTTATAATCACCTTTGTAGTCATGGGAACTTCCGTTTCTAAAACCAAACAATTTAACGAGTCCCTGAAATACCTCGAAGTAATGCTCGATAGAATGTTGCGCTTCAAGGTACACATCGAGTGCGCCAGCTGATGCAAGTACTGCATCTCTCGGAACATCGATAGCCTCAGATACGTCCCCAGTATCTTGCTGGAGTTAAGGAGTTAAAAAGAAAGCTGTCGTCAGCGTACAGGTTCTGCGTAATCGGGACTATTAGCAGCTTTCGAACAATCTCGGCCGGAGCAGCGTTTATATCAGCCTCATGCTTTACAATGAGATACAGAGAATATGTTTTAGGAGACCCTAGAACTGAAAGGGCAGCACCCGCAGCGATATGGTAAGCCAGGTCAGACAGCTTCACAAAAGACTAGTGGACAACGAAGACAAGGGAGGACTACAACCTCCTCCTGTCAAGCATGGCAGCTATCGGAAATCTCACGACAGATTTGTGCACAATACTCGAAAGCTCGCCACTATGCTTAAAATGTCCAAACGAGGAAGAAGGTACGATGATGTCAACCCCAGAGGATGCCGTAGGTTACATGACGGTATCAGAGCGCGACTATTTGGAGGTTTGCTCAAAGAGACGCCAAGGAGCTGCTTCTGCGTATGTTGCTAACGAGCCTCACAAATTAATACCTAGCGGCTGTCCTACGGGGAGGGTGGTTGACAAGTGAAGAGATGTGGTGTAGCACCTAAATGTAGGGTCCAAGACAATTATAATACGGGACACTGGAAAAATCCACATCATTTGATGTGAATCCGTTAAAAAAGACCAAAAGCCAAAAAGGGACGCACCCCATCGACAGATTGGCAACACTTCAAAATAATTTGGACCCGACTAGGAAGAGGTTATCTTCTCAGATGAGTCCAAATTCAACTTGGAATTTTCAGATGGACAGACCACAGTTCGACGTCAACCTGGAGAACGATTAAAGGAAGAATGTGTTGCAGCTCGTCTGAAGGATGTCTCCACTGCCGGTGTAGTTGAAACTCTTTTGATAGTGGAAGAGTCCATAAATTGTTTAAAGTACAAACAGGTTGTAGAAAGTGGTGTGGCTCCCACTGTAAGAAAAATGAGCAAGTGCCGTCTGGGTTCTGTTTCAGGACTATTCCACATCTCGCCATCGTGATAAGACTGTAAGTAAACAATGGATTGTCCACTGTTATGCTGGCAATTTTTCCAATTTCTACGTTCAGAATTATAAAGAAGAACTGGGGGTAAATTTACTCCATGCATTGGCCCGGAAGCAGTCCTGACATGAATCCTAAAGAGCACGTTTGGCATCGAATGGGTGTAAAATTCAGAAATAAAAAGCCTAAAATTGTACAAAAATCACATCGAAAGTATTCGGTATGAAGAACGGCTTTACCATTCAATGCCAAACAGGGCTGAATGCCGATTTTTAAAGGATTTTAATTATTTAAGATTTTTTCCCCTGAAATTACACGACCCTCGCGTTGGTTCTTGTGGTTATACCACTTAGGATTGACCTACCTGCTCCGAATAAAAACGAGAGATCCACCCTTTCAACATCACAGCGAACAGAACAGGTCAAAGTAAAAATTTTCTCTTTTACTTGAGTGCGGCTTAGAGTATATAAAGAAAAAAAACCGTCGATTCAACAGTTTTAAAAGAGCCTTTGGGTGGATTTTTTTTTTAAGAATACTTGAATACCAACAGCCATTGCACCCTGGCTTTGATGTGAAGAACTTTGGTGTAAGAAGTTAATGCACTATGCTGAGGATTAACTAGAATTGAAGAATAAAACATTCCCAAATCAGGACCTACGGATGGTAGTAGGATTATCAACTGGGGCAGCACGATTACCAAACCATATTGCATTTCGGTTTCACAAAATTACTTGACATGGATTACTGTATTGTTGAGTCAACTGCGATAGACAAAATTGTTCCACAAATTGCTTTCATCATCTGATGGGTGACATCAAGAGGCACCAATCTCTAATGAAACCTCTCATCAATCATTCCTTTCTACTGTCGTTGCTGACAGTGTTGATTAACTCACTGAAGGGCTAAATTTCGTCTCGAGCTTCTACCCCCAATTGAAGTTCAATATTTTTAAAATAATTTTCCGTGTTCAGTGTTCCCATCAGTTTTGTATCTATCATATGACCGGTCAACTCGTACTTGGACTGTTAATTATATAAAAAAAAAAACAACAAAAGTTGCAATATGAACCGACAAATTACTCCAATCTATCGAAATTGACCCTTGACTGTGGCGTAAGCGCCAGGCCTTTCTCTTAACCCAATTCATTGATCTCCATTGATAGCTATTGGAGTGGTGTACGAGTACCAGTGCGAGTTTGGGTACATGGAGTGCAGCATGGATTGGCAACAATAATTTTTATTTATTTTTTTTGTTCTGATATAAACAAATTCCCAGTGTCGATGGTGATTAATGGCCGGCAGGTCAATTCGTTGCACAAATAATCCGTCGGGCAATTTATCTCAATTCGCCATGAAAACCAAACGAAACCTGGATAAAGTCAGATACATACTCGTACTTGGTTGTTACGAGTATGTACGTACTCCTATCCCAAACCATTCTTCCTGGTATTCCATTCTCTCGCTGTCTGTTATAGAACGAAGGAATCTCTATCCCTCTTAACTTTACCCGTTCTCTCATCTGCCATCCTTAAATGGATTTCGAGCGATTTATTCCATTTGATGATGGTAACAAATTTTCATACAGAGACGACTTTTATTCGTAGCCTTCGCTTTAAAATATTTTCACAATTTTCTTCTTTTTTTTGTTGTTTTCTAGTCGTACATAGTACGAGTATTCGTATGTTTTGCATTCAGATGCATAGACATAGTAGTCGTGTACGGAGAATAGATAGAAAAATATGAAAAAGCGCAACGAACATGTTTGTCCATGTGGAAATGACCAAATGCAATATTTCAACAAACACCATGTCAAAGGTTATCGGCTTTGGTTAGCCGGTTGGTCAAGCTCCAGGAGTGAGACCCACACGGTTGCTCGGTGCGAAGTGGTTAAAGAATTTATGATGAACGATAGGGTAAGGCAGCAACATAAAAAAAAAAAAAAATGAAACAAAAACGACGACGAATTGCAATTCAAACAACTGCAAAAGGAAAAAGAATCTAAAACAAAATAAATTGCTAATTCGTGTGAAGGGAGAGTTTTTTGTTTTCGTATATGAGCATATCCGTCCGCTCCCGTCTAACAGGGAAGTTGATGTATCTATGAACTGTGTATGAGGTGCCCACGGTGAAAGGATTCAATGGTTTCGAAAAATGTTCGTTTTGTTTTCCAAACGAATCGTCAGATGCATCAAATAAATTCAAATGAATCGAAAGGGGTGGGACAGGCGCCACCTGCATCATCAGGCATAGAGTGGCATTAGCTGATATTCCATTCGTTGATTGAATGCGCGCGTTTATGACGGCCTTGTTTCAGATATGATGGACCAACTATCCGACGAACTATCCGGCATAAATACGAGTATTTCTCCAAATTGAAAAGAACAGAAAAAAAACAAAAAACATCAAACATTTGCCTGGTGTTATGGTTTTAAAATTATTAAAACGATTTCTCTGTGAAAAGTTTTTTTTGCTAGCTAGCGGGGAAAATTAGTGCTGTTACGCTTACGAATATCGCATAGATACAATTGGTTTCTATTAAGCTTTTGAAGGTCTTTTCTTTTCAGAGGGTGAGAAATCATCAGAAAAATCATTCAAGCAATGTTGCAAAAATTTGTGGGGTTGCAGAGGCAATAAACGGAATTTAGTGCAGATACATAGATTTTAAAGCAGCAGTGAGTGAAATTGATTTCAGTGCGAAACACTTTAAACTCTCAATCGGATCAGAATCAATCGGTCGCTCCTAAAAATAATTGGGTGAGAATTTGAAATAACCATGAATTTGAGCTTTCAAGATGTTACCAGGCCAGGCAGTAACAGAAATTAGGTAACGCTTAGGATGAGTTTCTCAAATTTCACTTCATATAGCCTTTGTACGAAATACTGCTCCTTAACACAGTAGTACAAAGTCCTGCGTGAAGATTGATAAAGAAACTGATGAGTGTCCTATAACCTGGATTGGGCCAGCAGCGCAACAACCAAGTGCTTGCCTTACCTCCCAGTAATGTTATATTGGTTCACGCCGTCATATGGCTCACAACCCTATACGGAAGAGGTTAGAACATGTGAAAAACCAACAAATGACCTCGGCTAAAAATGGATTCACTTTTGACGATCATTGCAACGTTTAAACGACAACGACCTTCGTTAAACAATTAGCAGAGACCCTTGATTGCTATCACGCAGATATCACCACCATCTAGGAAGTGCGATGGCTGCACATAAGGAGGATTAAAAGATGTGATATATGTATACTCGTACTATGTTGATTGCTACAGAGAAAAGAATTATTGACTTTGCGGCGTGACGAAATATTACTATAGCAAGCATTGCAATATAAACACAAGGGGACTTGTCGGTCTCCAGATCATGAAACGCTTAATCAAATTGATCACATTGCGGTGGAAGTATGGCATGCCTCCAGTATTCGGGACATCCGAATGTTCAGGGCAGCCAACATTGACTCGAATCGTCATCTAGTTGCAGCCAAGGTGACAATGCGGATTTCCCAAGCGCCACAACAAGGAAGAATTGTTGTGAGAAGATAGAACGTAGAAAAGCTGCAATCGCAAGAGCCGATATTGCCAGCATCGAGTGCCAAATATCAGTGGCAATGCTTGCTAAAAGCCATTCGAGACGTCGCAACCAATGCGCTGGGTTTCACCCGACAAATCCTGGCAAGCACATGCACCTAAACAAGAAGCCTACAAAGCGGAAGGACGAGAGTTGCTCGTGACTTTACAAGTAGAAGAGACGGGAAGAACATGGGTATCTCAAGAACAAAAAAAAAAGAACAAAAGAAGCATGCGATCGACGATATTAAGAGGTTGTACTCAAGAAATAATGTACAGAAGTCTTACCAACAGATGAAACGAACGTGTCAAGGCAAGAAGCCCCGCACAAAAGCCTGTAGAAATGAAGAAGGGAACCTTGTAGTGGAGTCGCAATCAGAGCTGAGAGTATGAAAATACTTTTTCTGCAGACTGTATATCGGCGAAGAAGCCCATCATGTTGCCGTCATGCAGAATAGACCATTCAGCTTAGACGATGATAGCCAAAAATTCCATCTACCGGACCAAAACGAAGTAAGGATAGCAATATCTATGTTAATATCCAGCAGTTGGACCAGACGGTATATCGGCCGCGGTATTCAAATCTGCTGAAAATGACTTTGTGGAGAGCATACACAAAAAGCATACACATAAGTTTAGTTTAGCCTTTCCAATCGAACGGACGTGCACTACTCTATTTCTTACCTTCGCTTTTTCGGATTATTTTTAATTTCTCCCAATACCAATTTTCAACGCTCGCGTTCGTATTCGCCATCTAAGCCAATTGCATATTGTTTTTTACTGACCCAACATTTTTGTTTTTCTTCTGTCTTTTTAGTTCGACCCATATACATTTACCGACCTACAAAGTCTAAATTCTGCAGTAACCCCAATTGTGTAATTATCAGTGAAACAAATGCCGAATCAGTGAATTGCAGTGGCCTCTGTGGGAAATCCTATCACGCCCTTTGTGTTGGATTGAGTAAAAGATCGATTGTATATCTGAAAGACTACAGATGCAACTTTCTCTTTTTTTGTGATGAGTGTAAAGATATCTCGACATCGCACATTATGCTCTCCATAAAATGTCTCAGTGACTCAATAAACAATATTGGCAATGAAAACGTACTCTGCTTCAAGAGACTACAAAACCAATTCTCCAAACTTGATGACGTTATGAGAAGTGTTGAAGATCTTTCTGGTGCCGTAGAACAATCAACCAACCTCTTCAAAACAAAGTGTAAATCTCTAGAAAATCAGTTGACAAATACTCTCGAACTTCCAAAACCCACAGACACCATTAATATTAACACAATTAAAAGCGTTATTGAAAACAGTGTGAAATCTGCCCTTAAGACCTATTTACCGTCTATTGCTGATACTCTCTCTACCTTAAGATCCGACCTTGATATCTATTTCCAAGGTTCATCAACCCCAAGTGCTCCTCCACCAGACCCATCATTAGCTTACGTCATAACTACACTAAATAAAGTAGGTAACGATGTTGCCGCATCCTATCTACTTCTTGGTGATATCGTTGATGACATTAGAACGACGCTTAACAAAATTGACGATCTTCCTGTACAACTCCAGCCCCAATCTAACGCAATGTATAATACGTTCCTACTAACTGAAATGCTCGAGAACGCTGTCATCGAACTTTCTGAGACACTATTACAAATACCTCAATCTCCATCTCCAACTCAGGCAATCGCAGTCGATCCACCGGAAATAGAGGCGACAATTTCTCGTTTTGGTACTTCCTGGACATCCTCGGTATGGAAACAACGTCTTCAAAAACTCGAAAACCACAAGAAGTCTGAGGGCGTAACATTCACTCTCGACTGTTTAGCTGGAACCACAGACTCAGTCTGGCTTGTGAACTTTTTTAGGCGCAGATTTAAAATCACCATAGACAACTGCCAGAAAATCACATCGCCCAATAAATCAAAGTCTTGTCGTTTCAAATTCAACATTCCCCATAAATACGAATGGCTTTTTCGAAATCCAACTTCAGAGATTTTTCAACTCGACGGGATGAAGATGCAGATTTTTAAGGATAACAAGATCAAGCACAAAAGAACTCTTAAGACTAGAATTAATTCCGCTCATACCTCTAAGTCACCCAACCAACCCAAGCTACCTGAGAACCGCAACCCTACGGATAAGCCTAAGCGCAATATACAATCCAATCGAGACCCCAACTGGAGTTTTAAGGTTGGCTTATTTCCCTCGTTTTCTCCACGGAATCACTTGCTTTCCCCTCCTCATGTCATTCAACCAAAAGAACATAAAGATGTCTCCCTCCCCACAAAATCTGTCCCACCCAAACGTGTCTCTTTTAATAATACACCCAATCAATCTCCTACAAAACTCCAAGCCTCACACCCTAAACCCCCCTCACTTTCCGCTCCCTATCCGAATTTCATCCGCTCCCACACACTTAATCCTCCGTCATCCACGTTGGCTGTTGACCATAGCTCCTCCAATACTCTCGAAATCCCAACCTCCACAATTCTTGACCCCTTGCTTCCTCCCGCAGTTAAACTAACCAAGAAGCTAGCCGACGTGGGAAATGACGGCCGCTATGTCCTTTCCCGCCTGAAGGACCGTCGGCTATATCAACACGTGCGACTCTGCCTTGCTTACTTGCACGATAAACCCGATTCGATCTGCATCGATGGTACCACTCGTACAAATCTCATGGTTTCAATCCAATAGGAAGGACTCCCCACTGATCCCAAAGATCTTCGACGAATTTTTATCGATTTTCACAACAATTTCAATATCTCTTCTGCAAACGTCGATAACGATCTCTCCTCATACGCCTCTTATGTCTCTTCCAAACGTCTCTTGCATCTCCAAAAAACGCGCTCTAGTTTTAAAAACTACTATCGTCCCTAACATGCCCCACAATCCAGCAAACAATCGTCTATCACTCTACTACCAAAATGTGAGGGGGTTGCGTTCAAAAACATCTTCTATATATCTCAACTCTCAAAAGCTGCCTTATGATACTCGTATTTTTGCCTTAACTGCCTAATATCAAGGATTCGGAACTATTCACACCAGAATTCCGTTTATTTCGCGACCTCTCCTCGTTATTTACTCATATGATAACAATAATTCCTTGAGCCTTTCAGAAACTCCCTTCCATTTCGATTTCCGTAAAACCAATTACACTAAGCTCAACAATCTTCTCAATAATGTTGACTTTAGTTTTCTTCAAAACAGTAACTTAACCGCAGATTCTGCTGTAGCTATCTTCTACGATAAGATTTTCCACTGTATAAGGCAAACTACTCCTTTTATTCGACGCAGAAATCCTTCGTCATCTCCTCCCTGGTATAATAAAGAACTTCGTACACTTCGTAATAAGTGAAACAGGTTATGGCAACAATACGTTAAATCTGGTTCTGACTTTGACCAACAAAACTACCTCCTAGCTTATAATCACTTCTCCTAACTTGCTGAATATCGTTACCAAAGATATCTCACCCAAATGCAATCTTCCATCATCTCAGACCCTAAAAGTTTCTACCAATTTACGAGTATTAACACAAAAAAAAATCCGATTGCTATCCATCAACTCTCAAATTTTCTAATATGTCTTCCGATGACCCAACAACCATCGCTAATCTATTTGCGAACTTCTTCAGTCAATCGTTTTCGGCCCAATCTGATGACATCGATCCTGAATACTTTCCTTACCTGAACAACGGTTGTCAAATATCTCCCTCGTCAGTTGAAATTACTTCAGCGCAGTTACTAGACAAAATACATAAACTAAAAGACGATTTTCCCCCGGTCCTGATGGATTGCCCGCAGTTGTCTTAAAAAAATGCGCTGATAATCTAATTAATCCCCTCACTAGTATTTTCAAACTATCTTTGTATGAAGGGCTCTTTCCTCATCTGTGGAAAAGCGCTTTTATTACACCTATTCACAAAAAAGGATCAAGGCATGATATCTCCAATTATCGCCCCATTGCTAAACTATCCTGCATCCCCAAGGTTTTTGAAAGTATTGTTTATGATGCACTATATTTTCAATGTTGCAACATTTGCAACCAACCATTTGTTGCAATATTTGCAACCAACCAACATGGTTTTGTTAAAGGCAGATCAACGATCACCAACCTCATTGAGTTTGTTTCTAGTTCACTATGCGAACTAGAGCAAGGGAAAGAAATTGATGTAATCGCCACGGACTTCAGTAAGGCCTTTGATAAAATCTCGCACAAGTTAATTTTATTCAAACTCAAAGCTCTTGGTTTCAAACCTAGACTGACCTCTTGGACTAATTCCTACATTAAAAAACGCTCCTATATTGTTTATTTTCGTTCCCACTTTTCTGACCCAATTCTCGCCACTTCGTGTGTTCCACAAGGCAGTCATCTCGGTCCATTAATTTTTATTTTAACTATTAACGATGTTGTTAACGTCATAAAGTACTCCCACATATCTACTCGTATCTATGCCGATGATATGAAAATCTATAGACAGATCTCAAGTCTCTCTGACTCTCAACCTTTACAAGATGATCTTAATAGATTCTCGACATGGTGCCATAAAAACTTTCCCGAGCTCAACATAGAAAAATGCCAAGCCATTTCTTACTCCCGGAGGCGTTCGACACTTCGAACCCGCACCTACTATTTATCAAACCAAAGAGTAGCTGTAGTTACTTCAATGCGGGACTTGGATGTCATTTGTGATTCACAGCTTAATTTTCGCAACCATATAGACTCCGTAATTAGGAAAGCTAACTCCGCTCTCGGATTTGTTAAACGATGGTCAAAAGAATTCTCCGACCCCTATGTCGCCAAATCCCTATACTCAACCTTTGTTCGTCCACTTCTCGAGTACGCCAGCGAAATATGGTCTCCTTACTATGATGTACATATTCTGCGCATTGAAGCTGTCCAACGTAGATTCCTGCGTTTCGCATTACGCGGGCTACCATGGGCTGACCACAATATTTTACCCCCCTATGTAAATCGATTAAAACTACTCGGTCTCCTGTCTTTGGAAAAACGTCGGGAGTCCGCCGATATTCTCTTCATACATAAACTCTTAACTGGTATCATTGACTGTCCCACAATACTCTCCCAAATCCCAATCAATACCAACCCGTGTCATTTAAGATCTCTCTACCTTTTCCGTCCGAATAATCACAGGACAACTTATGGTCTCAACGAGCCACTGTGTCGTATGCTACGTGAAACAAATCGGGTACGTCAAGTGTTCGATTTCCACTACAGCAGCCCAGCCCTCCGAAATTCCCTAAATAACCATTTGTCCCGTCTATAGACCTTAGCTTAAGTAGAAATAGTAGTTATAAGTAATAGTTTTAAGTTTAGTTTGTTAAGTTATATGTTTGTATTAAACATTTCCAATAAACTGTCCGAGGTTGACCCGGGCCTCAAACATAAAAAAAAAACTCATTTCTTATATCTGGTCAGATGAGTGTATGCTCAGCACCGTTTGCCCGATCCACAAAAAAAAATAGACCCCAACAACTGCGCCAACTATAGAGGTATAAGTCTTCTCAACGTAGGACACAACATCTTGTCTGCCATATTGTGTGGAACCTGATTATTCCTTGTCAGTGCGGCTTCAGATCAGGAAAGTCCGCAATCGACCAAATTTTCTCACTCCGGTAGATACTGGGAAAAACTCAAGAACTCCAAATCTATCATCGATTATAAGACTGCATATGACAGCATTTATAGAAATGAGCTACATGTGTAGTTATAGCATCTGTGCCACACTCGTCCATCTCGTCTAAACCGATACCTTTGCTGTCAAAAAAGGCTTCAGACGAACAATTCGTTCGAAAAATATTCGGTTCCGTTTGCGTTGACGGACTTTGGAGTAGAAGATCCAACAACGAACTACACGATCTGTACAGCGACATCGGCCTATGCTAGCCTGAGATGGCTAGAACATGTAGAGTGAATGGACACCAATGATCCAGCCCGCAGAGTCTTCGAATTTCATCCCGAAGTACAACGCAGTAGAGGAAGACCTTACCTTAGGTGGTGAGCATAAGTGAAGGGAGACCTCAACTTACGTGGACTGCGCAACTTGTGGCTGTTAGCTAAGGACCGTGCTAACTGAAGGGACTTGTTAGTTGCGTTCCAGGTTCACCCCGAACTGTAGTGCCACTTAAGTAAGTAAGTAAAGGAATAATACGGGAAGCGAAGCAGATTCACTATGAATTGTTACTGTGAACAGAAGTGGCATTGGAATTAAATTTTTGCATGATCAAGGCCATCACTCTCTACGCAGCACTAAAGTCGCAACCACCTAGATGGTTTAGATTTTGTACCTGTTTATTGCTGTAGATAATTGCTAGTGTTGGAAAAGGTGTACGAAGGACAGTAACTGAGGGCTAAGTCTATCATCATTTCATATACTTTTGGGCCCTAATTTTACAATACTATGCGCTGTAATAGTCCTGGCAGTATTTTGTTATGAATCTGGCATATACTATGGGAAAAATTAACTACCAAGTCGTGGCAAAAGTTAGAAAGCAGTGAATTTAAGCCTTCAACCGTGCACAATTTTGACAGATTTACTATTGAGCGATGAAATATCTCCATTTGTTGAGTTGGACATCCCCATCATTTTTTGATAAAGTCCATGGCTCTACCCCATAGAAGAGGACTAGGACAATCAATATTTATTAGAGCGCTATTTTGGTTATATTATATATTCTTCGAAGCCTAAGAACACAAATTCCTTTATTATGCGTACCTGCCTATTGTGATATACTGTGTGGTCTGTGTGGTCGATGTTGAGTGTCCTTTCTCGATTGCAGCATGACTTCGTTTTTCCCTCGTTTACCATCAGACTCACTTTCTCCATCCTATTTCCATATTTGCAAATGCCTCGAGAAAAGCTCGCAATGTTCTGTCGAAAATGTCTATGTCATTAGGGTATGATGACTTGTTGAACAGCTGTACAGACTTTCGAAACATTGTGAATCTGAGTACGATGTTGATCAAATCGCATGACCCTGGATCGATTTGTAGGAATTATTTCTAACATCAAAAGTTTCGGTGAAATCGTAACCGACCTTCACGAAGCGGCTAGCTTTCTTCATTGTCATCCTGTATAGCCGGACATGCTAAACAGGAATACTAAAATCGGACATTGCTTGGATAATTTTCCCTGATAAACGGTGTCATAGGCGGTTTTATATTCAACATCTCTGTTCGATGGAGGACTTCCACACTTGAAACCAAACTGTTATTGTTTTTTAACTGTCAGAACAAAGAATACTCTTTGTGTGTTGCTTTTACCAGAAGTGTTCCTTCTTCGTAGAAAGATAAATACTCGTACACGCTTCAGTGATAAAGTGTTTGCAGTACCAACACCCATAACATCAGCGCTGAATACCAGAAGCTTGATGTGAGTGTAGGCCGGACATTCACAGAGGTAGTGCTCCGCGGTGTTATCATCACTTTCACAGAAAGCGTCGCAGGATATTATGTAACTTATGACTAGCACACTTAGATGCATAGGAAAGTGAAGTGCCCCGTCACGACGCACTCCGCGCCGTAAGCAGTCTGTAGTCTTTCAAGGAAACGACAAGTAAAGACAAGAGAGCATTCTTTAAGTCTTGCAACCTGGAGAGTATTGCCATCTGCAGTTATGCTCATATGAAACCCAACGAACAATGGAAGCTCTAACACAGGTTTAAGTCTCGAAAAACTCACCCTTGCATCCATGCTCACCAAGTTCACAGTTGATTTGATTTCTCGTGCTCTCATTGTGACCGGGGAAAAGTTTCATTCTCGAACTAGCTTAAAAGTCGTGAGAGGGTTTAGCAAGGCTTTAAGCGCAGCTTGGTTGTCGCTACAGATGCCAATGCTTCGCCCCCTGTACCGGGTTTGCACGATATATAGTACTTCGTTGCCATCAGGTTTTTTTATTTCTAACAGGAAGTGTAATGTAACCTTGTCGTTCTCCAGAAAAACACAAGCGTCCCATCCTAAATCGGAGTCTTCTGTGAAGCCCCGACTACAATCCTTTCCTGGCTCAGTTTCAGGCTGAAACCATTTTTAGGCACAGGGAAAGGAAATTCTGGTTTCATTGCATTTGAAGGAATGTCCATGAGACAAGAGTTGAAATACACTCCAGTGTGAAGATTATGTATGATTCAGTATAACATCACCTGCATATGCCTGAGCGTTAGAACTATTGAAAGCGTGAGTCAACTAACATGCATAATAGCAGTGGAAACAGATTGTTACACTATGAGCAACGAACAATGTTCCTTGCTTACTCGATCTCCTTCTCATAACTTGACAGCAGTCAGCATCTCTGGACTAGTGATTTGTCTACACAGCGTTGGCTGGCCGGTGCCGTCAAAGGTTGGGTTATCCAAAGCGTCCTCAATGTCAATGAAAATGCCCAGTGGGCCTTCAATTCTGCCTACCAGATTTTGAAGCGCATATTGCATCTTGGCCAGAGGATGTATTAATGCACATAAGGTTCAGCCACTTTCTCCATACTCCTCAACAAGGAGTCAGACTTGTTAATTTGACGTTCTTAGCGAGCGTGTAGTCATCTTTCCGATTTTCAGTTCAAAGTTTCCCGTTGCTGTTCGCTAGGAGTTCGGAATTCTTTTCAGAATTACCAGCAAATGGTTGGTGGGAGGTGTTCTTAAGTTGTTGCGTCCTTTAACGGCCTCATCTGTCTCTAAAACCCATTAGAAATATTAGCTACGGCGGATTGTGTTCCTCAGCTCACTCGATGATAGCAGCTGGTTGTGATACGGTACTGAGCATGTTACCTGGCAAGACTCAGTTTAGTTGCCCTTAGATTTTCTAAGTTTTTCCGGTCTCTTTGGACATTGGCCAGCCTGATGGTTCCGCTCTCTTCGCAAAAGTCTATATAAGAGGCACTCTTCGAAATGTAAAGATCTGACTTGTTTAGAATTTTTCTAGCTTCCTTACGTATTCACTGCAAATCTACTACACCATAGAACGATGGATCTGGCGCTCTGCAGGAGTTCGAAACCTTTTGTTTCATTCTACTTGCCGAGCTCCTCTTAAAGTACCATATATACAGCTAGATTTTAGGGGATTCCTCCTTTTCAATAATGACGAGACTCTGCATCCTATTTTGGATTCGAAGGGGGTATGGTCTAACACGGAAGCCACATTTTCAGCAAGTACTCTGCTCAACGTACCAGTTGGATAGCGTTATGTTGATTAGGTACTGGCTATCCCACTTTCGTAAGAAATGATGGCTGAGAGTTAGACTAGAAAACCTAGAAGTACAATCGTCAATTGTGAAACTTATCGTACGTCTGTAAGAAATATGGGACTCTCCCCAGGATTGTGAGGTAAACCAATTGAAAGTGAATCAGAAGAGTCTTTATCGGTTGTTACGATTTGGATGAAGCCTGAACGATCCAAGCGACACAAGCATTTACTCCTTCTGTGAATAACGCAGATGAATGCTTTTTTAAAGCTGGAGTGCCGAGGAACCAAGCTCTTCAAAAATGAATTTCCTTTTTTTTTTCTTCTGCAAAACGGGGAAAATATGAACATCTTTGTGGATAGACTTGCTAGGATCTACGCGTATGTTGCCTCATCGAAAGCGACTGTATACAGGCTACATGAAATGGTACCTTCATTACCTGAACGGCCTTCGGGCCTTCAATCTCTTAAAGGGAATTTAAAGTAACTTCGGTAGTAGGAAGCAACTGCGGTTTTCAACATAGTCGAAGGCACTACACATTTTCTAGAAGCCTAGATGATTTACTATTCTACGAAGGAACAGGGCCCACATTAAGGTTTTCACTAGCCGAGGGTGAGCCCTCAACGTAACAAGAGACCCTTCAATAACTCTTCTAAAAGGTAACGAACATGAGTCTCTTCAAAATGCTTTAATTGGACGTTAATACCAATCCGAGTTCACAGTCAATTTAATGAAAAGCTGACATAAAAATATATCCAACCAGAACTAAGCAAGAAAGTCTGAGGAAACACTTTCCACAAGGATTCACAAAGTTCTCGAAAATTCTGGAAAGCAAATCTTTCATGTTTCTAGGAAGCAATCCTCTGATTGTGGTATTCACAATGTCGCAATTTCACCCTATGAAAGCGGATTTTTCGACGAAAAAGCCACAGCTCATCAAAGACAGTTCTCCATTTTCATCATAAAAGACTTAACTCCTGCATCCTGCTATCAAAAAGTATGTAAATGAACACAACTGCAGTCCTCCCACAGTTTACCAATCACTTGTCCACATAAAAGATACCATCAAGCATTTTCCCAGGAACACCACTCTTTTCCATGGAAAATTCCCTCCACTCTAATCTCTTGCAACAACAAGATTCAAAGTAAACTTCTTGAAGTCTCCTTCCATCTAGAGATTTCCATAAATGCTCACTAATTTTGAAAATTTCTTAAAATTCAATTTGTGTCTCTTGAGAGACACTACTTAATAGATTCAATACACACAAAAGAAGATCGTTACATTGTAGCTACGAATGCATTTGTCAGCTTTGGTTCTGCTTCCATTCATCGGAAGAGCAAGTTGGCTAACATCTCCAGCTCAAGAAACACCGAGGCATCCTTTCACCGAAAATTTATTCATTAGCAAACAAATTTTGTAAAATGTAAACACATTCGTTGAAAGCACCCCCAGTTTGGAGCTGGATGCACCGCCTTGCGTAAGCGTGCGAGTATCACATGGAGGCGAACATCTTATTAGACATCATTACGTGAATTAATTTCAAATTCATCATCAAGTGCACTCTCTCCTAATGGCAGCTTGTTGTTACTTAAAGGCTACCCAGTGATGATGATGATGAAGACGACCACGATGATGCTGATGACAAGAAGGCCAGAAGATTAAAGTCAACACACTTGTAGTTGTAGTCGTGCGGGTACAAGTCATGGATTTGCTACCAAAGGCGCATTCTATCCAATTCAGTAGTGGCCAGAGATACAACTCAACTAATTGCATCCATAGAGAATGTTCTATGTTGGCTGAGACGAAGAACAAAACCAACTATGCAACAGAAACCAAATTTATCATAATCATCACCATCACCATCATCGTCGTCTTCATCGTCGTTGTCGTTGTCGTAATCATCATCGTGGAAGAAATTCTGAAGCAGTCTGGCAGACTGGGGTTCGAGCTGCAGCTCTGACTCCAGTACCAGCAACAGCACCAGAAATGGGAGATCTCAACAACAGCAGAGTATCGGTACTGGTCTGGGATTGTTGTCGTGCCTCGTGTTGACACAGGTTTCTTCTTTTGAGCCACCAACTACTCTAAGCAGAACCTAAACATCCGAGAACATCGTCATTAAAGCCAGACAATGACGAGAACGAGGACCAGCAACCGAACAATCCAAAGGAGTGCATAGGTAGGTGGTACTTGTAAAAACAACCAAGGCAGCATCACTCTACCGGTAGGAGCCTAATAAGAAAAACAAACAAGGATCCAAGAAGTAACAATTTTGAAGGGCGTGCACTTAAGAATGCCGAGGTTCCAACACTTTTCCCCTATCTCTCGCCATCCACCACCACGACATCGTCTTTATAATCAGCACGAACGTCAGAGCAGGAGCAAGCTGCTAAAGGTACATTACCAGCAATCATGCGATGCTAAATTGGTAAAAGTATCTGTGAAGACCAGCCAAGGAGTCGGGCGGATTGAGAGGCAGACCTACACTCTAATGAAAGGGTTCTCTTGGTGAAGGTTAAGGCCAAACAAAAGGTCGTAACAGAGGAAATGATGTGAACAAATTTTTCAATGATGCTTGTCTTCGAGAGAATATCTGATTGGTAATTTGCATCGATGATGGGTAAGGGGAACTTCAATGGATTTTCGATGAGACTTCAATGAGCCTCCGACGTCGATGATGATGATGCTGATGATCATAATGAGTACATGATGAGGATGGTAAAGTAAACACAAGAATTATTGGGTGGAAGATTCAATCGAATTGACCCAGGCATACGAGTACGATGCATAACCGGATACCTGTATTCCAACCATCTTATGCCTTTCTCCTGGTACATTTCCCGTAAGATATACGGATAAGATATTGATTTTAGTAATAACAGTGATGTATGGCTATAAGCAAATTAGCGAACCCCATGATTAATGGGTTGAGATAATTCTTTTCTTTTTTTTTCCTTGAAATAATTTCCGAGCATTTTGTCTTGTTTTGAGTTGAAGGAAATTGCTCAGAATTCCGTAGATCTAAGGCTTACAGACCATCCCTATAGATCAGTTACGAGTAAGTGGTCTTAATTCCATATAATTTGAGATTGGATGCCATTCCATTCCAACTTCAGTCGTAGAGTAAGCCATACGAATGATAAATATCGAAGAGCTTTTTTCTAAAAATTCCTTACAACGACTGAAAAATTCCCATGGCTTCGAGCTTTACACTTGTAATACGCTTGTAATACAAAGCGAGAAGATACCTTCCGAGACCCCAATTTAATTAAAACGAGTTTTGCCAATGATCCTCCTCAAATTGGATCATGCTCGGGAATATTCAGGGGCAACTGACTAAACTTGTAGATCTGCATACGAGTAGTATGCAGATCGCACTCGAGTAGTTCTAATCAAAAATCTGCATTTGTTCTGCAATTTCGAGTAGTACAAGAGATGTGCTCTAACTATGATTTTACATCAATCGCAGTCCTTTGTACTGCCAACATGCTCTGGTTTTATCAAACCGAATTACGGGTATCAAGCAGGCTAAAACAGCAACGTTATGCGTCCTGACGTAAATGACAGTCACCTAATCATAAAGCAGTCGACAAAATTGATCCCGAAATGAATATCAGCACACCTTCCCGACGATTACTCGATTCATACCTTGAGGCACAACAAGATTTGTCTTTCCCCTTTTTATGATTCCAAAGGCGATAAGTTTAATAAGAAAGCTCAAGGAAAGAAAGGCAGTGCCTCTTCAAGGTTCTAAACCGGTTTTATTATAAACAACACTAAATCATCAAAGTAGACGAATTTAGGGCGAAGGCTAAGGCAACTAAGGCTTCTAATACTAATAAAGCTATGACATACTACTACAATACTAAGAACCATACCTGGGCATAAATTCGTAGCAGGATGTCTGACTCGTACACTATAGTAGAAAGGTACTCGTCATGCGATAGTTGGTGAGATATAGCAGCATTTCGAACAAGTAACTTAGAAAACTATGAAAACATCACAATGTCAAGCAAAAGAGAAGCTGCTTAGGGATAGCTTGACGTGTTAAGTTAGCAGGCATGTAAGATTGGTTTCAGACCAGGACTAAAGTATCCAACTGAGCCCCAACTTTAAAAATACGAGTAGTACATAGACAGCGATTTTACACTGTATCAAATTAAAAAAACGGAACCATGGCTTACCAAACCAAAACTCAAGTCCATTTTCTAGCCTCCGTAGGGTCTCCTGATAATAAAAATCCACTGAATGCATGGAGTGCATCACTTCAACATGTTTAATTTATCTAGTTCCTAGCAACAGTTAGCTGTGTAGTTTAGGGAGATCAAAAATATTCGGTTAACCACAAAAAGTTCCGAAAATCATCTAAGAAGTTTTAAGAAAACAAATGAACTTAAATGTGTAAGAGATTCGTAATTTACGGCCCTTTGGGAGCCGGGTTTAAATAACTTAAGTTCCCTATAGGCACCCTAACAGTATGTCCATCATAGGCCTGACAACCCTATGGATTGAAAAGATGTGACGAACCCACTAAATGACAACGACCTTTGGATCTGCAAGTGGAATATTTGAACCCTTAACAGGCCACAGGCCACTTGCAGCTGAGCAATTAGAATTAGCATGTGAGTGAGTGTCTTTTGACAATCCGAATCAGGGCTAAATTCGCTAACATACGTGTAAGCCTCAAGAGAAGTCAAGAGCAACGCCACCAAGGAATGTTTCTACGAGCTTCTCGACATGACATATGACCATTGCCCGAAGTATGACGTTAAAATCGCCTATTCTGGCAATGGACTTAAACTAAATATAAATATAAATTTAAAATGATAATACTTCAAATACTTATTTAACTAAGAAATAGCTATGTACAATCTGTTGTCTATGACAAGTGGCGAAAGTACTTCAAATTCAAAAATGTAGATTAAACAATAATAATAATAAAAAACTATTGATGGGGATGATACAATGCGAAAATCTAGTTTTAAAAATCGGTAAACAATAATAATTTATATCACTGGATTAAAAATTGTATCTATGTCATTATGGTCAAAAGTGAAGAGCCAATTTTTTGTACTATTTAAGAATACAGTTTTCTTCCTCTCACATCTAAGGTTTTCTGATAAAGAATTATAAAGTCGAGGAGCGGTAGTAAAATAGAAACGTGAAAAGTGTGTTTTGAAAATAGTTGGAATAGTTACGAAGTTTCTTGTGTTGACGCGCAAATTATGACTTTCATGAAATCTAACATCGTAAAAACCGGAATTTTCGAAAAATATTCTTAAAACTTTATAACAATACAGATGTCTTAACGGAAGAATTGCTAAACATTTGAACAACTCGAAACTAGGTGTCCTACGATCGACTTTAGCCATTATTCTAATAACATGTTTTTGTTTAGATAATAAAGGCTCTATTTTATTAAAATAAGCACCACCCCAGCAAGAGATACCATACCGCAACTTTGATTTAAATAAACCATTGTACTCGTATACCATTTTTAAAACATTAAGATTGCAGTAGAGATTGAGATGGTACATTTGTTTGACAACCCGATAAAGATAATGCTTGAGATAAAGAGTGTGGTCATTACAATTAAGCTTATTATCTAATATGATGCCCAGATATTTAAAGCTGTCGACACAATCAATTCTAAAGCAATCGTCGCTACAATTTATATTTTCATCAAAAGGCGTAACACCAGGGACAGTTGGGTTATTTAGACGAAAACGTGGGCAATTTGGTGTGTGACAATAAAGTGGTAAGCCAACACAAGTTACACCCTTAATATTGAATTCCATAAACTTAGTCTTACTACTAATTACCAGCTTATGCTCCTTGAACCATCGTCGTAGTATATCTAGGTCGTTATTAACATCCGAAAATAAATTGAGATAATTGTTGATAGAATACGATAATGCAGTATCGTCAGCGAAAGCTGTGATTCTGCCCTTAAATGGTTGGATAAATAAGGAATTAATATATATTAGAAATAAAGTCGGACCCAAGACTGAACCTTGCGGAACTCCGATATTTAAATATTTTCCAGAATTCAACGCATTTTTGACTCTTACAATTTGAGAGATAGGAAGAAAACCAGTCGTGAATAAAACCACTGAAACCCGCATTTAAGAGTTTATTTAAAAGCAAGGTATAATTCACCATATCAAATGCCTTAGTTATATCGATCCTCATTAGTGGAAAGCGTTTGTACGTGGTGTCTGTCTATGCACCTAAGGCTACTCAATCCACCTTATTTATCTCAGAGCTCGAGACACTTTTTCGATTTCTGAGTCTGGAATTGGAAGACAACTATTTTATTATCGGCGGAGATTTCAACGCCAAACATAGTGATTGGGGATATAATACACCAAATACTAGAGGGAACCTACTATTCAATTGGTGGGGTCAGCACAGTGTAATGTATCGACTCGGGCTTAAGGCGACGGATAGTCCGTCGTTTCCCAGACACGGGTCCTATTTGGATCTTCTGCTGTTCGACTCACGAATACAACTGACATGCACTAACCAACAAACTACAAACTGTCTACGCACTTTCGTGTATGACAGTGACCATTGCGGTCTCAGCACCGAAATAACTTTTCCAAAGGAAATTGCGGAATTGGATGAGTTTGTTCAAAGGCATTCCTACAATTATAGTAGGGTGCGTTGGACACACTTCACCAGAACACTGACTAGAGCACTCTCCTCGAATTCGCTCTACCCACCGTCCAACAGAAATCTGTCAAACGAGGAGATTGACAGGTATCTACTCGTAAAACTAATGGACGTGACAATTAAACAAACAATGGACAAAACGATACCTCGGTATCAACACACTGACGAAGAAGACTTATTCCGCAACGCAACTATTGACGCACTGCACCGGCATAAAAGTAGACTGCTGTCAAGACTAAAAACCTTGTACAGACAGTTTACTGACAGACATAACCCGGAGATCATGACACTGAAGTCGTCGATCAAAAACCTCCAAGTATTAATAAAAGAAAATTACAGAGCATCTGTAAGTTATCTGTAAGAACACTAAAATTCGGGCTGTAAACACCAGCAACCTGAATATGTTCCCGCAAATAAATAAAATATTTCGGAGAAAAAATCAAAACGACCTTCTGTGTCTTAAAATCGCCCGAACGACGAACAACGAACAAATACTGGTAACAGCGGGGATAGATTCAAATGAGGCTGTTGATGATGACAGCTTCTTTGTGATCGAGGATCTGCAGGAACAGGTAGAGGCTATCGGAGCGACTTTCCAGGAAGTGTACAAGGCGAATGTTATCATTGGCCCGAACCACGATCTGGAGAATCGAGTCCTTGTGCACAATTTCTATCTTCGAAATGAAATTGTGAATTGACGATTCGAGAGCTCGGGTTTCACCCAGTTCAGTGACGAGAATATGGCAAATAATGTCATCACCAACGATAGGGTACTACCCCCGTTCATTTCGAAGGAAGAGCTCCAAACGATCTTCGAATCACTTAGAAGTAAGAAATCAGTGGGAACCGATGAAATACCGAACATTGTGCTTCGACATCTCCCTCTAGAAGCGGTGAATATTTATACCACCCTGTTTAAGAATGCAACGAATAATGCACATTATCCAGCGCATTGGAAAACTGCGGTGCTGCATCCCATCCCCAAAAGGGATAAAGACACATCCAATCCGGCGAAAATCCGCTCGATTAGTCTCCTTCCAAACATCAGTAAGGTTTTCGAGAAGGTGATCAATAGCTTCCTGACTAAGTGGGTTGCGGACAAACATATAGTTCCGGATAATCAGTTCGGTTTCAAGGCGGGGCATGATATCATTCATGCTGCGTCTAAACTGGTTTCTGATATCCAATGGAACAAAGGCAAGAAACAATGCACTGGTGCCTGCCTGATTGACTTGGTTAGAGGGACTCTTTTACAACCTGGACAGGTTGAGCATTAGTAAACCACTGCTGTATATTCTTTTTGATATGCTCTCCAGTAGACAGTTCATCGTGAAGAATGGCGATGTGACTTCTGCTGGAACATTTAACATTAAAAACGGTCTGCAAGAGGGTGCGGTAAATTCGCCGATCCTATTCAACATTTACACGTGTGATCTGATGGGTTCACTTCACCATGCCATAGCATACGCAGACGACATAATCGCGTACAGACCTGGTCCAAAGATTGAGGTCATTAATACACTTTTGCAGCGTGACTTCGACAAAATTAAGCGATATTGCGATGACTGGAAGTTGAAAATCAACTTTCAGAAGTCGGAAACCATTCTGTTTAGGACGCCTTTGTCTGGGGCCTCTAGGGATACCAGAAAGATTTGGCGAAAGTTTTCTATCGTCGGACAACACACCTTGGAATCTGACTAGATCAGTTTCTGTATTTTGGCAAAAATGTAGACGCTGCTCTGGCCAGAGCTAAAGGCGCTTTTGCCCTTACAAAGAGACTGTTTTATAGCAGCCAACTCTTATCAGGCCCATGCTTGTATTTGGATGTCCCGTGTGGTTCAACGTGAGAGCAAGTTTATTGGAAAAGATTCGGGTGTTTGAGAGGGCTTGTCTTAGGACTTGTCTTCGCTTATACAGAACACCAGAGTCTGAGTACATAAAATTCTATCCTAATGAGGTCTTATACAATAGGGCGAACCTAATAAGAGTGGACAATTTCGTTATTAAGTTGACTCGAAGGCACGTTGCAAGAGCAATGACCTCATCGAACAACCTGATCTCCGGGGCCTTCTACCCCAATTATATGTATTACTAGAGAGTTCGCTTTGACGGCTTTATTCCTCCAGAAGCGTTCCTCTATTTAGATAGCAAAGGTCTGATCCAGGACAGATTGGCGGTGCTGCTAATCTTCCACGTCACTCGAACAGCTGCTGACAGGCGACTCAACTACGACAGAGACGTCGCACATGGTAGTGCGGAGCGTCTCCGGTTCAGTAGGGCGGTAGGGAGTCGCGACATGAGGGATGTTGCTCAGCAGCACCAAAACTTTTGGTGGCTTCGTCGTCGAACGCCTCCAGTGATAGTTAGCTTCATGTGAAGCAAGGTGGGCCATCCTAATTTTTTTCTTTTTTTTAGCCATGGCCGGCTTACATAGTTTTATGTAGGTTTAAGTTAGATTTAAAAAAATATATATAAAAACCAAAAAAATAAATAAAAATATAAAATTAAAAAAAATGTATATATATATATACATATATTTATATATGAAGTATATATGTATTATGTATATATATATATATGCATGAAGATGTAAGTAGGTTAAGTAGATTAAGATTTAGTTTTAGGTAGTATGTAGGCTTTTAGTTTTAAGTTTTATAATAAAATTAAAATAGTCCATGTATTAAGTTTTTGAACATGTTTTCTTAGTTTAAGCTATAGTTAAGTCACTAAGTTATGAAACCCGTCATAAACGTCGAAGGACATAATTTTTAAGTATTGTGTTTAACTTAGAGTGCCCGCATGGGGCCAGTGAGTTAGTATAAGATAATTTTAAGTTATTTAAGCTAATTTTTAAGCGTTTTTTTGTCTAACATGTAAGAGTGAATTAAGTAATATAATAAAAATGCATATAAACTGAAACTGAAAGTTATATCGATGAGCAGGCAAGAAGAAATTTGGGAAGCATTCAGACTAGTATAAATCTCTCCAATCAGTTTTAATAATGCAGTTTCAGTAGATTTGCCGCTTCTGAAACCGAATTGATGCTCGCTAAAAAAGTGAACCTTATCTAAGAAAGGAAGCATTCTAAAAGTGAGATATGACGATAATTGTTCAAGACGGTGGTATAGTTAACACATCACCTGAAATGAACTGCAATGACGGAAATCGCCAGACAGCACTATATACAACAGTATAAAGTTTCAACACACGCTGCATAGTCAGCAAACGTTGGTGGGAACGAATTTTTATTATTATATTACAAATTATTCGCTTATTCTAAAGTAATAAGACACTTTTGTTTTCCATGCCTTATAAATAGAACTACATTAAAAGATTGTATTTTAGAATTAAAATTGTAATGAATAAAGCAACATCAGTTGCCTGAAAAATCTTTTTTTTAGTTCTCCGTAATAAAATACGTTAACTGTATCACCTTTCTTGTGAAGTGGTATCACTATCGCTATTTTTAAAGAGTCGGGAAAAATACCTTTATATACACAACTATTAAAAATGAAACATAGAACATCGGAGATTTGAAAAGATATATTTTTTAGTACCATGCTTGAGATGTTATCAAACGAAGTTGAGTTTGATCTTTTGATTGAAGCTATTATTTTTTGTATTTCAAGTGGAGTAAACTCTTCGAAGAAAAAACTCTTAGGCTGAAAACTGGTTTCTACTATACTATGGTCACAATAAGAAGTTGAACTAGCATTAGATACACTAGGACAAGAACCCACTTTGGAAAAGAAATTGTTAAACACGTTAGCAACTTCTAAAGGCTCAGAAATAGTAGAGTTGTTATTGTTTAGAATAATGTCTATGCTACTCGTAGATAAATTTTTGTTTAGGATCTCAGAAACTACCTGCCATTCTTTTTTAGGGTTACCTACCAATACTTTTAGCTAATTTGTTGCTGTAGTAATTATTTCTACAGATTGGTATTTCTGTTTTTACCTCTGGACAAATTTTGACGTAATATTTCTTTAGTCTAGTATTAGTTGGGTGTTTTTTTAAGGAAAACAGAGTTGTTTTTTCTTTTGGATTTTTGTCAAGAGTGAGGTAGACATCCACTGTTTCAGAAAATTTAGTTTGTTGGCTACTTTATATTTCCTCTGGAGACAGATCGATATATAGTGCTGTAATTTATTAAGAAACACATCAAATGCTAAAGACGGATTAACAGATGCGTAAACATCATCCCAAAATTCAAAATTTAGATGAGTTCTTAAGGCGACAAAATCTATTTTGGCGGATTCTCTGACTTCGGATTTACTTAATCGGGTGATTTGAGAATTCAGTTGAATACAAGTCAAACTATGGTCAGTTAAGAATTGTCATATACCATTGTTTTGTAGTCCACTCGACAGTTCCTGTGCAGTCTTATATAAATATGGTCTAAACAAGAATTATAGAGCGTAGGTTGATTTAGCACGGACATAAAACCAAACCAAGACATCTCAAGTATCACAGAGGATATTAATATTAAAATCCCCCAACAATACTACAATTTTTAGATCTCTAAATCCAAAAAGCATTTGATTGTACATTTATGTAGTCGGTAAATGCAGATGAAACAATAGTGAATACCAGAAACTTCGCAACTAAAACTTATAATATCAGCGCTCACCAATTTATATTTTTCAACTACACACTCTCTTAAAGAATTTCTAAGATATACCGCGACACCACCAGCTGCATATGAATCGTTACAATGAGCATCAAATATAAAATTTCGAATGATATCAAATTCAGATCTCTCTTGCTCAAAAATCCAAATTTCAGAAAGGAAAATGAGATCAGGTAAATGATCCAAAGATGTGAGATGAGCGAGAAATGCATTAAAATTAGTTCTCAAGCTACGTATATTTTGGTGTATAATCGAGAAACCAGAAGATATATCATTGACTTGATGGTCAACACAGAAACATTTCAGATTATCATTAATTGAAAAAAACTACTATTACTACTAGAAGGAGAATTCAAAGTGAAATTATTATTAGGCATAGCAAACTGTCAAGTTAATGAAAATCATCAAAAGAATTAATTCTTATTACTCTATCTCCTTCTTTTTTTACTAATTACTAACCCAAACAAATTGACATATACTTTTATCTTTAAGTTCTCTTGCCTTTTTCAATAACGATCTTGAATAGCTCGTGAGACAGTCGTTGATATATATCTTGTAGCTGTTGATGCTGTTGCTGCTGCCGTCACCATTAACGTTGTTGTTGTGATGAGAACCAGACAAAGGAACTTTATTTGCGGCGGGACAAAATATTACAATAGCAAGCACGTGGTTTCCTCATTTCAATATGTACACAAGGGGACTTGTCGGTCTCCGGATCATGAAACGCTTAACCAAAGCTAAAGTGACAGACGTAAGGCTTACTTCCAGTGTTCTGGACGTCTGAATGTTTAGAGAAGCCAACATAGACCCAATGCGGATCTCGCACCACAATAAAGAGAACTACTGTGTGACAAGATATAGCGTAAAAAAGTTGCAATCGCAAGAGACCCCCAGAGTTTTCCCCGAACGTGTATCCCGAAATCTCTCAACAAACCCTATGCCTCCAGCACTAAGTACAGAAGACCAGTGGTAACGCTTCCAACGTGCCATCAGAGACGCCGCAACTGATGTGCTGGGTTTCACCCCACCATCACTAAGAAATAGCTGGTTTGATGAAGAATGCCGACAAACACATGCAGCTAAACACTAAGCCTACAAAGCGGCCTTGCAACAAAGGGCATGAGTTGCTCGTTAGCTCAATGAGCTGAAGAAACGGAAAGAACACCCGCTTCTGCAGAAGAAGAAAAAAGGGCACAAGAAGCGCGATCGAAAATATTGAATAATGTACGGAAGTTCTACCAAGAGGTAGAAAGAAGGTGTCAAGGCAAGAAGACCAGTACAGATGTCTAGAGAGATGAGGAGGGAAACCTTGTAATAAAATCACAGTCTGAAAAAATGGGAAGCCCAATATCCTACCGTAGAATACACTATCCCAACATCAAGTAGAATACACCATTCGACTTGGAAAAAACTTCCGTCCACCACACCAGAATGAATAAAGATGGAAATATCTAAGCTAAAATCCAACAAATCAATTTAATTTGGCGGCTTACTGCTGCTGAAAACGACTTTGAGGAGAGCATCTACCAACTCACATACACCAACGGCATATATTGGAAAAAAACTCAAGAAGTCCAAATCGATATCCACCATCTTTTCACCGATTTTAAGGCTGCATGTGACAGCATTTATAGGAACGAGCTATATAGAGTTTTGACATCCCTGCCAAACTCGTCTGTCTGAATAGAATGACGATTGGGAACGCTCGCTACTCCGTCAAGTTCGGTAACGACTTAACCGAAACCTTTGATGTCCAAAAAGGTTTTAGACAAGATGATGAGAAGTCATGTGGCTCTTTAACACAATAAATTGTACGAAACTCACAAGCGAATACTAGCAGCACAATCTTTCAAAAGGCTGTAACTACTAGCGTACGACGATGATATCGACGTAATTGGGGGAATTAAGCGGGCTGTCAGTGGTGCGTTCGCTAGGATTAAACGGTTTAGCGGTAAATGAGGGCAAAACCAAGTACTCGTATATGCTGTTGACAAGAAGAGACCCACAACATTGAAGAACTAGGCAGAACGTCACAATCGACAGATATAATTTGGAGACTCTGCTATAAATTCTGCCAACAACACCTCAGGAAATAAAGAGCTCGGCAGAGCTTTCCATAAGCGAGTTCTACGTCCGATAGTGAGCATGAGGGTAAACTGATGAGAATTCGTAGCGAGACGGGTGTTATGGCTGAGGGTTTGAAAGGGCAGAGTGCTACTGGCAATTTCATTGGAGCACTGTCGGTGAAAATAACGATAGAACAAGGTGAGTCAGTAGACAGTACGTCGGTGTTTAAGGGTGTTAATTGATTGTATTAGCATCACGTATTGGTTTTATCGCACGATTTTGGAACCTATTTAGCAGATGCAGAGATGTTTTAGGAGCACCTGACCAGATATGGGCATTGTACTCCAATTTTGAACCAATGAATACCTTATATATTGAGCCCAGATCAGAGGGGGCGAAATATTTCTTGCATCGCTTGAGGAAACCTAGCCATTTCACAGCATTTTTGGCGACATCGAATATATATATGGTCGTTCCAACGTAGGTTGTCATTGACACACATTCAATTCAACTCTGTTGATGGTTCCCCAATTAGTTGTTCAGAATTTAATGAGCTTAACATATGCTGGCGTTCAGAGTTTTACAGCCAAAGAACTGTGACGTGAGTTCGGGAATAAAAATGAAAATGAAAAGCAGAGAGCACTGTCGTCAGCAAAGGAATATACATATTGGATTAGAAGTAGCAGACAAGAGGTTATTAATGAAGACTAAAAGGAGTGTCGGAGACAGTTGTTTCACTCCGAACTGTAGCGCCACCTAAGTAAGTAAGTACTTACAACCTACCGTCTTTCATTAAAAAGTTCACCTTCAACCTTTTGTACGAAAATAGTATCTGCTCAGATTACTAACCAAATATTAAAGCTTCCTCTTCCACTATTTACTAACTGGATCCTGGCCCGTGTCGAGTCTATGACTGAAACGAAGCAGCTTTTGATCACCTTCTGGCAGAGCTCTGGCATCCATGTTTTCTTGGTCTTTAAAACAGTGGTTTGTCCTTCTTTCCCGTCTCAAATCTTGGGGTCGTGATTAAAATATCTTCTTCGCTGGAGAATTGATCTCCATTGTTGTACTTATTTAGGTGGCGCTACAGACCCTGGTGAGCCTGGGGTGAACCTGGGAATCACATAAAAATTGCCAAATGTCTTCAGCTCCGCACTCCAAGCTGGTTGAGGTCTTCTTTCGCTTCCATATGCCACCGTATGTGTGGTCGTCCCTCGAAATTAAATTGGAAGACATCATGGGCCGGAGCTGTGGTGTTAATTCGCTCAAAATGGCCCCACTGATGTCGCTGTACAGCACATAGAGTTCGTTCGATACATACGGAAGAGAAGACAGGAAAGTGCTTCTTGATCCGTTTTCGACAACATTCAAGGTTCTGTCATCGGCAAGAGTAATTCTCCGTCTGATTTCTGCGCTGATGTCACTGCTGCTCTTAACTCTAGAGCGAAGGTAAACGAAGTCCTTAACTGTCTCAAGGTTATAACTCCCAATGGTGACGTTATGGGCGTAAGTGTTGCGAGTCCTTTTGGTAGCAGCATGTATACAATTTTGCTTTGCCGGACCCATTTTGGTCTCTCCCATCTCGATAAACGCGAAAGATTCTTTGAGGATCACTGTATCCCTGCAATCAGGTCAATGTCGTCCGCATTCGAACTTAAAAAAGGATCGTTCCTCTTACATTGAGCAGTGAGTTGTGCACGATTCCTTCCGGGGCGATGAATAAAATGTATCATGAAAGCGCGCCGCCTTGTCTTAAATCTTTCTTGACATTGCTATGAATAAGGGCATCTGCAGCTTTTTTGAAATAGCTCAGCATTCAATCCATTTGCGCCAGCTACTTTGTTAGATTTTAGTTTAAATATTGCTACCTTTACTTCGTCTAGCTAAGAGAGACGGAATTCTCTGTTGTATTCGTTCAGGGCGAATGGTTCAATCTGCCTAACTGCCGTATTTTGACCATTGTCGCCGTTATATAGACTGCAGAAGTAGTCTTCCCGTATTCTCGACACCAACTGCGACTACTCTATTAGCTGTCCGTGGTTATTTTCAGTCTTTGTCGCCATTTTCATTTTATTTTCAGAAAGAACTTTCCTGGAGTAACACCTCTCCATTTCTTCTTTTTTTCTTCTTCTCGTGCTTTTTCTTTTTCTATCCGAGAAGCCTGTGCTCTTACCATCTTTTCTGCTCACGAGCACGAGCAGCTCTCGTCTTTCTATGCAGCACAGGCTTGAGAGAAACGCGATCAGCTAAGATTGTGGCTATCTTTTGCAATAGCAGCTTTTCGATCAAGATCAAGTAGATATCTTACTATAATGAACTGCTTACTTACACCGAAGTTGACTTGTATGGTCTTCGAAGATAAATATTTGATCGCTGTCCACCAGCGGACTTCCGCTTCGAAAATTCTACATACGAAAATTTGTTATGTGCCTTCGACTTTTTAGAGCCGTATTTCGGTAAGCTGAAAATTGATTGACTGGGAGAGGCCGCGGTCCAGCCAACCTGGAATGGCTTACATTTAGTTCTTTCCATTGACGTGAGTCTTTCAATCCTCAGGGCAGAGTTTGTGCCAAGCTTGACATTTGTTGGGATTTATACCTTAAAAATCTTGTGGCGCTAACCATAAAAGGATTTGGGCTCTAGATTCAAGATTCAGGAGTCAAAACCGCTGACATTTAACCACTAAAAGGATGCTAGTTCAACAACTGTAGAGAATAGAATAGAACTTATATGTCCAACAACAGATAGACTGGTCTAACTTCATGCCTATATGGGAATGGATAGAAAATTAAGACTGCATTGATGTGAGTCAGGTATCCTTATGGAGGTTTAAGAGCGATAACCATGAGTTTATTAGAACAGAACATCGTCTCTCAGTCAAGTCATTTGGCCCAAGTTCATTCTCAGAGTTTTTGTTCCAAGGATTTGTTTATTTGAAAAGGTTTTCTCGCAAATTTTCGCGGTTAAATAGAGTTAAATGGTGAACTGTAGAGAGAAAACTTTAAAATATATCTGCGATGTATTCAGAGTCCGTTTGTATCAGGTACACTTGCGAAAGTTATTAGAGTAGCATGTCTGGTTGTTAAGTAATATTTTTCAAAAATATTTCCTGTCTGCCATCCTTGTCAACCTCATACTACTTTTACTATATTATTCTAATTTTACTTATCACGTGTAACGACGACAACACACCGTATTTTAGTGCTTAAACTTACCTCACGGTGAAGGCTACAATTTATGATAAACCATCCCTAAAGGTAGTTTCTTTCTTGTCGTCTGAAGTACAAAAAAGTTTGCAGTATTACTGTATGGAAGGGTTATGCAGTTGGAAAGACGGATTTTCTTTCCACTTTTTAAGGTGATCTTATCTATCTTCAATATTCCAATTCGCGTTTGGCAAGTCAAGCCGGTTACCTCCTTTAGATGGTTCAATATTGGAAATAACCTCAATAAGTATCGTAAAAAATGTCAACCGTAATCCTTTGTCTTTGTTTACTGGTCCTAACTAGCCACCCTCTCTCCAACACAGACCACAAAGCAATTAATTTTCAAAACAAGAAGAAAAACAATTTCTCCTATACCGAATTGCTGGGAAGCTCTTTTCTTCTAGGGTCCATTCAAGCTTATACCTTATCCTCGTTCAGTCCATATGTATGGGTCAGGCTCTTTATTCCTGGTCACCAGTTTCAATTAAAGCTAGACTGCCGCAAATCAAAGCAGCCAGTGTCGATTCCATTTGGATTTTTTAGCTCTCCACCTCCAACTGGATTTTTTTTATGTCCTTGCCAGTGATGAGAAACGGAAGTCTAAATAAAGACAACATCCAGCCCTAGACTCATTCAATGAAAGGAGGCAATTCGACTTTAACCATCGTCAGGGTGAAGATAAAAAACTAGAAATCCTCGTTAAAGACCATTCAGACGTACTTAGGAGTCATAAAGGCCACATTCGTTCACATTGTTGTTGTCGTTGCCATCGTTTCGTTTGCCATATGCATCGTCTGTCAAAGTCGTCATCGTCTACTGCGTCATTGTCAGCATTTTTTTTTTTTTTTTTACTTATACATCATCAAAGGTAGGGTGGGTGAGTAGTAGTCAGAAATGAAGGGGATATGAGTATACAAACGACGAACCAACAATTTATGACATTATCCAGTGAATAGTTTAAGCGGACAACGAAATTATCCTGTACACGAGTAGACGAGTAGTTGCCTTGGAATTGGAGAAACCATAAGCTCCTTGCGCCTGATGGATTTTGCATAACAATTCTCCACATTGGTACGAGGGTGGAATAGAAATTGCACTAGATACAAATTCCAGGGTTATAGAGTTGAATATGACTACAGATACGAGTACATGCTGACAAGATTCCCTGCGTGCTTCCATCCACAAATCGAATGGAGAAAATTGAAAGAGATGTTTTGGGGCGGTGGTTGAAGGTTTACCCTCAAACTTCTTTATAAGACAGAACAAAAAAAAAACAACCAAACTCAAAGGGTTCAAGAATATCTGGTTTGCTTTGTTCTACATTTCCGGAGTTACTTACGACAAAATATCCTATGATCCTGACGGCAGAAGGAAATTGAATGTTTTTTTGCCTTCGTTTTCATTCACTCCCTCTCCTGGTTCCAGAATTGGTTTGTCTGGTCTTCCTGAGGAGGAGTTAAGTAAGTAACGTGCTGCTGAGTTGTACTCGTATCCGTATATTGGCTCCAAGTTCGGTTATCCTTTTTCGGATATGTTTCATGGTAGGTATGGGAAATTGGGGAGTGTCCCCTTCCCTACATAGACAAAGAGCTTCAATTACAATTTATTTATTTGCATTAGATGTGCATTGGGGGAGGCCAAAAATAGTATTTGTAGAAGGGACCGAGAAGGATGAGCCGAAAATGAAAACACATTGACCCACATAAATACGAGTAGTCGAATTCAGATGGTTTTTAAGCAGTTCGGAATTTGGAATTGTCCCTCTTGGAGACAATTTGTCTTAATATTTCCGTAGTGAGGACATATCGTATTTCGAAAAATCGAAAATAGAAAGATTTCCGGATGCTTCTTTATAGTGATGGGGGCTTGCTTGGACTGTATGGGGAAAAGTTTTCAACTCAACTTCCTGATATAACATCGAATAGGGTCAGAAGAGTTAGTGGCGTAGATAGCCCGCCTGGATAAATACTTTATTATCATCTACAACATATTCGGAAGAGTATTTTTCCAAAACCTGGGGGATCTCTTCCATCGCCATGATTCAGTAGATTCAAAGCGTAGAGGAAAAGTGTCCATTACAACCACTAAAGCATTTACGTGTCAAGATGTGGGTTTGCCCAAAGACATGACCATCGGTCACGAGCAAAATGCATATTAGGAGATGTAATGGCAACCAGAGGTCTATGATTTCTTACCAAAAGAGATGTTGACGTTCAGATGATATGCAAAGGGTGCCACGAACAGCAGCTCTCTGAAACTCACTCTAGATATCCTATCTTAATCCATACTATTCTGCAACTCATCTGATTTGGATGACTCAACCTTCCGTCGACCGGATAAAACAATTCAAATGTACTACGCGTCGATCTTCTTGGCTACACCATCCATCCATTCGTCTTATAGTGATGTCCATATGCCTTTACCCTGTCAATGAAATTGTTGGGATACGAATTCGATAGGCACTCTCAGGATGAGTAACTCAGGTTACTTTCTAATGACCCCACACATATGGAAGTATTGGCTCAACAAAGCGGTTGCAGCTTGATGTTAGTGCTACTTTAGATAGCATACCTAATGCAGTTGCTGCCTTCTTGACTATACTACGCACATTGAGTTTGTTTGCCTTGCTCAGCGGAGACGCAACTTCCTATATAAATAAGTCTATCAACCATGTACCGAGCAGCATTTACACACATTGACACATTCATTTACCTTTAGTCTTATTTTTCTTGCGCGGTCTTTTAGTTTTTTAGCCATCTGGTAAAGATTCTTAAACCTGTGGCTAAGAGAGTTGATATGTAGATTGGTGCAGTTAAAATGTTTTAGGCAGGAGGTCTATATCTTTTACATTCTTCTATGTTCTTTCTCTAGTTCAGGGTTAACAACGTCACTAATTCTCACCACAAAAAGAAGTGGTGATAATACACAACCCTGTGGTACACCATTTCGAAATTAACATGTTGTAACAGCTCAGTATTATCTTTAATATAAAGGGATATGTTGCGCCTCCATGTGTAGCCTTCTCTAGCTTTTGAAAGCCAAATCCAAGTTAACAAAAAGCACTCCTAAGCAAAGACCTATACTCGAGGCATTGCTCTATGATGATCCAAGGGGTAAGCAATGTAGAAGGCTTCCTGTTTAACAGCCAGGGTTGAAACAGGTAATTTTTAATCTTGTCCAGGATTATTTCCGCTGTTAATCAAATTGCCTTTCTTTAAGGAAATTATTATTCTCTGTGATTGCAATGATGAAGCTTACTTTATTACTTACTTACTTGGCGCTTTGGTTCAGGGTGAACATGGGTCTCAACCAACAAGGCTCTCCAGTAAGTCCGATTCTTAGCTAACTGCCTCCAGTTGCACACTCCAAGTCGGTTGAATGACGATTAATGAAGCTATGATGGATTGAAAAAGGTTTGCCTTTGGTCTAGCGTTAGCGAAGATTAGCTTTGACGTCAGTTGCATACTTTTGTTGAGAGACATAATCGAATTTGTTACCTCTGAATATTTAGGAGGAGTATTTGGGAACTACTCGTAGATGCTTCAAAAGTTTAATTCGAGTTTGGTACCATAATGGTTACGTTCAACTGCCTAAGCATAGTCGTATACTGCTTTCCCCATCTTTTGAGCTAATCCTCATCTGATATCAGCGGACTGCGTCAGCTTTTTACCCGGAATATTACTTGGAGCTGTGAGGAATTTGTTCTACGTCAACCAGTGCGGTAAAAATATTGATAGGCTTACACTTGTCGTGGTATAGATTCCAAGATTCTGTAATCTTAAGTCAAGCGAGTCGTTCGATGTATTTCCAGACGTCTGCTAAAAGTAAAGTCCTTTTGAATATTTACCTCTTATAAACCTCTGCCTATGGTTGCGGAAACTTATTCATGCTTCCGTTTCTAGGTTTAGATGATCAATGAATGTACTAACCAATTTCACTGCTTATCGGATACGACAAAGTCGATCTTGTGGAAGACCGTGCGCCTCCGACGTATATATGAACGATTGGTAGATTGCAGATCTTGACAAACCTCACTTGACGTCTTCAATCCGATCTTCGAGACCGTGTATGTCACATGTTTCAGGGCACTGACTTTGAAACTATCCATTACAACAACGATGTTACCGTGAGGTCATGCAGTTTGTCCTTTTCAGTCAAAGTTCGTCGGTGCGTAACATGGTGATCTTACCGCATGAATCAGAAGCTTGAACGCCTGAATATGTTAAAACAATGCGTCAGCTTGGCAAAGGAAACTCAGATTCTAGAAATCATTCCCCGAACAAATTCTTAGCGCTGCCAAGACGTTAAATAGGGCAACTTAGACGCACAGCCACAAAGTATTATATTTGTTAAGATCTCGCGATTGCCAAATAGGAGGGTCTTTGGAGGGTCACCTGGAAGCCAAAGTAAATGGAAACAAAACATTATCCTATATTGCTTCAAAATCAGAAGAAAACAGTGCTGCCCTGACGCATGGTATAAAGAAACTGCAGCTGTAGCTGAATGTACAAGCCGTGCAAGTCACACTCCTTTATTGGCGATGGTGTAAAAGGAAGTAGATTAGCAGAGGTCACCTCGTCCGTAACCGGTAAAGTTCCGGAACCTATTTACCTGATAGGTTACCCCGAAACAGAGATCCACAAATGCAGCAGTTCCGACAGATGAAAATTGTGTAACGAAGGAAAATCAACTAGGAGGACTGGCAAAGAATGTCTGCGTCCAACCGATTGAATGTAGTATGGATAGTGGAAAACCTGTTTCTAAAATTCTACACTGCAAACCGCAATTGTTAAATTTTCCAGACCAGTAATTTCGAGCGAAAGAAAGAAGGTGAATGTACAGATTTGCATCTGTAGGCGTAGAAATAACTAGAAGCACGCGGACGCTTTTGTTCCCACCATCGACTTTCACCGAGCTTTTATTGAGCAGGCAAGACATAGCACGTGACTTACCGAGGATACTTGGAGGCGGATTAAGGAGCATAAGCTACTTAAAGCGCGTATTGTAGATACCCCAGCAGTAAGGAGGAACGAGCTAGAGTCCCTGCATCAAAGGAAAGGGACAAACGTAACTATATCAACGCCCTGGCCACAGAAACAGAGGAAGAAGCGAGCAGGTGTGATAGTAAAACCGTTGACAAAATCACCAAAGTGCTGACAGAAGGACATCGCTCCAACCAACAACCGATGAAAGGCTTGGATGGTTCCATACTCTTTTCGTATGAAGAGCTAATCAACCATATAACCGAGTATTCGCCAGCGATGTGCACCCAAATCACACTGAGTTGGCCGAATTCGCACCTCCACTCCCAACATCTTCTTGTTGAGGGAACTTGAGAGGCAGAAAGCTTTCCCGACGAGTGGAAGAAGGGAAGGGAGTGTGAAAACTAAAGAGGCATTTCCGTTCTTCTCGTAGTTGCCAAATTCGTTCTTGAGCGAATAAAGGAACATGTGGAATATACACACGATGCCGAACAAACAGGTTTCCTCCCTGGATCCTTCTGTGTCGACCACTTCAACACACTGCGGATCATTATCGAACAGTGCATTGAATCACTTCACCTGTTTATCTTGTACAGTTTATTTGGCTGTCACCGCGCAGGAGAGGTATACCCAACAAACTAACGACTATTATGCGACCTTTGATGGGTCACAATGTAATGTCCTTCATATAGGAAAGTTGTCAGATGAATTCGAGATCCAAAATGAGGTCCGACAAGGTTGCATTCTATCGCATGTACTTTTTTTTATTTGTGATTAGCAATCTGCTTCGCTCAGTCTCTTCAACAGGGCCGAGGTGACACATCTTGCATCGACCTGCTAAGCCATTCAAGATTTTGTGACATGGAGCACTTCACTTTAAGAGGTCCGTTTGGCATATCGTATCCTTCCGCTTGAACGCAAACATTCTCTGCTTTGGCTAGTACCCACAGTTGATCAATACAGTGATTGCACTCATAGGCGTTCAGACTGCACTCATTGCCAACCTTCCCAATTTGACGCGTCTGGAAAGCGATAGAGCTATTCCACGCTCTTTGGCGTTCCGGGGTCCACACATACAATACAGTAGGACCTTGTGCACGGGCGAAGTCAATACCAGAGTTGTTTTTTTAAAGTGGATTTGACCGCATCAACCGACTTCGACATCATGTGCCACCGTTTGCTTTTGTCAATGAGTATGGCTACTTCATCCGCTGGAACTGAAGCCTTTGTTGGTGGCAGCAACGACTTATTCGGGCTTTGTAGACCGTAAAATCCATCGACAGATAGAGGGCCAGAGGCTTTCTTACTGCTCTTCGAGGCGAAATAAAATGGTGAACTCCTGAGTTCCGAGAGCCTGATCCGTTTCAATACAAGTCCGCCAATCTGTTTCTCTTCTTTGCCACCGCTGGTGGCATGAGAATTTTAGAGGTCGCGCATTTGGCAGAAATTGGAGACCGTTGGACTTTTTTTGTTTCGCTGGAGAAATCATCAAAAATAGACTGAGCCTCTCTGGTACTTTCTGCATCATTCCAGTGTATTCTACCGAACGTTTTGTAAAAAGAACCGCAGGTCACGTCGGTGTTAAAAAACCTAGAAACCCCTGGGCCAGCGCCTAAATCAGAAAGAGGTTATTTAGTATGCGGGTTGGGGTTTTCAGAATCCTTGTCCAGGCCGCTGTCGACAAATCTAAAGATGTGTTTCTTGTGGGCTATATACTCGTACTATCCAACCATGTAATGTTTAGTTTGGCCGTCTTTGGTACTTTTCCCGATGTCCCGCCCTTGGATCTTTGATGCTTTCCTCTATCTTTAGCCAAAGAGAGTAAGGTTCAATAGACACTTCAGGCTGAACTCCAAAGAGATTCACGTGCTGTCGTGTGTAATATCGAGGGTGATCTTGTAGTGATAAGATCTGAAGAATGTATAATATGAACGCGGCCGTATTGAAAGGGTCAAGTCTCCTTTTTCATCTAAAAAAAGCTAACTGCCACCATTTTTCGTTTAAAATAGTCAAACCTAAGGATCTCATTTACCTAAAACGTGGCAACAATTAGAACGGGTCTGGTTCTAATTACGAAGTCAATTTGTGAATTTCATTATCGATCCCAGTCAAGTGTGCAATCGGTAAGTGGTTCCGATACCCTGATGGCACCATGAAATCTTTAAAAATTATGGCATCCCCTATCAGTCAGCCACTTGACAGTGTCAAATCACAATTACTCCTATCGCAGCTAAGAAACATAACAAAAACTTCTTAAGGCCCAACACCAACTCATGCAATGTGCATCTATTTCCGTTGCCATAAATGTCCTCATCTGGATGCCTCAAAGGTTTTTAGATCACGCTCTTTACTTAAATCCACAGTCCAGCCATGCCTAGAGTCGTTCCCGTGGCTATTTTTATGCAAAGGAATGTGTATATGTGGATCTTCTCTAGAACCAGATGTGGCATGCTATGGGTGTTGGATTACTTTGACTATGACCATGACGAGTATCTGTATCTGTACGAAATAAGAAATAATCATCAGATGAAGAAGAATTTGAAAAATTTTTTCCCTCCATCAAAACATCATGGCTCTCCACTTTCCCACTGTGTGGCTCTTTCCATATGCAAGGACTCGAATTACACATTCAAATAGCCCGACATGGAGACAAATTGCACTGCTAAATGGAATCGATGATGATGAATGGACTACTGGTACAGCCAGAGATAGACGGTGGCTCCGAGAATCCAGATGCGAATACGATTGAAGGTGAAGGGAACTTGATCCGATTTATTGGATGCACTTTCCTCTTGTCCTCACGTTTTTTTTTCTACAGAACCCAATCGTAATTAGCTGAATGGAAGAATGGAAGGACGGTACAGGAAAATTGTCCGCATTGAAAGCAGTACGAGGAAATTTGACAGAGTGGATGGTTGGGATTCTTTCGCGGGAAACCCAATAAATTCTGGATGTCACCGCTGCCGTTTTATTATTGAATTGCAGATAAGTACACTTTTTCTATATCAACCTCCTGCTTCATGGATATGAAAGGTTGCTTAAGGTAATCTGTTACCTTTTCACCGAGATTTCATTTGTGCGGTTTTAATGAAATTACGGAGAGCGAAAGAGAGAACGAAGGGGAAGGAGAAACGACCCGAACCCGGTAATGGGAGATCTTATTGAATCGGGAAGGTAAAAAGGATAATCTGCGATAAATGGATGAAGAAATTATCTGTGATTACCTCTCCCTATCTCTTACATCGAAGTGAGTTTATTGTGAAGGATTTATGATCTAATCATGATGAAATTAATATTTTTTCTTTTTTTTCTTATTGTTGGGTAGGGGATTATTGAATTATGAGGCTGTCTGCAAGGAAGTCTGACAAAGGGGATAAGGATAAGTTTTCTTATTTTCTTTCAATGCGGGTCTTGGGAAACGGCTTCCAGTCTGACTTAAGACGTGTGTGTAACTTGCGAGTACGTTTCAGACGGAAATGTTTTAAAAGATCGGAGATTTCGAATTGGAACGGGCTCAAACCTTTTATCAATTTATACAAGAAGACGCGTAATAAGTGGTGCTCTAAAAAGCTATAAAACAGGAAATCTGAAATCAATGCTGGGAATTATATACAAATCAGTAATCCAACGTTACAGGCACTTGGCAAGTTTTCATCCTTGTCGCAGCCCAATGACCGGAAGCAGAGCTTACAACCTACCAGCATTTATGCCTTTAATCCTATATAATGTGTCTTGTCCCCCTATCGCAGACGTTGCTGTGTGGCATAGTTCCCTTCAGTGAACAATAACAAATTTAGTGTGGATATGTAACACTGAGGACTGCGAAACAAGTTGTTTCCTCTTGTCTTACATATGATTCCGACAGACAGTTGTTGCAGTGAGCTGTAAGCATTTCAAATAATAATAACATTTGGCGCCCAACGTGGGGCTTCATCAAATGAAAATGTTGTCGCAAAAGCTCAATTGTTTAAATTTTTGAACTTCCTCATCTTGTCCCATGCGCAACTACAATCATTACGCATTGCTCATAAGTCGTGTCGAAAAGCTCACAAAGATCTGTATTAAGGTTTCTCTCGCCTTAAGTACCAAATGCCCGAAAAAATGGTAACTTTTACGAATTTAGTTCACATAAACAGCAATCTCAATCTTAAGCCTATACTCTTCGGCAGGAAGGAAGTGAAACTAATTTGTCTGCACCTTTCCTAAGTCAGTAGCCACTAGCCGCTCGGCAGGAGATCGGCGAGTCAGTCTTGGCGGTCTTTATCTTTTAGCAGGTAACTGGCTATATGGTATGTGTGCTAGCCGACTTGAAGCTGTCAAACGACCAAATTACAAATTTGACACTTTCATAACTATAACCGACGGCAAATACTAACTACGCGGGTTGGCCGTTTTCCTGTTGGAACAAGGCTTATTTAAGGAGCAGCATACAGTCAACAGACAGCAGCAAAGACGCATTCAGTTGGTCTGATGGCAGACTGGAAAGTCATCACTGTCAATGGAAGAAGTAACCAAGGGTTATCATTCTGGGGAACTCTTCTGAAACCTTATCTAGTATGTTCATCTCCGATTGAATTTCCCGTGATTCCATTGCGGCTAGGGACGCAAATAGACTCAGTGAATTTAGCCTACTCATTGCGTTCTTGAAGTAGCATGCAAGTGGTGAGAATCTTCAGAATCGCTTTAACCACAATTTAGCAGTTGCTACCGACCGATATACTAAGACCCCTCCACAGATTCTACACAATACTCATATAGTTGACTACCATCAGGATTGCATATATCACTTTCTCAAAAATCTAACGTTGTCGTCCTCTAAAAAGTTGGCAGCGCTGCATCCTACATCCAGATCTGAAGTGATACGTGAAGGGCATTTGGTTTCGTTGCAGACGGCATGTTCGTAAGACTAGAGTCAAAACGCGCAATGTCGTCAAAACTCATGTACATGTTGTGCGAAAGCTCACTTCTTTTTAAACGAGAGTGAAGCACATGGTATAAATTTAAAGAGAAGAAAGGTTCATCAATTTGTCTACATGTAGCCGAAATAGGCCGTTTTTAAGACAACCGACGCATAACATATAAATGGTCGTATCACAGGTATGTAGATCCAAAGAACCCTCCTCGGCAATAAGGGCCTTGTCTTGTCGAATGCTCCTTTACACTGCCTGGAAGCCGATAAGGCCTTTCGACGTGACATGTTTAGTTCAAGTTGCTGTTTTGTTTGGCCGACCTACACATATCTACAAAAGTTACATTTTCGAAGCCACTATGTCGATTAAAATGATCAGCGTGCACTCCTTTTTGTCAATTCCGCCCACCAGATTTGCAAGGACCGTTTCGTAGAATATTCCGCGTTGGTAAACATGTCGGCATCTTGGACAAAGGTTGGAATCGCAAAGTAGTTCAACTGTTCAACTATTATCTCCACTCTTCTCAGAATGGAGGAAATCAGACTAATAGGTCTTGACGAGCGTAAAGCCAACTTTTGCGATTTTCGGTATAAAGGATACCCTTACTGTTCGCCAGGGGTTCGGCACGTACGACAGTGCTAGCATAGCTGTGAAGATTGTCTTCAGAATTGCCAGTGAATGGTCTATGACTGGATATTTGCGATTCATATGACAGATACCAGTTACATGCTCACTTCGGTGATAGTATCTGGTCGTGAGCCAGTCCTCGACCATAAGACTCTGCGTTTGACTCAGTGTAGGTGCTTTCATATCTTCTGAGTATTTGAGAACCTTGACCAGCCTGCTGGTTCTAAGGAGCGTTTCGATCTTTTTGCAAAAGTCTTTACGTGAGGCACTCTTGGAAATCTGACAAATTAGTCTAAAGTGAGTTGTTTTCGGCTTACGTTATGTAGTTCTTGCAAACTTGAATTTCAGCCTTTCCGCGATCTGCGGTAGTTTTTCCAGGCCGTACACGTCAGTTCAAAACATTTAGTGAGTTCACTTTTCAGATTCTGAACAGCTTCCTCCACCTCCTGTTCCTGACTTTAGGCGGAGAATTGACGTACTTGTGCACCCAGTTGAGTTTTCTAAGTCCTCTCCCTCAACGAAGTCAGGAAATTGGATTCTATTAAAAATTCGATATTGTACGTACTGTTCCAGATAGTTACCTCCCTATCGCACCTGCTGGATAGGGAGAGGTCCTCCTTTCATGAAAAATATTCACTGGAACTTGCTGTTACAACACCTCAACAGTATCTTTGCAAGAAATGAGAAAGCAAAGCTTCATTAAGACGGCATGGCTCCGCGGTTACTACTTCAATTGATAATTGGCTTCAGTCGCAGTCTTAATGTCTCCCAGTAGAAATGGCTGAAGATGATCTAGTGGCGTTTGAGTAGAAAAACATGTGTTCGTTAAGCATCTTTGTATGTTAAGATTACAGCCTCCAATGGTTGACGCCAAGAGGCTGGATTATCTCTTCAATGACTGTCCAAGCTACGCTCGCATAAGGCTACCGATTTTTGATGCTCTTCAGGTGAGAACTCACAGAATGTAACAGAATGGCAAATTCATAGAAGGAATGTCAACATTGAATGAATGAAGGGAGATCTTTTCTTACGAAAAGACCAAACCAAGGATGTTTTGATCTATGACAGACAGTCTACGAGTATCTTCCCAATAGTTGGCCAATATTGCTGCATGTCTGATGAAGCCTAAGAAGTAGAAAGAGGCTTCTACTCGTATAACTCAACGTTGGCCATTATTCCTGCATATCTGCTGAAGCCCATGAAGCAGGAAAAGACTTTAAGACCTCAGCGGTTCTCGTTAATGTCGCTTATGTCAAATTTTTTTTTTAATTTTTGAATGCCTAAGTGAGTGTATTTCAACAAAAGTTCATAGTTCATCAGTCATAACCACTTTAATGCCAATTAAGCAAAACCTTGCGCAAGAACTCTTTGGTTTATAGCCTTCATATGGTGCCATGACCTACCTCTATAGACTAACCCCCAACTGTTTGTTCATGGACTTTCATCTCTCCGAAGCAATTGGTCATCGTCGACTTTTGTTTATTTTTATTCGATACCACCCCACCTATTCATTTCGATGGCACAGGGTGTTTCATATAGCCCTGCATTCGTGCGTTGAACATTCAGTGAGAAATTAATTACTGACCGACATGTGGCATTTATTGTCGACTGTAAAACGATAAAAGGAAAAAATAAAACTCCTCGTGATGCATGGTATCCGTCGTTATCAGCAAGTCTCTAGGCATTGGTTCCCATAAAAACAGCTTCCTTCGTGCCAACAAAAAAAGGAGACCCTGCACGCTAATGTGTAGATATACTTTATGACTTTTTCGCTGCGTGTAATCATTAACCATCTCCTGATTAATGAATCAATGTGAGTGGATGAGTGTGCCACAAATGTACTAGGATCCCGTACTTTTTAACAAAAATTTTTGTGTAGATAAATTAACGCATGCACATACGAGTACATGTACTCGTACATACTTGTATAGTACAGATATGCGAGAAGTTCCGCGTAGTACTTATAGGTACTCGCATAGAATACCTTGGGGCATAGGAGACAAACGCGTCGAGGACTTTTATAACTACCTACGACTATGACACTACGTTTATAATGACAACGATAAGGAGCCAACTTCTACGTGCATAAATTAGATTTTTCTTTTTCGTTTAATTTTAAACATTACCCCCCTTTGCATCCGCCCAAATGAGCATGAGATACACAGTTTTAGATACAGAGATACTAGCACGGTTACAAGACGAACGGCAAAATGTTTTCACACCGTTGAGGGATCCATTATTTATTACTTAACCGGCAACGTACCAACATAATGGTTTGGAGTGCTATTCCTTTTGGTACTATCTGTTGGGTGCATGGTTGCAGATACTCTCAGATACCCTCAGATATTTGAGCATCTCGTCGACCCCCATTCCGACCATCCGACATTCTCATGTGGTAATGATCAATGATGTCTGTTGTCGTCGCAGGATAGACTTGCTCCTCTAGATTCCTATCCGATGATGTAGTACCTGAAGCTTAAGCTCCTGTAATTCAACATACATATGTATGTTTGTATGGCAGCAGGTTGGAATGGAACTACTGCAGTGCAACTCTCATGCATGGAATTTTCTGAGGCCGGGTGCTATCAGTCACATTAATCGAAGTGCAGATATTTATCATGGATATTTAGCGGTGTACGAGTACATACACCTTACACAGTGCTTACTATTCGAATGCAGTCCAGTGCCTCAATCTGGCTGCAGCTAGAGGAATTGATTGCAACAAATTGAAAATCGATTTATTGCAACACGCCAAATAAATTGTGCAATTTTGGTGTTTGGCAGATTCGTTTAATTAATGACGCTCGAATGAGGCGACAACACGACCAGAGGAGTTGGATTTACTAGGTCCTGTGCATGGAGAACCTATGAGTTCGACACTCAGTCGAGATTAGCCTGGTTTGGCTTGGAAAATGTGGAGTGTTTGTCGCCTTCATGGAGACAAACTTCGAGTTAAATGTCAGCAAAACACAGACACTGTCTACTCATGGTGAATGAGTATGTGGTTGGGTCGAGTTGTTTTTTAAATGAAGTATTACAGTGGCGTCGAGAGGAATCCGGGGAGGAAAGTAATGACTTTCGCCGTCAATTGATTTATGTAGGTTCTGCGAGAGCTTAGGATGAAGCACTTTTACTATTTTGAAGTAAGTGAGAATCCACCTTGGCCGTTTCAATCAACTAAAAGGGTTATGTAACCTATGACTGACCATCAAACATCATCAATTACCATTCATCCTATGTTGGTAGTGGTAGCCTTAGTGCCACAGAAGTAGTACTGTACGTTTTTTGGACTTATACACTGGTTAACTGGACCCACAAAGAGGTGGAGCCAGAGTAGGTATATGGACATGCAGGAATTGAGGAAAACGTTGACGTCAATTACAGTCCTCTTACGAGTACATGTTTTATCATAGATTCCTACTTGACCTAGCGGATCAGTGTACCGTTTCTCTAAGAGAATTTATGTCAAGTAGGGACTTTCAATTCTATTGCCTTACTACCTTAAAAGCAGTATTCTGGCGTACGAGTTGTTGCAAAAGGAGACACGGCGTGGCGTTTGGTTCAGAGCATAAATTCATAGCAAAATCTTCTAGAATGCAAAACCTAAGCTTTTACGATCTGTTTCTTATAACATGACCGATCTGTGGCCTATGAACATTAAGAACTGTAAAGCGCGGAGTTCTTGTCAAGAAACGTATTCTTACATATCGACTCTGGGAATTCTAATATGCCCCTCTGCTATATAGTATACATTGGTGCCAGTTGACGATTCCAAGAGTTGTCGGATCGTTGAAAACACTATTCATGCAGTTGAGACTTGAGCATTCTCTTCTACGTAATATACTTTCGAGTTCCGGAGCGAAAACTCTATAATTTTTCCCTTAATGCAACGCGAAGCAGTTGACTCATATACGTGACCAGAAGTGCGATGATAGACACTTCGTGCAACGTACGAGTATCATTCGTTCTTGATACCAGTAGCCGGAGAAGATTGCATTGCAGGTCTTAGGAAAATCGATTCTATTGTACGAGGACCTCATTATCATCTTTTGGTGGTGCAGCAAGATGACGGAGCCTGTGCTCCTGGACTTTAATGTTCAGGTTGGTAATTAAGACTCTTTTGACGGACTAGCTGAGAAGTACAATGTCAGCGAAATGGCGTTGGGTAAGTTTGCTTACAGGAAACCCCATAGAAGGCATTATACCACAAATTAACTCAATAAACGGTTTCACTTGGCATACTTGCTAGTTCTAGGTGGCTTTAAAGCGCAAGGATTTAGCTTATAAGATTTTGACCTACCAACCAGCCCCAACCATACTACACGTACAATGACGAGTGGGCACGGCCAGCAGAAAAAGCCACACTAGTTTGACCGAACTGCTGTCATACGTAAAGAATTCGAGTTTTCAATTCGAGAGGCAATACTTCGAGGATTGAATAGAAACCAAATCTCAGGTTTAAAGATTGAGCAATATGTGAGTTACGTTTGTGTGAAAAACTGAAAGCTGCAAGGTCAGGTTGCGATGGATAGACTTCTACCATGTCTCATGCAGAGACCAATGAGTATACACATAAGTTAATCAGTTAGTAAGATTAATGCGAAAAAAATAACAACTCCACGACTGGGCTTATCTGGCCCTTTTACGAGAAGGTTTAGTGTATCCTTGGCCTACGAAAGTCAATCTGGACGCACTTAAGGGTTTTTTAGCTGGTCGACGTTGAACAGACATACATTAGAGAAGGCGTTGACCATTTTAAAACCTGATAAATTATTCTGCATCATCCTTGATGAGTCCTTGATTGTTCATGATTTCCAAATTTCGCATTACGAGAACGAGAAGGATATACCAAGATAATATACTTTTTAAGAGCGATCACCTAGTTCTCAGCCACAAGACACGTTTGGGCAGTCTGGTTATCTAAACTTGGGCAATTGCTCAACCACGATATAGTTGCTGCAGACATAAGCTACGAAGCGAACAGAGAATGTCTCAAACTTCTCATTGCTTTGATTATTCTCCTTATGATTCGATACTATCGTCGCCATCAAAGGCAGTAGCTAAACTCATTGAATACTGTGATTCCAGGAAGATGGGACTTATCACGGCTCCCAGCCAACATTTGTTACGAAGGTAAGACAGAAAGTAATTGACTTAACAGGTGTGCTAAGCAGATTACCGATAGGAATGCACTATCCGAGGTCCCCATGTCAAGCCATATGTACACCGAATTCAACATCAGATGTGAGGTTTCGACCTTGCTAAAGAGGAAGAATCCGCGGAAAACCAACTCCACTGGATTTATGGAAAAACTCGGCAATTCCAACAGTGCTCCATCTAAGCTCAGGACAAAACAAAATCTAGAGAAAGCTGCTCAGAACCTGAACGGTACAGTATTTTGAAATGGCATGTCCAGCTAGAAAACAATCCTGCAGATCGCCCTTTCCTTAGTCGAACGAAGATCTGCATTGTCTTCGTAAAGAACCCGATAACTTCTGAACAGGATACTTAAGACTACTAATTTGGAGCCTGCACATATCGAAGCACAAAGAATATAAGAAGCTAATTTGGATTTCGAAGAATGCCTCTTATAAAGGTAGGTACATAGGTAAGAGTGGCTCTTGGAAATACCAACCCACTTAGGCCTATTGGCCCTATCTGGGAGAGAGCTGGACATGTACAGAGTAGGTAGAGGATTGTATCCTCCTCTTCCCCATCCATGCAGCTTCTACAGAAATCATTTATAAAAGCGCCAAACCTTCTTGCGAGCTTGCCTATGAGGCCCTGTCCAGTGATGACACCTATTATGGCGATGAAATGTTTCCTATTTAAAAGGTTCAGACACTTAGAGCGATTCAGATCCAGCTATGGCCAGATCTGTTTGGTTTCTAGATATGTTTGTCGAACAGTCCACCTAAGGTCTGTTCTTTGGCATCCAACTTTAATGTTAGTTTGCACGTAGCGATTGGTCTACCTATGCTACCCTTTTCCGGTAGAATAGGTTGAGTGGTTCCAATTTTGGCGAGTTTATCGGCTCTACAGTTCCCTGGAATGTCTCTGTGACCCGGCACCCAACAAAGGTGAATGTTGAACTGCTCTGCCATCTCCATGAGAGACGATCGGCATTCAAGGGCGATTTTAGAATATAATGAGACCGAGTCCAAGGACTTGTTGGCGGCCTGACTATCTGAAAAGATGCAGATATCACGTTTTTCTTCAGCCAGGACAGAGATTCTTTATTCGCCAAACACGCTACAGTGACTTGGAATTCGGAAAGCGATGCTCAGATTTAGCTTATCTGAGAAAAAACCGCCACCAACTCCGCTATCGGTTTTAGATCCATCTGTGTAAAGATGGATTGACTTGTTCTCTATGAAAGGATCTAATGCCGCAGATGGGGTAGACCGCAAGGTTCCGCTGTTCTTTGGACTCTGATTAGTTTAATGTAGTTGACTGCTTTTCTTAAGGCCGTCCACCAGACGACCACCCCGTAAGTAAGTATCGGTCTTATGACCGAGATATATAGCCAATGGGTTATGCGAGGTGTAAGGCCTCATTTATTCCCAATGGCTTTTTTGCAAGAGAATAAAGTTATTGTAGCTTTATTGACTCTGTCTTGAATGTTAGGTTTCCAGTTTAGTTTCCTGTCAAAAATGAGACCCAGATATTTTGCTGTATCCGAAAATATTAAACTGGTACCGTTTATTGAAGGAGATCTATGATTGGAATTTTGTATTTCCTGGAAAAGAGGACACGATCAGTTTTATGGGGTTTTATTCCCAATTCACAGCGATCTGCCCAGCGGGTTAATCTATCGAGACTAGCCTCTAATAAAAGACGTTGCGAAAAGATCAGATGACCTGTAGTCTGGTCAAAGTCCTTAAAAGGCAAAAATCAACAAGCTGGAATCACTCAGAAAATCTGATGGCACCTACACTGAGTCGAAAACAGAGACTCTCCGTCTCATGCTTGAGGCGCACTTCCCAGATGACCTACCTGGATGGTTGAGGGTGCATTCGACAATGCAACTGTTAATGAAATGTCTAACTCAGCCAGACAACACGGCGTAGACAAACCACTAGCACTAGCGAATGCTGATTGCAGCTAAAACATGAGATGGCGAGGGTACTTACTTCTTTACCTTTTCAGTAGTTCTAATGTTCTATCTATTGCATTGTACATAACGATTCTTTGGTCTAAAGCGCAAGCACCGTAGACGTGATCGGCGATTAGTGCACTCGTCCATAGCCTGAGCCAGGAAAGAAATGCAGGCGACCTTTCACCGTTGGCACCGATCTACGATGCGGCTCTGCTTGCCTCTTTATAGGACGACACCCCTAGATTTCGCACATCGTTAGGAAAACCTGCATCTATCTTACAAGCATGGATACAATGAACTGTATTGTGAAGAATCAGTTGATGTGCCCAAGTATCTTCTCCTGGAAAGACAGGCAACCTGCGCTCAAAGACCTTCTGAAACCTCTCACCACAAGATCGTTCTAGAATGCAAGACTTCTCTCAACTTAGTTAAAATGCTGAATTTAGTTAATCTTGTTTGGATGCTGGGTCATAATGTGATAACGGGAAATGCCGTCAACTATGAACTTGTTAGGTAAGACTTAGAAGGCAGTATTTCAGAACTCAAATCGGCGTTATAACTGCAGCTGGCATAACTTTCCAGAATCCCGGCATGCCGACCAAATGTATGCTTTCCAACGCCTTTCAGAGGTCAGCGACTTTTCTGCTGTCCTTCAGTAGGAAAGAATGTGGACTATTTCCTGGCATTCTACCTTTGCTAAGCATGCTGGGCATAAGTGATACAACATTCTGCAACGCTTATTGTTAAAGTGGTGACGACTCTGTGGAATACAATCTTATAGTATAATAGCTGCTAGTATTGTAAGTATGATACTTCACCATTGAAGCATTTATTCACCCATCAATGAACGACAGAAAAATTTCCGTAAAAGGAACAAGGAATATACAAGGTGTTCAATGTTCTATGTGTAGTTCTATAATAGAGTGCTTTGCTCCGACAGAAAAATAAAGTCCGGTGAAGATGGAAGACGGAAGAACCTACTAACTATGCTATCTACAGACGCAAGAGTCTTTTTAATATCGCGCATAAGGTCGCAGTATAATACCCCATTTCAGCAATCCTGTAAGGTCGCATACTTAAAAAAAATTGCGAGGCATTCTCGGCCCAATATCAGCGGCGCAATATTTCATGAGTCTGTAAAATCACTTGATGAGCACACGACTTTGTCGTGCCACTGGTCTGTGGCCATAATACAATGGAAGCCAAATCTGCAAAGATCGGTATACTTTCCAATGATGGTAAACAAACGCATAGCGTCGTCATAAAGGACCATTTTAACACTGAACTCTACTGAAAATTCAAACACGGACATATCAACCATAGAGCTCACCTTACTAAACCTCCTGGACTACCGTGATACCTGTTGTATAGCTGTCAAAGAGCTACTCCAGCCCTCGCATAGCCTGTTAGGGGTCCGAGAATTAAATGTGCAATATCAAACGTCAGGGGTCTTTTTTCGTTTCGTTTTATTTCAACACTGAATCCGTTTTTATCATAGAGAGTGGAGCGTTGTTTTTGCATGATTTTGGTAGTTAATCCCACGCATAATACTCAAGGCTTATGACCTTTATATGACCCCTCTGCCAAAGAGGCCATATGCTACCACCTGCTCGGCTCACTAGTTGGCTGTAATGAGGTGAATAGACCACATTTTCATACCTCTGCTAGCAATTCCCCCTGATAAGTGGGCACCTATGTGGGAAAATAAGACAATCGGAGAGATGTCAATAAAATCCAGCTACTGCAATCCAGTGAATGATAACCGAAATGCTGTTCTCATTCTGGAAAATTATTTGACCAAAAGTCATAATTGTTTGTCATCTGATAGGAGATCGCGAGATACCATAGCGAATTCTTACAGATATTTATAAAAGACCCCCACAGAGGGGTCTAAGACCTCAAACCAAAACCGCCAGAGATAGCTCGTAACTGATAAGAAAAGGAAAGTCACTGCATACTCGTAGCTCATAATTTAAAATTGACACTACGACTCACTAAAACAAACGATCGCTCCCTTCGGCAGTCATTTAATGCACCATTAACCACCATAATTATGGATTTGGGTAATACCTGCTGTTTACAAACGCATCCGCTACCCCATGAAAAGGTGATAACTAACATTTTCAATCTGAAGTTTCCCCACACTTACTCGTAGAACAACAAAATAAAAAATAATGAAAAATGAAAAATGAAAAATGAAAACTGAAAATTAAATAAAACAACAGTAAATTAGCCACAAGCTATGATATAGCTCATTCGGCTCATTCCCATGACTGTCATAGCCAACAAACCACACCATTAAACTCATTACCCTAATGAACCAAGGCATGCAGGTGCTAATGTATCTCCGGCTGTATCTGCCTCAGATACATTTCCAAGCGTTCACTAGTGTCTGTTTGTTTTTTTGATTTTTTTTCAATTTAATGCTCATACGAGTGTTTTCACTGCGGTTAAACTGCTGCCCAGCGCGTCATATTTTCGAATTTTTCATTTATTTTTGATTTTTTTTTTCTATTTTCCAATTTTTCATAATTCAAAGGTTCAAAACCACATTGGGCGGTCTCGACTGCAAAACAGTATGTGGTCATGTTTTATGGTGGCCTGCCCATTGTGTAGATGTTAGATACAATCGTGTACAATTCATCTCATCATCAGTTGGGTCTCTAATCCCGAGCTGTGTCCATCGTCTAGTTATCCATTGCACCCATGCAGCTCTAAATACAGATTTTCTCTAAGCGATTTCAAAAATTAAAAAAAAAAAAAATAATAAAATAGCCGAGGACCGAAATTTATAATAATTAACTGAGAGTCAGAGAAACGAAAAGACCGGGAGACAGCGCAAATGATGACGACGATGATAATGATGGTGCTGCTGTGTATCTGAGTATAGACTGCCAGTCGATGCAATGGAGTAGCTGATGCATCTATTCGTACGACTGCAGACCAAATCAATTAAATGACAATAAATACGTTTTCGAGTCAACGACAGACAGAGAAAATTACAAAAAAAAAATGGACCGACGGACAGTAAAAAACTGAAAAAGTCCATTTATCAATTTATTAACAAGCCTTAAAGGCTGCGCAGTGAAATTATGAATTATGACCGCTCTACAGCGTTGTGCAGTCCAGTTAATTGGATTCTAAGTCGAAATTAATGAAAGAGGTCAACGCCAAGAAATTGGAAGTTAGACTTGACGATACCGTTGCACGATACTCGTACACTGGCACACAATGCGTCGGTTCGGTAACAAAAAAGAGAAAAAAAAACACCAAAAAACGGGGGACAATTTTCCAGCTTAAAAATGCATTTTATTTTTTTATTTTTACATTTATTAGTCCTTAAAGTGTTTGGCCAGAGGTTAGAGTAGTTAATACTATCTGTCTTTGTAAAAAAGTATTTTTTTTTCGTCTTTATAGTGGGAATGGAGTACCTATACTGTTGTATCCAATGTGCGGGTTAGCTTCGTTTTTGTATTTTGTGGCATCAGGTCACGAGTCATTACGACCCTAAAACTCTCGACTCCCTTAAACTTGTATTGCTTTTGGCATTTCGTATGCCATCCTATCCCTTCCCTTTCTGAAGTAAAATGGAGTTTCAATTCTTTCAAATCTATCTATCTAACAGAAAAGCAGCTCATGATCTAAAAACTTAAATACAGTTGCCAACATGGCCTTGGTATTCCAAGAAATGGTCCAAGTCGACAACAAAGTTGTGTTAGGTACGTGCTTAAATTTAGTATCTTAAGTGACGGTTAACAAGGTCAGATACTAAAAGGAAAGTAATGTCCGATGGGCTTGGATGTTGTAAGGACACGACATATTTGGCCATATTTGGTTCTAGAGTCCCAACATTCTGAATACCACGTCACTGTCACTTAGCTTTTCGCTTCCGTACATGTGCGCTAAGACCGCAAGTAAGCTCTTACGAGTATTCTCACCTATGGTAAGAAGGTAAGGCAAAATCCTCTTCCAAAGAATATATTGTATTTTATCAATCCGGTCATTCTCTATCACGGAAACTTTAATTCAAATTGAAATAACTCCCCTACAGAAGACAAGGACAACGCCACCAAAGAACGTTTCTACGAGCCCCTCTGCCAGACATATGAGCAATGCTCGCAGTATTGCTCAGTGCGATTTTAGCGAATGGATAAGAAAAGTAGCACATATTTGGTAGGACAGTTGGTAAGCATAGCCTACACGACACCACGTGTGACAGCCCCGGGACAAAATATGACTATGGTAAGCATACGGCTTCCTCATCTCAATATACAAAAGGAGACATGGCGGTCTCCAGATTATCAAATGCTACTTAAATTAAGGTGATTATTTTGCGATAGACGTAAGGCATGCCTCCAGTATTTTGGATGTCCGAACGTTCCGGCAACCAATATTGACTCAAAATTACCAACTTTTTGCAGATAAGGTTCGAATGCGGATCTCCCCAGCGCCACAACAAAGCAGAACAACTGTGAGTAGATACAGCATAGAAAAGTTGCAATCGCCAGAATCTTCGTCGAATGTGTAACTCAACAACTCCTATGCCGCCAGCATAAAGTACCGAAGACCAGTGGCAACGCTGCCAACGTGCCATCAGAGACGCCGCAACTGATGTGCTGTGTTTCACTCGACCACCACCAAGAAATCTCTGGTTTGATGAAGAATACCTGCAAGCATATGTAGCTAAACAAGAAGCCTTCAAAGCGGAGCTGCAATGAAGGACGAGAGCTGCTCATGGGCTCTATGAGCAGAAGAAACGGAAAGAACATCGGCTTCTCCAGCAAAAGTAAACACAGCAAGAGAAGCGCACGATCGAAGATATTGACAGATTTTACTATAAGAATAATCTGCGAACGTTTTACGAACAGATAAAAAGAACGTGTCAATGCAATAAAACCCATACAGAAGACTGAAACGATGAAGGAGGAAACCTTGTAGTAGAGTCACAGTCGGTGCTGAAAATATGGAAAAACTTTTCTTGTACACTGTATAATGGCAAAGAAGCCCAACATCCCGGGATCAGACAGAAAAGACCATTCAATTTACACGATGATGGCCCAAACTTCCGCCCACGTGACCAGAACGAAGTAAGGATAGCAATATCTAAGCTTAAAGACAACAAGTCTCCTCAACATCGCATACAAGATCTTATCTGTCATATTGTGTGAACGTCTGAAACACTTCGTCAACAACCTGATTGGTCAATATCGGTGCAGTTTCAGACCAGGAAAGTCCACAATCGACCAAATCTTCACACTCTGGCATATCCTGGAAAAAAACTCAAGAAATCCAAATCGATACCAACCATCTTTTCACCGATTTTAAGGCCGCATATGACAGCATTTATTGAGATGAGCTGTGTAGAGCCTTGTCTTTGTTTGACATCCCTGCCAACGATTGAGAACGCTCGCTGCTCCGTCAAGGTCAACAAAGATTATGATGCGCTGTTATATGACTCTTTAACATAATAAATTGAGCGGAACTCACTAGCGAACACCAGCGGCACAATCTTTCAAAAGTCAGTCCAACTACTAGCGTATGCCGCTGATATAAACATGTTTGGGGGAACTATGACAGAGCCATATGGGATTCGCAGATCATCAGCATAAGCTTTAACTTTTCCACTAAAACGCAGTGCAAATATGGAATTGAAATAAATCAAAATCAGAATAGGTCCAAGGACAGACCCCTGAGGAACTCCAATATGAAGACATTTAAGGAGACTAAGACTCATCCCTACTTTAACCTGTTGTATCCTCTCTTCTAGATACGACTCAAACCAATTGTACAGAAATCCGCGAAATCCTCCATTATCTAAATTATACAAAGGATGCTGTGATCAACCATGTCAAAAGCTTTAGTTATATCAACAAAGAACCCAGCACAAGATTTTTTATCATCCGAACCTTTCTGTATAAAGGAGCAAAAGTCCAAAGGAGCATTGGACTAACACAATTGGTTTTATCTGAATATTCGAAAACCCTTTTCAAAAATTTTAGAAATCGAAGACAGAAGTGAAATCGGCCTGTAATTAGTTTTCCCTTTTCTATTCCCTTTCTTAAAAAGTGGTATCACCAGGGCACATTTAAGTTTTTCGGGCAATATTTTTCAGGACAATGTTAGAAACATCATCACTACCACAAGAATATAAATTTTTCAAGGAATTAATAATTTTTTAAGGTCTCAAGGCCAGTAATTGATGCAAAAAAGGTGCTAGTCCTACACAAATGGATATCAGCAGTACTATTACAACAGCTACAATGAACAGTGGAATTTTCCGGAAAGTGGTTATCTCCAATTGCGACAAAGTGTCAATGTCAATGATTCACTACTACTATGGGATCAATGATATTACCATCACTGCTATTAAGTGCTACAGATAGATGCTGGCCCTTAACATTGCGACTAATAATGCTGTTTATAACTTTCCACTCTTGGTTCAAGTTTCCTCGGGATTTTCTCATAAGGTTGTGGTAGTAGTTATCACTGCACATCCGAATTTCGCTCAGCTGTTAACAAGAAGAGACACACAACATCGAGCAGCTGGACAGAACCTCACAATCGACGAATATAATTTCGAGGCTCTGCGATAAATTCTGCCAACAACACCTCAACAGAAATAAGATAATAAGAATAAGAAGCCAATTGGGTAGTAAGGCCCTATTCCGAAAAACTAAGGGGGGTATGTCTAAGACCTTGATAATTCCAGTCGTACTTTATGGATGAAAACATCCTCAGTCCTTTCGTTGACGAACTTTGGAGGAGAAGATTCAACAGCAAACTATACAGCGGTATCAACTTAGTCAGAAAACTGTGCATCAGTCGAGTAAGATGACTAGGACATGTAGAGCGAATGGACACCAATGCTCGGTCCCGGAAAGAAAGAGACAATGTAGTGGAGGAAGGACTCACTTTAGGTGGAGCGCATAAACAGAAGGAGACCTCAACCGACTTGGAGTGCGCAGCTGTAGACATTTCGCTAAAGACCAGGTTAACTGGAGAGGCTTGTTAGTTGAGGCCCACGTTCATCCCGAACTGTAGCGCCACCTAAGTAAGTAAGTAAGTATGTTGCTGTACACTAGATATTAGAATCCATAAGTAAACTAGCTTTTTCTCAATTTTTATCTTACACGATACACCCGTCACTAGTTCTCGTAACTAAAGGATGTATCTAAAATATTCCTCACTCTAAGAATAATGTCAAGTTTTGTTTATAAACTAGTTTACAACTGTTATACAATGTACCACAGAGTACAGTATATCTTTTTTGCTTATCCGCGTCATAGAATGAACTGGTAGGTGTTCTGCCTAGAGACCAACGGTTAACCAAGCTCAATCTTATTCTGATATAACTGAAAGAAATTCTATAAACGAACATCACGCCAAGCTACGCCCAGCGTTCCACGGCTTAACTGGATCAATTTTTACGGAAACTCGACATCACTGAGGGGCAGATGATATAAACTACAATACCACAGCCTTAAAGGTGATTAAGATCTGTGAATCTGGGCCGGAAGTTCATTGAAAATGTTATAGGATTGTTAAGCAGTCTATGAGAACCTATAACAAGTGGATCGGTATCAAAATTACGTTCCGTCACTGAAGCCAGCTGCCACCTGTAGAAGCTTTACAAACGAACTCTGGAGATTTTATCAACGGCTAGTTTCTAAGATTTTTTTACACTGCGACGCTACAAACTTATTCCTTTCTCGCTGCACAAGACTTTCTTTGCAAAATCTTTTCTCTCTTAATCGCGGTTCGACTTTGACTCCACTTTTCGTTGGCGTTTTCGACGGTGTTTCGTTCTCAAGATCAGATTTCGCATTTGCATGTTCAGCTTCTTCAGTCACCGCTTTGCACATTTCAGACTTACGTGAAACAAATTAGCTTTTTGAAATTATGTACTAAATGTTTCCTTGCACGTTTTTAGTTATCCATTTTAGTAGCTATATTATTTTAGCACTAGAGGGCTCCGCCTATTATATAGAGAGATACTGTTCACCCTTTAAAAGATGTTCCAGAGCTTAAATGTATGTAGGAATACTAGTGCTTGTTTCTTCGCAGAAGCATCATCTTATTAGTGGGCGACTAGATTCAAATTCCCATTTATGGGCAAAATCTATAGAGCTAATTACACGAAAACAATGATTCCAAACGACAAAACCAAAGGCGTTTACGAGTATGCATGGCCATTGTCTACAAATGCACACAGATCCCCTTTCCGTGAATTATCAATTGCACACTGCGTCCATATAAATCATAATTCCTCAAGGCGGTGAACCATGGAACTTCAATGAATGTGATTGAATCTGAAAAGGATCAACAAGTTCCCATTACCTTAACAGCACTATCCATGCCAATGCTATTGTTCCTCCAAACGGAGTTCCTCTCAATAACCAAACGGCGCTATCGAAACAACAGTTCTACCACCAACCTCCCATTTTTAGTCTTGAATCTCTAGCTCCGGCCCGAGCTATTAAGGACTAAATTATGTTGTCAAAACGAGATTCGATTCGATAATGCATAACAGAAGCACAAATACCTGTACCCCATCTCAGTGCCTCCTGAATTCGTATTCGTGCACCTGTTTCAGGATGGCATCTTCCACCAGATGTCGGATTCAAGAATTTGAATTATATTCTCAACCACCCACACTTGGCGTGGATGGATCTATTGTACTAGCATCGAGGGATACTTGTTCAATACCTTGTTCCTGGAGAATCAGAAAATTTTGCATTCGAAAAGAATCACCAAAGAATGCTGTACGAGTAGAGTGCGCGCCTTTCATCTGACAATCGAAAGATTGTTCACCTCGAGGTATACAAGGAAAGTTCCACTTTTTGGTACCAAGAACGTAATGGTGTTGCCTGGCTGAGTCTGTTGCCTAGTGCATGTTCAATGCTGGTAAAAGATACTCTGGATGCAATGGGGGGGGTTTATGTAAATTGCGTATGCAACAATGGGATACGTATGATGACTGGGAGCAGGTACAACTATGAAAACTCGCTTCATGAGTAGTCGTTGGTAGCTGAAGGAAGCTTAAACGGCAAACTAGAAAATGGCAATGAGTTTCTCACGTGTTGTTGGGAAATCGAATAGTTTCAAGGGAGAGGGAAGAAGGTCGTCTACGTTTCTTGGAAAGGCAAAGGATTCGGAATTTTGTTCTCTGATTGGATCTCAAGCAAGGTGCGATGTTTACTCCAAGTCTTTTGTTTGGCGTCCCGATTTTTTATTTAGACGGTTCCTATGCCTTCTTCGTCTTCTTTGGCGTCGTTCCTTTGACAAATATACACAAACACTCACATACGAGCGAGTGTACATCGTAAATGTTGTTCTTTGTCATTTTATGGTGTGAAGATGAATGTTATTGGATTTTTGCTAGAGAAGGCATTCCAAAGCAGCATGCCATACCGATGCCAAAGTTTGAATGCGCATACGAGTTTACGAGTAGTCTTAGATGAGACAAAGTTCGAAATTGAATTCAGAAGGAGATTTGATAGCTGCAATACGTACCGACTGGCATCTGTGAAGTTCAGTAGGAGTCGGAGCAGGCATGTAAATGAGATTCCGACTGTGTGCTTGAGTAGGTGGAATGCAATTTAAAATCGACAATCATATGAGGCGTGTTTGAGTAGTTTGATTATTTGAATTGTTTGCCAGAGGAAATTACACCGACAAGGATTAAAGGAATTGAAAGGAAATAATGAGAGGTGAATTCAGCAACGGTTTTGGGAGTACCTGCTTCAGTTAGAACAAATAATAGGTGCTATTCTGTGTGGATAATGATTTTTCCAGCTCTTTCTTCCCTCATCTATTAGAGAATTGTGTGTGGAATATAGAGATCATCGTTAAGAGCTTTCCTAAATATAAATATATGAGAATCCGGACTGCCACCTACCTTTAGCCAGATAGTTTACATAATTTGTTCACTCTACTAGGTTTCTCGTCATATGAAATGCCTAGCACGTTGTATCAACTCTTTTGACTCCACCACCTAAGTTGGACTTGGGCTTCAACCTACAAGCCATCCTAAAGAGCTGCTGGGTTGTCTTCAGTCATTTGATAAGAATTAGTTGGCACGTACATTTCATGTTTGAAATTTTGGGGGATAATATCGTAGAGCGCAATAGCAACGCTAGACATCTGGGTCTCAGGTTGGGCAGAAAGCCTAAAATAAAAATCAAACTTGAGTGTGCTAGGAAACCTCTACAAAATGCTACAAAATGGCTATAGACTCCGGATGCTATTTGCATCATAGTATACCTTATTGAATATTTTAGCGCGATATATAGGGGTGGCTGGAGGTCGAGACTCTATCACTTACTATGTCGTTTGCCTTGCTTGCTGGTGGTAGATTTCCTTATTAAACCGAAACCTTCTTGCGAGGTAGTTGATGATCGTCCTCTCTGTACCATGCCATCACTATCTCTTAATCGATCTGGCCGAAAAAGATTTAGCTGCCAATAAGTCCTTAAGGGTAAAGAGCATGAGTCGGTCCACAAAGAAGGTTGAAAATAGAATGTCATCTTTCTAAGCCCTTAAGCCCGCAGAGTATCATTTAGGTTAAGTACGAGTCTCCTCTAATGATTGGAATATTCGACTTTCCTCCCATTGCAGTGCCTTCCAGACCGAATCCTCAGCTATTTAGCTGGCTGTCGATTAATGCGGCGCCCGCAGGCTTTCATTTACAATACGTCTGACAGACAACCCTATACCAAGATCTAAGCAGTGTAGAACTACCACTATTATCTAAGCGATGTTAGCAGCACCTCCACGGTAAGCGTGATAGAATTTATTACACAGAGTCGTTGCTGTATCTGAATATGTGGGAGTTATCGCCCCTCAATGCGTGACGTTACAATAGCTAGGTAATCGAGCTAAGCCCTCCTCATTAAGGGCCAACATGAAACCAACTAACCAACAAGTTCAGAAGTGAGGCAATAAAGTCGCTTGGTACCGATGGCATAGATGGCATAAAGTTATGCTACAAAGCGCCATCGAAGCCCTGGCGAAAAGTAAGATTAGCCATAATACCGAAATTCCAAAAGGATCACTACGCACTCACTAAGAGTCTCAGGCCCATCACTGTTGAAGAGGACTTGCTCTTAAAGCGGTGTACTGTCTCCAAAACAATGGCCCACGTAAGTCAGCGATTCAGAAGTCTACTCTATCGTATACGCCATCGAAGGTTGTCTTGTTAGAGGCAGGACCACCGGTAGTCCCTACCAGGACTTAAATTACGGTACTGTGGGAGTCAGGAGCCCCCGGATCTCGCTCCGCGCCCGACTGTTAGAGGTAGACCCCCTTGTGGGAGTGACATGGTGGCTGTGGTTTAGTTTGACCCAATGTAGAGTTGCAATAAGTACTGGGTGATGTGACCCTAAGATCAGTAAGAGGTTTTTCGTCGGTCTCGACTTATACCAGGGGTTGGAACTTTTGCCTCCAACAGAGTTCCGAATTGGTATCAATGGATTTTTGGAGAGGGTATCCTTATTCCCATAAATGTATGGATATCCCGTAAACTTAAATCTTCACGACAGGCGTTTACATTAAAAACCGGAGACTATATCTGCTCTAAATTAACTGTTTCAGGAGCCGAATACATGCGGAGGTAATTTCGTTATTTCTTCTGGAGTATGGGAGCTATGCCATTGATCGACAGACCGCGCACACTAATAACTGCGTCTGGCGAACCAACGATGATCTTCTTACGAGAAGCCGACAGGCTAATCGACAAGGAGTGAAATGGTGGAATAGCGAGCAGACTCTTAAACGCAGGGTAGGGCGAAAATTGAGGAAGAAATACCGACGTGCTCGGGCTGCCAACGCTGAGAACTTGACACAGCTGGGCTCTGACTATCGGTGGTGCCTTGCCGACTAAAATGTGATGATAGTCAGTGCAAAAGAATCCGAATGGAAGAATTTCGTTTCAGAGAATAGGGACGATCTCGAAGGCAAATTGTATAAGATTTGCAGATATGCCAGAAGGACTGTTAACATTCTGAGCATTCAAGTGAATGATACTTTGCTATCCACCTGGAGGGATTACCTGAGTGCCTTAGTTAATGCATCTCTCCCAGGGAGAAGGCTTTCTCTTCTGAGGACACTCCGGTTCCTCCTTAGCTAAGGGTTGCCAAAGTTGGGTACGGTGTCTCACTTTTTCGTTCCCAGAGATCTCCTGGAGCAGGTGAAATAACGGGAGAGATGGTGGAGATGGTGAAAGCCATCCGGAAGGCCATTCCCGAGTACCTGTTTAGCACGTACAGCAAGTACGTTGCCAGAAGCTATTTCCCATCAAGTTGGAGGGAGGCGAGAGTAGTTGTGCTACTGAAGGAAAGGTCTGATCCTAAATCTTACCGGGGCATCAACCTACTTCATGTGCTTCTCTCTTTTCCAATTTGGCCTCAAGAAGGACAAAAGTGTTGAGCAACGAAGATGTCCAAGTCATCTTTATAATATTAAGGGCGCCTTTGACAATCTAAATTGGCAAAGTGTTCTAACCAGGCTGCGCAAACCGAACTGCCGCGAAATTGGCTTTTGTACTTTTGTAGAATCGTCCTATGATAGGGTTAGTCTAGACGTAGAGTGGGGTTGCTCTCAGAGGTCCATTCATAGTCCATTTATATGGAACCTCATGCTGCATCTACTCCTGAGGGAGTTGTGAGACCCTTACGGATGTTGCGCTTATGCGGATGCACTACTCGGACAAGGGCGCGCTTTAAAGTCTCAATACTAGGATGTCGAGTAGTGCAAGCTATAGCCTCTATAGTAGTCTAATGGGTTGAGGTCTGGGATGCCAGAAGGCCAATATACGTGGAAATTAATTTCGGTACGTAGTCTTTCAGACATGTTTGAGTCGTTTTTGCCTTATGAGCTGGAGCGGAGTTTTGCTGAAAGGTTCACGATTTATTTGCGAATTTTCTCCACAACGTTATCTAAAACGTCCATTTTCATTAAATTTTTGCCAAGGTTTTGTCACCTTTCTAGCAGAAATGAAGTTCGGTGACCTCATATTATGAGACAAACCGCCAAACTAGAAGCTGGATGGTGGCATGTCGTGATGACAGAGCATACACTATATCGTTCTGTTTATTGAACTATTCTTCAACTTCAATTTTGTCGTCAGTAAAAAGAATTCGTCTGTGACTGTTCTCCGCGTACTTTCGCGGGCTTTCGATTTTGACTTACGTTTCTGTTTCGATGCTTCCGTGAGTAAGTGATCGGTGTGTTCCTTGTATGACACATCCCCTTCTGAGACAATATTTTCTGCTTGCACAACGGATTTCGATTCTCCGTGGCTTTGAAGACTTGTGGCATTCGACCAGTGCGCGAACGGCTGGATTTTGCACGGCGACTATTCCACCAGTATTCTGAAATAACTTCACTGTACGATATACAAAACTTTAATGGCCGCAACATCGAAAAGATTTCGCCATTTTCGTAAGCAGCATTTTCGTAGGCCAATTACGACAACGCGATTTTCGAGCGAGCCCCCTTCCATGATTGCAAGCAACTGAATTCAACAACTTTTTACGCGCGAACTTTGCATAAATGTCACATGTCAAGTAGCTGTCAAGTTGGACTAGATGTGTTCATTTCGTGTACCGAAACATTTGCTAGTACTAGGTAGTTATAGAAGGTTCTCAAACAGTTAAGCCAACTTACCCTATTAATCACCTTAATTCCACTACAAACATGAATTAGATGTCTTCACTAGAATTCTAGAAGACCCATTCACAAGAAAAGACTCGGAAAAAGGCAATCAGTCTTCTTAGGGGTAGGTTGAAACTTATACTTCCCTTCGCTCTATCGGCTGCGGGATCCCTAAATTTATATTGTACTAACTCGATGGCAGTTGGATAAGTTATCTTTGTATTGCAGAAAAATATTTTACAATAAAAAGTAAGCAACCGAGATCTGCACGAACTCGACCTCAGCTCTAATCCGTCATTTACTGATTTAAACCTCCTCGAACCCTCACTCCTAAATCACTTTGCAAGATCTATGCATCTATGTGAAGGCACCTGTAACTTTTGCCACCAAAAGTCTATCTCACTCACGAAAGCAATGTCTAATTAACAGAAATGCCCATCAACTATTGCTTACCGTTGATGCATGCATAAGTATTACATCTTGCAGCTGCACCTGCAATAATGGTGCTGATGCACAGCAAATTGGTTGCATTCTCGGTATAGCCCTACGGAAATACGACACGACTTGTACGCGTTAAACAAGTGATTGTCTGACAGCTGTCAAAATGGTTTATTTACGACATCGCCAATAGTAACAAACAAACACATCCGAACGATGTTCAGTAAGTAAGAGAACTCTCTTCATTCGTACTACTACAACAAGTGACACTTAATGCCAGAGTCAGTGCCACTGACAATGGCAGTGGCAAACAGCTTCCAACTTCACTCACTGAAGAACATTGCATGGGCAAGACCGAGGTTGAAGCTGACGCACATGATGTAAAGTTAGAGGGACCAACGACATAACCACGACGCAACGTCGACGACGACGACAACGACAACGTCAACACAACCCTGGTGACAATGTCAATGAATAAATTTTCAAGAAAATCGCCGAGTGAATTATGTTCGGGAGTGTCGTAAACGTTCCAAATGATTTCCATTCTCGAAATGAGGAATTTAATTAGGGACGCACCATCTCTACAGCTCCAGAGCTTCATTCCTCCGCCGAAGCATGTACTCGTAGATGTGTGCTCGTAGATGTGTATTTCTCTTTCGTTTGGCGTCGTTTTTCCCGCCTTTTTTTCGGTTTTATTGTTTTTTTTACTTAACTGTGATTTGCTGGATATTTAATTAGATTTCTTGTTCGATGATGACCTTGTGCTATATGAGTCGTGAGTCGGGTACAATTAATTTGAGTTCATTCGAGCGAACAGTGCTCGTGGATATGGAGTAGAAGACGAGGAAAGTTGGCTCGCTTAGGAGTTTGGTCGATGTCGATGTCACTGTCGCTGTTGCTGTCGTAATTAAAAGCGAAAATGTCTTAACGAATCTTTGACAGGCTCTGGAAATTATTATTAATTGCTTTTACCGAGGAGCTAGATGGGCATGGTTTTTTATTTCATTTTGTTGTTGTTGTTTTTTTTTTTGTATCTTTGAGGGGTCATCTAGAGAAATGAAAGTGTGTGCAATCGTTTTTATTTCGTCCAAGTGAACTTTGGCTAGTTAATTGCCTTTGTTTTGTTGTCATCCTGACTCTACTGTGGATGTTAAGTGGACAAGAAATTGGGAAGGAACACTTGATCGAGTATTTCGAGGCAATTGGGAGAAGAATTTTGGGCATAATGTCAACGACGTTTCTGATGTATTTTTAGTGGCAAAAAATTTAGGAGTCTGTGGCAACACAGCCAGCACTGAACAAGCGTCGGTCAACTCTCCATAACGAGCTCAGCCTCTCTCCACTGAAGTTCGCTAGATAACTCTAATCTAACTTATACCTAGGACAAGATTCACCTTATGTAACCCACCAGAATTCGCTGAACTACTTTCGTCAGGCATCGATTCCTGTCCGTAATCATGGGACTGAAGCGGCATAGCTCTTGAGCATTTAAAACGTACTTGTCGCAGACGAGCCGTTTTCCTATTGCAGTGGTAAAATACTGAAGAACCATACCTACTTTGCACTAACCCTATAGGGTCAATATGGAGATATGACTTCGGCGGTATAGAGCCAAATTGGGGTGCATTTTCATGGGACATTGCATTGGTGTAATGTGCCACAAATATCAAGCTATTATCACTCGCGTAAATGTTGTAAACTAAACGAAGCGCCCAAGGTACGAGTATCTAGGCGCATGCAGCCATAGTTGTGATATGTGCACTAGAAACGGGCTTTAACTCAATTTTCTCAAGACTGAAGTATGTCCGACTTTTCAACGACTTAAAGGCATCACCATACGCTTCTCCAACTAACTTAAGTACTTGGGTGTCATTCTGTATAACAGGCTGCTTTGGCCTAGAGATGTCTCGTTTAAAACCTCTAAAATGCTGCCGACTTTCTGGCATTGTAGCAGAGATTTCGACCAGACATGGGACAGAAGAGAATCCTTTGAATTTATATGGCTATTGTAAGGCAAATTTTATTCTGTGCGTGGGTTTTCTGGTCAAATAAGCTGTCACAAAAATACGTCGCTGCTGATTTTCACAGACCCCAAAGTACGATATGACTCGGCTGAATGGGGGCTTTCCCTGGCACGCTTCCCATTGACATTCATATCACGGGCTGCACTCTCAAAGTCATCGTCCGTTAAAAGAGAAGTGGTCTCTGCACCATAACACCTGTTTTTAGAAAAATACAAAATCTACTTTCACAGTGTCAAGGAATAGTTTCGGCAAAGATATGAGTCAGGAACGGAATAAAGTCACGTCTTCACGGATAGCTCCAAAACCGATTTTCGATTCGGCGCTGGTGTCTCTCGAGATGACAACAGCGTTAGAAGAGTGAACCTCGTTAGGAAAGCTTGCGTCTGTGTTTCATGCGGAGATATGTGCAATCCTGATTGCAACGAAAGCTGTAAAACCGCTTTCCCCCATTTGCATCTGTAGCGACAGATAAGCTGTGCTTAAGGCCTTGCTGAACCCTTTCATGACAGTCAACATAGTTTGAGAATAAAGATGGCACTGACCGCAGTTGGAAGGCCGAAAGGCTTCCATTGAAAGTTGGGTTTTATATAAGCATAACCGCAGATGACATGACTCTCCAGATTCCAGGCAACCGAAACGAATGGTTTGCGACGTCTCAAAGTTATCATCGTCTTTCCTGGTTTCCTTTAGTAGGAAAGTCTGCAGTCGAATTACTGGTGTCATGACGAGGCACAACGCGTTTGCTAAGAACCAACTGTCATAAGTTACACATCATCCTGCGACTTATGCTGTGAAGGTGATGACGACACTGCGGGGTACTACCTCTGTGAGAGTCCGGGCTACAGATACTCTGAGATGAGGTGAGTGGTAGTACTGTAGGCACTTTATCACTTACTACCACATGAACCAATCTGATGGTCCGGGATAATAGTGTTTTCCTTCACACCCTTCAATACAGTTCTATTCCAAAGTAGACTAATTTGTCGAGGATTAGCAGGGTTGGTCCTTACTATATCCGTATTTGGGATAAGGTGTACTATTGCCACTTCCATTTTGTGAGAATTAGATTATACTCGTACGTATTGTTCAGCGCATTATCAAATAGCTTCCAAGGGAAGGTGTCTCAATACAACATATAGTCCACACACCCGACGACTGACCCTAGATATACTGGAACTCACCTGGCTGGTAGCTTGTCCATTTGGACGATGAAGTTTGCTTAGTTTTCTTCATTGAGCACGGTGTAACCCTGGTTCATAGATCGGCAAATATGAGTCTCCTTGCATAGATGGAAGTGATTCACGAGAGTTAGGTTCTGTTTTAATATCGCGGTTACGATGAACTAAATTGTTCACCATATGCATACGTCGCGCTCAATACTCGTATTTTCGATCACAAGGATGGCCACACTTGAACTGTGGACTTATACCAATGGTCAGTATTGTCTATCTCTTTTCTGTCGTCTACGAGATTCGGACACTTTGGATGTCAGTGTCCCGCTTGAACGAAAAATAAGCTTCTAAGTTCTAGTCATGTTAATCCAACTGTGTTCGTTCGTTCCAGGTCCGTACCGCGGTGGCGAGTCCGTAAGATCTGTGGCCAAAAGGCAATAATTTTCTTCCAACTAAGACTACAGCCAACGGAATAGATTTTCGAGTTCTATTATAAATCGAGGGGGGAGAAGTCCTTCGTCTGGGTAAACCGACACCAAATCCAGCCGTCTTTCACTATATATACGATTGCATAAGATGCACGCGTGTTATATCATTATATGATATCATGGGAGCAACACTTACGTAAAAGGATACCAAGTCCACCTTCTTATGTAGAGTTAGACAAGCCACTTCTACAATATAAACATTGTAGCCACTGTACCCAATTTTGTCAATCTGGCCAAGTTTCATTTGGCTTACCAAAATAAAATCTAGGTGCTCCCTGACCAAATGCGAGAAACTGATCTTCTCTCGATTCTGATCAGCGCGGTAAATGACGGCATACCAACAACTTAATGGGACTTTCAAATCACAACATCAAGTCCCCAAGGCAACAAGTGGAATACGGATGGATCGAAACTGGCTACGAGAGCAGATGCAGGTATCCATGGCCGAGGCCAATGGCAAACAGTCTCAGTATCCTTCAAGCTGAACTTCATGCCATCCAAGACTTTGCCCATACCATTCTTGTAAGAGGAATGAAAGGTGCCTCATCCAGCTCTGCTGGGTATCAGGGCATAAGAAATCCAATGCATCGGCTAGGAAAGATCCAACTGCAATAAAATCAACGATCAAAGGTTAGGAGAACAGTGTGTCTATCGCATTGGGAGAGAATATATCGGGTCTTCAACGGAATGAAAGAGCCATAGAGCCCTTCTAAAATAGATCCAAATTGTCTCTTTACTTCATCTCCAACATAGTCGATCCCAAAAAAGGGGATTACTCACTGAAATAAGATCACTTTGTAGTATGATGAGGTTAACCTTGCAAATTTGCAAGCACAACTGGTGAACATCGGCGAAAAACTTTAAAAAAATGGAGTCAACGGCAACATTAGACTCAGATCCAACGAAAGCCTCGACATATTCAGGACATTTAAGAATTTATCTGCCGCATTTAGCAAGGATGTCGAAATAGAGAAGGTAACGGAAGGGCTTCCAGTGAACCAACTGCAGTGCTCATAGCATCGCAGTGAGATATTGACACTATCCTCGAAAGGATCCGGCCCTCCGGGTTGGGGGCAGTGTGTCAGATTAACTTCCTGAACACGTAAAACCCTTAATCTTTTGAACGGATGATATCGATATGGGTGGCATTACTATTGACAACTCCAAGAAGGGCAATGGCATGGACCGGACCAATGAAATATGAAAAACTGTGTCACCTACTATGGTCATTGCTATAGAAACGGTGAACTCCCAAGCAAGACGTTAAGATAGTCTTTGGTGATTTGAATATGTATTTTGAAAACCATAGCCTGCATGCATTACCTGCAATAACGGATTTAGGTTGATCACTTTCGCGCTAAAAATGCGAAATGCCAATACAATTTTCCCATACCTTCCCCATAAAGGGACTTGGCTATCATTTGATTAAAAACCTGTCAAACAAATTGCTGACATTATGATCGACGCAAGACATGATTCAAACATTGCGAATGTCCGAACTGTCTGAGGAGCTACCATCGATTCCGACCACTACCTTGATGAAGCCAAGCTGTGAGTGCGGATAACCCGGACGACAAAACGTCAAAGCAGTACTGTGAGGAAATTTTATTTCGTACGGCTTCAATCGCTAAAGCATTTTCTGATGGAGTCCTCAAAAACCTCTCGAGAAGTTCTATGCTGCCAGCATCAAGTGCAGAAGACCAGCGGTACCATTGTCAACAAACTATTGGAGATGCCGCATCTGATGTGTCAGGTTTCACCCGACCACCACATTGAAACCACTGTTTTGGTGAAGAGTATCGGCAAGAATATGCAGCAAAACAAGAAACACACAAAATGGCGCTTTTTCCAGCGAACAAGGACGACAGCTGCTCGGGAACTCTATCAGCAATAAAGACGGACGTAGCACCGGCTTCTAAAAAGAAAAAGAAAGAGGGAGAGAAGTGCTGGATCAAGCCATTGGAGAGGTGCTACAGCAGGAACGATGTGAAAAGGACATATGTAGGGATAAAGATAGAAACTTGATAATAGAGTCACATTTGGTAATAAAAATCTAGAAGGACTCATTCTGCAGACTGTTTAATGGAGAAGATAACCAACAATTCGAAGTCAGGCAGAATGAACGTTGTCACCTTTGGGCGATGACCGACAATAACTCCGTCCACCGGACCAAGAAGAGCTTTCAGAATGATTTAAAGAGCTAGAGAACATTCTCCATTACTTTCCTAGGTATTGCGGCTAAGACCACTCTGCCACTTTAACCAAAAAGATTAGAATTAACCCCAAAGTTATAAGAGGCTGTTACTAGGGTATCGCTAATGAAACCTTATTGATATGGTTCACCTGTTGGTATTTTCGGGCTACGTAGTAACCGAGTTTCCAACTTTCCAATTGTGCCAATTAGAATTTAATTGAAAATCCGAACGAACGATTTCACCTTAAATCAGTGAATCCACTTATCCAATACCGATGGAGAGACAATTAATCACTTAGATTTCGCAGCACGACAAACATGACCACTCGCCGCATGTGTGCCTCAAGTACATGGCAGCTTCAGCACATGTGCGCCATAAAGTATCTCCCAATCAAACACAACCCGCAGATACTCGTACTAACAAAAAACAAAAAAACCACAATAACCCAATGGACCCAACCCATCCTTCAGAATTCGGAATCGGTAATCATCTCTTTTAAAGATGCGAAATTCGAACCTGACACCATGGCATCCGTACCTACCAATCCAACAGCCGATTCTAGTGCCCGTGCCACGGTCCCGACTACATATTTGTTTTTCTCGAAACATTTAGCCGCTGAATCTTGATGTTGGAATGAGTTTTAAAAACAACCGAAAAGACGATGAGGAAGGGAAATAAGGAAGAGGGTAAAGCAAAGAGAACAAAACAATAAACTACCCAATGGACATGGTCATTTCTCATAAAATCACCTGGCCACCACATCACCTGGTATCTTGTTCTCTAAAGATGAGGGTACTCTTCATGATGTACACCGTCTGGTGGAATTCCTTTTCGGAGAAGAAGCAGCACACCATCACCTTAATCACACGACACGTTGGACATTGCGCGTCCGTCGAAACGTCCCAGTGAGATGTGCTGTGGTGTGGTATGGTGTGGTGTGGTGTTTCCCGGACTTGGCTTTTGTTTGTGTTCCTAAACCGTTTAGCAATAAAATTGTACAACCTGAGATCCCCAACTGTTTGTCTGAGCATGGAACACACAGTAATCTGGGCTCGTTCACTTATCTCCGGTTTGCCACTCAAGTTGTTTTGACTCCTCGACCACGACCACGACCACGACCACTCCCTTGGTTGGTGAGTGACTATCGTTGGGAACATACTAGTATGAACATACTCGTACAGTGGACGACCTGAAGTGGACGCTGGACTTGCACTTAACTGACACTGGGTACTGCTTAGTACGCTGTCAGTGATGGCGATAGTGATGATGATGATGGTGGTGGTAGATGTGGTTGATGTGTGTTTTTTCCTGTCTACGCATTGGTTATCAATTATCGCTGTTACCATGGAGCTACACTGCACGGGCACTGGACAACTGGGAATTGGCTTGATCTCCTGCTGTTGGGTGAGTTTCTTGAGACGAGTTGGAACATAATTAAAAGTTGATAGCGTGTAGTAGTCATGGGATGTTTTGAAGAGCCTTGGAAGTTGGTTAGCAGAGATATTCATCTCTATGGCACCGTGCTGTGATGGTTACGAGTATAACGTGCATACATATCTATACATATGCAAACGGACCTGGCCTCGGACTTGGACATAGTCGTGGACATGGACACATGGGTATGGGTCATAATTTTATTTTCCTTATTTTTTTCCATCTTGTAATCAATTGCCAAACTTTCACGCATGCAAGGAGACAACTCTGATGTTCCAGGTAACTGGACATAAATCTTTAAAGCTATTTGAATCTCTGTGGAGAGTACAGGCACCTGGCCACTGGTGTCCTGTGAGTGGTGGTGCAATTAAATTGGAACCGTGAATGAACGTGGTGATGTCAAGTGTTTCTTGGTGACCATTTATCTGCATTTAAAATGGAATTCTAGAAAACAGACAGACGAGTGTGTTTCTATACAGTCCGAGTGATATTGACCTGCCAGTCCAGAGCTGCCATTTCCTTATCAGTTAGCCATCATGCACCGACGGGAGACCTGCATACCTTCTTAAAGAGAATACTGTCAAGGTTGAGGCAGCTCATTTAAATTGTATACTAAAAAAAGCTGGAGGCTATGCACCTTAAGACAAACTATCAGAAGCAACATCTCAATGAAGATAAGCCCTTATGGGGCTCAAAAACATCCTACTTCCATCTCCAGCCTTTCATCCTTTAACACTCTGATATTAGGCCACCCCAGGTACACCATATATAAGATGCAGATCCTGCCTGACCTTACTTTCGCAAAAATTTACCAAGAATGCGGTTGCAGAATGATTTTCTAAAACCAGTGGGGACTCCGCTCATTACAACAGAAAAAAGCCATCGACTGTAACAAGTCTAGGCTCTCAGCATTGTTTGTCCGATCCTAATGAAAGATGATCCTCTAAACTACATCAACTAAGGGGAAAAAGTCTGCTCAATGCACCCTGTTTTGTCAAGGTCGGCAATGACAAAACCGAGACCTTCAATGTTAGAAAATGACTTAAACAAGACGATGCGTAGTCATGTGGCTTTTCAGCATCGTTGTGCGAAACTCTGTTCAGTTAGTTGCATATGCAGACGAAATTGACATAATGAGAAGAATACAGCGAGCTATCAATGGAGCATTTGCGACTATTGAAGCAGAAACAACAAAGGTGGGTTTGACGTCCAACGAATGAAAAACAAAATACATGCTGTCAACACAACATGGACGACTAGGACAAGACGTCATGATAGGAAGCTACAACGTAGGAAGGAACTCTATCTACCTTGGCTACGCTATCAACTGGGACAAGGACACCGGCGCAGAAATGATGAAACGAATGAGCTTTGCTTATGGCTGATTCTTTAGGCTTAAAATGCAAGGCATGTCTCGAACAACCATAAAGATTGATCTTCCTAGTCCGCCGGAGTTGGGACCTTGACGAAAACGGATGAAAATTCTCTCAAGTGCTTCGAGAGAATTAAGGAGGCTTATAAGCTATTTGTACGGGCTCTACAGAGATGCGGACCAAGTGAGTAAAGCTCGGATAACCCAGCTCACATGGCCAGGTCACCTTGAACGCGCGAACACCAGCACCCCGGCTCCAACCCAGAGGGACAAGACAACGCAGTAGAGGACACGACCTCATCTCATGTGTCGCACACAAGTGAAATTGGACCTCATCCAAAATCCTGACCGCGCTAGTTGGAGAGACATTTTAGTTGAGGCCCTGGTCCACCTCGGACAATAGCGCCTCCTAAGTGAGCAAGTTGTTAGCCAATGGTATCAATTATATTTTATTTGAAAATAAAAATTTCGTTGATACCCCTTGAACATAATTCTTCTTATTTAAGTAGTACTGACAAGGAACTCCGGATCTGCAAGTAGAACATTGGATCCCGTAATAAGCCACGTACAGCCGAACAACTAGCGGGGGTCATGGACTCCTGTAGAGCAGATCTTACTGTCATCCAAGAAATGAGATGATATGGGCCGGACAAAAAGAGGATGTACGACATCTATTACGGCGATTATTATCGACGGCAACAACAGCGTCTATTTGGATGCGGATTCGTTCTTAGAGGCAGACTTAGGCAAGAAGTATTAAGTTCCCGGTATGTTAACGAGTGCCTCCTTTGCTTCGAGAACTTAGTGTCATCGGCGTAAATGGATACGGAGCAGTGTGCTCTCAAGATCGTTTATAGTTGAAATGAAAAAGAGGGGACCTAGATGGCTGCCTTGTGGGACACCAGAAGTGGGTAAAAACGGGGTTGAGAATGCTGACCTATGGCGAACGCTTACATAACGGTTCTCTAGATAAGAAGACATCCATTATCCATCCCAACAATGTGGGGTCAAAACCGAGAGAAGACAATTTGAAAAGGATCAGCTCATGTGATATTTTATCGAAGGCCTTAGCGAAGTCTGTAGCAATAACATCAATTTCGTTGCCATTTTCTAGAGCTGAAAGCGCAAGGGATACGAATTTAACTAAGTTTGCAGTAGTTGATCCCTGCTGACTGGGTGATATACGAGTAAGTGACTTGCACTGAAAGCTTAGAACTTCATATAAAAAAGTTTCGAACATTTTGGGTATGTGAGAAATCTTAGCAATGGGACGGTAGTTGGTTACTTCATTCTTTGACCCCTTTTTGTGAACCGGGGATATGAAAGAGGTCTTCCAAATTTGGGGGAATACCCCTTGTGCGAGGAAAGTGGGTGCCTTATATGCGCACACGCCCTCAGAGAGGAGATATTATACGAAGACTCAAAAGATAGCTCTACGAGCTCTTGGATAAGAACTACCAGCAGTGCCCCAGCTATGACATTAAAATTGTTCTCGACGTTTCTAATGCAAAGCTAGGTAGAGAGAGGATCTTCGGTAACACTGTTGGAGAGTATAACTCGCACGACATCACCTCCGATAACCGATTCAGGTTAATCGACTTTGAGGCGGGCCAAATACGACAATGCACACGGTTCCCGCATCTCGATGTTCTTCAGCGGACTTGGATAACTTCCATATTGACTACATTGCGATCGAAGAAAGGCACTCTTTCAGTATTATAGATGTCCGAACGTTCCGAGGGGCCAAGGTACGGTTATGGATATCCCTATGATCGCAAAGACAAGCTAATTCTGTGAGAAAGCTTGACTCTGGACAATCGGAAGACATCGCCAAAGCTCCGATCGAGTCTCCTTTAATCTCTTAAGAAGACCTATGCCTATCAAGTATCGAAGACCAGTGGCAACGTTGCCAAAAAGCCTTCTGAGTTGCCGCCTTTGAAGTGCTGAGTTTCATTCCATCATAATTAAACCACTGGATCGACGACGAGTGCCGGCAGCTAAGAAAGATGCATACAAAGCGGAGCTGCGTAGACGGACTAGAGCTGCGTACAAGCTCTACGAGCAGAAGAGGAGAGACAAACACCGGTTCATCAGGAGTAAAAACAAGGAGATTGAGAACCGCGTGGTCGAGGAAATTGAGAGATGCTTCTCCAAGAATCTGATTCGGAAGTTTTACCAAAAGGTACAAAAAGCATGCAACAAACACAAATACTAAACCGAAGCCTGTAGAGCCGAACAATAGAGCATAGTAGTAGAGTCGCAATAGATGCTGAGGATTTGAAAAGAGCATTTCTGTAGACTGTATATCGGCGACGACGAACCAAATACCGCTGTCTGGCAGAATGAACCTTCCAATCTGGATGATGTAGACTAACAATTCTGTCCACCCGACCTGGGCGAAACGAAGATGGCCATATCTAAGATTAAGTCCGACAAAATTGCTGGACAGGACGACCTGACTGCAGAGCTCTTCAAAGCGGCCAGCGGTAAGGAGCACACACCAGCTCATCTGTAAAATATGGTAGACGAAAATATGCCCAATGGATGAAAACCCAGAATTGTTTGCCTTCAATCAAGGAGAACTGCGCCAACTTCAGAGGCATGAGCCTTCTTAACATAGCCTACAAGATTCTATCTGCCTTATTGGTCCACACCAATAAAGAACATCAGGTAAAGAACTTACCGTGACCTTCGTTGTCAGAAAATGACAAGACAAGGCGCCGATGATATTGACATAAAACAGAGTGATGTGAGTGGAGCTTTCGCGAATATTGAGGCCAAAGCGGCAAAGATGGGTTTAACAGTCAAAGGGAGCCAGACCAAGTATATGCTATCAACAAGAAAGGACTCCCAACACTGACGCCTCGGGCAGAACGTCACCCTCGGCAGATATAACCAGATTAAGGACTTTGTCTACTTAGGCTCCGCTATCAACTCGGACAACGACACCAGGACTGAGATCAAACGAAGGATAATACTTGCCAATTGCTGCTTCTTTGAGCTAAGAAGGCAATTGATTGCCAAAGCCCTTTCTCGAACAAAAAACGTGACCCTATATAGACTTTATCAAAAATAGATGAGGGTGCTCTTAGCTGCTTTAAGAGGAAAATTCTTCTGGTGATTTTCGGTGCAGCCTGCATAGAAGGTGAGTTGAGAAGGAGATACAACTACAAACTTTACAGCTGTGCGGCAACATCTACTTAGCCAGAAGAGTGAAGGTCCAATAACTGAAAGGGTATAAACACCAATGCTTCGGTCCGAAAATTCTTCGAATCAGCACTCGAGGGACAGCGCATTAGAAGAAGACCCGGACTCTGGTGGCGCACAGAGCGTGCGAAACTTGAGACAGCTTTCTAAAGGCTTGGATCTTTCCGTCGTATTTATTTTTATTTTTTTTTTTTTGACATAAGTTTCGTCGGTCAAGATCTATGGCAACTGACATAATTGACATTGTTGACATAATCAACTAATCCACTCGGTAATAATGGGATCTCCAGCTGGCATAGAGTGTCGACGCTGGGCTTAAACACTAATTTATAAATCTAAAATCCTACAACAAGCGAGATACATACGTGTACTGAGAAAACATTTAAAGAAGAACGGCACCAATTACCCAGAACCTTTCTCGACCATATATTCCTCAATCTATTAAACCTGCAAAGAGTACTGAAAATCAGTGGCATCGATGTCAAGAAGCCTTCAGAAACGCCGCAACTGATGTGCATGAATTCTCTCAACAACTGACACAGAATACACCGCGTCTCTCTACCAAGATACATACGAACAAACCTCCGTCAAGGACACAGCTCCTAAAAATACATTTGTTAAACCTTGCAGCTAAAAATAACCCAACACCCCTTTAACAAAACCCTACTAAAATACCTCTCATAATGCCCTGTCAAAAAATAAGGACCAATTCGATAAATCTCTTCTCTACCACCTGCGCAGTCCAGCAAAATTCAAAAATTCATTTAATTAAACCAAAGAGTTCCCATTACACCTATCCACTGGCCAATATCCAGCAGTAACCACTAACAAGCTACAAGTTACCAGAGAGTAGCTACCTGGTGCCATATCTGTATACCAGCCACCCGAAATGACTTCATTCCAAAAAAAGTAACCCTAACTCCGGCAGACTTCATTAGAAAAATCTATTTCACAAGAAAACCGTGTCGGTCGCAAGGTATCCTGGTAAGCGTACCCCAAGCACTCATCATGTATTCATTCTAATTAATGAGCGTCCATGGTCGACCCCTGCAGACCTATATATTGTGTCGAAAAGTGTCACCATACAAACCACTACCTGAACTCGACTGAATACGTTGAATACGAAACGTACGAGTATAGTGCCAACACCGGTACTACTCGTAGGTAAAACCGAATTAAACTTCCTTGCGCTTGTTGGCTGCGGCAAGTTCCTTATCTTAATGACGCGCCCGTTGACACCTATTTAACGTGTTTTATGTCCCAAACAGCACATTCCAGGAATCCCTTCACATTGCCATTACCAAACTTAAACCAAAAGATGCTTCTGCTTTGGCTTCTACTCCTGCAAACCGAAAAAAAAAAAGAAGAAAAAAAGGTGTAACATGCATAATTTAACCACTTTGCATCCTCATTCGTCGGCCAGCCTCGGCAATGTACCAGTATTCTTATTCGTATTCCCTGAACTGTGTCCTTTTGGTATTCGGATATACGAACTGGCTTTTTGTAATGTCACCTCATTAGCACGATCTCAGGGCAACGATTATAAGAAACATTTACTTGCCGGAAGGAGAAGAAAAAGGTTTCCATTTCCCCACATCCATTTCCACTTCTCATTTCACTTCTAACTCTCTTCTCGTAACTGCAATTAGTAAATTTCGAATGCTTACCCATATGATTCGGAAATGAGCTAATTACCAATGGCAGCATTCAGTGAAGTGTCACGTCTATCATTTCCTGTCAGTTCGAGTGACGTTTGTTCTACTTTTCGTGCAGGTAATCGGCTTCATCTTCACCCCACGTCCTCATCGACCAAGGTGCGTCGTCACGGGGTTTTAAAAATATTTTTATCCCTATTCATATCCGTATCCCTTTACCTTTGCTTTTGTCATATGAAACTTTGACAAGAGATCAGGTGACAGTTGTAACACCAGCCCTCGGTCTGTGACAGCCGAGCAAGGTTAATTTATGACGAGCAAACGATGATGTGGATGATGATGATGATGATGATGATGATGATGATGATGTCGGTTGAAATTGAAGTTTAAGTTGAAGCCCGGCCATGGTAGAGAGAAGCCAATGACTGCGTACGTATGTATAAACGTATGGCTTCATGATTTGTTTCTTGGCGTATCCGTGGCTGGTCGCCTTTGCGATTTAATTGATTTCTTGACACCACTCACCGCTCCTGGAGTGTGGTACTTGTATCTTATCTGGCACTGGTATGTAGCATTGGCATGCGGATTGGAAAGCCATAAACGGCTTTCTGACTCCGCAATGGGGGTATCCAGAGCCGTACGTATGGCCGAGCACTCGTACGAGTACCATTGCCAGACAGAACGGGTTTCTTTTTGCTTTCACGTTTCTGTCTATCTATCTATCTGGCTGTCTGTCTGTCAGGAAAGTTGGCTGCTGTCTCATGTGTCAATATGTACAGGGTTGGCAAACAATTTGCAAAATGATTAATCGATGTGTCAATGCCGGACTATGTTGGGAGCTTCGTGTCGTTGTTGGTTGCTGCTGTTGGGTTTTTTTTTTCCAAACTCTTGTTGGCTTCTAATTCAATTAAGGATTGCGTGTTGGATGTTAAGGCCGGGTTATGTTTTATCTATCGTGCGTTAGACTGTCTAGTCAGCGGATGGAAATTCATCGGCTAGAAAAGTGAGTCGATTAAATTGAAATCGGATATCCAAGAGCTAATGGTTGAGTAGAAGCATTATGTTAATGGCTCCAAAGAAGGGTAATCCCTTTAAGAGTCGCCACACTGTCTGTGGTGAAGTGATACGAATACTTCGTATGAAGGGCATACATATCACCATATCATCATATCATCACATCTTCGTAGATGCGTTTTGTAGCGGGAACTTTGTAGGTGAAACAGTGAAACAAGTCCCCCCACCAATGGTTGCAGTTAGTGCAATTGAAGAGATGGTAAATCCGGCTGGCATAAGTCTTAACCGCAAATGTATTGGCAGAAAGAATAATTGATCGCAGCTGCATTTTTTGACATTTTGACAATGTTGTCATGGCGGTGATAACTTGTTTTTTTAGCTCTACTGACTTGATAAGTGTTCAATTGGGGTTTTACATTTTTACATCAAGAGATGATCGATTGAAGAGAAATCGGTGGCGATCAGTTAATTTCAACAGAACGAGAATTATTGGGAAAACCAAAACCCAAATTTTGGTTTCCTTAAAAACAACTTGTCATTCGTTTCTTTGCATCTTTTTCTGTGTTGCTGCATTTTTCACACTGTTATAAGCTAAACTAAAACTATAACATCCCTGTCAGAATGACCTCAATTTTTAACTATAGATACGAACACTTTTGCTATGACAGTTGGGAAGTTTTCAGACACCGGCTGTCAGATGGGGATGTTCGATATGCACATTTTAAGACATTTTAATTTGCTGTTACACCGTGTTACCTTTTTGTTTCTTTAATTCCGTCGACTATGCCAGTCAGCTTATTCCATGAATTTTTAGTAAATTAAAAATATTTATGTATTACAGTGAATTTAGTATGCGAGCAGAGACTTCAAGGCATAATCATCCAACAAACTCTAGAGTAACATCTGTCAGTGAAGACTGAAGATCCAAGGGAGCGAATATATTTTTAAAAATAACTCTCTAGTGAAACATACACAGTATCAGTGATCGATGTCACTTCCATTCAAGACTCGAACATACCTGAAAGGAAAAAAGAGTAGTTTTTAGTATTTTTTTTTTTTCAATAAAGAATAAATATTTGTATGAGGCTTAGTAACTAAATATTATAATCTTCTATAAGGAAACGAATATACTCCTTCGTTTGAGGCTTTCTTGCCCAATCCTTCGACAAAATACAATATACGGCGTAGATATTATAAAGGTGTTCCCAATAGGGACTTGACAACTTTGAATTTAATTTGTGAACGCATTCTTTCACTAATCATCAAACTGTCACCGTCAATTTATTCAGTAAGCTCAACATTTTCATCATGGTAAGGTACACGAATGAGCAACGTCTGCGAATTATAAAAATTTTCTACCGAAATTCGGAGTCGGTGACTGCAACTTTAAAAGCGTTAACTCCAATTTTCGGTCGTAATTCTCGCCATAGTAGACAGGCAATAACAAGTTTAGTGCAAAAATTTGAGTCTACATATTCGTTGTGTGATGTTGGCGTGTCAGTGAGACAACGGGTTGGTCGAAGTGTCGAAAATATCGCTGCCGTTCAGGCGTCCGTAGCAAACGATCCACATCAGTCAATTCCACAGCTTTCTCAAGAATTGGGCATCGCTCAGACCACATTATGGCGTATTTTGCATACTAGATCAAGCTGACTCAAGAATTGAAGGCGATGGACCATTTGAAGCGACGTACGTTCTCCGATTGGGTTCTGGAGAAGATGCGCCAAGATGATGAATTTCATCGCAAAGCCATCTTCAGTGACGAAGCTCATTTTTGGCTCAATGGGTTCGTCAATAAGCAAAATATGCGTTATTGGTCGGGTGAAAATCCACATGTGCTTCATGAATCACCACTTCATCCACAAAAAATAACTGGTTGCTGCGGTTTGCATGCCGGTGGCGTTATTGGGCCATATTTTTTCGCCGACGATAACGATCGTCACGTTACTGTGAATGGTCAGCGTTATCGCGCCATGACCACCAATTATTTTTGACCCGAATTGGAAGATATGAACTTGGACGACATGTGGTTTCAACAGGATGATGCCACAAGCCACACAGCACACGCTACAATCGATTTATTGAAGAGTAAGTATGGTAACCGGACAAAGGTAGTATAGGTATACCAATCGCTACGTGCAAACTAACATTAAAGCTAGATGCCAATAGAAGAACGGACCTTAGGTGGACTGCTGGACAAACATGTCTAGCGACCAAACAGATTTGGCCAAGGCTGGATCTGAGTCGATCTAAGTGTCTGATCCTTTTAGATAGGAAACATCTCAGCGCCATAATAGGTGTCATTACCGGACACTGCCTCATAGGCAAGCACGCAAGAAGGCTTGGCGCTTTTACTAACGATTTCTGTAGAAGCAGCATGGACGAGGAAGAGGAAGAGACAATCCCCCACTTACTCTGCACATGCCCAGCTCTCTCTCAGAGAAGGAAGCTTCACCTAGGAGCTTTCTTCTACAACGACCTAAACGATCTAGAAAAAATAGACGTTAACAGTCTCCTACGCTTTATTATAAGCTCAAACTGGTTCCAGTAGTAAGAAGATCATAGATCCACGTGGCATCACAATGGGCCAATAGGCCTAAGTGGGTTGGTATTTCCAACAGCCACTCTTACCTAACCTAACCTAAGTATGGTAAGCGTGTTATTTCAAGAAATGGGCCAGTCGATTGGCCGCCCCGTTCGTGCGATTTAACGCCGCTTGACTATTTTCTGTGGGGCTAAGTTAAGTCATTGGTTTATGCCAACACGCCGACGACGTTGGAAGAGCTTAGAGCCAACATTGAACGCGAAATAGCGGCCGTTCAAGCCGAAATGTGTGTCCGAGTCGTTGAAAATTGGGTCCAATGAATCGACCGCTGCATACGTGCCTGCGGTGGCCATATGAACAAAGCCGAGTTCCATTCATAAATGTTTTGATTGTACTTCAAGCCGATAATAAAGTTTTTGAAATATCTCAAATGGTTTGCGTTTTATTTAAAAAAAAATTGTCAAGGCCTTATTGGAAAACCCAATAGAACTAACTATAAAGCAAAAGAATTCCCGCGCAGTACCATTCTCTCGGCTTTGGCGCACCAAGATGAAACGGAAGATTTTATGGAAGCAGCAAAAGAAATGAGGCGGAAAGAGGTAGTAGGATCGGATACCAAACTCTCAGAAGTACGGACGACATTAAAAAATCTTAGACTTAAATGACTCGCAATTCTGTTGAATAAGATGACAAGAAGCGATTGAATGCCTAACCAATGGAGGGAGACCTTTCTTGTTCCACAGTATAAAGGCAAAGATGACACGAGAAATTGCAACAACTACCGATCAGTGAAACCTACATATGTTGCATATACCGAAAGTCTTATGACAATCCGCATCGAGGCTAAATCAACTAATAGAACCCTAATATGCCTCTGCGGAAGACAAGGTTGACGGCACCTAAGAATGTTTCTACGAGCTCCTCGATAAGATATATGAGCAACATCGTAAGTATGAGAGGAGAGGAAAGCAGAAAATCCTTTCCTTGGTAAGGCAGTTGGTAAACATAGCCTATCTGGCACTACGTCTGGCACTGGACATGTTTTCTTCATCTCAATACACACAGCGTCTTCGGATCATCCAACGCCAAATCAAGTTAATCCCACTGCGATCAACCTAAGATATACATACGAGTACCAGTACACTGGACGAAACGAAGCTTCTGGGCCTTCAACATTGACTCAGACCAAAACCTTGTTGCTGCCTGTGGAAAGTTATAACGTAGAAAAGGGGGAAACCACAAGAGGTTGCCAAAATCTTCGCCGAACGCGTATCCCGAAATCTCCCTTCTACACCTATGTCGCTAGCATCAAGTGCCATAGGCCAATGCCAACGCTGCCAAGATGCCATCAGAGACTCCGCAACTGATGTGGTGGGTTTAACTCGACCAACACCAAGAAATCCCAGGTTTGATGAAGAATACCGGCAAGCACATGCAGCTAACGAAGAAGCATACAAAAAGACACTGCAACTAAGGACGAAAACTGCTCGTGAGCCCTACGAAGAACATCTGCTTCTCCAGGAGAAGAAAAAAGAAGTTGTAAAGAGAACGTGCCGAGGGAAGAATACCCACACAGAAGCCTGTAGAGATGAAGAAGGAAACCTTGTCGCAGAGTCATAGTCGGTGTTGAGAATAGGGAAAAACTTTTCCGCAGACTGTGTAACGGCGAAAAAGCCCAACACCATTCAATTTAGACAGTAATAGCCAAAACTTCCATCCAACTGACCAGACAAAGTAAGGATAGCAATATCTAAGCTAAAATCCAACACATCAGCTGGATCTGGCGGCTTACTGGCCGAGCTATTCAAAGTCGCTGGAAGTGACTTTGTGGAGAGCATGCACCAATTCATTTCCCAGATCTGGCCAAAACAGTGTATGCCTGCTGAATGGCCCGATTCATATAAAAGGAGACCCCCTTAACTGCGTCAACTATACGAGTAGAGGTATAAGTCTCCTTAACATCGTATACGAGATCCTATCTGCCCTGTTGTATGAACGTAGGAAACTCTTCGCCAACACCAACATCCCTATCAGTGCGGTTTCAGACCAGGAAAGTCCACAGTCGACCAAATTTTCGCACTTCAGCAGATCCTGGAAAAATCTCAAGAAGTCCAAATCGATATCCACCATCATTTCATCGATTTTAAGACTGCGTATGACACCATTTGTAGAGACGAGTTATTATAAAGAGCCATGTCTAGTTGCCAGGCATACCAAAATCATCCGTCTCTACAGAATGACGATTGAGAACGCTCGCTACTCCGCCCAGATCGGTAACGGAGGGCTTTGATGTCAAAAAAGGTTTTAGACAAAGTGACTCGCTGTCATGTCACTTCTTTAACATCACACTTGAAAGAATTGGGCGGAACTCAAAAGTGAACACTGGGGGCATAATCTTTCAAGAGTCTGGGCAACTATTAACCTACGCTGATGGCACCGACATAATTGGACGAACTCAGCGGGCTGTTACCAGTGTATTCGCTAATATTCGAACGGAAGCTATCAAAATGGGTTTAGCAAATAAATAAGGGAAAACAATATCTCGCTGTTTTTTTGGGCTAAAAAGTCAATTGGCTATATAACGAAAAACTAAGGAACCTTATACAAGGCCTTGATCATCCCAGTCCTACTTTATGGCGAAGAAGCATGGACGCTATTGAAGGCGGATGAAGATATCTTCTGTTGTTGTGATAGAAAAATCCTTCGAAAAATATTCGGTCCATTTTGCGTTGACAGGCTTTGGAGGAGAAGATTCAACGACGAACTATACAAGCTGTGCAGCGCATCAGTCGCCTATGGTGATGTGGACACTAATACTGCGAATCACAGTCTCTTCGAATTTAACCACCCGCTTGGGTGGTACGCACAAGTATAATGGGACCTTAACCGACTTGGAGTGCGCAACTGGAGGCAATTAGCAGACTTGGCTAACTGGAGGGGTGTGTTAGTTGAAGACCAGTTTAACCCTAAACTGTAGCGCCACCTAAGTAAGTATAGTTCGTCGGAAAATCCAGTCCAAAAAGCAATGAAAGCCGAAGCTCTAGCCGAATTTCAAAGGAAAGCCCCATAAATTGGATCATATGGGGTGGGCGTGGTGTAGTGGTACTAGCAATCGCTTCTCACTCTGAGGGTCCAAGGTTCGAATCCTGCCCATGGCAAGTCAGTTTTTCATTTGTGTAATGGGAACTCAGACAGAAAAATTCTGCGTGTGAAGGCATAACACTGACACGTAGATTTGGCTGTTGTAGAGTTTCAACCACAAAAAACTAGTGCGAATTCTTCGAATCACTCTGAGTGAAGAAGAACTCTCCGTCCTATTCGGACTCCCACCCCTGGAGAGCTAATATAGAAACCAAATACACCTGAGTTTCAAACCACCACAAAAAAATTTTCCTTTCGCCTCCTTCTACCTTTCCGCCCGCGCCATGCCAACAGTAAAAGGGTATCTAACCCCTTAGGCACGCGTAAATTATAAAAAAAAAAAAAAAAACTAAAACGAGAAAACTTCCGCAAACTCCTGGCCTGGGTGCCGAGGTGACCCAAAATAGAGTAGCCTGTAGAATGGTGCTAAGGTCCACAAATTTAGCTAAAGCCACAAGCGTGGCAGTAGATATGCAGATATTTGGGAAATTTCAACGATTGAATCTCTTGCGAGTTTCTTCTTCGATGTATCCAAATCTTAGATAGGTCATGCCAGACAATATTAGGTCATATACCTCTGCTTCGACAAGATAATTCTTCTACCACTTAGGACTTTCATTGCAAAAGGTCTTAGGACTTTCAGTTGGGCTTTTCGTATGCAAAGGGTGTTTGTCAAATCACGTGTCACATTCAGCTTCCAAGCCTCATTTATTTCCAGCCTAGTTTGCCATTTCGTAACGGAAGGATCGACGGAGTTCTGTTCGCGAAACTAATAGAGCACTTTGTGAAATTTACATTAGATATCTTCGGCCATCTAAACTTGCTATTTATCGAATTCACTCAATTGGACCATATTCGCACAAGAATGAGAACAGTGTGGTCGAAAAAAAATTATCGTGGCTGTGGGAGCTTGTGTTGAAGAGAACCCCAATTTATCGATTCGTCGTTGTTCGTGGTAACTTGACCTTTGTCTATCCACTAGGTGGAAAATTCCGCATAAGTATCTTGGTATCAAGGCTTATATGATCCAATTGGTGCAATAGTTCAAGCCGAGTAACCATTTATTTCATCGGGTGTGCAGTGATTGGACCTTAAATCACTTGGAAGTGATCAAGAAGTTCACCAGATGGTGCAGGTTGTATGCCGGTTGTATCTTGTCTGTCAATAGACCCAGGTGCAATGCGACTATCAACGATTATCATTCCAAAATTTGCGTGACATCAATGTGGAAGAACTACTGGTCCAACAGAATGTTACTTCGCCACATACTATCAACTAAAACACGATTTGGCAATAGAGCCATTTCCAGAAATGGACTCGTCAGTTGACCTCCAAGGTGGTGCGATTTGATCCAATTCGATTATTTTCTGTGGGGCTACGTCAAGTCTCTAGCTTACGCCGATAAACCAGCAATGAATGACACTTTGGAACGAGTAATACGTGATATACACCCCCAATTTCTTGAAATGAATTCAATAAATCGATATGAAGTTGATGTCGATGTATTCCATTAAAAAAAAACACCCTTTACAGTGAACGTATAGCAAAAAGACGACTTAAGAGTTGGAAAGTTGTCCTGGACAAACCATTAGCAAGTCGGCATTGATTTGGAATTGAAAGGTAAATCAAGAAGAAACCGAATTAAGATTAAGCGATACCGACATCAGTACAACATATAATAAGGCCAGCTCTAGGCGTTAAATCAGTGTCAGTGCCTCTACAACGCCATGAATCTAATGGTCGAATCTATGGCACAAATGTTAAGGAAACAATTTCGAAAAAATTATAGGGATTGCTCCATTGATAAATAAACCATATGGTGGAACAGAGAGACCATGTTTGCTCGTAATCGACTAAAATCTCAGTAGGAATGCAACATTATAGCCAAGAATTGAGGACTGCTTCTCAGCCAAGAAAAAGCAAAAAATATATCTAATCACAAAAATATAGAGAGATCGTTCCACTGCATAAAGGCAAAAATCGTCACGGAAAAGTGTAACACATGCCAGATGCTTATGTAAAGTACAATAAAAATTTTCAAATAATTCTTTACACTTTAAACTTTCGAATAATTATGCAGAAAGATTACAAATCCGTTGCAGATTTACCCTCACACTCATGAAATTCAATGGCAAAACTTAAAGACCCTCGCACTTTAAATCTTTCCAAATAGAAAGGAAGATACCATCCATTTCAGTCAAGCAACTACATAACATATTAACATCTTTCATATTCCACAAACGATCTTATGTATGTCGAAAGCCGTATACTCAACTAACGATAAATTGTAATCGTTTCTGTCTGTCATTTTAGTCCAGTTTTTATCCATAAAGACATCTCACACACACACAATACAAAAGAAAAAATTCCCTCAAAGTCACATAACAATTTATTTCATTATGCCAAAAATTCCATTTCCTACCTTTGCGTCGTCGTCTAATCCCTTCCATTACCACATTCCGAGAGTTCCGAGTCACTTACTCTTCCATTCGACTTTCATCTGGTGAAACATTTAATTCCCTTCGTTATAAATACCCTTTCGTCCTGCGTCACTTAATATTCATAAGCTCCATAAGGAGAGTTGAAAAGGAAAAAGGAAAAATGAAAACGTACCAACAACTTCTCCATTTACTTAGGCTCCACATAACCCGTAGCCATCATGGAGCACGTCTATGCACACTGTCGGTGTCGGTGTCGGTATCGGTGTCGGCCCAAAAGTTTCTCCATCTAACAGCGCATCATTCATTCTGTGAACCTGACTGCCACCAACACCCTTTCCATTTATGCTTTTTCCAACCCCATCCTCGGAACACATTCTCACATAACTTTCCCAGCAAATGACTTTAGTATTCGTATGCTGAACTTGGGTTTGAGCCTTCAACATGGCCAGGTTCCAATGTCAGTCTTACTGTCGAGTCCTATATTTTAGGTGTTATTACTTAATTAATAAACTTCCCTCCACTTCCTCTTAGAGTAGCATAGCGGCATCATCAGTTCGGTACTTCGTTTCGTTCTCGACCGTTACTGCCACCGTCACCGTCACCGCCACCAACACGAGAGCGCCAACACCAACACCAGCAGGAATAGCAAACTCGTTACGTACGCTACGTGCTGAAATTCAATATCCATGCCAAATGACTTCCGGGGCTACTCCCTGCTACTTTAGAGATCCATTACGCTCCGACCAACACATAGTCGCACGCCATTCCTTATCCTAGAGCGTATTTTTCAAACTCCTACGGTCGCTGTCGTCGACACATTTGGCTATTCCGGGATTCCGGAACTCTACAATTTCACAACTCCAGGATATGGCTCCTAAATTTGGAAATTTATTCGGGATTCCATTCGAACTTCATTCCGACCTCGGACGGAATCCGTTGAATCCGCAAAATAACACTTAAATAGAATTGTCGTGCGTGTTGTTACCCATCTGGCACGTCCCATTGGAAAGTAATAACCACGACCGCACCATGACTTCAACTAAATTAAGGAACACCACCGTCGGCGTTTTCCACAATGGACACATGGGAATGAATATGACGAGTATCTGTGGCATTGTTTCGTCAGACGGAAGGGTGGTACCTACCAAATTGAAATCCATATCAGCCACTCTGTGTGGTCTCTGTTGGATGCACGTCCGTCTGTCGTTGTAACGATTTTAAGAGTTCCGCTTCGATGACAGTCAAGTGTTTGGCATTTCGGAAGATTTTTCTGTTGAGTAAATATTTGGACAGCAGCAGAGTGCTAGATGTGTGTTTGCTATTGTCCTTCAGGAGACAAATCGATTTGTATCGGATGTGTTACTCATGTGTCAGTCTAAGGACAAATGGGAAAAATAAAAAGGACCAAAAGTGAAAGGTAAATCTAAATATAGAGCATTGGCAAACAGTCTGATTCTGAAAAAAAAAATGGAATGATGCTGGAGTAGAACAAGGTTGAGGGTTATCTGTCAAAGGTGGATGTCTACGTAACCAAACATTAGAGCGAGAATAGGTTCTTCAGAAAATGCGAAAATAAATCCTACCTGAAAGTGTTTCCGTCCTATCCGTCCGTTGCTGCCAGATGGGTTATCCAATCAATATTGACACACAACCCAACGATTGTTGTGTCAAATGTTTGACACTCATAATTTTGGAGTTTTCTTACCGAAATAACGTCCTCGAAAACAGATTCCTTCTGCTGGAGAGAAAGGATTCGGACATCTTGGGGCTAAGGCAGATAAGGCAGTTGAATGCTGAGGCATTTACGATGGTAGGAGCAATTCAGGTATACTCGTCGATCAAAATCAAGTGCAACCAGAGAACGTAGCAGCTTAGTAGCCTCACACCTTGAAGTCCAAACGGTTCTTAGAAAAATCACCCTGAGCCGTGATGGGAGAGTAAGAGGACATATTCCATAGCCATCAGTGCAGGTCGGTAAGCACAGAAGAACACTTGATCAACAACAAAACTTTAGGAAGCTTGACAAATAAAAATCTATCTGTCTATTGTATCTCTGAGATCTTTTCTTCTGTCAGACGAAGACCTAATGTATTGTACTCCTTTTTTTTTACTAAAAGGTATCTCTTTCTTTCACAGAAGTATGTGTAAAGGCACCGCGTATTGGAGTACGAGTATCTACAGCCTCACACGGGTGTAGGTCGAATCTTCGTGTACTTCGCGCTCCGCTATACACTCTAACAGCAAGCATGGTGGGATGTTGTGTTACTTATGATTACCACACTGAAGTGCTTAGCAAAAGCAAATTGCACCGTCACGATGACATAAAGCAGTCTACAGCCTTTCTTACTGAGCAGCAGGAAAATCGCTGAACTCTAAGGGACGTTGAGAAACATTTGTTTAGTGCATTGACATGAAACCCAACATGAAGCCCTACCCGAGGACTATTCTCTGAACCCTGCCTAGCAACTTCATAAGCGATGTCAAGTCCTATGATCCCATTGATACCTGGGACCCAAACAGATTATGTTCAAAGAAGTGTTGCAGTCTCGAAATACGAGTAGCTTGGAAAGGAATCAGAATGATCTTGACGCGCACCCCATCTGAGCCAAAATTGCGTATATCTCCGCTAGGAAGAGAGATGCAAGTTGGAAATGCGCCGTATACTTAATTGACCGTGAAGCCTCGATTGCATTTAAATTCTGGCGAAAACCATTCCTGGGCACAGAAAAATTTAATTTCGTACTATCGCAGCAACAGCAGTTCTAGTACCATTGCATCAGATGGCATAAGCCCAGAGCCAAACGACAAGGCCAGAGCCAAAACTCCAGTGCGTGTTATACTAAAGACCACTTCTCTTTAAACGGAAGATGGCTTTAAGAGTGCAGTCCATGACGTGAATATTAAGGTGAGGGACATTAATCAGTGAGTCTAGAGCAGAGTTAGGCGTGCTGAGAACAGCTCCCATGTAGCCGAGACAGACCATCCTTTGGTGTCTCGTAGTGAAGAATTTTTGTAAAATGATGTTGCAGACCACAAGCGCTGCATAGGGTAAACATGGTCTTATCGTAGTCTTCTAGACCCCAGGGACCACCATGGAAGTTTTCCACGTAACATGTTCAGTCCAAAGCAGTTTCTCATCCGGGATGACATCCTACTCGGTTTTGTTAAAGAAACGTTAGCCTCCTCCTACTCATAAATAGAACAACTTCAATTTTGAGAAGATTGCCTGGAAGCCCATTTCTAATGCAACAATCATCGATCAATAGCTGGCATAATCCAATAGGCAGGTGTATAACAACATGACCACAACAGCCTTGGAAAAGACTGATAACACATGCAAACTGCTGTTAGAGCGACTACGTGTGAGGACGCACTTAAAATATGAGGACTCTAGGCAGACCAGGTGCTTGTAAACATCTATTGAATACACCTAGGGCCTATAAGGCTGATATATCCGTCATTCAAGAATGCGATAGCGCGGATTGAACACGAAGATTAATAAAAAGTTGAACCTCGTAAACGGAGATTCCAATCGCCACTGACAAGGAATCCTTCTACGAAATTCTAGGGTAAACCTATGAGCTATGTCTTTTTCTTTTATGATGGACCTGGGCCTCAACCAGCAAGCTTGTCCAGCCAGTTCGATATTTAGCTAGCTCTCTTCAGTTTCGCGCGTTAAGTTGATTGAGCTGCCCCTCCAATTGCCTGTGCCACCAGAGTTCGGGTCTTCCTCGAATGAGCAATACATCGGGGCCGGATTCGATGAATTTTCGGACCGAAGCATTTGTGTTTATCCCCTTTCAGTTATTGCACCTTCACTTTTCTGGCTAAGTAGATTTTGCTGCACAGCTGTACAGTTTGTGGTTGTATCTCCTTCTGAACTCACGGTCTATGCAGGCTGGACCGAAAATTACCAGAAGAATTTTCCTCTTAAAGCAGCAAAGAGCACCCTCATCTATTTTTGATAAAGTCTATGCCTCTGCGTCATAGATTAGGACTGGGATTACTTTTTTTGTTCGAGAGAGGGCTTTGGTAGCCTTCTTCGCACGAAGAAACAGCGGTTGCCAAGATTTATTCTTCGTTTGATCTCAGCGCTGGTGTCGTTGTCTGAATTGATGGCAGAGCCTGGGTTGACGTTCTGCCCGAGACGTCGGTGTTGGGAGTCCTTTCTTGTTGATAGCATATACTTGATCTTGCCCCCATTGACTGTTAACCCCAACTTCGCCGCTTTGGCCTCAATACTCTCGAAGGTGCCACTCACATCACTCTGCTTTATATCAGTATCATCGGAGTTCAAGAATGATGTTAGAGAAATCGCATGACAGCGCATCGCCTTGTCTAAATCTTTTTTTGACAACAAAGATCTCGGTGAGTTCTTTACTGATGCGGACCAATAAGACTGTTGACTAACGGCTTGAAGCCTTCAAACAATACGGCAGATAGGATCTTGCAGGCGATGTTAAGAAGAATCATGCCTCTGTAGTTCTGAGGTTTCATCCATCGGGCTTACTTTCATCCTACCATATTTTACAGATGAGTTGGTTATCGCCGGCCGCCTTGAAGAGCTCTGCAGTCAGGCCATCTTCGCTTCATCCAGGTCGGGTTAGTTATTGTTAGTCTACATCATCCAGGTTGGAAGGTTCATTCTGGCCGACAGCGGTATTTGGTTCGTCATCACCGTTATACAGTCTACAGAAATACTCTTTCAAAATCCTCAGAATCGACTGCGACTCTACTACAATGTTCTCTTGTTTGTCTCTACAGACTTCGGTTCAGTGTTTGTGACATGTTTTTTTACATTTTGATAAAACTTCAGAATCTCATTCCTGGAGTAGCATCTCTCAATTTCCTCGACCGCGTGCTTCTCATGCTCCTTGTTTTTCCTCCCGAAAAGACGATGTTCATCTCTCCTCTTTTGCTCGTAGAGCTCGAGAGCAGCTCTAGTCCCTCTATGCAGCGCTGCTTTGTATGGATCTTGCTTAGCTGCATGTTCTTGCCGGCGTCGAACCCATGGTTTCGCTGCGAAGTGAAACTCAGCACATAAGAGGCGACATCTCAGATGGCTTTTTGGTAATGTTGCCATAGGTCTTCGGTGCCGGTGGCATAGAATCTCTTAAGAGATTAAGGTTGGGACATCGATTGTCAACAATACATCCGTCCATATCTGAGGCTCGTTGTTGCTTCGTAACTGGCCTTCGTAACTCTATGGGCGGCAGTGATCCCGGCAGCACAACTCTCTACTTGGAAGGCCAGTTCCTTCAAGAAAGAGGGGTCGGTTAGGCCAAAGCCAGTGACCCGTTCTGGGATGTGGGCGCTGTCCATTCAGTCTCGAAAATCCTCCCTTGCTTAGCTCCAAATATGTCGGCGTAGTCCGTTGATTCCATCTGGGGAATTCATTCATTGTCCCGTTTATGGTGCAGCCATTTTTGTCTGCTGGTCAACACTCGCGCTTATAAATTTGGCAAGTTGAGTCCGGGTGGACTTAATTGACTCAACAGTTACAACACTGGGCATCGTCAAGTTGACACCTACCTATTTCTACAACGCCCAACCACTTTGGTAGTGACATGGATATGCATTTTATCCGTAGAAGGAAACACAGTCTGATTACTTTGAAAGTGGGTATTCCACCTGTCGATCGTCGAAGCCAATATGCATTTCCTCCATCTTAGGATAAATATTGCGTTAGACGGAAGATACGTATACTACGCGCAGAATAGCTCTTCAGAACCATTGTTTCTATAGGGTTCACGGAAGTAATAAAGCCTTTTCTCGAGAAAAGAAAATGCAAAACCCTGGTCATGTTATATGGCGCAGCACCATGAACACTCTGCAGGGCGAACGATTTCGTTAGAAGACTGCCCTTACAGCGAATGGGATGGTTGGATCATGTAGAGCACGTGGGAACATCCAAACCCTGCTAGTGGTACAACGGAGAAAAGCAAACCACCTCAGCGTACCTAATAAGGGGCAGCAAGGTAGTGATCATGTGTAAAGCCGCGTTAGTTGAGCCACAGGATTCCCCAGTTTATAAGCTGCCGCCCGAGGTTATAAGTAAACATATTTTGGCAGTAATGAGACCAATAGGCCATACTAAACCTCACCGTTCCTAAGAGTAAGACACATACTCGTAGAAGTCCAAAAGGCAGCTAGGGTTCTTACATTCAGCCGTCTCGGCTAGTTCTCGCGCGGTTCGTTTACTCTTCAGTAGATCACATTATATGCTTTCAATGCTGATATGAGTCGGGCTCGAGGTATGGCCTTGACGAATTTGTCAGATTCCCACTTCAGGTTTTCAAAAGACCAGTCAGCAAACGTTATTTGTAGAGGTTTGGAGAACTTTATTGTCTAGTTATATTGCTTCCGATTGTGGTGCATCTTCCAGATAGTAAATAAGATTTTGTGAGTTCGTCGAAGCCTTGAAAATATTCTTGACCATGCAGATAAATTTTCATTACTTATCCGAGCTACGGAGATACCAAGAGAATGATGTCTAACATGTGGTCTGTATCAAATCTATTCCACGATCCGACAGATTATACTTTCATAAAACTTTGACCATAGGAACCCCAACCTGTTGGAAATTTTTATGACATGAAAATCGTGGATGTATCTCCTTGACACATATCAAATAATATTCTATCGGTTTTCGGCAATCCACATTGGTCTGTTGGTAGTCAGTGGTATAGGCCAACATTTTTAGCACTTAATGCCGCGAGACAAAGAACCTCAGGACAAATTCCAACCAGAACCTGTCATCGTATAAATGGTAAGCTTTTCTTTGGCAACTTTCGAGATAATTCCTCAAATTTACAGACTTAATGATGCCGAGTTTTGCTAAAGTTGCCACAACTAAGGTTCTCCTGTGTCCTAGTATCATAATGGCAGTCATAGATAATTCTTTAATTGGGTCTAAGGTATGCCAAGCTGACTACTGTCATGCTTGTCCTTTTATGTATTCCAGAGTTCGGTGAAGGATAGAATATGATATGAGAAAAGCTAGCTCAAAAATTGATGTGAAAGGTGTTCAGGATCGTTAGACTTGGACTACAATATCGATTAGTGTGTTCCACATCATTGTCATACATTGAGGCATTGACTATAAACAAACAGATATGGCCTGGCATTACTTGGGTCATTCGACCTCTATGGTGAAATCCTTTCAGGATCTTTATCCCAACCAACCACGAATACACGATCATTTAAATAAAATTTCAAAATGTCCACCACGTAGACGAATGTTAAACTAATCCACAACTCAACTAACTCATCCATCAGTCATCCAACTCCTTCAAAGACAAGAAACACAAGCATGCACAACTGTTCAGGTTAACCTAACCGTCTCCTTATCCGCTATCGGCTTGCAAGCCTAAGCCAGAAAAGTGTCACTACACGCATCCGGCATACGTTCCAATAAACAATTCCATTTGTGTTTTGTCTCTTCCCGTCATCCAGTTGCAGTTGTTGCAACAGTACAGCTGGACATTTTAAAGCAGTCACACTACCATTCAACGGGACAGGTCTTAGCCCAAGTCTAAGTCCCCAGCTCCCAGTTGCTAGTTCGCAGTTCCAGAAAATCCCCAGAGAGACTCGTATGTAACATATAATGTTGCACAGCGCTAACACATTCGACTCTGATAGACAGACAGACGGACAGATACGTAGACATACTGCCAAAGACTTTGTCTTAACTTTTGAGACTACGTCTACGTCTATGTCTTCGTTGTCGCTGGAAACGTTGTTGAGTGTCACCCTAATGTGAAACACATGTTGAATAAAAAATCCGCTAATTGGACGTACACACTTTGGAGCTCGACTCCAGGGAGCAAGACCTACTCGATGAATAAAAACCAAAAAAAATATAAGACCAAAGCCACGTGCGAATTCCAGCCAGCCAATGGATTTATGTACAATCCCTGTCCAGCTCAACATGACAGAATTGCCCACCTCTTCCCACCACACCACGACGTATGTACTATGTATCTATGAAAATGTGCGATATGCGCGTGGTTTTTTTATTTTATTTGATTTGTTTTCAATGAAGTGCAACATGAGTTGTATTTTGCAGTAAGATACGAATTCTAGAATCCAGAGTATGCCTGTGCCCACTAAAAGTTTCCATAGCGTATTCTTGCAGAAGTGCCACTTGGCCAGGTCATGTACCTTGAGTGGGCTACATTGCAACTCGAAAGCAAAGCTTTATTAGAACTCCAAGTCAAATGGAAGGATGGCAATAATAAAAGAAATGGAAAAAAAAGAGAAAAGATTCTAATGCAAATGGAAGTCATGAATGTAGGAGTGCATGGAAGCAAGGTTTCCGTGAAGCAGGTCGTGAATTGTACTCTTCAAAAATGACACTTAAGCGCAGAATTGTTGTATCTGTGGGTGGATGACATGTTGGTAAACATTTTCATTTCTCCTTGGACGTGGCAGACGTGAATACAGTAGAGACGCAGATGGAGATGAAGATGGAGACACTCACCAGGATTACTCTGGTTTAAGAGATTGCAACACAAAACACTTCAAATTTATACGGTGGTTGGTTATTTTTATGTGTTACTAAGCCATTCAGGGACACAAATCTTTTGACTATGATCTGGCAAAAGATGCAAGGATTTGCAAGTTCTATGTAGAAGGTTAAACGTAGCACAAGATCGTTACAAAGTATTCGAGATGCGAAGGTAGGTAGGTACTCGTATCTCAAGTGGAATCGAGGTAACTATTATAATTTCTTTAAGTGTCTATTCTAGAGTATTGCCACCTCCGGTGCCTTTTCATAGATTCGTATTCCTCTCATGAAACACTTCAATTGTAATTCAGTCGTAATCCAGATTCCTTTATGAACTGCTTTCATCTCACACGATTTAAGTTTCATCAAATTCGTACACATTCTCGGAAAGATTTAGTCTTGAACAAGTAAATAATTTAGGTCTAGCTTACAAAGGGAAATTTAAGTATCCCTTAAGACAAGTTAGAGTGACATTTGCCGAATCTGCTGGCACTAGGCCTATATAACACCTGTTACTGGACCATATCACTAATCCTAGTTAAAGCCGATACTTTGATCCACCAAACATGGAACTAGTCTCTTATTACAGAAAGTCCAGGAAGTGCAGATCGTGCATCATTTACCCTGAAAAGTCGTAATCACCATTGCCGAGATGATAAAGATACCGCATTAAACTTGCCATACTCAGCCATAGGTATTAACGATCTTTAGGTAAACGACTAATAGTCAAAGATACTTAAATAAGGGACACACATTTCCTCTCTTTGTAACAAAAATAAGGTAAAGATCCCGGGTGGATACTCTGTTTCAGTCACTTTTATCTGTAACGTGAGATATTCCTTTGCAGATGACAGTACTCTCTGCTTTTCATATTCGTTCACGGCCCTGCTCTTCGGCTGTAGAACGAGAACGGCAGCGTATGCTAAGCTCATTAATTTAAACACCCAGCCATTATCCATGAATGGCGCTTGCATCGTCGAAACCGAAAAACTTTCCATTCTCGGTATGTGTGTCAATGACAACTTACGTTGGAATGACCACATATTTGATGTCGCCAAAAATGCTGCGAAATGTCTAGGCCTCCTCAAGCGATGTAAGAAATATTTTACCTCCTCTGATCTGGCCCCAATATATAAGGCATTCATCCGACCAAAATTGGAGTACAACGCCCACATCTGGTCAGGTGCTCCTAAAACATCTCTGCACCTGCTAGATAGGATTCAAAACCGTGCGATAAAACTTATTGATGGTACTAATATCAGTCAATCAATGGACACCCTCGAACACTGACGAAATGTCTCGTGTCTCACTTTGCTTTATCGCTATTTCCACCACCAGTGCTCCACTGAAATCGCCAGTAGCATTCCGCCCATTCAAACTTTCAACCGTAACACCCGTCTCGCTATAAATGCTCATCAATATACCCTCAAGCCCATTTTCGGACGTACTCTAAAATATCATGATTCGTTCCTAAGTTGTACAACTCGCTTATGAAATGCCCTGCCGATCTCTGTATTTCCTGGTCGTTATAACTTGCAAACATTTAAAAACAATGTACATCGGTACCTCTCTTTTCTTCCTCCCTAAATTTCCTTTGCCCACGCTGTGTACAAGGGTAAGGGTACTCAAACCCCTTGAGCGCGTGCTGATTATAAAAAAAAAAAAAAAAATAAAAAATCTTGCCTCATTTTTAAAGAGATACGGCCCACACCATACAGCGCGGAGGTTGTGCCTTTTAAAGAGTCTCTTACGGACTGTTCCCATTCTAAATACGTTTTGTTTGGACCCAATGTTCCGTATTATCCTTGAGCCAATTCCGTAAAGGTGCAGCGCGTACTATGATCTAAAGGTTTCAGTTCTTATGTCAATTAAATGGAATGAAGGGATTGAGCCAAGATGCTGAATTATAGCACAAAATGCTATAATTTGTGGACGGACAAAGTCCAACCTCCAGTGCATATCTGCTAACTGACAAACACTGGCCTCAACTGCGGCGATATTTTCTTCAAGACGTAAGCATAGAATTCACTAGTTAAGCGAGGGCGGAGGACTTCGAAACTGTCCGATAGTTGGTCCTTAATAAGGACCCGATTGCTTCTTGTGACAAATGGTACATGTACAGCGACAGGAAACTCATATCTAAAGCTTTAGAATAAGGGGTTCTAACCCAAATTGTAAAGCAGGGCTAGAAACATCTGCAGAGGCTTGTGATATATTTTTTCAAGGCTTCCCACTTGTCGTTAATAATTAGTACTGTCGGTGATCTGGTTCCAAAAATTATTGTTAAACTCTCGTGTCTCGGTCAGCTCCTATTTAAATAAACGCAATTGTCAAGTTCTTTGGGTGCTACGCCAGAGGTTTGGGTTCGATTTACAGGTCATATACTGAAAAGTAAAAAAACACAATTTTCGACGCTCTAAGTGATGAAACTTCTCATTCATTCGTCGGCTGAAGTCCACAAGGAATCGCAGGACCCCATTCAAAAAAAATTACAAGGCGAACAACACAGTAAGTAAAGAGACAAGATTTGATCCACACTGGACGAATATGCCGTAGAGCAAACACTGGTCTTATCGTAAACATTTGCAGATGACGCCACCGGAGGTGATTAGATCAGTTACAAGCTGCCTATAGTAGGTCCTGTTGAGTGGTATGACTACCGGTAGTTCACACCAGGAATTAAAACACGATACCGCATAAGCCAGGGACCCTCGGACGTCGGACCGGGCTTGACTTGTTAGAGGTAGGCCCTCTAGTGGGAGCGTCACGGTGGCTGTGATTTAAATCTAAAGCACGGGAAGGGTCTTCCAGTTGGTTTGGGCCCGATATAGAGTTACAAACAGTAATGGGTGCCGTGACCCTAAGTTCGTCAAGAGGTTTTAGTTCGGCTTCGACTCATACCGAGGGTGGAGCCCTCAGCACAGTTTCGCGAATTGACGGAATGCGATGGCAAGGCCTATCTTAGCTCCCATGAATGTATGGATCGTTCAAGTCAAAATAGAAGGGACATTTTTCGCTTCAAGCAATAGTAGCAATAATCCGCTTAAGTCAATCATAGTTAATTCTGTTCTGTGGTGTTATAGGCGGAGTTATAGACATTTTCAAAGATGCATCAGAAGATGGGGAACTTAAATGCCACCATAGCTGGTCTCAAACCCAGATGGGAAAGTTGGGATCAAGACACGGAAAACAACATCATTGGTCATATTTCTGTTGCTATAAGGGGAGATTACTTGACATATTTTGAGAAAAAATCGTATAGGTGGGCCAGTGGGTTCGGAAATGCATCATTGCGATTGCCTTGTGGTGGCTAAGTTACCAGCCCAATACTTTCAAATGCCAAAAAATTACAAATATTTCCAGAAATTCTTACATTTCCAGCATTCCACCAGAGACAACATATGAAGGGCTAAAGAAACTCTCGTTAGATGAATACAAGATGCTACAACCGAACTCTGATGATCGAAGGTTTTACAAGAATTCATCTGCAGGGTTGATGGAGACAAAATAGTTGGCAGACTTGGTTGACTGAAAGTTAATGATTCTATGAAATACGTCAGATTCTAATCAGTGTTCTAATCCCTAATCACATGTTCTTAGACCTGATGAAAAGAGTTCGAATACATCGGCTTAAAAGTCTAGGAAGCCGCAATCTGTAGAGAATCTTCAAATGCATAGCATAGGTGCAATACCATAAAAAAAAGATTTGGCCTCAAACGTGTCTATTATAAAATCGGACATTTCATGTTGTACACAGCCCAATAGATATAGATGTATGAATATATTGTTCGCGCTAGTCCGGATGAACCCAGGCCCAGTCGTTTCTACTCACTGTATTGTTTGCTTGTTTCGGACGTACGGTTTCTTGCCGACTCCAAATGGCGGAATAATGAGAGACATTTTCGCAATTTTACTTTTGGAGGATTGCCTAAATTGACATATAGGTGGCGAGTATCGATCTGGGCTTATTGAGTTTTCTTCAAGATCTGGAGTTGTGTGAATATTTGGTCAATAACGGCCTTACCGGGATCAAAAAGACACTGGTAGAGGCATATAAGGTCATTGAAAAATAATTTCAGGCATTTACACAATATGACAGACAAGATCTTGTTGCCAGAGTCTCCGGTTTTTTGGATCGCATAAACAATGTTAAGGTTCCATAAGGCACACTTTACTCCGACCAAGTGTATGGTCTCCAGCTCTCTATTAAACTGCTTTAAATAGTGTCGCAGGCAACATTCTTGAAATAAAATTAAGATAATGCTACCCTTACTTCATTTCGGTCCCTGACAGTCATCTGCGCTGTTTAACAGACTGCAGAAGTAGATTTCCATAACCTGACTGCCGACAATGACTCTGCTACTTTCTCATCGTTGCAAGTTTCTACAAGATCGCTCTAAATGCACAGAACAGCCTTGTTAAAAATTGAAGCTGAAATCGATCAGTTTTGATACTCTAATCTGTAACCGGTAGCGATCTTAGTTGTCGCGACCAAAAACTGCACTTGTATAGATCATTCTGAATATCTGGACCGAAATTATAAGTATATTTCTCAAGAGGTGTTTAGTGGCAAAATTTCCTATTGGTTCTAGAAAGGGCATTAAGTATACAATAAAAAGTTCTATCCCCTTGAACTTGTGATGGTTGACACGGTGTGCCTAAGTTAGCATCCGTTTTGACGCAATACGATGCTTGCTACTACCTATCTACTTACAGTACCCACTTGTGCAGATGCATTGTAATATACTAGGCAAAGATGTATATCCGAAATCCACAGATTCATCATATAGGCTTGCTCTAAACGCAAACAGCCCCTGTCATTAACAATAGTTAGCCCAAAACCTTCATAGAATCTGGTATTTTACGATGCCCATACATCGAGTTATAAATTCGTGCTCGCTCATGTGATCCCTTGAAGGTTCAAAAAAGAGTCCGCTTTCTTGGCAAAATTACAATAAACTTATAAGCCCTTTGTTTAGAAATACGAGTACTTCCAGATTGCCTCATTTGGCCTATTTCCACTTCCAGCCGCTTCCTTTTAATGACGTGTCTCCCACGCAACTCTACTGAACAACTTGCCAATTTGCACGTGATTGTCACGGCCCATCAATTTTCATTCAACCTCCTCCGACGAGGAGGATCTACTCCAGCACCAACTTTGGTGAAACTTTTCGCATCCGGCAAATTTCAAATTCCCCATTCCCCTTTCCTCATCAAAAATTTCAACTCCGACGAACTCTTGACTTGCCATAGCCAACTTATCTCATTACGTCGCCGATTTAAATCCTACAAAGCATTTTTCGTTTATCTATTATCGCATCGCATTATCATTTTCACTTCTCAGGGCGCGCACTATAGAATCATTATTCATCCACTTGTAGTGGGAGTCCGCCGCCTTAAGGAGACATCATCACCGTCATCACCATAGTCATCATCGTCACCATCCGCATCATTGTCATTATTCCACGTCGACACCTCTGTCGGGCGATTTTCGTCTTCCAATTTTCGAAATTTTCGAATGCAAATACACAATCGACAGTGGAGCTGGAAAGTTCCGACAACTCCAATAACTGCAGCCTCTGGCAACGACTACAACTCCAACTCCAACTCCAACACCAACTCCATCTTCGACAACGGCTTCAGGATATCAACCGATTTCCATGCAAATTTCCTGCACAACGACACCCAAAGTTTGTTTGGCAAATAGTGTGCCCTACGCACTCATCTCCTGTCAGATGAGTCCTCAACATTAATTATACAATTCAAAGCAAGTTCAGGGCACGTCACTAACTGAATAATGGGGGTAACCTATGGATAGTGGCGTCCTTTCAGATCCTTCAAAGTACCGACTTCGACAAACAATTCATCATTCATAACCGTAGCTCTTTGTGCAGGCAATTTTGCTGGGACAAAAATCGGAAGGAGAAGATGATGCTGACCAAGGCTTACACTGGATGTTATTCCGGAGGAGCTTTTAGTCGATTCTTCAATCAAAATATCTGACAAATTGAAAGCAAAGAGGTGGAGTGGATGTGTGATTGATGTAGGTTATGTGGGGCTCCCTACCACACCCAAAACTCAGCACTAATGTCAAATTGTGGCCAAAATTGAAGCAATTTTTAGGGCTTTCATGTCCAACTGGAATTGATGGGCATTGGACCAAATCCTTCGAGTACGTGGGAGCTCGTGAAAACCACTCATTAATGTTCGTCAGGCGGTTGATTGATTTCCCTCCAACTGACGGGGCGCGGTGATTGTTGTCTTCAGTGGTAGCACCAACTTGGCCCTCCCCAATATGCAATTCCTGCTGCTGTTGCTATCTCAGACGACGCAGATGAATGTGCTGTAAAAATTCACATGGAATTAGCATACAAAAATCGAAGTAAGAACCTCGACTATCTCTGGCAACTCACAGCGGGACGCGCGTCCAATTGAAGGCAAATTTATGCACCTCATCACCAGGGTACAGGCACTTACAAGGTGATGTTGGCTGAGCTGCCCTGAGTGTCTTGTCGCGTGTTTCCCTTTGTTTTGGCGACTCGACTACGCCTGACGACAATGAGAATAAATTATCGCCCGTCTTGTTTATGACAGATACGGATATGGCATCGGGCGCATACAGTGTACAGTATACAGATACTGGACACACCGGGAGTACGATGTCTCATTTGAGTTTTTGGGTGGTCCACTCGTCGTTATCGTCATAGCCATAGTGCCGATGAGAGGAGCTCTACATTTTTTGACAAGCCTTCAGGGTGTAGTTTCGAGTTGAAAAGCGTTTCTGAGATTGCTTAACAAAACCGGTGACGAAGGAGAGGCTGGAAGAGTTGAAGGAGAATGTATTCAATCTCGTTGACTTGGTAAGTGGAATACGATTATGCACGTCGAGTCTGGCAGCTTGGGACGCTTGGGACGATCTTTCAATTTTGCTTTTTACTTAAGGTAATCCGTGCAGGTAATTGTATGCAGCAGACATGTCGTTTGACGTCGCCGTCTGACTGTGAGTTCAGAGTGGAGATTTATTTTTCAATTTTGTTTTCGAATTTTTGGAAGTTGATGAGGTGAAGGTGGTTCGTTCTTGGTATGCAATTGGTAATTTATCCTATCCTCTGTGTTGGCTCTATGGAAATCTGGTACTAGTCTGGTGGAGATGAACTTTTGCAAAGTTTTGCTTAGGGAGTGAACATTACGTAATGACTTGGAGTAGGAATATGTCGATAAATTGCTCAGGTTGTCTTCACTCTAATCAAAGATGGTTCATGATGACATTACAGAACACAGATGACCAACGGGTCTTATCTGACTGAGTTTGTAGGAGATAAGACAGGGCGTCAGGTGTTGAAGGCCGCTTAACTATAAAGCAATTTGACTATCACACATGCTCCAACTGGCAGTCGAATCTACTACATATATGCTGATATCAATTCTAGGACTCATCCAACATCTTGAACCTGCAAAGGTCCGTTAGGCCATAGTCACACTTGCCATATTCTAATAGTAACCAAATTCAGATTTCGAGTCTCTTATGAGAAGAAGCTACGAACAATGGATATGGATGTCGAACAGAAGTATGCAAGGCTAGTTAGAGTGGCTGAGCCAGAAGTTTTTGCAACAGATTCAATACCCACGAGCGTGATCTCATCAAAGAAAGGATATTGAGTCAACCGTAGATTACCACAGGAGCAAAGGATTGCTTAAAGAACCACGTTCGTAGGCTTCAGCCATTAAAGAGCAGTCCCACCTTTTTTCTGTGCTTTCTAAAACGGCGAGTTCTTCATCTATGAAAATGAAGATCTCATGTCTTACGGGATCAATTAAGGTATATACCTTCTGAAAGTGCCCATAAGATCTAGAATTTCTTGAATACACTCATCGGCACATAGTCCACCGACCTAGCAGATTCACTTAAACCGACGACTTTGTAGAGAATTGTACCTAATATGACCCCGACAACACATAGGTACGCTGCATGTGTTAAAGACTACGCCAAGTTGGATGAGAAGGCTGTGTTTAGCAGCACGGTTAGAAGGCATAACTTGGATTTAAAAATATACTCACTATAAGATGGAACCATTCCATGACTTCCGTAAAGGGAGGTCCCGTGATCAGAAAACTATCAATCAGATTGAACGCATTACAGTTTATGTGGGACTAGGATGTGAATCATCTGACGAAGCAGGATTAACGACGAACAATACAACGTGATAACCCAGCTATAGGAACAGCGTAAACACTGAGTGGCGGTGACCAGTGTTGTAGCTGCGACTACTCTTATTCTAGCTCTAATTGGTAGTGTTTTACCCAGATGCGTACGAACCAAAAATGAAAAGCAGCAGTAGAAATACGACATCGGGGAGTCTTTCTAAACGCAGTCAACGGTTTCAACTTACACAACAGGTCCAAGGCCTTTTCTGGACCTTCAACGGGTTCGAAGTCGAGGACCTTCAGAATCGTGGTAAATAAGCATTCACCGGATCTCAGTGCTTATAATGCCGAAGAAAATTACAACCGACTCCTAGACCCAGTGAATTTTTATCAAGGATCTGGTAAATTTGGTTGCTGCAGACATAAGTTACGAGACGATCGGAGAATGTCTGAAACTCGTTGTTGAGTTACTTATTTTCCTTATTCACCATCACCGAAGGCGGTAGCCCACGTCGTTGAATACTGTGATTCCAGGAAGATGGGAATTGTATACTGCGATGCTAATGTTCAGAATATTTTTTGGGGCAGTAGCAAATGCAAAGTGGCAAGCAATCATCCCGTGGGTTTCACCCTATCTCGGACCTGGTTGCCAACACTTGTTATGAGAGTAAGGCAGCAAGTAATCGACTGAATGTTATCCAGCAGGTATGCTAAGGAGACAACACATTGGATTGGAAAGTACTATCGCAGGTATGTAGTTATATGGAATTCAAAATCGGATGCGAGGTCTCGACATTGCTGACGAGGAGGAATCCGCAGAAGACCAACTGGACACGATTTACGGAGGGGCTGCTCCCCCTAAGCTGAGGACAAAACAAAAGCCAGAAGAAGCATATAGATCAGCTGCTGGTAGCTCTGAAGAGAATCTTAACTACTACTGGCACTGGCATACACTCAATTCTCTCAAAAACGAGGTTGTTCTCCTCACGAAAATGAGGGAGTTGACTGGTCTGACTCATACTAAGCTTAAAAGCATCACTATCCAATTCTCCAAAGCATTTGTATGCCATCCAGGATTACATATTTCCCTGGGCTAAATATGTTACATCGGAAGCCTCTAAGGCGCTGTCCGACTTCTGGCAGTGCAAAAGAGCTATCGTCAAGATATGGGTCTTGTCACTATGAATGATTGTTTGGATCTACATGGCTATGGTAAGGCCAATTATATCCTACAACACAACGGACCGGTGGAACAAACTCTCACGAAACGGTCTGTCTCTGCTGCATGGCTCTGGTTTTGATGAAAATATGAATCTCTCTCCCCTTGATATTCATATCATAGGCTGTACTTTCAAAACCGTCTTCCATTTAGTGGATTTTGGTACAAAACTGGCTGACGTCTTTTTATGTCTGGACGTATGGACTTTCCATCTGATGCAATGACATCAGTATGAAATCAACTTTCCATGTGCTCAAGACTAGTTTAGGGTAGAATTTGAGCCTGGAAATTAATGCAATGCTGGAAAACTCCGTTTTTCAAGTGGAGATATACGCAATCCTGATGGCAACGAACTATATATTCTGAGGAATGTAACGACAGTCAAAATGCGCTTAGAGCCTGACAGAACCCTCTTATGAATTCTTAGCTCGTTCGAAAATGCAAGAGTTCACTGAACCTACCTAGACGCAAGGCTAAATTCACTGAGTCTTCTGTGGGTCCCAGATCACAATGGCTGCACTGGAAATAAAATGGCCGGCGAGGCGGCTGAGAAGAGAGTTTTTCAGGACCCAAGCCTACGGTACGTCTGCCTGGGTCCCCGTTCAGAATTTCCATTGACAGTTAGGTTTCATATGAGCAGCACAACTACATTGACCAAACAAATACTTCCCGAAGTCCATAAGAGATCAGCGTCCTTCCTGTTGTCTCTCAGTAAGAAAATCAGCAAACCTGCTTACTGGCGTTGTGACAGAGCACTACACTTTTGCTAAGGTCTTATATTTGCTAGGTGAAAGTAAGTTTATTGTGAGAGTAATGATGACTTTGTGGAGTATAATCGCTGTTAATATGCGGTTTGCGCTGGCATAAGGCTGCATTGACCTGATGGTGTTGTAGGCACTTTATCACTTAAGCGCTTAATAGCCTTTCTGTGAAAGACTGCGAAATTCCATTAAAACGAACTTACAAGGGGTACAATGGACTTGTTTTTGACCAGCGCTCTGTTCCGGAAAAAAGATTTTTTTGTTTGGAAATTGTGCTATACTTACCACGTAAAAGAAGCCGACAGTTATGAAAGGAATACTACAGATTTGTCACACGAAATCGACTGAAAAAAAGTCATTGACTATACCCAGAAACTATCTGAAATCTGTATTATGTATGGCATGCACATGCCCCTACCAATTGAGTTACAGACACAATTAAGATGAAATTCTTTGACCTCATGGATAGAGCCTAGGAACCATGCCCGGGGTATGATGGCACATTTGTACTCGGAAAGTTCAACACCAAGAACTGTAAGTAAAACATCTTGGAAAGCACAGCTTCGACTATTTGGCTTTGCAGTACTAACTGCTGTAGATAATAGTACTGGTTCCCAAAATTATGAATCTAAAAAGCAACTTGACCACCTAAAGGTGTTTCGACTGTCAAATCCTATTCAGAACAGCCAACGTCAATTGTAACAATTATCTCGTCACAAAGAAATTCTGACTCCGACTATCCAATGGAAAATAGTTGTGAATATCGCAGGGCAGACGCAATGACGTTAAAGGACCTGTATTCATTTAAATCATTTAATGTGAACGAAAAATCATTTAATGTCCACAAGGCCGAAAGAGCTAGTGGCTAAATCTGGAGAATATGTATGCAGGATGAGGAAGTAGTTCGTAACCTAATTTGCGACTGTGGATTTGTGCGCCGCGTCGGTGCGATGTCCGCTGTTCTGCATAATAGGCGCTGGTGTACCGTTTTACCCTATTCGAGGTAATCGATGTGAGTGACACCACGCGCATCCCAAAAAACTGTCGCCATGACCTTGGTGGCGGACAGGCGCACCTTGGCCTTCTTCGGCTTCGATTCACCTGGAAAATCTCGACTGTCTCGACTGTTCCTTGGCCTCTGATGTATTTAATGAATCCATGTTTCGTTCACGGTTAGGAAACAGTGCAAAAACTCGTTCGGATTGTGATTGAACAATGCCATTGAACATACTTTGAAGTTCTCAAATGATTGCTTTTGTTGTCAATTGTGAGCAAACACGGTACCCACCTGGCAGATGGCTTTTATAGCTTGATAAGTCTGTACCCTCTTCAAGTTCGCGCACCTTCACTCGCCGACCTTCTTATATCATACCGTGGATTTCATCGACCATTTCTGGTGTGGTGACCTAAAATGGGTGACCAGAACGTTCGGCGTTCACACCGAAATTGAGTAAACCAGCAGAGGATGTTTCCAATCGATGGTGAAGGGTCTCCACAATACTTTTCCAGCTTTTGTTTGATTTGCGTGATTGTTTTTTTGAACAATAAATAGTGTTTAATGAGCACATGAAATTCACTTTTTTCCAATGGCTCTCACAACAAAACTATTTGACAGCTCAGTCTGAAAATGTCGGTGCGTTTTTTTGAAAGATGCTTCTTGACAAGCAAAATGTTGGATTTGAGGTGGCAACATCTGTTCCAAATCTGTTTTAATTTTCTGGGGCTTATTGACCCACTCTCGTATATGTTCTACTATGACTGCTGCAAAGAACAAAAGCAGGGTCTATTTTGCTGCGGATTCAATGTATTGTAATCGGCAGACTGAGGCACGTGGTCTTGGACTTTCGGCACTTGGGTCTTGTAAAAAGCCACATTAAGAATAACTTCGCCAACGTCAGCCTAATATCCAATCACGTTCCCATAGAAGGAATAGACGATGCTATCAAAGAAAATTTTCAGAACCGCCTCGATAAAACATATGCAGGAGCCATGCCCCATTTTAAGTGATTTTAACGCCAAAACCGGGAAAGAATTACTTGTTTTGCAGCACAATAATCATGTTGCGAACGATCCAAAGTTCCATTGTGGAGACCGTATAATATATAACTCATAAGATCTGTGGCAGTTCCACATACGATTTTCTGCCGCTGAATCCTTAGACTTATAGACCTGGTACAGACAGAGTAGGATCTTCGGAGATTCAGTGTTTTTTTTCGGATGATTCGATCATCCAGAATACTGGGAGTGTCTTGAGTGAATTGGGACGTCATCGAAATAACTATGAGCTGCGAAGTCGGATAGTCCAATTTGTGTCCCGAGTTGGGGTTGCTCAAGTTATACCTTCATACTGTGCTGCTTTAGATCCACCACTTTCCAGCTTTTCATTTCAGTGATCGAGTGTAAATTAAACCGGGCTAGTGGCATTTAGACATCTTTTTCTTTCGGAAAAGAACAAATAGTTAGTCCTTGGTAAGTCTCTCACTGAGAGACGAGCCTTAGTGGTAAAGTGACTACAGTATCAAAAGCAATCACATCAGGCCTTAGTACGAGCTGGCGCTAAAGTAATGCGACTAAAGTAATGACTTGGCTGCCATTTTGTTGTGATTTAAGTAGGCTCTATTTTTACGAAAAATTTATTTGAAGGTATAAAATTGAGGACATTGAGTTGAAAGAATGATATCCTGAGTTGATGCACATTTGTGCTCGTTTTATGGCATTTTGAATTGCTGTTCGGAAAATATCTGCGTGAGTAGTTGCACAGTCCTGCTGGAACAAACAAAGCTCGAGACCCAATTCAGTAACTTGGGGCAAAAAAAAAATCGTTTAGCATCGTCGGCGTCTTCTGCTTATGTTCAATTGTTTTGCATCGTTGTCTAGTCGATGTTTGTGGACTCTTTCGGACGCCCTCGGCCAGCCACTTCCTGCGACATCTCTAGTGGACTCACTTTGCACTAGACGCTCAGATAAATGATTAGTCGCTCGCGCATATGGTGCATCACCACGAGGAAAAATTGGTCCGGAAATTTTTCAAATAAGCAGTAACAATAATTCCGCGTACTTCAAATGTGTATCGCTCTATTGCTTGTTGTCAACCAATTCTCTATTTGCCTACGACAGAAATGTCAAAGCATAATGACACTTGACGCCATTTCCAAAAATGATGGCACATTCAAATTATGGGATTACTTCTGCCCATCTTGTACTTACAGTTCGTCACTTTAACAACAGGTGTCATGCCTCCACCTAGAGTTTACAGCCAACCTGTAGGAGAAAAGTATTTTTCTGGGCTTTCTCAAATGATTTAATTGGCGAGCCAATTGACTGTGTTCAGAGGAAGTGATTAAAGGATTCAAAGAGTACTTAGAAGCAGCTTAGTTGTCTTCAGTACCAGATGCCATAACATAAATATCGTGAGAAGATTTAATGTTAAACAGCTATAAGCGCAACAAAATGCAAGAGTCATTTCAGCATGAGAAACGTGCGATCGAGGAAATTGAGGGGTGATGCTCCAAGAACAATGTTCGGGAATTTTACCAAAAAGTAGAAAACAAAAAGTGTCAAGGCAACAAGACCCAGACAGAGGCCTGTAGAGAAGAAGTAGAGTAACAGACGGTACTGAGGATATTGGGGAAACCTCTTCTGCAGACTGTTAAACGGCGAGGACAACACAAATTCTGCTGTCAGGCAGAACGAACCCTTCAATATGAGCTGTGAAAGTCAGGAGATCTGTCCCGTTGACCAAAATGATGTGAGGAGAGCAATATCCAAGCTTAAGAATCACAAGGCTGCTGGACCAGATGGCACAGATGTAGTGCTATTTAAGGCAACGGGAGATGATTTACTAGAGAACATGCACCAACTCTTCTCCAAGATTTAGTCGGCAGTAAGCCTGAAGAATAGAATAGCACCTTAACTCCAAAGAAATGACCTTTCAACTGGGCCAAATATAATTTTAATTTTGGTGGGAGCTAACACCCCAATCTATTTGGCTTAATATGAGCTTAAAAACTAGGGCTTAAAAAGTAAAAAAAAAAAAAGGTTTAGCGATATCTTGGACTAATCACTAGGGCCTAAAGCTAGGGATTGTGACGGAGATTGCATTTGAGAGAGTGCTGCGAATAAAATCGAAAACGGAAAGTTGGAGTTTACCTTACGCAGGATACGGGAGATTGGTTCGTTTGAGCCATATTTGGTGCGGTGGATTGGTAGATAAAAAAAGGTAAAGACTGTGGCAACCTAAATTTCGAGAGTTAATGTAAAAGAAAATGGAGTTGTAAAGAGACGAGCAATCGACGGAGCCTGAGAGGAGTCGATGAATGAAAAGAATGTCAGCTGTGTCCCTTCGTTCCTCAAGGGTAATGAGCTTGAGACGGTCTCGATAGGGAGGTAAGATTAGAGGATCGTTCCACACCTCGAAGAGCAAATCGAAGAAAACGACGCTGGATGCTCTCAATACGAGATATGTGAACTCATTGAAAGGGACACCACTGTATAGCCCACTGTAGAGTGATCTGGTCACATACGGGTTGCAGAATTCTTTCGACCATCTTTTAACGAAGCCAAGTTATAAGTTTGCTTTAGTAATTATCTCATCAATATGGGAGCAGAAATTAAGCTGCCTGCCGCATAATATGCCAAGGTCGCGGATAGACTGAACAAGGAATATAGGTTGGCCGTGGAGATGGTAAATTCGTTGAGGATGTTTGTTGCACTTACGTGAGAAGGTAATCGATTGACATTTGGGGACATTGAGTTGTAAGCAGTTCTTGACGCACCAGGTGGAAGAACTATTAAGATCTAATTGAAGGAGGCTGGAGTCATGTTGTGAGGAAATGGGTTTAAAAAATTTGGTATCGTCAGCGTAGAGAGAAAGTGCTGAGTGTTAAATGACGCTTTCAAGATCAAGGAGCACCTGTAGTGGCCAAGAAAGGTGCCGATAGGGCAGACAATGGTTCAAAGCCCAGGAAGGACAATTTGAACAGGATTAGTTTATGAGATATCTCGTCAAAAGCCTTACTGAAATCAGTTGTTATAACGTCAACTTCTTTACCACTTTATAAGGCTGAGAGAACAGAGGACACAAATTCGAGGAGGTTAGTGGTAGTTGACCTACCTTTCAGAAAGCCATGTTGATTAGGGGAAATAAGAGATATGCACTGGAAGATTACGACTTCGTACAAAATGCTTTCGAGGAGTTTGGGTATATGTGAAAGTTTAGCTATGGGGCGTTAATTAGTGACTTTGCTCTTTAATCCCTTTCTGTGTATCGGTGTTATGAAAGAAGACTTCGATATCTTTGGAAATTCACCATGAGAGAGCGATAACTGGAAGAGTTTTGAAAGGGGGTGGGATAGTGTAGAGGAGCACTTTTTAAGAAATATGGATGTAAGGCCATCTGGGCCGGGTTAGAATTCATCTTTACGTTGTTGTAATTTATTTTCTATTACTGGGGAGCCAATGGGGAAGTTAAGTAGATGTTTGAATTAAAAGTGATTCGGTACGAAGGAATTATCGGCAAAAGTTTGCTTAAAAAAAGTAGTAAAAAAGTTAGCTGTATACGATCCGTATAGCGATCGGTTGATGATATATTATCGTATGAGATGGATGGAGGAAAACCTTCGGATTTTGTTTTGTAGTTAACGAATTGGTAGAAAGATTTAGGATTGTTTGTAAGCCTTGATTGCGCACTATCAAGGTATCGCTGGTAGAGATTGTTATATAGCCTGAGATAGTTGGAATAGTCAGTAAAGGAATTGCCCATAATTTGTACCTCTTGTTACATAAAGAGCGAAGATTACGATTATACAGCGGGGGGCACGTAGATGGGCTTTATTTTGCGCTAAACCGGGACGTAGAGGAAAATAGAATTGAATAATTCTCTGTAGAAGATAGAGAGAGCATAACTGAGGGACATATTGACGAAATTGAAAGAACACTTACTCGTACTAAGATATTCGTCAATTTTTCGGAAATTCGTTTTATGAAAACGTAAGAAGAGACAGCTGCAGATGGGGTATGCTGGGTAGGAGTGTGGTGGAAAAGAGAAAGAAGAAGTGGCGGGTGGAAGTTATCAGCGGTCGATAGTGAAAGGGGACAGAGCGCGACATCAGTCTCCGTAGCATCGCATTAAAGATTTTTGCTGCCATCTTGTTTGATTTCCCGACGTCATAACTACCTGATTGAACACCCTCTCAATGTGCTTTTAGGCCTGCTAAGTCCCAAGAAGTCCCGTGAACCCAAGATGTTCTCTTTATCGATGTCTACGTATGACATCATCTATGAAGTCGAGATGTACAGGGTCATTTCTAGCCTTGGTATCTCAGCCAAACTCGTCAGATTGCCAGAATGACGATGGAGAATGACCTAAAGGTCGGAAACAAGAATTTAGGCAAACTGGCGCGCCATCATGTAACTTTTTCAACTGAATTCTTAAGAAAATTGTTCAAAACTCACAAGTCAACACCAGACGCACAAGTTTTCGAAAGCTATGTTCAACTACTTGCGTATGCTGATGGCATTGATATCATTGGCAGAACTCAGCGAACTATCAGGAGTTACGAAACATGATTATGTCTACTTCTGTTCCGCTATTAGCTCCGATCATGACAAATCAGCACACATCAAACGGTGAGCTACAGTTGGCAAAGGCTTCTTCCTTAACCTAATACGGCGATCGAGCCTAAGAGCTTAGTAATAACCGTCCTACTCCATAGAGCATATAATGGCAGTCGCCGGAGGTGGACTACGATATGATTAGTCATTTTGAACGGAAGATTCTTCAAGTGGATATAACAGAGAACCCTTCGAGATGTACAGTAACATCGATTTGGTCAGAAAAGTGTACGTTAGTCATCTAAAATTCGTGGGATATATGGAGCGGATGAATGTCTTAGAGTCTACGATTTCTTCCCGGGGGACAACTCAGTGGAAGAAGACATCCCCTTACTTATCGCAAAGAAGTAGAAGAGCACCTCGCCCCATTGGAACGCCCAATAGGAGGAAGTTGATCAAATGACCAAACACCACCCAAAGTAATCGGTCTTTTGGAACCCGCATTTAGCACTTGTCATTGTACTTTGAATACTCGTTTGGATGCATTTCATTCGCCAGTTCCTAGACACATCGAAAACGCGTCTCTGTTTGGAATTGGAATGCGGTTGCACTTGGTCGTAGTCTTATTAACGAGGCCTACCGACTATTCTGTGGAATGCTTCTGACAAATCGAAACATTTCTGTGAGTGTGGATAACTCTTTTTCCATTAAAAAAAAAATATATTATAATAAAACAGTGGCCTGCAGACATCACTAAAGGCTTTTAACAACCAAAATATACATATAAAACTGCATTCGTTCCCATTAACTGCGTTGCCGTGGACTCTCCGTAGTGAAAATTCCGCTCGATTAACTTTCGAGCCCGCCAGACTAATCAAATTCTGGTTTTATGACCGTCGACGAAAATAATGTACAAAGCCTTTCACTATACCCTATTCGAATTCTATAATAAACACAAACAAGAATGAGCATAGTACTGCCGAATATGTATGCCCAAAAGTAATAACTTCACTATGAATCCCACAAACCCAACTTTCTCATGATAGCATCCGGCCACAATCCCACAAGGATTTCTATTGATCCCATAGAATCATGGTATAGCCAAAAATTTCGTTATAACGATGCCATATCATAGCGATCACATGGCCCATTTATCCATTCATTAAGCAATCAAAGGCTCTGAGATAAATGGTGCATCCCAAGTCATCGTCATCATCATCGTCGTCATCATTATTTAGCCAAAGGGTCGTTGTTGCCGGTGGTTATTCTCTCTCTGTAAAAAGGAACAACAATTTTTTTTCTCATGCTGCAACACTATCCTCTGCAGACCTCCATTAAGGGTGATAACTTTCACTTCTTAACTGGCACCACAATAACAACACTATGCAGCAGCAACATAGTGCAACATAGATCCTGGCACTCGGAAACTCAGCAGATCTGAAAACGCGTGGGGAGAAAAACACACAAAAACGCTAGGGAATCTCATAAAAATCTAAAAACAAACAAACAGAACCAGTGAAAGTGAAGCGAAGCAGGAGATGCACGACTGCACGAGTATCGGTGGCTGTTAGTAGTTGTGCTGCTGTAAATGTACTCAATCAAGCGTACTTCCCTCAAAAACACACTGTACACAGGCTGTACAGATGCATAAGGGATACTCGATGCACCATGCACAATAACAGTTATTCAGGCAGAGCAATAAATTATATTCCAACATTAACCCCTTGGTTTCCGTTCCTTAATAAACTACTCGCACCACCACCCTTCGCTTAGGGGATGATGGCGTAAAAAATCAGCCACTTACGAGTAACTCACAGTTAAATTGTTTTGCTACGTTATATTAATTACGAGGTACTCTTGCGAACGGACGCGTGCAAAAACCTAATCCAACCGTACAAGGAAGTGTAAACATACCCCAGGCTGGCGTTTCTATTCAGAGATTTACAGATTTCATTATTTTCATCCCTTTTTCAAGGAGGCTACGAGTAGAAATGGTTCTCATAAAGAAAGTCACATTGAAATAAAACGCGCATTCTGCTGTTGTTGCTGCCACTCGCATCCGTACCGTGAGTGCGTTGTTGTTGACTTAACCTTTTCGATTTATTGCAATTTAGTCCGTTCGCCTCACCTACTCGTACCACTCACACTGACACTGACACTGTCACCGACACCATTAACCAGTGAAACATATTCAGTGAAACATATTCAACAATGTTTCACGTCTAATTTGATGCGAGGGGCGGACGCGTTGAGCATTGTACGTTCAACGCATGCAACCAGTGAATGGCTCGTAAATCGCTCGTAATAAGTGCGAAACCTCCCACCCCTGGCTGGAGGGTATACTTACCCCATAAACTGTTGGAGGAGTCTTTCGCAGTTGGCCAACAGCACGCAATGCACGTGTCAACAAGCAACAATGATGCCAAACAAGGCGCGTATTTTAGTGCGTTATTGCGCTCAACCACTGCGCCGTGACGAACTTGTGTTTGTTATTGCATGCGAGAATGGTGAGTGTAATCTGCATAACGCCAGAGTCATTTCAAATTTTGAATTGATCATTCGCATGCTACCCGTTGTATTCTTTTGCTCTCGGATACAGTGGTGATTCAAAGTGGTGGGACGTCTAATGAAAATTTACTGCCAAAATGCTTCCGCTTTGGCTGTTACAGGGCTTAGGAACTGGATTTGATTTGGGAGAACTGTGAGAAATTACATAAGTTATGGTGGCTCGTAGCAGTAGACGTTATTTGTGAGCCATTGTGACGTGCTACAATAAATTTGTGTTATTCCTGACAATTTTTCCGTATGCTTATTGGGCACACAAATGAATGCAGTAGCTCTTTAGAGCTCTAAAACATGCTCGGTTATAAGGAAGACCGAACTTTTGTGTGAGAAATTGGAGCTTCTCGTAATTACCAATGTTACTTTTTGTATTAATGTAATATTTGTAACACAGCACAGGGCAACACCCTGCTTCATACTTAGTTCCAATCCCTATTAATTTGTACCCAAATGGTGCCGAAAATGTTTGTAATCTATCTTTCGATGATTTATTGGACAGAATCTACAACACACATCGAACTTGGAACGGAATATGTAACTCGTCTTTGGTGCCAGACATGACATTGACTCGGTTCTATACACCGAATGTGTTGCTAACTAGTTTTGCACCTCACTTCGGCCACTCTATTAAGAATCAACAGCCCATGTCAACTATGTACGTGTCTCCCACTATTCATACTGCCATACAGGATAAGTTTTAACCATCATATGAACATATTAGGCACACAGCCGCAGTGGAATAAGTAATCCTTTATTGTGACCTTTCACATTTTTACTACAAGATATTCCATAACCAATGATCTGATCTGATCCCTCAATTGCGGGGTCACTGCGACCTTAAAGATCCTTTATGGGACAAAATCAGTACTAGGAAGCCAAGAGAGGTTCAATTCCTTTGATGAAATAGAATTTTCTGAGAAAGTGTCATCTCCACCCAGAGACATGCATTGACATAAAATGTGTTCCGCAGTTTCGTCGTCTTCCATGCAAAGACCACATTCAGTTTCCCACTGGGATACACACACACAGTTTGTTCTCCCAACTCTTTATTGCTGAGTTAATTGCTGAATTCGGAATATTACGGAACGGCTCAGGGCTGATGAAAGCATCAACCGAAACGTTTCTAGCCAGTTCGTCGGCTATTTCATTACCATGCAGCCACCAATGTTTTACTTTGGGAGAGGTCTTGTAGAGGAGACAATGAGGTTAGAGACTAATGTTTTGTTGACTGCTTGACTGCCCATTAGTATATGAATGGGGGGCACCCTTCATTACCGTATCGAGGATGAGGTTGGCGCATACCCGATTGAAACCAACTGGTTGCGATATTCTGGTGTTTTGGTCGAAATATACCAGCACCCATCCCGGTGAGTATTGAGGTTTGTGGTCGGGTTTTTGTAGTTATATCCGGGACTTCTTTAAAAAATCTCTTCTATCAAAGTCCCAACATGCTTGCCTTAAAGGTAAGTACACGGAGACAGCCGATTGAGAAATCTATTCAATATAAACGGTATACATTAGCCACCCTCCTAGATATAGAGGTGTCTTCAATAATGTGCACTCTGAATCCATTCTAAAATCTCTCACCAAGGGGGGAGTTATCTCGCCTTTTCTATGGCTCCTGGTTATCAACAATATCTTGACGGAGTTCGACAATATTGGAATCAAGGCAGTGGCTTACGCAGACGACGTAGTTGTTTTAGTATTAGAGATACTCCCCTCAGTGATTAGTGAATTCACAGAAAGGGCTCCGACTAAACTAAGCGCTTGGGCCACAAGTCGTAGACTTGGTTTTAATCCGAGTAAAACTGCTATTCAGCACCAAGTACAAAATACCAACTTTCAAGCCTACACGTGTTAACGACCAAATACTTACTCTGTTCTCCAGTGTAAGGTACTTTAGCGTCATCCATGACCCCACGCTCAACTGGAAACTAAACATAGAACACAGGGTAAAGAAGGCATTCGTCGCTTTCTACGTCTGCTACAAGACCTTTGGCAATAGGCGGGGACTTCAGCCTAAGATGGGCCTCTGGATGTACACTACCGTAGTTCGTCCTATTCGTGGTGGCCCGCTTTAAGCAAAGCCTACGACATCACAAAACTAAGCAGAGTCCAACAAACAACTGGTATTGGGACCACAACAGCACTATGATCGAACCCGACAGAAGTTCTCTACTGCCATTGGACTACCACATCAAATACATCGTTTTGTGTAGTGCTATCATACTCAGAGGATCTGGATTCTGCTCCCCGAAACCCTATGGTCACAGTAAAGCTTTTGAGCTATTGCCTGGGGATCTGGCTTCGATCATAACAAGATACCTAAATTCAACTTAATAATAATATCTAAGTTCACATTCCGGAGAGTAATACCAAGTATCGATCTTCACCGACGGCTACAAGATGGAATGCGGCATTAGAGTAGATGTGGCCTCAGCGGAACTGAACGTATCAAAATCGTAGCGCCGCCTCCCAGACTCTTCGAGTGTCTTCCAGGCGGTGGTACAAGCGATTAGAGAAGCCTGGAAGGTACTTACCCTCAGCTCCATTACCATGAACACCATAGGAATCTTTATTGACAGCCAGGCTTCCATCAAAACGTTCCACCCACTTACTTCGTCCTCCAAAGTAGTAGAATATTGCGAGGAAATTATCACACAGGTATGCGCTCGTTTTAATATCACTTTCCTATGGGTTCCCGGGCACAGTGTCAATTAGTCTACTCCCCGATTAGAACTCATCAAGGGTAGAATTCTCAAGCACGTTCCCTCTATTGTCAACTCCTCTAAAATAAAAAGAGGACGAATAACTTAATTAACAGAACTCGCACCGAGACAACAAGAACCACCGAGGCTCACACGCTGAAATCTTAGGTACTCCTTTTTACCGCCACTGGCGTAGCTATAACAGCTTGTACGAACAGGAGACCCTACTTCACATTCTTTGTGACAGCCCGGCACTAGTTAAAAACAGGCATCGCACACTTGACGAACCCTTTTTCAATGAATTATCATGGATTTTGTAGCATAAAATTCTACAACATTATAGATTTTCTGAACTCCAGAGGATGGATCTGAAAACTACGCTCTTAGCAGCACCTCTCAACATTCAGGTCATTTACATTATGGTATCAAAACAACGCATCCGCGCTACTTGTATTTCTGGTAGGACTTTATTAGACAGCCACTTATACCTAAGTTTTGACAAAAAATTAACCAAAACTCCTACTGTTTAACCGATGGCTCAAAAATTTACTCTATTACCGAGGCTGCAAACTTTGGCTTCAAACCAAACAAGCCATTGAAACAGTCCTTTCCTTAGACCAACAATACCAATATCTCCGATAGCCGAGATTTGTTTAAATAAGAGAATAACCTCAAAATAATGTAATCCTTCCACTTGAAGCAATCAAAGGCGATGCAATCATTTTGTGATGCATTTCAATTTGGTGTCTCCGACTCTTCTAAACACGGACGAAGCATACTCTATCACGGTCCTCAAGTCATTTCTCAATAAAATGCAAAATATATCCATTGCCATCAAGTTTCTCAAAAGTGACCACTGCAATCCAGAGATTGTGACTGCTATTTTAACGCATACTCCTTAAGCCGTTGCTGGAAGTCCTTTTATATCATTAAAATACCGAATTACAACGTAGTACTCGTACATATGTATTAATCGGCTTTACTGTCCTTCGAAATAAGTGTACAAAGTCTTTCCTTGGGCGCCATTTAGCCCATGAAATTCTCGAAATGAAATCATTCCCAACTCTAGGTTCTATTAAGAAATCTAGGGCACAATTCACAAGACCATAAACAGGAAATAAACTCTCCTCGATTACGACATATCTTCAAGAGCTACAAACACGCACAAGTTCTTAAAGAGGATACACACTTCAGAATTTGTGGCATTCGTGCATTCTGACACAATCTAAACGAATAGGCGACGAAACACATGTTAATTGGACAGGAATACCCAATTCCATATTCACTTGCATGTCTTGACTTGCAAGTATATGACTCTCGATGACAGCTTCATCAGTTAGGAATTATCAACTGAATAGAATTAAAATGTCTCCAAACTATCACGCTGTCAGTTGTCAGTTGTCAGTTGTCAGTTGTCACATGTGCGTGTCTTAATTAATACTACAAACATTCATCAACCGACTGAAAGAATTGCGTGACTAAGTACTATATGAACGTACCCAACCCATGTTTGGGCTTCTAAATGCAGCAACATTGACCTGGATAGTCCACTGGAACATTCAGGTTAATTCGGGATATGTTATCTTCTCTCTTAAAATACTCGCCCGTTCATCGAAGTAACTAAACTGGGCATCCACAGAGATGGCAATGAACAACCCTTTCTTCTGTCTAGGATTACGTTTTTAAATTTCAGTCCCACAACTTCTCCCATCTACTGTACGAGTATGTTCTTTCAAGATCCAGTTACCACTTGAAAGTTAAATTGTAGCCTTAGTTGAAGCAAGCCGTCGCGGTCGGTCGCTGTGAATTCCGAAAGTCATAAATCAGCGGCCTTGTGCATGCACACTTTCTGCTTTTAATGTACCAACACACCACAGAGCAGCCGCCAACAAGATCGTTAGTGGGGTGGGTGTGTTCAGCAATGGGATTGCCACAATGCACTCCTTCCAGCGCCTTGGGTGGCGCATACTGATGAAACGTATGCCATCTGACACTTGAGCAACTTAAACGGCTCTCTTTCAAATTAGATTATGAAGATGAGTGGGTTCAGGTCCATGGATGTATCTTTGTATCTACTCTACACCACCATCCTGTACTGGGATTTATGAAAACTTTAATTGGATTAAAGAGCCGCAAATCACAAGATCCATGATTTAATGTAATCTCCAGAGGACATACGTACATCAGAGCGCCAACATGAAAGAAGATACAGATAAAACGTGCCACTTTCTGGCGCGTGTTTGTTGGGATTTTCTCAAATCTCTATAAAAAGAAGAAAACAAACAAACAAAAGCTGTTCCGGGAGAGCACTGAAAATAACAACAAAAAAAGAAAGAAACAAAAGATACAGAGCCCATTAATGAATAGAAGCGAACGGAGTAGGGGGAGAAACTTTTAATCAGTTTCAATTGTTCGCATGCGGTGTGATTTGTTGGCATTGCGAAGTGATGTATCTAAATGTCGAAGGCTTGTTCCGTATTCCATATTCCATCTTTACCATACTCCTTACGACCAGAGATGGGGTCTTCGCAGTCGTACTCGTATCGTAGTGGGTACCCAATTGCGCTTGTCGGCAACGGGATACGAATGAATTAATCAAAAGAGGAGTTTTATGCAAGCGTGCGTGCGTGCGTCCTCTTTATGGTTTCATTAGTGTCATACTTTGTTTCTGTTTTCGTTTGTTTCGTATCCACACTTATTATGAAGGTAACGGGGGTGTGTTCACTTGTATTTCTGTTTGTGTTTGCCTACAAACCGGGAAACAATTGATTTAAATTAATGGCCCAACATCTATCATGGAAATTTCCCAATCGGAAACAATGTCAGTTGTTAATTTCTTTTCCAAAAGCGTAAAAAAAATCGAAAAAAAAAACAATCGAAACCGCACACGCAATATGAGACGCTAACGATACGTACATATGTACATACTCGTACATAGGGGTACGTTCACCTGTGTTGGTTGAAAACCCATTTATGTCCAATTTGGTGGTGATTAACGACAAATTTTCGATCGCATGGCTTGTCTTTTTTGGGTCAGGTGTCTTGGGGGAACTCTAATTGGACCACATCTATGATAGTTTGGCATTAATTTAAGATGATGGTGCTATGAAACGATACGAATAGCTCATTTTCAACAGCCATTTCATTTATGTGCATCTCATTTGAAGTGACAGTTGAGTGTAAAAATGTCAGATGGACAGGCGCAACCAACTGTCAAACAATGGTTTTGGTTTTGAGTCAGATTCTGTTAAACGCATCATTTCATTGCTTCGCATCTTTTTCTTATACCATGCTGAAGACAGCTTGGAGACGTGGAGTGTTGGGTTGGGCAAAGAAATTTCGATAAGAGAACCCTCCACTGAGTCGAGAACTATCACAAAGTTCTAAGATAAACTCGATGTCGAATGCCATACGATCCATTATGTTCATTGGACCGCATCTCATTTTTGAACTAAAATTAGGACGTCAAGTTTCAAAAAGCGAATAAAGTCGAAGTTATGTGTTCAAATTATGTTGAAACTTCCAAATCCAACCACCGTTTGTCTTTTTGTTCAATGGGGAATTTTTTGGAGCAGTAACAGCTCCTTGCCGCCGAAGGGCGTTCTTAACTCCTCCAAATACTCCTCTTTTGTTACGTACACACGAGTATGTAGGGTAGGGCGGTCCTTATTTTGACAACTTTAAATTTTTTATACTCCCAAGAGCTCACAGGGTTCGAAATAAATAAATAAAAAATATTCTCCAAGTTTCAAGTCCTTATCTTCATACTAAACCGTGCCGCCTTGCAATGTATGTTTTATATCTGAATAACATGGGGTTTGCGACATTGAATAATCAATTTTCTTTTTCCAGCCGAAGTAACTGTTCAACAAATTTGAAACTTGGCAGACTTGCACCTTATAATTGTAGCTATTCCTTGGAATTTTTACAGATTTTTAGCTATTATAATTTTACAGTTTCAGCTGGATAAAAACATATATTTTTTAATTCTTTCAAAATTTGTTCGTAAATAATATCTTTCGAAGAATATCGTCAGCTTTGCGTACATTATCACTAATTTTTGAATTTGCTTAATTTTGTATGAATAACGCCATCTATCAGAATGTCTTGATTATGTAGTGAGTGACTGTGGCTCAATTGGTGGTGAATTGGCTTACAAATCGGAAGGTTCAGTGTTCAAATCTCAACCGCGATCGAAAGATATATAAAATATGTAGTTGACTAGAAAATAACAACAATCCAACGTCCGATAGCAATTTAATTACCCCATTTAGTTGTTGTATGCCACCGACGGAGTGGTGGAGATTTCAACACCAAACACACCTCTAGAAGCACTAGAGGGAACCAACTACTCAATTGGTGAGGCCAGCATGTTAAAAACGCTGAAAATATTGTTACTAAAGACCCTTTACCACTGGTGGGGAGAAGTCTATAATAAAAGAAAAGGTATTCTCTTTGATGCCAGGTTCAAGTGAACTGCCTCGCAACAATTTTCACACACTCAGTCAGTAACATGACATTCCTGTGATAATAAACTGTCTGATGTTATCATCATGGAACAGCTTAATATTATGTCTAAAAGCGATGGATAGTCCGCCGTTTCCCAGACACGACTGTTCTCTTGTTCGACACACGGTTACAACCGACAGGCACGAACCAACAAACTATGAACTGTGTACGCATTTTCGTGTATGATAGTGACCATTGCGGTCTCAGTACCGAAATAAATTGGATGAGTTTGTTCAAAGGTATTCCTACAATTACAGTAGGATACGTTGGACACGATTCTCCAAAATATTGACAATAGCACTCGCTCTACCCACCGTCCAGTAGGAATCTATCTCTATTTGTACCTCAAACAAATTGACGAGTACGATAGATAGTATGTGGATATGGATGGATAGTACGATACCTCGATACCGATTCACTGACAATGAAGACTAACTCCGCAACGCAACTACTGACGCACTCCACCGGCGAAAGAGTAGACTGCTGTTAAGACTAAAAGCCTTATACAGTTTACTTGCAGACACAAACCTGAGATTATGACACTGAAGTCGTCGATGAAAAACACAACAGAGCTTCTGTAAGTTTGTATTGGAACAAGAAAATTCAACAAACAATTACTATTAACAGCAGGCATACTCGTAGATCTAGGAGAAGCTCTCGATGATATTAACTTCTTTGTCGTTGCAGATCCGCAAGAGAAGTTATAGGCCATAGAAGCATTTTTCTAGGATGCTTACAAGGCGAATGAGGTCATTGGCTCAAATCGCGACCTGGAAAATTAGGTCCTTTTGCACAGTTCCTACCTTCGAAATTATATGGAGAACTGGCGATCCGAGAACTCAGGGTTCACTCCAACAAGAGGGAGCTACACCCGTTCATTTCGAAGGAAGAGCTCCATGCGATAGTTGAACCACTGAGAAGGAAGAAACCAGTGGAAACCGATGGAATTCGAATAATGCAATGAATAATGCCTATTATCAGTCGTGCATCTGATACCCAAAAGGGATAAGGACACCTCCAATTCGGCGAATTTTTGGTCGATAAGTCTCCTTCGGAATATCAGCAAGGTATTCGAAAAGGTCATCAATAGAGTCCTGAATAAATGGATTGAGGACAAAAATATCCTCGCAGTTCCGGATAATCAATTCGGTTTTGAAGGAGGGGGCATTATATTTCACATGCCGTGTCTAAACTGGTACGAGTATCTGATACCCAGTGGAACAAAAGCAAGAAACAATGCTCGGGTGTCTGCCTGATTGACTTGGAGAAGGCATCCGACACTGTGTGTTTAGAGGGACTAATCTTCAAGTTCAACAGGCTGGGCATAAGTAAACCACTGCTGTACATTCTTTTTAATATGTTCACCAGTTCGTCGTGAAGATAAGCGATGGGGACTTCTGCTGAAGAATTTGACATTAAAAAACCGTCTGCAACAAGGTGCAAGCGACTTGATCGCGCACAGATCAGATCAAAAATACGATCTTGCAACGTGGCTTCGATAAGATTAAGCGATATTGCGATGACTGGAAGTTGAAGAAGTCGGATACCATTCCTTAGTATTTTAGTACTTATTCATATAATATCTTTACACAATAAGATACAGTATCTTTTAAGTAGTGTAAGATTGAAATGTGTTCTTATAGAGAGATAGGCAAAAAAGAAATTTTACATTTAAGCTTGATAAAATTGATAATATGATTTAAGTTTAATCCTTAGCCTGCAATTATAATTTAATCCGCAAACATTTAAGTATTAATTTTTATCATAGGTACTCTAAATCTTTAGTATGTTACATTATTCTATTTGAAAAGAAAAGTACTGTTTTATAGGTTGCAAAAGTAAAGCGACAAACTCCTTTGAAAAGTGTAAAAGTTGTTTATTCCGCGCAAGTTTCTTGGCAACGAGTTCCATAAACGAATCGCATTGATGAAAAACTGACGTTCAGATGAAAGGCAGGTGAAGCGTTGGCTATTAATCATGTTTGTGCGATTGGAAGAAGTGAAAACCAATCGTTCATATAAATAAGAAGGCTGTTGCGATTGAATTATCCGACGTAACAAGACCAAAGTTCTATATTTTAAGAAATTATTAAATGACATGCCAAAAATACGCCTTGCATAACTTGAAATGTGATCAAATCGTCTCAAACCGAATATGTATCGAGCCATGTTGTTAAAAGTTACATTCAGTTTCCTCCGGCTACTTGCGTCGCAGTGACAAAAGATTTCGCATCCATAAGTTAGGATTGGGACAATTAGAGTTTTTGCCAGCATAAGTCGAGTTTTCATTGGTGTAAAGCGATGGGACTTCCACAGCCTTTGTAATGCACCAAAACTTTTACCAACGATGGAGTTTATGTGATCATTCCAACCAAGTGTCCTATTAAAAACGACACCACGGTTTTTTGCTGAGTTAACATGGCTTATATGCCTATCATTAAGATAGAGACTGGGAAAGTTAGACAAATCAAGGCTTTTCTTATGTATTACAATGTACTTTGATTTCTCAGGGTTTAGTACTAGGCCATTAAGTTTAGACCACATCAAAAGTCGATTAAGCTCCTCATTCAAACATTGAACACATTGTACAATAAAATCAACAGTACAACTCTTGTGCAGCTGCACGTCATCTGCATACATGTGACTCTTTGAGTGAACAATTATGGTTGTAAGATTCATTTATGTAAAGAGAAAACAGCAATGGTGCCAGGATCGAGCCTTGTGGTACGCCCTTTAGTAATAACAGCAAGTCCGACATTTTACCATTAATAAACACGGACTGCATTCGATCACTTAGGTATGAAGATAACAACTTGACAGCTGATGATGAAAAGCGATATGAATTTAGTAATTTTCTTAATAGAACTTTGTGAATTACACTATCGAAGGCCTTGGAGAAATCAAGCAGAATAAGAAAAGTTAGCATGTTCTGATCAATGGATTGCCTTATTTCATCCACTACCTTTATTAGAGCTGTTGTGCAACTATGCTTTGGTCTGAACCCGGATTGATTTGAAGCAAGCAAATTAAACCTGTTTAAATGTGTATTTATTTGCTTGTGCATTATCCTCTCGATGAATTTAGAAAGGAATGGTAGAATAGAAGTCGGTCTAAAATCGCCACCACCAGAGCCTTTGGGTAAAGGAATAACTTTTGTCAGCTTCCAGATTTTAGGGAATTCCCCAGTAGTCAAAATAGTGTTGAACAAATGTGTAATGTAAGGCAAAATTAAAGGCAGAACTGCCCTAATGAACACAGGGTTTATGCCATCGATGCCTGTAGCGTTTGATTTGACGGATAAAAAGCTCTCACCACATCATTATCGTCAACACGAGAAAATTCAAATGGTTGTACAGTAGAACTACCTGGACTTATGGCTTCACCGTCACTGCTAAGTGTACAGACCTGCGCATCCGATTGTAACATCGATGAGACGAATTTTTTATTTAGCTCATTTGTATCGATATTCTGCACAGAAACGGGTTTAGATTTTCCAACTCCAATATCACGCAAATTGTTCCATAAGTAACGGCTATTTAAGGAGAAGTCGAGTCATTCGCTAAATACCTTAGCTTTCTCCAATCTTATTTTACTAACAACTCTGTTACGAAGGGTGCAAAAACGTCTGTGGTGCTCTTCGAGACGAAATCTTTTCCATGTTTTATACGCCTCATTCCTCTGAGCTATCAACAATTTGATTTCATGGGTAAACCAAGGCCTAGATGCATTAGTAATGGTTTTAGTTTTAAGCGGTACAAATCTATCAAAGAGAAAATCTATGTTAGAATGTAAGAATTCAGCTTGAGTATCGGACAAGGTCATGTAATACATTTGGTTCCAATTGATTGCGCGTATATTGTTTTCGAGGCCAGATTGATCGATATTTTGAAAATCGCGAAACTGGAATGTGGTAGTTGTTTTGGGTATACTAAAATCGAAAATTAGATATATAAGATCCTTTTAGGACGCCTTTGTATGACAGAAAGAACTGGCTAAAGTTTTCGATCGTGGGACAACACGGGCAACCACTTGCTTGTCGAAAACCTTGGAATCAATATTTATATTTTAACAAACATATAGATGTTGCTCTGGACAAAGCAAAAGGTGCTTTTCGGCTTTCAAAGAGAGTGTTTTCTAGCAGCCAGCTCGATGGCCCTTATCTGGCATGTGCTTGTATTTGAATGTCCCGTGTACTTCAACGTGGGAGCAAGTGTGAATAATGTCATCATTACGTTGGCACATTGTTTCAGCGATGACCTTGAAGAATAATATAATCTCCGGGGCTTATTACCCCAATTATGTATATCACGAGAGAGTGCGCTTTATCAGTTTTGTGCACCAAAGAGACGTTCCTCTATTTTGATAAAAAAAAGAGCTGATCTAAGACAAGTTAGCGGTGGCGCTAATCTTCCACGTCGCTCGAACAAAACTCAACCACAACAGAGACGTAGCACACGGTAGTGCGAACCGTCTTCGGTTCAGTAGGATGGTAGAGTCGCGATATGAGAAATGTTGCTCGGCAGCACCAACAAATTAAAAAATGTTGGTGGCTTAGTGAAGGAGAGAAGACTTCTTCCTCGTTTCCTTCAAGTTTTAGGTAGATTTTTTATGGTGAGTAATCCTCATGCAATAATGTAGGTTCGTTGGTCAACATACTATACAACAAGAAGGTATCACAATTTCTAGCTAAATTATGCGCCATGCTGCACGAGTCCTCTCTGGTATCATGACAGGGCACTTGGCCACTAATATCAATGCTTAACATCTGGGTGTGTACCACGTTGACTTCTGTAGAAGCTGTAGTGTGGAGAGAGATATAGAGTTTGTCCATGATCTCCTGTTTGATTGCCTTTTGGAAAGAGACCGATAACCCTGGGCAGTTACTTCTTGATAGAATTGGCGGATTGAGTTAGCACTAAGCTAAGGAACCTCATGAGATTCATGAAAATTAATGCAGAAAATTGCAGTCACACCACGACGAATATGTCTGTGGATGGCACCACTCTATTGTGTCCAAGCATCCACTAGAAGAACCAATGTAAGGGAGTCTACGTCCGTACATAATAACACCTCGTGATACAAAGTGTAAAACTATAAATTGGTATTGCTGCTCAGGGTATCTTGATATTCAAAAATTCCGAAACCGATTTGATGCCGCCGCATACATATATGTCCTTCGAGCCTCGTCAAATGGAATTGTGTATTGTGAAATATGTGTGTACCTTGCTAAACCTCCCAGGAAATGAGATACTGCGTGGCGATCAATTTTAAGATCTCAAATCAGCTTGCCATGGGGATTCTCTAAGCAACGAAATCTATTGAAGGAAAGACGTAGATAAATCCAAAGAACGGCAAGGATTTATTAGCAACTTTATCTGCCAGCATCATAGGGCCGTCTAACTCAAAAACATCTATTCGGCGATAGGCATGAATTGAAAAAATTAACCTCATCCCACAGATGGCCCATTGATAGTATATCAAACGAAACAAATTCGGCTCTCATTGACAGAATGACAGTTCACTTTAAAAACATTGTACTTCCACCCGAAGAAAATGTCAATTGTCAACAACACAACATCCCCCACATTATGTTGAAACAAAATGCCTTCACACTCCATTACCTCGCACTTTGCAGAACCGTCTGCGCAATCATCCGTGACAATTTCTACCACCGAAGCGAAATACATCGAATTCCAATCCCTACATCCCATTCCCGAAGTACACCCTTCCTCTGCTCTAAATTGTGTGACCTAAGATCCATTGCATTCCTGGACAACCTTCGCCGATCGTCTGATTGATTGAAATGTTCACGGTGCAGAGCAGAAACTATTTCTCACTTGTGACATCATTAATGATTGGATGAGTGACTTCCAGTGACGCCAGTCAGATTGCTATCTAACCGACCTGCGAGTTATCGCAATTATTCCCCGGTGGGGCTTACCTAACTAAACATGTGTTTGTGTATGTTTCTGTCATAGGACTCCACCTACCATGGCGTCTGTCCATCACCTCATAGAACGATCAGTCTTGTAAGCTATTCACATCGGAATTCCTATAGCCTCGAGAGTTTTTGCGCTATTCCTCGTCTCGGATCGAATCGGATCAAGTCAGATGAGTTATGATGGATGAGCAGAGCGCTGGCGATTGCAATCCTCAACCAATGTTCGTTTCCTCATCCGCATCTGACAGACAATTCACATCTATCCGTTGCCAAGATATGTAGTAATCAACAAAATAGACAGGAAGACGGATGCCATGTCATTCATGGTGGAGACGATGGAAACCGTGACAAGGAAATTATACGACGGACGATCGGTAGGTAGGTAGTCCTCCTTATGGACTCCTTGTTGATACAATTCCCAGGGCAGGGAGATCTCCACGGTTGCCACTGATGTTTTAATTTATCTCCTCATGATCTCTTCTTCGTCGTTGGGTAGATGGCAATGGGTTCGTCTTTGCTAGAATGCCTGCCTTCGAGGGGTATGTAGGGTATGACATTTCTGTTTTTTTTTTTTTTCTCTTTCCTAGACATTGGAATTAGGTGCTCTTAATCTTTGAGATGTCATCGTTTCACTTAAAATTGATTTGGGGCTTTAAATCTTTCTGATGCGAGAGGTTAGGTAAGCTGGGATGGACGTTTCTCAACCGTTCTAAACGGAGGAAATGGCTGCAATAGCATGTCGCACACATGCAGAGAATAATTATTTACCTTGAGCACTTTGTAATTGTCAAAATGATGATCCTCGGCGTGACAGTTTAGACTGAATGAGAGATTAATGCGTTTGGATGGGCTGCCATGCACATGTTTGTTATGTGCATCCTTTCCATATGACGAATATGTAGTCGGGGATATATACTCGTAATTAAAAATTGCCGTAAGGGGAAAATTGTTGCCACCGTCTTTTTAAGTGGCAGTGAAAGTTAGTATTTTGAAAAAAAAAAAACATAGATAGCTTTCCGCTACATCCGTCCCTAAGTGAACAAGTAGTTTTCTGTCGGAAGAGCTCGTTTCAGATTCATAGAATGCTGGCTTAATGAACTGAACCAAAGCTTATACAAAAGCCCGACGAAGAAACGAACGCTGGAGCATTAGAACGCAATACAACATATACATACGAGAATATGCATGTTTACGTTGTTTTTGTACGATTTATGTACATTTGTAGCAGAGACTCCGTATTCCTAAGGCCCAGGCCCAGAGGAACTACTAAGGCCTTGTCGATACCCAGATTATTCAGCTTTTAATTTATGCAGCAGCCTAAAAACTCTCCCCGTAATATCCCATCGAGGGAGATGAAGTGTCTTCTAATGCAGCAACTGCGGCCGGCATCAGAACCATGTAAGAAGGACTTTCCAGCATCGTAAGAGCTAGAGAGATTGATCATAACAGTGAACGAAATATTTTTGTTTCAATTAGCGCGATTGGCGCTGGTTAATTTCCGTGAGAACATGGAAACATTAGACATTTCATTAGCAATACAGAAGGTATAGTCTTGATACTCGACCCAGTCACTGCTGTTCTACTTAGCAATCGTGATATATTCAGGTGTAAGGACCTCTACTGAACAGCTAAAGTAACACTTCTTGATGGGAATGGACGTTGTTGAGTTGAAGACATAAATTTCATTTTTATTGATGGCGAGTGGACTACGAGGAAAGAACGCAATCTACAGGGCTGTACAGCGACATTCTTAGATGTTGGACCAAAGTTGTATCTCAGATCTTAGATCAGAGTAGGCCCTTTGTAATGCTACACACAGGATTCTCAATGTTCTCACACGAAATGCTATGGACTGCAAGTCCTCAAAAGTGAAATGCGGGAATCACTCAGAAAATCTGATGACAAGCGAGACTTTCCATCTCATGCTTGAGACTCCTATTCCAGGCAACCTAATCAGAGCCAGCTCATAACCGGCTCACAACCAGCTCCAATTAACGAAGCTGATGGTGAGCTAAATAACACAGCATACCGTAGTTGGTATATATCATTCGTTGTGGAGGCCACTAAACATGTTGTTGTCCTGGCATCGATGGCTCATGCCCAGTTATGTGATAAAAATATATAAACCAGCTGCTGGCAGCTCTGAAGAGAATCTTCACAGCTAGACTGGCAGTGGCATAGATACGGAAACCCTGGCAAATATTAAGAGTAGCCTTTATACCGAAAATCGGAAATGAGGACTACACGCTCGCCGAGAGCTTAAGACCTATAAGTCCGACTTTTTACACGTTGAGGAGCATGCAAAGAATAGTCGAACTTCACGCTGCAAAAGTTGTGAATCCATTCTCTGCCTAAGATGCACCATGCTTACCAACGCAGAAAATCCGCTTCAAAATCTGTTATGCGGAATTGAAGGCACACTCGACATGAGGGAATACGCACTGGGCGTTTTCATCGGCATTGAGGGTGCTTTCGACAACGAAACTTTTGACAGCATGTGTAAGTCGGCCAGACAAAACGGCGTAGACGAAATACTTACTAGTTTTGTGGATAAAAGCAAAGCTGGTGGTCCCGAATGCTGATTGCAGCCAAAATATGAGGTGGGCTCGCCGCACCGCCGCCGTGTTCTGCTATGCATGGTGGCTGACTTACTTCTTTACCCTCTTAATGTTTCTATCGTTCCGTCTATTGGGTCACACCTAGCCATTGTCTGCTCTAAAGTGCAGGCATCTTAGAGGTGATCGAGGATCAGTGTACTCGTCCATAGTCTAAGCCAGGAAATAAATGTTGGCGCCATTCACCGATCTATGATGCGGATCTGCTGTCTGCTGTCTGCTATACTGGACGACATAGGACGACATCCCTAGATTACGCTCATCGTTAGGAAGAAGAAAAAAAGAATCCGTTGAAGTGGCTAAGTAGCTACGTCTGCAAAGACAGCCAACCTGCGCTGAATCCTCTCACCCTAAGCTAGTGCATGAAGGCAAAGCTTCTCTGAAAGCAGTCGGAAGGCTTAATTCAATTTGTCTTGTTTAGGTTGAAGGTTGGAGTTCTTGTTTGGATCACGGGAAATGACATCGCCTATAAACTTGCTAGGCAAGGACACAGTACCTCAGAATTCGAACCTGAGTAAGGACTGTGTCCTCGATTAGGATTTTATGTAAGAATAACTGCGGCTGCTCGCATCCGATGGTGATATTGACATAATCGGAAGAAAGTAGCGGCGCTTTAGACAGTATTATGGCGGAAGTGGCGAAGAGGCGTTTAACGGTTAATGAGGGTAGGAACAAGTATATACTGTCACCCTCGACTGATATAAGTTTTGAAGTAGTCCTGTCCTATGGCGCAGAGGCATGGCTGCATGTCGTGTCTGCTTTGAGAGGACAATTCTTCGGGTGATTTTCATAGACGGTGAGTGGACGAGGAGATACAACGATGAACTATAAGCGACATCGACTTAACCATAAGAGTGAAGGTGATTCAATGACTAAGTTGGCTGGGTCATGTTGGACAGACGGATACTAATGCTCCGATCCAAAAAGTCTTCGAATCCACCTCTGAAGGACAGGGTAGTAGAGGAAGAACGCGACTCAGGTGGCGCACGCAAGTGGAGGGGGGAAGGGGTGATTGAGTTCAACTTAGAGTGTGAAACTGGAGGCAGCTAGTAAAAGATTGAGGCCCAGGTCGACCCCGGACCGTAGAGCCGCCTTAAGTAAGTAAGTGCTTATGTAGTGTAGTAATGTAAGTACTTCACCCTTGAAGCGTTTATTTATCGATCTGTGAAAGACAGAGAAATTTCAGTAAAATTACAGTACAATGTTCTATATGTCCAAGAAGACGGAAGACCCTCTTAAATATGCCAATAACAGACGCATCAGCCTTCATAACATCGTGTACAAGGTCTTATCTGCATGAAATTCCAATTCAGCAATCTGATAAGATTGGTAAGGTCGAATACTTAAAACAAATCAGAGGCGCAATATTTCCTAATCCGGTAAAACTACATGGCGAGCTCACGAAATTGATATCATGAGAAAAAATCAGGAACCTGACACTGTTCTGTGGGGAAAATAGAAGCAGCAGAAGCGCAAAGATGGGTATACCTTCTAATGATGGTAAACCAATGTATGCTGTCAACAATTAAGAACATAGGGTCGGGCATCAGGGAATATTTGGGACATTTGTTACCAGAACTCCGCTATAAATTCAAACACCGACACATCAGCCATAAAGTTCTGGCGTGGAATCACTCTTGCCAATCACTGTTTCATTACACCAAGAAGGCAATCGAAGAATACTGTAATACTGTAAGGTGCAGAAGCATGGAATCTATCGAAAGCGGATGCAAAGGCCGTTCGATTTTGCGACAGAAAAGTTCTTCCAGTGATTTCTGTTCTGGATAAACCGAATTGGGCTGTACCGCAATATCGACAAAATCTGCAAAAATCTGGGGTATATTGACCACTCCAAGCCGGAATGCATTCGAATCCATCTCGAAGGGACAATGTACCATGGGAAGTATCTCAAAAAATGTGCACAACTAAAGGCGATTAGCGCAAGATTCCCATAAATACAGAGAGCTGGTGGTTGAGGCCCAAGTCTAGCCCACTGAGTTAAGTACAGGGTGCGCCATCTTTTATGTCGGTAAGTAAACTTGAGTAGACGTGGTTTTGAAACGTCAATTCAGTACAATCATGAATCGCTTCACACCGAAACAACGCGCCGAAATAGTGACGCTGCACATAAAAATAGTCGTTCAGTTGTGTTAACTCAACGAGCATATCGTCGAGAATATCGTGGCCCAAAAGAACCGTCTGACAACACTACTCGTCATTTGGTGTCAAATTTTGTTGAGCACGGGACAGTGGGAGATCGTCTACACGCCCAAAACGTTCCAATGAAGTAGTTGAAGCGGTAAGAGAGAGCGTTGCCAAGAACCCACGTGCGTCGTATCGTCACCGCGCTCAGCATTTTGGCGTCAGTGGAACCACCTTGCGGCGCATTTTGAAGGTTGATTTTCATTTGTTTCCGTATAAAGTGCAATTGATTCATAGAATATTGCCGACAGACCGTCCACTTGGCTTGGAATACGGCCAATCAATCGCTCGAATAATGGTTGGCACTGAACCCGATTCTTGGAAGCATATTTTGATGACCGACGAGGCCCATTTCAAACAAAATTACCGCATTTTTGGAACGGAGAACCCACACGAAATCCAAAGTGAATGTTTGGGCTGGCGTTTGTGCCAAAGGCATCATTGCGGCATTTTTCTTCAGAGAAGGCGAAGCAGCCGATGGGAATCGATATCGATGGATGTTGGCTCATTATGTCTGCCTACAAATGTGTGAAAAAGTTCTGGACGGTTACTGGTTTCAACAAGACGATGCGCCGTGCCACACTGCAAATCAAATAATACAGTTTCTGCAACGAAAATTCCCTTAACATGTGCTGTCAAAAAATGGCTACATTGACCGGCCATCCGGAAGTGATAAACCACTGACGTAACCTGGTCTATAATTCCTAAAAAGGCCAAGGTCATTAATTTACGGTGCCTGCTGAACAAAGTCTTCAGTGACACTTCACCATTTTGGTTCGTCACAGGGATCCCCACTCGACTCCCCAGGCCATGACGCTTGGAAATTTTCCTTGTACATCGGACATAATTCGACCCATATCTGTCAGTTGCCAATAAGATGAAAAACATCTGTAGAAGTGGATTCCTATTACATTGCCATAAGCAAATAATAATCGAATGCTTCTCATTTTTTTCGGTCGCAGGTGTAACTCCCGCAGATCCATATCCTGGAAACCCTAGTCGGGGTAATACTCGTAGACAAATATGGCAATAAGTTTGAATGCCCTGCAAAATGTCTACCCTCCCATCTAACGTGCTTTAGATTGAATTCAAATGAAAAAATTTGTAATTCCAATCATAGGATCGATCAGACATAAGCGGTATCTTGAGCTCCGATTTATACCTACTCGTATAACCACATCCTGTGAGGTCCGATGAGTCCTCTTACTTTATACAGATCGATACTTACGACAAAATTCACAAAAACCAAGGCCGACAAGGTGACTCCAGTCGTCGTTTCATACGACATCTGAACAAAACAGGCTCTCCCTCCTGAAGAGCTAAACAAAACTCTGAAGAGATTTATCTCCTCCAGAAGATTTCCCTATTTTCTTCTTCTTCTTTTTTTTATGAAAATTTCAACAATAACTCACCCAACACGTACGGATACGTACGGATGCGTACGGATACGTATAATTTCCAGATTCACTTGAATGTGACATAAAAATGGAAATGCTTTCCATTATTTTCGCATAATTTATACGACCACCCCAGAGATTCGCCCACTAAATCAAAAGCGAAAAGCCCGACAAAGTAAATCCGTTCGCCCGGTGTAAACGGCATTATGATTTGTGGAAATGCTCCTTAGACACGTGTACGAGTAGTATCTGTAGACCTCACTTGCTTACCTGCAATGACAAACAAAACACAAACCAAAAATATTGCAATACTCGTACACATACAATAAAATAAAAGTTATCGATACTCGTATTTACGACAAAAGAAAACGGATACTTCGGTAGATAGTCGGTATATGGACTTTCGGGTGTAAACACAGCAAGACTCCAGCTTCTACAGAGCCCTCTTGGGAAATTATTGTTGCGCCTCTAAAGTCTATAGACACGAATTGTGTTTAAATTGTATGGGGCGTATGAATCGTATGCTAATTTCGAATGGCAAATGAAATGTTAATCGATTCCGATTACTATTCCAAATCTCGATACGAGTATCGATGGAATGGAATTTGCTTCGGAATAAATCGATTCCGATTTGGTTGTTGATTTCGGACCGAATTTCATAGAGTTATTAGCGATTCCGGGGCTTTATTACGAACCAAATGGAACAGATACATGGACGACACGTGAACGTACAATTTCTGAATGGAATAAACGATTGACAGTAAATTATGAACACGACATTTTCCGAAGAACAATAAAATTTTTCGTTTTTTTTTTTGTTTTTCTTCACAGTGAATCGATAATCGACAGCGATATCGATGGTAATTCTGATTGGTTTTGTTTTTGTCTTTTCTTTTTTTTTTTTTAGAAATAAACTTGTTGTCACTTGGGCAAAGTATCTGTTGGCTATAAGCGAATAGATTTGGATGCAAATTTAAGGTCATTTTCGAATCGATAATCGCTATCGATCTGTTCACACTGAAGAGATGGAATCTTCGTTACTTGTTACTTGGAGATGGCATTGTTTGTTGCTAGCGGAGGCACTACCATAAGTTACGGTCTACGTGTGGATCAACCCACCGTGACTTGATTGGGAGAAACATTCCAAATTAGTGTTACGATCGATTTATTGAAATTCGACTAATTTGGATATCTTACGGATATCACGTGCCTTTTGTAATGGGACGTCATACATATGCAGTCGACTAATTGGAGATGACATTCACACATGATTAGCCTATATGCAGTGATTTTCTAATAGGCGAGAAGGTGTTTCCATTAGGCCGAATCGATCATGCAAATGAATATCGGAGAAGCAAGAGAATGGATGTCATTCGGGCAAATGGGCCAGTTGCGCTGAGGAAAAGCTAAATGACTTCGAAATCACTCGTATTAATGTTACCACTAACTTACTGTACTTTGAGGTGGACCAGGGCCTAAACTAACATACTTCTTCAGCTAGCACATACTTCTCCACACCAGGCAGGCTGCTGGTGTCCCTGTGTTGGCGACATAGCCATATAAATCGGGTTATCTGAACTTTTCCAACGAGGTCGGAATCGCTGTACAGTTCGATGTTCAGATATCTGCTCCATTCTTCATTGATGCAAACGGGAGCGAAAATTACCCGAACTTTTCAACTTTTCGCCCGCTTTCGTCAGTGGCCGAGCCAGGACTATGAGGGTCCGCTTAGCAATGTTTTTGGTTGCGAGTGATTCTTCGCATGATTTCCGTACTGCTGTCCTTGTCGCAGGGAGCGACTACCTCAAAGTAGTAGCTGAGTTTGTGGCGTTTTGTGTTAGGAGTCGTTGTTGTGTTTTACTCTTTGTTGAGAGGAGCATATACTGTATTTCCTTTGTTGGGTACTTCCCGTTATGCCGCCAATGTGGTCTGCGTATACGAGTGACTGAATAGACTTTTGAAAAATGGTTAACTTTTAGTTTAGCTGTGGTATAGCTCAAGGGTCTAAATTCTTTAGAATCAGACAAATGCTGAGGTTTGATTTACCGGACACATTATTATCCAATTGCCACCTGCTGCTTTGAACATCTCGGCAGTTAAGTCATCGGATCGATTAATTTTAGTTGCAGATTGCTGCCCTGATTTCATCGACGGGCGAATGGAAATGATGTCAGTTATCGTCCAGGTTGAATGGTTCATTCCACACGACTGTGGGATGTTGTTCGTCACCACCGTATAACGCTCTTCAGAAATAGATAATCATTCAAGATTCTCAGTACCGATTAACTGTGGTTCTACAATGAGGCTTCCTTCCGCATCCTTGCAGATTTCTGATCGGGCATTTTGGTATAACTTCCGAGCTTCACTCATGTAACGGTACCTCTCTCAGACCTCGATCAAGCGCCTCACATGCACTTTCCTTTTTCTTTTGAGGAGCCTCTGTTCTTCATTTCTGCTCGTAGAGCTCTTCCTTTCTGCGAGGGGCTCTGTCTACATTCGTTATCGAACCAGGGTTTCCTTTCTTGGGGTAGGTTGAAACCCAGTAAATCAGAGGCAGACTCTCTGATTGTTATTTGGCACTGATGCCACTCGTCTCGGCGGATTAAAGGAAACTCGATCGGCCGTAGACCCTAGCGGTATAACGGTGATTGAAGCCGTTCGACGTTGAATTTCCTCACAATAACAAGATAATGCCCGTAGTCGATGTTAACTGCTCGGAACGTTTGGACACCCAAAAGATTGGGGGAGTTCCTTGCGTCGATTCCAATGTAACAGGTTACTTTATGGATGTCAAGGTGTGGAAACCACATGCAGGCTATAGTTACATTACGTCCCACCGCGAAATCAATTAACCTGTGTCCGTTTCCGGAGGTGATTACGTGGAGACTGTAATTTCCGACCGTAGGATAGCCAAAGACGATTTTCGCATCATATTTAGGGCATAGCCCGCAAAATTAATCGAGGAGCTATTAGAAGCAGTCTGTGGTGAAAGCGTTCATCCCTCTGTCGGGACATGGGCGTTTATGAAGCTTATATCGGCAAATGTCGGCTTTATCCGAATTGTCAGCAAGTGTTCGGTTACATGCCTGTAGCTCAAGGCTTGACCCTTTTTGTCCGGTTCCTCCCATCGCACTTCTTAGATGTCGGTTATGTATTTCAATTCCTGTCCTTAGTTCTGAGATTATTTGCTGGTTCGTCACATTTGTTTTTATCTCTTCCAAATAGGGTTTTGAAGCATATGATCGAGTCAAGTTACAACAGGAAAGTTACTCTATCTTGTTTAGTTCTACAACTGAAACATGCTGACGAATCTATGGAATGAATTAGGATATTAGACCCAAGTTGATCTTTTCATGCCTTTTCAAAAACAATGAAAGAATTGTAAGGAGTTTAGTTGGCCACGGAGGCGCAGAATAGAAACAAATAGAGGACAGCCAAATGACGTACAAAGGACAGGACGCATACACAGCGAAGACAGGAGAGGATGAGCGCAATGACGGCAACGTTCCAAAGGAGCATGGTCTCATGAGGGAAAAGATAAGCTACGCCTCTAGCTTTCAGTCAAACGAAACTAGGGAACGACAAGACAAACCCGAATTGCCTCCAGACCACAACATGACTTACAACAACAGACAGCGACGAAATACCTAGATGGACAGATAGCCAGGACACACCTGGATGCCACTGTCACGACAATGCCCGGAGGATAGATATCGCGATCCACAAATAGTGAATCAAATTTGACGACACGTCCTAAACAATGCCAATAGAGAGTTTCACCTTGGTATTGAAACTCAAAAGAGGAAGTATGGCGTAACTTCTAACCAGCTGCTTGTTCAGTTCTATTACCTATAATACGAGTAGTTGCCAGCCCTGCCGAAAGATGGTGCTGGGAATTCCAAGAAGATCTTAAAGTAGAGCTAATCAAACAATTTAGAGGCGGACGCCAGGACCACGCAATTCTAAGGTTTAAAATGGATTGGAAACAGTTGCCTCGTAAGACATTCGACAACCTTTACACCGACATACGGTCGATGACGATACATATGATCAACCCACTGCACGAACTACTAGTGAGCATACTGCAATACAACATTAACAAGCTACACTTATCTTCATTTGCTCCATATGGAGCATATAAGACCTTCGCGATGAGTGCAGAAGAGAGAATAGGTATTTAGCAACTAGAGACCAACGATACAAACGCCACGTGACTGAGGTTGGCAAACCACCTACACACAGAAGAGTTAGTTTACATATGAGCACCAACAAGACAGAAAGAACGAATTTCTATAAAACCGAACCCACCGGCCTGTCCTTCTGGATTCCATACGCTGGCCTGCTTCAGTTGTGGCAAGGGAACATTAGTTTCCACTGCACTAAGTGTCAGGCAAACCTACCTGCGGGAGCTCATCCATTGGAAAATATTCATCATAATCAGTAAATATTCTGCAGTTATAGCTCGTACGTATACCGATCCCCCTCAACGAGAGACCCTCCGTCAGCGGATAGTGAAGTACAACGAAGCGAGGAAGCGTATCTTCGGAAAAGAAGTGACAGTGCTAGTGGAGAATACAAGGGAGGAATATAGTTTAGGGGCTACCATTCACAGGTCCGACCAGAAAGCTAACAATTGGTCGCATTAAGGTGCGATTAGGGTGGGTTGGCCATTCTCAGCCAGCAACATCTGGCTTATTTCAGGTCGCAACACACTGTGATCACAGTGTGACCCTAAGTTAAGTTTTAGTTTATTTGATTCGTTATTTAAGTTTCGGCTTAGGGCATTCGATTACAGTGGTGATGCCATTCAGATGTAATCTTTCTGTTTCCTTTCCTCTTTTTTCCATAACCTTTCCCTCTTCCGTCTGCCTATGAAGTCTATTAGTTGTACGTAGATTTCCCTAATTCTATCCTTGGAGACAAAATGGTAAGTTGAATTAAGATGTATGGGGTAGTGGCCAGAACCAACCCATTTTGGCGATCTAGGGCCGATCAACCGTGCCACAGCCTCCGTGGCTGACCAAACTCTTTACTGAATCTTATTTGCTTCAAACATATTTAAGTCAGGCAAAACACACTTGGGCATGTCCATAACAAGCGACGTTTCCATTAACCTGGAAATCCAACTTCCTTGACAAAGTGGCGAAACCGTTCTTCAGAAAAAACTTTTTAAACGGGAAGGTTGTCGGAACTTATAACTCACTGGCACTTACGCAGGGAAGGTTACTCTAGACCCACAAATAGGTTCGGCGCAATAGGCCTAAAAGAGGGGCTCAATGATTGGACTGGCTAGAGTTTCTGAAGAAAAAGATTAGTTAACTCGTCGTCTGTAGAGAAGAGGACAACAATTTGTGTCCTACTATTCGTCCGTTAACAAGATGAAAAGACATGTTGAATTGTTTACCTTCTCCAAGCGAACTTACTTCTGGAAGTTCTCCTGTGATACGAAATGGCAGACGTGCTAGTGGTCTACTATACATGTAAGGTCTAGTTCAAGACCTAATTACAAAAACATTTGCTGCATCCTATCCATATCTGTAGTAAGAGTCCAAAGATATGATGAAAGAGAGATGTCCTGCTACCAAAATACACAAATTAGTTTGCACAATTCCAACCGAAGCAGGAAGGAGTCCGTAGTTCTGTCAAGTATGTCAAGACTTTTGCCAAACCATCAGATACCTTGCAAAAGATCATAACCTCACCTAAACACTCAATCTTCTGTGGCGCAGTTCATTCTGCAAGTGCCTCTCCATTTAACCTAAGTAACTTCGATTAGCCTTTGCCTCTCCCAAGCCATAAGTCAACTATGACCTCTTCCATTTTTTTTTTAATGTTCACATGAGTGCAACTCTTTCCAATTATCTGATAAAAATTGCCACGAAATTTTCAAAACACAAATCATAATTATTCCCACACTTGTGCCAAAGTGAAAGGCATCGTCAGATGGAGGCTCCTCCAGTGAAACTCAGTACCACCAACCAACCCAAAATACGAATAGGTGCCTTCTAATTCTGACAACCAACTCTGATACACACACGCCGTCAAAGTTCATCTCCTCAGTCATCGTCATTACGAAGTACGGGCACCGACAGCGGACGCGTATTCTTCTCAGTCTTCTCAGTGCTCCCAACCCTCCAACCATTCTCTTATTCCGACCAAGTCCAAATTGAGTGTGGAAATTAATGTCACGTTTTCGACAAAAATCTTCATTGTGCAACGTTAACACGTAGTTTCGTCACGTTTCCGACCAGCATTTGGCAGCGACGACGACTCCCGAAATCTATGATTACAAGAGAGTAGGTTCCACCAATATGCACTTTGCCAGTTTGGAACTATGTATACGTAGCTCTGGAAGTCTTACACTCACACTCGCCACCCCACCAGATAATTTATTGTCTTTCGGATGGAACTCCAAAAACAAAAAAAAAAAAACAAAAATAAAACCATGGAGCGCTGGAGAATAGGTGGTGTCAGCGAGGTGTAAATAGAACAGAAAAAAAAAACCAGAGTCACTGGTGCAAATAATGTGCCAATGATGTCGGTTTGGGATGCAGGTACTTCTCCAGGTTAGCCTAACTACCTACACTATGAGTATCCGCTCTGAAGAGTGCCACATTTCAAAGTCCCGATTTTAACAAGAACGTGTGTCTGAGTCGCAGTAGGTTCATAGGTTCCCTGGCACCTGGTTCTCCTTAGCTTGATTCGCTTGACTAGCTATTATTGTACGAGTACTCGTAGATCTGCAGATCTGTAGTGTGGAACGTGCAACGTAAATCACGTGGAAAATCAGACGAAGGACAAAGGTGAGGCAAACTGCAGTTCCTCCAAATTCGACATCGAATGCGGGAGGTGAAAATTGTTCAAATCGGCACGAACATGATAACAAGGTTTCGAACAATGCGGGCGGGACATGCTCACGGAGAGTTACTGCAGAATTGTGAGGCAATTTTTTTGTTTCTGATGTTTGATTGATCTTGCCGCATTATGAGCAATCTGAACTGGTGTCAGTTAATTTGGAAACGAGCGCTTTACTTTGAACGAATTCGAATGACTACGAGTACAACCAGATATGGCAACCTAAAGACGTGAGAAAATAGTGGTGTACAAGGAATTGCTAAGAAGAGCTTCCTGTAGTCAACCAAAGTTGTCTGGATTGATAAATTAGTGAACAGGATCTAGAAGAATGTTGCGGTAGATTTTCCCGCAATAAGGTTAACTCTCTGTCCCTTGCTAGTCCTTTTGGTCCCTCTTTTATTTGAGTGAGAACACCGAGCTCTGGCGGACAGGGAGGACAGCCATTGTCCCATCAGCCAGTGGTCCACCAACCCTAGACCTCAGAAAACAACCTACATAGGTTGTACGGGCAGTTTTCTTCGCAGTGGAGAACGAGAGGGTTCGGTCGGTGGAGCCCTAAGAACAGTAGGGAGACTCACGATGTGGCTTAAGGAACACCCCATCATGAAACCGATGTGGGTACGAACCTCCCACAACTGCCCACAACTGATGTGGATGCAGACGATAATGCCCCAACGAGGGAGCAACAGAGGAGCACCAGTGGTGTGCAGGCGGGCAGCCAGCATAAATGAATATGCGAACCTTTTACTCGTAAAGCGCAGTTGGGTTGACGTCGCTGCAAAGGTATGGTTCTGCTTAAGAACAGTTCTGACTCGCAGAGTCAGCGGAAAGAGTTGTATACTTTAAGCGTAGCCCAATTTATCGATAGATATCCAAGGAACCAACCGCAATGCTCATCCTCTCTTATGGGATTTTTTTAAGGATACAGGGGCTCTTCCGTTAGCTCAACTACCAAGTTAGACAAATAGCCTCGTTATGAATATTCTGACAATCGGAAAAAGATTATGGTCTGCGTTTACGAACCAGCCGCACAAAACATTCTAGCTTGCGGAATAGGAGCAGACGCTTGATATAGTCAGCACTGAAAGTATCATAAATTCGACCATGTTAACGTGATAGGAATTCCAATCCTAGATAGATCAAAGCGGAGTAGACAATGTTTTTATTGTGATACCTTGTTGCAGAGGATATTCCAGAAAACAAGGCAAGCAAAGTACAGAGGTTTAACATCGAATGATGCGAGAGGGAGCTAGAACTTTTCGAGATTGTCTGTCCCCAAACCTTTCGGGAAGTCGAAAGCACAGCAAGTCATTGACCACTGCACCAGCCAACAATCAAAGATACCATACGCTGATACCCTGAGATTCCTCCGATAACAATAGCAAAGGCACTATAGGAATGCACAAAAGCAGCGAGGGAACTCTATAAGCAAACAGAAAAACGGTGCTATAGCAGAAAAGATATACCGAGAGCCAGATGCCAAAAGTACAAAGTCCGAGCAAAAGACTGCAAATATCAAGGAAGACCCACTTTTGTCAACCACTCTTTCTGTGGACTAAGAAGGCGATGTGTGTTGTTTATAAGACCCTTATCAGACGTTGTGAAAAGTCGTTGAAAATGTCAATACACTTTTCGTAAAAAAGAGGTATTTGAGCGCTATTTGTTTGGCCTGATAGGATTTGTAGGATTTGTTCTTTGAATAAAACGAACAATTATTGAGATATCTCTGAAACGGTTATTGTTTTATAAAGTAGACACATGGGGATTATTTATGGAACACAATATCTTCCAAATGACCGCCTGGGCTCTGCTTGTGGATCCTCACTATTTTCTCGAAATTTTCAATCACTCTTTCACATAATTGGGGCTCTATCTGGACTACGGCGGCTTCAATGTTAGCTTTCAGAGTTGGAATTGTGTGCGGATGGTTGGCGTAGACCCTGCATTTAACATAGACCCAAAGAAATAAGTCTCATGGTATTAAGTCGCATGATTTTGGTGGCCAATTTTGTTTCCGAAACGCGAAATTAAGCGGCCAGGAAACTTAATGCGCAATAACTCCATTGTTTCGCGACTTGTATGACACGTAGCACCATCCTATTGAAAGTATAGATCGTCCGTAGCCATATTCTTCAGCTCCGGCCACAAAAAATTGTCTATCATGTCTCGGTAGAGCGTTCCATTGACCGTAATGTCGTATCCGACCTCATTTTTGAAAAACTTCGTCCCTATAGAACCTCATGTCCATAAACTGCACCAAGGAATTACTCGTTCTGGGCGCATTGGCATTTCCTGAATCATTTGTAGATTTTCGGTTACCCAGAAGCGGCAATTTTCATTATTAAGGTAGCCGAATATGCTTGGCTTTCCGAAGAAACTTGGGCTAGAATCGAAGAAAGAAAACACCTCAAAACCTGCATCGCAGCTACTCCAGCAACGGGGAGAAACGAACTAGAGTTAGCGTATCGCATGAAAATGAGAGAAGTTCACCGTAGCGTGCGACGTGATAAGCGTTACTATATCAACGCATTAGCTACAGAAGCAGAAGCAGAAGAGGCCGCTAATAGGTGTGACAGTAGGTCCGTCTACAGAATTACCAAAGAGCTCACAGGTGTCCAAAACTCTAAGCAACATCTGATAAAAAACACAGACACAGTTGCGGATGAGAACCAGCTCAAAAGGTGGAAGGAGCACTTTTCTGCGGTTTTAAACCGCGTTGTGAACCCAATACCCAATAACTCGTCCATGGTAACAAATTCCCGAATACGCACTGTACCATCCAGTACTGAAGAACAACAAACCGCTTGGACTTGACGGTATTGCCGCAGAACTCTTAAGAGTAGCGCCAAACTCACTCGTTGAGAGAGCTTAGGAGACTGAGAGTTTTCCTGAAGATTGAAAAAAAGGAATGATTGGCAAGCTCCTAAAGAAAAGAGACCTTGCGCAGTGCGAAAACTTAAGGAATTTGAGTGCTGCCTGCAGTTGACAAGGTAATATCAAAAATCGTCATGTAGCGAATAAAAGACCATCTCGAAGACACACTCGACACCGAACAAGCAGGATTCCGCACTGGATCTTCCTGTGTGGACCGCATCAACACCTGGCGGATCATCATCGAACAGTGCGTTGAATATGGATCACCACTTTGGAGGAGTTTGAAATCCAAAGTGAGGTTAGGCATGGCTGTATACTGTCACCAATACTGTTCCTGTTGGTGATGAATGATGTACTGCATGCAGCTTTGTCAACTGGAAATGGAGGAATTCAGTGGACTCTGCAATCACACTTTAAACATCTGGACTACACGGACGACATATGCTTACTCTTTCATAGGATCATGGATCTCCATCAAATGACAAAAAGAGTGGAGAGAGAAGCTGAAATCGTTGAGCTAAAGATCAATACCGCAAAAGCAAAAAAGGTCAGCCTTGGAATTTCCACATCTAACCAAGCAGAGATTTCTGGACAACCAGTAGAAATGGTAGAGAAATTTCCACATCATTTTGAGAGTATTATCTCTACTGATGGTTAGTCCGAACTAGATATAATCACCCGAATCGGGAAAGCAAAGGCTGCGTTCGGAATATTGTCCAAAATATGGAGAAACAACTCTACCAGCCTAAAGACCAAGCTACGACTGTTCCGCTCCAATGTTGAATCCGTGCTTCTTCAGCTTGGAAAATCACACCCGCTGTCACAAGAAAGCTGCAAACGTTCGTGAATAAATGTCTGCAAAACATCTTGAGGATTTTCTGGCCCAACCGTATCTCTAGTGATGAACTTCATGCGAGACAGGTCAGGAACCCATTGGCTCTACCATATGAAGACGTTAGTGGCAGTGGATTGGGCATACGCTTCGTAAAGGTCACGAGTGTATCACGAGTCAAGCGATGCAATGGAACCCTCTCACGCATAGAGGCAGACGAATCGGCCGACCTAGAAGTACTTGAAGAATAACGGTCGAAGAAGAATCAGCAAAAATGGGGAAGAATTGGTGAGAGCTGAGATACATCTCTAGAAACCGTACACAATGACGTGGAACCTCACGGACATAATAGGTCCAAGGACCTAAGTAAGTAAGGTAGCCAACAATGTAGGGGGTGACTTTTTGAGCGTTTGCTTTTTAATTGTCAAAAAAAAAAACAGGACAATCGCAAAAGTGTATAATATTTTTATTTGAATTGCTAAATCAATGCTTGCCATCTACGTTTCAAAGATTATTTCATGGAAATGTTAACCACGTCTACGTTTTAAGTGGTCCATACGGAGAGTCCAATTTTGAATCACTTTTTCGAGCATATTGGCTGGTATCTCGCTAATAACACGAGAAATGTTGTCTCGCAAGACTCTAATTGACGCTAGTTTATCGGCATAGACGAGTGATTTGACTTATCCCCGTAAGAAATAGTCTAAATAGCATCAAATCGCACAATCTAACTGGCCAATTCAGCGGTCCAACACGAGAGATAAATTGCTCACCGATCTCATTTCGAAGTTAGATCTTCGTCTGTGAAGGCAATTTTTCGATAAAAAGCGCTTTTTCCTCCAGCTTTTCTAAGACCCACTCACCGAAAATTCGACGCTGTGACAAGTCGTTCGGCTTCAGTTCTTGCACGAGCTGTACTGTGTAAAGTTTTAGACCAAGATCCTTGCGTAAAATCTTCCACTGAGTCGAGTAAAACAAACCCAATTGTTGCGAACGGCGGCGAATAGATAAATCACGGTCTTCATTAACACTGGCGGATACAGCAGCGATATATTCATCTATACGCACTCTACGCGTACGGATAGATGGCTTGATGTCCAATAGAGCGAAATTAGTACAAAATTTGGTCACTATGGGCTGAATTGCTTGCTAAGTAGGTCGATTATGACGACCTTAAAATGGTCGAAGTGCGAGAAAAACATTTGATAATAAAATTCAATAATTTGTAAGCGTTGTTCGGGTGTAAGTCTTTCCATGATGAAATGGCAATGCTAACTGAGCATGTTTGACTTTGACACATGTTACGAATCACGCGTGAACTGTCAAAACTAGAACACTGAAAACCTAAACAAAATCGCCTTCCTTTAATCGGCAAATCGGCGTTTTTCTGGAAAGGTAAAAGCTGCATGGTCCCAAATCAAGTGAGTACGGCGAGTGATTTTTAAATATAAAATCGGTCACGAGTGTCAATCGATGAGATAGCGTATTATTGTGCAAAAAACGCCAACTTCCTTCTGTGTGATATTTTAGCTGAATGCGACGAATAAAATGCACCAAACGCAAGATAGACTCATTGTGGAAAATGCCCTTGGAATAGTAAAAGCAAATCAACATTGTCCTCATTTTTGACTTCTCCAAGTGAGATTCTTTTGGGTTTTCGCTCGTCTGGTGCCTTCTATTCGGCACTTTGGCGCTTGGTTTCTGAATCATATTGAAAACACCACGTTTCATCACCAGTCACAATGTTGTAAAGAAAGTCTTTGTTCTTCATGATCTACTTGATGATGTCCTTCGGAATTTCCGACGCATGTTATTGTCAATAGATGGCCTTACTAGAAACACAGATTTTAAAAAAAAATCTGATATACTTTGGAACAGAGGCTGTATATCCTTCTTTTGCCCATCCATCCCACTTCTCCTATTCAAAAGGCATACATGTGCAGATGCCAAACAGTCTAAATTTCAAAACATGCTATGTCGGAGTTGCAGTCTTCAGCGTAGGGGGTTATATTGCTGAACGACTGCCAGGGAATGACATCTTCACATGATTTTAAAATATTTCACCAAGTGCCGTGTCTCTAATGGATAACAGATGCCAGCTAAGGAATTACCTTTTCATAGCCAGGCTGAAATTTACTCCTTGTTGAAAGAACATGTGCCTTTGAGTCAATCGGTCTAACCTGGGGGAAACGTTCGGCCATAAAAAAAAAAGAAACAACAACAAAAGGGAAACGTATCGCTTTCAACCTTAAGAAGACTGAATGGATTGACCCAATAATCCACTCAGGAGTCTTCTTCTTCCGCCATAGAAAGCTTCTTGACTTGCAAAGAAACTACCAGCTATCAATCTTCGAGCCAGCAGAAGGCACAGATACATTTTTCTTTTTTTTACAATTGGCGTGCGCACAAGGGATTGATGTACCCTTAAGATGTTTGCAAATAGCGCGGGCGAAAGGAAGTTAGGGAGCGAGAAAAGAAAGATACCGATGTGCGCTGGTTTCAAACGTTTGCAAGTTATACTGACTAAGAAATAAAGAGCTCGGCAGGCGCTCCATAAGCGAGTTGTACGGACTAGGAAAAGATCACTACATTTCAGAGTACGTTCGAAGATAGGCTTGATGGTGTAATGATGGGCATTCATAGCGAGACGAGTGTTACGGCTAAAAGTTTGAAGGGGCGGAATACTACTGGCAATTTCTATGGAGCACTGGTGGTGAAAATAACAATGCAACAAGGTGAGACAGGAGACATTACGTCGGCATTCGAGGGTGTCGAATGACTGTGTAATACTGGCATCACCAATGAATTTTATCGCACGATTTTGGATCCTATCAAGCAAGTGCAAAGAGGTCTGGGGGCACCTGACCAGATGTGGGTGTTATACTCCAGTTTTAGGTGGATAAACGCTTTATATATTGAAGCCAGCTCAGAGAGGGTGAAATATTTCTTACATCACTTGTCGTTGACGCACATACCGAGAATGGAAAGTTTTTCGGTTTCGACGATGCAAGTGCCATTCATGGATAATGGCTGGGTGTTTAAATTTCGCTTTAACGACAGCAGACAGCATTGTGTTTTGGAAGCATTAAATTCCACTCTGTTGATAGTTCCCCATTTGGTTATGCTGTTAATATCGGAATTTAATGAACTCAACATACGCTGGCGTTCCCGTTCTACAGCCGAAGAGCAGGGACCCGAGTCCGGGAACGAATATGAAAAGCAGAGAGTGATGTCGTCAGCAAAGGAATATATTGGATTAGAAGTAGCAGACAAGATATCATTGATGGAAATTAAAAAGAGTGTCGGAGACAGAACGGAGCCCTGGGGCACACCAGCATATATTTTGTGAATATCGGACTTGAAACCATCCAAAACAACTTAAATTGAATGTTCCGAAAGGTAGTTTCTAATCCATTGAAAAAAAAGTCGTCAAATGCCTTAGAAATATCAAGTGCAACTATCTTGCTTTCGCCAGATTGATGGACGCTTTGGTTCCACTTTTCGGTGAGACATGACATCAAATCGTCAGTGGGGCTGTTACTACGAAAACCGTACTGCCGGTCATTGAGAAGTTTTCGTGTTTCGAGATATTTCATGAGTTGACGATTTTTCAGCGTTTCCATGATTTTGGAAAGAAGGGACGTAAGTGCAATGGGTCTGTAGGAGGAAAAAGAAGATGATTCGCCTTTTTTAGGGACGGGCTGAACATCTGTTTTTCCATCTGCTCGGAAAGAGTCCTGAAGAGTGGGATTGATGAAAAAGCTTACGCAGTGGTTTTGCCAGCGAGGAAGAATACCTCTTCAGAAGAAGGGAAGTTATACCATCTGGACCAGCGGATTTATGTATGTTGAGATCTTTAAGTACTCTTGCTACTACACGAGTGCGAAAGTAGACTCGTCCCATTGAAGATTCGACGCACTCAAGTGTAGGTGGAAACAAAGCTCAATCTGGAAGTGTTAAGCTGGCCGTAAAGTGCGCAGTTAGTATATATGACATTGTGCTTGTCACCTTCCAATGGTATGTTGACTACAATTCAATCATTACGATTCTAAACTTAGCTTTGCATTTACCTATGAAACAGAAATCACGAATTTGGTTGCCCTTAAGACCCTGAAAATCGTTGAAGGTTCGTCCGTAATTTGCAATATACAAAACAAAACTTCACAAAGCAATCAGTACTTAAGCAATATTCATTTACCCTCCGATAATCCATGTAAGTTCCTCTGCACCCTCAGTCTATCCGGTAATCGTCGCCCTTAAGCCCTGAAATCGCTACGGAAAAATCCACTTTCACAATTTTCTGTGGCATACCATTGCAGAGTGGTCATCGTTCATAAAATCCGCAATAAAAAAGTCCATAATTCCCTTCCGCACCCTCACTCCCACTCGCCACCACCGACTACCGACTGTCACCTACGGCTGCCAACACAATTCGTGGGAGTGTCAGTCCATAATTAAATGACAAAATAAACGAATATCATAATATTCAATTCGAATTATCACACATTCATTGAACTCTCGGCGTTGATAACTGCCACAGATAAGTGAATGTCACAACAGTCGCACTGTTGCAACCACTCTATGTGACTGCTCTGGCCACAGAATAAAACATAGTCAACGACCCACATCCTACTAGTGTAAACAGCAACCAGCATCCACATGCACGTCACACCATCGTCATCATCTCACCTCGTAAAGATGAACATTTTAATTTCATGCCTCGAAAATAAAGTCGAATCGATCGAATGCCACAGATATCGTGTATCCAATTTATTAACCTCCCCTACCCCAGTCAGATACCGCACCGACCAGTTACCGTCATGAATTCCAAGCTTAAGTTGCGCCAGAGTGACGCTCATTAAATGCGCTGCATTGTCAGATACTCGTATATTGTAATACTCGCTGCATATCGATGCAACTCATACCAGTGTCGCGGATACGTACGAGTACGCCGATATGTACAACTCTGGATACAACGTCAAGTCACAGTATTATCCGCGTCATAAAATTATATGATAATGACTCTTATGCGGCACGTATCTCAGCATCTGAATGCGCAACATAATCCCACACTCACCCCACCAGCATCCCTTGCAACATTCTCTAGGTATCATACAATACATAGGGGCGCGCGTTCTAGAAACCCAACTCGTATTGATGACGTTACTGTGGTCGTAAATATTATGCGAATCTTAATCGGCAACATCATTTCGATGATGTGACAGGTGAAGTGCTGTTTGATTGGTAATTTTACAGCTCATCACAATCTGTCGAAGTTAACTTGTATTCCCCCTCCACCCGCTGGTCTTTAAGAAAATTGCATTCGAGGTTGGGTTGAGAGTCAGTGATGCCAGACATAGGGATCTTGTTAAAGCTATTATGACTTTCACGACTGCCACGAGTATCATAAGTGTCATAGTAGTGCCACAGCACTCATCCATATAACGAATGTCTCATTAATTAAGAAAAGGGGAGTGCTGACGTTTGTTACACTTCCCACGTAAACATGAATTGAGGACTGGAGGACTTGAAAACTTAAAGACCTGGGAGTCATCAAGACCGTGATGGATGGTTTGAGTTCCCAGCAATTTATTAATTTTCAATCACTTGTCGTAAAGATGGTTGCAGTTGCCACTGGAATGCGCGTGTGAACGTAAACATGATTGGGGCGGTACGTATACTCGTACACAATGACGCTACTTTACTTTGAAGTTCATGTCGTCGGTTTATGTCGTTTGGATCGTTAATTAAACAAACGACTGTTTACCTCAAGATACCAGATGGAGATACATTTTTACAAGATTTTATTTGGATTGTAAAGTTGGAAATACACGTAGATTGTATTTCGAGAATGTGGGAGTTGAACGATGGATTGATTGGAAGTTGTTGCAATAAAGTGTTTCGTAATGACTTCGCACTATTTTTATAGCGCTTTCGGATGAAATGTGATAGGTTTCACGGATTTGAAATGGGTTGGGCAATGTAACACAGATTTAGAGGTTATACTCGTATCTTTGTTCTCATATTTAGTCGCAAATGGCATTCTCAATATGCGGGTGGGTGCGCCTTGATTTCTTCGTTGTTTACTTTTGAAACAATTTCGACCATTTCACCTCGTCTAAAATACAAAAGAAAGATTTGTCACTAGCACGTTGTAACCTACGAGTATGTGCAATCAATTTGACTAACGCAGTGTGGGTTGTAAAGTATTTTAATTATTTTTGGTTTATAAAGTTATGCTCTGACTTGACGTTCTTATTGAGGTTCTTTGAAAATGTGAGTGCTTCTCTCGTCATTGGAACTCACCTACACCTGGGATTGGATCCCAGCTCTAAGCAACTTCTTAGCTCTTCGGAGAGCTTGTCCGAATCACCATGACCTCCGCCTTTGAATTGTGATGTTACGTACATTGGATTCGGACCAATTATCTTGAATGCTCTCCAGAGAATCGGTAGCCATTAAAGTGGCACAGCTTGCTGAGTTGTTTTGAGATATTTGGAGCACTCATCAGTAAAGAACCTACAAACTATGTCAGGATTTATGGAATAGGAATAGAAACAACAAAGAGACACGATTCTTTCGGTAAACTCCGGCACTGTGTATCGATTTAGTTTTCTTGACCTATCAGGATATTGACGATTGGTTTTCCACCTTCACATGATACCTCAGCAAGAATTTTGTAGGCAAGTAGGCGTATACCCCTGTACTTTGAGCAGTTTAAGGAGTCTCCTTTCTTGAGAACCGGGCAGATGGTGCTAAGATTCAATTCATAAGGTATGTATTCCTCTAACAGAATTTTAGGGATGAGTTGGTGCATCCTCCTTACCAGGGCATTTTACCAATTTTGAAAAACTTTTCGGCTGGTCTACTTAGGATAGACCTGACAATGCCCGTCGGCATTTATCGGTTTCATATTTTTGGTCGCCTTATTAGACCTAAAATACCAGAGTCGACATTTGTGATTCTCTCCTTGGAGCACTGACATAGACCCTACCGCAACTGTGCTAGGTTTATGGGTGAGGTTGAGGCAAGCGCGAACTCCAACTGCTGAAAAAATACAAAATACTGTTCCTGTGCCAAGGAACGGTATTAAATAGGATCTGTGCCAGGAAAGTAATGTAGGGTATTCAAGGATAGCTCCAAAACCAATTTAGGATACGGTACTGGAGTCTTTCTGGAGACGACACCATTATATTTCATTCTAAGTTGCTTCTGTCTTCTGAACTATTTTATGAAGAATCGGTGAAAGCAACGATGCATCAGGATCTATGTGTCGAACACTCTCAAGACTTCCAAGCTAGTTCAAGGACGCAAAACTTCACTGAACGTAGTCTGAAGGCTGAATTCACCGAGTCTCGTATGAGTCCCAGGTCATAATGGGCTCACAGGAAATGAAATCTCAGATGAACTTCATAAGCAAGGTTCAGAGTACTTTTTCAGAATTCAAACCTACGTTGGGACTACCTGAGTTCTCAGCTAGGACGTCCATTGACAGATGGGTTTCATGTGAGCATAACTGAGGATAATATGATTATACAGGTTCCAGGTAGATCAAACGGATGGTTCCCGATTTATGCGGGGCATAAGTCGCAACGAAACCGTAATGCACTACTCTTGTGAGTATCCGGCAAAACGCAAACCATTTGAGATATTTCAAAAACTTTATTATCGGCTTAAAGTACAATCAAAACATTTCTGAATGGAACTCGACTTCGTTCATATGGCCACCGCGGGCACGTTTGCAGCGGTCGATTCGTTGGACCCAATTTTCAACGACTCGGACACACATATCGGCCGAAACGGTCGATATTTCGCGTTTAATGTTGGCTCTACGTTCTTCCAACGTCGTTGGCGTGTTGGCATAAACCAATGACTTAACGTAGCACCACAGAAAATAGTCAAGCAGCGTTAAATCGCACGAACGAGGCGGCCAATCTACTGGCCCATGTCTTGAGATAACACGCTCACCATACTTACTCTTCAATAAATCGATTGTAGCGTATGCTGTGTGGCTTGTGGCACCATCCTATTGAAACCACATATCGTCCAAGTCCACAAGCGACAACGCTGACCATTCACAGTAACGTGACAATCGTTATCGTCGAGGAAAAAATATGGCCCAATAACGCCGCCGGCATGCAAACCGCACCAAACAGTTATTTTTTGTGGATGAAGTGGTGATTCATGAAGCACATGTGGATTTTCATCCGACCAATAACGCATATTTTGCTTATTGACGAACCCATTGAGCCAAAAATGAGCTTCGTCACTGAAGATGATTTTGCGATGAAATTCATCATCTCGGCGCATCTTCTCCTGAACCCAATCGGAGAATGTACGTCGCTTCAAATGGTCCATGGGCTTCAATTCTTGAGTCAGCTTGATCTTGTATGGGTTTAAACCAAGATCCTTACGCAAAATACGCCATAATGTGGTCTGAACGATGCCCAATTCTTGAGAACGCGGTGGAATTGACCGATGTGGATCGTTTGCTACGGATGCATGTACGGCAGCGATATTTTCGACACTTCGACCAACCCGTTGTCTCACTGACATGGAAACATCACACAATGAATATGTAGACTAAAATTTTTGCACTGAACTTGTTATTGCCTGTCTACTAGGGCGAGAATTACGACCGAAAATTGGAGTTAACGCTCTTAAAGTTGCAGTCACCGACTCCGAATTTCGGTAGAAAATTTTTATAATTTGCAGACGTTGCCCGTCTTGTGCTTTACCATGATGAAAATGTTGAGTTCACTGAATAAATGACAGTGAGAGAAAACCCTTTACAATAGTAGTCCGAATCGCAATATGTTTAGGCAATCTTTGATCAAGAGACCGTCATTTGTTCTTGTAGATCGAAAGATGCGGCAAACGTGCGATTACAATCGCTGTAGTAGAAGTTTATGATTCCTTTATGGTCCAGTCCATCCCAACCCATTTCTTGGATGGCTCCAGTGACTTCACCAGGTTTGTTAGGAATGGCGTACATTACAGGTACATACCCAGACTTCATTATTCTTGTCATGTATTCGTATACCTGTCGTTAAAAGCTTATCCAAAGCTGTTATCTTCATCACAATGTTGTTGCTCTTTCGTGAGGTCTAAGGCGACGTATTATTTGTAGATCAATAACTGAATTTATTGCTTACGGTTTACTCACTTGGTTTTCCCGAAGAGCCTCTTGTTATGTGTCCACCCGTTGCAATTAGTTTTCGTTTACAATTATAGCTAGTTGCGAATTTAGGCATTAACTCTATAAAAGATCCTGAAACGCATTATAATGGCCTGCCATGTAGGAGGAAATGGAGCTCTGTGAGACCGTCATGGCTTTCACCGTCGCGTCGTTGCCATAAAAGCGGCAGTAGATGCAGCCGCCGAAGCAATATAGGTGGAAAGATGGAGATAGAAGCCAAATAAGTGTTGTTAAAAATGACTTTAACTTGGTTAGCTGGTCGTCCATTAACACATCCTTGGGCAGGGTACCACCAACTAAAAATAGTCTGAGACTACTTCAGCAACTGGAGCCTAGAATATCACACTAACGATGGTGTTAAATACGAGTACTACAACTTATTTGCGAGAGTCCCACAAGGGTTGGTCCGCCTGGATTATCACATTTAGAACATAACGCACGATAGGGTCCTGCGGCTTAAACTCTCCGAAGTGTGTGAGTAATAGGATTCGCTGTCGATATCGCAATGGTTACCTTGGACGAGCACACCCAGGATCAAGAATCCACCACGGACGAGGCTCAATCAACCACAAAATAGTAGTGTATGCGAATTTTTGAGTCGGAAACAAAACGATCAGGTCAAAGGAGTCCCTAAAATATCTTGGAGTTATGGTCAATTATACGCTGTGCTTCGGTAGCATTTTTTTCGGATGATTCCCATCCGATCATCAGTTCTCCTACATCCATTCCTGTATGGGCGGGTGCGCTAGCGGAAAAAGAATTAAAAAGAAATGTCTTAGGCATATAAGCTCTGCGCTATAAGAATTATCACCGGCTTTCTAACAATCTTGGATGAAGCAGCACATGTGTTAGCCGGAATAATTTCTGACGACATCCTTCTGAACGAGAAGCAGGGGATTTAACTTAGGCGAATGTCGAACCGGCAGGAAAGAAAGAAAGGACAACATCGGCAGCAATATGGCAAGCCAGGTGGGAAAGCTCCACAAAAGGCAAGTTGGCTCATAAACTAATTCCAGTCATCAAATCATGGACAATAAGGGAAAGAAGGGATTACAACTACCACCTTACACCTTTCTTGTTCGCGCACTAGGCCTAAGACTATTGAAAAGATCTTAAAGATTTGGGAACGACGGATCGTCGCTATGTCCGGAATGTACAATCGAGGAGGAAGATGCTTAGCATGCTGTGTTTTACTCCAAACGCTTAGCAGAAGACAAAACAAGGCTGTCAAGCCCAAAGGACCCCGAAGGTTACATGAGTTAAAACTTTAAGAAGAGCCCATGATGCGGCTACTGTGTATGTTCCCACAAGAACTGCTCATTTATAGTGAGTGTTCGGAATGAGCTGCGAAGAGCTGCAATCCTGAGAAGAGCCCAAGGAGTGGCCTCTAAGATAAACAGCATATTTGCTAACTAGCCCCGTGAAGTAATACCTAACGGCAGTACTGCGCGGTATTTGCCCCACTGCCTCCACTTAAGTATTACTGTATGTGATACCTAAGGGGAGATGTATCTACTCCGTTGTTCCTCTGAATTTGAAGAGTGATTTGCTCCGATGATTGGCGTTAATTCCCTCGACATGTTTAAGTCATCTAAGGCAACTGCTGCTGTTCTTCCAAAGTTCATCAACGCAAACAGGGTAAAACCCCAGTGCTTTGAAGAATACGCATAAATAAATTGATGGCACGTCATTCCAGTGTCGGCTAAGACCTCGTTTCTCCACTCACTATGATATTCGACACTTTGCGCATCAAGGGCGACAGAATGAAGGGCTTTTCCACTTTCAAAACATTGCCACTGCTGCCGAAAGATGATCCGCTGAGCTACAAGAGGCTCATGTAAATGAAAGCAACGAAGGTAAATCGAAGTAGACCGCGAGCTCCACACATAACAATTTTGTAGGGATGTGTTGCAGAATGCCCCAACTAGGTCTAGTTCCTGGAACGATACCACTCGAGACAAACCTAATTCACTAGATTCCCGTGTGCAAGAGGAGCAAATAGAGAAGAAGTTGCAATATGTGATATTTAGACTAAACTAACTCTCTGAAAATGAAGTTTCCACGATCTAGATAGCTTGTAAGCGACAGTGTCTCAGACATAAACCTAAAACGAGTCGGTAACAGCTCTATGATCTATTAGGATCGCTTAGTAGCTTAAAAGTTCGCCTAATCTCGACAAACGTTAATGCTAGCTAATCCCCTCTAAGAACTTCAGGAAATCAAGTCCAAAAAAATGATGCTGGTGTAATGGGATTATTCCAAAGCTGTCACATTCCTTGAACTTTGCCAACTCAGCACAGAATATTTCAATCAGACACGTTTTGCCTAAACTTTTTGCTTCCCAATTTTGGCACTTAATCAACGGCTCTGATTAGTAAACATTCAAATAGAACGCCCCCTGTTTAGGAACGCTTTAATACTTTTGCTAATTAATTTATCGATTTCAAAAAAATGTTCTAATTAAATTTGATAATCATACTTTGTAATTATAAATTGTTGCAGTCGCACTATGTGTTCTGAAATCCAAAAATATTTGTATTTGCCAAACATTATATATTTGACCTATATTTCTTAACGTTAGAATAATTCACTCAAACTAATAACGTTGCTTAAAGCCTTTCTATTGTCGTTTATTTCTCACTTGCTCATGTATAAATATATCTCTTAACGTTAGAATAATTCACTCAAACTAGTAACGTTACTTAAAGCTTTTCTATTGCCGTTTATTTTTTTGATACTTGCTCATGTTAAGATTTTGTAATCTCGGTCTTTTGGATTTCAGACGCAGCACGGTAAAGACATTGGAAATAAAAATTATTAGTTCGTTTAATTATATATATATATATTTTTGTTTTCTTCGTATCGTTCGTCCATTCGATTTGTTTTCATCCTCGATACCCTTTCGGATTATTAAACATATTTTTTGGTCCAAATCGAGCCGGATCTATGCTTGATTGCTTCGATTAAATCATCGTTTACTATTACATAATTCAATTTAATAATTAAATTTTGCATGTCTGCACGCCATATCATAATTTTTATATATCAATCAATTATAATTACACGTGAGCTAATTACATATTCTAAACTTACATACATATAAAGTGTAAAAAATATAAGTTCGATAAAAATCGAATCTACGCTTTGTGCTAAAACTACAGGACATTAAAAGTGTATTCATCGTGATATTAGAATCATTAATTTCCATCGATATGAGCTCGACAGTTTCTCTTTCTGCGCTTCGTATGACACGTGGTCATATCAAAGGTTCCCTTACAAAGCTTTCAACTTATATAGAATCCATCAAAGAAACTACGTCGGTTGTAGAACTCGAGGTTAAATTAAATAGAGCAGAGGATTTGTGGAACGAATTTAATGCTTCTCAAAACTTAATGTATGAATTCTCGAATGATCAAGGTTACACAGATCCCATACCCGACTTTGAAGAAGTTGAATCGAAGGTTTTAATGCTAAAGTCAGTTTTGTTATCGGCAATTAGGGAGCGCCAAGAAGTGGAAAGAAGTAAAGATGTCGTCAGTCGTTTAGCCGACCAACAGCAGATTTTAATTGAATCGCTTAATAAATCAAATTCGGTTAAAGGTTTAGATTGTTTCCTCCCCTCGATTCATATCGAACCGTTCACTGGTAACTATCAGGACTGGCCAGCTTTCCGTGATATGTTTGCGAGCGCAGTACATAACAAAACTAATCTGAGTCCTATACAAAAGTTTCACTTCTTAAAGTCTTGTCTTCGGAACGGAGCTCTTAGTCTTCTTAGCGACATAACAATTTGTGACGCAACATATGACCAGGCTTGGGAGAGATTGGAAAAACGTTACGATAGACCTCGTTATGTGATTAATGACTACATAAAAACATTCATGGAGCTTCCATCGGCACCTAATGCCAACGTTATGCATCTACGCAAAATAGCAGATGGAGCCGATGAGGTCATACGAGGATTAACTTCGATCAACTCGATCAATAGGGATCCATGGCTTATTTACGTCCTAATAAACAAGGTGGACCCTGACACTCGCCAGGCGTGGTCCGAAGAAACTGTTCTAGAAGATTATCCAACTATTAATCAATTCATTGATTTCTTAGAACATCGTTGTGAGGCCTTAGAAAGTTGTAAACTTACCATTCGTGACACAAAACCTAGAAGCCAATCAGCCAGAAGTATGCATGCCTCTTCGTCCGTTGCCTGTCCTAAATGTAATTCTTCGCATGGTCTGTCTCAATGTTCAGCTTTCTTAGGCATGACCGTGCAATCCAGGAGAGAATTCGTGAAATCCAATAGAATTTGTTTCAACTGTTTGCGTACTGGTCATTCGTCTGCGCGTTGTAAGTCCAAATTTCGTTGCAGGACCTGCAACACTCGTCACCATAGTTTGGTTCACGATGATACCGTAACCAGCAACCTCAACCCTTTGGCTAATTCATACGTTACCAACTCATCTCGTCTGTCTAATGAAATTACTCAAAACAACTCGGTCAATCCTAACATCGCTTCAACTTCGGGAACAACAGATTTCGTCGTTAACAACCATTCGGTCAACATCGCACGTCACATACCACACACATTACTTCCTACAGCTATCGGAAAGGTGTTAGATGTCAACGGTAGATTCCAACAGGTTCGCATCCTAATCGATTCAGGCTCGCAGGTTTCATTCGTGGCTGAGTCCTGTGTTCAAAAACTCGGACTCAAGCGAAGAAATGCTCGCATACCGATCAGCGGCATTGGGTCGACCAACGCCGGAAGTTCCAGAGGCCTCCTTTCGCTCAATATATCGTCACGCTGTGATAAATTTAGTATCCTGGTCGATACATATATTATATCAAGCGTCACCTCGAATTTGCCAACTAACTCATTTAGCGTCGAAGATTGGGATCATTTGACTCAACTGGATCTAGCCGATCCTTTCTTCAATGAATCGAATTCTGTTGATATCTTATTAGGAGCCGACAAGACATGGGAAATTCTACAGGGAAGTGTGGTCCACAGTAATCATGGATATCCGATAGCCCAAAAAACCATCTTCGGTTGGGTGTTAGCAGGGAGCTTATCATCCAAGGCTGAAACCCGTGTTTTCTCTCACCACTCGTGTTTAGACATCGATGCCATTTTACAATCATTTTGGACGATTGAAGAAGTTTCCAAATCAACCTCGTCTATAGAAAATAAACAAATTGAGGAACACTTTCTTAGCACCCATCGTCGTAATGCAGAGGGAAAATATATCGTCGAACTTCCCTTCAAACACTCGCCACACTTTTCCGACACTCTCAGTGGATCTGTTTCACGCCTAAAAGCAATGGAGAGGAAATTTTCAAAAGATAAGGACCTCTTACACAGCTACTCCAAATTCCTCGACGAGTATCTTGAACTAGGACATATGTCTCGTGTCCCTACTGCGGAAATAGGAAATTCAAATGTATTCTACCTTCCCCATCACGCGGTTCTTAAACCAGACAGCGCCACCACGAAGTTACGTGTGGTCTTTGATGGTTCTTTCAAGGATACAGAGGGAAACTCGTTAAATGACTTGCTGCTGGTAGGCCCCCCTATTCAACGCAATCTGTTTTCGGTTTGCTTACGATTTCGACGGTATCAGTATGTTTTCACCGCTGATATTATTAAAATGTTTCGCCAAATTCTTGTCTCGGAAAAGGACTGCGACTTTCAACGGATAGTGTGGCGAAAATCTCCTTCGGAACCATTACAGCACTTTCGGCTTCGGACAGTTACGTACGGTACGTCGTGTGCGCCCTTCTTGTCGGTACGGGCATTGGAACAACTGGCCAATGATTATAAGGAAGAATTTCCAATCGCTTCTAAAATTGTGCTAAATGACTTTTATGTCGACGACGTTGTATCAGGTGGGGACTCTTTATCGGATGCTATTTTCAAAAAACAATCGTTGGTAGAACTCTTATCAAAGTGCGGTATGACATTAAGTAAATGGCAAAGTAATTGTGACCAACTTCTTGAAGATTCAGACACTCTTTCGGATAAAGCCATCTCGTTAGATACTAGTGCAGACTCGTGGATAAAAGTGCTTGGTCTTCATTGGAATCCTAAGTGTGATATTTTTAGTTTTCGTATAAACCCAATTTCGAACGAACCCATTACCAAACGTCAGATTCTTAAAGACGTGGCACGTATATTCGACCCTCTTGGTTTTCTCGCTCCTTCGGTCGTACCACTGAAAATCGTCTTCCAAGAACTTTGGCACCTTAAACTCGACTGGGATGATGAAATCCCTCCTTCTATCGCTATGAAATGGAATCGGTTCCGCGAAGAGCTCTCAGTGTTTTCCAAAATCGAAATACCTCGAATCTTAGGCCTGTCACATTCCTCTCTACAAATACATGGGTTTTCTGATGCATCTGCATCGGCATATGCAGCAGTTATATACTCTCGTTATGAACTTCCAAATGGCACATTCAAAACAACTATCGTCGCCGCTAAGTCTCGCGTTGCCCCTTTAAAACAATTGAGTATCCCTCGTTTAGAACTCTGCGCATCCCTTTTACTCGCGAGACTACTCGATGCCGTTCAAAAATCGCTTAACATAACATTCGCCAATGTCTTCGCGTGGTCGGACTCAAACGTGGTCCTATCGTGGCTATCGTCCCCTCCCAGGCGCTGGAATGTATTCGTTGGAAATCGCACTTCGGAGATTCTTGATACAATTCCAAGAAACCGATGGTTTCACGTTCGATCTGAAAGCAATCCCGCCGATTGCGCCTCTCGCGGTATACTACCTTCACAACTTCTTTCGCACCCCATTTGGTGGACAGGTCCTACATGGCTGCAACAAGGATCAAACAGCTGGCCAATTCTAGATCAGCTTGCAGAAGACCCTAGCTGCTTTGACGAAGCAAGGAAACTTGCGCCTCTATCGCTCTTTGTGAGTTACGATGACCATCCATTTGAGATACTGGCAACACGCATTTCATCCTGGAATATACTAATTAGAACGGTTGCACGCATGTATCGATTTATATACAGATGTCGCAAGGTCACTCAAGCTTCTCAACTTCAGCTACAGCCTCAGGAGATGTACCAAGCCAGAACAAACATCATTAAGTGGTTGCAGAATCGGTACTTCGGTGACTACATCAAAGCTCTTAACAGATCTTGTCCCCTTAACAAAAACTGCAAGATACTAAATTTATCTCCCTTTCTAGATTCTGAGAATGTTCTACGCGTTGGAGGACGAATACAACAGGCCAACATTACATTCAACGTTAAACATCCTATCATCATTCCCAAGGGTCATGCTATAACAAGGTTAATTGTTCTGGACGCGCACATACGTTTTTTGCATCCGGGAATATCAACTCTTTTTGCGCTACTTCGCCAAGAATTTTGGATAATCGGTTGTCGTAATATAATTCGCAAGATAACACATACTTGTATTCGGTGTTTTCGCCAACGAAGGGCTACCATTTCACAACTAATGGGTGACCTTCCTCCCCAACGAATACAACAAACTAGACCGTTTGCTCATTGCGGTTGTGACTATGCCGGGCCAATAGTGCTAAAAGTGAAATCGGGTCGCAAATCTGTGTTCTCTAAAGGCTATATCTCACTCTTCGTTTGCCTTGTGTCGAAAGCAATACATTTAGAACTCGTGAGTGACTTAACCACAGACGCATTTCTGGCTGCCTTCCGTCGTTTTGTCGCGCGTCGTGGCAAACCTTCACACCTCTATTCGGACAATGGCACAAATTTTCGCGGAGCCGCTCGCCAACTATCAGAAATGCATGAACAAGTGATGTCTGAAAACCACAATTCCATCGTTGCAGAATCGCTAGCTCGCGACGGAATTTCGTGGCACTTCATTCCCCCTTCGGCACCACACTTCGGCGGTTTGTGGGAGGCGGGCGTGAAGTCCGTAAAACAGCACCTTCGACGCGTCATAGGAACAGACATTCTAACGTTTGAACAGCTTTATACATTGCTGACACAGATCGAAGCCGTTCTTAATTCGCGACCTTTATGCCAAATTTCCGATCACGATCTAGACCCATTAACCCCTTCGCATTTCTTTCTAGGTGAATCATATGCAGCCATTCCAGAGCCGACGTTAGACATTCCTTCAAACCGTTTATCCTGCTGGCAAAGTATACAGGCTAAGGTCCAGGGCTATTGGAAACGCTGGCAAATGGAGTATTTAACTTCGCTGCAAAATCGACCTCGCTGGCAACAACAGCAGCCAAACATAAAGATCAACGACCTAGTAGTTTTGAAGGAGAGCGACCTACCTCCCGGTAAATGGGCAATGGGCAGGGTTATTAACACGCATCCCGGGAATGACGGTCTTGTTCGAGTCATCACTATACAAACTGCAACTGGAAGGTTAATTCGACCCATCCACAAGGTAGCAGTTCTACCTATAGACTGAAACGTTGTTCAGGGGCGGCGGAATGTTTAGGAACGCTTTAATACTTTTGCTAATTAATTTATCGATTTCAAAAAAATGTTCTAATTAAATTTGATAATCATACTTTGTAATTATAAATTGTTGCAGTCGCACTATGTGTTCTGAAATCCAAAAATATTTGTATTTGCCAAACATTATATATTTGACCTATATTTCTTAACGTTAGAATAATTCACTCAAACTAATAACGTTGCTTAAAGCCTTTCTATTGTCGTTTATTTCTCACTTGCTCATGTATAAATATATCTCTTAACGTTAGAATAATTCACTCAAACTAGTAACGTTACTTAAAGCTTTTCTATTGCCGTTTATTTTTTTGATACTTGCTCATGTTAAGATTTTGTAATCTCGGTCTTTTGGATTTCAGACGCAGCACGGTAAAGACATTGGAAATAAAAATTATTAGTTCGTTTAATTATATATATATATATTTTTGTTTTCTTCGTATCGTTCGTCCATTCGATTTGTTTTCATCCTCGATACCCTTTCGGATTATTAAACACCCCCTAAGCACTGTTGGGTGCCCTCATCCCTTATGTTAACCAAAGAACGAACCATCTTCAACTCATCTCACAAAAAACAAACTTTAAATTGCGCAAACTTTCTTCTTTTTTTCTGTGTAAAATTCAAAAAAAAAATTAGGGATCCATCTGTCAATCAATACGAACGAACACAATCGAAAAGAAGGAGCAAATTATTGACACAATTTGCAAAAGTTCCTGTTCAATAAGGTTGCCCTCTTGGCAGCCCCAACTCCACTACTCTCAATATTTGCCACCTCTTTGACTATATTACCCCAATCATCTTCATCTCTTCTTTTTTGCGCTCTCTCTTCTTTCTTCGTTTTCTGTTAACTTTTTTCGCCTCAAAAGTTCACTTCCTTTGATCAATTAGACTCCCTTCACCGTTCGGCGTCTTCTTCCTGTTCGTCTTGGTAATTTTTTTCCCCCTGAAACCCATATTTGCTAGAACAAATCGGATACAACTTCTTGCATGCTGCGCGCCCGCATGATTTCAACTTGAGATTCAGATACGTATACACTCGTTGTCGCACTACACTTGAAACATCGCATCGTCTTGTGTCGCGTTCAAGTGTGGAACATGCGTTAGAAGTGCCTTAAAGCGGATATGCCAAGAGGGAAGAAGTGTGTGAAGAGAGCGCTCATGGGGTTAAGTAGCGAGAAAAACCGAAACCAGTTCAATAGGATTCGATGGATCCCCATATTCCTCATATCGTCAGCTGCAGCACCTATGGATTGAATAGATCCAGTCCAGAAGGAGACAGCCCACAACAGAACTGACGACGACGACGATGATGATGATGATGATGATGATGATGATGACGATAATGGTGGTAGCAATGGTGGTGGTGAAGATGACGGTGATAATGAGGATGATTACGGAGGATATGTCAGCAATATGGTCTGACAGCTCCTTCAGTCGCATTCGCTTAAATTTAAAGCACGTCACTGGTGCTACTGCTGCTTCATTACAGCCGAAGGGGATTTAGCGAGTTCCAAAATGATTGACACATCGCTCGACATGTCCAATTTAGTACCCAAATGGATGCGATACTACCGACGATGTGGATCGGTATCTGTAAATGCCTGCCAGATAAACAGGCTTGTGTATTGAGTCTGGTTGCTTTTGTTGTTGTTTATGGTGTGAGATTGCCATTCCCGGAAGCTCAATGGCACTTCAAACATTGAATCGCAATGATTGTTACAAACGACCTAATCACCATGAGCAACTGTGTGCCTCTGCCAGGTCCGGCGGGAGTTGAATATATTCAAAACATTTTTCCTGCCAAAATGAAAAATTTAAATAAAACCATCAGCATGCCGACATCCGACGAATTTATCTGGATCCCCTCTGAATGCCAGTTCACAACTTCCTCCCCCCCCCACACCACCGTGAGAAAAACATCCAAAATCCCTGGGGTGGAAATAGAAGTAGTCGCATGACTCCCCCTTGGCTAATGTCCAAATTCAAAATTTCAGAGAATAGAGTAGGGAACTTGCCGATTGTGTACAACCTATTCGATCAGGGTGCTGTTTAGGAACAAACCGAAAACAAAAAAAAAAAATTAAAAGCAACCAACTGACTGCCAATTGACAAACACGCCTTAACTCTGAAATCGAGGGTGTCACAGTACATCCCCAGGCTGCCACAATGCCATCGGAGGCTTTGTACTCGAAAGTTGATTGTTGTTGGCTGTTGCTGCTGTTGGTCGTGGTCGTGGTTGTTGAAGCTCTTCGAAGATTTACAATGCCATTCCCGGTGACAGATGGAAATTGCCAATTCGATTGAATTGTTGCCTACGAAAATTATTTGTGCAGTTTGCAGTTTTAAATGTTTTTGGAATCCCGAATCCTGAATTCCCTATCGGAATACGAGTAAAAGGATTCGATTGTCGTTTTTTTTTTGTATCTCTGTGTCTGTGGCTGTGTTGTTGGTGAAGTCAGTGGGGGGAAAGAATCGAGAAGCGAAAAAATTCCCAAATTGACTGCATGTTGGCGGTGATGACAATAGGGATGTTCTTTTCATTTTGTTTTCGATACCCGATCACAAGGATGTTTTGGCTTTTGAGTACCATGATTAAGTTGGTGAGGAAGGAAAACGTAGAATTAGGTTTGTATAAGTGCGAGTTGTTTGGGTTTCAGTCCAAGAATGGACGTTTGTTTGAGAAGGAAGAGATTTATTGACAAAAGCGTTAGTCTACTGAATCCTTTTATGAATGCTATAATTCTTCGAATGCCAGCTGCAGGATAAACGACTACTGAGCCTTGTGATTGTGAGGCCGGATTTCTGAAGATGTATGAACATTTTTAGAAGAAATATTGTCCACGGCGTAAATGTCTATATTTCTTTCAACTAATGCACGAGTAGTTACAGAGTTTCATGAAATCTTGTTTTTCAGGCATGACTTTCTCAGTTGCTTGAAAAGATCTGAAACACATACAAAAAGTTTAGAATTCCCTCATCATAAAAACAATATGTAAGCGTAGAAGGATATCTGTGCTAAATTTTTTGGTAAAAACATTAATCAGTGCTGTATTGGCCGTTTTGTTCGATGGCCTTTTGCCATCTCTCGGGCAAGTACATAATACAGCATTCATAAAACTTCCTATCTTTCTCTGCAAGAAACTTGTCAAGGTGCTGTTTGATGAGGTCTTCAGAACCAAACGTACTATCAATCAAGGAGTGTTGCAAGACGCTGAATAAGTGGAAATCTCATGGCGCAAGATCTGGGCTATAAGGTGGATGTGACTACATATCCCAACCAAGCTGTAACAATTTTTGCCGAGTGACCAAACTTACGTATGTGTGGTCCGCGTATTGTCATGGTGAAACACTAGACCCTTACGATTGATCAGCTCGGGACATTTCTATGCGATGGTATCACTTAATTTCTGTAGCTGCTCACAGTAAACATCGAAATGGTCCCTTCCATTTCCCCCAGATTAACAGAATCACCTTATTTTCATGGATATCCGCTTTTGCTTGCCTTTCTGATGCTTTATCTCGCCTATTCCGCTTCAATAATCGATTCGTTTATGCCTTTCTTCAAATGAATTTCTTTCAATCCATGCGGTACCCAAACAGCGAGCTTTTTTACGAAGCCAAGCGATTTCAAATGACCATGAACGCTTCCAATGGACACTATTAGAGCGTTAACAAGCTCCTGAACCATTGAATGCTTATTTACTTGCGACACTTCCATCAAAGCCATCATTCTCGGTAGGCCTACCGGAATGATGAGCGCCTTCAACCGAAAAATCACCAAAATGGGCTTGGGCGAACCAGTTCTGACACTGGTGTTTTTCGATACATTTCTGCCCCAAACTTTACGCAACTTTTTCCTTGTCTCAGTTGCTTTCTGCCCTTTTTTGAAGTAATCAAGCAAAATATGGCGAATATGCTCTGCAAAATCCTTGATGTTCGAACAACAAATGCAAACACAAAACTCGACCGACCGAATCGGGCCAACTATTTTGTTGTTTTTACCTTAAGTGTCAACAGCAAAACATATATGTCACGCTCAGATACAAGTAAACGCGGGTAAAGCCGGCTATTGCTACAAAACGCAATGACTTTTAGAACAAGCAAATGCAATGCGAGTATATAGGCGATGATCACGGTGATGCTATAACTACAAATGAGATTCAAACCAGGCGTACCAAATACTTCGATTTTGCTGGACATGAAGCTAAATACTGAAACTAACCAGAACTTGACAAAAAATTTCGAATTTTCTATCAATTCGTCTGAAGTAGGCTCACTTCATCTGAAAGCGTATACCCTAGAACCTCCAAGGATATCAATCCACCGCATGTGGGATGATATGTCTAGCTTTGGAATGGCCTCTCAGCATGACATGACCACCCCATAGAAGAGGCAAACTCCTAGGCTGAACCAGTTATTAGCTAATTCTTACAAAATCTATTAATAATGATAGCTTCACAGTCGGGGGTGACCCTGAGTCTAAACAAAACAAACAAACTCTTGCTAACCTGGTCGTTATCCAACTTCGTCGTTCAGTTGTCTTTCTAGCTACCAAAGCTAAAAGCTACTCTACTCAAGGTCTATGTGCTAACCCCTCTAGGCTCGTCGGTTCAGACACAGTTAGAGAAAAGATTCCTACAATAAACTATTACCATACGAGAGAGCCAATTGGAGCGGGCTTAATAGCTTCTTTAGAAATATTACCTGGTCGTTATGTATTCTCGATAACGACGTGGATGGCCGCCCTGCTTATATGATCACAGACAATATTCTCTTTGGGATGAGATCCTTTATCCCTCATCGGATGAAGAGTGTTAAACCAAAAGAAATAGCGTGGTACGACTCCAGTTGTAAACAGGCCTTCAGGGTTAGAGAAACGTTTTATCTGTCCTACAAGACAAAACCTACTGGCGAATCCCGAAAAAAGTTCAAACGATCCAGGAATGACTGGGATGATACGACCAAAAACTGAGGCAAAAAGTACTGTAATGTCCCAAAGGTAGTAAAAGTTGTTGGTATTTCGTCAAACACACTAGAAATTTTGCCGGATCGCTCATTTACAATGACGTTTCAGCTGTTAGCTCTTTGGACAAAGCCAATATGCTTTCTGCAGACTTTGCGGCCTTTATTTCCGCCTACACGTCGAATCCACTTTCGCACTAGTGTAGTAGTAAGTGTACTTAAAGATCTTAACATTCACAAATCCGCTGGTCCAGATGGTATATCTATCCCCCTTCTTCTGCATAAGCTATTCCATCGATCCTACTCTTTAACAATCTTTCCGAGCAGATGGAAAACAGCATTTGCCCAGCTCGTCCCTAAAAAAGGCGAATCTTCTCCGCTCTCCTCCAACAGATCTATTGCACTTACGTGTCTTCTTTCCAAAGTCATGGTCGTGGTGTAGTGGTACTAGCAATCGCTTCTCACTCGGAGGGTCTAGGTTCGAGTCCTGTCCATGGCAAGTCAGTCTTTCATTTTTAATTGGAACTCAGACAGAAAAATTCTGCGTGTGAAGGCATAACACTGACACGTAGATTTGGCTGTTGTAGAGTTTCAAGCACAGAAAAAAATACTGTGAATTATAACTCGAATCACTCTGAGTGAAGCAAAAACTCTTCGTCCTATTCGGGATATTTCTAAGGCATTTCTAAGGCCTGATACCAAAATGCTTTTGCCGAAAATGCGGTATCTTCTCAGAAGACCCAGAACTAAGAGTGTCTATAAGACCACCAGACGCAAGAAGTGTCTTCCAATCAGAGTTTCCGACTGTCCTCAGGGTGGCTTAACTAATGCAGATGAGATCGGTATCCGAAAGAGATATCGCTATCTATATCGATGGCCAGGCCGCACTTAAGACAATGGAATCAACCTACATCAATTCTGACACAGTCAGGGGCTGTCGCACAGTGCTCAAGGCATTATGCAGTCAGAACCGGATGAGACTATGCTGGGTGCCAGGACACTGCGGTATAAAGGGAAGAGGAGAGCTACTCGATGTTGTTAACATCAAACCACCCCTTTGCATAATAAGAGGCACCATCGATTAAGAAATCATAAAGACTAAAGGACACAGGGTATCCAAGGCTCTCTGCCGACTTTTTGACTACAAAGGATCTAGGGAGTTAATAAAATTAAACAGGAATAAGCTAGGGACAATAATAGAAATCCTGTCTCCAGTGGAAATACGCTAAGAGACTCAAATTGTCAGATACGAATATATGAAGATTCTGCCATTATCTGCAAGCTGTTGAGGACATAACACACGTAGTGTGTGAAGAAAATTTTCAGGGAAATACTTTTTCGAAAACCTAGAGAAAATAGTCAGCACAAACTTCAATTGCCTTCTTGGCTTTTGCAAAGAAATTGGATGTTTCACCAGGGAGTTTGTTTAGGGTTTTTGCCATTTGAATATAAATTCAACTGGTTCCACAGGGATTTTGGTGCCTGGTGTTTGTGTGATGGCATATCCACCACACCCCTCTTTTAATCTAACCTAACCTACCATAAGTGTAAAAGGAGCCATTAGTTTTCCTGGGATACCTCTATGGGGAAAAGCATGACAGATAAGGCCTGTATTGACACTCTCTAAGGCCTTCTTGAAGTCGAAGAACAACAGGTGAAGTAAGGATGCGGCTGGTGTTGATATTGTAACGAAAGACGACCAAAATTATATCCGAATTTCATTCGGATGGAAAAGAACCGAAAAAACCTTCAAAAATACTAGTTCCCGAGAGGTAAACTTCGTTTGATCTACTACTGCAGCGTCTTCAAATGCGGAAGTAGCTCAGCTGCTCACTTTCGACTTCAATTTGTGGTGTTTTTTTCTAGTTCTCGTAACAAGATGGTTAAAATTGAAAGATGCAGAGCGAAATCTGCTTATTCTATCATACGTCGAGTATGTCCGCTTGAAGCAGCGCGAAGGAAGTGCTCTCAAATACTCAAGATTGATTGGTTTTTAGGGAGCCTTTCGTATCTACAATCTCTGAAGTGTGCTAGTAGGTTCGTTTGTTTCTTCGGAAGGTCATTTGAAGTTTGAAGTTGAGCTCCGGGTTTTTCTGCTACAACGACAGTTGCACTGTTTACACTCCGCTTGTGGGTCTCACCTACAACCTTGGGCATATCTAGACATGAGGTCATGCCCACACTTCTAAACGACCTCTTATGAACACTTAAACCAGATCGCGTGCGATAAATTGAAGATGCTTAAAATGTTGTAAATATGATGTTCACTCTAGCTTTTCAAATAACAGAGCCTCCCAGGCATCCCAGATCGCGACATTTGGGAAACATTGAACAATTTAAAGAAAATTTCCTCATCTTGACATCATCCCAATCATCTACATTCCAACTAGAGATATGAGGTCTGTATCACAAGATGCACCCTACAGTCAAATGGCGTCACAAGCATGGGTATTCAAAGGAATTGAAATTTAAACATATTTGGAGTTTCAAACCGTCAGCAGATACCACTCCTCTGCTCCGGAGAACTTTGGCCTTCTATGTAGAGCCAAGTCAAATCCCCAGCGGTCTTATAGCTTTCTCTGTAAAGTAGATCTTCGGCAGCTGCTTCAGTAAATTCGATGTATCACAATCCAGTTTCGATCTTAATGCACCGCTAACTCCTAACACTAACTCCTACCCACAGGCGCAGCTAAACTTTATTCCGCCACCACATGATCCAATTTGCGAAAAGTTTCCTCCCTCGCATCCAAGCAAAACCATCGTGTCGACGAGACGGGGTAGTTTTTCACTCAAAAACTACCATAAACTCGTAATCAGCAATGATACCGTTTTTCCAGTGTTGCCAATTTGAAAGTTTCCAAATTAATCAGATTAGATTTCGGTGTACTCGTTCTTGTACTGTTTACTTACGGATACAACCAGCCAGCAGCGGAAAAAAACTGTTCTCTTGTTTTTAAAACCCGGATATGTGGGCGGCGTGGGTGTATAACAAGAACATATTTTCACACATCCTCCCTGTAGCGCATGTTCTAACCTCTCGGCAAAGTTCTTTTTTCGGTTTTTCGTCTGCAAAATGCCAGTGGATCCAAGTAGTAACCAGCGTTATAAGCAACGCTCCCAAGCGGAGGTAAATGAAAACCACACAAGGGACGTGTTCGTGAACACAATGCTCCTCAATTTGGTTTCGCACATTCACCTAATTTCATGTGTGTTCCGTTTTGTTTGTTATGCATCTGCATCTGTGCGCTTGGATGAATTCTTTTATTTAACTCGAGCAGAGTTGAGAATCTCGCTCTCCAGCTATCCAAGTTAGTTGAAGTTCATTTAATTAAACCACCCACGGGATGATGTACTGAATGGAGTACTACTCGTATGCCATCCCGTCTCGGGGTTTGAGGATGGGTTTCCTATGCACGGGAGCAGAAAATCCTAGTACATGTGTTGGATGCAGTAGTGGATCTGGCTTGTACACGATGTGTGTTCTGTTGACACTACTTGTCGCCTAGGATATTCCCTCTGCTTGGTTACATACCCGTACTCATACTGTGCAACGGTCTACGAATATCTGACATATGCAGTCCTGAGCAGGAACAATAAACATTCGTGACTTTCAATGGAACAGCACCATGAATTGTTTTCTGTGTGAGGTCTCTACTCTGTAGTCCGTTCCCTATCGAACGGAGAGTACCAGGAGGGTGCAGTTTGGAAGATTTCTTCCTACTCAATCTGGTTTTAGTTCTTGTTCGCAATGCATCTCTTCTTTGTCAACTGAATCGAAGAGCGCTCGCTACGAGTACGAGTAAGTATCTCGATGTGTTTTCCATTCGAAGGAATTCAAGTTGTCTGATGAAGAGATAAAGTCAGTTTTTCAAAGTCCGCAGGGATGTCGTCTAACCCAGATTCGTGTGTGAACATTTTTGGGATTTAGGGAACTTACGAGACAAGTTACTTTTGGTTAAGAAGAAACAGACGAAGATGTCTCTTCTTGGCATATTCTCGAACAGAGTTGGGAATGAGGACGGAGAAATGGTAAAGTCGACAATGATGGGTGTATTCGTATTTCTGCAGGAAACGAAGATGGAAACTTTTCTTTAGAATTAAAGAGCATTGTTGCCGCTGCAGGCGAAGAATTTTCAAGTGGCGATGTTTTTGTTGTTTTGACTTTTCAAGATGAAGTTATTTTGATATTTTCAGGGTGAGAGACTGACGTTATGTGACGGGAATACAGGGGTTGTTTCCTTACTTTGGATCCTCTGTGCATGGTCTGAAATTCAGTGAATTCCAATGGAGATATATGTATGTATGTAGGTATCTGTGAATACGAGTATTGGGAAAATATTACGATTTTAACTGTAAACAAGACGGAGGGGTCTTTTTTGCATACAACTTTCGTGGCATGGCATGGTGTCACAAACTGAATTCGAAATCGAGGAACAGCGATTTAATTTCAGGACTCGAGTAAAAGTCCTTGTTTTGATGAGAAGATTCAGTTAGGATGTTGAATATAAATTGAGATTGACTTGGATGGGATGAATGTACCTAACCTAGACGATCGATAAGTGAATGCTAGGATCTAAGCCCCTTTTCCAACTTTCTCACAAGAACGAATCTTGCTTATGACCGAAGATTTGGCAAGGAGCAGCTAAACTCTCTATCTAAGCATGTAAAAAATTCATAGCTGTCATAGCGATGTCATTGATCCACATTACCACCTCCTCAGACACTCTGACAGTGGCAGCTTGTAGGCATTCTAGTCATCATCAGTCCGGTCCTTGGCTTCAATAGTCCAGCCAAATTCTTAAGCACCAGGGAATAAATGAGGTACAATCCATTAGAATTCTATTTAACTTCTGGTAGTACTTGGGCTGCAGTTTCATTTTTCTTTGCACCTATTCTCGTTCCAAGGACAATCGGTTTCATTATCATTATTTCAGATAGTTTTAGGCTAACCCACGGCTCCTATATTGGGTGTATACTAGAACGTCTAGACATAAGACAGAGCTGTTGAATCACTAGCGCAACAATCTTCTATTCTGGAATGGTTTACCAACACAAAGGCCCAGATAAGGATTTTCTTGTCTCGATTCGGATAAGATAGCTAAAACGTTAAGGTATAGACTTTTGTGTATCCTAACCAGATCGAGATAAACGTATAACCTGCACTCCACAAGACCCCGATTGTGAATTCAGTGTAATAGGCTTTAAGATGAGGCGAAACATTGTGACTACTACGCGTTTGCCTTGGAATGCGCGGAATGAACACCAGCTTTTCAGAAGGGAAAATAAGAAGTGCCGGGAATCACGAGGTGGTGGAGAAATGCTCTTGCAGCAATTAAGTTCAACAGGAAGGTACAAATAACATGTAAAGTGTACAGAAACCGAGTTGGACTGCATGATGAAGATGATTACCGGCAGGCAATCAATTTGGACGACAATAACCAACAATTTTGTCCACCTTATCTGGATGCAGTAAACCTCAGCACTGTCTGCCCGATCCTCAGGTACAACTGATGGTTTAAATTTAAGCCAGAGTAGTTCACCAGAGACTACACTACTACAGGTATTGGAGAAACCCCAAGCATTTCAGAACGATGTACACCAGCTTTTAAATCGATTTTGTGACCGCATATGATACCACTTATAGAGACGTGCTATACAGAGGTAATGTCTTATTAGGTATCCCATCTCGACCGATCTTGTAGAATGACGATGGTAAATGTACTCGTACGCTACTCCAGCGAGCTCGAAAAATTCGATACCCATAAAGGATTCAGCAACCAATATCTGTGTTTGGAAAGTTGTGCATGTTTGTGACTATCGCTTCAGAAGCAGCGAAGACGAATCTTACGATGGCCGAACTGTGCCAAATATTGCTGACCGTCCTTCTGAGGATGTGTTCTTCACTTTGTAAACTTTTTCATCAATCCTACTCACTAAGACTCTTTTCAAGGACGACGAATATAACATTTGTTCAGCCCGTCCACAGAAAAGGCGAATCTTGTGCTTTCTCCTCCTACAGACCCATAGGTAGCTTACCTTTCTTCTTTCAGTTTCAGGGTCATGGAAACGTTGAAATTCAACAGCTCGTGAAATACAGGGTTTTTCATCAGATCAGCCCCAATTGGTGACATGTGACATCATTTAAATGTTCTCCGGGACCACGCTTTCATGAATGGCCCAATTTTACACGACTTTTTCGCATAATTCGTCCCATATTCTAGCGATTTTAAAGCTGTCGACTTCAAGTCGACTAAAAATTCACGTTTACTAGCATAAAGGTGTTAAATCCCACGAGGAGGGCTGTCAATTGGCAGGGATATTTCTGGGTATAAAGTCGATTGCGACACATTCTGTTTGGAAAGTGGCACCAGACTGTTGAAACCACACAACTTCTAAGCCTTCCAGTTTCAATTCATCCTAAAAGAAAGGCTAATATGAGGCGACAGTGGTCTCCATTGACTGTAACCGACTCACCGGCATGGTCTCAGAAAAAGTACGACCCGATGAAACCTCCGACGGGAAAATCGCATCAATCGGTTACTGCTGCAACACGCCCGACTGTTCGGTTAGCTAAAAATGTGCCTTTTCACTGATTCACACTGATTCGCAATTTTTCGGATCATCTTAAATGTTTTGTCACTTGGTCAGGAGATAACTCTTCTACGGACGTATGGCCAAGACTTTTCAAAAATGTGCCACACGAACGTTGGGGAGATGCCAGGCTCTTGAGAGCGACGCAGAATCGATTGATTATGGTATTGACTTTCCGATCTGCAATATGCTCTTCGCAGTGCATATGGAGTGAATAAATCGATTCGTATATTTTTACCATACGCTGACTCGTCGAAATTGAAGTCACTGCACGTAACGTAGTCGTAATGTTCGATGTAAGAAGTTTTGAACGGTTTCAAGTCTGATAATCGGAAATGCAGGTGTGCCCCAGGAGTCTGTCTTATGTCCGACACTTTTCTTGAGTTGTATTAACTTATTGTCTGCTACGATAGTAAAGAGGTATAGTAGCCTCTGCTTTTCATATTCGTTCGCGAAGTCAATTCACTTGTCTGCGACTGCACCAACCGAGTAGAATTTATTATTTCCAAAACAGAAATCTATCTGCTGATACTACAGCGAAATTTTAGAATGGAGACATTGCCCATGAGTGGCGAGTTCTTCGTATCTGCGTCAATGACAACCTACAATACTTTAGAATAGCCAAATATTCGATGCCACCAGAAATACTTCGAATTATGTAGTTATCCTCAACCGATGTAAGCCTCGATACATAAAGCATTTATCTGCCCAAAATTGATGTACCATGGCCCATCTACTCGAATGCTTCTAAGACCTAGCACTTGTTAGATAGTATTCAAAACCTTGACATACGAGTAAAAGTCATAGTTGACAGTCCATTAACACCATTCAACATTAAGGTAATCTGCATTTTCACCATAGTAGCTGTCAGTTGCATTACACTCGTTCAAACCTTCAAACCTTCAACCGTAACACACGCTTGGAAATACCATGATTCATTTTTAAGCCATACGACGTGCTTAGGAAATATCTTGATTTCCTACTCATTACAACCTGCATATATTTAAAACCAACGTGGGTCGGTATCTCCCTTATGCACTCACTTACTACAAGAAGTAGCAAAGATAAGTTGAACATCTAAGACTGCTTCTGCTATAAGTCTCGGATGAAAACTAACTACAGAGATAAACTGATTTGTTTACTTCAGAGCTGGACTGTGTATTTGTTACCAAGAGGCTCAAAAATAGGAACAACCAAGGAGCTCGCTAAGAAACAAGTTTCATGGAATGGAAGCTGGAGAGATATTTGCATGCTGGGGGATCACCACTCATTTTGCTCCTTACTGGTTTCGTAAAGTTTTAACACTTTGACTGCTATGTGATACGTAATCCTACGACACCTCATAATTATGAAGAAGCCACGTCGCACATTTTCAGGCCCTGTCATATGTTTTTGTGCGACAATATAAAGGATTTTGTATGGGTTTCGGATTGTGTGGCCTTCGCTGAACATTTTGGTGTTACTTGAGCAAAAAATGCGTTTACCACTGCCATACCCAGCAAAAATTCAATAGCAACTTACCTATACCTATATTTTAGGCCTCTTCTCAGCGTTTTTCACGATTTCCATGTCGTCGGCTCGGTCTCCTGCCTCTACTGGTGGATGGGGCAGGCATCGGTTAGCCGGAGACGGAAGCTATAATAGGAGCATGTTTTGTGGAAAGCACCCTTACAACGCGAGTGTGTTTCCACATTCTCTCCTTGTCGTGCTACCATTTCACCTCTCTTCAGCTGAACATTCGTCACTTCTTTTGGAAATTGAATATTGTTAGCTCGAAGAGTTCCAACTACGTGCATAGCCCAAGCATAAATTGTCAACAAAAAGAACGGAACCCCTACAACTGAGTTCTTCTTCTTAGTGAACCAAGTGAAGCCTTCGGTCGAGCAAAAGTTTTAAATTGTCAAAAAACGAGCCTTCCTCTCCAGGGAATATCAGTTTCGTCTATAACCATATTTTAACCAGGTGCAAAAACTCGCTGAAATTTTCCTTGCATCATACCTGAAAGAGGTTTAAGTTTTCCAATTCTATCTCCTCCTGCTATGGCGGTGTTATCCGCAAAATGAATAAAGTACAAAAGCAATTGGAAGCGATTGTATGACATTGATTTTGCAACAATGCCAAAGTTATAGTGTAGCACAGCTATTATTTTATTATTTTGTTATAAATAAATTATTAATTGTTTTGTGAATTATTTAACATTATTTCAGTTTTAATTAACATTTAAATTTATGTACCAAATAAAAAAATAATGATGTGACAACATTTAAATTTATGTACCAAACAAAATATAATGATGTGGCAACTCTCAACTTTTATTTGTGTCGCATCATATAATTCACACTCACTTCAAGTACCAAATTACTCTAATAGAAGAATAAAATTTTATTATATTGTGAAAAATCCACGTAAACCGTTGTTAGTGTTTTATTTAGAGAACAGCTTTTACAAGTTTACGCTCCGATTAAAAGGAATCACTCATACGTTTCGACCAAGACTTGGCCTTTCGTAAGTGATTGGAGGTTTAAGTTTATTCGTGTGTCTTCGACCAAGTTTTGGTCTTTTCACATAAATCAAAACCAATTTTCACAAGTTTCATCGAGAGGACGAATTTTCCCTCTACAATTGACGCCCAACGTGAGGCTCGAGTTCCCCACGGATTTATCGGCAATTCACGCAAGTCAGTGAAACCGATAACGCGAGTCAGTGAAACCGATAACGTGAGTCGCGGTCGCGGGTAAACGGATATTCCGTTTTGGCGTTTAGGCAAGGCTCAGCACAGGAGATAGCACCAGCAGCAGCAGTAAGACCTCTGATAGGCAAGGCTCTGTTGGAACGTACGTGGAAGAGCAAGAAGACCTACTAAGCAGCAGTAAGACCTCTGACAGGCAAGGCTCGGGGGGTAGATCAAGAAGACTGGAGGGAATGTTTGACGGTCCAGCGGTAAATACAAGAACAGGTACTACCAGCAGGATGACGACCAACGAACAAGCAAATACAACGGACATGGAACACCGTATTCCCGAAGGAACCCAGCGGTTTAAAGAGACGTTGTGCGATTGCACGGAGCGGTTTAATGGCGAATTTGACGCCCAACGTTTCGAAAATTTTATAACGAACGTTGAAATTTTTAAAAGGGTTCGCCGCATCACCGATGAAGATGCATTGATAGAGCTTCCCTTGCTTCTAAAGAATGAAGCAGCGACATGGTGGAAAGGCATCCATACGGAAATGACTACTTGGTCAAATGCCATCGAAATGATGAGAGACCAATACGCTCCACGACGACCAGTGTACATTATATTTGAGCTATTGTTTGAAAAAAAACAAAAACTGGGTGAATCAACGGACCAATTTATCAGTGCAAAAAGAGCATTATTGGCCGAAATTCCCCAGCCACCCATACCAGAGGTACACTGTATAGACATTATATACAGCCTGCTACATGATAATATCAAGAAGGGTGTTAGGAGGGGCGAGTTTAAAACATTTACCCAACTCATAGCCCTCGCAAGAGAATACGAAAGACTCCACCCAGTAGCGAAGAAGGAAGTTATAAGATGTAGCTTCTGTCATTTTGTAGGACATATGAAAGAAAATTGCCGTAAATTTAATAGCAGCGAGCAGTCCAAGCAGCAACGACCACTAGGGCCTAATAATAGAGGTCCGGAAAATCCGCTAGTTTGCTTTGGATGTGGAACCATAGGCTATATAAAAAGAAATTGTCCAAAATGCTCTAAAGGCATCAGCTCTGGAAGTGGAGCCAGCATTAATGCCTTAGACTTGAGAATTAGCGAGGGAGGTAACATACCAGCAGTGGTAGTAGAATTTGGCGGTATTAAACATGTTGCTTACTTAGATACGGCAGCCAAAACGAGTATTGCCAGCAACAGGCTGAGTGCCCAGCTAAGAAAGGAAAATCACGACTTTCGGAAAATGAAAGCGGAAATTAGACTGGCAGATGGTATTCTCAGAACCCAAGATATCTTGACGACAACCACTTATATGAAAATAGGCCGCCGACAAACCAAAATAAGCATTAGTGTGTTGTCAGAAGCCAATGACAATATCACGTTATTGGGAATCGATTATTTAGAAAGCTCTGGTATTATAATCAACCCAGCCAAGAACATATGGTATTTTGCCGATCAACCCGAATTTAGTGTTCCTTTCTTTAAATATACAGAAATTGCAACAACACCGAATTTTGCATACGGTGAAATCAGCCCAGTCTCTCCAATTTACGATCCGGCGATAGTACAAAAAATAAATAAGCTGATTGATAACGCACCAAGGTATAAAAAACCCATGCCATTGCCACCTATGAAGAAATATTCTGCAGAAGAAATATACGAAGTATTTGAGGATTCCTTACCACTACATGTCTACGACCAAGGACAACCAGGTAACAATCGGATACGAAACGTATTCCTCGATTTCTCTAATGAAGAGGAAGACCGGCTAAATGACAGACTGTTTGGGCCACCCTATAAGTTGGGCATAAACTTGACCAGTATTATAAAGAAGGATGAGGGACAATTAGATGATTTATTACAGAAGCACGACAATATTTTTAAATGGGAGGACGAGATAACTGTTCGTGGTGTAGTTCATTCCATTGAAACCGGATCTCATCAACCAGTAGCTTCCCCTCCATATCGTCTATCACCTGTGAGGAAGGAACAGCTTAAAGCTGAGTTACAGAAAATGCTTTTGCAGAAAATCATTGAACCGTGCGATTCACCATGGGCCTCACCTGTAGTGTTGGTTCCCAAAAAGAATGGTGACATCAGGGTGTGTGTTGATTACAGACAAATCAATGCCATCACCACACCAGATAGGTATCCTCTTCCTCGGATAGATGACTTGCTCCATGCAGCCAAATCCACGCCATACATGTCTACGATTGACCTTCAAGCTGGATATTGGCAAATCGGAGTAAACCCATCGGATAAGGATAAGACAGCCTTCACGTCGCCGTTTGGTACCTTTCGTTTTAATAGGATGCCATTCGGATTACGGAACGCACCCGCTACATTTCAACGCCTGATGGACCAAGTCCGATCTGGTTTAGATGACACAGTGGTCCAGGCTTACCTAGATGATCTAATTGTTTGCTCATCAACGTTAATAGAGCATATTAATGATTTAGATAAAGTTTTCAACCGGCTTAAGCAGTTCGGCTTGCGGGTAAATCTAGGAAAATGTAATTTCTGTTGCGAAGAAGTTAAGTTTCTGGGACACATTATTACGATAGATGGGATAAAAACGGATCCTGAAAAAGTGTCAGCCATACTTAATATGCAACAGCCAAAAAACGTGAAGCAAGTTCTCACGTTTCTACAAACCTGCTCATGGTATAGACGCTTTATACCTGATTTCGCTAAAGTTTCGAAACCAATAAGCAGTCTTACAAAAAAATCAGCTGTATTCAGGTGGAGTGCATTGGAAGACGAGTCATTTCAAAAACTCAAGAATCTCTTGGTGACTGCACCTATTCTAAGTCAAGCCGACTCAACAAAGCCATACCTTTTGAAGACAGACGCCAGCAGTTATGCATTGGGAGCAGTTTTAGTCCAGGGGGAGGCCCCTGACGAGCACCCAATAGAATATGCTAGTCGCTTATTGACATCAGCAGAACAGAACTATTCGACGACAGAGAGAGAAGCACTAGCGATCGTCTGGGCGACCAATAAATTTCGCGGCTATATTGAAGGCGCAGACATAACCCTTTTAACGGACCACCAGCCATTAAGGTGGCTAATGATGATCAAGTCACCTACTGGGCGCTTGGCACGATGGGCGTTACAACTTCAGCCATACAATATTCAAATAAAGTATATTTCAGGGAGAACGAATAGTGGAGCCGATACATTATCACGCCCGCCAATTGAATCCTGTGACATATGCTACACAGAAGTCGCGATTCCAACCCGTGGAAGCCAAGAAATTCGTCAAGAACAACTAAAAGATGATAAAATTAAAATTATTTTTGAAGCACTTGAGAGCACCGATGGTACTGAAGGTGAAAAATATGCCAATGAGGGATACATTGTGACTCATGGTGTATTATACAAGTATACAGATACTGAAGAAGCAGCGCTAGTAGTTCCAGACCAAGAAATAGAAACAATCATGAAAGCCCTTCATGATTCCCCTACTGCTGGACACTACGGAGTTGACAAAACCTTATCAAGGATAAGTTCAAAATTCTATTGGGATAAGATGTACTCTACGGTTCAGAAATATGTCAAAGAGTGTGACAAGTGTCAGCGATATAAGCCAAGTAATCTACGACCAATGGGACTTTACAAAACCACAGCAAGCAATCAAAGATTCGAGGCACTCTCTATAGACCTTTTTGGACCATTACCTGTCAGCAATGGCAACAAATGGATATTTGTAGTAGAAGACACAACTAGCAGATGGGTAGAACTTTTCCCTCTTACTGAAGCAACAGCGGAAAAATGTTCAAATGTTTTGTTACACGAAATCTTCCTACGATACGGAATCCCAAGAAGAGTAATTAGCGACAATGGTCCACAATTTATCGCTGCAATAATGCAGTATTTAACTACACGTCTCGGAATAGATCAGATGCTTACACCGGTATATCATCCACAGCCCAACATGGTGGAACGCAAGAACCGTGACCTAAAAACACAGTTGGCGATCCTCGTTGAAAATCAACATGACACATGGTCACAACACCTATCATCCATTCGTTTCGCGATGAATTCTGCAGTCTGTTCTACAACTGGACAAACAGCAGCTTATATTACTTTTGGACGCGAGCTGCAAGCACCAATACATATCTCCCATGATCTCAGTAGCAGCATTGATGATCCGAATTTCGACTCTACAATACTTCCTGTCCTAAGAGAACTACCCAACATCTTGGAAACAGTATCCAAGTTAGAAGATGACAACAAAAACAAACATGTGCAGTACGCTAATCGAAGGCGCCAAAAGGCTCCAGAATATAAACTCGGGGATGAAGTCCTAATTACAACACACGTTCTTAGTAACGCAGGCAAAACAATAACATCCAAATTTGCACCTAGGCGAGATGGTCCATATATCATATATTTTATTATTTTGTTATAAATAAATTATTAATTGTTTTGTGAATTATTTAACATTATTTCAGTTTTAATTAACATTTAAATTTATGTACCAAATAAAAAAATAATGATGTGACAACATTTAAATTTATGTACCAAACAAAATATAATGATGTGGCAACTCTCAACTTTTATTTGTGTCGCATCATATAATTCACACTCACTTCAAGTACCAAATTACTCTAATAGAAGAATAAAATTTTATTATATTGTGAAAAATCCACGTAAACCGTTGTTAGTGTTTTATTTAGAGAACAGCTTTTACAAGTTTACGCTCCGATTAAAAGGAATCACTCATACGTTTCGACCAAGACTTGGCCTTTCGTAAGTGATTGGAGGTTTAAGTTTATTCGTGTGTCTTCGACCAAGTTTTGGTCTTTTCACATAAATCAAAACCAATTTTCACAAGTTTCATCGAGAGGACGAATTTTCCCTCTACAATAGGTATTTTTCTTCGACCAATAATCTTTCAACAATCCCTCATTTTACACGGCCCATCCATAACAAAAGACCGAGGAATTTTTTTTATCTCTCGACCGTTTGTCAGAACACAATTCTTTTTTCTCGATTCACGAGTAATACGAACGCGATTTATTTGCTGCTCTACATACCTATTTCTTTCCTCATCCACAAAAATACCAAAGGCTTCCAGGCAGCTTATAGTTAAAAGTATGTCTATAAGGAAACCGGATCTATCGGTAAAGAGAAAGGTTTTTTGGCCAGAAGATAACTCCGTCCAGTTAACGATGTGAACCAAATTCACTTGCAGCTAGCTCTTCCTTAGTTTCTTATTGAATTTCTCCCTCATCACTTTCTGGAGCTTCCGCATGAACTGCACTGAAATTCTCTGGTTCCGAGTCGGTCTCTAAGTTATCAAAGTCATCGCCACTTTCTTCAATATCTGGATCCGTCTCAACCTAAATACAAATGGGAATTGATTGGGAACTGCTAGGCACAAGATCGAAGTACAATTGAGACCTCGATTCCCATCTGAATTTGTACTGCAATACATTTAGAAGCCATAGTATTACCAAAACTTACAAGGCAACTACCATCCTCAGCGGCCAAAAAATATAAAATTTAATGATCCCACATACAACTGCCCAGGTTCCATAGACATGATTATAGGAGCTGACTCATATAGTGACATTATTCTTGAGGGGTTACGAAGAGATAAAAAAAATTCACTTAGGATGGCTCACCTCAGGACGTACATCCTCAAAAAAGCATTATGGGATTGGAATTATCGGATTGGTAGCCCAAACATTACTTGATCGACAGTTGGAAAAATTCTGGGAGCTGGAAGAGGTTGCGGCACCGCAATACTTGACGTCATGTGACAATGAATGTGAAGACATATATAAGGGAACACATTATCAAAGACTCGACTCGAAGAATAGGGCCATCGCAAGATTTCGTCAGCTGGAAGCAAAGTTCAACAACAATTTGCAACTAAAAAATGAATATACAAAGGTTATTAACGAATTTCAGGAGCTTGGAGATATGGTCGAGGCAACTTCAAGTAACCATCTCCAACATTCCATTTACTACATGCCCCATCATGCTGGCCTTAAAACTGAGAGCACTACTGCAATACAAAGTTACGCGTAGTGTTCGGCGTTAGTTTGAATCAGTTAATGCTAGTTGGCCACAAGCTTCCAGAAGGCATCACAACGATGCTGAGCCATGGTATGTATGTCTTTACTGCAGATATTGAAAGGATGTATCGTCAAGTCATGCTACATGATGATGACCAAGATTATCAGCGACTTGTATGGCGAAGTTCCACCGACCAACCCATAAAAGAATAAAAACTGACAACAGTCACGTATGGAACTGCGTTTGCACCGTATTTGGCAATTAAGACACTGCAGCAACTAGCTTTAGATGAAAAGGAAAAGTATCCAGTTGCATCAGAAATTGTAAAACATAATTATTTTGTTGATGACGTATTGTCCAGCCGAGATAGATTGTCGGAATGTAAAGAGGCTCAGGCAGACCTCATTGGAATGCTAGGAGGATCAGGTTTTCATCTTCGGAAGCGGGCCGCTTCGGAAGGTTACTTAAAGACATTCCACCCGACCGTACCGGGGTTCTAAAGATTTTAGAAGAAGAAACCATTAAGAAGTTCCACTACAAGCGGGATCCATGGGTAGTGGTACGACACTCCACTGGAAATTCCAAGGCTGGATCATTTGATTCAGATTCAAAAAAGTCAGAACCGCATAATGAGCGATATAAAGACGCACCGAATCCACTGTCTGTCCATTTATTTCGCTTAATGCAAGCTTAACCTAACTTAAAAACTAGGACTTAAAAACAACTAACAAGAGTTAAGGGCTAGAAAGTAAGGGAATGGTGGAGGAGATCAAATTTACGACGAGAAGTGCTCAGGCTAAAATCAAAAAGGGGGAGGTTTGAGTTGACCTTACGAAGCATGCGGGAAATTGGTTCGTTAGAGCCATAAGAGGTGCGGTGGTTGGGATATAGAAGAGACGAGGAGCGTAAATTACGAGGGCTAGTGTTGAAGGAAATAGAATTGTAAAGGGAAGCGCAGTCCACAGAACCAGAGAGCAGTCGATGAATGAAGAGATTGTCAGCTACGTCTCTGCGTTTTTCGAGGGTATTCAGGTTAAGAAGTTTGAGGCGGTTGCGATAGGGAAGTAAGATAAATGGATAATTCCAGGGTAGTCCACGAAAAGCAAATTGAAGAGAACGACGTTGTATGTTCTCGATTCGTGATATATGAATTCGCTGAAAGGGCGACAACACTTGGCTGACATATTCCAGAAGGGGCCGGACAAGGGTAATGTAAACTGGCCTTGTCACATAGATGTTGCACAATTCTTTAGACCATCGTTTGATAAAACCGAGTGATGAGTTGGCTTTAAGGATTACCTCATGAAGTTTAACTCTCGATCGTATAAAATTCCAAGGTCGCGAAGGGATTAAACCTGGGGTACAGGTTGGTCATGCAGAAAATAAAGTCGAGTGAAACAAAGTATCGAAATAAAGTGGAGTTGGACACCAGGTGGAAAACCTATCGAGGTCTTCTTGAAGGAGAATAGAGTCTTGGGATGAGGAAATAGTTTTGGAGAACTTAGTGTCATCGGCGTAAATGGATATGGAGAAGTGTTTGATAATACTTTCAAGATCGTTTATATGTAGTTAAAATGAAAAAGAGGGGACCTAGATGGCTGCCTTGTGGGACACCAGAAGTGGCTAAAAACTGCGTTGAGAAGGCGAGAGAAGACAATTTGAAAAGGATCAGCTCATGTGATATTTTATCGAAGGGCTTAGCGAAGTCTGTAGCAATAACATCAATTTCCTTGATATTTTCCAGGGCTGAAAGCGCAAAGGATACGAATTTAACTATGGTGGCTGTGGTTTAAACCCAAAGTCGCGGGAGGGTCGTCCTGTTAGTTGACCCTATTTAGAGTTGCAGTAAGTACTGGATGCTGTGCCCCTAAGAGTAGTAAGAGGTTTTAGGTCGGTCTCGACTCATACCAAGGGTAGAACTTGTGCCGGCAGGAAGTCGGCAGAGCGATTGCAAGGCGTATTCTTGCTCCCGTAAACTTAAGTCGACATGAAAGGCATTTACGTTAAAAACAGAAAAACACTATCACCAGACGGATCCCACAGCGAATATTAGTGAAAGACTTACACATGCTCCCGTACAAAGTGCAAACAGTGCATCAGTTAATGCCTCCTGACCGTCAGTCGCGTGTGAATTACTGTAAAACCGTCCTTAATCTCAACAACGAAGAATACGATTTTGTGTCGAAAACCATCATGAGCGACAAGGCGCATTTCCACTTAAGCGGTTACGTCAATAAGCAAAATCTTCATTTCTGGGGCACTGAAAACTCGCGTGTGATGCACGAAGAGCCATTACATCCACTCAAAGCCACTGTGTGGTGCGGCGTTCACCCTGGAGGAGTGAGAGAGGGCCGAATTTTTTTGGGGACGCCATCGGCAATACGGTCACCGCACACACAGCACGAGCCACAATGGATATTGTGAAGGAAGCGTTTCCTGGTCGCGTAATCTCCCGTTTTGGCCAGCAAGATCGCCCGATTTAACCATCCCAGATTTCTTTCTTTGGGGCTACTTGAAGTTGCGGGTTTATGCTAACAAGCCTCAGACAATCGCAGCCTTTTAGGAGAATATTCGCCAGGAATGCGAACCTGTCAGGTATACGGACCGGAAATCCTGTGGAAAGTCAAGGAAAATGCGATAAAACGGACACAAATGTGTATCAACACTGTCGGCAGCCACTTGGCGAATTTTTAGTAAAAAAGTAATTCAAAAACAAAATGGATGATTAATTTTGCACCACCTTGTATAAGTTAGAGCAAAAAAATAAAGTTGTTTGAGTTGTTCATCACCTACAGAAATAGAGAGTTGTTATTTCCCCCCGCCAGCGGTAAGGAATAGCAAATCTACAGGCGCTAAGATACAGAAAATTGAAAAAAAAAATACTTTGTCAACCCAAAACGTTAAAATAACTTAGCAGTCAAAGTGTAAATAGAGAAGTTTATCTGTCGCCAAAACAATCATCTCATGCTTATCCCTAACCCTATACTTCGGGGGTCTTAACGGTCAAGCACCTGAAGCCTACATTCCAAGCACCTACAACAATTTCACAATATGTACCTACACAAACCCGGCCATAGCAGCCTACCCTTAAAAATAAAATGTGGGCAATTTGTATCACAGCATAGCACCCAATTAGGGATAATTGTATGAATTTGCACTTTTTACAGTAAATATGTTATTACGGTCCAACAATTCTCTTTCGGTTGCACTTGTAGGAAGAGAAAAAGGGGTTAACGTTAAGGATTTCAGCACAATCGGTTATAAAAGGTTGTTAAGGTGTTGTGCCACTTCGACTGTAAAATGCGAGGGCGATACCTTTCATCCCATTTGCCCTTATTTTTTGTTTTAGAAAATCCCCCGCAAGTCATTATACCGAGACGTATGTTGGTATCATACATATGTAAGGTATCTCCATACTGTGGGAAGCCAGACATCTCTAAAACAAAGTAACGAACATTTTACTCAAATTCAAATATCGCACGAATGAACGCGAGGCAGCATTTCAACCGAAACCAACACTTGAATCACCCTAAATCGATAGAATTGAATGTGTTAGCTTCCCACGCAAGGTGTGAACCCTTCGTTCACCCTTTGTAATCCCCAAATTGTATGGAATTCGCACTTAGATTACTCGTATCTCACCCCATCATTCACTGCAAAACCATGCGTGAGTGCTGATCCATTGAGTACCCTGCACTATCACTTGGTTCACTTAAATGTTAGGCAAACCAAATCAGTCGAGTCCAATTCATTCCAGTCCCAGACTTTCAACTTGGCTTGCATTCCTCATCACATTCCTATCTAGCAATCCTAACAGTGCTTATCCAAACACTGCCTTGTGCTACTAATCGATTCGAAGAGCATTAATGGATTAGAATTTGCTTCAGTTGATTAGGATAGCACTCGTATCTATGTATTTGATTGTAGGGCTACAAAACCCCATGAGAAACTGCATCGTGGTGCTGTTCTCAATCGCCCACAGGACGCCTAAGTGCCGTTATAATTAAGAATCATCAGGAACTGGCAATAGATGTATTCTCGACTCAGTCACGTTACAATGCTGGTCATCCATTTTAGCGGTCGTGACGCTTTGATTGTGGACATTTTTGAATCCACCATGATTTCGGGAGGGGAGTGAGGAAACTCCTGATGATGATGATGCACGAATACATGGTAACACATACGAGTAGTGCGGCTTAATTCAAGCGGACAGCATTATAAAGCCATACCCATAGAGACAATGATAAATAATTACTGTGACGGTCATTAATGAGAGCCGAAGAGAAGTTGAAGAGCAGTAGCAGCTTCTGACAAGTGACGACAACGTCGTTACTTAATTGAGGAGAATGGGATTTTCAAATTGAAATTGGGACTGTTGTCGACTACATGGAGGTAAATGATGACAAAACGGTCTGATTAAGATGAGATAAACCAGAGATACTCGTACATTGAAAATGCATTTGTAAAGCAATGAGACCAGACCAGAAGCCAGACCGATGGCGATGGCAGACTTAAGCTTACATAAACCTCGTGTTCAAGCGAGAATCTGGTCAATGAACTGCAAGACGTAACGGCTTGTATTTGAAAGTAACCTATGTTTGTCTGAATGCAATTAAGACGTCGAGAAATGACCACATGTTTGACAGGCTTTCTCCACAACAAAAAAAAACTTATATGATCTGCATGTCAGATGATTAGGCTCTGGAAATAGGTCTACAGAAGGGACAAGGAAAACTGTACATAGCCGCATCCAATCTTATTGTCCACACTGTAACCATGCCATCATAGAGCACCATACTGAAATGGGCGCTACGATCTCCTTCGCAGATAAAGACTCGCAATGTTCAACCAAAAAAACAAAAACATCAGAGAAGTTGTATCCTTTCAAAAGACCACGATTCAGATAGTTCATCGCTGATAATTTCCGTCGAGAGAAACCTAAGCAATAAAACCGAAATGCACACATTTGAAATGCGAACCCAGAAACGATCATCTTTGACATGTTTGCCGAGACTTTCAATGTTTTCCCGCCACTGTGTGTAAGCAGCATACCGAGTTCGATGATCGGGCGTTGGCAAGATAACGACGACCCAAGTGATAAACCAAAATCGAATTTATCCAAAAGATTCCTAGTCTCCATACGCGTGCATCTGTTATCAGCGATTTCTATGAGAAGCGGGAATCTTTTATGTTCTCCGCCGATGATGTGACTTATTGGCAAACTAAAAGAAGCGCTTCACACAAATCCCTCCAGAACGGGACTTAATATAATCAATTCGTCTGACGGTGCTTGGTTCCATATGGTCAGCGAAGGGATACAACACACAAAAAAATAAACAAAAAATTGCAATACGAATTCCGAAACACAATGAAGATTGTCTTCTGTGAGGGGGCGCATTGGTTATTTCCTCGTTCCCAAGAAATTCAAAACGAAGACGACAAATTCCATGGGCACACGTGGGCGATTTTGAAGATTCCGCCGACTGAGTTAGTGGAACTGAAACTTAATGCGCATTTCTCTCCACCAAATTTTATTTATTTCTTCTGTTCTTGTTTTGTTTTGGCATCCCGTTTGCTGAGCTTAATCATGATTTCCTGTCGGAGGCTGTCTTGTTAAGAAATTGTTTAGTCTTTAGAGCTATTCATCAGGAAAGATGGGAACACAATTGGTTTTGTTAATAAACGTGAGACCTCGATTGAGGTATGGAGATGATAATCGACAGTCAATAGAGTCAATTAGATGTCAAAGTTTAAGGAGGACATAGACAAAGACTTCACGCTTTTTACAGAGCTTTATAACGTGGGATTTACCCTCAAAGAGTTTTAATTTCAAGTCAGTGAAGACTGCTGGATGTTCGACGTAGCTGACGACCTAGATTTTGGACACCAACTGTGAGACAAATACCTTGAAGGGAATTTCTTTATCTTTAGATTAGTTTCGGTTAACTCACACCATAATAGCGTCATCGGACGGTGGTCAGCGAAATGAAAGTTTCTACAATGTCAGAAGTTGGGGGTCGGGGACCATATCTCTCAAAAGCATCTAACCTCATCCAAACGGTCAACAAAGACCTGCTCCCAGGTTGTTGCCAGCAGAAGACATCGCACTTTCAATGAAAGAGAGAAAGGCACATTATGGTACTTAGCGGTCCTACAAATCAGAATGACAATGGTAAACTCTTTCATGATTCATGTAGCGCAAATGATTTGAAGCCGTTTAGGATTGAGATCGCCTGCCCTAAAATCAGTTGAGCTAATCTGATTGCAAACAAAGATTCAGCCAGAATGGCCGTTTTGAGAAGAATCAACGTTTACGAAACTCCATCATTGGCATCGAAAACAAATGAGGGACTGATGTCAAAACAAGCTCCTATACTGTACCAATTTGCCAACGCGTCAAATAGTTTATGAGTCCCCGTCATACTTCAGAAATACAGCAGCTAGGAGCGTAAGAACAAAATTCGTAACCAGAGGGTATACTGCAGAAAGAGAGAATGTTGCAGCATGTGGTTTCCGATACATACCCTCCAAAGGATCGAGCAACATATCTTGCTTAGGGCAGGTGTCAAACCCAATGAAGAAGAAACACCGACATATTGGCATCCATAAAAGAAGACGCCGATGAAGGCGCAAAAGTATCACTTATGACAGATTCCTACAGATCTTTCAAGAGCAAACAACTACGAGTATGTCAATAGAAGGCTTTTTGGATAACGAACCATTCCAATCATAAATCTGCTAACGAAGATGATTTGATACAATGTACCATACTTCCTGCCATTCCAAGATTTTTAGGTCATACCTACGCCCTCAATGAAAATAGACTTCCATTACGTCTACTGTTCCTTGACAAGATAAAAGTCTTCGTTAGTTTACAATAAGATAACTTTGGGGAGCTTGGGCATCGTAGAGAAGATCATAGCTCCAACCAAAGCGTAATGTTCTCTACAAAAGTGATACGGTACCGGAGAGCATGAAGTTCCTCAAGCTTAGATGCCGTCCCGCTCTTACTCCTGGCCGCCAGCAACGATGTACTTCACGCAGCATTAAATACTCACGAAAACAATTTAGGTTTACACCTACAGCGCCTTGAGTATGATGACTCCCATGAAACTATGGATCTTCACCAAATTATCCAACATTTTGAAACTAAGGCAAATGATTACGATCCGGTGTAGCTTAAAGAACACATCCTGCCACCTGCAGATGTTCTACAATATTTCTAAGAAACTTGTTTTCAGGTTATGATGGCAACATAGTGCGATCTGAGCACACTAGCTTAGAAAGAGTCCTTAAATAAGGACGCTAGATTTTTCAATAAAGCAAGTTGAGTGTGAGATATCCACTCTTTTTTCTTTTTATTTGAAAGAACGTTTTATGACATTAAGTATGGAATATAACGTTGTTCAAATGTCCGCCACGGCTTTGTTTGGTGGCACGTATTCGGTAAGTCCAATTTTCGATGACTTTGTCGCATAAATCTAGTTGAATTTGCTGCATGGCGTTCGTTATGTCGACTTTGGAGTGTATAAATTGTTTGCGGTTTATTCGCACTGACCTGGGATTTAAAATAATAGCCTGAAACGAGGAAGTCTAAAAACGTTAAAACGCACGATGTCGGTGGCCAGTTCAGATAATCATGAACAAAAATCGCTCGTGCAGAATGTCCACTGTTTGGCACGTAACGCCGTTCTGTGTGAACCACATGTCGTCGGTATCAATATTATCCAGTTTAGGCCACAACAAGTTCTTTATCATCGATTTGTAGCGCTCGCCGCTGACGACTATGGCAATGCCAGTTTCGTTTTGAAAGAAGTGCGGGCCGATGATTCCGCCAGACGAATGCATTTTGTGCTGGTGTATCTCGTGTGGATTTTGCTGGTTCACACATCCATTCATCAAAACATGGATCTCGTCGCTAAAGATGATTTTTTGGCGAAATCTGGGGCAACTTTGAAATACTCCAGAGCCAAATTGGAAGACACGGCGTTGTCTATGGTGGTTTACATTAAATTCCTGGGTCAGTTCAAATTTATACGGGTGCAGACCCAATACCCGACGCAAAATTCGTCAAGCTGAAGTCACAGAAAGGCCAAATTCTCATGAACGACGAGAAATTGACTGCCTCGGGTTTTCCCGTATACTCTCACGCACAGCAGCGATGTGTGGTTAATGTGGATATTCCTAATACTTATTGGGAGTTGGGTCCATCGTCGACATCACCTTTGCAAGCAACTCTATTCTAGGTACCGTCAAGCGGAGGATCAGTGAGGAATATTCTCATAGCGACCATCAAGCGATATTAACAGAGATCAAAGATATGGAACCGGCCCATCGCCCAAAACTTACGGGGCCAAAATTGTAGCAATTTTTCAAAAGATGTTAAACGGTGATTTGCCCCTAAGTGGAACACCAGAAATCCGTGCGTCTCATCTCACAGCTATCATCAAAGCAGTGTGCGATGCATCAATGCCTAGAAGAGGAAATAGCAGGAAAGTCTCACCCTATTACTTCTGGAATGATGAAATAAAGGCACTCTGGACAAAATGATTTCAGGCTCGGCGCAAAGTTCAGCGTGCAAGATGGAGATCAGACTTCCAACTATGGCTGGACATACTTAGACTGGCAAGGCGCAACCTAACTAGAGCCATCAAAGGAATCAAAATCACACGCTTCAAAAGTCAAAGCCGACATAAATCCATGAGGTTCAGCATATAAAATGGTGATGGCAAAACTAAAAGGCCTTAGCACCCTCCCTTTTCTCGCAAACATTAGCCACTGTGTTCAATATCATAGAAGAATTTAGTCCAGCGGAAATTCCACTAATCACCCTAGAAGAGTTGTTAAGGGCATGCGCCAAGATAAGCGACATCAAAACCCCTGAACCTGACGGCATCCCTAAAAAAGCAAATCAGAGACCGGACCTCTTCATAGGAACAATGCAAAAGTGCCTAGAAGAAGGAACCTTTCTCGGAAGATGGAAAACACAGCATTTAGTGTCGCTACAATACGTATGCCTCTTGGACACCATGGGAAAGAATCTCAAGAGGATAATCTACGAGGGCGGGTCAATAAGTCCGTGTCTTTTGGAATAAAACACAGATTTTTTGATAAAAAAATAATTTTATTTTTCAACGTAGTCTCCCTTGAGCTCTATACACTTTGTCCAAGGCTTCTCCAATTTTTTTATCCCTTCCAAAAAAAATGATTTGTCGAGGTCCTCAAAATAGGCCTTTGTTTGCGAGATGACTTCATCATTGGAGTCAAATATTTTTCCACCAAGCCATTTCTTCAGGTTTGGGAACAAGAAGTAGTCGCTCGGAGCCAAATCTGGAGAATAGGGTGGATGAGGGAGCAATTCATAGCCCAATTCATGGATTTTTGCCATGGCAACTGCACATGTGTGCACCCTTGCATTGTCTTGGTGGAAAAGAACTTTTTTCTTGGCCAAATGAGGTCGGTTTTTTTTTTCAAATCGTCATTGAATCGGTCCAATAAGTTGGCATAATATTCCCCATTGATTGTTCTTCCCTTTTGAAGGTAGTCAATGTGGATTATCGCAAAAATACTCTTTCCCAACTTATCCTTACTGAATCTACTTAAAAACCCATCAGAAGAAAACATCAACCTAACCTACAAACTAATCTGTGAGATAAAAATGGAAAACCATATCTGAAAGCTTTTTATTAATTGTAACTATTAATGTACGTAAATGTAATAATATTATGTATTTTATTATCGAGCTGGTAGTCCTGGTAGCTAAAGCTCAATAAATTATATTAGCATTGTAATTTATTTGCGTGTTAATAAAGATATAAATAAATAAATAATATCCCGCGTGCATCCCAAAAAACAGTCGCCATAACTTTATTGGCTGACAAACCCACCTTGGCCTTCTTTGGCGCCGATTCACCCTTAGAAACCCACTGTTTTGACTGTTGTTTGTTCTCTGGTGTATTGTGATGGATCCATGTTTCGTCCACGGTCACAAAACGGCGCAAAAACTCCTCCATATTGCGATTAAACAACGCCAAACCTTCCTGTGAAGTGAAGCACACGAAATTCACTTTTTTCCATTTTCTCCTCAAATTAGTGAGTAGTCTGATAAAAATAGCTGTCAAACACAAACTAACTGACGCAGCAAGTTTAAATTTTGACAGGAGTCAACTGACAGATGCCTGTTGACAGGAGCAGTGTTGCTGTTTCAGTAAAGAGGTCAGAAAAGTCACGGACTTATTGACCCGCCCTCGTATAATAGACTGCTAGCAGTAGCAGAAGAGAAAGGTGCCCTTTCAGACAACTAATTTAGCTTCAAAAAAGAACGTTCAACTGTAGATGCCGTACGAGCGGTAGGCCCTATCGCAAGGGATGCCATCGCTGTATAAAGATGGCTCTACGAACGCTAAAGCTGGTTATACTGAGGATAGTGTCCAACTATTTCAACAACAGGAAGCTGAAGAATAATTCGGATATAGGCGGACAATACTACAAAGTTGCGGAGTCCCACAGGGATCACTCCTAGGGCCACTGTTATGAAACATAATGTGTGACGAAGATTGGATTCGCCGACGAAATTGCCATAATGACAGTAGCCCAACAGAATCATGAAGTGGAATCAGCCACAAATGAAGCAATCGCTCAGACAAAAGATTAGCTTATCATCGCCGGATTGGAGCTGGCCGCTCATAAAACCGAAGCTGTCCTCATAACAGGTCGAAATACCATTGAATTTTACAATTTTCGGATCGGTAAAAAAAACCATCATGTTCAAAAGAAACAATTAAGTTTCTGGGAGTTGGACAACAAACTGTAGTACAAAAGACCCAAGTGGTTTTGCTTTGGAGGAGTCTAAAAGGAAACTATCGTCAACATACAGTCTCTGCGCGCTCATTTTAAACGAAAGCGGCTTTGTTATAGCTGGAACAAGCCTATCCCATGGTGAAATCCTTGCAGACGAGTCGCTCAGAATATCTACATCGTTGAATAGAAAGATCTTGAGCCAGCAAGACGACTAAAACTCTAGCAAAGGAAGAATCAATAACTATTTGGCAGACCTATTGGACTAATACATATAACAAAAGGCAGATGGACGTTTAAATAAATACCGGCAATCCAAGGGTGCAGGTGGGGTGAAAAGTAACCTCCTTGGGAATGAAAAAACAATTTTTTTAAATGTTTTGTTTTTTATTTTATTCAAAATAGTCCCCTTTTAGCTTGATACACTTATTCCAGCGATTTTCCAACTTCTTGATCCCGTCCGAAAAGTAATTTTCCGGAAGGTCTGCAAAATACTCCTCCGTGGCGTCGATGATTTCCTCGCGTGAGCTGAATTTTTTATTGATGAGCCATCTTTTGAGGTTTGGGAAGAGATAATAGTCCGAAGGAGCCAAATCGGGCGAATACGGTGGATGCGACAGCAATTGGAGGCGTATGTCATTGATTTTAGCCGTGGTTGCGATGCTCTTGTGCGCCGGCGCATTGTCTTGCAATGAGGCCGTCTGCAGCGATTTCGGCCTTCAATCGCTTCAATAATGCACAGTAATACTCGCTGTTGATGGGTTTTACTTTTTCGAGGTAGTCCACGAAGAGCATGTCATGACAATCCCAAAAAACCGACGCCATAACCTTTCTGACCCATCGAGCCTCCCTCGGCCGCTTCGGAGCACTCGTACCGGCTCCAGTCCATTGCCGGACACTAATTCTGTTCTCTGGTGTGTAATAGTGGATCCAAGTTTCATCATCAGTTACCAATCGATGCCAAAAGTCCGCTCGATTCCGCATCAGCAAGTCCAAACACTCTTTCGAAGTGCTCTCGCGTTCGTGTTTTTGGTCAGGAGTGAGCATGCGTGGCACCCAGCGGCAGGATAACTTTTTCATATACAGAATACTGCCCAAAATATGGCGTGTGCTCTCAGTACTAATCTTTGTGGTATCTGCTAGCTCACGCACCTTCACTTTCCGGTCAGCCAACACCATTTCACGCATTTGTTTTGACATTGTCCTCTGTAACCGCATCGAAACTCTCGAAACCAATATTTGGCGGTGTAATCTGACGGAACATTAGCCCCATAATACTTATCCAACTTTTTTCCTTCGCCGGTTTGCCTCTCCAAAAATAATGTTTTATGAGAGAACGAAAATCGTTTTTGTCCATACTCAACATGTGCCAAACACGTCAACAACAATCAGCTGTCAAAACAAAACTAAAGACAGTATCGTACTGAAATTTGGCATGTCTGTCTAAATATGAACGGACTTCAAGACACCATAACCTTTTGCAGTAGCAGCGCATTTTGGCAGTCAAGGAGGTTACTTTTCAAGCCACCTTAAGTCGAAGACACGGGACTGCAACAACCACCTAACGCAATGCCTTTGTTATAAGTAGGAAACGTCTATTCTTTTGCCTGTCATTGCCGCTCATTGGCCTGTAGATTATCCAACCAAGTGTGGTTCTGTCTGCAATCGGTCCTGAATTTTGGTTTAATGTTCTCACATTCACTGAACGGCAGTCCTAAAAGGCGAACTTTATGTTGACAAGGACAAACTGGTTGAGGTGTACACGTTTGACAGTTGATACTCGTATGATTCAGCAGGGTTTGCCTAGTTAACTCGTGTGAATATATTTCTATTTCAATGACAGAACGGTCTGCAGTATACAGAATCAAATGCGAAACTACAACGATTGCAGGACACTAGAGGGCCGAGATAAACTTGTGGGCTAAAAATCCCAAATACCTTTGTACATACTCGTAGATTCGATGCCAAGGTTACACTTGCATTAAACACAAGTGAATACCCAAACGATAAAAAAAAGTCTTTCGTTTATTGTAATTATCACATCAGGCATTCGCCGCCTTTACCAACAAACCAAAAAAGATTTTGAACCGAATTCCTTCGAAATCTTCAGATCCGAGTTAATCAAGTTATTCAAGGCAAAGATATAATGGGCCAACCTTCCCACTTTTTTCCCCGAACTTTTTTAAATTAAAAGATCTCTATGGTGTCGTCAACGTCATGCCTTAAATCATTTGATTGCCATCGCTTCCTTATCATTCTCTTGCTTTCCCAGTCATTTTGGCCTAATTTCCCTTGACGTTGCCTTTTCCATTATTTTCGTGGTAAGAAACACGCGCTGTATGGTCAACAATGGCATTGTGCCGTTGACAAAATTATGACCCTGCTACACGCTCTAAATCAGATTGCGACAGTTCCGATATCCAATTAATTACCATCTCCATCTTTGTCACTATCACTAGTTCCAGTTTCAGCTCCATTTGCGCATATCCATATCTGTTCGTTATGTATTCAAGGTCTGGAGATTGTTTTCGTTTTTTTTTTTTTTTTGATTACTACATCCTCGTGGATTCGTAGTACGGACTGATTCACCAGCGCGATTTCTAAAGCGTCTTTTTGGGCGCGTTCGTGTCAACTGGAAAGTTATCGATCCAAGTATCGACCACGCAATAAACACATGACACCCTAGTGTCGTTCAGGTTTTTGAAATGATTAACGCAGCTGCTTTCCTTTCTTCCGCCAGAGTGTCTGCATGCTGCAGTGATATTGGAGTCTCCTTTTGCTCCAGGGATATTAATCACCTGAGTCGAATTGTTGGCTGACGCGTGAGTGGGTATGGGGCATGTGAAAATGCACACACGCCGCCAGTGCCAATGCCGCCAATGGACTCACTCACGCACACATCACTTTTATTCGATTTACGAGCGGATACTTATCGGGCTTTTGTTGGTTTTGGTTTGTCGATTTATTTTTTCTTCTTTTTGTTGGTCCGAAGGAAAGAATATGCGAGTACACACAATCCTTGCAAACACTCGAAATACTCTTGTATTGGATTCGTTGTATGTTACACCCAAGGGAGAGATAAAGAAATATGTGCAACGCTTAATCCCTGGTCTCGCGGGAATTAACCGCACCGATAATCTCGGCGAAAACGATTTAACACATTCGTTGGCTAAACAAACACAAGGCTTTGGAGTAACATTGAGTTGTGTTGTGTTTTGTGTGCGCGACGCGATGTGGCATTCAGGTGATACACAAACAGTGTGGGCAACAGGAAAAGTTACCAATCAGAGATTTCGCTTTCACTGGGATGAGGATGAAAGAAATCCATTAACCGATTGATTCTAAGGAATAAGATTTCCAACTGGGTATCATAATAAATTTTCAGGTCACCAACAGAACCGTTACTACTATATACAAGTTGTAGAGCAAAGTATCTAAAAAACAAAAACTCGTACACCTTTTGGTCATGGGAGTTCTAATACTGGCTGTTAGTCCAACTCTGCATTTTACAATGTTCAGAGTGGGAACAGTCGAGTGTTAATTTTCATTCATTGAGAGACCGTTTAGTTTGACTTCATACCTATTTCAGCGCAAGTGAGGCTGTGCTGGAACCTAGAACAGTCCTAAGTTTCATGCATCTTTTCATATTAATATTTTCTCTCGGCACTCAGGCAAAGAACTACTCCATTCATGTCCTTGTACAAGGCGGCGTGGTGGATGCACCCTGTCGGAAGATGGCATAATTTTTGCAAATGGCGTCGTACGTCAATCATATTTGACATTTGTGAACTAGACAGCTGCAGTATACAAACGTCGATTTCCTATAGGTTCCGGTACTTAGCTACTCGACTCGAACAGAGTCGAACCACAGGAGATCATGCAGGCCGTGGCCTCCACCGGACTGGTCGTTCGGTCGGGAATATCGCGGCTGTGGCTGCCGATGTCGCTGAGAACGACGGTCTACGCAATTGGGCATCACCAGACGGACCCTACAGCGAATTTTAGTGAAAGACTTACAAATGTTCCCGTTCAAAGTGCAAACGTTTCTGGGGCACTGAAAATCCGCGGGTGATGCACGAAGAGTCATTACATTCAGCGAATTCATTGTTACGAAGATTGAAGATTGTGTATATCTTCAGGAAGTTTTCCTTACGAAGAGTGAAATCTAACGTTGTCGTCCTCCAAAAAATACCAACGCCGCATTCTAAATCGGTCTTGGAGCCATCCGTGGAGACCCTTCCCAGCTCAGATTCTGGCCGAAACCACTTATTTTCAAACGAAAGTTGGCTTTGAGAGTGCGGCCCATGATATGAATACCAAACGATGGGGGTTGAATCAGTAAATCTAGAAAAGAGCCAGGTGCGCTAGAGAAAACTTCCACGCAGCAGAGACCGACCGTTTCTTTGGAGTCTAGTGACATATTTTCGCGAAAACTTGTTCCCCCGGGCAAAGAACGCATAGAATATTATTGCCCTTATCATAGTCGTGTAGATCCCTCCTTGAAGGAGAGCCACATGACTTGCCGAAATCCCCTTTTCACTACCAGGAAGTCGAAAGCGCCTTGGAGGTTTTCGATGTGGCATGTATAGTCCAAGGAGATTGGACTTGTTATCCATGATAACACCCAAATGCATAGCTTCGTTGGAGAATACATATAACCAACCTCAGTTTTGAGAGGATTGACTCAATACCCATTTCTAGAGCACCAAGCACCAATCACGTCTAGAGCTACCTGCACTATAGAACAGACAGTCCCACGCATGATTCAACAGATACTACAACTACATCACCTCCATATGCTTGAACATAGACATAGTGTCTGATTTTTAACGTAAACCACCTGTTATCTAGACTTATGTGTACGGGATGCCCATACATCCATGAGGGCAAGGATCCGCCTTTCCATCGCTCTCCGTCATTCCATTGACCAAATCGGAACTGTGTTGCCGGCACAAGTTCCACTGTTGGTATGAGTCGAGGCCGACCTAAAACTTCTTCCTGCTCTTAGAGTCGCAGCACCCAGCACTTATTGCAACTCTACATTGGGTCAACCAAAGGAAGACCCTTCCCGCGATTTTGGGTTTAAACCGCAGCCACCATGACGCTCCTACAAGGGGGCCTACCTCTTCAAGTCAGGCCCGGACCGAGATCCGGGGGGCATCTGACTCCCATGGTACCGTGATTTGAGTCCTGGTAGGGACTACAGGTGGTCCAGCCGCCAACAAGACCAATGACCGGCAACTTGTGACTAATCGTAGCAACCTTCGGTAGCGTCATCTGAAGATGTTTACGATAAGACCAGTACTTTGCTCTGCCCCCGTTTATTATTAGACAACGTCATTGATGGGCGAAGCCTTGATAATTGGGCGCGGGCCCGCTTGAACATAGACACTAGAACATGCACCATATTAACCCGTGTTTACACCGGCCATCCCATGTTTGTCGCAGTCAGCATCTGCAATCAGGATCATATTCGCCAGCATTGCTTTTACTCACAAAATACAATCTAGCTGCTTTCAATTCTGGCCACAAGATTTTGAAGCGCAGTCTCACAGGACTTTCTGTATTGGTAGGTGTGTTGCATTTTGGACAGAGGATGCATTCGCAAGGCAACTTCGCGCACATGAAAATCGACCATTCTCTCTATCTTCTTCAACATGAAGGAGGTCATACTGATAGGTCTGAAGCTCTTGCTCTGTTTGCAACCTAGAAGATGCTGCTCCAAGAGTATTCTATTTCGACGGGGATATTGGATTCAGGCTGAGTCAAGCAGCAGCCTAGACAATAGACGATGATATGTTGGTGCACTGAAGGATTTATGTATGCACATGTCCTTGGTTAAGACTCCTCTACCAACGCATTCAGCATCTTAGAGCCTTCTATGAAGGTGAAAAAAGATTTACTGAGGAAGAATTCGTATTGTCTCCATTCGTTCCTTTCTGAAGTCAAATTATCCCAGTAAACTTTGAGGTTTTTTTAAAGTTCGACTGATTGGAGGAGGTCACGATCCGGCCTGGGAAAACTGGCCTGACCTACATTTGAACTTGAGGAGAGGAGGTCTCAAAGTCTCAGATGGAGCAAAGTTTCGAGAACCGCCGCCATTTGAGGGGTTCTTGATACCTGAGTGGGTATTTTTTTTATCAAAAAATCTCCGTTTCATCCGGATAGGAAGGAAGTGACGTACGAGTACTTGTATTCAGCAGGGCTTTTTTGTTTATGTACTCGTAAAATTTTGCACACAACATTCTTGATATTGATTCAAAGTGACCGTAATTGGTGCGGTGTGCTCGAATCAGGAGAAGGGGGACGGATCTTACGGAGACTGGAAGTGAATGCAATATTTTGCAATAATTCTTGGGCAGTCGATGTTTCCAGTCAATACTCGAAACTGGTTGATAAAAAGTACATCCACACCGCGACATATTTTTAAGTTTTAGCCTATTTTCGTAGGGACCGGCCCAAAGTAGACCACGAAGGATGAAACAAATAAACTTACGTTGGACGGCATCAATTCTTTGAATCTGGATTTGTTTATAGGATGACCAACTTGGTTGGAATACTCGAGGAGAGGCCTTACAAAAGTGATGTACAGGGATCATGTAAAATGAGGATTTGTTAATTCTTTTGACCAGCGTTTGATAAAGCCAAGAGCAGAGTTAGCTTTACTAATAATGCTGTTAATATGTGAGTCGAGGTTCAATTCTCTGTCACTAATTATTCCTGGAAGGAATTGGGTCATCGCAGATGAAGTAGTTTCTTGGAGAAGGCGGTAGCCATTTGTTGACATTAACCTCCAAAAAGTTTTGCTTACACCATACCGAAGTCTTATCTAAGTCGTTTTGTTAGCAATGAGAGTCAGAAGGTAATGAAATGGTTTTGGTCCAAGATGACTACCCTGAGGGACACCAGATGTTGCTTTCATGGGTCAGCTGAAGATTCGCTGAGAATTTTAAGAGTGTAAGGGTAGTCGTCTAACTTTCTTTTGGTATTAACAAATTGTTAGGAATGTTTAGGGTCCAAGAGATATTTACCTCACAAAGTTAAGAAAAGCGATGATGTACAAATCAGTTCCAAGTTCTAATTATCCAAATTGTTTCTGCTGTTACGGAGGGAGCGCAACTCCTTATTGTACCAGGAAAGAGATGACGAGCAGTCCTTTCGGAAGGAATATGGAACCGGAGAAAATTAACGAATAGCAAGTTGATAGGGCAAAATTAATGTTTGTTGTCTCAGCCATAAATTCAAAGTTAATGTTGCTGATGAGGATTTTAAGTTTGTTGGAGTCGGTTCTTCAGAAGTTTCGACACATGTGTTGCCGTTTTCATATGAGCTTATAACTGATAAGGGCGAATGCAAGCGGTCCAGCGTGAAGAAAAGATCTTCACTCCTATAAACGACACAGTTGTCGGAATCGGAGGTGAAAACAAGGTCGAGTTGTCTAACATGCGGCTTACTAGAGATGTACTTAAAATCCCAATATATGCGTTGTATTGTAGTTGACCTAGTGGATGCAGCTTCCTTATTAAGAAAATTGCGGTCATGCTAAATCGATCCGATGTTTTCGGTAAGTTCAGCAAGCTTAAGGTTTAGCAGAGTGAATTGGTCAGAATGAATTGAGTTGATGTTGACTGAATCGCTGGTAAGGTGTTTGAACAATGAGTACAGCGTTACGCTGTGATTAATTGAGCTGTTTAGAGGATCATAGCTCTCGGAAATGAATTTGGTTATATTTTGTCCGGTATACAGAATTTCACATTTTGGCTTCACATGATACAAAGATCGGTCGGGAATTCACTCGAGGGTCTTTAGTACGTAGGATGCCATACTGATGGATCTCAGGTTCTTCGGGAGCATAATCTTCTAACCAGCGAATTAAGCGGACTTGTAAGCCCTATTTAAATGGTTTGCTTATAAAAGAAAACACTACTGTGGGAAGTACACTGCATACCACATGACCAAATCAATGAAGATTGGAAAGTTCCACTCGGTAAAATACCAATTCGAGATCAAAGTTATTGGAAATGCTGAAGTTTCTTACGTTACAGACTTTACGCAGAGGTTTCGAGCAATAATGAATCTCATGCTACTATGACGCACTCTAGAGTTTTACCTGAGGGGCACGGTCATACAATTTTTATAAACCTACAGAACAACTTTAGATGAGTTCATCTTTTTCCGAGGCCTTCTATGGAATCAATCAGAGAGTTTGGTTTCGTTCCTTCTTCGAGTTGCACAGTTGAACAGAGGAAAAAAGAACGACTAACCACATATAAATGTATTTTGCCCCGAATAGAGAGGTTCTCGTTCATAGTTTTTCAAACGATGTCAAACGAAAACAGATCATCGCGCCATTAATCAACTTATCCACGCCTATCATCACTAAGTGATTTCCGTCATTATTAAAACGACCGACCAACCATGACCTAAAACCAAGCCGATTATCCGCGCTTTCACGCCCCAATGAGTCAGAGTCTCTTCCATCACCTAGGCGCCATTCCCTCAATTCCATCACCAAATCCGAGTGAATTCCCTTTCACTCCTCGCCGATGCGATGAGGGCGAACTTTTTAATGACTCTGCTCATAAAACGTTTGTCTGACAGATTATCGATGCCCCGGAAATGCCTGTCATGATTTTTATACACCAAACGACTATGCCATAAAAACCCGCCAACACCACTTTGTCAGTTTTTTTTTTTGGTGAAAGAAACTTCTAATGTCCTTGGGATATACTAAAACTTTTCGCGAAACAATAAAATTTCCGCCCATACAGGATGTTTGCCAACAAATTATAGAAGACGGAAGGAGAATGAGAAGATCCACCTCTCTCCAACCTGAAGACATAACAGAATACACATATTGACCTTTTCCGACACAAGGTCCTTAAATTTCCTTCCCAAAAACGAGAACAAAAGCAAAAAACAAAAAACGCACAGAAACCAAAAAGCCATAAAGCGAATATTCTTTTCCATTTAAAAAGCTAAAACCAGACATGAGACTCTGAGGAAGGTCATAGAAGAATGCCATAGAAGGAGGATTTAGACAGGGGATTTGGGGAAAATGAAAAAACAAAAAAAACAACAAAGACGAACGAGGGACAGAGAAAATAAAAAGGAAGAAATAACTAACGAAACAAGCCGCTAATGTATGTTCGAGGATATTATATAATAAAACAATCGATAGAGAATCCTGCGTGTGCTGGCTACTGTATGCCTCATGTACACATGGAACACTGTTATCCTTTGTGAACAATTCAAGTGTTTCTTTTTCTCTGTGTACTCTGTCCGGAAGATTTATGTTATTGTTTAGAGCTTTTGTCCTACCACACATATTCGTATGGACACCTCCGATGGAGTCCAGTTTGAGCTACGACTACGTACTCGTACACTCTATGATAGTCGATGGTTTAGTACGTTGTGAGATGGTCTAAATGGTTTCAAAGATCTCCCATGCCCAAGGACGAATTCTACAGGAAATGGATATCCTTTAACATTTCCCAGTGTATGTCAGGAACCCATCGTTATCTTACCTAAACATATACACAACTAACTAAAGCTCAGTGGAGAAAAAAAAGAATTTGAAGGAATATAAATATGAAACGCTCTCTGCTCAAGAGGATTATTTTTCAAATACCCTTACACCAGGCCTTTGGTCCTTGTTCTATGTGTGTTTATTAATTACTCCATTCATTTAAGGATAATCTGCCACAGGCAATGTCCTACATAGCCCTAGATTGTTTCTTGAAATTGCTGAAGTTATTGAAGTTGTTGAAGTTGTTTAGCTTACCTGAAACGAGAGGAGACAGAAAATAAAATTCTATTAAGTGGTACACTTATTCACATTTCAAAGGATCAGATCGATTTTTGCACATAAAAGGTGGAAGATATAATATGTATTAGAGTCCATACTCAAGTACTATTGTCACTCGAGGAATCCATCACAACTCTAACCAGTCACATGGAGTGCTTGAGAAAGAAATCTGACAATCTCAAGGATACCTACTCTCCTGAGTTAACAAAACGATAACAATCAGCAATAAAATGAAAACCATCCAAAATCCCAAAGATGGTGTTGGTTTAGATTTAAATTTAAATTTAAATTTAAATTGTGTGCCTTCATTTTCGGATTCCATTCTGTGCACACTCTTCAGACGAGGTACAGAGTTCTACGAGGACCATTGTACAATACTTTGGGTGGGCCTTCTGTGTTTTAAGTGGAAGGACATTTTATTGTGCAAATTATATTAGACCACATCCTTTTTGGGTAAAGGCTTCAAGAGGTAACTTTCGAAATTAGTTTAAGGGATAAGTTTGTTGGGATACGAGCACAGTAGCACACTGTGGTATGGCAAACATCCAATGAATGTTTGGGTTAACAAGGTGTTTTTCCCAATCACGAGCAATTGTGTTTTCCAGGAGAACTGGTTGGGGATCAGAAGGTAGAGAATAGTTTCTGGACCACATTAATAGAGCGAATCCTCTATGTGACACGCAATAGAGAAGGACAGAAATTGCTTTAATGAAGAAATGACATTAGTTGTGTGTAGACATAGAGAAATCTTTGGGAAGAGTCCTTCAAATTTGGTGAGACTCAAAACACTGGGTAAGCCAGATGCAAGAAATGTGAGCTGTAATTATATTCTCAGCTTACCTTTGTGGCTTCTGTATGGTGGACCTTAAAATCTATGGACTAAGGTTTCCAGTGTCAACAATTCACTTTATAGCCAAGTGGTACTTAAGGAAACTGTACAACTTCTCAGTTAATGACTTTCAGATCAAATTAACAAAGAGGAATGGCTGTTTTCGTCCCACCTAGAAGCCCTGTATTGTAAAGGGTGCCGCACCTATTTAAGTTCATAAAAATCCCAGGCTCAATGGCGGCTAAAAATCCTTGATTAGAACATAAAAACCGAACGATTGCTGAGTCCCTTTATGAAGTCTTGTTGGTACAACTATGAGCGGGGAAGATAGTTCATTTCCCAGATAGATTCGCTTCGTTGTGAGTATTTTCAATGCTTAAGCCTATTAACCTTATGAGCCTATCAAGCGTGTTAACGATTCGGGATCTTCTTAATGTTGAGAGTTTCACTAGGCGGCTTAAGAAACGCTTTTTTCTTTTGTTATAATAGGCACGCGCACAAGGGATTTTATGTACCCTAAAGATGTTTGCACATAGCGTGGACGATGTGCGTTGGTTTTAAATGTTTGCAAGTTATACTGGCTAGGAAATAAAGAGCTCGGCAAGGCATTCCATAAGCGAGTTGTACGGCTTTGGAAAGAATCACGATATTTCAGAGTAAGTCCGAAAATGGACTTGATGGTGTACTGATGAGCATTCATAGCGAAACGGGTTTTACTGATAAAAGTTTGAAGGGGCGGAATGCTACTGACAATTTTTATGGAGCACTGAGACAGGAGACGTTACGCCGGTGTTCGAGGGTTTCGAATGACTGTGTCTTATTGGCATCACCTATGAGTTTTATCTTACGATTTTGGATCCTATCTAGCAAGTGCAAGGAGGTCTTAGGTTCGCCTGACCAGATGTGGGCATTGTACTCCACTTTTGGGCGGATAAACGCCTTATATGTATATTGAGGCCAGCTCAGAAGGAGAAATGTATTTCTTACATCGTTTGAGGAAACCTAGGCATTTCGCAGCATTTTTGGCGACATCGAATATGTGGTCACTCCAACGTAAGTTGTCATTGACACACATACCGACAATTGAAAGTTTTTCGGTTTCCACGATGCAAGTGCCATTCATGGATAATGGCTGGGTGTTTAAATTTCGCTTTAACAACAGCAGACAGCATTGTGTTTTGGAATCATTAAATTCCACTCTGTTGATAGTCCCCCATTTGGTTATGCTGTTGATATCGGAATTTAATGAGCTTAACATACGCTGCCGTTCCCGTTCTACAGGCGAAGAGCAGGGACTCGAGTCCGGGATCGAATATGAAAAGTAGAGCGTGCGGTCGTCATTGTATATTGGATTAGAAGTAGCAGATAAGAGATCATTAATGAAAATTAAAAAGAGTGTTGGAGACAGAACGGAGCCCTGGGGCACAGCAGCATTTATTTTGTGAATATCAGACTTGCAACCATCAAAGGCAACTTGAACTGGACGTTTCGAAACGTAGTTTCTAGTCCATTGAAGAAGAGATAAAAGAGCCTGATGTCAAACTCTGTCAAATGCCTTAGAAATATCAACTGCAACTATCTTGCCTTCGCCAGATTTATGTACGCTTTGGTTCCACTTTTCGGTTGAGACGTGCCATGTGACCTGTTACTACGAAAGCCGTATTGCCGGTCATTGAGAATTTTTTCATGTTTCGAGACGTTTCATGAGCTGACGATTTATCAGCGTTGGAAAGAAGGAACCTAAGTGCAATGGGTCTGTAGGAGGAAAGAGAAAAAGGTTCGCTTTTTTAGGATGGGTTGGACAAATGCTGTTTTACATCTGCTCTTAAAGAATCCTAAAGATAAAGCACAATTTGGAAGTGTTGAACTGACCACAAAGTGTGCAGCAAGCAGATTGGCAGTGTCCAAAGCTGGAATATCATCGTAGGTTGGGATGGAGTTTTTGGTGGTATTGGCATTTCACACTTATGGAGAGTCAATGCCTTAAATGAGTCAATGCCTTGTTGAAGCAAAGACCGGAACATAGTTGATAACCAAGTTATGGCGATCTTTGCAACACATTTATCTAAGTTCAAGGTGAGAACAAAATAACACAGGATACCTGTAAATTGTGTCTCTTATATGCAACGAAAGATTTGGCCAGGTGAAAAAATCGAAGTCGTGTCTAAGGTGGACATCCCTAGCAGACCTCGAACACGTACCTGGATCCCAGCAGAACACTCCTCCCCAGAAAGCATTCTGGAAATCATCAGGGTCGGTAACCCGATCCTTCCGACTCATGAATGGAAAGTCGTGAAACTGGAGGCACTAATCTTATGCATGCGCGTTGATCGTGATGAATAAGGAATCCCCTAAGAATCTACAAAAATGATGAGCTGGATGCTGATAAGCGACGTCCTACTCCTTTAACGGAGACACCACAAAATACAACCTTAGATCTTGGAGCGTCGATATCCTATCCAGAAATGGATAGCGACAACTCCAATCTATCCGAGGTGACAATTAAGCCTTCGGTCTCCTCTTCTGACACCCTGTCGGAAATGGAAACCGATAACGAAGCAAAAAGAGGTCCTATAGGATCAGAGGAAGAAGATGAGCTCTCGGGCACATGTTCAGAATCGGAGGACCTCAACAACACCGTGGTGGAGACTCTGGAAGACTGTAGCAATAACCGAGTTAACCGTTGCCAGATTAGAGACTGCCACAGGCTCCTACTGGTTGGCATTGGCTTACATTTTCCACGATCAAGTGGTGATAACCTAGAAAGGGTGGTACAGGAAGCTGGAAGGCAAAAAACTGGCCTCATCATCGTATGCAACACTAACGCTCATCACACGGTATGGGGCAGTACCGATATCAACGATAGAGGTGAGTCATTTTTTGACTATATTCTCAGTACTAATCTCTTTATTTGCAACATAGGCAATGAGCCCACTTTTATAACTAGAAAACGACAGGAAGTGCTAGATATCACTCTTGTCTCCAACAGCATCACTCAAATGTTAACGAACATCCAGTTCAGGCTGAATGACGCTCCCCCCAGCCAACCAGCATTCCGGAACTACCGGAAAACTGATTAGTCAAAATACAGAGGAATACTGTCAGAAACCCTATCCTCTGAACTATCAAGCCCCCCGCTTGACATGATAGTCAAGGAATTCACCTGGCTTTCAATGAATTATGAGGAGCTGTGTAGAACTTATCCACATTCCACTGTTATGGAGAGAAGTCAATGTAGTTTTCATTCTCAAAGCCGGGCAATGTTTTCATGTTGTCCCAAAAGACATCAGACCTATAAGTCTATCATCTTTCCTTCTGAAAACTCTACAACGACTGATTGATATCCATATACGAGCTAAGATTGATCCAAGACTTTTGTCAACGGCTCAACATGCCTACTGTAAAGGAAAGTCGGTGGAAACTGCTTTATACTCTCTGACTAGCCGCATCGAACGATCCCTACAATATAAGGAGTACACAATGGATGCTTTCCTAGATATAGAGAGCGCCTTTAACAACGTCAACACATCCGCAATCACGACTGCGCTATCAACTCTACAGGTAGACGACTCACTTGGGGAGTTGATCGGTCTCATGCTAAAAAGCAGGATAATCAACTCCAAACTGGGTGAGACTTCTGCTAAAAGATGTGTCAGCAGAGGTACGCCGCAAGGTGGCATCCTCTCTGCCCTTCTCTGGAACTTAGTAGTTAACGAACTACTGATATACCTGGAAGCGGGTGGTAGCAGGGTCATTGGCTATGCGGATGACGTTGCTATTGCCGTCTCAGGTAAGCATCTTAATACCATTGAAGAACTCCTTCAAGTAAATCTCAATAGATTAACCCATTGGTTAAACAGTGGACAAATAATTCATTTGGCCACTCCAGCATTCTTAATATATTAGGAATCCTCATAGAGAACATCGATTACACCATACCTGAACTTTGGTTTGACAAAATGATCTCCTCTAGATCATTCTGGGAGGAAGATGCTTTCATGGAGGCCAAGTCATGGTGGCGGTGTTTTCTCAGATAAGCTAAATCTAAGCCTCTCCTTCCGTCTTCCAAATCACTGTAGCGTGTTCCAAGCGAAAATGTTGGCGATTAAAGAAGCTCTGTCTTGGCTGAAGAAAAACGTGATATCTGCAAAGGATATCCGCATCTTTTCGGATATTCAGGCCGCTATCAAGTCTCTGGACTCAGTTGCATTAAATTCTAAAACCGCCTTTGAAAGCCAGTCATCTCTTACGGAGATAGCAGAGCAGTTCAACCTTCACCTTTGTTGTGTGCCGTGCCACAGAGACATTCCAGGGAATTATAGGGCAGACGAAGTCGCCTAAATCGGAACCACTCTACCTATTCTACCGTAAAAGGGTAGCGTAGATATATATATCGCTCCGTGCAAATCAATATTGAAGCAGGATACTAATAAAAAAAGGACTGTTGGATCAAATCTGGCCAAATCTGGATCTGAATCGGTCTAAGAGTCTGATCCTTCTAAATAGGAAACTTCTTAGCGCCATCATAGGTGTCATCACTGCACACTGCCTCATAGGCAAGCACGCAAGATGGCTTGGCGCATTTACAAACCATTTCTGAGAAGCTGCATGGACGAGGAAGAGGAGGAGACAATCTTCCACCTACTCTGTACATGTCCAGCTCTCTCCCAGAGAAGAAAACTTCACTTAGGAGCTTGCTTCCACAACGAACATTGCGACCGATCGGATGCTTACTGGCTGCCCAAATCTTGATTTGGACATGAAGCACTACAATCAGGTTCATGCTGAAACGCTAATTTCAGCTCACATTGATGGTGCCTTATACTAACTATATGTATAAGACCTGAATACTCTTTGTTAAAGGAAACTTTTGCTACATAAACAGATTCTGCCACCCAAAAGATAAACGTTGGCCCTATTCGTAGACAGCCATAAAGCCGCATTCGACTCTGTAGCTCGGGCAGCCCTTTTTTATAAGCTCTGTAGATATGGAATCGCGACTAAGTTCGTAAACGTGACACGTGTCGTAGGTACGTCAATGCGTCTGAAACAAGGATGCGTCTTAAGTACATTTTTACTGATTTTGTACATAAGCGACGATGTAACAGAGGATTTGAATTGAGCCGGAGAATTATCCCAGCAGTATTATTTGCTGATGACATAATTTTCCTCGCAGATAGATTTGTGCAGTATGGAGTAGGTGCATCGAAAATAAAAGCATAAAGCATACAGGGAAACAGAAAGTATTCTACGCAACTGCAGCCTCCATTATTTTATATGCAGCCCAAGTATGGGGCTTTCGCTCTTAAGAAGCCGTCAGAGAGTTCCTTCGCTATTTTATCAAGAGAGTTTTCAGATTCCCGAGTTGCTCACCCAATTATATGCTCCACCTCGAGATTGTATCAGCACCCTTGTTCTTGGAGACCCTCAAGCCTTATCTAGATTATGTGGTTAAAATCATGGCAATGCATCTAGAAACAAATTAGACTAAGAACTTATAACGTAAACAATTATTTTTTATGAATCGGAGGTTCGATCTTCCTTTTCTTCGTGAACCAGGTGGCTGGGATTCGATGATTCTCTTAGCTGGAGCATTCTTGCCCATTCGCTCTATGTGGCCGAGCGGATTTTTGCCTCCTAGGACCACAAGATCCTGTGTTGCTTATCCTCCAACATTCAGCTCCATAAAGCAAGACTGGCAAGATCAGGCTTTTATAGAGCATGATTTTGGACCTTCGAGTTAGGAGTTTAAACCCTGTTTGTTTGGATAAACCGAAGTAGCAGCGGTTGGCTAAGGTTATTCTTCGTCCAATCTCCACTAGGGTGTCATTTGTGGAGTTTACAGTTGCCCGGAGGTAGATAAATTCCTTCAATACCTCAAAATTGCAGCTGTCGATTGTTAGGTTCTGTCCTAGACGGTGTTCCATGGATCGCTTTTTGGTTGACAGCATCATCTCCTTTATCATGAGACCAACTCATTTGGCTTGTTCTTCTATAGCAGTAAAAGCCTCAATAATGGCATGCTGGAAACAGCCAATGACGTCGATATCATGTGCATAGCCCAGCAGCTGGATGGATTTGTTAATTATAGTGCCCTCTGTGTTTACGCCGGCCTTTCGCACTATCTGCTCCAACACAAGACAACGCCGAAATCCGGTGCATGTTTGGAATAATTCAGAGGTTTTGTTTCCAAGCTGCAGGGGGCATTGCGAATTTTCTAGCGTGGAGCAACACAAGCGGGTCAGTTTTGTTGGGATCCCGAATTCGGTCATCGCATTATATAATTCAGAAGGATGAATGCTGTCGTATGTGGTTTTAAAGTCGATGAAGAGATGGTGAGTATCGACTTGGAACCGGTTGGTCTTTTACAGGATTTGCCTCAGTGTGAACACTTGGTCTATCGTCGATTTGCGGGCCGAAAGCCTCACTGGTAGGTGCCGGTGAGTGTGGTGCAAAACGGCTTTAGTCATTCACACAGTATGCTAGAATAGATAGAATCTGGTAGGCTAAGTTAAGCAGGGATATGCCTCGGTAGTTCCTACCGAATCGGTTTCTTGAAGATGGGGCAGATAGAGCTGATAGTCTGATGTCTATGATCTGGTGCATGCTCCTTACCAAAACATCGCTCTGACGGCAATCCGTCCGAGCCCACGGCTTTATTGTTCTTCAGCTTTTTAGTGACTGTTTTTTAAAGTGTGGGAGAACTACTTCATCGACTGGAGTTAACTTTTCTTCATACCCTATCAGTTTCTCCTCGTCATGCCCATCAAGCAGCTGTTGGGAATGCAGCTTAAATACATCCACAATTCCCTCCAGGTCGATGACAAGGTTACCTTTCAAAGGGCTTGAGTTCCTGGTCTGTAGCCTGCAGCCAGGCTTTTAGCTGTTTTATAAAAGTTTCACGTCTTTTTATTACTCCTGCACTCTTCGATATCCTTGAGCTGCGAGACTGCGAAGGATCTTTTCTTTTTTCGCAGTAACTTTTCCTCCTCCCCCTTTCTGACTCTGTACTCATCCCACGTTGTCCGGGTTGTTCTTTGCACCGTCTTCTTGTATGCTTCATCTGTTGCATTCCTCCTTCTGCATGCACTCGTCATCATACCATCGACTTCTTGTCAGGGGTACCTGGTAGCCTAGAGTTGCTTCGGCTACTTCTCAAATTATATTGTAACCACATGTTGTTGGTGTTTATAGTACTCATAGACAATAGCATATTGCAAAGTCTTTCGTCCACTTGCTCTCTGTAGTCTCTAGCTAGGTCCTGATGTTGCACCTCCTTCTTGTTGTTTGGCGCAGCTTTCTTTCATTGGATAGTCGAGCACCAAATCGAGCTGCAACTAAATAGTGGTGGGAGTCGACATTTGCCCCTCTAAATGTTTGACGAGTGTCTAGCGTCAATCATCACTTGGGCAATTTGGTTGGTGGTTCCACCGTCTGGAGTTAACCAGGTTGCTGTGTGGATTCTCTTATGAGGGAATGTTGTGCTACTTATCACTCTATTACTAGCTGCCGCAAAGTCAGTGAGTCGGAGGCCGTTATCTGTTGTCGTTTCGTGGAGGCTTTGCTTTCCGATCACTCCGCCAAAGATGCCCTCCTTACCAAATTTGGCATTGAAGTCTCCGAACACGATTTTAACATCGTACTCCGGACAGGCTCCGTAGGTTTCGTCCAAGAGGTCGTAGAAATCAGGGGCGCCACGTGGAGGCTGTATGTCAGATTGAAATGTGCAGTAACAGGGATTATATCTGGCATCTCTCCAAGTTTAGAACTTTACCCTGTATGTGTATTTCCATGCCATTGGAGGATTTGAATCTACCAACCCTAAGTGGCCCCTTTGTCTATACAGCGACGTTTACTTGATCCGAAACGATAGAATCCGCTCTGTTCAAAATGTTTTCGGCCAGATAGCTTGGTAAAGAAAGAACTCGCTTTAGCTGACGCGCTCAGCTAGAAAGGGATTTCAATTAACTTGGTGTGTGCAACTGCAGGTGATTGGAAAGAGATGTAGTTTGATACCCAATTCCAGCTCGAGCTATAGTTAGTATAGTAAGTAACCTCTAGAAAATGGGCAATCTGCGAAGAGATTCCAATGAAGAGAAAAACAATGTTTGATAAAAGTGGTTTCAAGTCTGAAAATGGTTGGTGCTGTGGAACTTTCAAGCCTGTTCCATGTGAAACTAAAGTAAACGCCAATATGGAGCTCACGCCGAGCTACCAAGATCTCTCCAAGACACACGGAATAACTAGAAAGTGACACTTTTATTGCACCTATTTGCCGAATTAGGGACACTTTTAGCTATGTATCCGTTCTCCCAGGTGGCGTCTACAGAGAACATCGTAACATTTCTGGCTTTAGGAAGACATACTCGTAGTACGTAACTTCGGACTCTACTGTAAGTTTACTTCAGGTTAAACATACTTTACTCTGTTTTCAATATTCTTTTTTGTGGTTATCTGGACTACTAACCCCCTTCACCTGTTCGTTGATTTCCAATTCCCCACCACATTCGCATTCAATGCACCTGACGACGTACATTTGCATAACAATTTTCTTGCACCTACGAGTACAACATTTGTACGTCGGAAGAAACCGGTAAAAAGCCCTTCAAATTGCATCGTTTCCTATACCAAGTCTGTTTGTATATAAAATCCACAGAATCGCGCAAGTATGATAGAAACAACAATAAACAGAGTCAACACCAACCAACTAAAGGATGACAAAGAACTATTGCCCACAACGGAATTCCATCTGCATCTAAGGTAGCCCAACCGAGTGGATCTATAGTTTCATCGTCCACCGACTGGTTCTCCAGCTTCCGCTGCAGTAAATGAATACTTCTGTAGCCAACAATAGTTCCAATGAGAAGGTGTAAAAAGAATAATAACAGAGAGGAAGCCTTCAACGAAAAACGATAGAAAACGAGTAGAAAAGCAAAAAAAAAAAACAGCAAGAAACGAGAAAAACTTTGAATAAGTATCTGTACGGGTATCTTTCAATTGTAGCATCCAATTGTACTCAGGTTCGACCTAGGGATTCCACATGCCACCGGCCGGAATCTACCTCTGGATGCTGGTGCTGGTGATGAGACTGGTGATGGGACTGGGACTGGGACTGGGATTGGGACTGGGACTGGGACTGGGACTGGGACTGGGACTGGGACTGGGAGTGGGACTGGGACTGGGACTTGGAAGACCAGTCTGCACGGTTGGCTTGGTTTAATTTTTTTTTCTTCCTCCACTTCCTTCACCTGTAAGTCTGAAGGTTATTTATTCTTTTATCCATTACCGGTGGCTTAGTAGTTTATTTCTTCATTCTTTCACTGGTAGCTTGGCTCTTTTCATTTTGTTTCTTTCCACTCCGGCTTGGGAAGGTACCTCTTAAGGAGGAAACAACAGTGGATAGGAAAAAAAGGTAACCACTTTGGTAGCCATGTGTTCCACACGGATGCAAAACGTGCAAGACCTATTGAGTTACTGAAAATGATCAACCGGGTTTATTATCATGAACGGGTGGTTGGTGGGTGGATGGTTGTAGTTTGGAATTGAAGTTATGTCAATTGGAGTCGCTATAGTAGTTGTAAGACTGGAAATACACGGCCAAGGATACACATGGTAGTCAGAGTAGTTAATTTGGAGAACAGAAATTGAGTTTATTCGGTTCGATGGAATAGGTCTCAAGGAGGGATGAGTTATTATTGATAAGAATGGCGAGTGCTATTTATAAAGTGCAAGTTGACTAAAGAGGATTTACGTTCATTGACAGTTGAGGGTTAATTCTAGAATGAAGGAGGAAAGATCTGATTGGCGCTTTACACAAAAGGCCTGCAATTACAAATTTAATGTCGTGGCTATTCAAATTTGATTGAACTGGACTGTAGGAGTAGACATACATCATACAAGTTCTGCTCAGATCAAATAATTTTGGTTTTCGTTCGAAAAGATGCGGTTCGGCTCGGCTCACGAATTGTATTGCACCACAGTGGTAACTCGACAAGAACTTTAAACCTATTAGTCTGACTTCTTTCTGGATGAAGGGGATGGTCGAGTTTCATATGCTCAAAAGTGGTTTGCGAATGCATCCTTTGACCAAAATACAACACGCGTGGTGGGCAGACATGAATGCGCACTCGACAAGAAGGAGTACGAGTTGGACATTTTCATCCTATTATGGATACCAACTAGGGCCAATATGTGCTGTCAGAGTTAAACAATAGTTGACCGTGAAACGTTGTCGATGTCAATAGTTCTAATGTCTACGCTCAGGATTATGCCGATGGTGTAGCTTCACTGTACATATGTTGGAACATGCCTAGCTACTGTCCGCTCTAAAGCGCAGGCAGCTCTAGAGGTAATCGACGATTGGTGCACCTTAAATTGGCTTTCATTTCTCTCACCTGAGGTTGTTTTGTTTACGAGAAGGAGGAAGCTGGTTGGCCTGACTCATCTAGTAATTAAAGACGTCAGCATCCGTTTTTTCAGCGATGTTAAATATCTGCCTTGTGATTGTGGATTACAAACTTCCTTTGAAATTTTTATTTTGGATGTAAGTGGATTATTATTAATTCAATTAAACAGTCAATAGATCTATGTCTCGCTTGCTGATCGACGACCCTGTTCAACTTCACTGATTTCATGATCGCCAGGTGTGTAAAGGCTATCATCGTCAACAGTATTTTCAAAGTCATCGGAGATATCATGTACAGTAGTATTACCATCAACAACGACATTGGGGCCATATTGAACGCCATTCCTGACGGTACTATTCGGCCGATTTTGTTTGACTATTGCCTTATCCAAGATTTCATCGTCGGTCGCTTCATCACCATCCGATTCACTAGCAAAATTGTTCGTATCGACTGCCATAGAATCTTTCTTAATTACCGTCACATCTCGACTGACAATTATTTCGTTGCTCCTCCGATCCATGAGCCTGTACCCTTTTTGATCTTCACAATAGCCAACGAACATTAGCTCTCTCGATTTAGTGTCAAATGTTTGCCTTTTCTCCTTTGGAACTATCGCCATCGCAACCGATCCAAAAACTTTGAAGTGGCTCACATCAGGCTTTTTCCCACTCCAAATTTCAATCGGTGTTTTATTCTCCAATACGTGAGAGGTTGTGTGATTTTTGATGGACTCGTAAGCAGCAGTATTCATCGCTTCGGCCCAATACTTCTTTGGCAAATCGGCATCTTGTAACATGCATCTGGCTTTTTCAACCAATGTGCGAATTGTTCGCTCAGCCAAACCGTTTTGTTGAGGGGTGTATGGTATTGACGTTTGATGCTGAATACCATGTCGGTCAAAATAATCACGGAATTTATTCGAACAAAACTCCGTCCCATTATCGCTTCGAAATATTTTAATTCGTTTTTCATTCTGGGTTTCGACGAATCTCTTAAACGCACAAAATTTATCAAACACTTCGTTCTCGTGTTTAAGCATGTATACAAATGTACGACGGCTAAAATCATCAACAAGCACTAAACAGTACTTACTGCCGCCAATGGACGTCGTTTCCATTTTTCCAGCCAAATCAGCGTGAATCACTTCTAACAACTGCTTTGCTCTCGAACCGCTATTTCCGAACGGCTTCCTAGATTGCTTGCCCTTACAACATGCAACACATGCATTGATGTTTTTAGTATCGACAAACGAAATTCCAGTTACGGCTCCATTCTTCATTTTCATCAAATCGCTGTGATTTAAATGAGCCAATCGTCTATGCCATAATTCAAGCAACTCATTCGATCTAATTGCTGCAAGCGATGTGCCATACGTACCATCTAATCGGTACAAGCCATCTATCAGAGACGCTGTAGCCAAAACGACCCCTTCTGAATCAGTTATCGCACAACCTGTGGAGGAGAAAGTGACAATTTTTCCCTTCTTTGTCAATTCACTCACCGAGAGTAGATTTGTCAACAGTTTTGGTACACACAGTACATCATGAATTCGGATATTGTTCCTATCATCATCAACATTTGCACAAAAATCGACTGATCCAACACATTCAACCTCCATCTGCTCGTTGTTCGCCGCTCGAATAGACTCGTGCTTCCTATTTTTCGTTTCCATCACCCAATGTCTGTTCTTCGTCATATGCCTTGTACATCCAGAATCGATATACCAGTCGTTGTCATCGAACTTCCCACTCAAAAATACTGCACTAAATGCTACTTGACCTTTTCCTTTGTCCTTAGCCTTTTTATCCATTTTATTGTCTTTATTGTTACCCGAATTCTTGGATTTCTCAGGGCACTGTGTGGATTTATGACCCTTTTGTCGGCAAGTATAACAAATTAGCGTTGTTTTTCGTTGTGAACGTCCACGGTTTTTAGCAAAAAACGCTTTATCATCACTTGCCTTTGTGTCTATCTCCTGCAACAATTTTGTTTTAACCAGATCACTTGTCAATTTCGGTACTGAATTTTCTATCGCAACTTTCATAGGATAATATTCATCAGTCAAACCACACAACAAAAACAATGCGAGCCATTCATCGCCTACCACGAGTCCGATCTCGGCAAATAATGTCATCACCAACGATAGGGTACTACCCCCGTTCATTTCAAAGGAAGAGCTCCAAACGATCTTCGAATCACTTAGAAGTAAGAAATCAGTGGGAACCGATGAAATTCCGAACATTGTGCTTCGACATCTCCCTCTAGCAGCGGTGAACATTTATACCACCCTGTTTAATAATGCACATTATCCAGCGCATTGGAAAACTGCGGTGGTACATCCCATCCCCAAAAGGGATAAAGACACTTCCAATCCGGCGAATCTCCGCTCGATCAGTCTTCTCCCAAACATCAGTAAGGTTTTCGAGAGGGTAATCAATAGAGTCCTGACTAAGTGGGTTGAGGACAAACATATAGTTCCAGATAATCAGTTCGGTTTCAAGGCGGGGCATGATATCATTCATGCTGCGTCTAAACTGGTGTCCGATATCCAATGGAACAAAGTCAAGAAACAGTGCACTGGTGCCTGCCTGATTGACTTGGAGAAGGCCTTCGATACCGTATGGTTAGAGGGACTCTTTTACAAGCTGGACAGGTTGGGAATTAGTAAACCACTGTTGTATATTCTTTTTGATATGCTCTCCAGTAGACAGTTCATCGTGAAGAATGGTGATGTGACTTCTGCTGGAACATTTAACATTAAAAACGGTCTGCAACAAGGTGCGGTAAATTCGCCGATCCTATTCAACATTTACACGAGTGATCTCATAGGTTCACTTCACCATGCCATAGCGTACGCAGACGACATAATCGCGTACAGATCGGGTCCAAAGATTGAGGTCATTAATACACTTTTGCAGCGTGACTTCGACAAAATTAAGCGATATTGTGATGACTGGAAGTTGAAAATCAACTTTCAGAAGTCGGAAATCATTCTGTGTCTGGGACCTCTAGGGATACCAGAAAGAATTGGCGAAAGTTTTCTATCCTCGGACAACACGGACAGCCACTCGCTTGTTGAAATGTAGTCAGATACCTTGGGATCTGGCTAGATCAATATCTGTATTTTAACAAACATATAGATGTTGCTCTGGCCAGAGCCAGAGGTGCTTTTGCCCTTACAAAGAGACTGTTCTATAACAGTCAACTCGATGCGAGGGTGAAGGTAATCTGCTACATGGACCTTATCAGGCCCATGCTTGTATTTGGATGTCCCGTGTGGTTCAACGTGAGAGCAAGTTTATTGGAAAAGATTCGGGTGTTTGAGAGGGCTTGTCTTAGGACTTGTCTTCGCTTATACAGAACACCAGAGTCTGAGTACATAAAATTCTATCCTAATGAGGTCTTATACAATAGGGCGAACCTAATAAGAGTGGACAATTTCGTCATTAAGTTGACTCGAAGGCACATTGCAAGAGCAATGACCTCATCGAACAACCTCATCTCCGGGGCTTTCTACCCCAATTATATGTATCACGAGAGAGTTCGCTTTGACGGCTTTATTCCTCCAGAAGCGTTTCTCTATCTAGATAGCAAGGGTCTGATCCAGGACAGATTGGCGGTGTCGCTAATCTTCCACGTCGCTCGAACAGCTGCGGACAGGCGACTCAACTACGACAGAGACGTCGCACATGGCAGTGCGGAGCGTCTCCGGTTCAGTAGGTCGGTAGGGAGTCGCGACACGAGGGATGTTGCTCAGCAGCACCAAAACTTTTAGTGGCTTGTTGAAGGGGAGGATGCTTCATCGTCGAACTCCTTCAGTGATATGTAGCTTCATGTGAAGCAAAGTGGGCCAGCCTAAGTTTTTTTTTGTTTTAGCCATGGCCGCTTTACATAGTTTTAGGTAGGTTTAAGTTAGATTTTAAGAAGAAAAAAAATATATAAAAACCAAAAAAAAAAATAAAAATAAAAAATTAAAAAAAATATATATATGCATGTATTTATATATTATGTATATACATATTATGTATATACATATATATTTATGTATATCTGTGTTTGTGTTAGATGTAAGTAGGTTAAGTAGATTAAGATTTATTTTTAGGTAGTTTGTAGGCTTTTAGTTTTAAGTTTTATAAAAAATTAAAAAATGTCCATATACTAAGTTTTTGATTAAAATTTATTTTCTTAGTTTTAGTATTAATTAATGTTAAAATAGAAATAAAAGTAGACTGTAAGATTCGTCGAAAGACATAGTTTAAGTGTTAGGTTTAACTTAGAGTGCCCGCATGGGGCCATTAAGTTAGAATAAGATTATTTTTAAGTAATTTAAGCTAATTTTTAAGCGTTTTTTGTTTAGCATATAAGAGTAACTTAAGTTAAGAAATAAAAATGCATAAAAACTGAAAAAACGAGTCCGATCTCAGACAATTTGTGTGCTGCTTCTATTTTCACACTCACATACATCTATATGTTTTCGCAAACGTCAAACCGTGTGAGTACCATTTTTTCAACCAAATTTATTGATCTTAGATTTTCCCAGATATCCTTGGCATTTTTAGCTGTTTTGATGTGTACATAAATCGTTTTGTCAACACTCAAAACTAAAGCTGCTTTCGCTCTTGTGTTTTTCTTTATATCTGGCTCTTCTCCAGTCAAACACTTTGAGAGATCCTCCAACTCCAAATAATTTTCAATTGAAAATTTCCAAGTTGAAAAGTTTTCGCCACCTTTTAGTTTCTCAATTATTTTCTATGTTTCACCACAGGACTTCCCAAAAAGTTTTGCGAGAATCGATCGAAGCCTGCACTTAGACTATAGTTACCACTGAATAGTGGTCTAGGTTACTGTTACTTCCACCGAACTTTCGAACATGTATATTAGTTGAGTTGTGCCTTTCGGCGATGGTAATGTGATCCATCAGGTTGGCAGTTTTTTAATCAGGAAATCAGGGGGCTAGCCGTGGTGTAGTGGTACTAGCAATCGGTTCTCACTCGGAGGGTCCAGGTTCGAATCCTGCCCATGGCAAGTCAGTTTTTCATTTGCGTAATTGGAAGTCAGACAGAAAAATTCTGCGTGTGAAGGCATAACACTGACGCGTAGATTTGGCTGTTGTAGAGTTTCAAGTACAGAACAAAAAAATACTGTGAATTATACCTCGAATCACTCTGAGTGAAGAAAAAACTCTCCGTCCTCCTCGGACTCCCACACCTGGAGAGCGAATATCGAAACCAAACACACCTGAGTTTCAAACCACTACAAAACACTATTCCTTTCTCCTCCTTCTACCTTTCCGCCCGCGCCCGGGCAACAGTAAAAGGGTATCTAACCCCTTAGGCGCGCGTAAATTATAAAAAAAAAAACCAAGTCCCTTCATACACACTGAGGTCTGGGAAGCGCGTTTTGGCTGTAATGACAAATAAACAGTCTGTCAGTTAGATATCTTTGATCGGCGAGCTTGTTTAAGCAGAATCTGTCAAAGTCAACCTTTTCCTCTATGAGGACGGGCTTACAGCTTACATTGATGAATCCAGCTTTCTTTCTTCCATAGAGAGTGGAACTACTACTTAAGCTTCAATAAAACTGCTTCATTAACGTATAGCCTTTTCTTTCTCTGTCAGAAATGCAACATATTTACTAGAAAGAGTACGTCTTGAGCATTATCGTCGAGGAGGGCGCTTTTCGCAACTCAATGTTGACGATATTTGGGGCTCGAGCCGATAACACGGCGTGCTGTTTTTGATGTTACGGCGCATGATAGTTGGCTGCGTCTTGGCATATGCATATGATGTTATTTACTATTCGTGAAGCCAATCGACTATCTCTTGCTCCAGCAACTCGTAGTCGACGCCTGATTCACAACGAATGGGACTTTAGTCAATTCTCCTACAAACTGATTCCTCTGGCTCAAGGTATCTAAAGTAGGTGTTACCCTAGAAAGTAAATTTTTCTGAAGTGAGGGAATTTTTGATGAAACGATGGGCTTGCTATCAGGAAGCATTGTATGCATCCACATGGCCATATTAGGACACTATTGTCCTATGAGGCGGTTCTGGAGTTCAAACAACGTTTATCTCGACTGTTAGAAAATTTTCTCACATACGTTTGGCTCTTCGTTCCCCTGATATTCCATATCATGAACTCCACCCAAAACAATATTTTGTCTGACATGAATTTGGTACTTCGAGAAGATCAGGGCCTCAGCCAATATACCTATCCACGTAGCACGATCTTTGGCTAGCTGCCTCTAGTGGGGCACACAAGATCAATTTCACTTTGAGTTGGAGTCGAAAACTCTCCGGGCTGGTGTCCATGCGCTTAAGGTTACCCTGCCATCTAAACCAGGTTGTCTGAGCTTTTCAGATGAAATCGGCATCGCTGAATACCCAGCTGTTGAAACGTCTCCTCCATTCTCCATTGATGCAAACGGGAAAGACAATTTTTTTTCTCTAAGCGCCCGACAATATTTTCATCCACTTTCTTCCGTATCCCCGCTTCTGCGCAGTAACACTGAAAACGGATGTCAGTGTCTTGTATAATGTCTTTTTGGTTGCTTGAGATTGCGCTACACTACTCAATTGCCTTCTAAGCCCAAAGAAGCAGCGATTAGCAGGAGTGATTCTTCGCACGACTTCTGCGCTGGTGTCGTTGATAGCGAGCTAGATAAAGTCTTTTACTGCCTCAAAGTTGTATCGTGAGGTTTTGTCCTAGGCATCCCTGTAGTATTTACAGCATATTCTTCGTTTTTCTTGCATTGACCGTTAAACCCATCTCTGCTGCTTCTGCTTCGAAAGTCGCAAACATTCGTTGTATTCTTCCCAATTTTTTCTGCATAGACGAGTAAGTAAGCAGAGCTAGACATGGCTTTGTATAGTCTCCATATAAGCTGCTGTCATATGCTCCTCCACCTCAATAAAGTGGTTCTGTGCATCTATTTTGAATTCTTGGGTTTTTTCACGATCTGCCGTAATGGAAATTTTTGACCTATGGTGGCTTTTCCTGGCCTAAGATAGGATAGAGGCGGTCAGATTGTTTACGACGGGTCTTAGGCGTTCACATAACACGACAAACAGGATTTTATTTGCGAATTTGAGGAGACTTATTCGCCTGTTGTTGGCACAGTTCAGTGGATCTGCCTGATATCCATTTGTCGGGCATACTATCGTCGACCCAGATTTTGGAGATCATCATCTGATCGCAAGTAAAGCCATCGGATGAAGCAGCTTCCCAGCCTAGAAATGGTTCTCCTCACTTCATCTTGGTCGGGTGGATAGAAATGTGGTCCGTCTTCATCCAGGTTGAATGGTTCGTGGGATGTTGTTTGTCATCACCTTTTAACAGTCTGAACAAATAATTTTTCCAGATTCTCAGCCCCCACCGTGGTTCTACTATGAGGTTTCCTTCTACTCGTATTTCCTGGCAGATTTCTGTTCCGGCTTTACAGCTTCGGAATGTAGAGGCTGCATTTGCCCTCTGTATTACCAGAAATACTCTCCTTCCTAGCTATGCCAAGAACGATTTTCACGTGAAACTTAGGGCATTGATCGGGGGTTTCATCGAGTATGCATCGACATGGTTGAACCTCAAAACTTGTCGCGTAAGTCTTTCTCCTATGGCGTATCTAGACACCCGAATAATTGTTTCGACGGTTGTCGTTGTAGTGCAGGTTGTCTGTAACATTATTCATAGCCGATATCAGGTCCATCCCATCCCATCGTATAGGATGGCGGGTATGTCTGCTTTGTACCAGTCGAGTTGTTCGGCTATTAAGGGTCCGAAAATTCCACGTACACTACAGATGCGAACATTGTTGTCGTTTGATGGCTGATTCGGCTTTTTAATTTTTTCCAGAATTATGCTCCTCGTCGAGCATGCCCTTGCCATTTTAGCCTGCATGAGGGTTTACTCAGCAGAATTTACGCACAGACCTCCTTTGGTACATATGGTGCACTCCCTTAGAGTAATGATGGCGTCAGGGTTCCTAATTAAAATAACACCAAGTTACTTTGAGAAACGGTTCCTGCTCTTCAATACTGACGATGGGGTAAGGCGGTACTCGGTCCCACCCTATGGAACATTATGTATGACAGGGTTCTAGGGCTTGAAATTCCAAACGAAGTAAAAATCATGGACTTTACCGACGATGTTGCACTCCTTGTGGCGGCGACACATCTGGACGAAATAGAGGACATTAGGAACGAATGCATCCGAAAAGTAAGACGGTGGATGGCAGCAGTCGGGTTAGAGCAGTAGTAGTAAGCAGTCTCAAGAAAAGAGAGACAATCACCTTCAGGTTCAAAACCGGTGATCAGATACCTAGGTGTGATGATAGACACTAGGCTCGCTTACAAGGAACACCTTTAAAGGTGCACGGGTGAGTTCTGCCTTATCCAGAATAATGACGAATATTAGAGGACCCAGACAACAAAGGAAACTAATTCTGACAAGGGTGTTGCAGTCCATAGCAATGCATGCGGCACCAAAATGTGCTAAATCAGTAAAAATTAAGTCATATGCAAGAAGAATTAACTCCGTCAATCGTCTATGTGAGCTGTGAGAGTGCTGTGTTTATCGCATAGATAAACTAAACTAGATGTCAAACTTTACTAATACTTTTGCAAACCCTTAACTTTCGCACAGACATGTTAAAATGGGCGTGGTTTGTATAAAAAAGGAGGGAAATTGCCATTGATCATAATTCACATGTAATCACAGACAGAGTCACACGGTTAGGGGCGATCAGTAGAAAGCCGGTTTTGATTATTCAATATCTGGAAAGTTTGATATCTAGGTATAGTTAGTCTATGGTTTATCGGAGGGATGGAACCAGCCTTCAAAAGGAAGATCGGCTTGTACTATATGTTTAAAAATGGACGGACCGCCACCAAGAAGAATTGGATTTCTATTTCAACCAGCTCCTAACCAGACATGGCTGCCTCCGAGCTTATCTGAACAGATTTGGGCTTGATGAATCTGCTATCTGTTTAAATGGCGGAGAGACCAGAGAAGATGTACAACACGTATTTTTCAGTGCCCACGCCTTCGTAAGGAGCGTAGAGATCTGGAGAAAAGAATTGGAGAAATACCAACTCCCGAGAATATTGTGAACCAATATGGGATGCTATGAAACAGATTGCAGCGATAATAATGAAGGAACTTCGACGACTAGAAAGAAACAGGGAGAGTAACCAAACCCAAATGGCATCTTTCTTGTAACAAAGAGAATAAGTCAACAGTCAACAATATGACAACAACACGTGCACTGGGACAAACAAACCTCTGATTTCTACCTTAAAGCTACTTCTCTACCCCACGAAGTTATGCCTTACGGCGTTTTCATGGGGTGAGTCAAGGACGATGATTTGGGAGTTGGGTTTAGTGGATCAGAGTCCCACATTGGCACCTAAATTGTCCCCAGTCATCATTGTTACATGCATTGAATTTTTAATATTGAATTCTTGCTTAACGAACATGAAGTCTTACGAAGTAAACAATTGAAACCCAGTCCTTCAATCAGAAGGTCTGAAGGAAGTTAAATTTAAAAACCAAAACTCTCTTACAGAGTAAACTATCAACCTTCATGACTTCTGTGCAGATCATCTTATTTGCATGCACAGCCTTAAATTAGTCATGAAACTATCATGTAAGGAACCGATGATAATACAGGACAGCAGTGTAAACAACACCAGAGTACTCGTATGTATTCCGGTCAGTGAAACCCAGCAAACAGATCATCGGCAAGACTTAGAATTCCTGAATTCTTATTGTTACCCATGGAGCACAACTTGGTTGTAATCCAATAAACAGACGGCATCAAACAGGAACAATCATCTTCCACCACTACCACAATTTTTACAATAGAAATGCTCAAGTATGTGCTCGTTTCCCTGTGCAAAGACCAACCCTCCAGAAGTTGCCCAATTCCTCTTCAAATTGTTTCTTGTTTCCATTTTCTCCCATTAATTGAATTAAAAATCCTTTAAAACGTCACTTTTCATTAGATTCCCCATTCCTAAAGTCATATTTGACAGCTACAAGTAGAACAATGACACCTCTTGAACACATCCTCCACATCCATTTGCAGGAAAACTAACGAAAACGTTAAACAACCGAAAAATAAAGAAAGTCCATTAAAACACTCTCAATGTGTCACACTAATGACATTTCGTGGGAGAATTGCTTAGTGTGAGAGTGAGTAGCCGACAGATGACACCAAACACTAAACACTAAACACCAAACACCATTTGGAGTGCTGAGATTCTTGATTCCAGTTCCAAGTAACATTCCATTCGCCCACACCAATGTCTGACGTTTGCATTTATTGTTTGACAAGCTAAATGGCCTGCAACTGGAGCTAGGATGTAGGTACATCACGTCAAAATATAACAATACAATATTTTCGAGCCGAACCAAAGCTTCGACACATCCAGAACATCATTACAACTAATGTCATGGCCATTATGATGTGTCCGAGGCGCAAATGGGTTCCCGAAATGACACCAATAAACGCATTATGAGGGCGAACGTCACACACAGCATAACACAAATGGCACACGTGGTGTACATCATTGTCATGGCCATCAGAGTGTCGTCGTTGAACAAAGAGTTGAACAAAGTTTATTACTCCGAAACCGAATACCATCGGGGACCACCGATTCTGGATGGTGTGTGGCCTTAGAGGTGACCATTAAACAGCAATTCAATTTCAGCCGCCAGTCAAAGGGGAAGATTTGTTGCGGTGACAGCGTCTAGTCGTTACCTAGACTCAAATGGTGACATTGGTGCTGACCTTTGGACCGTAAAGTCAACCAAAACGTCAACTGGAAACGTCAAGCAAAAACGACAACCAAAACCCCAACAATTACCCGCATTAATTTCATTCGATTCTTCGGATGTACTACTCGTACGATAGAGTCTCTTTTGGCAGGCCTTAAGTTGGAACTGTCTGAGGTTTGGCAATAAATACGAAAATACTTCTGCAGCGGTCGGAACTGGCATTCAAATTGGGTTGTACGACTGTGGGACTACCAATCAGCCTCCGGGATAGTGATTGTGGCAATGGCGATGTTCAAGTTGATGGTATTCCGTACGAAGTATAGTATTCCTTCCCTTAGCTGACAGAAAAATAACAAAAAAAAAAGATGTTGAAGGTAATTTTGAAAATTTTCGTCTTGTGGTTTGCATCTGTCTGCGGTTGCAGGTATTTTCAGAGCAGCTTGGAACAGAGCTTCGGGTCTGGTCATATTGATGGCAACATGTACGTCAATGTTGCAGGAAAAATTTCACCAAAATGCGTTTTTCAATTTCGTTTTCGTTTTGGTTTTCAATTCCTCTTGTTTTTTGGGATTTTCGATTTTTTCCTTTTGCATAATTTTTTTTTTGTTCGGTTCCATCCTCGCTTATGTGGTAGCAGTGGTGATATGGATGGACCAGAATATTGAGCTATAGTTTCCCCATAGACTGACTGCTGACGAAAGTTTGCGAAAAGTTTTCAAACTGAATCGAGGCACAAGTATCATACATGGTGGAGTAGAGGAATGGCAACATACTGTTTAGAATTTTCACACATTGTCAAGGAATGCTTCGTATCAAAGTTAGTTGAGTTTTGAATGGTACTTTACGTCAAAATAAATTGACCATATGGTGTTGAGTAACAGAATTAGAAGTTGTTCTAGGCGTCAGAGTGGAGGCAGCAGGCAATTTCTGCTTTAAAGATTAAAGAATGTTTGAGTCATTGGACGAGGAAATAGGATCCCATTGACTAGTAGTGATGGTCAACAAAGAATCCGCGGGTTCCATAGTATTAAAGTACATAGGTAGAGTGTTAAAACTGGTTTCTGCCATCTCCTGGATTACAATGATGAAATATATGAGGGGCATTATGATTCTAAAAAATTGTTTGGTCCTTCGAGCTGAAACTACAATACATACTCGTATAAGTAATTTAAACACTACCCCGATAAGCCTATCTTTCATCGATATTAATAGAAATATAGCCGATGGTATTTTAGCCAATGATACTGTACACTAATGCCGGCATATTGTATCTCTTCATAAGTAGTCGAATCTTTATTATTATTTATTTTCAGAGCAGACCTTCTTCTTCAAGAATTTGGTAGGTGTGACTGTTTGGATTTATTCAATACTACGGAGTGCTACAATTCCAAATCAGTCAATTCCACGGCGTTCTCAAGAATTGGGCATCGCTCAGACCACATTATGGCGTATTTTGCGTAAGGATCTTGGTTTACACCCATACAAGATCAAGCTGACTCAAGAATTGAAGCCGACGAACCATTTGAAGCGACGTACGTTCTCCGATTGGGTTCTGAAGAAGATGCGCCAAGATGAAGAATTTCATCGCAAAATCATCTTCAGTGACGAAGCTCATTTTTGGCTCAATGGGTTCATCAATAATCAAAATATGCGTTATTGGTCGGGTGAAAATCCACATGTGCTTCATGAATCACCACTTCATCCACAAAAAACAACTGTTTGGTGCGGTTTGCATGTCGGCGGCGTTATTGGGCCATATTTTTTTGTCGACGATAACGGTCGTCACGTTACTGTGAATGGTCAGCGTTGTCGCGCTATGATCACCGATTATTTTTGGCCCGTATTGGAAGATATGGACTTGGACGACATGTGGGGTCAACACGATACAATCGATTTATTGAAGAGTAAGTATGGTGAGCGTGTTATCTCAAGAAATGTGCCAGTCGATTGGCCGCCTCATTCGTGCGATTTAACGCCGGTTGACTATTTTCTGTGGGGTAACGTTAAGTCATTGGTTTATGCCAATACGCCGACGACGTTGGAAGAACTCAGAGCCAACATTGAACGCGAAATATCGGCCGTTTCGGCCGAAATGTGTGTCCGAGTCGTTAAAAATTGGGTCCAACGAATCGACCGCTGCAAACGTGCCTGCGGTGGCCATACGAACAAAGCCGAGTTCCATTCATAAATGTTCGATTGTACTTCAAGCCGATAATAAAGTTTTTGAAATATCTCAAATGGTTTGCGTTTTATTTAAAAAAAAAGTTTTCAAGTCCTTATTGGAAAAACCAATACTTACAAACGCTATCTTTTTTTTTTTAAATAATTTATATACGTATTAAGCATAAGTAGCACCAAATTCTTTTGTTATTTTTAATGTTAAAGTAAAATTTGCTAGAATGAGAGCAATTTGCACGATTATGTGTAATGTGGATGACGCTTTTTTTTATTAAAATGGGAGGGAAATTGCCATTGATGACAATTTACACGTATTCACAGGCAGGGTCACACGGATAGATGACATATAGGCAGGAAAATTTATTAAACTTCTGCTTCCATGTAATGTATACTTCCGTTAATAACGCACACATTTCATGCAATCATGCAATTATAATAACTTCTACATTTTAGTTGCAGTTCCAATGAAGTCCCTGTGCCAAAGATCTGTCATTCTTCCACGATGTATACTAAGTTTAATAAAAAGTAGAAACTTTTATAGAGGGAAATGGCAGAAATATCGATTGATTGATGATTTCAGAGAAATGAAGGTACTTACACGATTAATTGGTTCGAAGATTACAGATTTTAGAAACAGCAGTTGGAATAGAAAGCTTAGTTCACTCGACGTCAACTGCAAACACTTCTGGAATATCAATAAAATAATCAGGAAAAAACATAACCCAATTTCCAGTTTGGTAGAAAATGGTTTATTGATTATTGATGGTGCGGGAAAATCTGAGCTTCTTGCCGATGTCTTCCTAAAAAATCACTTAGTAAGTCGAAATACTACTTCTCGAAAGCAATCTGTGGTTGATAGTGAGATCTCATCATTTAACGGAGTAAATCCAACATTCCCTTCCGAAGAGCGTATTAGCATAGATGATATTGAGTTTCTCATTTCCAATTTGAAGCTCAAGAAATCTCCTGGCTTCGATGGCATAAATAACTTAACCATTAAAAATCTCCCCCTTTGTGCAATAAAATTTCTCCGATCCATTTATAATGCTTGTTTTAAATTAAGTTATTTTCCAATAAATTGGAAAAAAGCTAAAGTATTTCCCTTGCTCAAGCCCGGAAAAGATCCACGCAACGCTAACAGCTATAGACCCATTAGATTGCTCAACGGATGCAGCAAATTATTAGAAAAACTTATAAAACTAAAATTGGACGTTTTTCTGAAAAATAGTGACATTGTACCTGAAATGCAGTTTGGTTTCCGTGAACGTCATGGTACTTCTCATCAGGTATTAAGAATTTGCAGGGAAGAAAAACAAAGCTTTGAAGGAAAAAAATCAACTGGTCTTGTATTGCTGGATTTAGAAAAAGCTTTTGACTCTGTTTGGCATGACGGTTTAATCTACAAACTTATAAACTTTGGTTGTCCTATGTACCTTACAAAAATCATAAAAATTTTTTTGAGCGATCGAACTTTTTCAGTTCCGTTAGCCGGTTCAGTCTCTTCCCCTAAAGTTGTGCCAGCTGGTGTTCCCCAAGGATCCGTTCTGGCACCAACTCTATTTAATATATTTATATCTGACTTTCCTGTCATTCCCAACTGCCAAGTAGCTTTTTATGCTGATGACTTAGCTTTGTATGCGTCGCATACAAATGGATCAGTCATTGCAAATTATTTGCAAAATGGCATTAATATAATATATGAATACTTTAAACATTGGAAAGTAAAAATCAATGCGGATAAATGTCAATCAATCTTTTTTACAAGAAAAAGATCACCTTGCCATTTTACTCATAATACCTAATACTTGGATCAGAAACTAACTTTTGGTATACATATCAAAAATACTTTAAATAAGTTAAACATCGCCACGAAAATGCTGTATCCATTGATTAATCGGAAATCGATGTTGAATCATAAAACCAAAGTAATAATGTTTAAGGTAATCTTCTTCTACCGCGAGCATCGAACTTGTCGAGTTGTAGAGGCTGAGTAGGGTCAATGAATCTCGAGAAGAAATTCTCCAGACGAGTCCTGAAACCAAAGGATGCTCCCCCCCCTCCCCAACTCCCAAATAACTCCATCATTCCCCTGGGCTGGATCAAGGTGTCATACGACCCGTGCCGAAGATCAACCTGGCTGAGGGCCCAGTATCTCCAAAAATAGCTCAGTCGCAAACGGAGTATCCGGATACCTGGCGACCTCCGGATTAGCTAGCCTTATCTGTATATGGCGGATCTCTGTACAGATGGACAACCCTTTCTCCGCTACTCGTGGGACTATCAATGGAAAATAACCATAAAACAAAAACCGAGGCCGGTACTCCTTCATTACCGGGCGGTGGAACGGTGACTACACCGACTACCGGCAAGGCTCCTGCATTGCCGAGAGGAGGCAAAACTGTGGCAGGCCATGGTGCGCCATCCTCTAAAGGCAAAAGGAATAAGCCTAATAATAAGAATTCAGGAAGTGTTAAGACTGTGGCAGGCAATGGTCCTATCACCTCCTCCACCCCTAGCAGCAGCAAGTTTGTGGCAGGCCACGGACTTGTCGCGGCTACCAAAACTCCTTCAGGGAGTGTTAAGACTGTGGCAAGCCATGGTCCTATCACTTCCTCCGCCCCTAGCAGCAGCAAGTTTGTGGCAGGCCACGGACTTGTCGCTGCTACCAAAACTCCTTCGGGGAGTGTAAAGACTGTGGCAAGCCATGGTCCTATCACTTCCCCCGCCCCCAGCAGCAGCAAGTGTGTGGCAGGCCACGGACTTGTTGCTGCTACCAAAACTCCTCCCTCCAAAGAGGAATCTGGAGCTCAGCCGCATCGGCAAGCTCCATCTAAGGCGCTCTACATAAGACGCCGAAATGCTTCACGCATCATCAAAACCTTCGGATCCATTCCGGAGGTGGAGAGAAGTGCGGAAATAAAGAGCAAGGTTGAGTGGGCTAAAAACATCCTAAAAGACGGATTTCCCACTGCTTCCACTGCTCACAAAACGTCAAAAGACTCCTCTAAGCGTCAGAGATCGTTGGAGGAAACCGTACCGGTTTCCAAGAGGCCCAAAACACACAGTTCCACAACCCCTGGGCCATCCAACAGCAGATCTCTGAGGTCTTATAATGAAGTCCTAAAGGACGCATTGGTGATCGCGGTGATCGACAGAAGCGATACCGACGGTTCCATTACACCGGAACGGTGGCAATTGGTCAAGTTGAAGCTCTCAAGCAACTTCTTGGCCATCATGCGGGAGAACCCAGGACCACCTCCTATCACAAGCGACGCTGGCTGGCACCAAGGCCATGCCAAGCTCATCGCTTGCTCCAACCAGAGATCTCTCGATCTCTTCACCAAGGCCATCGATGGTTTAGGAGAGGTTTGGCCAGGTGCAAAACTCGAGGTCGTATCTAAGGAAGACATTCCTAGTAGACCTCGAACTCGTACCTGGATTCCAGCCGAACCCTCCTCTCCAGAAAGTATCCTGGAAATCATCCGGCTCAGCAACCCGACTCTTCCGACTCATGACTGGAAAGTCGCGAAACTGGAGGAACTAAGGGGTTCTTATAGATGCGCGTTAATTGTGATCAATAAGTAATCCCTTAATCCTCTGGCGCAGACGAAAGGCATGATTCGGTTCGGATTCGAGTCAATTCACTTAAGGGTGTACAAAAAGGATGAGCTGGATGCTGATAAGCAACCTCCTCCTCCTTTAACACCCGATATCACAACCTTGGATCTTGGAGCGTCGATATCCTTTCCAGAATTGGATAGCGACGACTCCAATGTGTCCGAGGTGACTACCAAGCCGTCGGTCTCCTCTTCTGATACATTGTCGGAAATGGAAACCGATGACGAAACAATTAGAGGTTCTACACGATCAGAGATAGAAGATGAGCTCTTGGGCACATCTTCAGAATCGGAGGACCTCAACAACACCGTGGTGGAGGCGACTCTGGAAGACTGTAGCAATGATACGGTTTCTCCAGATTAATCTCCACAACTCAAAAAAGGCTTCGGCCGCACTCATTCTGCGTCTTTCCAAAAGCGCAGAAGACATAATTCTAATCCAGGAACCATGGATTGCAGAAGGCGTGGTTCGTGGACTTAGGACACCCTCATACGTTCCGCTCTATACAAGAGACAAAGGTAAGATTAGAACTTGTATATTAGTGAAACGTAGCCTTAATGTATTTCTACTTCCCAACCTCAGTGACCCCGACCTAACCGTTGCCAGATTAGAGACTGCCAAAGGCTCTTACTGGCTGGCATCGGCTTACCTTGGCCACGACCAAGTGGGCCCTCTCCCTGGTGATAACCTAGAAAGGGTGGTACTGGAAGCGGGAAGGCAAAAAACTGGCCTCATAATCGGATGTGACGCTAACGCACATCATACGGTATGGGGCAGTAGCGACATCAATGATAGAGGTGAGTCACTTTTAGACTATATTTTAAGTACTAACCTCTTAATTTGTAATATTGGCAATGAGCCCACTTTCATAACAAAAAACCGACAAGAAGTATTAGATATTACTCTTGTCTCCGACAGCATCACCCAAAGGCTAACAAACTGGATGGTATCGTCTGAACACTCCTTTTCAGACCATAGATACATCCAATTCAGTCTGAGTGATGCTCCCCCCAGCCAACCAGCTTTCCGGAACTACCGGAAAACTGATTGGCCAAAATATAGAGGAATACTGTCGAAAACGATATCCTCTAAACTATCAAGTCCCCCGCGTGACACCAATGAGCTCGACATGAAAGTCAGGGAATTTACTCTGACTCTCAATAAGGCTATGGCCGCTTCCTGCCCTCTTATTCAACCAAGAGGCAAGAAAAAGCCACATTGGTGGTCATCGGCACTAGGACTGCTCAGAAACACCTGCAGAAAACTTTTCAACGCAGCAAAAAGCACAAGAAAAGTGACCGACTGGGACTCATATAAAGAATCCCTCAAATTATACAAAAAAGAACTGAGGAAGGCAAAGCGACAATCCTGGAGGTCATTCTGCGACAAAATCACAGAAACCTCTGGGGCTTCGCGGCTAAGAAAAATCCTCTCCACAAATCCTATGATGCCCAGCTGTTTGAAAAAAACCGATGGCTCTTGGACAACCTCAAGTGATGAATCACTCAACCTGCTTCTGGACACCCACTTTCCAGGTAGCTCCCATCTCGCGGCCAGTAGCAGCCCAAACAAGCCTACTGCAACCGTGACCAAAATTCATAGTCTGATTACGAGAGACAAACTGCTCTGGGCGCTGCATAGCTTCAAACCATACAAGTCTGCTGGTCCGGACGGTATTATACCTGCCGAGCTACAGAGATCCTCAGATATTATTCTACCAGTGTTGGAAAATATTATGAGGAGCTGTGTAGAACTTATCCACATTCCACTGTTATGGAGAGAAGTCAATGTAGTATTCATTCCCAAAGCTGGAAAATGTTCTCATGTGGTCCCAAAGGACCTCAGACCTATAAGTCTATCATCATTCCTTCTGAAAACTTTAGAACGACTGATTGATATCCATATTCGAGCTAAAGTTGATCCAAGACTTCTGTCTGCGGCTCAACATGCCTACTGTAAAGGGAAGTCGGTGGAAACGGCTTTGCACTCTCTGACTAGCCACATCGAACGATCCCTACAATATAAGGAGTACACAATGGTTGCTTTCCTAGACATAGAGGGCGCCTTTAACAACGTCAACACATCCGCAATCACGACTGCGCTGTCAACTCTGCAGGTAGACGGCTCACTTGGGGAGCTGATTAATCTAATGCTAACAAGCAGGATAATCAACTCCAAACTGGGTGAGACTTCTGCTAAAAGATATGTCAGTAGGGGTACGCCGCAAGGCGGTGTCCTCTCCCCCCTTCTCTGGAACTTAGTGGTTAACGAACTACTGATATACCTGGAAGCGGGTGGTAGCAGAGTGATTGCCTATGCGGATGACGTTGCCATAGCCGTCTCAGGAAAAAATTTTAAATACCATTAAAGAACTCCTCCAAGTAAATCTTAACAGATTAACCTGCTGGGCAGATCGCTGTGGATTGGGAATAAACCCCCATAAAACTGATCTTGTCCTCTTTTATAGGAAATATAAAATTCCAATCATAGACCCTCCTTCAATAAACGGTACCAGTTTAGCTTTCTCCGATACAGCAAAATATCTGGGTCTCATTTTTGACAGGAAACTAAACTGGAAACCTAACATTCAAGAAAGAGTCAATAAAGCTACAATAGCTTTATTCTCTTGCAAGAAAGCCATTGGGAACAAATGGGGCCTTCAACCTCGCATAACCCACTGGCTATACATCTCGGTCATAAGACCGATACTTACTTACGGGGTGGTTGTCTGGTGGACGGCCTTGGAAAATGCAGTCAACCGCATTAAATTAAGCAGAGTCCAAAGAACAGCATGTCTATGCACAAGCGGAGCTTTGCGGTCTACCCCCTCTGCGGCATTAGATATTCTGCTTCACTTGACACCCCTCGACATTTTTAGCAAGCAAGTAGAGTCGCCTTAAAGCGACTAAACAGTGGACAAATAATTCATTTGGCCAACATTACGCCAACATTCTTAATACATTAGGAATCCTCACAGAGAACACCGATTACACCATACCTGAACTTTGGTTTGACAAAAACTTCCATGTAAGCTTCACCTCTAGATCATTCTGGGAGGAGGATGCTTTCATGGAGGACAAGTCAATCCATCTCTACACAGATGGATCTAAAACCGACAGCGGAGTTGGTGGCGGTGTTTTCTCAGATAAGCTAAATCTAAGCCTCTCTTTCCGCCTTCCAAATCACTGTAGCGTGTTCCAGGCGGAAATTTTGGCGATTAAAGAAGCTCTGTCCTGGCTGAAGAAAAACGTGATATCTGCAAAGGATATCCGCATATTTTCGGATAGTCAGGCCGCCATCAAGTCCCTGGACTCGGTCTCATTGTGTTCTAAAACTGCCCTTGAATGCCGATCATCTCTCATGGAGATGGCAGAGCAGTTCAACATTCACCTCTGTTGGGTGCCGGGCCACAGAGACATTCCAGGGAACTGCAGAGCCGATGAACTCGCCAAAATTGGAACCACTCTACCTATCCTACCGGACAAAGGTAGTATAGGTATACCAATCGCTACGTGCAAACTAACATTAAACCTAGATGCCAATAAAAGAACGACCTTAGGTGGACTGCTGGACAAACATGTCTAGCAACCAAACAGATCTGGCCAAGGCTGGATCTGAGTCGATCTAAGTGTCTGATCCTTTTAGATAGGAAACATCTCAGCGCCATAATAGGTGTCATTACCGGACACTGCCTCATTGACAAGCACGCAAGAAGGCTTGGCGCTTTTACTAACGATTTCTGTAGAAGCTGCATGGACGAGGAAGAGGAGGAGACAATCCCCCACTAACTCTGCACATGCCCAGCTCTCTCTCAGAGAAGGAAGCTTCACCTAGGAGCTTTCTTCTACAACGACCTAAACGATCTAGAAAAAATAGACGTTAACAGTCTCCTACGCTTTATTAAAAGCTCAAACTGGTTCCAGTAGTAAGAAGATCACAGATCCACGTGGCATCACAATGGGCCAATAGGCCTAAGTGGGTTGGTATTTCCAACAGCCACTCTTACCTAACCTAACCTAACCTAAGGTAATCTTTCAAGCGTTGATTACTTATGGATCTCCTGTATGGGGTAACTGTGCCAAAACACATATAAAAAAACTTCAAATAGCACAGAACAAAATTTTGAAATTGATGTTGAATTTACCCTGGGACCTTTCAACAATGATACTACACGAAAAAGCTGGCGTTATTAAAGTTGCCAGAAGAATCGAAATTCTCAATGAGAAGTTTTTCACGAAAATCACGAATTCGAATTCACGAATCGTCGAAAATACACTAGTTACTGAGCTTACACCACTCTAACTTGTTTATTTGTTATTTATCTACTTATCTGACACATTAATTAATTTTGTTTTACTTATTTACTCATTTTTCAAATTTGTATTCATTTATTAAATTATTATTTTGCATATGTATTTGTTTAGTCATAATGAATTATTTATTATTTATTTATTTATTTTTCCTGTGATAATATAGTTTCTGAAACTTGAAAATTTCATATATTTTGGTCCATTACATGGAGGTTTTTTCCTATAGTTTTTCCTCCAAACATATTTGTTAATAGATAAAGCATTTAAAAACCAAATGTATCTTTCAGTAGTAAGATTTTAATAATCATATCTCTGTGTAAGCTATGCTAAATCAATAGAAAATGAATGTAAATGTTTAACTATGAAAATAAAATAAATATCTATCTTTAATAACTTCTTGTTTCCCAAAAAAGTGGAAGGAGGCAAAAGTCATCCCGACTCCCAAGATAAAGACCAGTTTCGATCTACCCATTCCTTTCTACAGTATTCGAAAGAAAAAAAAAACATCTTTGTGCAAATGAAAAATTATCTCTCAGTTCAGTTTCCGCCCCAATATTAGTTGCAAGACCGCTTTGCTGTCAGTTGTTGAGGACGTCGGATGTGGATGTAAATCAAATAACTGTTTTGGTCTTTCTCGACCGTAGACCATTTATTCTTTCTTCAAAACTACCTAGAAGGGAGGCAGCAAAAATTTGTAGTTGGTGAGCAGTCTTCGTTTTACCTCCCAATCAAGTACGGAGAACCACAAGGCTCGATCCTGGGACCAATACATTTTTCTCTCTATGTGAACGAGTTGCCTAAGATTGTTGAGCATTGCTCGATTCATATGTTCGGAGATGACAGCCAGGCATATATAAGCCGTCCGCTTGAGTCGAGGATCGAAGCCATCATATTGATGGATAAAGATCTTCAGCGAATCTCAGATTGGCCGTATAACAATAACTTAAGTCTAAATGCAGAAACAAGTTGGGCCTATTTCGTCTCCCTCCGATTCAACTATCAGAAAACCCGATAGAATATGTCGACTCTGTTAAAAACCTGGGTTTGATATTAAATGGGACTTCAACTTGGTCAACTCATCTAAATATCGGTAAGGTGTATGCGGGACTTCTTACCTTACGGGTTACTCTTGCTGGTGAAAACCCTCATTTTGCCTATCTTACTCTATTGCTCTGAGATATTCAAAATCTGTCTGGAGAATAGTCAAATTGTCAGATGTGCCAAGCGATACATGAATACCAGTTTGACAATCGTGAACAGTTGGACCTCTTGTCAAACTCCGTCCCAGAGCTTTGTGGTATCAATATGTCAGACTTTCGGTCAGATGTAGTTATTAGCCAGCTAGTCAACCTGTTGTCTAAGTTTATTGATCGGCGATCTTTCTATCGAATAACTGCTGTAGATTAAGCACTTTAAAGTTTCGCTCATTATGCTGAGGATTGTTGGTAAGTATTTACTTCAGAGAACCCTTTTGAAGTCTACGCACCTTTTCGATGTGGGGTTTCGCTCCATCTTGTTTGAGGACCAGCTTCGTCGGATCTATGCGCAATCTATCAATTGCCACTGAAAATGACGGTCAATTATAACTCTTAAATATTTGTAATAGTCTTTAGTTTCTATGACTGGATTTGCGGTACTAGGGCAGCCATCATTTCTAAGCCGCTGCACAGTGGTCCAAAAAGTCGATCTATGTGCACAAAATTCAAAACATGTTGGGTTCCGAAATTAATTGAAAATCTCACATATAGGTTGCAAAATTGCCAATGTATCATCGCATCGCATTTTTGATGATTTAAGATAAATATCATTGGATCGAAGAAGGTTTGTCCTCAAAACCTCCTCTAAGTTCAGCATCGTTAGACATCCAAGTTCGTGATGGACATGGGAGCATACAATCCTCTTCATCTAGCTCAATTGTAAACCTTCTACCTAAAATTATGCATGCTGAGTTCGTAGAGGTCCCTTACGCACCACCTGAGACAGAGTTGTTCTTTTACTGTACGGAGTGAATTATAAAGTAATCCGACCGCTGCTGGTGTTAACCCGCTCTATATGTCTCAGCTATTGTAGTCACTGTATTCGAGTTGCTGCACAGCAGCACACTTATATTATAATTTGTCGTTGCATCTCCTCCAACATTCACTCTCTATGTAGATGAGACTGAAGATTGCCTGAAAAATGTTCCTACCCAAATGAAACTAGAATGTCGTCATCCAAAGTGATAAGGTCCATAAACACTCGAGTTGTTCCAGGGGAACTTTGGTACTCAATTGCTCTTGCAATCGGATTTTTGACAAGGCACTCATAGCACATAGGAATTCTTCAATAAAAGGAAAACGGTTCAATTATTCATCGATATTCATTGCAACCAATACACATATTCCAACGCTTCCTCCAATATTCAAAACACTTTTCATAGGCCGTCTTTGGAATCGCCTTCAGTTCCATTCACAAATTCTCCTTTATCGCCTCAATCGTCTCAAAACGCTTTCAGCGAAGTGGTAACTTGAGTCGTGTGTGTAGGGAAAAGTCACAAGGAGCCATGTTAAGTGAATACGGAGCTTGCGGAACGGTATTAACGTTGTTTTTGATCAAATAGTCAAAATCAATACGATGCTGTTTCTGAAACAAATCTAGAACTTTCGGCTCAAGCCGCGCTTCAACCCGTTTCATGACCAAAACATTATATATAACGCTCTGCTACGATTCGAACGAGACAACAAGATCAACTGCTGTTCCCTGTTGCTCACACGACGATCTGCGAGGACAATTTTCTTAACTTTTTCAATGTTTACGTCAGTCATACTTGTGTATGGACGCCCGGAATAAGGCAAATCATCAACCACAGTACGGCCCGCTTTAAACATTTTGTACCACTCGTACGCTTGTGTTTTCGACATTGTTAAGTCCCCGTAGGCTACCGTTAATGTTTTCAATGCTTCCGCACATGATATTTTGTTAGAAACACTAAATTTCCAGTCAAACTCTTTGTTCAACTAAATTTGACATTGCAAAATTCGCAGAACACAACAAACACCGATTTGTTTACAAAGCTATCACGCAAAAACTCCTAACAAATGGCGCTTAAAAGATTTATCAACCTAAAAAAAAGAGAGCTTTTGACGGGTAATTTTTGATCAGACGATATGAACCTAATTTAAGTAATTCAGCTGCAAAAGCTTTTTTGAATCTAAGCTTAGATATTACTATAGAATACTGCACCATAGAATACGGCTTCAACTTCTGCTTGTCGAAGCAATTGAGTTCGAAGCTGCTAACTCAGGTGATTAAATGCTTACTCTTTAAATGACTGATCGTACCGGTTCTGCTATATGGAATCGAGTGCTGGATGATATGCAGGAAAGAGGAATTCATCATCAAACATTTGGACACGTGTGGGAGTAGGCCTAATGTTGAAAAAGGCACAACCGGGAATTCTATGAGGTGTATGAAGATGTGGATTCTGTCCAGAAGACTAAAACACGTCAGCTAAATATAGTCGGCGACTTTAAGCAAATGGACAATAATTCTTCAGCGAAGAGCGTTTTCGATTCGCATCTCACAGGTTCGACACCTCCGGCAGAAACTCTTCATGGGTATGGAGGCCGTCAATCCAGCAAACACATAGTTATGTACGTTGAAGTGGCTCATATGGAGAATACACCAGATTCACTGTTAACATCACCTTTGCTTCAATCGCATGAATTCATCCGCGGTAGGGTCGCTATTTCTTCTTGCTCAACACTGGGCATGGCCAAGTTGAACAACAATCATACAACACACTCACCCATCATCGATTTAGCCATAATTTTCCAGGATGGGGACACTTCATTACTACCAGGAAGATACTACCGGGTGCCTTTAAAAAAAGTTTAAACTTTAAATCACTTTCGGACGCTCAGATCTTTATAAAAAAGATTGTCTTAAATTGAAAACACTTTCATTCAATCGAATTACTTAGTTCACGACTTCTTAAGCAATTAAGGCTTTTATTCCAACTTCCGCTATAGTTTATTGTCTGATTCATCCTTCCAACTTCTTTAACTGCTTTGAAGAGCTCTCTAACCCGTTGACAGCGTGAATTTCCTTCCTCACTCATTTAACTAATTTTTCCCAAAACTGTCATTAAGCACCATCAATTGCATTAATTCACACTGCGGTACATCATCAAATAAAAAAAAAATTACCAAAAAAATTCTTTCAATCACCTCGTTCATTGTTGTCCCTTTAACTGCCATTTACAACACCATAAGGGCAGCACTCCACTTCAACAATTTCTACACAATTCCACACACTACTAGCCCACATAAAGCCCAAACTAAATTCTATGTTTAAAGGAGAAGCTTCAGGAAAAAAAACTGAAATTAAAAAAAAAAAAAAAACACTAGAACGTAAACACTATCGTCTAAACGTCCCCTATTAAGCAAACATTAAATAAATTTCCAAAAAAAAAAAAAATCACTTGTAAGTTGAATTACAACGGCAGCTGCCCACTTTACACTCATGGCACAGAGAACCCCGGTCCACTTCAGAATTCCACAATTCACTCACTCACAGGACTAATGTTTTTTTTTTTTTTTATTCATTTCAGTTTGGCCCTTTTATTCATAAAAAAACAAACCCCTCACCTCTGGATTACTTGTAAATGGCGTCATCATGAGAAAACACGTAACTGTGGACGAGTGGACGAGTACAGTGGTGAGTTTGACGTGTTTTCATTGCAAAAAATTGAAGACGTGTTTTGATAATCAAGTGGAAGCCAGATTGTGACATTTATTGTGATCTATTACTTTACTGTGAGTGGCGGATAGATGGATTTCGTGACCGAGCCACTCCCTAACGCTACCTCTTCGCAGCCGGCCAAGTCAAAGGCTTGAGGTATCTCTAACATCCCATCATCGAGCTAACTTCCATTAAACCAGATTCGCCTCCTTAAATCTCACTGTCTGCCTCACGAAAAGCTGTAATTACATCGCCCTCATCAGGGACCATCTAGAGCAGTATCTAAACTCATTCACCAGGGTAAGTTTGGTGCAACCTATTCCACCCGGCAAGTAAAAGTGATGTACCCAGGGATTGTTCTCTTGCTGTTGACTTCGCAGTAACAGTGCTTAATTCCGAAGACGGACATGGTTCGCAGCTGAGTACCTGTCCTATGATGACTAAAAACCTGCACCACCCAGATATTTCAGGAAGCTACTTGATGAAATCGATCGCAATTAGGAAAAAATCGTGCTTCGCCGCTACACAAATGCACTCCGCGATTTATGGAGCTTCTAAAACACCACACATACCGCGACATCTTGGGACACTAACCCCGCCAGTGTGGGGTTTAGTCAGTTCTCAGTCAGTTCTAGGGGTTCCTTGCGCGTGTGAACGCAAACAGCTTGCAAACTCTAAGGGTTGGTGGAAATTAAAATGTTACTGACCGGAGGTGGATACTATAAAAAAAAGTCAGAAAAGAAGCATAGTTACGGAGTCGGAACCCCATTACCGCCGGCGGAGAATGCGACAGTAGGCACACTATATTCGAAATATAATGACTGCAATAGAAATGAGAATAATTATGCTAATGCACATGCTACCTATACTACATTATTGGTAGACTTAGATGTTGTAGTCAGTAATGCTACAAGAAATGAGTCTAATGACATGGATGAGGCCTCCGATCGGTTTAGGAAGAGCACTCGGCTTGCACGTTCGTGAACTAAGGCAACTTGTCTAGGAGAAAATATACTCGTACGTTCGCATTCGGAATCGACTTCATCTATAAGAACCGATGCTATAAAACCTGCTATCACTGCTCACGGTTGTGGCAAATACGAGATGACGAAAATACTATAATTCGGAACGAAAATCGACGCACGGTCTTATTGATTTTTACACGGATAAGCACAACGACCATGGAGAAATTCAGAAAATAGATACGCTCATAAAGTCCGTTTTCCGGAAGGCAGTATCAGCGGAACGAGATATCTGATCTTCAGGAAAAAATAATAATTCTCAGCCGTAATGATACGCAGATCTATTCAACAAAATGTTCACAAATGGGATAAGCATCCTGCTCCGAATAAGACGGGAATAAATTCGCAAGCGAAAATAACAGCATCCATCGAGCTAAACAACCAGTCAAGCAGAGTGCCCCAAAGCCAAAGCCGAAACAAAATCAAGAAGCATGGGTGAAAGTAGACAGGAAAAGGCCGGGAACTGCTTCAAAAAAGCCACTATGCCATCATATCTATCATACGCTGGCATACCACCTTGATCAAAAGGATCCCGGAATTTATTCAGAAAATTAAAAATACAAGTTTATTCATCTAAATCTATATTGTCTTCTTCAAAGTATTCCCCATCGACTGCAACACACTTATGCCAGCGCTTGATCCAATCCTCGAAACATTTTTTATATTCGGTTTTCGGTATGTCCATCAGTGCTTCCAGCGATTTTTCCATTACTTCCTCTCGGCTGCTGAAACGCGTTCCCCGTAGTGGTTTTTTAACTCAATTGAACAGAAAGAAGTGACAGGGAGCCAAATCAGGTGAATTCTGTGCATGTTGGATGGTATTTGTTGCATTTTTAGTCCAAAAATTACGAATAATGATGGCACTGTGCGATGGTGCGTTATCATTGTGCAAAATCCACCAGTTTTCTGCCCACAATTCTGGTCTCTTTCGGCGAATTGCTTCACGCAAACGTCTCATAACGCCCAAATAATACTCTTTGTTTACTGTCTGGCCTTCTATCAAAAATTCATGATGCACTACACCGTTATAATCCGTGAAACCGTGAGCATTGCCTTTTTTTTTGACTCAAAACGACGTGTTTTTTTTGGTCTCTTTTTTGCATGAAATTGAGGCCTTTTGGCACGAACTTTGCTGCAACACGACGGAAGCCCAAATCATTAACCGAAATGTCTTGGACGGATCCATAGGCAATGTTCAGGTCCTCCGCTATCTCTCTGATGGTTAATTTGCGGCTATTGACCAACATTTCTTTTACTCCATCAATGTTATCGTCGGTTTTCAATGCCACTGCGTTCATCATCTTCGATTGACTCACGACCAATTTTGAACCGCTCGTGCCACTGGTAAACGACCGTTTTCTTTAGAGAATCGTTGCCGAAACACTTTTCCAACATTTCCAACGTTCGCGCACCATTAAATCCGTTTTTTACGCAAAACTTAATACAAGTTCGTTGTTGCAAATTTAAATCCATTTCTAAAATTGTAAAAAATCGCCAACACACACAGGGATAGATGTACTCTTGGCTACGTAACTTTTGCAAATTTCAAGCTATGACGCTAAGATTTAGAAGGAATGTCAACAACAGATGTACCAACTTAACAAAAAAACACAGAACTCAAATCGGAACAATGGGAGCGCCACACGGTGGTTATTCCGTGATTTTTGATCGGGGTGGTACTTCGCAAATTAAAAGGGACCAATGTCAGCCGAATTCGAAAAACTCCAGGAGACAGATAGATCTCCCTTATTCTCGCTAAACAAATCGGCGAATCCAACAACAGCGGTCTATTAACAAAAAATTAAGGAAGCGCTAGAAGAAAACATTTTGTCCATTACACAAAAGGCAAAGATAAAGACGAAATGAGGTCTAAGGAGGAAATCTGAGTGGATTTAGAGGACAAAGTGAACTGTGAACTCGAACCGCTATAATTAAAAACGTAGGAAAGGTTACGGGCGGTGGAACGCAAACAGCTACCATAGGCCTTCCCCCGGAATTCGCAAGCAAGTTGTTAAAAATCACGAAAGTGCGGATCGATGGATTTATTGTCGCATACGAGAAAAAACTGTGCTGAAACGATTCTTGGGAAAACTTGCGAAAGCCCTAACCACCGCACAGATTTGTGCTAAAGCAGACCAAATTGTGTGCTTTCCAAGGCCAACAACATCGAATCTAAACATAAAACGGTAGCAGGAGATGTGCAGAATATAAAAATGCACTTGAAACTGCATCCAAAAAAATATGAATATCCTGCAGCTAAATCTAAGTCATTGCGAAGCGGCTCAAGACCTCCTAGAACAGATGATTAGTGAGTTCGAAATTGAATTGGAAATAACTGACTCACCAACGTAACAAATTTGGATTTGCTGGATCGCCTCCATTCAGGAATGCTCTGAGCAACTTAGGGATTATTTTATACGTGCTAGGATAGGCGGTATCTGAGACATACTGAGACATACATACGGTAGAGACATACAATAATGTCAAACGATTTCAATGCATGGGCCTCAGAATGGGACAGTTCATATACAAATCGCAGAGGGTCGGCTTTTCATGAAGCATTTTCCTACCTCGATATTATTTTAACTAACATTGGAACTGCAAATACGTTTAGCACAGCACGACCAGGTTCTATCATTGATACGAGTATCACTTTTCTAAGCAACGGCCTGCTGAGAGATATGAGTGATCATTGTTATAATGTTTATCGCCGGCACCGGTTCAGCAATCCGCAGCAATCGGAAAACACTCGAACATTCAGAATGTTTCAATTGTTTGACAAACAACACTGGTGACGTGAATTTGTCAAGATGCCTACTATTTGACCCTAGCGCTCCGAGTCTAGTCAGCTCAGATTGGTTGATTGTCCCACATTTCGTTATTTCCATTAGCGAATGTCTCTCTTAGAGCAAAATTTGGAGAGCAGCTGTTGGAGGGATCCTTAAGGCGCCGGTATTTCTTACACAGATAGTTTGTTGTATTTTTTTTCTAACAAATTGATACCTGGTCTTCTTTCTCGGTGCAAGCCACCAGACGACTATGCTAAGCGAAAATTAATCCAACGGCCGTAGTGTTGCCCTAGTGTATGAATTTGTGTCATAGACCTAATATATGAAAATTCTGAGCGATGACATAATCATAATCTTCTCATCCAAGGATGGCCTTCTAGATATTGTTGCCAGGCAGAACTCTGATGTTCCAACCTCAGATAAGCAAAGTTTGTTCAATCACTTAAAAGATCTCACGGCATCTAGAAAGTGATAGAAAGGTTAATTTCGCTAATGCAAACTCCCAAATGGAATTCGTTTATTATATGCCGACTCGCCATGATAGGAAGAGGATCAGTTGGGGACCACATGAGCTCAATCAATGTTTGGCATTTTATTCCACCGAATAGAACGTTCTGTCACGATATCCCCAATCTGACTTCATTAGAAATGTGCTATAGTGCATGTCACCTCAAGTAGGTGTCTGTGTGCGGATTAATGACGAAAGAGTTATGTCGAGTTCAACACCTCTCTATGATGGAGGATCAAAGCAGACGGCAGCATCATTCAAGCAAGCATTAGAACTTTCCGTGAGGCTTAGGCTGAGGCTTTTTAAGGATGATGATGATGTAAAACAGGAGATCAAGACCAACATTTTCATTAACATATTTAAATAATTCTTTAAACGTTACGTTCTTAATTGCCTTTTGAATGACCCACACCCTAGAACAACCCGGCCAACGAAGACATCCACTCACCTAAGAAACAAGATTTCAAGATTGCCCACAATTTCTCCCTATTTCGGCCACTGTTTAGTGACTTCACTCCACGTGTTTTCTTAAATTGGAAAATCCCCACTATGAGTTTGAAGAGCCCGTAAAACGCCTGTCGTAACTACATTCGGCTCATTGGCAAATTTAAGCAGAAGAGTCCTTACCGGCTGAAGTGGGACCAGACAACAGTTGCTGCTTTTCAATTTTCATGGCAATTCGTTAAGAGCCCTTGTGGCCCAACCCTGGTCCTGCAAATCATTTTAATGAGTTGAAGTTTACAGCTAAAGCAAACTGGAACGAGAGAGCAAAGGATGAGTGTAAGAAAGAAAAGAACCTCTACGACCGAAAACGGAGAAGGAGCTGAAGAATGAAAAAAAAGATATCGTAATCCTGAACGCCTCTGGCTGAACTGGGGGTTCCTATTCAATTTGCGGTTGGCATACACTTGTTCTTCGACTGTTTTCCTCCAGCACACAGAATTCTTGTTTCTTTTTGCTATTCTTCATATTCATCATCATCGTCATCATCGTGATCATCGTCATCATCACAATCTTCGTAGTCCTTGCCAATGCAAAAGGAAAAGAATTGGAACCTCTGGCCCATGTATTCGTATTCGTATTCTAACAAGAATGACAAACTTTTCGAAAGAACCAACTTTTTCATCATCTTCGTTTGCTCCTTGGGCGATGTTAGCATACTCCCATACAGTAGCTCAGCCTCCTGATCTAAAGTCCTGTCAGGAAAAAAAAAAAAAAAAAACAGTAAACAAAAAACAACTTCTTCATCACCGCCCTTTGGTATCCGTACTCGTACTCCTACTCCTACTCGTATCTATTCGCTGCCAATGCACTTGGATTGTGAACATGAAAAAGGTAAAAGCCCTACAAGGATAAACCGTACAGCAAGGCCCGTTTGGGCTTGCCTGATTCTTGTAGTGCGTCCTTGCCATCATCATCGTCAACAACATCCTAGTCATACATAGGACAATGCGCCTCCTTCTTTCTGAGCCAGCGCACCCTATCCGTACACCGTCTTTGTGTACTTATGCAAATGAGCAACCACGCCAGGACTCAAGCTCAAAAGTTTTCTTCCATTTTTTTTTCTCAATTTTTTTTTTTTTTCTTTTTTATTCCTTTTACCCGTACTCCATAGCATTCGCAAGGATTATCTTTCAGGAAAATTGAATATTTCAATTTAAACTCACACGTATGCCGGTCGATGGTAATGGCACACGGTTTCGACAGTCGAGAGGGGTGAAATTGCTTCTTTATTCGCTTGCCGACGCCACAGTGTTAAAGGACCAACACAACAGGGACGAACAGATTTCTGAGAAAAACCAAAATTCAAATTTTCTGTTTGATTATCATGGAAATTAACAAAATTCTCTGTTCGGTAAATTCTTCTTGAACAAAAGCCCAAACCAAACTAGAAGTTGGAGCAGAAGTCGAAGCCGAAACCAGAACAGCGTTTAACATTCAAATGACGTTTCCAACCCTGGAATTAGGTTATGTACGAACTGCCACATTTGCCTTTGCCAGGCATCCAAAGCATCTAACCATCGCCGCAGTGTAAACTGACATTGATGTGGTGCGGTAGAGGAGTGCCGAAAGTGGTTACACTAGCGGTATATGTCCCATATTCGCACTCGTCATAGTGTGAAGACTAGTGTAATCTGGTCCTCTGACAGATAGTAGGTCCCCCCCCCACCCATCTTCCTGTCTGTCATGTTGATTCCTCGTCCAAGCGAACCATTTGCATTTTGTGTTTTTTGTTTTGTTTTGTGAATAGGAAGTGGAATAGGAGTTGAACCAATTTTTGGAACTTTTTTCTGGAGACAGGGAGATATGGAGACCTAGAACTCATAGTTTACAAATATAAGTCCCAGCCATGGACGTGAATTAAAATTAAATGTCGGTGAAGGTTCCAATATACGAGTTGTGCAAAAGATTGTCAGTCTATGGTTCGGTTGGTGTGTGGAGTTATTTTTCATGTGGGTACAGCCTGTTAGCTTTGATTGGCCAAAAGGGTTGGCTTATCCGGACAAATTCACAACTGTCTCTGTGAAAAGTTTCGAACTATAACTAGTTAGGTGCTGATTAGGAGAATTTTCCGAAGCTAAACTGGGATAATGCTAATGATGCTGGGTTTTAAGTGATTCAAATAGTGGAATTGACACATAGTCCTGCTAAATTGGCTGACTCTATGGTTACTGGTTACTGGTGAATGTGTTATGTGATGAAATGAAAACGTGCTGGACATTAGGTAAAACTACAAAGAGCACTGAAGCATTTTGTAGGACGTGTGTACACTTTACCCTGTCAAAACTAACAGGATGTATGCAAATAAATTTAATTATGCTTCAATGTGGTGTTAAATCCTTTCGGGTTATTACGATACTTTTCTCTAATGAGTTGGATCAGGTATCCTTTTGGTATTCATCTTGGCAGGTTTTAAGTTTATCAGATAACGGAAAATGTATAGTAATGTAATGAAAGGGTTTGGATTCTGCACTCATTTTAGAATTGAGGATTTTAATGGAGTAAAGATAGTGATGACACGAATATTTCGTGCCATCAAACAGAATAGATCTCCGCTGATATGTGAGCTATCAATTCGCTTCCATAAACAAGTTAATCGCCCCGAAAGGGACCTCAATTTTGAACAATAAAACGACAGTGGAAAATATTGGGTCTTAGTTGGACACATGGTAAGCTACCCTGGAACGCCAATCCATCAAAATTCACTGCCATGTTCTGCCCTGCATAACCAGCTAGATGCACTTGTAAATCAGGTGTGAAACTATTGCTCTAACTACTATCCGCAGACCCTCTAAGACCCTCTTTCTCACTGACCTTGTAGCGGTGAATAATTTGAGAAAATGATACCATCATACAGTGAATCCTGCCTAAGACCTTTGCGATATCCCGTCCAAAACAGACGAACGATGACAGTGTGACATAGCACCACGTTGCTAAGGCAATTTTTCCTTGGACTTCTTTCTTCACATCGGTGAAAGCAAATTGATTTGAATTGATTTCATTATCCTTAAGAGTCTCCAAGCTCTGCAATAGCCCGTCTGGTGAGATAAGATAACCACTACCAATTTGAACTATACCGGACCTGACCGTTCAAACGTAACTAAACACTCGGACCTGCGCAAGGACAGCTGGATGAACTTCAGTGCATATGCATGATTCAAAAAAGGCAGAATAGAGTCAACGACGACATCAAGGCCACTTGATGTTTTAAGCTGCTCTCGTCTTAGGATGAGGCTTCTTTTCAATATGTTCAAATAGAGGTAGTGACGAAAGGGTTTCCGGTGAAGTACCGGATACCCGCCGTAATGGACAACTGTCATTATCCTCTTAGAGCATCCACGTTTTGAAATTTTTTGTCGAATTATCTGTCCGAACACGCAAAACACTGTATTTACGTTGCGAATGGATGCATCCAGCATTGGATTTAGATGAACTTACTGTTGACGGCTTTAGAAAATGGAAATCAAGCAGGAACTGTCGGTCATATATGTAGAATGGTCGGACTCTTAACAGCTGAGGCCCTAGACCTAGACCACCACGAAGCTGATAACACTGATATTTAAGAAGGAAAAGAAGGATGCCTTTCTCGAAGACTACTTTTTCGAGCTCGTCAACAATGGGCAATGTCCTAAGCATGGCGTTCAGATAGTCCTTGGCGATTTTAACGAATTTCAACGCCAAGTTAAGAAGGGAAGATATCTTTGGCTACACAGTGATAAATCGAAGACAGTACCAGCTCTGAAAACAGACTCAGTCTACTCGAATTCGCGGCGAGGCAAAATGCTATTCGAGGTTGAAAGCGTTTGCAACACCTCAGCGAAAATAAAGCGACCTGGCAGTCAATTGATCAACCTTTTTGTAAACGTGGTGTGATTGCCGGACTACCAGAGCCGTACCTCGAGAGAGGTTTTTCTGATCGAGTCCCTCAAAACTTCTCGACAAGCCCTATGTTACAGAATCAATCGTAGAAAGCTGGTGACGAAGCCATCAGAGACTTCCCATATCCCGCCACCACAACAAAACTTATTTTGATGATGAGAGCCGGTAAGCGCATTCAGCGCAAAGAGAGGCTTACCAGGCCGCAATGGAAAAAAGCTGGATAGGCATATAAAAGAGAAAGGGGAAATGAGCAGGAAATAACGTAAGTTCTACCAGAAAGTAAATAGAGCACGCCAATGGCATGGTTCCTGAATAGAAGCTTGTACGAGAATTAAATATTAGAATCACAGAATTGAAAATCTTTCAGATTGTTGAAGGCAATCTAAACCAACGACAAATTAGGCTGTCACAACAGATGGACTACCTGTCGAATTATTTAAGACAACGGGGGTTGACTTAGAAGGCATATACCAACGTATCGCCAAAATATGAAAGTATGTCCGATGAGCCGAACCCCCAGCATCATTTGACCGATTCTCAAGAAGGGAGAGTCTCTTAACTAAGCGAACTATAGGCACATCAGTCTTCTTAACATCGCATACAAGATCCTACCAATCATGGACAGCTAGAAACCTATATCAACAATCTGATACGACTTCCTGCAGAGCAGAACATTGTCGTGTCCAGCGCACGTTTTCTTTATTTCAATACTCGGAAAGGAGACACAGAAGATACTATATCAACGAGCTGTCAACTAGATTGATCAGTTCCGCATGTATCTAAGCACCAGAAGCACTACGAGAAATGGCTTCAGTTCCGATAAGACTGCTCGAACCTATTCTGATCGCGTTTCCCAAAACCCCTCGAGGAGACCTATAATGACGGGATCAAAAGCAGAAGATCAAAGCCGGCAAACCATAAGAGACTCCGCATCTAATGTGTTAAGTTTCAGGTAACCACCATAGCAAAACCTGGTTTGATAAAAAGTGCCTACAAGCGCATGTAGTGAAGCAAGAGACACTCAAGAAGGATTTGGTAGGAAGATCGGATTCTCAGAAAGAAGAAGAAAGAAGCAGTACGATCTGACCAAGAATATGTCTGGACAGTGACATCCAATGCCGACTGAAGGCAAGCTGCACGTGTGGATTTAGCGTGGAGCATGCACCAACTGGTTTGTAAAGTATTATAAGATATCAAGTATGGACAGTGTTTGAAATCTCAGCACCATTCGCCCGGATATGAAGAAACTAGGCCCTCCTAACTGCGCTCAATAGATAGGAATCGATCCCGTAAAGGATCGGTCAATCATGAACGCTTAAACCAGTAAATAATCTGATGGATCGTTATCAGAGTAATATTAAGCCAAGTAAGCACACCATCAACAAACGTGGGAGACTCAAAACCACGTACTGCCTTCACTGATATGGTGCATGTTGGTCGTCCCACTACTTAACGCCCTCAATAGTTCTGACGTCTATGCTCAAGCATATGCAGGTGATGTAACTGTCTGTTGACAGCGGCCCACGTGCTGGTCCTATCATAACTAAGGTGATCCTCTTTGCGAGACGAAGGATTCGACTGACCCGTATTCTGTTTAAAGAGAAGTAAATGACCCTGCACGCCGACTGCCTTAAGGACAGGCCGTCTAATGCAATGATACCAAAACTCCTGTTGCGAAAAAAAAACGACTTTCCCTGTGCCTAGGAATGGTTTCGGGCAGATTTTGAGCCAGGAAGGGAATAAAGTCGGGTCATCACGGATGGCTCCAAAACCTATTTAAGATGCGGGGCTGGTGTCTTTTTTGAGGATGAAAATGTTAGACCTTGTGTTTGTTTTCCAAACGGACAAATAGGCTGTGAAACATCTGCATATGAAGCGACAGATATTGCTACGCTGAAAGCCTTGCTGAACTCTTTCACGACTTCCCAACTAATTCAGGAATGCAAAACTACACTGAACACGGTCGGATAGCTGAATTCACTGAGTCTTTTTTGAGTCCCAAGTCCCACTATGAGGTCACGGGAAATAAAATCGCCGATAAACTTGCTAGGCAAGGCTGAAATGAGCCAGGAAACGAGCCAGCGCTGGGACTGCCGCCGTTCTCAATTAGGCCTTCAATTGATAGTTGGGTTTCATATGAGCACAACTGAAGATGTCATGGCTTTTCACGGTTCCGGTAGACCGAGCGAATGCTTCTCGACACCCCTAAAATGTCAGCGACGTCCCGGATGCCCCTCAGTAGGATGGACTGCATGCCATCACTCACTGGCGTCGTGATGGGGAACTATGCTTTTAACATCCTTCGACGCTTGTTGTGACACCCGGCCTACGCTCGCACCAGCCTACAGGCATTCGGTGCTGATGTAGTGGGTGCTAATACGGCTGGACATTATCACTGAAGCGCTCACTTATCTGTCTTCGGAAAACTGAGAAATTGCAGGAAAAGTGCATGGTTCCAACAAAAAAAAAAGTTCAAGCAATGTTGGAACTACAGAGACCAATGAAGAATAACTCTAGGCAATCGCTCTCTCTTTGTCCCTGACAAATACAATAAATCACTTCCACGAACAATAAATAAAGTATTCTGCAATGTCCCTACCGAACCTGTCCTTTGTGGGGTGGAAAAATGTACTTTATCGACATCGGCTGAAATGCCCTTAGTTGATTACTTCAAGCTCAATGTTCGTTGACTGATTAACCGAAAATGAATTTATCGACAGGCCACAACTAAACATGGAATGTCATCTTTACTCAATTACTTCGAGTTTTGTCTATCTTTTTTCTAATTTTGCTTTATTTGTTTTATAGCTCAACTGCACAAGTTTCTTAGAAATTTTGGGACTGAAAGTTCCAGTCTCAGCATCGTTTTGATACAATCTCATATTCCCTCTCGAATGCCATCAATTCACCTCTACAACAATTACGAGTATTTTTCCAACCAAAAAATCGCTTAAAAATTAATTACATTTTTTTTTTTTGTTTAAATAATTAAAAGCAAATAAACAGGAGCGCACATACATAAATTAAGCAAACCAAATGCATGTCCTTTTAGTTTTCCTGAGCCAATAAAATGTAATAATAAAAACTTCGATAAATCGTGGCGTGAAGAAAAAACTTTTAATAAACAAATACACGGAGAAATGTTTCAAATGAATTAAAAAACAATATTTAAGCAATCAGCTGAAAAAGTCCACCGAATAATTTATTCAAAATTAAATTGAATTAAACTTGATTAAAATGTTTTTTAATTTGTTATTATTTATTTTTGGCATTATTGAGTGACACTTGCTCAGGCTCGTGGGCGGGATATGTGCGTGCATAGCATTGAAAAAAATAAATTTAAATTTAAAAGGAACACAACATCAATAAACCCTGTGTCAACATAATACAGCAGCCGTTAATTAAAAATCAGAAAATGCGGTTTTAATAAATAACTAAAACAATTAATCCAGCACGGGACAATTATAAAATAGCAGAAGTAATGCTTTGGAAGGATAATGTGTCACGACTGGGTATTAGTATCTTGCCACAAAATAGAAAAATAGGACGTGAAACGAATGGGAAATGTGGTATTCGAAAATGGATGGGGCTAGCCTCGGTAGTTGCTTAGGTCCTAGCTCGTTCTACAATAAACACTTACATATACTCCTAGTGTGCCAAGTTCCTTATGACGAGACTGAAGAATTTTGAATTTTTTAACCGCACCAGGAGACTCCTTCATAGGTTAGTTGAGGTTAGAGTGGTCCTCGTTGAGGTGAACCTAGACCACTTGTAAATTCATTCTAATAGCAGTAGCATAGCGTGAGATGGCGGTGCTCTTGCTATTCCGAAGAGATTTCTTACTAAACTTACTCAGGATTGAGTCTTATGTTTTTTTTTTTTTTTTTTTAATAATCAGCGCGCGCTCAAGGGGTTTGAGTAAAGGAAATTTAGGGAGGAAGAAAAGACAGGTACCGATGTACATTGTTTTTAAGTGTTTGCAAGTTATAACGACCAGGAAATACAGAGATCGGCTGGGCATTCCATAAGCGAGTTGTACGGCTTAGAAACGAATCATGATATTTTAGAGTACGTCCGAAAATGGGCTTGAGGGTATACTGATGAGCATTCATAGCGGGACGGGTGTTACGGTTGTAAGTTTGAATGGGCGGAATGCTACTGGCGATTTCAGTGGAGCACTGGTGGTGGAAATAGCGATAAAACAAAGTGAGACACGAGACATTTCGTCGGTGTTCGAGGGTGTCCATTGATTGACTGATATTAGTATCATCAATTAGTTTTATCGCACGGTTTTGAATCCTATCTAACAGGTGCAGAGATGTTTTAGGAGCACCTGACCAGATGTGGGCGTTGTACTCCAATTTTGGGCGGATGAATGCCTTATATATTGAGGCCAGATCAGAGGGGGTAAAATATTTCTTACATCGCTTGAGGAACCCTAGACATTTCGCAGCATTTTTGGCGACATCGAATATGTGGTCATTCCAACGTAAGTTGTCATTGATACACATACCGAGAATGGAAAGTTTTTCGGTTTCGGCGATGCAAGTGCCATTCATGGATAATGGCTGGGTGTTTAAATTTCGCTTTAACGACAGCAGACAGCATTGTGTTTTGGAAGCATTAAATTCCACTCTGTTGATAGTTCCCCAATTGGTTATGCTGTTGATATCGCAATTTAATGAGCTTAGCATACGCTGCCGTTCTCGTTCTACAGCCGAAGAGCAGGGCCGTGAGTCCGGGAACGAATATGAAAAGCAGAGAGTACTGTCGTCAGCAAAGGAATATATTGGATTAGAAGTAACAGACAAGAGATCGTTGATGAAAATTAAAAAGAGTGTCGGAGACAGAACAGAGCCCTGGGGCACACCAGCATTGTTTTTTTTTTGAATATCAGACGTGAAACCGTCCAAAACAACTTGATTTGAACATTCCGAAAGGTAATTTCTAATCCATGGGAGAAGAGAGTCGTCGATCCCAAATGCACGAATTTTTGACAAAAGAGCCTGATGCCATTGACAGAGTCAAATGCCTTAGAAATATCAAGTGCAACTATCTTGCTTTTGCCAGATTGATGTACGCTTTGGTTCCATTTTTCGGTGAGACATGCCATGGACCTGTTGCTACGAAAACCGTACTGCCGGTCATTGAGAAGTTTTCGTGTTTCGAGATATTTCATGAGCTGACGATTTATCAGTGTTCCCATGACCTTGGAAAGAAGGGACGTCAGTGCAATGGGTCTGTAGGAGGAAAGAGAAGATGATTCGCCTTTTTTAGGGACGGGCTGAACATCTGCTTTTCCATCTGCTCGGGAAGAGTCCTAAAGAGTAGGATTGATGAAAAAGTTTACGTTTTGGTTTTGCCAGCGTGGAAGAACACCTCTTCGTAAGACGGGGGATACACCATCTGGACCAGTTGAGATCTTTAAGTACTCTTGCTACGACACGAGTGCGAAAGTGGATTCGTCCCATTGCAGATTCGACGCACTCAAGTGTAGGTGGAGACAAAGCACAATCTGCTAGTGTTGAGCTGGCCGCAGAGTGTGCAGCAAGCAGATTGGCCTTGTTCAAAGAGCTGACAGCTGGAATGTCATTATAAATGAGCGTTGGGATGGAGGATGAGGCGGAATTTCTAATGTTTTTGACGAACGGCCAAAAATTGTTACTGCCTTTGGGACATTGCAGTATTTTTTGCCTCAGTTTTTGGTCGTATAGGAATTTCACACGTTTAAGAAAGGCGTTGCAGTCATTTCTGGCTCGTTTGAACTTTTTTCGGTTTTCCTCTGTCGGGTTGGTCTTGAAGGCCCGAAAAAATATTTCTCTAACCCAGACGGCCTCTTTACAGCTCGAGTCGTAACATGCCTTTTCTTTTGGTTTGATACTCTTCATCCGATGAGGAATAAAGGATCTCATTCCAAAGAGAATGGTGTCTGTAATCATATCAGCGGCGGCATCCACGTCGTTATCGCGGTAGCACAACGACCAGTTAAAATTCCTAAAAAAGCTGTTAAGACCGCTTCTGTTGGCTTTCTCGTATTGCCATGCGGTTCTTTTAGGAATTTTTTCTCTAACTGTGTGGTCAGTATACGAGAAATTAGCTGATATGACACAATGGTCCGACGATCCTAGAGAGGAGAGCACATCAATGGTGTAGTTATCAGGGTGAGAAGTTAAAAACAAGTCCAGGGTGTTGGCGGTATGACTATTAACGTCTGGTATTCGCGTGGGCTCATTTGCAAGCTGCGTTAAGTTGTTTTCGAAGATCTCAACACACCGTCCTTCGGGTGTTGTCTGTCCAGAATGTCGAAGCCACCCAGAATTGTGTATATTGAAGTCGCCCGTATTAACGATTTCATTATGAGGGTACAGGAATACAATTCATTGAATGGAGTCAGACAGCGTATCAAACTCGTTAAAAGTCGAATTGCTGTTCAGTTTGGGGTTTCTATAAATAAAGCAGAAGTGGATAATTTGCTTACGGAGATGGAATTTTAACCACATGAATTTGAATTCCGGATTGGAACATGGATCACATTGTGGTGGAGTTTGGTAAGCTACATCACTACGCACGTAAATGGCGAGACCGCGGTGAGAGAAGAATAATGGCACTAGTTCGTAGCCAGGTAGCTTCAGATCAGAATGATCTGAGAGGTGTTGGCGGGGATCTACCTGTGTTTCACTAAGTGCCAAAACAGCTGGTCTGTACTTGCAGACGTGGACGTACGCAAAAAAGTGATTACTTTTCAGGCCGCGTATATTGGCTACGTTTACCCTGTATTCCCTAGTCTTAATTACAGACAAACACAGAAAACACAAACACCGACGATACTAAGCAAGTCTGCGAAGTGAAAATTCTGACATTGATTTAGGATCAAATTGCTGTAGGTGTTATGCCCTTACAACAATATAAAACAGTGCACCAACAAAATTTTCACTCACAACCCGCTATCCATCAGTTGTTACATACATATGCACTCTTCGGTGTGTGCCAAGATAGGCCAGTTTCAGAGAAAGTAAGCCACAGATGCACAGCTGAGAGGGCAGAGAGGGCAGAGAGGGCAACGTGCATGGGCCTACCACATACTCGTAGTGACAGACAAGCTGAAGTTAAAGACTTTCAGATTTGTTGATGATTCGTCTACGACTACGGGGCTTACTTAATTACTTAGGTGTCGCGAAAGTTCGGGGTGAACCCGGTCCTCAACTAATAAGCCGGTCCAGCTAATCCGCTCTTTAAATAACTGCATCCAGTTGCGCACTCCAAGTCGGTTAAGGTACCCTTCTCACCGGTGTGCGACGGCAAAAGTTGGATGTTAAATAAAAAAAAAAAACAACGACAGCGCTATTCCCATATTTTATTCACACAAAATGGAGTCTGACAATGCGGACTTTATGTTTTGAAATTCCTCTCAAAAAACTGTTGTAATCAGATTTTCAAATTTGCGAACATGCGAAGGACTGTTTAAATGGCGGCAACTTAATGGCGGATATTTTCTTGTAGGGCTAAAATTGTTGATGAATTGCTGCTGTAAACCTGCGACTTAAGTTATCGCCATAGAAAAACCAAGGTGCCCGGGGTATGCCTTCGTACTTGCTGATTAATTTGTTGGGAATAATTACCCTCAGCCTCTCCATTAAAAGCAGTGTGTGGAGTGGCCCTGTCCTGCTGAAATTGTATTCTGTTGTTGAACCCGAGAAACGGCTGCAGATGGTTAGGCAGTGACTGTCTATCGTTGGTTGAAAACACAAGAGCCAACAATCCCTTCCCAACGAAAACGTTCCAACATCGTTCTGGCTAAGGTTTCTTGCAAAGAATAGTCGTTTTCATTGCAAGTTTGCAGTTTCTTTTCCAAAATAACGCGCACTGTTAATTTTTTTTACTCCACTACAGGCCGCAGTCTTATCGATTTACTGATGATCATTATGACGATCCAGTAGGATTTTTGTTAACCGTTGTTCCTTCTTGTCTAAACTTTTAAACCCACGAACAGTTAAGTCCCACATGTACTCGTCATGTACATGTACTCCCACCCACATTCAAGTGAGTAGAATACGCGCGACGCACACGAAGCAACAGATTGCCGAACTTTTAATAGTGCTCAACTGCGAACGCGACACCTAATATAAGGTCTTCCTCTACAGAGTGTCCTATATGTTCTACCCATCTCAGGCGACTGATGCGCAATTTTCTGACTAAGCCAATGTCGCTGTACGCGTTGAATCTTCTCCTCCAAAGCCCCTTCAAAGCAAATGGGATCGAATATTTTTCGAAGGGTTTTTCTCTCGAAACGATTGAGAATATCTTCATCCGCTTTCGATAGGGTCCATGCTTCTGCGCCATAAATAAGGGCTGGGATGATCATGGTCTTGCTTAGAGTCTCCTTAGTTTCTCGGGATAGGGCCTTACTACTCCTTAGCTCAAAGAAATAAAGAGATGCTGTTGGTAGAATTTATAGCAGAGTCAAGGTAGACAAAGCCCTTTATTACCTCAAATTTATAGCTGTCGATTGTGACATTCTGTCCAATTCGTCGATGTTGTGCGTCCCTTCTTGTTGACAGCATATATTTACTTGGTTTTGCTTTCATTTACCGCTAAACCCATTTTAGTAGCTTCCTTTTCAATACTAGCGAACGCAGTTGTGACAGCGTGCTGAGTTTACCGAATGTCGGCATCGTCGGCATACGCTGGTATTGGCATTTTTGAAGCAGTGTGCCTCAAGAAGTCACATGACAGCCTTTTGACAAAAAAGGTCTCGGTTAAGTCGTTACCAACCTTGACGGAGTAGCGAGTGTTCTCAATCGTCTTCTTGTACAGACAGACAAGCTTGGCAGAGATGCCAAAACTATGCATGGTCCTATGCAGCTCGTCTCTGCAAATGCTGTCATATGCGACATGAAAAGGTGGTGTTTCCATTTGTACTTCTTAAGTTTTTTCCAGGATCTGCCGGAGTGTGAAGATTTGGTCGATTGTGGATCGGGCAAACAATACTGAGACTCCATTGATCAGGCGTACACTCTTCTGACCAGATCTGAGAAATTAGTTGATGCATGCTCTCCACAAAGTCATTTCCAGCAGCTTTGAATACCTCGGCCGATAAGCCATCAGGTCCAGCTGATTTGGTGGATTTCAGCTTAAATATTGCTACCCTTACTTCGTTCTGGTCAGGTGAACGGAAGTTTTGACTATCATCGTCTAAGTTGAAAGGTTTATTCTGCCTGACGGCGGGATCTTGGGCTTCCCATTTTCTCAGCACCAACTGTGCTCTACTACAAGGTTTCCTTCTCCATCTCGGGAGTACAACCTCTCAATATTTATAAAGTCGACGTCCTTTTCGTCTGTTCTGCGCGTAGAGGTCACGAGCACGTCCTCTGTTGCCGCGCCGCTTTATAGGCTTCTTGATTAGTTGCATGTGCTTTCCGGCATCTTTTATCAAAACAGGTAGTTCTTGATGGTGGTCGGGTGAAACCCAGCCACTGCTCTTCGGTACTTGATGCTGTTGGTATAGGAGTTGTTGAGAGATTTCGAGATAAGCGTTCGGCAAACATTCTGGCGGTCACTTGCAATTGCAGCTTTTCTACGTTCTATCTTTTCACAGTAGTTCTTCTTTTTGTGGCGCTTGCGAAACCCGCATTCGCACCTTGGCTGTAACAAGGTGATGATCCGAGTTAATGATGGCTGGACGGAATGTTCGGACACCCAGAATACATTGCAATGTGATCAGCATTTAATGATCCGGATACCGGCATGTGCCCATATGTATATTGAGAAGAGCGAACCATGTGCTTGCTGTAGAGAAGATATTTCATTCCTCCGCAAAGTCAATAAGCCTAAATCCGTTCCCAGACGTGGTGTCGTGTAGGTTATGCGTACCAACTGTTCTATTAAAGATGTCTTCCTTTCCTATCCTAACGTCATACTTCGAACATACATATGTCTTGCCGAGAAGCCCGTAGAAACACCATACTTCGGTGGCGTCGTCCTTGTCTTCCGTATGGGCATGGGCGCATATAAGTCTTATGTTAGCAAATTTTGCCTTGATGCGGATTGTCGTAAGATGCTAGCTCAAGTATCGGAAGCACAAGACTATTTCCCTCTGTCTGCCGAATATTGCAAATCTGCATCGGAATAAGTGCTGTTCCTTTTCCCTACAGCAATCACCACAGTACGAGTATATATCACAGTTTTTCGTCCTCCTTATGTCCAGCTCATCTCATTGCGCTTCCTAGATGGCGTCGATATCTGCCCGATTGCAGTCAAGGGCTACCACTAATTGCTGGATTGCACGTGGCTTGTTTAGGGTCCAAAAATTGCACGGGCAAATCCTTCAAATGTTTGCAAGGATCAGAAACAGCGAATCCATTTTTATCCGAGGTCATTAGTTTTTTTTTTTAGGGCTGTGAGCCCTATGACGGCGAAGGCCAGTATTATGATACTGGTCGAGTATGCCCTCGCCATTTTAGCCGACACGAGTAGGGGTTTACTCATGCAGTTACCGAGGACCACCACTGAGAAGTAAGTCAAGCACTTTCCCCCATCAATTGCCACTCAGGTCCCCCAATTTTCACTGAAATGCACTGTCACTAGGCTGGGAAAAGTGAGACAATATCCAACGACTGTTGAGAGTGATAACGTCACACCGTAGCACCTTTTCTGTGAGTGACCCACCTACGCTCGCATTAAGCTGCAGGAACGTAGCGCAAGCATTTATTTATTTTTACTGAATCAATTGCCCATCACCCTACGAAGGACGAAGAAATTTCATTACTAGGAACGTACAAGGAGTACAATAGACTAGTTTTGTCTCTGAGTTTCCTCTTTCCCCAAAAACAGTTTTTCGTCGAAATTTCCCTCTGATACTGCCGATACTTTACTTCATTTCATTAGCTGGAGTAATAAGAAGACACAGAAAAATCTTCTGAAAAGGGCCGGATTAGATCGTGTCTGCAGGACGTGCCAACGTGCATCTATTGTACATGTGTCAGCCTTTTCTTTGTGCGAATTTCATTATAACTAGCGTTCATTATGTGTCTTCTTCAGATCACTATTCTCCGAGGAGCTGTATAGGTAGTTGTCTTCTCACTTCGAACTGTATGTGACACATCAGAAAAGACATCCTGTAAAGCCCCATCAATTCAATCCATCCGCCACAATCTATTATAACAATCCCCTGAAACATCTGCCTGTCTGCGCAATGATTTCTCTACTAATAGACCACCAGCCAACATGTTCTTTCCTTTGTAACTGTGACTCACAACATTTCATTTCCATTTCACATTACATTCCCTCCTAAAGCCATAAAAACCTTGCCAATAATGACTTTTGTCAAAAGTCTCTGATTGATTTTTGTGCCTGACAGGATCGGCACCCAGACCAGACCTATAATTCGGAGCCCCTCCATCGAAATTAAAAACACTTTCGCTGGTCGTTAGCACGTCCTGCCCATTTCCAATTCGCAGACCATAAAAGTTTATTGCCACAACGTTTCCCAAAGTTAATGTACCACCCCGTGGATATGCAGAACCGAACCGTAGAGGTATACACTATATATGTATGTGTGTAGGTACACATACTCGCACTCATACTGGTGTACGATATCAGTACGCATAAAGTAGCCACGAAATATTGTATCCCCGGAATCCATGTCCATCTCTCCGCGCTCCCTATTTGAATTCTCCAGCGTATTGCATTTGAATCCTGCAACCTTACCATAAAATATGAATGCCAAGGTGGACTTGAAATTGGACACATAACAAAAAAAAAAAACAATTTGAAAAAAAAATCCGCTTAGCCATCGCTGGACCATGACAAAAATGCAGCGTTTACAAAGTCCACCTGGTGTTCGGTTGCATGTCCTCCATGAGTCCATTCAAAGAAGACCCGCAAACAGAAGGAGTATAGAAAAAAGAAGAGAACAAAAAAAAGTCCGTAGGACCAACAAAAATATAATAATCGCATCCTAAAGCAAATCAACGAGTATCCGCTCGTAGATGGTTCGTGCTTCATGCACGACGCGACGTTTCGTTTGCCTGCCTTCTTGGCTGCTGCTCTTTAAAATTGCTGCTGAATCAGCTTCTGCCAGTGCCACCGTTGTATGAGCATGGCCATGCTACTCATCTGTGCTACTACTGAGTCGTTTGTGCATGGGTTGTGTAGTGATTCTGACCATGGGTATGGACCTGGTCATAGGCATGAGAGGTAGTATATACTTGTACATGTCTGCGGCACTGCGTGCACATCCTGGACCTTATTCTTCTTCAGTTGGATTTTTTTTTTGTATCTTCACGACTTTATGCTGTTGCGCTCGGTTGTTAGGGTTCGGGTTAGCTTCAGACGTAGCGTCTCATGTTTCCCTTTAACGCTTTCGGTTTTCAGTCATACATTGTAGTAGTAGTAGTAGTACTTCGTCATCATCATCGTCTTCGATGCTTGCCCCTAATAATATTACCAATGTGCTCAGTCTGCTGCTACTCCCACTCCCAGTCCTTCTCCTTGGTCATGTGTCCTAAAAGTTGATCTCTTGTTCGAAAGTTGAAAATCACGTCCCATGGAACTCTGAATCGTGACTATTGCAATATGAAAGAACTTTGTCATCTCGACACGACAATGTTGTTGTTGTTGTTGTTATTGCTCCTTGGGCTGTTGCTTCGGCTATATCTCGTGAATGTTGGCTGCACCTAAGGGTTGAGTGTAGAAGCTGTTCCATCTCATCTTCTCGCATCACTATGTGGTTTCTTCAGCGGAAATTGATATTGTGAAACACCGCCACCAGGTACGCGACACCATCCAGTTGCCTTCTCCTCGGCACGACACATTCCTCCATGCACTGGGCGTCTTGTCATTTAATAAATTAAATTAAAAAAAAAAAAAAAAAAAAACCAGATAACAGGCAAGACGTAGTGAACGAAGATACATTTTCTATGAAGTTTTGAGGATTTTTGTCGTGAGATAAGGCTAAACATTGGCAGCTGAGAGAAAGGCAGGAGAAATGATGTTATCAGGGTGCTTTGAAGCATGTCCAAAGTGGAAAATTCCTCGACGATTTCTGGATTATCCCATTGAACTGGTGGGCGGAATTTATTAAGAGCTGCATCCATCCGGCTAGGGGATGTTCATCGTGAATGATCTTGATTGGAGATTAAAAAAGCAAACTTGCTGAAATCCGAACTTTAATTGGAAGAGGGAATTCTTTTTGAATCGTGAGGGGAGACCGGGCTTTGTTGTGTTCGGTCGGGGAACATCAAGCGAATAATGTAAATGGAAGACTTTTGACACGAACATGGTAGGACGCTGGATGCCTTTAAAGCTGAACATTGGACAAGACGATTTAAAGTGAGGAAGTCTCATAATCCCACCGATGTATGACAGTAGCTAGGAGTCCGGGTCGGGTAAAGTGTATAGGATTCGTTGTTCCTTTTCAATCGAAGGCGACTTTTTGAATATCTATGGATATCCACACGACATTCACCAATGTATGCATAGAACGTTCCAGGTTTATGCAGCGGACTTGAAAGGATGTTGGCAAAAAAAAAACTCTTACCCCAAAGTTGATGATTTACTGAGATTCAAGTGAAATGTGGGAAGTTTGTTGGTACATGTCCTCGGATAATATAAAACTTACATAGCTGCTTCTAGAAAATATGATGGAGCGTAAAGGGATGCTCTAAAGGGGCAATCTGTGACATTAACCAGGGCTACAATGCTACGTAGTATGAGTTCGGGTGAGGGTTTGTGGTAAGCAATTGGCTGTGACACCTTGTCTCCAACCTCACACCCGTGAATGTTTTACCGGCCAGCTAAACTCTGAATGCAGGTTTAATTCAGTCAGATATATGGGCACCTCCCGACTGATGAGAAGGATGACAAGGCCAAAGAACGATTCTATGCAACCCTCGAACAAGCGTCTGACCATTTCGCAGCCATGATATGAGAATCGTCCTAATCGACTTTAATGTCAAGATGGGCACAGGAATGAAGCTGCGCGTAACATGGTACCTTGTTGGTGGGACACTCACAGAAAAAGTGCTACGGTGTGGCGTTATCACTCTCGACCGTCGTTGTATCTCAAATCCACCTACACGGATCAATATCTTGGCGCGCCTAGGTTCCGCGAAATATATGCGTGAACATAGTTATCGAAAAGCCAAAGCTGAAAAGCTGCAACCACATTCAATAGTCAAAAAGTTCACAACTCGCCCAGAGTACTTCTCAGTTTGCCGATATAAACGCATAGCGGAATCGCATCTCCCACTCTATGCGTACCGCTCCTGATTTGGTGGTTGAGGACCATCGGCAGCAGAGAAACGAGAAACAAAGATCAAGAGTTTCACAGTGCTACTGATATAGAGCTAAATTTCAGTCGATGACCCTGAAAAGAGGAAAGAAGAGAGACTTATTTTCAGGCGCAATAAGAGACTGGTAGATAGCATTCTAAACAGCGGGGTTAATATCAAAATGCCTATTTATGATGATGGGTTTATAGTCCCGTGATGAATTTGGGTCCGGAGGTGTAGGGTCATACCACCTTTATCCTAGTTATTGCAGCCGTTGTATAGTACTTGACGTTGCTCTCTGACCAGGTCAATGTCGTTGTCATTGTGTCTCATACATTCACCATCTATACAGAGATACCGAGCTTACCCGAGAACAGTCTAAGCCGAATCTATTCTTGACAGAGTTCATGCTTCTACGCCATAGGGTAAGTTAGGCTCTTACGAATATTTAAAGTCGCATTAGTTGTTCAGTTGTTCAAATTTCATTTAATAACGAAGCCTAGATCCCTGGCTACCTATCTACATATGTATGTACATATATCTGACTAAAGTGGCGTTGTGTCCTAGATGTCTGTGTTGAATGCTTCCCGTAAACAGCATATTCTTCGTTTTGTCTCATCCTCAGACCTATCTTCAGTGCTTCCGAAGTAATACTGATAAATTTGCTACTGACATTAACTTACAGTCTTCCGTCTGATAGTAAACGAACGGAAAGATTGTTCCTCTGATGCTGGCATATGAATTCTGCAGAATGATGTTCAGAAAATCGGGTGAGAAGCATGCACTCCCCACCGTCGTCCTGCACGATCATTTCGAGTTGGGCACGGATACCCAAATAAGACATTACCTCCATATTGCCCAACTCCATAAAAGCGCGACCTTTAAATTGGTGTCTATCGTGGTGATGTCCATCGATCGGAAATTCATGGGTTTTCTCTAAAATTTACCGTAGTGTAGAGCTGGATCAGTGATGGCGGACTTTCCTGTCCTAAGGACACTCTGTTATAGTTGTTTGCTCGCTTAAACAGTGAAGCAAAGGGGATCATGTAGACGATGTTGAAGGAACTAATAAATGTATAGTTGGCCACGTTGAAAGAGTCTTCTATTTTGAACATAATGTTCTATTCAGAGGTTTGATTCACCGAGCATAAAGTGGTCCTATGGCCGTGTCCACGTTTAGCCGGCGGGTTGTTCGTCAGTTTCAGCAGCTCTGCTGGTATTAAACTAAGATATGTCTGTCTTTACAGAGAGTGGGTGGATCAATAGGTCCTTAACTGTTTGAATTTAAGATAGTTTATTCGAAGAAAACGTTTTATTTCCCAACATACGTAGACTGCTTTCAATCCAATAAACTTCTTTCAACTCTTTCCGTCGAGTCATTCCTTCAGGTTTGGAAACAGGAAATAGTCACTGGGGGTCCGGATAATACAAAATAAACAGGACTTTTTGTAAGTAGGTATTTCTAGTGAAGCCATCTATTTACATGCATCGGAAAGGTAGATCTTCACTAATGTACTGTCAAAATTTCATGACATTTGGATAGTAGTGGAGTTATTACGTCTGAAGTGACAGTATGTTTGGGTCATTGGTACAAAAATGACTGACGATCTAAAAGTGAACTCAACCTTCGAAAAACATCATGAAGAAGGCCAAAAAGAACACAAACTTCCTTTAAAGCATTGTGACTGGTGATGAAATGTGGTGTGTTCAATATGGTCCAGAAACCAAGCGCCAAAGTGCCGAGAGAAAGGCGCCAGATGTCAAAAATGATTCCAACGGCATTGTCCATAAAGAGTTCGTTCCATGGCGTAAAACACTTAATGAACAATTTTATCTTGGTGTTAACTGAAGCGTTTGGTGCATTGTATTCGTCGTGTTCAGCCAAAATATCGCATTTCTTGCACGATCATGCGCCTTCTCATCGATCGATGCTTTTTTGGATAACAATTGCATTTTAACTATCAAACACTATTCACGTATTCACGTGAGTTTGCACCATACGACTTTTACCTTTCCGGACATTGAGTCAAGTTTTTGACGTAAACACCTGTCGTGTAGACTTAAGGACATGCCTTGCCATCGCTCTGTAGCCTTCCTAAGATACCAATTCGTCGCTGTGTTGGAGGCACAAGTTCCACCCATGGTGGAATGAGTCGAGAACCTCCTAAAACCTCTTACTGCTCTTATGGTCACAGCACCCAGTACTTATTGCAACTCTACATTGGGTCAACCAACAGGAAGACTCTTCCCGCGACTTTGGGTTTAAACCACAGCCACCATGACGCTCCCACAAGACGGTCTACCTCTAACAAATCAGGCCCGGACCGCGATCCGCGGGGCTCCTAACCCCCATGGTACCGTGATTTAAGTCCTGGTAGGGACTACCAATGGTCCAGCCACCATCAAAAACTGTGACCGGCAACTTGTGACTGATCGAATCGTAGCAACCTTCGGTAGCGTCATCTGAAGATGTTTACGATAAGACCAATACTTTGTTCTGCTCCCGTTCATTATTAGACAACGTTATTAAAGGGCGAAGCCTTGATAATTGGGAGGGGGCCCCCACCTTTTTCGGACAGATGCATTTGCAGATGAAATGAAAGCGTTTTGTGGACGTAGAAGACATCCAAAAGGCTTGGACCGATATCTTGAAGGACATCTCGGCCGACGATCTAAAACACTCATTCGGCATGATTTTAGACCTGCAAGTCGCTGTATTGAGGCAGAATAGAATAGTCCCCATTCTGAATGAAATAAATCGGTTTTGCAAAAAAACAACTTTTTGTCGTTTATTAAAGGGTCCGCCATCTAACGTTTTTTTTTCAACTAGTGCTTATTTCGTGAATGGTAACACTTAGCTCATTATGATTGTGTATACGCTTGAGCAACGCTGGGAAATATTGCGACATTACTTTGAAAATCATGGTAATGTTGCAGAATGTGTGCGAAAATTGCGTACGGATTTTGGAAGAAGAGAAGCACCGTCAGCTCCGTATGTTCGTTGTCTTGTGAAAAAAGTGAAAGAAACTGGCATCCTCATCGATAAACCAAAGCGTGAAAAGCCAAAAACAGTGCGTACAGCCGAGAATATTGCTGCTGTGGCAGAAAGTGTGCGTGAAGCGCCATCAACATCAATTCACCGTCATTCTCAGCATCATTAAGACGACTTTTGCAGAAAGACCTTGGTATGACGCCATACAAAGTCCAATTGGTTCAGGAGTTGAAGCCAACTGACCATCCAATGCGTTTTCGCTTCGCTAAGTGGGCCTGCGATCGACTTAGAGAAGATGCCGATTTTGCCAAAAAAAATCATCTTTTCAGATGAAGCTCATTTTGATCTTGGCGGGTATGTAAACAAGCAAAATTGTCGCATTTGGGGCACAGAAAACCCGCACGCATACATTGAAAAGCCGATACACCCAAAACGAAGCACTGTTTGTTGCGGATTTTGGTCCAGAGGCATAATTGGGCCATTTTTCTTCGAAAATGAGCAAGGAGTGGCCGTTACAGTCAATGGCGATCGTTATCGGGCCATGTTGAACGAATTTTTGTTCACAAAAATTGAAGAGGAGGATATTGGCAACATTTGGTTTCAACAGGACGGCGCTACGTGCCACACAGCCGACGCTTCACTCGATGTTTTGCGCTCTGTTTTTGAAGATCGCATTATCAGCCGCAGCTGCGATTTGACACCGTTGGACTATTATTTGTGGTGTGCCGTAAAAGATAAGTGTTATGCCGACAAGCCAGAGACAATTGACGCTTTAAAGGACAATATTCGTGAAGCCATTGGTGAAATACAGCTGCACACAATCGATAATGTGCTTAAAAATTTGACCGATCGTGTAGGCTACTGCATGGCCAGCCGAGGCAGCCATTTGAATGAAATTATTTTCCATTATTAACCGGAAGGATAAAACTAATTATCTGTCAAATCAGACATGAGCTAAGTGTTACCATTCACGAAATAAGCACTAGTTGAAAAAACAACTTTTTGTCGTTTCTTATTTTTTAAAAGTTCCTACCCTGCTTACTTTGGAACGCACCTTGCGTGATGGATGAGGGAGCAATTCGTTGCACAATTCGTGACATTTCGCCATGGTAACTACGCACGTGTGCAGCCGTACTTTCTCTGGATGGAAGAGCCCTTTTTTTGGACAAATGCTGTCGTTTTTCCTTCAAATCATCGTTGAACTGGCCCAATAAGTTGACATATTATTCACCGTTGATTCGTTTCCCTTTTGCCGATGTGGATTATGCCAAGTGCATCCAAAAATAGCTTGCTGGCCGACAAACTCACCTTTGCCTTCTACGCCTGAGAAACCCACTGTTTCGTGGTCCCATATCTCCTGCACGGTTATGAAATAGCGGAAAAGCTCGCCCAAATTGTGATGAACAACGTTTTCCATTTTCGGCGAAATTCACATAGTTGTCTGCTTTCAGTGCCTGTCACACACAAACTAAATAAGCAGTGGTCTATCGACAGATGGTGATTACCAGAAGCAGTGTTGGTTTTCAAGTTTCAATGCGGAAAATTCAAAAAGTCACGAGGTTATTGGGTTGGGGCTTATAGGCCTTACATGTTCTCTTTACCAATTGATAACTTTTTCGGGAGTGATTTCTGAAATGATTCCTTGGACGGGTCGTCATGCTACTTTTATTCCATGCTGAAAAACTAATTTATAGAATTGGAGATTACCTCCGGTCCTTCTATGCATCACAACTCTGTACATTTCTAGTTTCGCTGCTTTCGGCACAGTGATTTCGTTGTGGAGGCTTAGAAAAGTATAGCATATTATAAGAGGCATCTCTGAGGTTTTTGATGCTGGTGTAATGAGGCCGAAAGCTGCTATTAGCAGCAACGCTTTAACTTCTTCTGTAGCATAGGGTGACGTGAGCAAAGTATATGCAGAAGTTTTTCATCCTCGTTTTGAACAGCTCCTCCAATCACACTTCTCAAACGGTGTGCATTGCACCTATCTTGCGCCTTCGCTTACTGTTCGATGCAATGCAATACATGCAAATCCGAAGTTCGTCTGATCTTTTTACACCATCCCCTGCGGCCATAGTTCCATGTCAACTGCATAGCTACAATTAATTTGAGCTAAAAAAAAACTGTGCTGTCTCCTGAGGCTGATTAATTTCGAAAAAAATGTGTCAGTGCATCCTCAGTTCAAGTTGAAATTTGACTTTGTCGCCCAAAAATAAGGTTCTGTACGCTTCGGTTAGTCTATTAGAATTAATTGAGGGTAGTACTTACCCTTTTTTTGTGATAGAAAAACAAGTTTCAGCTGGAAACCCTTGCTTTTCTGACCTCATAAATTTCAGAATTTATTACCTCAAAAAAAAGGACAAACACAACCCAGTTGAATTGTCCCATCAACGACGTACCTTCTAATTCATTGACAGCCATCCTCCGATTTGATGGGTTCTTTCATTGACCCCATTAACGGATCAAACGTTAACCACTTCCTGGCGTTTCCTTTTCTCAATTATTTCATTCACCGTGACTATAGAACCAACACCATTACCATTGCCATTACCATCACCAGTCGAAACGACTTACCAAATACGAGTACAATGTAACTGCTTCAGCATTGAAATGGAATATTGGATACTTCTTGCCTCCATTCGATGCATTCCGACCTCTCTTCGATATTACGGATTTCCCGCATTAAAATACGCTGAACAACAAATTCTATACAAGAGGAAAATCAGCACTTTAACGTTCCGGTATTCCTCCAGGAGATCCCGCACTTCGTAGCACAAACATTCTGCACTCCTATTTAAATTGCAGAACAAATACGAACAGACCCAAGTTGAAGTTACCGTATACGAGTAGATTCCACCAATGGAACTGAAGAAGACTGATTCCCAGATATGTACGCATGGTGGGATTTATTCATATCAGTTCTGGAACTGCTCCAAGCATCGTACTCGTAACCATCGTAAGACAAGAACGCACTTAAAGTCTTAAACACATAGTCAAGGCAAGGCGCAAACAATCCATACACGGTGCTCGTTGTGGCATTCCAAAGTGGGTATAACCAAAGAAGGGAGAAGCATCAGTACTCGTATCTGTACCCTCTTTTGTGGTAATAAAAAGCGATCTACTGTTTGGATAACGAAGACCGTTTCAAATTAGCAACTTTTGTAGTGAGCAGATAACATTGCGGCAACAACATCGACGACGAGACGACGACGCGCATTAGAAATAGAAAACGGCATCACTATCATCTTGCGATGGGTCCCGATTATCTATCCAATGAAGTAGTAGTCTTGTCTTGAGATACTGGCTGACCATCTGTCTATTTGTCCATTTGTCTGTTGGTTCGTATCTGGGGCGTGCAATTCCACTTGGCTTCTGCTGATGGTAGTTGTTGTAGGTATTCGAACTTATCTGCGAGTGATGATTGCCATTTCTGGAACACAGAAATGCACCACCATGGATAGATGTGATTCCAGATTGAAGATTGGAGATGAAACATTGATGATTAGAAGCTGAGAGCTCTGATGAAACTATTTGAATTGCAGCTAACGGTGCGGTCGGTAGTTAGTTTGAAATGTCGTATCTCTAACTTGAAGATGCGTTATCGGGAGCTGATTATGCGATGCTGAATAGCAATTTCAGATTACATTCTCTTCAAGTGCTAATTTCTACACTCATCGTGGCTCTTCACATCGTCTTTGCTCAATAATTAGAGTGGTGCTTGCTGATAGATTGTTATGTGAATGATAGTGCTGGAGATGGGAATTGAACACGTTTTATTTAATTGAGCTGAAAAGTCGGTTTCCTAAGTACAGCTGAAGCTACTTTCGAAACCGACTAGTGCCATCATATGGCTATGAAAGAGGGGTGAGCTAAATTATGGGGACGTTCGAAATATTCGTTGACTGGCTTCGAATAATGTTTTGCATTGTTAAGGCCTAGACAAAAATACCATCAATTCCAAGATTCCTTCAAAACGGGAGCACATTGACGATGGTGCTGTATATGGAGATGCACTTGATTAGTTGGAGGCTTTATTTGGTAGCTCTGGGGAGTCCATAGCAATCACATCAACTCGAGGAACTTGTATAAGAAATCTCTAATTATGACAAGCTGAGTTCTTTTTGAAATTAATCTAGACATTGACTCTACTGCTACTCTAACTATTGCTTTCTAATGTGTAATTGCTCTTGTACTTCGTACCAAGGAAACTTGTTCAGAACCACCATGTACATATGTATATCACCGACTGATGAAGCAACATTCAAATGTGGTAGCTTGCTTGCTTGAAAGCGAAAAGTTCACAGCAGATAGTTTTTCGACTTTCGGCAGGAGAAAGTGTAATCGGCGATTGATGCGCTAGAATTGGACTCATTGCTATTAATCTTAAGCGGTGGTCTCTATAAAAAAGAGGCATTTGACTAGCCTGGCTTAACTAGGTACCATTGACTGTCACGTGGGTGTTATCCTGAGTAATTTACTTCTCTAGGACAAGCATTTTGGCAGTATAAGGTAATTTTCAGAAAGACATAAGGCAGAATCCCACGGACCTGATGTTGAATATCCAATGAGATTAGTTTTCGAACATAACCCACTTATATCTCGCTGTCATAGTGGTTTAACCTAGCATGCCTGACTCTGCTCTAGACGCACTGATGAATCTCCCTTCATCTCCCTATATGAGTTGCACTCTCAAAGCTGTCCTCTGTTTAAAAAGAATTGGTCTTAGGTACCAAACTCATTGGACCCTTGACAATCTTCCGCGCCGACTATCTTTTGACTTTAGTCTTCAACCTTTCATGTGCCCAGGTTGGCTTTGAGCAGAATCTGAGCCAGGAAAGGAATGTAGTAGCGTCTTTACGGATTGCCCCAAAAATGGATTAAGTACACCGCGCTGATGTTATGTTGGCGGACGACGACGTTAAATTTCACTCTTCGTTAGGAAAGCGGAGATACGCGCAATCCTGAACTATATTATGAAGAATCGGCGATGCAAATCCATTTCAAGAGATAACTAAGCTAGAATATGCTCATTCGTCGTAGAGCGACTTGGATGAAGCTTTAAATTACGGTAGCTTCAGCGGTAGAGGAACTTGAGCTAGAAAATCAAACAAAGAGAAAGATAAACCGTCACCACACACTCGGAAGTGACTCGAAATTGACACCGGATGGCCATTATCTATAGCTCTGGTTCAAAAAAACACAATGAGCCAATTTAAATAAACCAAGAAAGGGTAATTCCTGTAAGAGCGACTCGCTCTTAGGAAACACATCCTAGATAAGTCAAGGAGGAATCTTAGTTTTGGTGACTTGTTCAACTTCAAAGACGATGTATGGGTGTTGCTGGCACCAAGTGACCAGAACAATTTTATACATCGCCGTATTTCAGTAAGCATAGTCCTTGGGTTTCCTACATTTAGCACGCAAAGATGAATCGCCTCCAACTGCGATGAAAGTATTTGATATCCCACGCCACTTGTGGTGGCAAGGTTTTCCTTTACAGCGCTCTCGAAGTCGCTGCGTTAAAATCCATTCACTTTGAATGCGCTAGCAATCTCCGAAAACGGAGAAGCACCAGGCCAATGTTAATCAGGTCGGTGCAATTTTACAGCTCGTAGTGTTTAATACAAGACTATATGTAGAGGTCGGGCTATATTCGTAATATATGACCCTTTAGACCCTGTGCTTTAGAATGTTCGTTGTGGAACGTGCAGTATGCGTCGTTGTTCCGCCCGGTTGGAACCACCTGTCTTCCAGTCCCAATTCATCCAATTGAGGAATGAAAAACTCATTGATCATGACTCTGTAGCACTTGCTATCCACAGTGACCACCTGGCCCGCGCCGTTCTCAAAAAAAAACTCCAGTAACTTTGAGTGGATGTAATGGCTTTTCGGAACCGAAAAATTCGTTTATTCACGTATCCACATACTCGTAGATCGTCACTCCCAATTATTTTCAACACAAAACCGTCCTCTTCGCTGTTGACGTTAGACGCGATTCACGGTCAACACCCATCAGCTGATGTACTCTCTACACTTTTTAAAGAAGCATTTTCAAGTCTTTCACCAAAATGCGCCGCAGAGATGTGAATGAAGTGGCCAATTGCTTGGCACGTTGTTTGGTTGATGTCAACGAAGGCTCTACAACATTTGTAGCGATATTCTTGGACGAACGATAGGTATAAGTTCACTCCCATGTTGTCGCTAAACGCCGCATTGAACGGCCACTGGGAGCCAGACGGCCAGGAAATTGGGCAAGAAATGCACGTTGCTCCAAAATCACTGACATCGTCAGCGTACATTGCTTATTCGCAGAAATCTTAATTCGTAAACGTCAATATCGAATTGACATTCGACACCATTTGTAAAATCTATGGCACTTTCCGATTGGGTTATGGCTCACCCTGCATTTCAAACGATACAACCTTTAAAGAGTTTGATGCGCTGTCCGACTCCATACAAATAATTGTATCCCTGTATCCCCGATGATGTGCTCTCCTCTCTAGGCTCGTCGGACCATTGTGACATATCAGCTAATTTCTCGTACAAGAAGCATTTGACAGAGTTTGGCATCAGGCTCTTTTGTCAAAAATGCATGCTTTTGGGATCAACGACTCTCTTCTTCAATGGACCAGAAATTACCTTTCGTAACGTGCAATTCAAGTTTTCTTGGATGGTTTTAAGTCTGATATTCACAAGATAAATGCTGGTGTGCCCCAGGAATCCGTTCTGTCTCCTACACTCTTTTTAATTTTCATCTGTTACTTCTAATCCAATATATTCCTTTGCTGACAACAGTACTCTCTGCTTTTCATATTCGTTCCCAGACTCGCGTCCCTGCTCTTTGGCTGTAAAACGAGAACGGCAGGGTATTTTACGCTCTTTAACTTCTGATGTTAACAGCATAACTAATTGGGGAAACACTACCAGAGTAGAATTTAATGCCACCAAAACACAATGTTGTCTGCTGTCGTTAAAGCGAAATTTAAATTTAAACATAAAGCAATTGTCAATGAATGGCACTTGCATCGTCGAAACGGAAAAACTTTCCATTCTCGGTATGTGTGTGAACGATAACTTGCGTTGGAATGATCGCATATTCGATGTCGCCAAAAATGCTTCGAACTGTCTAGGTTTCCTCAAACGATGTATGAAATACTTTTCCCCTTCTAAGCTGTCCTTAATATACATATAAGCTGCTTATGCGATAAAAAAAATAAAACGCATAGGTGATGCAAATATCACCCAGTCAATGGACAACCTCGAACACTGACGAAATGTCTTGTGTCTCACTCTGTTTTATCGCTATTTCCAGCACCAGTACTCCACCGAAATTGACAGTAGCGTCCAGCCCCTTCAAACTAGCCGTAACACTCGTCTCGCTATAAATGCAACTAATATGAATATCAGTACACCCTCAAGCCCACTTTCGAACGAAGTCTCAAATATTGTGATTCGTGCCGAGCTGTTTATTTCCCAGTCATTATAACCTCCAAACATTTAAAACCAACGTTAATCGGTACCCCACTTTCTTTCCTCCTTCTGGGAGCGTACTCAAATCCGTTGACGGCGCGCAAATTATAAAGAAAAAAACCGACTTTCACAAGCAGGACTAGCTAATGGTTCTCACGACTTTTAATTTATCGTAAGATACATAGTTCTAACTTAGGTATTTGATGGAATAACTTGGAATAGCTTCACCTCTTTCAAAATGAGTTGGGACCAACTCCACTACAACGATCAAAAAAACACTGCCTGATTATTGAATTCGGATGAAAGAGGATATATTGTCAGAAACGCAGCTGAAATTCGAAGTCGGCAATGGTGCCGTGAAATAACGCCGACCATAGCTTGTGAAATAAAGCCGAATTCAGAGAGAAAGCAAAAGAATTCGCAAAGCCAACTGTAGTTGCTACAAAAACAAGTGAACTTTACCGTAATCAATGTTGAATGTTGAAATATGTGTTCAATTCAAGTTTGAAGAAGGTGGCTCGCTTCGCTCGCTGACACGAATTCGTCACTCCGCTAAGTAAATGTCAACAACTGTCAGGCAGGCGCCTATAACTTCTTAGCAATTGTACTTTTTTTTTCTCGGTAAGAGAAAGAGTTCTTGCACTATCTACCAATACTCATAGGGCAAAGGCCAATGAGATATTCCCTTCGAAGAAGTCACAACAAAACAGAGCGAACACATAACACTGAATACGGCTTTGAAGTGTGACGACCATTCTCAAAGTTCTTCGGAGAAACAAACACCATTATCCAACGAGACATAAAAACAATAATTCAAGCGAGAAATTCATAGCCCAAAGGCTCCGTTTTGGTCCTTACGAATATCAAATTCGTTGTTTTTTGCTATTGTAGATTTTTAACAAAGACGTCTTTCCTTCATTAGATATGTCTTAACTTGCCCATACAATAGAGAAGTCACACTACTGAGAGTTCTGAGTCTCCTTAAGATTATTCCTACTAGAGAGATCTTAGGGTATGTCTCTGTCAAATTCCTACATATTTTTGCTCTGGGGTTCTGCACAATTTCTTTGATTGACGAACCCTAAAACAAAATTTACCAATTATTCGTTTCCATCGCTGACAACTGCATTTTCATTTTCCAATTTACAATCCCTTCCAAATCCCTGCAACACCATATCAATCGTTCAATTGAGCCTTATCCCTTCTTATCGCCAGATCGTAAAACCCTCTGCATAAAATTCTGTCCCCGATAATTTCTTACAAATCACAATCCAAACAAATTTAGATTGATTGGACGCTCAAACACAATACTGAAGAAGGGTAGGTAGTAGTCCATCCAATCGTAAACGCCAGGTACTCTCTAGATCGTGCTCCGTCTCCGTACCCGACATAAAGTAGCGCGTACAATATTCGTATCTCGTCCGCTTGTCAACATTGTACCAACCGACCGCGCACAATGCCTCATTATCTTGAGTAGCGCCATTAAATTGATTTGTCAAACCAGCATTACTACTCGTTCTCAGTTGATGTGTCATTTTGTCCGTCTGATAAAAAAGAAATAAAATAAAACCGAGTAACAACGCGCACCAATCAATCTTGAACGTAAAAATTTGTGCTGTCACTTTGTTTTGATTTGATGCGACAACTGTCAGGTAAACCTGACAAGAATTTGAACAAATTTAGACCATCATCCCCAATCACAAATCCGAAATCCCTCTTAACCCAAAAACCAAACCGAAAAATTTATGACAGCAACGCCGGTCCCTTCCTATCAATCGCTTATCGTCATAAATCGCGCCACCAAGTGGACAAATATTTGATTAGTGCGTTGCGCTGGACTAGTTACGACTTACGAGAGTACATATGGATTCGTAGCTGCATCGGTTGTCGAAAATCTCTTGAAGCTGTAGACTCTCATTTCGTGGGTCATAAAAATTTATCATTCCATAATGGCTGTCAGAATTTGATTTATACGAGCGCTCCCTTTCCTTTCACTGGGAATAGTGGGCAGGCAGTCCTCTTCGAATGACATTTCCAAGGAAAGGAAATCTACCCCCAAATGTGAGTACACAAGTTAAGAGTAGTGCTGTCCGGTTAGTCGGAGAAAAAAAAAAATTTCGTCCAAGCTGTCATTTGGGATAGTGTGGGAAATTTGAGTAATCGTTTGTGTGTACAACACTTGAGAGTGACCTACCTAAATCACCTGGGCTGCACTACTTTCTTTGGGGAGCATTTCGAGTGGATTTGTTTTTGAATGGAACTAGAAGAGGGTGATGGTAAGGTGACATAGGATAGATGCAGTGAGACTTGAACTTTCGAAAAGCATTCTCATTTTGTGAGTATACTTGAATTGAGAGCTTAAAAATGAAATATATGAAGTTCAAGGACTATAACCACTGCCCTGCCCTTAAAAACCTTCTCGTTACTTTAAATGACCATCAAACTTGCATGTCTTTAGAAACCGTCAGGAGAAACATTTAGAGATCAAAGCAAAAGATGTGGTTTTCCTGGTCGAATCGCTGACTTCAACATACATATAACAAAACATTCGAAAACGTGCGCTCTGTTTCCTGATGGAGTGTCATAATTCAAAATCTAAGAAGCGAATATCGATGGCCTTTCATAAGGATATTAGCCACCAGAGATGTCTCTAACTGGGTTCTATAAGGAGTCGTGTCAGGAGGCGCTAGTCAAAAAATCCAAAATTAAACCCAGGAAAGCTTGAGTTGGAGACTCTTTTGTCAAAAATACAGAGAGGTCCTCTGAAGCCTCGAGACTTCATAAAGTTCTCCTTTTGAGAAGGATGACTCCTTCTACTATGAGCTACTCAAATGGGCATTTAAGTCTTACTATGACTAGGCGTCATTCTAAAGTGATGTCCACGTTTATCCCAGTGACATATCAACCTGTCACAATGGCGTCTGAAAATTTTAGAAAAATTGATTGACACTCATATTTGTCAGAACACAATTTCAAGGTTTCTCTTGAGTTCTCTACATTTAGTTGTGTGCAAAAACGCTATGGCATGATAACCTTCTCAGATATTGAGTGGCCTCTTCGAGCTATATCAAAGCACTATTTTGCAGCAGCAGCAGTGTCGACGAAGGACTTTCTAAGCACCAATACTGAAGGCTTTCCAACCCGGAAACCTACATATCAATTGAGGCACACGGTACATGGTAGCAATAAGCTCCTTAGACTTCTGGAAAAGTAAGTCTGTAAGGCATTTCTAGCCTAACCTGGAACAGAGGCATTCAAAATATCACCTATCTACGGGCACCATTGGTAAACATGTCAATAGACTGGACCTTCCTTTTAACGATTTCTGCGGGAGCTCTAGAGATGAATATACTGAAATTCGGAGATACCACCAAGCTTGCTTCAAACAGAAAAATATCACCAAGGAATCCGCAATCGGATATCAACGTAACAACAGGCGAGAGTGGCAATCCAAGTGAGGAGACAGTATCAATCAATGCCGTTTCTGAGAAGCCAGCTCCAAGCAAGAGACCGCCATTCAGCGGAAGAAGGAAGAAGACAAAAAACAAGCAAGGCCCCACAACCCATCGGCCCATCGGAACGAGCCACAAAACCAGAGCCAGAAAGACTGGCTCGAAAAGGCAACTCTTGCAATAAACAACGAACGGAAAAGCAGCTACGACCAGGTTATTATGAAAAAATCAGAGCAACTAACAGCAACCCAATCGATGCAAAAACAGCGGAGCCGAGGGAAACTTAAAGGAAGGGCAAAGAACAAGATGAAAAGCAAAACGTGACATCAGTAATCTCGAACAGAAGCGATTCTTATAAAGCTTAAAGGAAAAGAGAAGTATGCCGATATCCTGAGGGAGATACGGGAACCCAGACGGCACAGGAACTGTTCTTAAAACTGTACGCCAAATGAAACCTGGAGATCGAGTCAAAGACAAAGGACAATGAGGATTTTGTTAAATTTCTAAAATAAGGATACGATAGGACCGACCATCTGCTGCCTTGAACCAAATACTTCACACGAGATTAACCACAGAGGAAAATTTCAAGAAGCCATAAGAAAGAGGGTTAGCGATTCGATGTTTGATCTCCAGGTTGTGATCCGATCAAAGATCAGAAGCTCGCTGAAGATGGCATTAGTCAATGTTAATGCCCGAGCAGCCAACAAGATGCTGAAAAACCCTCGTATCAAAATTATATTGGTTCAATATCGAATCCGAAGAAGGGTGGGGGATGCTTTGGATACGGACATCAGCAGACAACCTAACATATAGTCGTGCAAACAGGAAGGGACAAAGGGATCCGAAGTGCTGCCTATGTGCGGATATAAAAACTTCACCATCTGTATTGGATCATTTGCCGGGCTCAGGTAAATGTCATGCGTTCAGAGAAGTACTTGGTGAAGAAAATCAGCTTCCAATTACCAGAGTACTTCAAGGAAATCTTCACAGGAGTCTATCGGCTGACAAGCTCTTGCTTAAGATCGGAAGTCAACTGTGAGCAGATGCGGTCCTGATCAGCTATCGGTTGAGACGCACAGGGGAAGGAGAAGACACACTGAGCCTATGGCAGACATTCTGTCCGAATTCAGAACCAAATGATTCGAGCTCAAGTGGGCCATTAATACGAGCAAAAGACAGAAGTGGGAGAGTCTTTGCCGAGACGTCAATAGTGACCATTGGGGACTCGGCTATTAAGTTGTCATGCAAAAGCTAGGAGCTCAAGCTACCAACCCTGTCCTAAGTGAAGAAATGATGGAGCGCATAGTATAAATGCTTTTTCCAACTCACCATATCAGGCCCTCCGACTCGACTCTCGCCCAACGAGAGGTAATCCCAAATACTGAAAGCGATTGTCCACAGCTACTACTGAACATGTAAAACAGCTGCCTGGGGAAGGGATCTTTCTCAGGAAATGGAAAACGTAATGCTTTGTGCTGATCATCTAAGACAAAGGGGACTCGGATTGTCCACCTACGTGCAGACCAATTTGCATTCGGGACACTTCAGGAAAACTCATAAAAAATATGCTGAAACCAAGTTGCAGTACAACGATCAGTTGAACGGTACCACTCTACGATCGGAGCTATCGGAGAAGTAGTAAGGGCTGCCCAAACCGCCCACAATGGTATCCACTACCCAAAGAAGATCGTACCTACTATTAGCAACTCTGGATGTGCGAAATGCCTTCAAATCATCCAGGTGGAATGACATACTGAATGCGCTTGAACAACTTTCAACATTCCAGTTTACCTCTTGCGGATGCTGAAGAACTACCTCAAAGACCGGGAGCTGATCTACGATGCCACGAAAATCACTTCCGGAGCAGCACAGGAATCGATCCTGGGACCACACCTCTGGAACATCTCCGACGATGGCATACGCATGGAGATGCCTGAATATGTCTTTCTGGCAGGGTACCCAGATGATATCGCCGATGAGAATGATGAGAACGCGCAAATGAAGTTGAGCCGAGTGAGAGTATGAGACGAGTGAACTCGTGGATGGATGAACACGATCTTAGCCTAGCTACAGGAAAAATCGAAATAGTCCTTCTGACCAAGAAAAGGATCCAGACCATCGTTAACTTCCAAATCGAGCCTGAAGTTATAACAAGCAAGGAAGCAGTGAAATACTTAGGACTGGGTATCAATACGAAATTCACCTTCTGGTAGCAGATAAAGTCTGTATCTGCAGATTGATGGAAAACATAGGGGGTCCGTCCTACGGCCAACAAACGAAGGCTACTAATGTCATTCACACACGCCGTTCTTCTATATGACTATAAGATCTGGGTGGATGCACTCCAACAAAAAAAGTACAGGAAGCAAATGGCAGCAGTGCAGAAACGCGGCGCTCTACGCGTGGCCAGCTCGTACAAAACGGTGTTGACAACATCCGTCCTTGTAGTCGCATCGATCTCCTAACTGCAGAAAGGAAGTACGTTTACGACAAAAGGCGGGAATTGGAGTGAAAGCAGCAATCGAGGAGGCAAAGGAGATCTCGAAACAGCAGTGGTAAAAGCCTTGAAACTCAGAAAGCCGAGAATTGCGAAGCTAATTAAGGACGTGGCTAAATGGAATAGATGGAAACACGACGAAGTAAACTACTACATCACCCAGTTTCTCACCGGACATGGATATTTCAATGCCTTTCTTCACAAGAGCGGTGAAGCAAAAACTCCAGCCTGTCAGTACAGGGACTCACCAGTAGACGATGCAGACCACACTTTTTTCTTTTGCAGTAGCTGGAAAGCTCATCGAAGGGAGCTTGAAAGCAGAATCGACGTAATCAGCCCTGGAGACATGGTCAGGAAGATGGTGACGAGCGATCAGACCTGGAGCCAAATTTGGTCCTTCGTAGAAGTCATACTCAGGACAAAAAAGAGAGAGCAAGACACAAATATATTTTTAACAGACTGATGAAAGCCTCACCGGCAAGATAGAATACACCCGCATAAGACGATAAATATGAAAAATTCGGCCCCTAAACGGCAAAAAACACGACACCACTCTGGAGTGAGAGTATGGTGTCAAGATAGGTAGCATTGCGCGGGACTACTTCCTGTCGCTATTAGCTTTTCCATCATCCCCTAGGATGAACAAAAAAGAAGTTCCAATGAGTATGTTTGAAGTCAAAACCATCCTTTAAGTGAAGAATATTAACCTTGGCACTGATTTGAAATGAAGAGATAAAATTTGGAGTACGAATCGTTATCATTTAAATTAAGATTATCTAGAAAGCCAAGATGAGCCTTGGATACAAAAAAAACTGCTTTTGGCAACGAGATCACCTTTAAACCCAAGTGATCTTAGTGATCGTCCTTGGGATCAAGATCAACATCGTTGAAGTAAAGCTCATTATTGTGTGAGTCGGAGTTGGAGTCAGGGTGTTCACACTTGAATTCAATACTATTGTTTGCGTCAAGATCAGCTTTAATCTTATGATCAGACTTAGGCTCAATAATATTTTTTTCAAATCGTCTTCAAGTACTGATATTCCTACGAGCAGCAGTCATGACCAACCCACAAGTCAAGATCATCATCCCCACAATCCATCCTTGCGATGAAGATTAATATTGGAGCAGAGATGTACATCACCTTCATCAAGATCTTCCATAAACTCTAGATCGAACTAGAGAATCAGATGATCATTGAGTCAAGATCACAACTAAAAAAAATTGAAGTTTGAAGATCATCATCCTTAAATTCCCGGATATCAGTCTAAGAGCAAAGACCATATCCAGGTCGATTTTGGAAACACTGAGATAGTTGAAAAAGTTAGGTTTCACTGTGCTGTTGCAGCAGACAACACATAAAAGCAGCAAAAATATTCATTACATTGCTGGAAGTTTCGGGAATACCATTTGATGTTGAGACAGACACTACTATTCCGCGCAGCTTCCAATCTCTTAAGTTCCATGATGTCTTCAAAGCTTCATTAGTATTCAACTCACTTACTGAACACCGTCACAATAAATGGTAACGATTTCAAAATCACATAACTCGCTTGAGTTAATCCGTTCTTTGGCATCTAAAGAAAGTCGATGAAGATGGAAATCGACAACTTATAGGTCGATGCTTGGGAGCAACAATAAACATAAATAGTACATGATACCGAGTTGAGTGTATACGAAATGATAATCTGGGTGTAACGCAGCTTGAAACAACGCCATCTTACACGCAAGCTCCTGAATTGAAGAAAACCACATAAAATTTCACCTAAGCAATTTACCAGATTCCTTGCAAATTCTGTCAAAAAAAAAAACAAGCAATATCCCTCTTCTAGTAAGACAAATTGCCCCACAAAAACTCACAAATCAGTAAGTAATTTCCATTCATTTAAAGTCATCGATGTCGCTCCTTTTGTGGCATCCAATCTCTGCCTCTGTATCATTTATTCGATTCTCCGACCGCAGATTTAATTCATTGTATTTTATTGGCCTCATGAATTGGTCTCTGGTTGACTGGTCCATTGGTCGACCTATAAAACCACCAAAGCATCGATGCGCAAAATAAATTCACCTGTTTTAAGTGCCGCCCAAAATATTAACCACAATCGCTACTACAACTGCCCTGCAGGTATACCTTCTCGTAGGTTTTGGCTTCCTATCGGATCGTCCTACAAACTACCACTATCACCATCGGCACCAATACTGATGCTCCCAAACCTTGAAGGCATTAATTAAAAACCACAGAATGTCATTGCTCATTCTGTGCGGCCAGACCGCAGGTTAATTTTCCATTCTTCCGCGATCCGAAAATGTAGCCCAGGCCAGGAGGAGTCTGCTTCCACCAGACATTTGTCATTCATTTGTGATGCCAGAAGGGAAAAACACGTAAAACATGACATGGCCGGGTCGGGCCGGGGCATTCTGTCTCTACTTGGTATGCATGACTTTTGGGATACTGGTCCAAAGTCACTAAGTCAACGAAAGCAACCAGGAGGCTCCATATAGAACTGCTCGTTCGATGGCTCTGGAAATCGTCAGACATCCATCGAACGTTGTCAGTTGCATAATTATTTGGGACATGCGAGATGGAATTTTATTTCGTTGCCTCTTCTGTTTCAATTTTGTGTGGTGCCAAATAGACATTGCTTGGTGCGCGTCCTCTTCTGGAATTTCATGTGGCCACATGGCCTGGCTGACGGCTGGAGATGGTGTGCTGTCAACATTATCTTCAAACAGCGGCACATCCTGTTTATTTATTCTGCACGCAACACCACCACCACTGCTACTGGTACCGGCTCAAGGGTATATAGTCCGAATTTCTGATTCGGAACTGAAAACTCGGCGTGCCTGATGGAAAAAAGATCCTATCCAACTCCAAGACCCAACTGGTTTCTCCCCCTACAACCGAATTGGATGGCATCTTCTCAAGGAACCTTCATAATATTTAAACTCTCATTTGTCCCGGTTTGGAAAGAAGACTTTTTTTTTCTTATTCTTGTTGCTGTATTGGCATCGTCTTTGGCGTCTACTGTAGCGGTCGACAGAGACGGTTTCCATCTTCTGGTTCCTTTCCAAGAGGATTCGATCCTTCTGTCGATGTGCCCTGCCTTGATGTGTTTATATTTTTCATATTATTATTTCTTTTTAATTTATGATCCATGTTCGGTGAAGGAATTGTCTGCAAGGGGAGATACATACATAGATACAAAGGCTGACATAAAAGGTGCTTAACGTGTCGTGGCTAATCATAAATCAATTTGCCAGGATAAGAGCGGACGGAAAAGCTGGATTTTGGGCAAAGAAGTACGAGTACGATTCCTTTTTTGCTCGTGGTTTCACGAACAAAAAATTTTCCTCGAAAGGAAAAATAAATTTCGGTTACCTGAAAAATGGAAATCAAATGGATGGGATACGTTAAATTGTTTTGACAACAGCACCAGAGGATTTGTGCTCGGAATCCGGAAATTAAAAGAGGTTCATCTCCTGGTGCGTAATTCGAAAATAAACACAAGTCTGGAAGGGGGATTTTCGAAAATGTTTTGGTGTGCCATGGATTATGAGGGACGGAGAGCATAGTTCTCATTTGGTGGTGGTATTGTGTTTTTAAATTCGTTTTGGTAATTATCACCTTTTTTGTGAGAAGATGAAGACCTTAACGAGGATAAGAGGACATTCAGGTAGTAGGTAAACCAATTACAAGGGTATTCCTTGGCCGGAGGTTGTGTTTGGGTCGGACTGTTTCCTTCTTTGGTTACTGTCGGGCAATGTGGTAGGTATGAAGGATTAGAAATGAATTTTGCAGAAAACTATTATCCCAGAATTACTATGTATTTCATTTGAATCGCAATGTGGAAACGAAATGAAATTGTGACATGTTTCAAGACGGAGTATACTTTTAAATTAATAATTAGCGTCAGCGAGTTGAGACTTCTCCAACAGACTAAAATATGAGTCAGTGGCATCCAGTTTGTCTTCTACATAATATTTTGCGCCATCCTTTCAGGGAAGATGTAATGCAAATAAATCATGTAAATATCTAGGTCTTTGCAGAAAGGCTTCGAAATGTAGTTCTCAGCAATGTTCGCATTGTAAATCTAAAGGGCGATGAGATAAGAACGATAGGAAAAAAAATTAAATAAAACAACAACGGTGTTTTATGTAAAATTGATTCTGACTTTATTTTGAAGCTACCTTCATGCCATTATGTACGGAATAGGACATCTTTAAAATAGCCGCTTCGGCTTCGCTGGTAGTGCTTCAAGCTGTCGGTGTTGCGTGTCGAATGTTGGCCTCCAGCTCGTCTAAGGATTTGACGTAGCCCCAGAGAAAATAATCGAGTGGTATCAAATCAATCGATGAACGCTCGCCGTGGGATGACCCAGTCGCCAAAATCCTCCTTCACAACTTCGAGCGTTACCTCGCTTGTATGACATGTAGCGAACTCTTGTTGAAAGCACAGCTCGGATATATCCATGTAGTCGAGCTGTGACTAGTGTGACTGTGAAGGTGTCTCCTTCCTCCTCTCGAAATAAATATGGTCCGATGATGTTGCCATGCCAGTCAATATTAGTGGATGCATTTATGCTTATCCGAACACTTGTGTATTGTGTTCGCTCCAATAATGGCAATTTTGCTTGTTGACATAGCCGCCGAGCCAAAAATAGGCCTCGTGCGAGAAGATGATTTTTTGGCCAAAATCCAGATCTCCGGCCAACATTTCCAGCGTCCAATTAGAGTTCACAGGGTTGTCTATGGTCATTCGGCTTCAATTCTTGCGTCAGCACAACCTTAGGTATACGGATGTTGGCCCAAATAAGCCGGATTGACTTTCTGGCGATGCCCAATTCAGCTAATTGGCGCCGAATTAACATTTCTAGGTCTTGTTGGATATTGGCCGCTACGACGGCTTTGTTTTCTTCATTTCGCACCAATTTCTGTCTGGTCTGGTAGCTTAAGATCCAAAAGAGTGTACTTACTCTCAAGATTTTGCATGGTGAAACGAATTGCCTGCACACTGAAGCCATAATGATGGCCGACCTCGCGACGAAATTCACTTTGTGTATTTACGTAGGACTGAGCCAGAATTTCGATAATATTTTTTTAATAATTTATTTTTTTAATTTTTAATAATTTTTAACTTTTGGTAAGCCTAACACGATGCATGATGAAATGGCAACCCTACTGAATATTTTGACAGTTGTATGTCATTGTTAACTTTGACAGCTGCTGAAACATAATAATTGGAAAAACTATCATTGCTATCTGGTCACCGTTTATTACGAAATTTTCCATTCTCATCAGTCAACTATTCCTTTGAAGATAATCCACTCAAGTATGCATTAAGGGTTAGAGTGCATCTTTCTTAACATCCAAGCACTGACATGATCGCAGAGCCTTTACAACAGTGGTATCTTTCATTGTCTATACACAGCCATCGGTGTTGTTTACTACACACCACTGCTACTACGGTCTTTGCGGGAGAGGGCGTACTAATACGCCACTACAAGCCTACTTCTAGTGCACTGGTTAGTCAGAACCTCAAAAACGTTCATCTTTTCCTTATAGCAGCAAAGTTTTTTTGATAATTGCGCTGGTGGGCCCTCTATTTTTCTATAAGTTCTTGGAGCTTCTGTCAAAGATGGAATTGCCTGCGCTGGTAAAAGTACATTTAAGGCATATCCAAAGCAATAAGTCATCCTGAAGACACCAAATACTATTCCCTTATTGAACCTCGATCCAGGACCTGATATGGACGATTGCTGTATAGATTTCTGTTGTCACCTAATTTAGCGAGTGATATCCAACTAGTGATATACTCTTCCATATCCCAAATCATGATCAGCACATCAGCTAAATCCAGTTCAAGTAGACGGGAAGCAATATTTATCCACCATATTTCTCAAAAAGATAAATCTTCTTCTTCAGTTGCAAACCCTTTATGCTCAGAACCCTCCTTTTACGGTCATGGAGGCCCATTGTTTGTCTACAGGATATTCGTATCAACAGGCAGTAGGTCGTTTCTTACCAAACAATAGAAACAAAATCTACTTCCTGAAAATGGAAGGATTAATTCTGTAGGTTACTTAACGACGATGAGGACCAGCTATCTAGGAAGTGCGGCTGGATATGCGGACAAAAGGAATATGAAAATCTGTGACATATACAATCGTGACAAGAACAGGGAACATCTCTGGTAGTACGATCACAAAGCACAGCTCAAAGCACTGGACTTAAGCTATTTGACGTTGCTTGCATATTATTTCCTCATTTCAATATTCGAAAAAGCAATATCGCCATGGTGCTTCTCCGGACAAAGTACTTCCAACGTCATGACAACGAAGACATACTTGAACTAATGTGCTGGCGCACACGCCAACGAAATGGAGACTAGGCAACAAGACCTGATCAGAGGCCTGAAGAAATAAGTAGGAAAATTCAGTCAGAGCCGGTGCTGAGAATATAAAAATACCGCTTCTGCAGACTGTCGAACAGCGAAATAACTCATATTTTGCTGTCAAATAGAACGAACATCAAACTTCGCCGAATAAACCCATGACTTTCACCCACCCGCACAACAAGGCCATCGGTAAGGACGGACTATCTGCCGAAAGATATATGATGGCACGAGATGATTTGGTAGAGAGCATACACCATGAGTGGAATGTACAAGATCCTGTCTGTCGTATAGTCTGAACGGCTGAAGCCTTATTTGAATGATATGAATAATTGCTTTAGGGTGGGTAAATGCACGGTTGACCTAATATTCAGACTTTGGCAGATCCTAAAGAAAACTAGAAGTCCAGAATGGTATTCATCACATCTTTGTCGAGCTATTCCGCAGTGCTCGGAAGCAATCCACTTACACTAGAGGAACAATTTTTCAAAAATCAAATGATCACATTGAAACATTTGGCAGATCTCGAGCTGTACAGTGACATTGGAATAGTTCCCATAGGTCGCCTGAGATGGCTAAAACATGTAGAGTGAATGAATATCAGCGCTCATGCCTGAAGAGTCTTCAATTCTCAGCCACACTTAGGTGCCGCTCAGGAGCTAAAGTGAACCTCAACCATTCTGGAATCCGCAACAGTAGACAATTGACACGATTGGCCACAGAGCACGCTAACTAGTTTACTCCAGGATCCATCCCAGATTAAGACACATTTTATAGAAACTATTTAGCTATGTATGTATATAGAACCATGTCTAGTTGCACCATCCCTGAAAAACTCGTTCTCAACTGCAGGATGACATAGGAGGACGCTTACTGTACCATATTAGTTTGTTATAACGCCACCGAAATATTTGAAGTCAAGAACGAATGATAAAGTGAATCGCTGTTGCACGAAACCAATATCAGGCCAATATCTACGGCACGGTATTTCAAAAGTATTCACCTTCTCACATACGCCAATAACATTGATACTACAACAGATGGAACTATTGAGGCACGATAGGCCAATCAAGCTTACCGTGTAATGGACTGTGGTTGCCCGCGAGGCGGCGTCACTGTTCGTCATCAACTCTAAAGCGCAGACAGCCCTAGATGTGGTAGGGTTCTCTGGAGTTACAAGACTATGACAAAGTCAGCTATATACTGTGTGACGATTGTCTAGCTTTCACGAAAATACGTCGCTGCTGATTTTATCAGACTACATAGAACGATCTGTCTAGGCAAGATAGGGGTTGACAAAATTCCCTCCTCTTGATATTTGTATCACGGCCCGCACAAACAAACAAGTTTAATATAAGTTTAGTTTAGTACAACACGCACTGAAGGTTTGATGAACTTGTGTTAATGGTTTCGACCGGAATCTGAACCACAAGCTATTATAGTCGAGTCTTGAGCTGGTGCCTTTGGAAGACGACAAAGTTTGTCTGCCTTTCAAGTGGGGATATTCGCATTCCTGATGACAGTGAACTATATTGTGAACAATCAGTGGAGACGACATAGTGTTTCCATCTGTGGCGACAATCAAGCTGCGCTCAAAGCTTTGCTAAACCATTTCTCGACTTTGAGACTGGAAGGCTCTTTGAACGCGGTTTTATGTCTAATGTGACTGAGTCTAGGTTGGGTCCAGGTATATCATGAAATTACCGATGAACTTGCTGGGCAAGGCTTAATGAAGAGTTTTTTCAGGATCCAAACCTGTGTTAGGACTACCTGAGACCTCAGTTATGTCTTCAATTGATACGAGTAGTTGGGTTTCATATGAGCGCAACTGCGGTTTGCCGGTAGAACAAAAAAATGCTCCCTGACATCCCTGAAAGATCAGCCACTTTCCTACTGTCCCTCATTAGGAAATACTGGAGCCGATAAGAAAACTGGTAGCACCATTCTATTTGATAAATAGAAAAAAACTGGTAATCTTGTGAGAAAGAGATTTCTTAGGATCATCGGTCAGGTGCTTGTTCTGTTTATTTTGGTAACAAGTCGGACCGTCGCATAGTATGCGTTCTTAAAATTTCGTAACATTGGTGACATGAGTCCACGCATCTGGAGAACAATGTTTGCCTTCAGCCTTTGTGTCAGCACAATAATGCTCTTTTATGCCTTAATACTGACACTTGGGGTTACTTAGGCAGAAAAATGCCACAGAACTTGCTTTTTATTCATAGCTATCTTCAAAATCACAATAATAAAAGCAAAAGGAATCGAGGAGTCCCTCCAGCATACATATTGTAACGAGCGTGTAACCAGTGTTACACTAGGACAAATTGGCAATTAGGAAAACATTAGTTCCCGTGGACTCGCTCTTTTTAGCTTCCTTTGGATGTTTGGGTCGATGTTCTCTATACACCTTGGGCATAACCTTATCAAACACTCGGTTAACATCTCAAGGAGAATATGATTGCAGTCTTTATCAAATGAAGGAAAAAAGGAAAATGTAAACATTGTGACTAAACCCCCTGGTCCTGTGGTCTTCGACACAATTTCCCCAAAAATAGTGCTCACTTCGAAGAGAATATTTATTTAAAGAGTACGTACAATTTAATATTCACAAATGCTTAAAGCCTCAGACCCTTCAGACTTCAGACTTTGCGGATGAGCAAACATATGTATGTGTGTATCCCCCCTAAAAATAAATCTTCACACCTTTCATCCCTTAAAGCGATAAATTTACCATTTCACCCTTCGTATTGCCGCATCTGACAGATTTGATAGCAACACTATTCAACCTCAAATCCAACCGGATCCGACGCCAAACCCCCAGCTCTAGCACAATATTGTATTTAACCCCAACTAGCCACTAAAATTGACCATATTCCGCTTCAGTCAATTCCTCATCCACCCTTTTGCCAACTCTACGTACCCCGTCCTCGAAAAGTAACAAAGTAATATGTATCTCAACCTAGCACCACACCCTAGAACTATAAACAGTTTTTCCAAGAATCGAAAAAAGAAAACTCTCCACTGACTCTCCACACTCCACTGCTAAACATCATAATAATTCAAATCGGAAATTTTGTCTACTTTCCGCTCTGTTTCCTCTGAATGATGACCCTAAAGTCGTCCTCATCTCTGCCATCATCATCTCCTCCTCCATCCCCAAAATGAAAAGGAAACCCTCTTGATATGAAACATTCACCCACCTTTAGGCAACAAACCAAACTACTCCACATACACCACATCACCCTCACACATCCTTTTCCTTTGCTTTTTTTCGTCGTCCTTTTATCCCGCCCCAATGGCGTTATGTAATTTTTTTTCCTATTTTTTTTTTTCTGGTTGAAGGAGTGTAAATAATTGAAAAATATTCAACAGGTACAAGAGAAACGGTAGCACCCTGTAGCTATAACCATCTAAAGTCTACGCCACCCCAATTCCACATGCCGTTCCGTACACGGATTATGGATGTGTAATCATATTCCGTACAGAGTAAGGCCCTTTCTCTCGTACGGACCGATGCGGTGGCTCATACATACTATACTCGTACATCCAATAGGAGTAAATCCTGTAAAGTTACTAGTCGCTGGATTAAAGTATCCACCTGCACCTCATCCTGACTGCAGTATCAACAGCAACAACAACAACAAAAAAGGATACGAGTGATTCCAATTCGTGTGTGAGTTCAAAAAAATTATTAGCGGAGCGGTAGAAACCGTATCTGTACTTTTAGGAGTTCGGATGTGATCGCATGTGTATGTGGGGATAGTATAGCGATAATCTATGTCATACATAACGGATTCATATGATTTGAAAATGGATTCATAAGGATTGAGAGGATAATTCAAAAAAAGTAGAAGACACAGTAATATCTAAGGTGTGAGATGTGAGATAAGAGAAAAGATGTAAAGATGGCATTTTTACTCGTATCGGACAGGGTCGGAGCTAAAGGTTGTAGCGCCTGGCGTCAAGGAAAAAGTGTATCCATAGACTGTATCGGACAGTCGTAGAATTTTGTTTTGTTCAATTACTCTACTAGAATCCAGGCGGTATTGATGTTGACTAAGACGCGTCCACAGCTATAGTTAGAGCGACCTAAATAGTGATAATCTTACAAGGACTCCAGAGACAGGATATCCTGAATAAATACCATATGACTTAAACTTATTTAAAATGATATAGACCTGCAAATAGGGAAACGAGAAGGATACTTGGCAAGCAAAATATATCGAAAACTACGCCTGGAAATCTAGGAACCGAGTTTCTTCATTTCAATTTCACAGCGATATGATAGCGATTGACTCAAGGTACTCTGTACTCTCGAAATTCATGGCTTCCGCGCCACTACCAGACTAGCACACCACTAACAAAGAATGAATGCAGAGGCATCAGCTTTCTTAAATTCTCACGCAGGATCCTTTTTTATTCAGACGAGATTTTATAGGAGACAAAGTATGTAAGATTAATCCGAGCCTGCACAGCTGAAAGCGAATTATTGATTTGGGAGATGGAATTCCTCACTAACGAACGCAAATGTTTCGTTTTTTATGTGCTAGAAAGGCAAATGCGTCACGAAAAACTGTAACAACTACCCATAGGTGAAGCTTGTGTCTAGTATAATGAAAATTTATGCAGCGCAACATTTTAGGCAATGGCTTCAAGGTACGCTTGCCACCCTACGACATGTATTAAATATTATTGTGAATAAGGAAGAAGAAACAGCGATTCACCGTGAAAGATCTGCACAAGAGTTTCGAGAGCTCTTATAAGGTGGGCGCTAAACTCAAGGTACAATTCCGATGCACAATTAGCTTTCTCTTTACTAGCTTTAAGCCCCATGAAAGTCTCGGTTTTAGCCAATGAGCCTTTCAAGTTAGTGCATTCTTTGCTCAACTCCTTGCACTTATTCGTACGCTCTTCATATTGACCAACGGCCCATTCCACTTGTGCACGCCACCTTGGGCATTGTCCGTAGTCGCTCCGGCTTGGAATCGAAAAATATTTGCTCCGTAGCGTTGATTTGCAGTTGATTACAGGAAGAGGTGACTCTTGATCTTGACTTTAAAGATTTGAAGAGAACATAATTCAAGGAGCACAGAACCTCAACAATTAATTCGAAGCTCCTACCCCAAAAACTCTGTGAAAGTGTGTTCGTTGAAATCTGGTGAAGGCACAATTGACTTGACTACAACAGTGGGCATTTACTACTGAATGTCATACTTCGTTTATTGTGCAACAGCAGTGCTCGAACGTGATAATAAGTTTCCTATGAGGGATATTCCAGCTTCCCAATTGGGATATCATCCGTTCGAACTTATTTGTATGCATAAGCACCAACAGATGTCGGATAATCCAAGAAACATTGCAAGTTCGTCAAAGAAGGTCCACAGAATCCAGTCCGAGCTGTTAGTTACTTGGCTAAGTATGTGTTCCTGAAGATTAAAATTGACTTTTTGTATTACCCAGAAAGCCAGTTAGCAGAAGGCACGTCCATTATTTCATTGTCGATGCTTAAGGATATTCATGGGGTCCAAAAACAAACAAGCAGATCCTACAATATATTTCAAGGACTTTTCAGTAAGATATGAGAAATAATGTGCACCAACTGACTGAACTCACGAGGATGAACTGCTCTTTGGAGTCGACTTGCATACAATAGTTTCAAGAAATAGCGACGCCCTTACGAACAGCGCCGTAATAGCTTCAGAGGATGTGCGCACGAGTTAATATTGCTCTGTAATCCGGTTTGGATCGATTCTTTTTGCAGCTGAGTGAGAAGGACAAATGCCTACAACCAATAGCTTCCAAAAGCAAAGCTTACGAGGTAAAGGTGTCGATAATAGTAAGCAACCTCTGGAAACGCTGTGAGAATAAAGAGAGAAGCCAGTCCTTCGATAAGCCGATGGTAGCTCAAACTCTAAAAGTACCCGTACATAGGAAGGAAGTAGAACATGTGAATGCCTACAGTCGGCAGACAGTGATCATAAGATGAAAGAGGCATCTATGTAGGACTTTACGTTGCAAAATCCAGACAAAGACAGTACGGTAGCCATGTAAGTCTTGATGTTACGGAAGCTGACCTCTATGTTGAATTCTGTACAGACAACGTCTTCGGCAAAAACCTAATTCCACAAACTCTGATATATTCGTCCAGAGCCGAGGGTAGTCACAATCATCTTAGAAGACTCGTCCAAAATAAAAGCCTGCAGAGGACCAAAGAGAGATGTTCATTAACAGAAATTAAGAGCTCCATCCACATGCAGTGGAAAGAACCCGGGAGAAGTCTTGCATCTTGCATCTTGCATCACGAAACGCGCCACCATTTGATTTGACAACTCTGACCGGTACGACTAATAGGAACCAATTGTGCACACCGGTGAATAGATTAGTGTAGTCCTCATTTGAGGTAAACTTAGACCAGTTCTATGTAGGTCATTTGTGAATCCACAAGTAGGGTGTACTACGTCGATGCCCTGGGTTGTCCTGAAAAAAAATTCGCCATAGACAGTGATCTCAGAGATCGTTTATATCTCGGAGTCCCTGCCGAGGGATTGCAGTCCGTTGGGTGCATGTCTAGGAAATGCATCTTCTCCTTGTCCTTACAGTTCCTGTAGGAATCATTGTGAGATATCTCACCTCCTGAGTTTAATCAGCAGTTTTCATCATTTGAAATCGGATATGGGCCATATATGTCTAGATGTCTTACAGTTATCGCGATGAGTTCAGCTATCGATAGTCTCAGGAAGTGCTTGAGAATATATCATCCGTTTGACGTAAGACATTGATGGCTCTACATTGAAAAGCTTCCTGCAGCCTACAAAGTTCATCAGCGGTTGTTCCCTTAACCTCCGAGGATCCCAGCAGACTGTGGCGTTATAGATTCTCGGTAGTCTTTAGCGTCCTAGATGTTATGGAATTCGAAATGAGAGATCTGATCCGTCGAGGGTTTTGGATACAGACTGAGCTAAGCACCGGCCTGATGAATAACTAAAATTTCGGAATGGAAGACGCTACAGTGTGTAACTAGACTGAAAGATTGGTTATCCAGAAATCGTCAGAGAAGACCCAGGTCTTCGAATATTTGCAAGACGTTTGTGAAGATGGAGGTGCCCTTTTCTCACCCAATTCATTCCTGTTCGGAATCAGATGATCCGAAAGATAATTTTAATAAGTTAAAGATCAGTTGAGTGTGAGAGTACGACTTGCGTATAGTATCGCAGACTGGCATTAAATTCCTTCAATCCACTTACAAATCACTTACGTACTGACACGGTTATGTACCCGGTCGTGTTATTGACCCGGCCACTAAATAAGCAGTCTGCATGCAATAGAGACCGATATAGGAAAAGGAGTTCGTTCACGTACTCCTGAAAATGGATGGAATTGGATAATCAAACTATGATACCAGTACCTCAGTGGCTGATCGGGGATTCCAAACCGCCTGAAACTCAACAACAAGTACGACCAAGTCACCTATCTAAAGGAGTTTGGAGAACGGTCATTTGTGTAAATTGATGATATAGAACGAAGGCGAGATATTGACAGAAAATAGTCCACAGTCCATACATCATCATCAAGGTGCAGCTAAAAGAAAAGACCGATACGACACAATTCAGTAATGGTACCGGACAATATAAAGTGACAATGTGAACCCCATGGTCCCAAGGATTAAGATCATTCCACTGTGCAGAGGATATTTTAAGTAGAACAACAAAGCTCCAACACTAACGTGTTTACACATTCTGATATGAATCGCCCCAAATCTCGAGCGCCAGATGAGCCTGTACGACTTCTTAGAATGTCACGTGAGCCACTGAACCCACCCCGACTTTCGAGCAGCAGGTAATAGATAGAGTGCAAATCTTTCTTTTTTTTTTGGGCGAAAATATTTGTTCATGAATTTTCAATTTGATAATAATAAATAGGAAAACACACAGGTAGATAGCACGTAGAGTTCTTGAGGATAATAATTCGTCCCTTTTCTAAATTCACATTTCTTTCATACGATTTCGATTGATTTACGACTTTTTATTTTCCCTTGCCCAACAGTTTGATGGTGTCCTTTACCTCTAACTCAAGTGCCGTTCGATTCAGTTCCGTGTTCCTATTTGGACATCTTCACAGCATGTAGCCACGCCAATGATTATAAACACAAGCCAGGACCCAGTTCATGGTAATCACATGCATCTTTGGATATGTAAACAGAAAGAGAGGATAAACAGTAAGAGTTATACGAGGATTCGTACTCGTATTTACTATTTTGTATCCTTGAGATGTTTGACTTTTGTTACTGGGAAGTTATTTGTTGGTTCTTGGTCTGTCTTCTATTTCCTATTGACTCAAACCCTTCATCCGTGTGTTCGTCGATTGCTGCTGTCTTGAATTTTATTTTAATCTCAAGTAAATCAGGACATGATTGAAGTCTTCTGGAGGGCCCAGAGGGGGTTGATGTCCTTGAGATATATAAATAAACAGACAGATTGGTTAAGAAGGTATTTATCGGGGGCTAACACAAGTGGGGAGAGGGAATAGATAATCGATGTCCTTGAGTTTTGGTAAATTTTATATGTCGAACGCTTGAGATGACTAATGGTCTGTGTGCGTGTTGGGAATTTTTTTTTTTCCTCTCAGTACTTGGTTCCCTTCATCTCAAAAACAGTTTCGGGGGGTGAAATTTGATTCTTGCAGAGGGTCGGTCGTTAAATTATTTCGGGGAAAGACGGACTGGAAAATATTGTATAAAAATCTCGAAAAAAGATTTGAGATTATTACTTTTCGGAATCGAGCGTCGTGTGTAATTGGAGATTTTCGTATTGGAATTTGTGGTTTTATTTATGAAATGATTGACGAGAGGGTGTTGTGGAAGACACTATCAAACAATGAGGCTTTCAGAGATCCTTTGCAAAAGAAAAAAGGAACACCAACAGAGTTTCATAACTCATTCTGTATGCAAGTTAAGTATTAAAACTCTGCGGGAATTTCGAACCGGTGTAGCTAGCACTTTTTGACTTTCCAAGTTGATCCATAAGGGGGTGGTTGTTTCTGTTTTTCATTTTATTTTCTACATAACTACCATGTTAGGAGAAATCGATTATGATACAAGGAGTAGTAGACAAACTTAACAAACTTAGAGTTTGGGTAAATCTTCGAAAGGATTACTCAGTTTCGTGAGCGTTTTGTAAAGTGCTCGCATTCGTATTTCACCCTCTCAATATACTAGTCGTTGGGTGGTCAATACGTGTACTCAGATAGTGTCTATCCATTCCCCGTACTGTTTCGATGGTGGTGACCTCGTTTTGGGGGGGCATTAATGGCAACCGATAAGGAAAGCGAAAGTGAGGTTTTCATCTACAGTTTAGTTTAAGATTCTAGACATTAAGACAGAAGGCGTTTATGGCTAAGATTGGAATTGGGTCGACCTACTTTTTAGGTATATTTATACGCCCACGGGAGGAGTACAGATTTTGAAAGTAATTCACGTAATGAAGCAGTGAAAATTCTGCAAACTGGTCAGTTCTTTGTCATGACACATAATGATGTAATTTTGTGATTTCCTGCTTTAAGCGGTAAAGGGAAAGGGAAACAGACCCTCTATGTAAGTAGGCCAAAATAGGTTTCCTACCCGTAAGAACTAAGTGGTTTAGAAAACGAGTTCCACATGATATGAGAGAAAGTGGCAGCAGTCAGGTAAAGTCAGAGTAAACATGGACGAAAATGTGAATAACTTCTCCGGGCCCATACAGTCCTCAAAAGACACCTACTGTATAGCTGATGCCGTAAGGTAGTTTATCGAGGAAGTATTTTCTAGAAGAAATCCCCACAAAACAAGTCATCCATGAGTATGAGTATGAGAAACTGCGACATATGATTAGCCTACGACCATCGACCATATCGGCAAAAAAGGCATTTGTATCCGGATTGGTCATGGTAAGACTAAGGCAGGAAGGCTGAAATTTTCCGCATGTAAGGAAACGCCTTATCACAACTTGTATCAAGGCTATTTTTCTAACATCATGCGTTTAACCTCCCACAAAAGAGAAAGACGTGGATACCAAGGACAGATACTACGAGGTATGATTAAAACGAACGAGCAGTGCTCTAAGTATGACATAATAATTCTCGCCGGCGACTTAAACGCAAAGCTAGGAAGAGGAGCATCTTTGGTAGATCTACTTGAAAGTATGGTCTGCACAACAACACCTGCAATAGCGAAATATTATCATATTTGTAGTTAGTACGCGTTTTTTGCATCTCAACAGTAAGGGGACTTGGATGACTTTCCCTCAATCAACCGTCAACAAGATTGACCAGATTATTTACTCTTTCAATATGATGGATTCCTGAACGTTTAAAGTTCGCCACATTGACTCTTAAGAATCGAGTATCCCTTAACCTTTAAAGAGGTTCCATCCCACATTGCGCATGGTCAAGTGCTGAAGACTAACAGCAGCGACGCGAAAAAGCCATCAAAGATACTGTTTCTAATTGGCTGAGTCGCTGTTTGAAATCTCTGATTCGGCAAAGAGTTCCGCCAAGTTCATGTAGCGAAACAAGAGGCGTACAGAGCGGTGTACCTAGCAAACCCTTACTCACGTCATATGACTCACGACCCTATACGAACTAATAGTCACGGAATAAACCGACTCACTGTTTTAGACACTTGCAAACGTACGTTTAAAGGACAACAACTTATGGACCTGCAAGTGGAATTTTCGCACCCGTGCAGCCGAGCAATTAGCAGAGGATCTTGACGGCTATCAAGCAGATACCACCAACGTCCAGAAAGTCCGATTCGATGGGCCGGACATAAGACATAAAACTGTGATATACTTATATGTACTATGGTGATTGCTCTAAGGAAAAGAAACAGAGCTTATTAGGATGTGGATTTTCCATATGCCGTAGACTTAGGCAAGAAGTCTTGAGTTTCCGACACGTGAGCCAGCGTCTTAAGACAATTCGCGCGAAGCCTAATATGCACCCATGCCCCTACGGAAGACGACGCCACCAAAGACTGTTTCTACGAGCTCCTCGACAAGCTATATGAACAATGTTCGAAGTATGACGTTAAAATCATGCTAGGCCAGAATAGAAACCATGTCTAGGAACGGGCTTAGACTTATTGACCATGCGGCGGGACGAAATATCACTATAGCAAGCACACGGTTTCCTCAATGCAAAATACTCAAGGGGATATGGCATGAAACGCTAAAGCAAATTGATACTATTGCAATAGACGTAAGGCATGCCTCCAGCATTCTGGGTGTCCGATCATTCCGGACAGCCAACATTAACTCGAATCACCACCAAGGAGCGAATGCGAAGATATAACGTAGAAAAGCTGCAATCGCAAAAGTCCGCCAGAATCTTCACCGACAGCGTATGATTCCGAAATCTATCAGCAACTCCCATGCCGCCAGCATCAAGTACAGTGGCAATACTGCCAAAGTGCAATCAGAGACGCCACAACTGATAACAACAACGAAAGATCACTCTTGCCAATCACTGTATCTCGAAAAGCTAAGGCTACTCTATATAAGACCTTGATCATCCCAGTCCCACTTCATGGCGCAGAAACATGAACTCTATCGAAAGCGGGCTGAAGATATCCTCAGTCGTTTCGAGAGTGGATTCAACGACGAAATATAGGAGCTGTACAGCAACATCGACCTAGTTACAATACTGAGCATCAGCATCAGGAACAACGCAGTAGAGGAAAACCTCATCGTCGCGACGCGAACAAGTAGAAGGGTACCTCAACGAACTTGGAGTGCGCAAGTGGAGGCAGTTAAGCAGAAACCGAGCTAACTGGAGAGGCTCAGGTTCACCCTGAACTGTAGCGCCACCTAAGTAAGGAAGTAAGAGACTTTGGCTGGCTTATTTAGATCAAAGAATTGAATTTCTTGGCCTATTGCGCCGAACTAGAGACCCTGCATCTGAGAACTCTATTCAAGAGCTCCTCATGCCTTGGTTGGACCCCAAAATCGACCAACTGTGCTCGCTGTGACGTGTTGTTGTTAAGTTTTGTACCACAGACACTCGAGATAATGCAAAGCCAACAATCAAACAATCAATGTAATGGACTTACAGAAAAATCGGTCTCTGCTGTGAGTGAGAGGGTGGCAGAATGTCCTAAATTGGCAATTCAGTGTCGGGTACAAAAATTTGATCTTCGTCCGTCCACCATGTAGAAAATATTCCCAAAATATCTCTATCTGATTAGTGGCCAGACTCTCTTTTGGCTCAATGAGCCTGTAAAAAAGCAAAGCTGCCATTTCTGGAGTGAGGTAAGTCCAGAAGAGGCTCATGCCACGCATGAGCTTGCATTACAGCTAATTGCCAACGTTGTCGGGAAATATAGACGACGTTGATCCAGATTGCAAGTGGTGCCAATAGAATGACGCTACGTAGAACCATTGACTAACAGAGCACCCAATTCAATGCCAATACACATTATATTACGAGATGAACCAGTGAATTGACCACAGAGATCTTTTGATTTGATACCGCTGTATTACTTCTTGTGAGTCCATGTAAATATTCAAGACGTTAGCGCCATTAAATGCCTGAAATAATGTTCCAAAAACAACCCAGGGAGCCATATTTCGTCCAAATGAAAAAAATACACAGAATGGCCTGGAGCGAATTCGAAGTAACAGACACCAATATCAGGATATTCGCAACGGCATTTTCTGACCACGAATCCTTTGTTCAGAAGGAGGGAAGGGAAAATTCTAAGAAGGAAAATGCCGATCAAATCACCGAAAAGAAGCAGATCAAAACGACGATAGTACAACAAGAACCAGTCAATTAAAGCAAGTTGTAAAAATATAATGAAACTTTTGATGGCACTACAAGAGGAAACAGAAAATTTCCAAACTTACACCCTAGCCAGCATCCAGCTTAACATAATTTTAAACTAGCAACGCGCAAGGGAATATGTCGTACGTAAATTGAGGATAGGACCCAGTTGGAAGCTGAAAAATATTTGAAGTTAGAAAAATTAGTGGAAAAGCACAACGGTTCTAGGACATCTGCAGCTATACTATAGACTAGTAACACAATGTATCAATTCCCAAAAATTGCCAAAGCCGAAATTCGCGGGCTGCAATGCCAAGAGCTCCTGCAAATGCAAGCCGGCAACCGACAGAATCTGCTGAAGAAACATCACAAATACATCACACATCAGACAATTCTGCGACGAGGATGTTGAAAATGGTCTAAGAAACGTTATTCTACTTAGAGGCGTCGGTAACAAATCACTCCAGATCAAGGACATGACTCTCGCATTACCGCCATCAGTTAACAGTGTCATACAGATATGATATTTTGTTGGAGACTGTTCTAAGTAAGTTGGAATGAGGACTTTTAGATTTAGGATCTCAGTTGGACTGCATAACGGAAAGACTCGTTACAAGACGGGAATACACATACAATGCACATGCAGGCCCTTGTTTACACTACTCAACAGAGTGAGCAGTCTTTTACAATCTCAATGAAATGGGTTCTCCACAAGAATCGCAACAATGGTCATCTCAAAAATGGTACATAAGTACTATGAACCTCGATGGATCATCCTAAGCAATATGAAGCTGGCCAGTCCAACGTTCGATCCGACGAAATGATATTTCTCTTACAAAATATAATATTCGGGTGGAGCACAACACTTATCGAAAGATTCTGGAAGCTTGAAGATCCTGATGAACCACAAGAAAAGATTACTGCTTCAGAGAAATGGTGTAAAACATGCTTTACAAAACTAGTTGAGTCAAAGAACATAGTCCTGCGAAAACTATATAACGGGTGGTCCCAACACAAGTTCCTTTTTGAATTATATGTTATCTTGAGGATCTCTTGCCCGCTCGAAATCTTAACTGTCGGTCACTATCATACCTCCTCAGAACGAGATGTATCGCCTCACGCTTAAACATTGTTGGGAAATATTGCAAACTTGTTTCAAAAGTGAGTGCTGTGTTGCCCAAGCAGTGCGTTTATCGAAAAGAAGTTTTGGCCGAAATGAAGCACACACCACGTGAGACTGGCCTGGCTGCGAACAGCGCTCACGGTTCCTGTCGTCATATGGTACGTACCGGCGAGAATGGGGCTACTGCGGCCGAGAGTGTTAGACTCCATCCAGGAACATCAACTCATCGTCGAGAATGATGACAATTTTGCGGTAAAATCTCGGATTATTCCCTTGCAAAGTCTAATTGACTCAGCTTTTGAAGGTCAGGGACCATCCGCTTCGTTATCGCTTCTCAGTTTGGACCTATCTGGGGTCTGGAAAGCCCGCACATGAATGCCAATATATCCGCAAAGAGTGACAGTTTATGGCGGATTAGGGAGTGGTGGCATCATTGGCCAATTTTATTTCGAAAATGCTGCTGTAAACGCCATTTCGCCGAATTTTTGTGGGCTGAAATTGAAGACATGGACTTGGACGATCTTCGATTTCAGCACGATGATGCGCCATGCCACACAGCTCATCAAACAATCAAATTTTTGCGCACTAAGTTCGGTAATGGTGTTATCAGACGCCTTGGCAATATCAATTGGGCGTTAGATTTTTTTTTTGTGATGTTATGCGGACAATGCAGAAACAATTCAAGCCCTTAAAGTGAATATCATGTGAGCTATTCGTGAGATTGAACCAGAAACAGGCAACAAAGTCTTGAAAAATTAGCTTGAAAGGATGCGTTTCTGCGAAGCTAGACGAGCCAGCCACAAGACTGAAGTTATATTGTATTCCATAACTAAAGGGAATGTTCGCTCTTTCTAATAAAGCCATAACATACGGAAAATAATAGCTTTCTGTTACTTTTATTTTATTTTTAAAAAAAAACCTGTACTTGGACCACATTAGAGAGACATGCCCTAAAGGCAATGCCATGACTTCATAGAGGAGTATATTACACAAGGCCTTATGAAAGAGGTAACAACGCAAACCACCACAATTGTCATGCCATGCCGGCTCTTTTCACGCAATAGTTTTAGGCCAATGGGCCATCGAAATTTTGACCTCCAAAAAGATGTGAAAATGTGTCCTAAAATTGATAAAGAACACCATCACGCCATGGTTAAGTTCGTCAATTATTAAGTCAGAGTCTCCAGATTCGATTCGTAAGAAAGTAAGACTAGTTCTTTGTCCAAAACGGAATGTTGCGGCATCAACAAAAATAAAGACTGGTATGAAACTGAGAAGAATTTTTTGACAAAAACCATTACTCTCTGTGAAGGCACTCAATTTTAATCAAAACCTCAAACAGCATTCCCGTCTTTCAGGGTCCCCGCACAAACCACAAATCCTCATGTTTTCAATTTTCTCTTCCCCACCAACAGTCACGTCTCTGTAAAACCCTGTGACGTCAAAGCGTGTGATAACAAAATTGATTTTGACACATGTAATGGCACACTTTAAACTTGTCGATCGTGAAAGTTGGCTTCTAGATTTCATTAAAAGCCACCAACACCTCCAATCTCAGCCTCTTCCATCTACTACTACTTAGTCACCACGAATGACTTCAAAACTACGAAAATCTCTTATTTCTTATTTGCTCTTCCTCCGCTCGAGCTAAAAATTTATAGCAAACAGATTGCTTTCCGGCACCACATAATTGCCACATTTCCCGGTACACGTCTGTGCTTAATTCTATATGTATGAGGGCTGCTGGAAATTCCTTTTCGTGCTCGTGAACCACTTTAAATTACTCAGCATCAGCGCGTAAGCACATCAACCCCATCAGGCCGCAATTACGTCAAATTTCCATCAGATAATCATTTTCATAATGTCGCCTCTCTCCCATCCCCAACACGTACTCGTACATACTCGTTACTATAACTCTACTCGTCCTGGTTCGACAGACGTGTTATCCTACTGATCCACACCCAACTCATCTCTGACTGAGAAGAGGATTCTAATTAAAAATTTATAAACTGTTTGAAGGCACAACAGGAATCCGGAACAAGTTTTTTCTCCCACCAACCAGAAAAACCAAACCAAACCAGCCTGTTCCACCTATCTCACATATTTAACGTGCTCGTCTTGATTATTCCTGAAATTCAGTTTGGATACGAGGACTCGGAGTTGGAGAACAACCCTGACATACCATATTCACTTCCATCTAGAGAAGAACTATCTACACCTGTGAAGCATCTGTGAACCAATGCAATTCGTTAAGCAATTGTGTCTTGGACTAGATTCGCTTCTGTCTCACCTTTTTCTAGGCCACACAACTCCAGTACCTCACATTTGAGTATATTTTCCCGCCCAAATGGTAAGTAAAACGAATCCCCAGCTTTAGCATGCACTCACCTATTAAACGCATCACCTCATGCAGATTTAGATACACGTTCAGATGAGTGCTGACGGCTGTGAAAACCGTCAGCAGTATTCCAACACAGATGCCGCAACGCAGTGTCATTTCGATGCACACTATACCCGAACACGACCCCGAGAAGATTTATCACGCGCACGTCTCCAATTACCGTTAAATAAAACCAATTCGCAACAGTTAAATTAATTTAATTGTGAACAAATAATAAACAAACGTATCGACTGTGGCAGCAGCACACGACACAGCGGTAATACAGTAGCAGACTTGCCAACCGGAATTTTAAACTTTTAACTGAATTAAAATTCGTCGTTAATTGATCTCACACTCTGACATTCAACGGTACAACACAAAGGATAAACTATTAACGCGCGCCTAATTGCTTTTTAAATATTTTACTGCAGCGGAAAAATTGTTTTATTTATTGCAAATCGCAGTGCACAGCGGTTTTAATCGGCGCTGCTGCTGTAGGTGGACCAGCGGTTTTGTGTAAACAAATTTTCAAAATATGACAGGAGGAGGTGTTTTATTAATTTTATTATTTATTTTCCAATTAGAAGAGATAATGAGAAGTTGGTCCGAATTCAAATGATTTCGAGTTCGAGTGCAGAGATTTTGCCTTGGTGTTCAGAGATTGCCGCGGAGATTTTTCACGAATTTCCGTTTTTCCGTTTTTCCGTATCCATGTGAGCTGTGTGACGTTTTTCCTGGAACTGTCAAATGGTAAATAAACAAACCCCGCGTTTCCGTCTGATTGGGATTTTTACAACTCCTTTGCAGAGTGTGGAGTGGCATCTGGTGGGAAATTTGTGATACAGTGGTTGAAAAGTGCAACAGCATTGCCATACATAATAGAGAGAAGAGAATGTATAACAGTTTTGCTCGTATTCTGTGACGGAACAATGGCCGTTGAATTTGAATGAAATTTCAAGAAGATGAGTTTTCTTGGAGTTTTAGAAATGATTTGTCTTGAACAAGTGTTTTAGGAGCTTAAATATGTTTATGTGAAGCATTGTTCTGCACTTTAAAATATTTATGGAGCTAATCCATGCTTAACCTCCTCACATCGGCGGTTGCAAGCCGCATGTATCTTTTAAAATTCTTCGTCGTTGGCGACACATTTCTTCCAATGAACTATACAAAAGCAATTGCAGCTTTTCAAATAGCAATAATTTTGTAGAAATTAATTAAAAAAATATAAACTTCTGACTCTCCTATATCCTGGACTCGGCTAGCAACGTAAAAATTATGTTTGTAGCGCGGCACTTGCCTTCTCTCCCATTGGTGATCCACGGTAGAGACATCAGTAAATCCTTACGCAGGCAAGCTAAAATTTGAAATGCGTATTCGACCAGTCACAGGTCTCATAATATGCTGCGGAAGAGATAAAAATCTGACGAGCTACTAGCATCGGATAATCGCTGTTGACGATTAAGGGACAACGATCTCCGGATCTGCACGTGGAATGCTTGGAATCTTATCAGACCATGTGCAGCCTCTCCTGATACAAAGCAGACACAAACGACGTCCAAGAGGTGCGATGGGGTAGAATTAAAAGCTATAATATTTAATACGGGGACTGTTGTTGATTGTTGTAAGATGCCAAGAATAGCAAAATTTTGCAAAATTCTTCTAGTTCTTTACGAGTAACTTACCTCGTCGAAATTTGGGGCTTAAAACCTGCTATGATGTATTGGCTGTATAAAATGCCTGGTGGTAATACTTACATACGGCGCACTAGTATGGTGGAAAGCAACAAACAAGAAAACGATTTACGGAAAATTAGCGTCCGGCGGTTCAAAGAACGGCTTCCATAGCCATTACAGGTGCGCTCCGTAACACCCATACGGCAGCATTAGATACCTTTTTGCACCTAACACTGGCTGGCAACAGTGCGATACGATTCACTAATCTAGGTTACTTCAAGAGCATTAGTTTCGAACATTGCGCGGTACTAACGGAGCTACTGCCAGCTAATCCAATTCTAACGGATGAAATTCTTTCCCCTGGCCGACTTCGACATCCCGTACGATATAATTTATCCGTACTGGGAAAATGGGAATGCAATAAGCAGTTCAAATAAAATTGCAATTTTCACAGATGGCTCAAAAACAGAGAAAGCAACAGGTTCTGGTATCTTCTCAGTAGACCCAGAACTTGCGTCTATAAGACTACCGGACACAATCAGTGTCTTCCAATCAGAGGTACTGGCTGTCCTCAGGGCGGCTGAGCTAATGCAGATGAGATCGGTATCCGAAAGAGATATCGAACCGGGTAAGACTGTGCTGGGTGCCAAGACACTGCGTTATAAAAGGATATGAACAAGCGGACGAACTTGCAAGAAAAGGAAGGCTACTTGACAATAGTGAGGTTACCAATATCAAACCACCCCTTTGCATAATCCGGGGCACTATCGAGGAAAAAATCACAAAGACTGCAAACCTAAGGTGGACCAGCCTTAAAGGACACAGTGTATCCAAAGCTCTTTGGCTGCTTTTTGACGGCAAAAGATCTAGCGAGTTAATAAAACTTAACAGGGATAAGTAATAGGAATCCTGACAGAACACTCTCTCCTGCGGCAGTACGCAAAGAAACCCAAATTGTCAGATACGGATATCTGTAGATTCTGTGGTGACCTGCAAACTGTTGAGGACATAACACACATACTGTGTGAATGCGAGGCATTATCGCTGAGTCGAAGAAAATTTTTAGGGAAATAGACGGCACGAACTTCAAAGGCCTTCTTAGCTTTTGCCATAAAATTGGGTTTTTCACCAGGACGATTGTTTAGGTTTTTGCCATTTGAAGACAAATTCAATTGGTTCCACAGGGTACCTAGTGTTTGTATGATGGCATATCCATCACACCCCTATTTAACCTAACCTAACCTAACCTCTCCATACAAGGTTACCTTCAAAAGGGAAAGAGAAGCCTAATGCTGATTACCTTTCCTTTGGGCCAGCAGTTTCGTGGATTGTTAATGTCCACAATGATTACTATGTTGCCGACCTTAGAGGTGTAAACCACTTCGACTGTCGAGTGATGGTTGGTGAGTAATTCGTTCTGACTCACTTGTCATTTGTTCCGTAGTACAATACGGTCATGGCATAGCGCTGCTAGTGGCTTCATTCCGCTTGAACAACCCAGCAAAATTATGGTTTGGGGTTAGGACTTCTTCTTGGTTTCAGCGTGGACGAGAGTTAACGACATTTCCCACTTCAGTTAGTGCGCTTCGTATAAGTTGGTCGGAAGGATTTCTTACTAGTTTCATCTGCTCAAGGGTTGTTTTGACGTACCGAATTAGCTTCTCCCAACTCCAACCCATTTATGCACGAGTAGGTGGATAAAGAATGTGCAACCTCAATATGAATTGCATGAGACTCTTCACTCTGCTGTTCTTCTGAAAATTGTCACACGTAAGGGGCCAAAATAATCGATTTCCACGAATGCAAATGGTCGGCTGAATAATGCCAATCTGTCAGGTTTCAATGAGTTGAGACATCAGCGGACGTGATTTTCCAAGTTTTACACGCTTGGCATGATCGGTGAATAGAAATGAAGACAGCTCTTAATCTCGGACTGTAGAACTGTTGGCGAATCTCCTTAAGAATAATCTCGTAGTTGTGGTGTTGGTACCGATGGTGATAGTCCATAAATATCAATTTAGTGATGTGGTTTTCTCCAAGGAGAACACTTTGACGTTTTAAACCAACGTAGCAGGTTTTTCCAGTTGGAAAATCTTCCAATATTGAACAACCTTTCGTTACTTTCGGCATGTACGTTTACAAACTGCGTACTGAATTCTTCCCGATGATTGCCCTTCTTCTGGCCACATTTCTAGAGGCGAACGCTAAAAAGTTGGCCTCTTGAACCACCGACCAGACGAACAAAACACTGGACTCCTAGATCATTTGGTGGGCTTTTGTGTTTTGAAGGAATCTATCTCCACTCTGACACGTCTGAATATTCCAAGATCTCGCTGATGAGAAATGCAGCGTCTTGCTTGTATTTTTAATTTATTGATCCGACGGTAGCCATGCCAAAATGGAATCAGAGCAGAATATTTTTGTAGTAAACGCGATGCGAAGTGATTGTATGATGACTCTGGATAAATAGGCACCAAGTGTGGCTACTTGCAGTTCTAACCTTGGAATTGAAAGGCTTTTTAAAGGGGCTACTCGTATTTTTGCACCTATCAAAACCACATCTGGCGTACATCCATCTGAAGAACGCCTATACGCTACAGCTGCATACCCATATGCACTCGCATCGGCGAATAGATGGAGTTGCGTCGCAAGATGCCAACGATTGAACTTATCGAGCCTTCGATCTGAGGCAAGACGCGAATCCAGTTCAACCACTTGGTATGTTGTTCGTCTTGAATTTCCTCACCCCATTCTAATCCCGAGCCCCAAATTTCTAGCAGAAGAACCCGTATGTCAATCCCAAAGGGTCAACACATTCTTTTGGATTATCAGTAACCAGTATATATAGACCACCAACAGCATTCACGGCCTAAAAATCGCTAATGAGGTGCAATGAACGGAAGAACACGACCCAATGGAATACAACTGCAAAGCGTGCACTGCATCTGACTCAGTATATACTCGTAATATGATTTTGTGTGATAATCCAAACTGCGAGTCCTGGTTTCATTATACCTGTGCCATCGTTGGTAGTGAAGTAGCGCATAAACCATGGAAGTGTATATTATGTGTAGGAGATGTTGAACACATCCCAGGGCCCTCTAAATCAGAGTCAACCACCATCTCTAAGCGAGAATCATCAGCTGTATCTAAATGCTCTAAGTCTTCGAAAGCATCAACCGCTAGACGGATGCGGATTCGCAGTCAGAGACAGACTTCAGGCTAAATTCGAAAACAGAAGTCTGATACACGTGCACATCCTGGCAGAGTGGAAACAAAAGATTGATTCTACGAGCTCATAAACACAACCTGCGATCAATAGCCTAAATGCTCGTGCAATATGACGTGGAAACCATCCTTGGATATTCTTATACCAAGCTAAGTAAGGGCGGCATTTTTGTTAATACGGAAAATACGACATCATCTCCGGAAACGGTCACAGGCTTATTGATTTTGTCATGGGACGTAATGTAACTATTATCAGTAGACGCCTCCTACAGCTAGATATCCATAAATGGACCTGGCTGACTCCGGATAAATAAATCTTTAACCAAGTTGATCATATTGCGATCAACGCACGGCGCTCCTCAAGTGTCTTGAAAGTCCGAACGTTCCAAGCAGCTCAGACCATTATCTTGTTATAGCCAAGATACGAATGCAGATATCTGTAACTGCCCAAAGCCTCTTGTGGAGTCCATGGCGTTGACATCAAGATCAGTGGCAGTGGAAGAACATAGGCTTCTTACAAGAAAAAATAAAGAGAGCAAGAAGCGCTCGATTAAGGCCTTGGAGAGGTGCTATGGGAAGAATGAGGTTCGGAAGTTTTACCAAAAAATAAAACAAACATAGTAAAACTGCAAGGACCGAATATAAATCCACAAGGATGGAGAAACGTCGTAGTAGAACCACAGGGTGCTGAGGATCTGAAAAGATGAAGACCATCTCACCGCCAGGCAGAAAGAACTGTTCAACTTGAACGAGGAGAGACAATATTTCCACAAACTCGACCAGGATGATGTCAGGATAGGAATTTACCAAGTTTAGGTGTAACAGAGCTGCTAGACCCACTGCCTTAACTGCCGAGTTGTTTAGAACATCAGGTGATGATTGGATACGGAACATATATCAACTCATCTCTAAGATCTGTGTTGACGAAAGAATGCTCGACAGTCTGACAGGATTAAAACTGAGTTCCAAATCGATACACACCACCTCTTCATCGATTTCAAAGCCGTAAACTTTAGCATCTATAAAGACTATAGAGAGCCATGACTAGTTTTGGCATCTGCTGCTAAGCTCCGTCAATGTCGATAATGACAAAACCCAGACCTACAGTGTCAAAAAAGGATTTTAAGTAGGCGATGCGTTGTCATGTGCTATTTTTCAACATCTGCAGATTCACCATCTTTCAAAAATCTATCGAGTTATTCGCATACGCAGACGACATTGACAATGGAGGTTTCCGACTATTGAAACAGATGTGGCAAAGATGACGGCTAATGAAGGATATGAAGGAAAAACAGTGTATATGCACACAACATCGCCGCCTAGGACAAAACGTCATGGTAGGCAGATACAACTTTGAGTTAATAAGGGACTTTATCTACCCCAGCCCCGCTATCAACTCCGACAACGACAACAGGACGGAAATCATGAATAGAATCACTCTTGCTAATCGCTGCTTCATTAGGCTAAGAAGGCAATTGAACCCTCTCTGTTTGCATTAATGGAGTATGGAGGAGACGTTTCAATAGCGAACAATAGTGATTTGAACACAAGTCCAGATGAGCCTCCCGGAGCAATAAATATATCCGTATTCGCAGCTCACGACATTAACACTGCGATAACGTCAGCGATAAGGGCCCTGAAGAAAAAATTGTTAGCACGCAAACACCCGGCGGAGCACCTCCAACCAACGCCTAACACTTCTCTAGAAATCCTACAGCCACTAGGTTAGGTTAGGTAAGAGTGGCTATTGGAAATACCAACCCACTTAGGCCTATTGGCCCATTGTGATGCCACGTGGATCTATGATCTATGACTAATGAAAGCAGTTTGAGCTAGTAATAAAGCGTAGGAGACTGTTAACGCCTATGTTTTCTAGATCGTTAAGCTCCTAGATGAAGCTTTCTTCTCTGGGAGAGAGCTGGACATGTGCAGAGTAGGTGGAGGATTGTCTCCTCCTCTTCCTCGTTCATGCAGCTTCTACAGAAATCATTTTTAAAAGCGCCAAGCCTGCTTGCCTATGAGGCAGTGTCCAGTAATGACAACTATTATGGCGCTGAGATGTTTCCTATCTAAAAGGATCAGACACTTAGGGCGACTCAGATCCAGCCTTGACCAGATCTGTTTGGTCGCTAGACATGTTTGCCCAGCAGTCCACCTAAGGTTTGTTCTTTTATTGGCATCCAGCTTTAGTGTTAGTTTGCACGTAGCGATTGGTACACCTATACTATCTTTGTCGGGTAGGATAGGTAGAGTGGTTCCACAGGTTTTGGCGAGTTCATCGGCTCTGCAGTTCCCTGGAATGTCTCTGTGGCCCGGCACCCAACAAAGGTGAATGTTGAACTGCTCTGCCATCTCCATGAAAGATGATCGGCATTCAAGGGCGGTTTTAGAATATAATGAGACCGAGTCCAGAGACTTGATGGCGGCCTGACTATCTGAAAATATGCGGATATCCTTTGCAGATATCACGTTTTTCTTCAGCCAGGACAGAGCTTCTTTAATCGCCAAATTTCCGCCTGGAACACGCTACAGTGATTTGGAAGGCGGAAAGAGAGGCTTAGATTTAGCTTATCTGAGAAAACACCGCCACCATCTCCGCTATCGGTTCTAGATCCATCTGTGTAGGATGGATTGACTTGTCCTCCATGAAAGCATCCTCCTCCCAGAATGATCTAGAGGTGAAGCTTACATGGAAGTTTTTGTCAAACCAAAGTTCAGGTATGGTGTAATCGGTGTTCTCTGTGAGGATTCCTAATTTATTAAGAATATTAGCGTGGCCAAATGAATTATTTGTCCACTTTTTAGTCGCTTTAAGGCGAATAGCTGCACTCGCAGCTACTTGCTTGCTAAAAATGTCGAGGGGTGTCAAGTGAAGCAGAATATCTAATGCCGCAGGGGGGTAGACCGCAAGGCTCCGCTTGTGCATAGACATGCTGTTCTTTGGACTCTGCTTAGTTTAATGCGGTTGACTGCATTTTCCAAGGCCGTCCACCAGACGACCACCCCGTAAGTAAGTATCGGTCTTATGACCGAGATATATAGCCAGTGGGTTATGCAAGAGAATAAAGCTATTGTAGCTGACTCTTTTTGAATGTTAGGTTTCCAGTTTAGTTACCTATCAAAAATGAGACCCAGATATTTTGCTGTATCGGAGAAAACTAAACTGGTACCGTTTATTGAAGGAGGGTCTATGATTGGAATTTTATATTTCCTAGAAAAGAGGACAAGATCAGTTTTATGGGGGTTTATTCCCAATCCACAGCGATCTGCCCAGCGGTTTAATCTATTGAGATTTAGTTGAAGGGGTTCTTTAATGGTATTGAGATGCTTTCATGAGACGGCTATGGCAACATCATCCGCATAGGCATTCACTCTGCTATCACCCGCTTCCAGGTATATCAGTAGTTCGTTAACCACTAAGTTCCAAAGAAGGGGAGAGAGAACAACGCCTTGCGGTGTATCCCTACTGACATATCTTTTAGCAGAAGTCTCACCCAGTTTGGAGTTAATTATCCTGCTTTTTAGCATTAAACCGATCAACTTCCCAAATGAGTCGTCTACCTGTAGAGTAGACAGCGCAGTCGTGATTGCGGATGTGTTGACGTTGTTAAAGGCGCTCTCTATATCTAGGAAAGCATCCATTGTGTACTCCTTATATTGTAGGGATCGTTCGATGTGGCTAGTCAGAGAGTGCAAAGCCGTTTCCACCGACTTTTCTTTACGGTAGGCATGTTGAGCCATTGACAGAAATCTTGGATCAACTGTAGCTCGAATATGGATATCAATCAGTCGTTCTAAAGTTTTCAGAAGGAATGATGATTGACTTATAGGTCTGAGGTCCTTTGGGACAACATGAGAGCATTTTCCGGCTTTGGGAATGACTACTACATTGACTTCTCTCCATAACAGTGGAATGTGGATAAGTTCTACACAGCTCCTCATAATATTTTCTACCACTGGCAAAATAATATCTGAGGACCTATGTAGCTCGGCAGGTATTATACCGTCCGGACCAGCAGAATTTTATGGTTTGAAGCTATGCAGCGCCTAGAGTAGTTTGTCTCTCGTAATCAGACCATGAATTTTGGTCACGGTTGCAGTAGGCCTGTTTGGGCTGCTACTGGCCGCGAGTTGGGAGCTACCTAGAAAGTGGGTGTCCAGAAGCAGGTTGACTGATTCATCACTTGAGGTTGTCCAAGAGCCATCGGTTCTTTTCAAACAGCTAGACATCATAGGATTTGTAGAGAGGATTTTTCTTAGCCGCGATGCCTCAGAGGTTTCTGTGATTTTTTCACAGAATGACCTCTAGGATGGTCGTCATTCTGCCTTCCTCAGTTCTTTTTTGTATAATTTGAGGGATTTTTTGTATGAGTCCCAGTCAGTCACTTTTCTTATGCTACGTTGAAAAGTTTTCTACAAGAGTTTCTGAGCAGTCCCAGTGCCTATGTCCACCAATGTGGCTTTTTCTTACCTCTTGGTTGAATAAGAGAGCAGGAAGCGGCCATATCCTGATTGAGAGCCAGAGTAAATTCCTTGACTTTCATGTCAAGCTCATTGGTGTCATGAGGGGAATTGATAGCTCAGAGAATAGCGTTTCTGACAGTATACCTCTATATTTTGGCCAATCATTTTTCCGGTAATTCCGGAATTTCCACAGCTACTAACTAGGAAAGCATAGCAATCGTAGGATTTGCCTGAAGATTGGAAGAGGGGAGAATGGTTGTTAACTGCCTAGGAAGGTACCATAAATCTGAAGGAATGTAGCAACTGTAGAGGAGATTGCCTTATTGCTATGGTTGAGCTAATACATACAATAATTTTGAATTGAGTTAAAGTACATTTTTGGGTTAACGCTCGACATCGGGAAGGCTTTCGGGCTAGATCCCTGCGGATCATCATTTAACATTCAAATAGCTCTCCGCTACATTTGTTATTCATGTTTTTCCGACAGCTTTAAATGAGGTGCTATATTGTTATCTTTTCGCAGGGGAGGTGTACCGAAAGAAGTAGTCGCTATTACAAAGGCTACCCATTCAGCCGGCAAATATCACATCTTATACAATGACAAGGTTCGGTTCTTGCGTCAGTCCTTTTCCTTTTAGTAATCAGTTATGTGGTCCAGGCAGCTTTCACTGGAGAAAACATTGGGCTGAAATTAACTACTCGTATGGCATACCTTAAATACTTGAATAGGTATGCTGATGATGTTTACCTTCTCACAGAATATTGGAGCTGTAGGACCCAGCAGCTTTCTGTGAAAGTACCTATAGTCTCGGAACATAGTGGTGGGATACCAGAATTCCTAAAGCAAAAACTGCGTTCCGCATGCCATCTAATATCTTGATGATCCAATATTTTTTTTAGCGCAGAAACCAATCCGAGACGATGCTTCTTTAAGGGTGCAAAACCTTGAAAGTATAGTCACCATCGCAAGGAGAATGCAAACCTTCATAAATAGGTAGATATCTTCACAACATCCTTTGGCCAAACCATAGATAGATTAAAGAATTACATGCGAAAACGGGTTAGAAACCAATATTGACGAGAAAGTGGCAGTGAATTACTCGGATCCACTTACCCAACCCGGTAAACGAGTAGGCCGCCATAGGCAGGCATGGAGTAGGCAAGTTGAGGAAGAATAGAAGAATACAGATTTTGGAGTGAACTCAAGCGCGTTCCAGACAACGGCGCGCAGATGTTGTTAGTGCTCCACCAGAAGACACAGGATTTAAGTTAATGTACGACAACATTCGACAAATTTCCGCTGTGAATTTAACTTTCAGCTTCATAGTATTGTATTGTACATATCACGTACGATTCTCATATACGTCCTGGGTACATGTTGAGGTCTTAGCGCCATCTACGAAACTTTGGGAGCTCTAACGAAAGGTCGCTTGCTCATAGGTTGTAAGGGTACCTCATCTAATAATATATAAAATGCTACTACTACTTTTTCACCTCCTTCTTGCGAATTCAACATTCAAGGTCAAGGAGCACTTTATCAGTTTTGCTGCACTTGATTTCAAAGCCTTCCCCTTCGTCCCTAGCATAATGCCATTTTCGTCTGATATCGCCACGTTTCTTTTATAATCTGGAGCCAGCCTTCTAAGCCACCCAGCAATGTTTTTGAATTATCGTTACACATCTCCTCGAAGTTGTCCCATATACCCTGCCCACGTAGTACTTCCGCTAACAGAATTCCAAGTTTCTTGTTCAATTATTAGTTGCTTTGCCCTTATTGTGATATGCTCACAATCCAACCTACGACTTCAATCGTCAAGATAGTAGCAGCTCCGTTCGATTGATATCTGATAAGCTTTCGCTTGCAATTTCAATTAGCCGGCCCCGTGTCCGACATCGCGCCACTTGGTATTGATATCTAAAAGGCATATTTTATCGATTTTACTTTGCCGTAATAGGTTTTCTAGTTTGAAACTTGTGCTCGTCATTGCGCCTATGGCCATCATATGGGTCGTCGAGATCTGGCACGAATATTTCTATTTGCCCTCGGATCATTTCTCCGTTAAGCTTCTGCAAGGATTCCGGCGGAACAGTGTATCCATGTACATGTAGTTCTATGATGTCGTACTTCCGTACCATTCCCCTTTCATTCGTATCGCTGGTTTCACCTTATCTAAGTTACTTGGACATAGACGGGACTCATGTCGTGTCTGAAGATTTTTGTGAATCAAACTGGGATATCGGAATCGAGATAATGACAAGGGAGTTCCTAGCGGATCAATTGCAGCATGGTGTGAGCATGTATAAGAGTTTGGCCACCCAGGTTGAAGGACGGAAGTTGCGATTAACTCAAACTCAAAAGAGTCGAGGAAGTGAGATCAGAACGACTTCAATAAATAGAGAATGCAAGAGCTTTCTTTAATCAGACCTTCCAACATTTTTGAGAAATCCTATGAAGACCAGTGATGACATTGCCAGAAAGCCATAACATACGCGACATGGAATGTGATAGATTTCAGCAAACCACAAACGGATTAGCTTGGCAGGGATGCCAAATCTAGACACAGTTCTATACAGCTGGTCTCCTTGAATACTATCATATGCGGCCTTAAAATCGATGAAAAGAAGGCGGGTAGGCCTTCTTGAGTTTTTTTTCCAGGATCTGCCGAAATGTGAAGATTTAGTTGATTGTGGACTTTCCTGGTTGCTGGCTATGAATAAAGGTTTACTCATGGACCACTATTGGGAAGTAAGACAAGCGCTTTTCTACGAACTTGATTGTTGCGCTGCTGGACTAATCGAAATTGTATGACAATCAGCAGTTTCCCGATCAATCGCCGCGCAGGCCCCTATGCACTAAATAAGAAACGTATATTTTGGAATTGCGAAGAAGATCTAAAATCTAAAGCACAGGCTGTCCTACACATAATCGACAACTAGACCCCTAGAAATGGACTTTTACTCAATCTCACAAAACGAAAATGGGAATAAGAGTGACATTCTGGCAATCAAACTTCCTTGAACTAAACACACGAGTATCGCTTCCATCCACCTCAGCTTTTTAGCAGTGTAAAGCAGTTTTTCCGAAGACATCGGGCTTGTCACCAAAAATGGTGTATGTAGACTGTGCGGGGACCATCTTAAGATGAGATGCCTACCTTCTGGATGCACTAATGAATCTTCCTTGATATCCATTTCATAGGTCGCACTCTTTTCTGTAAAAAGTGGACTTCGGCACAACTCGCACTGGTTCCACGTGATCTTCTTCCTTGACTAATCGGTAGATTCAACTGGATAATGGATAATGGGCTCTGCTATCGACTGTCTTGTAGAATGGTCAGAAACGATTGTATGACGTGAAGGAGTTCTGTTGTAAGAAATCGTCCACGAGAGTGATCCTATCAGACTCAGTCAAAGAAGCCCTACCGACGAATTGTACAATTTCTGAAAGATTTTTTTCTTCATAGAGAATTTCGTTGACCTTAGTCCTAGGTTTCACGAATTCGACAAAGTTCTTGTCATAAATTAGCCAAACACTTGATACGATCAGCACGTTTGTAGAAGGAGGCCTAGTAGGCTGAAGAAGCTCAGTCCAACGGGATGTAGAATGTACGTTTCATGATAGATTCGTTGATACCATCAATTTCGGCTGACAACTCGGGGAAAACATGAAGTACTTCAGTGATTTCGTTACGACAGTCTCCCCAATCGACGTAAACGATGACATTCGAGTTGGAGTACATTCACAAGCCTTGTGAGATGGCACTGGTACTTCCAGAAATGGCAGTGGTACCTTCTTGGATACAAGGGAACAACGAATCCAATACACGTTGACCGTGGAGTAGATGATAGGCAGGAAACTTCTCAGTAACATGTTGTGCTTTGTGGTCTTAATATCGATTTTAGTCTCCCAGATACATCCTCGCCATTACTCGTATGTGATACTTGCCAGCTGGTCCAACAATCACCTTTTGCTGGGTGAGGGTGTTTTCGTGTATCAAACCACAATCTGAGCCAGGAAACAAATGTAGTCGAATCTCCAACAGTGGCGAGGACAATAAACCTAAACTTCACTCCTGATTGGGTAAACTTGGGTCCGTTTTCCAAGCGCGGACATACGCAGTCCTAATCGCAACTAATTATTTTGGGAGGAGCAAATAGAATTTTCAAGCTACCTCACCACCTTCAATCTAGTTGCTGAGTACAAGGCTTCTTTGAGTGCAGATGGAAGAGTGAACTAGGCTTGCTAGAGAGATAGCTTGCTGTACTCGTAAGAGTGTTGATGACACCGCGGACCGTTTTACATTCGTATTAGATCGCAAGTACTATTCATTGATATAGTGGATGTTAGTTCCAAAACTACTATATGCCTGAAGTGATTACTCATTCTTCTTCGAAAGACTAACAAATTTCAGAAAAATGAATAAAAGGGTTTCTATGCACCATTTCTATTCCAATAGAAAGAATCACTGAAAAGTTGACCTAGCCCAAGCTAATCGATTCTGCATGCTCGTCTAGTATTCTGGGTGTGCGAGTGCTTAGAAAAGCTGACGTTGAGCCTAAGTACTGATTGGTTGCATTATGGAAAACTGAAGCAACCATCAATGAGGTTCCACAATTATGGTAGAAACACCCCGCTAACACTTAAAGATTCGAATGAAAAAAAGAGAATTTCGGATAAGGTAGTCCTGCCATCTAGCTAAATGATGCCATTGGGATGAGTAGAATGCTGAGAAGCTACGGCTTTCCTTAGGATTCTGAAGCTGATTTGGCAGAACTAGGAACTCCCCAACCTCACAAGCTTAGCTTTGCCTTGAAAGCGCTTGAGAAAATAATCTGGAAGTAATACCTTGACTGAAGGCTTAAATAAGCAAGATTAGGTCAAACTAATTCGCATTACAGAGAAGCAGTGTCATAAGCTTTAGTTGCGCGTATAGTCACGCTATACAGCCATGCATTGCGGTAAGATGTTAGAAGCGAAATAAAACCATGCAAGCATTTTTTGATTCCGTGCTCCTACACGACTATAGCACCTACATAATATCACAATATAACCGGTGTCTACAAAACATATTCGATCCAAAAATATTGCTGATCTTCTGTGCTAATTGCATCTAGAGAGGATTGATCAGGATTCTGTAAGTATCAAAATGCAGAGACAGCATTGACATTAGTTTTCACTTACGAGGAATTGAAAGTCCGTCAATCCAAGGCATAAGAGGACAGGATCGACAATGCTACTTATGAAGAAAAACTCCCTAACGATACTTGAGAAAACCTAGAGAAAGCTGACAAGGAGTAGCTTTATTGGAGTTTAAAACCAATCAGAATGCATGATATCTTTTTTGAGAATAATTTTGTGTAACTTGGCGCAATATAGCGTGAAAGACGACATCCATACGGAGTTTCCATAACGAGGAACTTGTGGCAAAGCTCCTCCAGATCTTATATTTCTTCGACAAAACATGTATAGTAAAGCTCTCTCTAAGTACCATAACCTATCCCACAGGACATTGGTCTCAAATGTCTACCATCGATGTGTAGTTCGTCGAACCCTTTCTTGGACAAGACTCAAAGAAAAGCGCTTGGCCCAGATAGAAAACAAATCCGTCATTGTGTCCACTTCACATGGCTAAAGACTCCGGAAACACAAATACAATTTGTCGATGCTTCTCAGGCCACGGAATTCCTTCTGCTTTGACTACGGTTTGGTTGTGAACGATTTAAATCACGTGTTTGCATTGTGCCACTTATTTTCGTTGCAGTTGCAGTTGCATTTAATTTTGTCTTTATCCGCGAGGATATTGCATCAACATTAACATCATTCACACTGGCATGTGCTCTCCAGTTTTACATCTGTGGCTGTGTATTCGTATATGCTGCTGGAGCAGCCACAATTTCTGCATCGATGACAGGATTGTGCTCTGAATCCCGATGGAGCACGCGTTCATAGCACTTTGCCGCGAAACCAAAACAGACTATGACGACGACAACGTCAACTATGGAGCTGCCTTGTGTGTGCTCGTTTCACCCAGCCACCCAGAGCATACTTGTACATACTCCCCGCTCGTGCTTTGGTACTGGAATACTACATGTGTACTCGTACTCGTACCCGAGCAACAACCTCACGATGGATTGTGATTTTTTTATTTGTTTTTAGTTTTCACTCAGCTTTTTGTGATTTCAACGATGCTGATGAAACTGATGATGAGTTCTGTTGTTGCAATCAGGCGAAGTGCGCTCCAGATCTGCACACTCAACAAACATAAAGGTTTCCATGCGGAGCAAAAGGATAATCTCAAGCCTGTATCTCCTAGTCGGTCGTCGGTCGGTCGTCGTTCGTTGTCATAATATTCTTAAAACCATAGCCAGAGTTGTCTTTATAGCTGGTATTGGATGCTCGGATGCTGTTTCAACATCCATTTAAGTGGATAAGGCATAAATTATGGCACAGGACCACCAGCAGCTACCACAGAAGGTATTGGAAGTACACCAGCACCAGATAGGGAAATACCAACTGCAGTAGTGTGCGCAACAATAATGATACAATACAACAGTGCAACATTGATGCCCGAATGCACAAAATCCCTTACGAGCTAGACACCGAGTTGGAGTTGAAAGATTTAGGTCCTTTTGTGACGTGACGTTTCAGTTGTGTCGTCTCTACTGCACAGCGGGTATACACTCCTCTACTTGACTCTACACTTACCATCATGACGATGGCAATGTCTGGCTGGAAGATTCGACTTTTGTGTTTGTTTAGCCGCGCCACCGTCCAGACACTAGAATTTCAAATAACTAGGGCACTTGGTGACAACTTTATTTGGTGGTGTTGTGTCCCTTCGATCCTTTATGAGGAGCACTGAACACTGATGACACTGTTGGTGGGAACTGCTGGAAAATCTATAATCAGACACACAGCTCAGTGCAAGGATGTTGGGAGTCTCAACGCCCTTGAATGGAAGGGATGCGAGTTTTATTGCCGTAAGCGGATTAACGCGATTGATCCGTTGGTGTGAGGCGATATTGTTTGTCGGATTTTATGGTCGCCCTTTGATTAGCTGTTGCATATGGTCTCGGTCCTGTCTTTGTTGCCGTGACAAAGTACCTGCCACAGAAGTGTCTCAATCAGTAGGATACTGAGCTACTGGTAGTTTAATTGAGGATGTTGCTTGATTTATTGCGCGTGAATTCTACAACTGACGATGACGATGGAATAACTAACGAGGATAAGCATGGAGGGTTGATTTTATAGATGCAGGCATATGGTACTGCCAATTTGATACAAAGTATCCGGGAAGTGACTGATAAGTACGAGAGTGAATCACGGATTCGAAACAAATCTATAAAATTATTGTTTTGTTTAGTTCTTGGTATTCACCAAAGGAATTCTCACTTCAAGTTCAACAGGACAACAAAGGAGGGATTTCTTTCAAGTTCGGCTTGAGCTGCTGGTCATTTTCAGACATAAATCGATGTTCCAATTTTTACAGATCTTAGAAATAGTCACTGGGATTTTTATCTTATCTAAAACCACCGTCTACACATATGTGCATATCTTCAGAGTCCTTTAAAGTGTTTGTCATTCCAGAAGAATAATGTAGGGGGACCTTGAACCAGACACCTTCCACGATTCGGCGCCATACAAAAGAACAAGGAGATTTATTTGTATAGCGTTTCAGCTGCCAGTCGAAAGAAGGCTCTGTTTTTCTGTTGCGCCTACTGGCCTCAAGGTAGCACCTATTGCCAGGATTAACTCTTCCCTGGATATCAAGACTAACGTTGCTGTTGGTGACGATATTGAGATGTAGATGTAGAGAGGGAGATGTAAATGTTTGCACCTCGGATTGTTGAATCCTTCATTCGGCTAAATAAATCACATGATCAAATGTACCTGTCTGCCTGCCTGTCAATGTGCGCGGTAAGACCCTTACCAATTCTCACAATGGTGTTCTGTGTCAGTATCACCCCGCAAAGTCGGACGAACTTGGTAGGTCTTCTCTAAAATTAAGCACAGCGTGAATATCTGGTCGATGGTGGATTTGCCTGGTCTAAAACCACACTGATAAGGTCTAGTCAGTTGCTGACATTGAACAGAGAGCGCTAGTGTTGCAGTCATGCCATCCTTTCTTGCGACCACATTTCGCTTGGCAGCTTGTGCATGTGTTGTGTAAGCTCCTCCCCTCCAGTTGTGGATAGGTTTACCAAGCAATAGCTTAATAGAACTCAGTTTAATCGGGTGCGGGAACACAAACGCAACCACAAGCTACAAAATTTGTTGGATCATCTTCTTCACTGGTGGGATTGTTGCACTCATCGCCACTCACCATTTTCAAAACATTCTCCCTTCATATCGTTAGCATTCTCCGGACGTTTGTCAGTAGAACATCCTCTTATCTTAAGGAAGAGGCTCAGGTCATCATGCTAGGTAAGTTAGTCCCATCCCCTTTGGCGTTTCGGGTTTTCTTCGAAGTGGATTTTACGTGCATGATGTGGTTTCTGTTTTGTCAATGAGTTTACTGGTCCGTGTGATTTTCGTCTAGTGAAACTTCGATGCAGGACAGATTTCATTCAGACATTTTACCCAGAAAGAGCCATCGGCAGGGAGAGCGCCATAAACCTTCTTCCCCTTATCTCTGTTCGAGAAGTGTATAGTCATGTTCTCATACTGACATTTTATTGTGGTCAATTTCAACATATATGGTTCTGAATGGCTTCAACATTCTGGACTGACAACACGAGAACGACAATGTGTTGCGATCTTCGCTGCTGGAAACAACTTAACCCATCTAATCAATGAGTTGACAGTCATGCCATCAAGGCTGGACTTGTTTGTAACTTCATCGTAGTTGTGCTCTCCCTTCCAGGCTCGTCGCATCATTGTGTCATATCAGCTAGTTTCTTAAGCCCTGAACACAAAGGCAATACGAGGAAACTAACTGTAGCGAACTTAACACATCCTTTAGCAATTTTAACTGGTCATTGTGTGTCTTCGATAGCAACGTTGGATACGTCTGCTGATGTGATCTGACCACAAAAATTATTCTCTTTGGAATAACATTCTTCATCCCTCGCCGGTTGTACATAAGACACGAACTGTAAAGAGTACGGTCTGACCTTTTTAGTCTTGCAAGACCAACCCGACGGTGGTAAAATGAAAAAGTTAAAACAGGCCAGGGATGACTGCAAGGCTTTATTGAGCGTGGTCGTCCGTCGTAACCACAGGAATTCTGCCACATCCAACGCTTTGGAATGTCATTTCCAGATGCCGTATCCCTCTTATCTGAAGTGCTGTTCTTCTACGCTGGTAAAGCCACTCCATAAGATTATATTAGATTTTTCAATACGTCCTTAAAAATGTCAAATCTCCTTCTCTCTCCTCTAACAAGCCCATTGTTCTTACGTTCCTTCTTACCAAGTTCATGGAGACGCCTATAAACTATCATCTTTAAATACAATGTCTCGAGACATATGAGAAAAGCAACAACAATTGATGGTTAAGTGGTGCTACAGTCCTGAATGTACCAGAGGCTCAGACAATATGCCTCTCCAGTTAGCACAGTCTTTTGCCAGCTGCCTCCAGTTGGCCACCGGAAGTTAGCTGAAATTGCCTTCCACTTCTATGCGCCACGTACGATGAGGTCGTCCTCTACCGCTTTGTCCCTATGAATTGGAGTCAAAAACTTTTCGGGTCGAAGCGCTGGCGTCTATGCGTTCAAGGTGACGTAGCCATCTAACCTAACTTATCGAAGATTTTCCGACGAGGTCAGCATTGGTGTACAGACAGAACAACTTGCTGTTGAAATGGCTCGTCCATTCTCCATTGATGTAAAGGGGACCGAACCCGAGACCATTTTTATCCACTTTCATCAGTGTTCAAGCTTCTGCACCGTAAAGCAGTACTGGGATGATGGCAGCTGAACGGAAAGTCTATACCAATCGGATAAAAGCAAGATGATTGCATATTATATTTCAAAGGCATTCGACAGAACTTGACAAATTTTGTTTCGGAACGATGTTGTCAGTTTCAGGTATGAAATTTACAAAATAAATGCTGGTGTGCCCTAAGGGTATTTACTGTCACCGACTCTCTTTTTCATTTTCATTAACGATTTCTTGTCTTCTACTCCGAATCCTGTATATTCCATGGCTGACGATAGTACTCTCTGCTGTTTATGTTCGTTCTCCGACTCACGTACCTTCTATTTTAGAACGGGAGGTTAAAGTGGAATGCAATTCAGTTCTGGGAGCTTGATCAGTTACAGTGAGTGTCACTTCTGCTGAAGTGCTGGCACTTACGCCTACGAAATCTCGTTTCTTTGCGACGTGTGTTTGACTTATATCTTATTTTGCTTCTTCTGCTGTCCCTTAGGCGGGGGTCCACCAGAGTGCGGTTCTTCTGGAGCTTGTGCGCACTTTTCGATTCGAGGCCCAAGCTGTCAATAGCAGTGCTTTGGACAACGGCCAGTCTGTTCTGATAAACTTTAACCTTAACAGGATCTTCGGTACTCTCTTCATCGAAGTCAAAAGGTCAGTGCCTACATTAGCTAAGATATTTTTAAAAATGTACGTTGAAGCCTCCAGAATCTGTGAACCGGATAGTAACGGATAGTAACGGATAGTAAGGTGGTTTATCTCTACTGGGAGTACCACTTGGAGTAAAGTTTATACATTTAAGTAGTTCAACGTCGGTCTAGGACGTCTTTGCTGCTTAATTTGGCAGCTCTCCTGGGTTATTTTTTCAGAACCTTAGAATCGTTGAGTTTTGAGCTTTTCTGTCACGACATCCAACCTAGACGCGCTCTATGACACAAAAGGACCCGGATATTCCGAAGTTAGTAATCAATTTCGGGGATATGGTTGGACCATTAAGGGTTCAGCCACAACCATCCCTATTTCAACACACTGACAAATCCAGTAAAACTGACTGATTCCAATTGCTTCGAAGTAGTTCATACAGAGTTTTTCATTAGAGTGGATGAGATGGACCCAATTTTCATGACTTCCCTGAATTATTCGGTCGATATACCAGTAATTTCATGGGGAATGTTCGCCTCCAAGTCATGTCTAATGTTTCCGACTTAAAAAAAGTCTAAGTCTAAAAAAAATCGCACGAGCGGATGGGCTAATTAATGGGGCTACCTCTAGCGAATCTAACGATCACCGAAACCTGTCTTCAATAAGTCTGTTATTACACGCATTATGTAGCCTGAAAATTACAAAATTTATCAAAAAAATTGGCTAATATGGTGTCTATTCGTATTGACTGTAGTCGACTCGCCGGCATCATCTCGAAGGAAGTACGGCCCAACATGGTATGGAAACCACACCAAAGAGACAGAAAAATGTCCATCTCCAATATAAGTTCGACGTGCATGACGGTTATTGGATTTAGCTCTTAGGCCAATGCGGTCTTATATGGAAGCATAGCCAAGTTGTTCGCAAAATACGCAACAGGGACGTTCAAGAGATGCCCAGCTCTTCAGAACGGCGCAGAATCGATTGATTGCGGTTTTGACTTTCCGATTCGTATACAGCCGCCATATTTTTTTCACTTTTGGCTTGTCGTTATCTTACTATCTTATAATTGTTCGCTTTTGAGGACAACTACAACGGCCGAAAATTGGAGTTGGTAGTGTCGTAACTGACAGCGATTTTGTAATTAAATGGTGGACAATCTAAAGCTCAAGTATAAGATCTGTCAAAAGATGGAATGGATGAGTTCAGAGAATCTCTACTGAAAAATCGGGATGCATCTAAAGAAAAACGAATGCATATTCGAAGTAAACTACTGACGCCACGTTAAATAGCGTGCATTCGTACGTCTTCCTACCAACAGCTCAGTCATTATCGTCGATTTATTGAAGTGTTATTGTTTTCTTCTTAAACTTGAGCGTTACAAGAATATTAAATTGTGATGAATGGGAACGCCGAACTCTAGACTTTACAATTTCTTTCGCTCCACGGATGGCGGACTTGCGAAAGTTGTTTTCTCAAAAATGTCATTCATCTTGCTTATATATCGACGTACGCATTCTTTTGATGTTAGAATCCCAAACGTCGTCTCAAACGGTTTCAATTAAAAGTGATCGTGCCTAGAAAGGCGGATCAACTGTAGTCATAACTTGTGTAGATTAATAAATAACCACCCACTTGACCTATTCCCCCAGAATTCTCATGACAATTTCTCATTCTGCATTTTATATCACCCGCTTTACGTCCGTCAATAATCAAAATTGCATTTTTATTGTTTTATCACAGTCTACTCAATCGTCGTTCACCGAAAATTGTGCCTTCCAAATATGAAATTAATTTCCTTATCAATAGTAGAATGTCATATTTTTCTTGCCTAAAAAAAAAACGAAAACTAACAACGCACAGTCGGAACTCCGGATTCCGTACTCTGGAGGCGGCACCCCCATTGGAAAGGAACTTCAAACAAAATGAGTCTCCCATTATTCCGAATCTAATCGCATTGATTCCCACACGCAACTCAAGCGACACCCTAGCGCTACTTGATGCGTTCCATGTTACACTTGAAATTCTTTGAATAACTTTTGACGTTAATAAATGTCACGTTCACTTCAGATCCCATTAGCCGAGTGCTGGAATTTGGAAATACTCATCATCAGATCGCAGAACTCGAAGCCATCACCATCAACTCTATGATGGGATTCATAATCGTCATCGTCCTCATCCTCATCGTTTTGTTTGAGTTCATCTTCCCTTCTTGGAAACCCTTCAATGTTTTGACTTTTGACTGAATGCAACTTTGTGGTGGTTTCCGTTTCATTCGATCTAATTTAACTTCGAATCTCAAAGTCATTTTCTTCCTGAATGAGTCCAATGTGACAACAAGTAAACGTTCAAAGGAAAGTGATGCCAAACGGAAGTATCTTTTTGCAGTAGGGCTTCATCATTTAGCCGCGTTGAATTATTTAAAAACTAATTAACGAATGAGCAAATACTACATTCGGATGGTAGCGTCTACGGATAATACCGCAAGGCAATGGGAAGCGTTCAGGTTCGTGTGTGGAGAGAATGCATTCATGGAAAGAACTTTCAGATTTTTCACTTGACAGCTCGCGAAAGTCATTAGAATGACTCCGAGGCTACTTGTCTCTTTGAATTGCAAGCAAAAGTACGAGGGATGGTCATTCTTTGGCTCGTAAAAGCTGGTCCCTGCCAGCTCCATGAAACCGTTTTTCCCAGTACGAATACCAACCACAACGAGTCTTAAGTTTTTTGTGCAATTCTCAATGACATTTGTTGTCCCAGTTTACTTAACTCGAGGGTTACAAATGGGAAATCCTTATCTAGAGATGTTAATGCACTTGTAGCACGCCGCTTAACTAGTTGACTTCACTTCCACCGCCCTGGAGAGAATGGTGCTGTACACTTTGTAAACCAGCTTCCAATGGTACGTAGGGTACAACTGGTGCTGGGTGCTATACGAATTGCTGGAGGGATGAGAGATTGTAACAGTTGATATGAATGTAATTTGGTTTAGGTTTTGAGCTGGGTGTTGGTTGGGGTTGTTGGCTTGGCATGGTACACACAGCGATGTTTACTATTCCGAGCTGTTACATACAGAGAGAGGATCGGGAACAGTACCGGAGTATTTGTAGTTTACGACCTCACAAAAGTGAAAGGGGTTTACGAGGATAGTTGGGCAGCAGTGAATGGTTTAGAGGGGTGGCACGAATATGAGTATATGTATGTACTTTAGTGTATGGAGGTCAGTTGGAAGAGGACTGTGTAAATTGGCTTTGGAGGCTGTTAGAAATGTATGTCATTTGGCTAATTGGATGTTAGATAGAGATGCGGTTGAGAAGGTTCTTTTGAAATGATGTAACGAACTCGGATGGTGATGCGGTGGGAGATGGAATTAAATTTAAAATTGTTCGTAATTATCAGGCGGAGTTGGCAGGTTTGCTGAGGAATTCAGGGTTGTTGTTTGAAATAGAAAACTATGCATCGAGTGCATAGTTTAGTGTATGAACTTTTTGCAAACTAAATTTCTCTTAAAGATTTCCATAAGTCGTCCCATAGTAGAGTTTGTTTTTTCTTTTCTATCCGAACTAAGCGCTCAGCCAGTAAGCGAGACCAGTAACAAAAGGCTGGTAATTCTAATAAAAGAAAGCCTACAGTATAACCACCCAATAGGCCAGCATCTGGTACCTACAGTCTGTTACGAGCATGAGCCGAAAAAATACAGAAAATATCCTTTGCAGTGTTATCATCTTTCATGGAACAAGAACATAGAAAGACATTCGTTCTGTCTGTCCACAGCTCGCAAAACTATGTCACCTACATCTTTGCTCACGGAAAATGCAGCTTTCAATAGAAGCCCCGATCGAGGTCCTTCTCTAACCAGCCCAATTGTTCGTTAGCTACTTCCAATTTCGCTCGCCAAGTAAGTTGAGGTCCTCCTCCACTGCCGCGGGATCTTCGCCTAAGATTTGCCCTCTTCTGTACAGAAGAAGTACTCGAAAATGTAGTGTGTTATACGTCCACTTTCATAATGCTTACTTTTGTGTAAACAAATATCTGACTTTTCTTTTGGCCCACCCATAGTCTTCTGACGTGGAACCCCACCACGCATACAGACTTCAAGTAGACATACTTAATTAGTTACACAGAGTCTTTGCTAACATGCCTCTCCAGCTGGCCCGGTCTTTTTCCAGCTGACTCCAGTTGCACACACGAAGCCGGCTAAGGTCCCCTTCCACTAGTGTGCGCCACCTAAAATGAGCACCTCCTCTACTTCACTGTCTCTCCGAGGCGGATTCGAAGACCCCAGTCATTGGAACTTCACTCTCCGGACTAAACCCGTATAGTTCGTTTCCCTCTAAAAACAGTCAAAAGCATCCTAATCGGTTTTTGATAAGGTCCATGCCTCTGCACTATAGAGGAGGACTGGGATTATTAAAGTCTTATATTGGGTCACTTTTTTTTGGGCTTTGCTAGTCAATTGCCTTCTTGGCCCGAAGAAGCACCGATTGGCAAAAGTTATTCTTCGATTGAAACCAAAGCTGGTGTCGTTGTCTGAATTAATAGCGGGGTCTAGGTATACAAAGCCCTTAATTACCTCAAAGTTATAGCTCTCTACAAGCATGTACTTGCCGATATTCGCCGTCAAACGAGGGGGTTCCGTTGTGGTGTGGCCGTGTGAAACCCAGCACATCAGAAGCGCCACCTCTGATGGCTGGTTTTTGATAATGGATGCTGGCGGCATAAGACCTGAGACTCGATCGGGAAAGGATTTGGCGATCTTTTGCGAGTGTAGTTGTCCGATGTCGAACTTCCTCACAGTATTAGCTTCTCTTTGCGATGTTTGGGATATCCCGAACCGTACCTTGGCTACAAAAAGGTATAAGTCTAAGGCGATGTTGGCGTCTCGGAATGTTCAGACATCCAAAATACTGAAGGAGTGCCTTGCGTCGATCGCAATGTGGTCAATCTTTTTGACGATTGATTGATCAGGAGTTTTTCAAGTCACCTTATGAATATTGAGACACGGGAACCGCGTGCTAACTACGGCAATGGTTCCCCCCTCCGCCTCTAAGTCGATTAGCCAGAATCCATTATCGAAGATGCTGTCATACAAGCTATACCCTCCGATAGTACTACCAAAGATTCCCTTTAGGTTTGCATTTAAGTCGCCAAGGACAGTTTTAATAGCATAGCTAGGACACTGCTCGCAGGCCTTATCCAAAAACTCTTTGGTGTCATCATCTTTCTCCTCTATGGGGGCGTGCGCACATGTAGGACTAATATTGGCAATCTTAGCCTTAATACGAATTATTACGAGGAGCTCGTTAATATGTCGGAAACTCATGATTTCTTGCCAAGGTTTGCCTCTAACAACAAATCCGTATCCAAATAGGCGCTGCCTTTGCCGTCGATAACAATCGCCGTAGTAGATGTCCGACCCATCTCATCGCATTTCTTGGATGGCGATAATATCTACTTTGCATGAGTCCAGGGCCTCCGCTAGTTGTTCGGCTGTACGTGGGCTATTAAGCGACCTAACATTCCATGTGCAGATCCGAACTTCGTTGTCCTTGTTTCGTTTGGAGATCAAGTAGATCCGTTCATATCCGAGCCTTGTTATTGCTTCGTAACTTGGTTTATTTTTTCCATGGCCGAGCAGTTACCCCCAACTTTGGGGGCCAGTTTCATTATATTGTAGATACCCCTTGGACGAGAGACCGATACTTACTTACGGGGTGGTTGTCTGGTGGACGGCCTTGGAAAATGCAGTCAACCGCATTAAATTAAGCAGAGTCCAAGGAACAGCATGTCTATGCACAAGCGGAGCCTTGCGGTCTACCCCCTCTGCGGCATTAGATATTCTGCTTCACTTGACACCCCTCGACATTTTTAGCAAGCAAGTAGCTGCGACTGCAGCTATTCGCCTTAAAGCGACTAAACAGTGGACAAATAATTCATTTGGCCACGCCAACATTCTTAATACATTAGGAATCCTCACAGAGAACACCGATTACACCATACCTGAACTTTGGTTTGACAAAAACTTCCATGTAAGCTTCCTCTCTAGATCATTCTGGGAGGAGGATGCTTTCATGGAGGACAAGTCAATCCATCTCTACACAGATGGATCTAAAACCGACAGCGGAGTTGGTGGCGGTGTTTTCTCAGATAAGCTAAATCTAAGCCTCTCTTTCCGCCTTCCAAATCACTGTAGTGTGTTCCAGGCGGAAATTTTGGCGATTAAAGAAGCTCTGTCCTGGCTGAAGAAAAACGTGATATCCGCATATTTTCGGATAGTCAGGCCGCCATCAAGTCCCTGAACTCGGTCTCATTGTGTTCTAAAACTGCCCTTGAATGCCGATCATCTCTCATGGAGATGGCAGAGCAGTTCAACATTCACCTCTGTTGGGTGCCGGGCCACACAGACATTCCAGGGAACTGCAGAGCCGATGAACTCGCCAAAATTGGAACCACTCTACCTATCCTACCAGACAAAGGTAGTATAGGTATACCAATCGCTACGTGCAAACTAACACTAAAGCTAGATGCCAACAAAAGAACGGACCTTAGGTGGACTGCTGGACAAACATGTCTAGCGACCAAACAGATCTGGCCAAGGCTGGATCTGAGTCGATCTAAGTGTCTGATCCTTTTAGATAGGAAACATCTCAGCGCCATAATAGGTGTCATTACCGGACACTGCCTCATAGGCAAGCACGCAAGAAGGCTTGGCGCTTTTACTAACGATTTCTGTAGAAGCTGCATGGACGAGGAAGAGGAGGAGACAATCCCCCACTTACTCTGCACATGCCCAGCTCTCTCTCAGAGAAGGAAGCTTCACCTAGGAGCTTTCTTCTACAACGACCTAAACGATCTAGAAAAAATAGACGTTAACAGTCTCCTACGCTTTATTAAAAGCTCAAACTGGTTCCAGTAGTAAGAAGATCACAGATCCACGTGACATCACAATGGGCCAATAGGCCTAAGTGGGTTGGTATTTCCAACAGCCACTCTTACCTAACCTAACCTAACCTTGGACGAGAGGTCGGTTAGATCGAAGACAGTAATCCGTTCGGGGTTAGTCCTTACTTATCGGCTTGAACTCCAAATATGTCGGAGTAGCCCGGATAAGGTCTAATTTGCTATATTCCGAGATTCTACCACATCGTTGATTCCATCTGGGGAATTCATGCGCTGTTCCGTTTATAATGCTGCTATTTTTGTCTGCTGGTCAGCACTCGCGTTTATAAGTTTAGCAAGCCGAGTCCGGGAGGATATCGACCAATGCCCGATGGTTACCACTTGGAGGTAAAATAAGCACAATTGATGTATAGGAACAGTTACAACACTGGGCATTGCCAAGTTGACACCTCTCAGTGCCTGCACTATTTCTATTTCAAACAGACGGTCGAATAAAATGAAAGATAGCATTGGAGATAGGATGGCATCATATATTAACTGCAGTATTAACATAAGACCTCGGTCATTACATATTGACTCAATCAGGGTTTCCCCAGTTCTATTGTATTCACAAGACAATTGACTCATTTGTGACATGTCGACGGGCCATACATACTGTCAAAGCTTGCACTGTCGGGTGTTCGCTTAGTAAAATAAAGCAATAGAATGACTTAAAAGACAGCTTTGACCCTATCCGGATTTTTATTACTTCTAACAGGAATAATTTCATCGTTCAGACGCCGCCGCAAACTACGTAGTTATCTCAAAAGATTCAGCTTAGCAGCCGAAAGCAAGAGCAAAGCAGTGAGAAGAGGTACAGCAAACTTAAGACCTTTTAATGAAGCGTGACTGTTGAAACTGATCTCCACACTCTTAATTTTACGGCACTTTCCTGCCACTTTGTTTTATTGTCTTTCAATCAGCCTCCTCCTAATGATATCATCAAATCAAGATGGAAAACCTCGTAAACTTGGAATTTTTTCTCCTTCAAAAAAAATCAAAATAAACAAACGAAAAACGATGAACAGAACCAGAAGAAAAAAAATCCACATCCGAGACACTTAATCTCTTAAAACAATATTTTTCTTTATGCCGATACCCGACATAGGAATAAGAATGCCATTGCCTCCTCGACCACGGCCAGAATTCAATTAGTCCCAATCCCTCGGCCCTCCCACTCGTTAAACATCCACATCGCTTTCGAGCACGAAATAGAGTTGCGAGCAGTGGATTTAAAAAAATTCCAATTAATTCGAAATAAAACCACCGCACTGCCCCTTCAATTACCACTGCTGCCGCCCTAACACAAGACTACATACAACTACACCAATGTTAAACAAATTTTTCACCGATCTAATCGAATTGATTGCTTCCAACAATGCCATCCGAAAAAAAGAAAAAATCGCCCAGAAAAAATATGATATCCCAAAATCCATTGAAGTGGCTTTCATCCGACTCTGAAGCGAGTTATGGCCTCGTACTCGTACGTTAAAGGTAATCGTGATACTCCTCCCCCGTTGTCATTGTAGCTATGTATATCACCATTGGGATTGATTCCCGACTACTGCCACGATGACGACGACAAAGCAATCTCCTTAATTTGATACCTTTCAGCACATACAGATATACACATACGAATACGAGTACACTTATGCGACACAAAAGAGGCTCAATTCGTTCTGAGGTTAACAAGGCACAACATACCACCGACTGGCCGCACCCAGGGTTAACCCGAATCAAACCAAACAAAAAATACATTCGATGGATATACAACTGTACCGCCAGTGACACCGGAGCTCATTTTAATTATGCATGAGGCTTTGCTTCCGTTTCACGTTAAGGGTACATTGGACAGTGTATGTCCATCACTGTATCTGGTGACACGAGACGACACCTTACGTGCCGTGCGTGACCACTCGTAGTTAAGGAAGATTTGCTGGTGCCCATTCAGCACCCTTGTTCTAGTTGAAGGAAGGGAAATTACGAGTACGGTCGGGAGTGAAACTCGTGCTGCACTCGATACCTGTAATTATCGCACCTAGACTTGGTGGCGGTCTTTCATTACAGCGATTGCACTATTGTCTGCCCAGCGGTTTCAAGCAATTAACCTTTTATTATACTCGGATTAATGAATTAAGTTGATTGGTTGCCGCAAGGCGATTTATTGAGGATGTACGAGTATACTGGCCGGGTGGGATGCCTGAAGGGACTACCAAGTGGCAAGCACCAGATTTCTTCTACTAATTCATTAAATACGATGAAAAGGGGGAATATCAGAAATGTTTTGTAGCAGCAGTAATTATTTGAAGGTGTTCCAATTATATTCAACATTCGGCCTTAAAGGGCATGCTATGAAAATTTGAGTTGACAATGTCAAAAAAAAGAAAACCAATTATGAGCCTCATAGAAGCCAATAACTGGAGATTAGTTAAAAAGCGAGATGACGCCTCTGCAGATTATCACCAACGCCACTGCTTATGGGTTTTACTTCAATGCTTCCATGTGGTGCTTTCTGTGAGTTTCTTCGAAAATAGCAAGGTTGGAATTGTTAAGTATTGATTAAGCAACTACAAGACATTTTATTGCTACAAAGCGGCAATATACCACTTATAGACCACAGAGAACGATTCTATTCTGGAACGTCAAAGCCCTCCTTGAATGTAGAGTCCCCTAAATCCGAGATTCCTAAAACATCATCAAGGTACACACTGGACATCCTATGGATAAGTGAACCAACCCTTCAAAACTGGCAAAAGTTTCTTCCGCGAAACCGATGGAGAATATGGGATAAGGATCTTACTTAACCAGAAATAGCCTTATGTCCTATTCACCTTTCGATGACAGGATATTGACAGCGGGGTTCAAGGCTAAGATCAGGATTAGAACCATTATCAAGGTGAGGATGGCAAGGATGATTTCTATAACATACTGAGCGTAGCCACCAACTCAACGCCTAACGAAGATATCGTGATCATGATCGTGATAAGCAATTTTAGAACGAAGATAGGCAACGGCAATGGTATTTTCAGACACGTGATGGGACCATGCGGACTGGGGGACACGTAAAATGACAAAGACGAAAGGTTTGTTTGATCACTAGCACTGCCATAGGATTATCTGGGTTGCAACTGATCAGCAACCTCGCGTCGAATCAATCACATTTTCATCAGCCGGATCTTTAGGAATTGCATCCAAGGGGTCTGTAACAAACTTGGGGCTGACATCGGAATAAAGACAATTCACCATCTAATGGAAAACAGTATGCCTCTTCCTACTGCATATTTTAACCGCAACCGATCCAAAGTCCTAGGGATACCTGGGTACAATATCAACAGCCTCCGGGATTTCCAGGTCCATCAACGGACGACCATTTTGCCACAAATGCTTAAAAGATCAGAAGCTTTGCACAGTCCACTGGAACGCTGTATGTTTTTACGTTTGGGGCAGAAATTAATTATCGGCAGAAGGCGTAAAAGCCAAAGCATATGGCTTACAGCAGATATAAGGAGGAATTTCGATAAACAAACGTATTCAACGGATTGCTGCACCCTCAGCAATAGTGCGCCCCGCACCAGAAGTCCAGTACCGAATGAAGAGAAAAACAGCACAGTAGAGTGTAAGATGAGACATTCGTAACTATATTAGTGCACAGACCACCAAGGCTAAAAAAGCAGCAAATTGGTGCAACAGCAGGATTGTCTGTAATACTACTAAAGAACTCGCTGGTACTCGTAAACTACATTTACTTAAAGACTTAGACGGCAGTCTACTGACTTCGGATGAGGAACAGCTTGCCAGATGGCGGGAACATTTTACAGCGATCTGCAGGTGAACCTACCGCAGCAATAAATACCCGTGTTCGCACGCACCTTCTCCACCAAGTATTGCGGAAATAAGGTCGACAATCAGGGCCCTGAACAAAAAACATGCAGTCAGCATCGATGGAATTCCAGTGAAACTCTTCCAAGCCGCGTCCAGTACTTCAGGAGGAATCCTACAGCCACTAACTAGAAATCATGATAATCCTCAACCATGCTCGAAGATTGAACAAGGAGAGAATGACTGTTAAACTGCCAAAGAATGAAAACCTGACGGAATAAAGCAACTGCCTTCTTCCGGCTAAGGCTAAGCTAATACCTAGAATAATTCTGAACCGAGTGAAATTACATCTTAGATTAACGCTCCACGTCAAATGGAAAACTTTCGAGCTGGATCCTTCTGCGTCGACGACTCCAGCATCTATATAGATCTCCGCTATATTTGTAACTAGTCGCTATTATAAGGGCTACCGTTGATATACAATAGATAAATGTCGTATCTGGGGGAAACAGATGGCTGAGATCTTAAATATTTTCACTAGATATTTGAGGGCCCCCCACTTGAAGTCAGAGGTGAACAAAGTTGGGCTCAAAATGAAAACAAAGACCCTAAGTACCCAATTTTCTCACCATAAGACCACCGCCGCTCAATTTTAATTGCCGGCCAGCTTGTCGATCTTTCGCATATGAAGCTCTATGTCTCAAACATATTTCACAATTATCTACAATTTTTTTTATATCTGATCTAAAATTTGGCCAATAGACCGACGACTTTGCCAAGCTAATACATTTTTCAAAACCCATATGTCCTTCGTGTATAAGTATAAACAATTCTTTTTCGATTTGGTCATAATTACGAGTACGTTGACATATCGTTAATGAGGCGACGCATAAGCGATTGGCTTATTTTCCTGCTGTATCAAGGCTCCAACTGCTGACTGAGAAGCATCTACCGAAAGCTTAATACTCGTAGTCTGGTTGTTGTCAAACTGACCTAATAAACCTAAAACTGGCGCTTGCGAAATAAGATTTTTTACATTTAAAAACTCCTTCTCATGCCTTTCATCCCAATGACACTCTACTTCTTTTTTGAGCAGTTGCCTAAGATGTTCGTTTTCGAATGCCAGCCTTTCAGTGAACGAACCCAAGTAATTGACCATTCCTAGAAATCGTTTAAGCTCTTTGACACAATTGGGGCGTGGCATTTTTACAATAGCCTCAATTTTACTGTAATCGGGCCCAACTCCGAATTCACTGAAAATATGACCAATATATTTTAGCTCTTTTACGCCGACATGAGATTTCTCTCTATTGAATTTTAAACCGATTTCATGTGCTTTCTCTAAAACTGTATGCAATGGACAAAACAAACGGTTTGTTTGCCCCAGGTGGCAATCTAGTTTCACTGGCAAATCCACCCTCTTCGGAGGTAGGCTCTACGGATTCTGGGGAGAGCCATTTATTGCTATCAAATCCCTTTGCAAAAACATCAAAGGTACTCCGATATCCACCACCTAGATCGCATATTTCCGGAAAACGAAGTCCGCCGGTTAATCAGGACTCAGGGAAAAGTAAATGCTTCGAACAGGAGAACAATGAACTCCGATTGCAAGTCAGTGGAATACCTGACGGACGAAGAAGAACTTGCTCACGAAACCAATCCGGTACCCGTGAAAAGGTCTAACAAAAAATGTAAGGCAGGCTCATCTCCCGAAGTTTTACAACCAAGAGATGAAAATAAGTCCACCGTACGAACCAAGACAGAACCCCAAACGAAACGTCGCCCTCCACCTTCTTCAAAGAACACTAAAATGAAAGTTCAATATAATTTCACTCCGTAATAAAGTGTGGAAAATTAGTGTCGATGACTCCGATTCTTACCGCGCATTGTCGCTGAAACTTAACACCGATAAAATTCAATGGCATACTTATGAAAATAAGTTTGAAAAACCGTTACGAGTCTTCGCTGGGAGACTTCACCCGTCGTGCAAAAAAGAAGACGTTCAAGCACAAGGTTTTAAGATTACTGACGCCATGAACATAATCAAGAAGGTAAATCAACTAACGGATAGCGACAAAGATACCGTAGTCAAACGCGGAATTCCTATTTTCATGCTTACTATGCGTAAAATGCGCAGGCAAACACTTCTCGGAAGAGTGCAAAACGAAGGGCATGCAATTATGAAACGTGGCTTGGACTTTCTTCGACGGGCAAGCCAATGTACTGGCCCACCGACACAAATAAAATACCTGACCTGGTCGATTTTTTCATTACAAAAGGAGTCCCCAAATATCTCACGACTTTAGAAGAATCCTATGATCTCTGCTCAGATCACTCGCCAGTAATCTTTAAAATCGGCAGAAGCATAGCAAAAACCGAAAGACCGCCCAGATTTACGAATAAGGAAACAAACTGTTATGGTTTCAGAAGAAATTGCGAGGAAAATATTGCTTTAAGAGTTCCACTTACGACGCCGTTGCAAATAGAAGACGAAGTTGACAAGTTCGTGCAAATCATCCAAAGAGCTGCGTGGAACAATACTTCTTTTCTAACAAGACGGAATAAAACACGGAAAGCAAATACACGCACCCGATATAGAAGGCCTCCTACGAGAAAAAAGGAAAGCACGGAGGAGATGGCAACAACAACACGTGCGCTCCCGCATAAATCCTATTTGAACCGCCTATCAAATAAGCTAAAGCAAATGCCGCAAGAATATAAGAACCGTGAGACTTCTAATTACCTCGAAGGCTTGACTGCGGACAAGAGTTCCAATTAGTCGACTAAGAAACCTGTTATGCACTTGCCACCGATAAAAACAGCCAATGTGCGAATGGGCAAAAGGAGACAAAGAAAAAGCGAATTTGTTTGCCGACCACTTGGAAGGAATATTCAAATCGTTCGAAGGACGTCAATTGGCCCAAGAACTTAATCTCAGAACAGGATCCGACAACTACAATATAAGGTGTGGTGAAAAGTAACCTCCTTGACCGCCAGAATGCGCTGCTACTGCAAAAAAAATTATGGTGCCTTGAAGTCCGTTCATATTTAGGCAGACATGCCAAATTTCAGTGCGATACTGTCTTTAGTTTTGCTTTGACAGCTGATTGTTGTTGACGTGTTTGGCATCATGTTGAAAATGGACAAAAACGATTTTCGTTCTCTCATAAGACATTATTTTTTGAGAGGCAAAACGGAAAAGGAAACAAAAGAAAAGTTGGATAAATATTATGGGGCTAATGCTCCGTCAGATTACACCGTCGAATATTGGTTTCGAGAGTTTCGTGGTGGCCGCAACTCCACTACCGATCAAGTCCACAGCGACAGGCCCTCCGATGCGGTTACAGAGGACAATGTCAAAAAAATATATGAAACCGTGTTGGCTGACCGGAAAGTGAAGGTGCGCGAGCTAGCAGATACCACAAAGATTAGTACTGAACGCACACGCCATATTTTGGGCAATATTCTGCATATGAAAAAGTTATCCTGCCGCTGGGTGCCACGCATGCTCACTCCTGACCAAAAACACGAACGCGAGAGCACTTCGAAAGAGTGTTTAAACTTGCTTATGCGGAATCGAGCGGACTTTTAGCGTCGATTGGTAACTGTTGATGAAACTTGGATCACTTGGATCAATAGAATGAGTGTCCGGCAATAGACTGAAGCTGGCTCTAGTGCTCCTAAGCGGCCGAGGGAGGCTCGATGGGTCGGAAAGTTTATGGCGTCAGTTTTCAGGGATTGCCATGGCATACTCTTCGTGGACTACCTCGAAAAAGGAAAAACCATCAACAGCGAGTATTACTGTGAATTATTGGGGCGATTGAAGGCCGAAATCGCTGCAAAACGGCCTCACATGAAGCGAAAAAAAATTTTGTTTTTGCAAGACAATGCGCCAATGACTTACAGCTCCAATTGCTGTAGCAGCCACCGTATTCGCTCGATTTGGCTCCCTCGGACTATTATCTCTTCCCCAGCCTCAAAAGATGGCGCCACGGAGGAGTATTTTGCAGACCTTCCGGAAAATTACTTTTCGGACGGGATCAAAAAGTTGGAAAATCGCTGGAATAAGTGTATCAAGCTAAAAGAGGACTATGTTGAATAAAATAAAAAAAAACATTCAAAAAAAAAATTTTTTTCATTCCCAAGGAGGTTACTTTTCAACCCACCGTAAAATCCGTATCACTGTCTGAGCTACAGCAAACAATAAAAAAACTAAAAAATAATAAGGCTCCAGGATACGATTTGATTACAAGTGAAATTCTAAAGGAGCTACCTCGAAAAGCGTTTGTCAAGCTCCTTCACATTATAAATGCATCCATGAGACTTTTATACGTTCCAAGCCAATGGAAAGACCCATTTCGCTCAAAAGTCTTCGAAATTCTTCTGCTTAAACGTTTAAAACCGATAACTGAAGAAAGACGATTGATCCCGGATCACCAGTTCGGCTTTAGGGTCTAACATTCCACAATCGATCAGGTCTATCGGATAACAAATGTAATTGAAAACGCGCTAGAGGGAAAAAAGATATTTTCAAGCGTTTTTCTCGATGTATCGCAAGCCTTCGACAAGGTATGGCACGAGGGCTTGAAGTATAAGCCACAACAAATTTTACCGAGAGAAATGAATAGAATACTCGAATCTTATATTGAAAATAGACTGTTTCGGGTTAGATATGGGATTGAATACTCTGAATTCAAGGAAATTCAAGCTGGCGTTCCACAAGAAAAGGTCTGGGGCCATACCTATTCTTACTGTACACTAGAGACATACCTCTAGATGAAGAGACTGTGGTAGCCACGTTCGCGGATGACACGGCGATCTTCGCCACAGGACAAACAATTGAATCATCGACTGCAAAAACTTCAACAAGCTCTGAATAAAATATGTGAGTGGACGAAGAGCGGGCGAATCGTGCTAAATGAGACTAAGTCAACAAGTCAAGATAAACAACTTACCTTTATTCATCAACTCGGTACAAATACCGTATGCAAACGAGGCAAAATATTTGGGAATGACCTTAGATGCAAAACTGAATTGGAAATCACACGTAAAAAAGAAACGTGAAGAGCTCGAAATCAGGCTAAGAGAAATGAATTGGCTTATCGGAAGATACTCTAAACTAAGCACATATAACAAGCTGCTTATAGATAAGCAAGTGCTAAACCCTTCGTGGACTTATAATATACAACTATGGGGTTATACCAAATCAATCAATATGCCTGTCCTACCGACGTTCTAGAACAAAGCGCTTAGAGCAATCGTAAATGCTCCATGGTATATAAGGAATAGCGATATTCACCGCGATCTGGGAATTGCAACCGTGAAAGACGAAGTAAACTTCGCACTCGTCTTGTGCATCATTGCAACCAGGAAATAATCCGAAGATTGGACGAGATAAATCTTGTGCTGCAACTTCAAAGAAAAAGACCGTTCGACTTAGCGCCTTAAGGAGAAACCTTATGAAATAACGGTAATAGTAGGTGCCTTCGCTGGAAAGCTACCTACCAAACGCGTAGTAGTCTTGTAGAAAATTGGAGCTTTTTTAATGAGTAAGAATCTCACACTACCATTAGCGCGTGCTTATGGTGGGCGCTGCTATGCGCTGTGGTAGGCAGTAGGTGCTCGTGCTTATGGTGCCTGCTGGTGGTGGTGTGGTGGTGCTCTTATGAGCACGTTATTATGGTGCCTATGAAGGTTTTACCCTACCCACGGAGAAAAGAAAAATCTTTAACTTTTATCGTGGAGCTTCCACAATATATCAGGAAAAGCCGCATTGATTCCAAATGGTAGCCTTTCAAACCTATACCTTCCAAAAGGTGTGTTGAACGTGAATAGCTTTGACGATTCTTCGCCCAAGGGTATCATCCAAAATCCAGTATTAGCATCTAAAGTGCTAAAATATTTTGCACTTGACAACCGAGATTTAACCTCATCGACATCTGAAAATAGGAAATGGGGATGCATAACAACCTTATTTAAGTGCCTTGGATCCAGACATATCCTCAGGCTTACATTGGCCTTTCTCACTAAAACTATTGAAGTCACCCCCGGTGTTGGCTCAGTTTCCTGCACTATAACTCCTAACTTTGCCATCCGGTCAAGCTCTGCCTTAAGTTCTGCTTGTAGATGAAATGGTATTTTACGTGGTGGCTCCACTACCGGCGAGCTATTTTCCTCTAAAACTAATCGACACTTGTTTTCAAGACACCCTAGTCCATTGAAAACCTTCTTATATTGCTCCAAAAGTACGTTTGATTTATTTATAAAATTAACAATTTTTATGTGAATTAAATTTAATTAAATTAAATTTAACACATGATTCTAGCCCAATTATAATTTTACAAAAATTCAGTTCAAGTATATAAAAATGTAACAAGTTCTTTTTGTTTTCCAAGAGACTGTTTAATTTACATTTACCCATTACCTCATATATCATTCATATTTGAGATAGGGAATTTCTTCCTTGGTAACACATTTACAACCACGCACAGTCCACAACCTACTAATTGTTTCATTTGTGTCGTGTCACGTCACCTTGCATTGTTGGATGCTAGCTTAATGTTGAAGAAGGCACTTTGTCCAGGTACCAGGTTTCCTAGGTACAACGTAAAGCAATAGAATGACTTAGAAGACAGCAGTAACTCTATCTGAATTGTTATCACTTCTAACAGGAATAATTTCAGATTCCACACGAAAAGCCGAATATGCATCTATGCGAAATGAAAATACTGAGTCGAGCTTTTAATGGCCGGAGCATATTCTGGCAGAAATACATATCATTGGTATAACAGAGTGGTAGTTTTGTTGAGGAAGAACGATTTGATGCTTTCGATGAACCCTCTTTTCCCTAGGTGCACTCCAGCAATCTACCCCAGACAACTTAGAATCATATAAGACACCAGGAAGGTATCTTCCCTGTACAACTACAGAACATTTTTCTGGCTGTCAGAAGCATTCCTAAAACCGGTTTAATTCTCGACACAATATCCAGTGCCTGGGCTGAGATAAACGTTGTTTTCATACCCAAAGTAGATAAAACTCCTCATGTTATCCCTTAGAATCTCAGACTTTATCAGTCTTACATACAGCCTTCCTCTTAGAAACACTCGAAAGAATTATTTACTTTCATATTACGTGCAACATTAGCCACAGAAACCTGTCCAACCCTCAACACGCCTACCAACAAGGAGAATCGGTTGAAACCGCACAAGACGCTCTTGCAAACTATTGAAAAGTAACACTATTTCAAGCCGTTGTGGCTTTACTTAACATCGATAAAGCCTTCAACAGGTAGACATACCATACATGCCTCTGGCTGTAGCTTATAAATGCAACCCTTGGTCGCTATTCCACAAGGAGACACGCTCTCTTCTTCTTCTTTATGGAACCTAGTCCTTAACTGCTTGCCAAATTAGAGGACGCAAAATGTGGTGTGGTATCTTACGCTGACGACGGTACTCTCTATAAGTCAGAAAAATGTCCACAGGCACTTTCTAATCGAATATGGGTTAGGCATATTCTTCTCCTTGGCACGCAGCTGTAGCTTCAACGTCAAGGCGACTAAAAAAAGCTACAGCTACCCATGGTTCGAAACAACCGAAGACGTTGGTGCCTTCTCTTAGCACCTCTTCATATACTTCAAGACTAAGTCTGAGGCAATCATTCGGCGCTACTTGGCTCAGTCCCTCGAATCCAGTAAATCATTACACACTGTTGGAAGCCGGAACACTCGGGCGTCGCAGAAAACCGCGCCACTGATAGACTGGCAAGATTCGAGTACTTGGAGGCAAATATGTAGTAGGCAGCTTGACAACGTCATATGCCAATCAATCGACACATTCTCTAGCGCGCTCTAAGGCCAGGCATAGACGGACTTATCGAGATAGCTGTGAGACATCTAGACCTGATGATAAACCTCAGAAGAGGAAATATTTTCAAACCCAAATATACGAGTATATTCATGGGGAATAGGAAGTGGAATCTGCTGCGGACTTCTTTAGCAATTTTCCTGATTTAGTACGCATCAGCCATCACTTCTGAGATCTAAGCGAACTCTCCTTTATAAAGATCACAGACCTACTAGTAACCATGGCATCGGTCTTCCACGTAAACCTCGTTGTATCAGAATGGACTTACAATTAGTGACTCAATGCTGTGGGACAGAGAAACTTCGAGTCCACACCAGAAGATCGAAATAGTGGAGTTCTGAGTGGTCTAAGGTTACGCATCCACGTAACAATGGGCCTCTACGAACAGAAAGCAGCTGAAGAGCTTCTAAGTGCACAGACACACCCCATCAGTTATAGGATTAGAAGATTCGATAGAAATCGAGCATGCGTGTCTAGTACAATACTTATAAGGCAAAACTGGACATCACTTAGGTTCGTAGTTGAGAGTTAAAGTCAGACAAAAAGTTATCCGTATCGCAGGTCTCCTTTTCTCGTCATTATGTGCTTTCAAAAATTCCTTCAAAAAAAGGACAATACTTACACACGTGCAAAGTTATGCAGTCTGTCTGCACAAGATAACATAAGCAACACAATTTCAACTTCTTTTTTTTCGACATTCCTGCACGTCATTCAGCGCCACCCCAATGCTTATGTTCATTGCACAATAAAACGAACACTCCGCACCAGCATAATCAGATATTTCAATTAACTCTCTCCCCTTGGCAAATGGCTTTCTCCAGTTATTCGCTTAATTGCCAAATTTAAATAAATTTATCCCAACTTATGTACGAGAGCTGAGAACTACGAGTAAGATAATGAATTTACAAAAAAACATTACAGTCCACCAGAATTACTTTATCAAAGCTCCAACACTCACCCCTGAAAGAAAAGAGCAAACAAAAAAAAAAACAGAACACAAAATATCAACACGCACACTACTATATCTCCCCTTACATGAGTGCATTTACAATATGATATCCCAATCCACTGCCTAAGCACCGTTATATGAGTATAGCAAAAATACATTAAAACATAAATTGTATCGCTCCACCTATTGAGGCGCTCGTATATGCAAATAATATTTATACAGTTGGCAGCTTCAACATCTAGTTGGTGTTGCCACCCTTTTTAGCATTGAAAAATCCCAGTCAACACTATTAGCGAGGGTTGTTGTAATATTCATCCACCCCTGTGCCCCATCCGAGAGGGAAATAAAAGACCCTTATAAGACCACATAACATATTCATGCACACTTCATACGGATAGTTTGAATTTTGAGATACTATTGTAGATACAAGTACTCCATTATATTAGCCCCAAATGCATGCAGTATCTAAATTAACTTCTCTTGAATTCAACTTATTCAACCCCTTACCCTTAACCCAAGCTCATGTCCATATCCATATCCATACCCAAGCCCAAAGGCTGGAATACGGTAGTTAAATTCAACAAGAGCTTACGAGTTCAGTGTTTTTCTCTTTCAAGATTTATTGTCACATAGCGGTAATTATTGTTTCCAGAGCAAACATCGTGGCTTGAACCTCGTGCTACCGGTTCATTAAAGTGGAACTGCTCTCCTGAAAAAGGTTGCAACCCTTATTGCTTGCATTTACAAAGTCTTTTGGAGGGGGACTTCACAGGATTGTCATTTTTCCTACAATAGTAGTGGTAAGGTAACCTTACAAGTGTACAATAGTATTTTTTTGGATAAATGAGAGAACTTCGCACAGGTATGAAGCTACTGGCTCGTCTGGACTCTGGACTCATTAGGAGATATGGATAACTCGTATTAGATTAGGAGCTGACTTAGCTTAGAGGCGCTACTTATGTGTTGGCGAAACAGAGCACTAAGAATTTCATAGCAGCGTGCAGTCTTTCTTACTGAAGGACAGCAGGAATGTTTCCGACCTCTTAGTAATGTCGGCAATCATTCGTTTGATCTGCTACGAACCTCACTTCAGATCACGAAAAACTCTCCCCTTGATCTTATTTGGGTCCTTGACCCAACAAGACTCAAAAAATTCAGCCTTTCGACTACGTTCAGTCTTACATTCTGAAACTAACTTGGAAGTCGTGAGGGAGCTCCGCAGTGCTTAAAGCGTAGTTGAGATTTCTGTCGCAACTTCTCAATATATTGTAGTTCTTTGTCATGAGAATTGCGTATATCTCCACTTTTAAGACAGACACCAAGTTTTTATAACGAGGAGTGAAATATAACGTTGCGGTCCTCCAGAAAGACATCAGAGCCGCATCCTAAATCGGTTTTGGAGCCATCCGCGATGACTCAACAACATTTACTCGTATTTCCTCGCTCAGATTCTGGGCGATGGTTCAGAGAAAGTCGATTTCGTATTTTTTTAGCAACAGTTAAAAGACAGTGGGGGCAGAGCGTGTTGTAAAATATTATCTTATTCAATTTTGTAAACGACGGCGGTTGGGATTCTTAAACAAACATAACCTTTTTATGTATCGAACGAACAGTTCTAAAATATATTTTGACAGCTCAAATTCGAGCTTCGATTTGAATTATTTTTTCGTAAGATTTAAGCCGACGGACGTGTTTACCAAAACAATAAGTTGAGAGATTTAGTTTTTATTTTTCTCTAAATTCATTTTCTTGTAATTACTCTACTCTACACAGAGAATAAATCTCTCCATATGGGACAATAAGTTGAAGAATTTATTTTGAATTAAGGGTTTGAATTCTGCGAACATGGAGCTCGGTGCTTGGAGCAACAAGCCCCAACAGAGGGTCATCAACGTTCCAGTACGTGTTGTACCAAAGACATTATAAGTATCATACTAACCTCATTGTTTGCAATATTGACAATGAGCCCACTTTTATAACTAAAAACCAACAAGAAGTCTGAACACTTTTTCAGATCACAGATACATCCAATACCATTCCGTAATTATCGGAAAACTGATTGACCAAAATACAGAGGAATACATTTAAAACTTCTTTGAGCTCTCAAGTCCTCCATGTAACACCAATAAGCTCGACATGAAAGTTAGGATTTTACTCTGCCTTTCAATCAGGCAATAGCTGATTCATGCCCTCTTATTCAACCTAGAAGCAAGAAAAAGCTGCACTGGTGGACATCAGAACTGGGATCGCTTAGAAATGTCTTGAGGAAACATTTAACCAAGCAAAAAGCACGAGAAAAGTGACTCATTATATGGAAAATATCTGAGGAAAGCATGTGGATCATTCTGTGATAAAATAACAGAAACCTCTGAGGCATCGCGGCTTGCATTGAAGAAAAAACTGATGGCTCTTCGATGATCTCAAGTACTGAATCACTCAACCCGTTACTGGACCCCCACTTTACAGGTAGCTCCATATTCACCGCCAGTAGCAGCCTTAGAAGTACTACTGCTGGCACGACTAAATGTACGAAGAGCCGGGTAGAAATCATCCGATACAAAGCTGGAAAATGTTCTCATGTTGTCCCAAATGACTTTAGACCTATAAGACTACCATTTTTCTTTCTGAAAAGTCTAGAACGACTGACTGATATCCATATACGAGCTAAAATTGATCCAAGGCTTTTTGTCAATAGCTCAACATGCCTAGGAGAGTCGGTGGAAATGACTGACTGACTAGCCACTTCGAGCGATTCCTACAATATAGAGAGTACACAATGGTCGCTTTCTGGGACATAGAGGGCGTCTTTAACAATGTCAACACATCCGCAATCACGAATACGCTGTCAATTCTGCAGGTAGACGACTCACTTGGAGAGTTGATCAGTTTTATGCTATATAGCAGGATAATCAACTCTGCTAAAAGATATATCAGCAGAGGTGCACTGCAAGGCGGGGTCCTTTCTCCCCTTCTCTGGAACCTTGTTATAGCCGTCTCAGGTAAGCATCTTAATACCATTAAAGAACTCCTTCAACTAAACGTCAACAGATTAACCCGTTGCGAAGATCGCTGTGGATTGAAAGTAAAACTGATCTTGTCCTCTTTTCCAGGAAATATAAAATCCCAATTATAGACCCTCCCTCAATAAACGGTACCAGTTTAGTCTTTTCCGATACAGCAAAATATATATGTCTCACTTTTGACAGGAAACTAAACTGGAAACCTAGCTTTCAAGAAAGCTGCTGTAGCTTTATTCTCTCGCAAAAAAGTCATTGGGAACAAATAGGGTCTTCAACCTCGCATATAAAGGGTTTCCCAATAGGGACTTGACAACTTTGAATTTAATTTGTGAACGCACTCTTTCACTAATCATCAAACTGTCACTGTCAATTTATTCAGTAAACTCAACATTTTCATCGTGGTAAAGTACACAAGTAACGGGCAACGTCTGCAAATTATAAAAATTTTCTACCGGAATTCGAAGTCGGTGACTGCAACTTTAAGAGCGTTAACTCCAATTTTCGGTCGTAATTCTCGCCCTAGTAGACAGGCAATAACAAGATTAGTGCAGAAATTTTCGTCTACATGTTCGTTGTGTTATGTTGCCGTGTCATTGAGACAACGGGTTGGTCGAAGTGTTGAAAATATCGCCGCCATTCAGGCGTCCGTAGCAAACGATCCAAGTCAGTCAATTCCACGACGTTCTCAAGAATTGGGCTCAGACCACATTATGTCGTATTTTGCGTAAGGATCTTGATTTACACCCATACAAGATCAAGCTGACTCAAGAATTGAAGCCGATGGACCATTTGAAGCGACTTACGTTCTCCGATTGGGTTCTGGAGAAGATGCGCCAAGATGATGAATTTCATCGCAAAATCATCTCCAGTGACGAAGCTCATTTTTTACTCAATGAGTTCGTCAATAAGCAAAATATGCATTATTGGTCGGGTGAAAACCCACATGTGCTTCATGAATCACCACTTCATCCACAAAAAATAACTGTTTGGTGCGGTTTGCATGCCGGCGGCGTTATTGGGCCATATTTTTTCGTCGACGATAACGATCGTCACGTTATCGCGCCATGACCACCGATTATTTTTGGCCCGAATTGGAAGATATGGACTTGGACGACATGTGGTTTCAACAGGATGATGCCACAAGCCACACAGCACACGCTACAATCGATTTATTGAAGAGTAAGTATGGTGAGCGTGTTATCTCAAGAAATGGGCCAGTCGATTGACCGCCTCGTTCGTGCGATTTAACGCCGCTTGACTGTTTTCAGTGGGGCTACGTTAAGTCATTGGTTTATGCCAACACGCCGACGACGTCGGAAGAGCTCAGAGCCAACATTGAACACGAAATAGCGGCCGTTTCGGCCGATATGTGTGGCCGAGTCGTTGAAAATTGGGTCCAACGAATCGACCGCTGCAAACGTGCCCGCGGTGGCAATATGAACGAAGTCGAGTTCCATTCATAAATGTTTTGATTGTACTTCAAGCCGATAATAAAGTTTTTGAAATATCTCAAATGGTTTGCGTTTTATTTAAAAAAAAGTTGTCAAGTCCTTATTGGAAAACCCTATACATCTCGGTCATAAGCCAATACTCACCTACGTGGTTGTTGTTTAGACAACAGCAAACTAAGCTGAGTCCAAATAACAGCACGTCTATGCATAAGCGGAGCCCTCTGCGGCATTAGATAGTCTGTTTCACTTGACACCCCTCGATATATTCAGCAGGCAAGTAGCTGCGGCTACACAGTGGACAAATAATTTATGTGACCACGCTAATATTCTTAATATACTCGTATTATATTAGGAATCCTCATAGAGAACCATACCTGAACTTTGGTTTGATAAAGACTTCCATGTAAGCTTCCCCTATATATCCGTCTGGATGGAAGATGCTTTCATGGAGGACAAGTCAATCCACTTTTACACAGATGGATCTAAAACCGATAGCGAGGTTGGTAGCGGTGTTTTCTCAGAGCCTCTCCTTCCGTCTTCCAAATCACTGTAGCGTGTTCCAGGCGAAAATTTTGTCGATTAAAGAAGCTCTGTCCTGGCTGAAGAAAAACGTGATATCTGCAAAGGGTATCCGCATCTTTTCCGATAGTCAGGCCGCTATCAAGTCCCTGGACTCAGTTTCATTAAATTCTAAAACCGCTCTTGAATGCCAGTCATCTCTTACAGAGTTGGCAGAGGAGTTCAACTTCAACCTTTGTTGTGTGCCGGGCCACAGTAACATTCCAGGGAATTATAGGGCCGGCGAACTCGCCTAAATTGGAATCACTCTACCTATTCTATCGGAAAAAGATAACCTAGATATATATATCGCTACGTGCAAATCAATATTAAAAGGATACTAATAAAAGAACAGTCTTTAGGCGGAGAGTTGGAACAAACAGATCTGGCCAAATCTGGTTCTGAATCGGTCTAAGAATCTGATCCTTCTAAATTATAGGCAAGCATGCAAGAAGTCTTGGCGCTTTTACAAACGATTTCTGTAGAATCTGCATGGACGAGGAGGAAGAGGAGGCAATCCTGCACCTACCCTGTACATGTCCAGCTCTCTTTCTTCTACAACGACCTAAGCGATATAAAAAAATTATACAATCTCCTACGCTTCATCATAAGCTCAAATTGGTTCCATGAGTAAGAGGATCTCAGATCCATGTAGCGAATAAACCTAAGTGGGTTGGTTTTTCCAACAGGCATTGTAACCTAACCTGTACCAAAAATCACTTCGCTTTAAATGGAAAATGAATTTGAGAGTGCAGCCCATAATGTGAATATTAAGGGGAGAGAGATTCATCATTGTGTCTAGAGAAAAGTCAGGTGTGCTAGGGAAAGAGAATAGAAGGACTGCCGTTTTTATAGAAAACTTGTTATACTAGACCACCGGCGGCGCACAGATACAGACATATATTTAGCCTTATTATAGCCGTGTAGATCTTAAGAACCTTCTTCGGTGATAAGCCTCATGTCTCATGAATACTTTCGACGTGATATGTTTAATCCGAAGAAGTTTGTGATCTAAAAAGACATCCAAATATTTAGCTCCGTTGAAAATATGGATAGTGATGTCTTTGAGAACTATTGTAGAACGAGTCAGGCCAGATAGCTTCCTACTTCTCATAAATAGAAAAACTTCAGTTTTGAAAGGATTGACTGAAAGTCCATTTCTAGGGCACATATCATCGATTACGTACAGGGCTGCCTGAACCATAGAACAGACAGTCGCTATGTAAGATCCAACGGGCAGAACAGCTTCATTATCTGTATATGCCTGAGCATAGACGTCAGACATCAGTAGCGTGGGCACAGAATGCCGCCCTACGGGTAAAACTTGTTTACACTCGTCTTCACATACTGGCCGCAGTCAGCATCCGCAATCAGGGTCCTATTCACCAGCATTGCGTTTATTCACAAATCTAGTTATTCGTTTACGCGGTGTCATAAATATTGCGCTGACGAAACCACCCTCAATATCCACAAGATTTTGAAGAGCACTCTCGCAGGATCTTCCGCGTTGCTAAGCATTTGCATCTTAGACAGAGGATGCATTCGCAAAGCAGTTTTGCGCCAATGTAACTCGACCATTTTCTCCATGTCCTTCAACATGAAGAAGCTCAAACTGATATGTCTGGGTTCGCGGGAGCTTGTAGTCTTTTTTTCCGATTTTCTGTATAAAGACTACTCTCACTGGTTTTCGGTGTGTATGCCAGTGTGGGGCTGGCAGAGACGATTATCTTCAGAGTAACCAGCAGCTGGTCTATATCTCTTTGTAACATAACTGGTGCAAGGCGACTTGAAGTCATCAAAGATAACAACAGTGTGTTGGACGGCCTCATCCATTACCACAACCGATGGCAGCTACCAGCTAGAGCGTCATGTGTTACTCAGCTCACTTGCAGCTTCATTGACAGGAGTGAGTTGTGAGCTGTTTCTGATTAGGTTACTTGGGAAGTGAGTTTCAAGTATGAGACAGATACGAGTAGTCTCTACTTTCGACTCAGTTTAAGTCCAATAGAATTTCTGAGTAATTCCATCCATTAGAGTTCAGTGGACTACTTCTTTGGCTGAGTGCTCTATTCCGACAGAAAACAAAAAATAAAATTCAAGCCTGGCGAATTTCCCCCTTTTAAAGACATCGACTAGCCGGCAAAGGTCGCTGTAAGAAACACTCTTCAAAATCCGATGTTGCTTCTTTTATTGTTTTTGTTTTTTAGCTGTCAAGATATTAGTCTTTCTCCGAGTTAGATTTAAGTGACTTGTTTAGAGGTTTTCTAGTTTCCTTACGTAGTCACTGCAGATCTGCGTTCATCCTTCTGCAACACTGTTTCCTGGTCGAACAAATCAGCTCAAAGTACTTGGTGAAAGCACTGTTCACGTTCTGAAAACCTTCTGCCGTAGAGCAAGTCCTAAATGTATAAAATCACTTCAATTCTTCGAAAAATGGGTTTGCTATTCAATTGCGATCTTAGCCTAAAGAAACAGTGATTGGCAAGAGTTATTCTCAGGTAATCTCAGTGCTGGAGCCAAATAAGGATCAATAGTGAAGTCTAGAGCGTCACAGTTATGAAAATCTGATGTCTTCGTTTTGCCTCCATTGAACTCCGATAATGTCAGTACCGTCCACCTACTATTGTACAATATATACGAGTGCCACTATAGGCAGAATCAATGTTTTGTAGAGCATGCATTTCCTCTTCGCATTTATAAGCACATTTGTATCAAAAGTATCAGCGGTTTTCTAAGATAATTTTTCGCCGAATACCCTCTAGACTGTTTTGTGGAGTACATGTTATTCAGGGTAAGGTGAGCTTCTAAACCACTTCGAAGTTTTTTATTGCTAACAGTGACGTTTTGTCCTAGACGGTTGACAGATGCTTTTTCGCTTATTGACTTCAAGGCCTGCTCGCCTGTTCCTCAATTGGCGTAAAGGCATCTATAAAAGTGCGCTGAGAGCTACATATGATGTCAATTTTCTGAAGCCACTGCCTTCCGTTTTAGCACCTAGCCTGCGCAATAGCTCTTCCACCACTAGACAGTGCATCTCCCTTCCGAATTCATTCAGAGAAACTGTTTACAAATTGCACACTGCTCCGCTGGATCACTTTCGTCGAGATCCCTGATTCATCTCCTTGTAGAGCTTCAGACAATGAATACTTTTATATGCGGCTTGAAAGTTTATGAAGAGATGGTAAATCTCGGCTTTAAATTCGTTTATTTTTTTTACGATTTGCCCTAGTGTGAAAATGCTGTCTATAGTCGATCTACCGGCCGGGAGCCACACTGGTACGTGCCGAAGGGCATAAGATGTTCACATAATATGTCGGATAGGGTCTTAAATGCGGCACCAAGTAGGGATATGCGTCGGAAATTCTTACGGTTTCCTCTCTATTTAGAAAAGCCTTCTTCCCGACTTGAATCCAGCTGCCAGTTGCTAAGTCTTCGTGAAACACATCCGGATATTTTTCCTATAGTGATACTCTTCGATAACCTTTCACTTTTGGATAGAATCTTCTTTTTCTTCTTATGTCACGATACTATACCGCTGCTTTTTCTTATTTTGCGCTGCAGCGCTTGAAGGTATTCATTTTCTGCCACCTTTTCTCGTCGCACGCGATAGGGTATTACATGGTGGTTATCTCGGTTACCTCTGTGATGATGTTTCCGCAGATTGTTAAGATTTGCGTATGGTGAATGCACAGCAGAGATACTCTCGGTCAGACGCTCTCTGAAGGCTTTGGCTACACCAGTCTAAGGCTTCCAACGTTGGATTTCTTCTTTTGTCGAGCTCTGGATTTGGCTGCAACACGTACATAAGTCGACGTTTGCCCCTCTGAAGATTTGCACATGACAATTCGACAACCTGGAGAGTGTCAGGTTGCTGTGTCGATTCGCAATCTGAAAACCTGTCCGTACTTACAGTATTACGAGCTGCTGCGAAATGGATTAGCAGCAAGCCGCTATCTGTTGTCTGGTGATGGAGACTGTGCTTTCCGACTAATCTGACGAAGATGTTTTTCCTAACCGATTTTGGCATGAAAGACCGCGAGTACGATTTTGACAAAATACTGCAAACAAGCTCCGTAGGTCCCATCCAGAGGGTTATAGAATTCCTCCTTGATAGAGTCAATGTCAATTTTGTGCTGCATGAATCAATGACGTGTATCATACTACATTCACTGGGACATTACATCCACCGGCAACACTGTATTCACCGATACCCCTTTTAAATTGCATCCCAGGGGTGGTAGGTCTAGTCTGGGTATCCTTGAAAAATTCTCTCTAGACCGTAGTCGATAGACGGTGTGTATTTGTAAAACAAGGCACACGCTGAATAGCACACTCATACAGCCATTATTAAGCCATAAAACTGTCAGAAGAGCGCACAATGAATGGCCAGAGTGCAACAAAGGGGTGCACCACCCCCATAAATTACCCGCACAAAACGGAACAACAACCAAAAAACCGTTCAACATGCAAATCCAAAGAACACTAACTGAAACTGAAACCAAGGCCGATAGACGGTACCCCGGTAGACGATACCAACACTCCTAAGGTACCAAGGTGATGTTCCTGGCTCTTGGTTCCTGGAAAATTTGGCCACTTCCAGGGAAAATATCGTAATTCCTCATTTGCCAGTACTGTATCTGTTTCCGTATCCCTTTCCATCCAGAGCGAACAAGGGAGGTGCGTTGCGTATTCCTCCAGCCCGTGTTTCACCATGAATACCACAGAGGGTTGATTGCTCTGTATAATTTCCAACATCTGTTCAATTGAATTTCGCTGCTCGGTTCGGTGGCGGTGGTGCTGCTCTACTCCGAATGTTGGCGGGACGTGGGTTATTGAAAGTGAAACGGATCTCTGTTGTATGTCATTTTCCGTGGATGATTTCTTGGAAACGCGAGCGTTGAAATGTTTTTTTTTTTTTGTAATATTCTCAGTGGGTAACGGTATCGTTTGCTTAATGTCTAATTCAATAAAATTGTAATTTTTCTTTACAGTGCTGACAGACAAAGTGGTGGAGGGAACTTTAGCAGGCCTTAAATTATGGAACGATGGCGAAGGCAAATGGCGACAGAAAGACATTTTTCGTTTTTTTTTTTCAAAATTTATTTTATGAGCTACTGTGGGTAATTTTTCATATGTTAATGAATGAGAAGTTGATTAAATGACAATCAAGTGACAGTGTGATGGAGTCGGAGTCGAGAAGGAAGGGAACGTTGTTTCACAATATTTCGTTCCGTATGGTCGATTGTTTCAGTTTTAATGCACTCTGCAGTAGCACTAACGATTGCTGAAAGTCTATTAAATGGTTGTTAAGTTCTTAAAAACAAATTGTGAACATTTAACAAAATTTATTAAATGCTCATATCCGCTTCATGGTCCTTTCACGGATCAGCACAACAAAACGATTCCTGGAAAAAAGACATTTGTCGTTGTTGAATTGTACGTAGAATTATGGTGCAAAATAAAATGAGCAGCCTGGTCATGGTAGTTTGAGGATAACATATTTTGCGTATAATAGATGTTGATCCTTCTCTTTCTATACTCACCTTACTGAGCTTATACATACGCATCGATGCTAGAAAGCTGAAAGAATATTAGTTAGGCATATATAAGAGCACCAAAACAGACCATAACTGGCTCACAACCAACACCTTTTACTGGGATACTAAGTGAGAGCTGTGTGATACGATTCGTTGCGGTGGTTTTATTGCAGTAACAAATGAGGATATGTCCAGCTGTGTACTAAGTGGCTTCAAATCGCCTGGCCTCAATGAGATACCATACTTCTGTCAAACTCTGTGGACAATATTTACTGCTAGCCTAGCACTAGCCTACACACCGAAACCTTGACGAATAGTTAGAGTAGCTTTTATACCGAAAATCGGCAAAAATATGTATTCATTCGCTTCAGACCTTCCTGCTGAAGGTCTTAGGGAAATTGTTCTAGCTTCATGTGTGCAAAACTAGTTTGCGAATGCATACTCTCCCCACTATGCAACATGCAAATTCACGCGGAAAATTTTGCGAGACTGCACTTCATCTAGTGCGCCGAATTGGAGACACATTCGCCAAGAAAAAGTAAGCGTTGAGCATTTTCGTCAACACAAGCCGCAGATGAATTACGCTGATTGATGAGTTGCTGCTTAAGTTGACTGTTGAAAGGCCCTGAAAGGGGCGTCATATGCTTGCAATATCTGCGGGTTATCGGTAGTGGAACAGAAAGTTCTCAGTGCAATGCTTATTCGGATAGATATGAGGTGTCGCAGTGCAAACGTTTCTTTGGAATGAACCATAGTTCAACAACGAGTGTAGTTCAACAAATTCAAACAAACAAATTCAACAAACACCCACGATAATACTGCACAACTTATTGGACGGGTTTCAAGAACAAACGCAAATTCAAGAAGTTTTCTCTAAATTAGCACAGGTGTTCACCGACTCCTCATTTCTCAAGTACGAGGCTATTTTCGAGTTCTTCCAGTAAAGTTTTAGCGGAATGTTTCACATTCATCAATGAAGCCTCAGTTATATCGTTGATGAATAAAAACTTGGTTCTCTGGACCGATGACATATTTCCAGAAATTGTTTGCCTCAGATAACGTGTCTAGAGCAAAAAAACCACTAGATAGAATGACATGACAAGAAGGAATATGGTAGTTTGAATCCCGGGGGAGGCAAGCAGGCAGGCGTAATCTCCCTAATCGCTAACTTGGTTCCTCAATCTGTCTAGTGCAAATGAAAGAACTGGGAAGAAATCAAATTGAGGGCTATGCGATTTGGTTGTTTGAAGGAATTTCAGGGCATAGAAGTTCCCGAATATATCAGTAACGTTCTTACTTTAGGACCAGTTGATTTGCATATGTTCACCAACGCAAGCGACCATGCTTACGCCACAGCTGTCTACTGAGAAACTTAAAAGAACTCGATTGGCGTTCGTGTCAATGAAGAACTAATGTTCTGCGGTAAGGCCAAGATCAATATTACAGCTCCAGCTTCGGTAGGTATTGCTAGGAATACGCTTAAGGGGGATGGTCATCAAACAACACGGTGTTACGCTGATAAGAGTTGCACTATTCTGGTGTAGATATGTTCTTATCATCAACTTTACAAGCGTATACGTGGTGCATCGCGCAATATTTTCGATAACGACAAGAGCAAGGAATGGAAATGGATTGCATGTGCGCTCAACTTAGCGGATTTTTTCATCCGGCTAAAGGATGGGAAGTATGAGTAATTCTTGCGAATTAGGCATTTTTATATGTAGAAAACTGTCAGCGAAAAAACTCGTGGCTCCCAGCGCCAGCGTAGGGAATTAAGCCCATATTTGAACGCCGAACAAACTCCGCTCTGTTGCGGAAGCACCAGGCCACCGTTCTTGTCGTGGGTTTATATAACGCATGGAAGCAACAGGATAAGGCGATCATAATTGGTGAAATAAGATGACGCTATTGGATAGCATATGAGAGAGATTTAAATGAGACATATACAAGGCACTACCTGTCAATAATAGCGTTTAAGGGACTTTGCAACGTCATAAAAGCAGACACAAGGAGAGATCTTGCTCGTAACACCAGCACTTTGATGGATCACAGCCTAATGCATTTCGAAGGCTCAAAAATAAAGTCGGCGGTTAAAAAGCTAAGTATATCTGACCACTAGATACATAGACATAAAATAACGTACAGATATACAATGTACATATACGAGTATGTATGTGACAGGAAAGGAGCCGCCGCCCAGTTATCAAGGCTTCGTCAATCAAATGATTGACGTTGTCTAATAAAAAGCGGGGGCAGAGAAAAGTACTGGTCTTATCGTAAACATCTTCAGATATCGCTACCGAAGGTTGCTACGATTAGTCACAAGTTGCCGGTCATTGGTCTTTTTGGCGGCTGGACCAACCGTAGTCCCTACCAGAACTTAAATCACGGTACCATGGGAGTCAGGAGCACTCCGGATCTCAGTCCGGACCTGACTTATAGAGGTAGGCCCCCGTGTGGGAGCGTCATGGTGGCTGTGATTTAAACCCAAATCGCGGGAAGGGTCTTCCTGTTGGTTATGACAAAATGTAGAGTTGCAATAAGTACTGCGTGCTGTGACCCTAAGAGCAGTAAGAGGTTTTAGGTCGGCCTCGATTCATACCAAGGGTGGAACCTGTGCTTCCACCACAGTTTCAAATTGGTATCAATGGAATGACGGAGAGCGATGGCAAGGTGTATCCTTGCTCCCATGGATGTATGGGCATCCCGTAAACTTAAGTCTACACGACAGGCGTTTACGTTAAAAACCAGAGAATATATTGCCCGAAAGAGACGCAAGGAATAGAAAATATTAACTGCAATGAATTAGACTAATACGAAGGATGCAAATGAATACAATAAAAAATTAACAAAAGCCTACAAAAAATATTATATCAACTGCAACAACAAGAAGAGAAGTTAAAAGAAGAAACAACAGATGCGACTGGAAAAGATGTAAACTTAAGCATGCCTGCAAGGAAAAAGATACAAAACCAACAGACAAATATGAAAGGGAATAGAAACTTTTCCGGAATGCCTTGAACAAAAGAATCAATACTACAAAATCGGGATATTTTAAAGAAAAATTTTGAAAATCAACACGAAACCCGAAACATGGAAACTTATCAACAATATACAAGGTGGCGCAAAATTAAGATGGAAGATGGTATAATTTCACGCGGGAAGAGTAAGAGAGGGCAGTATTTTTTTTATGAGGATGCCATCGGCAATACGGTCACCGCACATCCAGCACGAGCCACAATGGATATTGTGAAAGAAGCGTTTCCTGGTCGCGTAATCTCCCTTTTTGACGATTTAGCACGGCCAGCAAGATCGCCCGATTTAACCATCCCAGACTTCTTTCTTTGGGGCTACTTGAAGTCGCGGATTTATGCCAACAAGCCTCAGACAGTGTATATCAACACTGGCAGCAACCACTTCCACTTAACACAAAAAACTGTAAAGGTCCAAATAAAGATTTCCATCACTCAAAATCTTTTTTTTTTATTTAGTAAAAAGTAATTCAAAAAGAAAATTTGATGATTAATTTTGTGCCACCTCTATTAGGAAAAAATCCACCTAATCTTGACGGTATTCTACCGATAAACTTTCCAAACGAAACAAATGACAAAGAACTTCTAAATAAATTCGTAAATCAGCTATCGCTTGAGATAAACACCATCATACACAAGTCTAACCAACAAATCTTCAATATCTCAACAACAAGCTCACAGAACTCGATGTATTTGGAGGAAAATACGGAATATTTCGAACACATTTAGTGACAAGAAATCTGCAGGAATAGACGGCATAAGACCAAAAGGCCTTAAGAAAAATTCTGTGTTATTATCGTCAATATTGTGCAAACCCACCAATAAAAGCTTATCACAATCCATAATTCCTGAAATGCTCAAAACCTCTGTAGTTAAACCAATATGCATAAATGGTAAAATAAAACAGCATACCGAACTGCAGGCCCATCTCCATTTTGTCAGGGATAAATAAAGTACAAGAAAAAATTCTATCCAAAAGTCTAGGTCCATACCTAGAAAGATTCAATATATCATACTAGAAAAGGATCAATATGGCTTCCGGAAAAATATGCAGAAGCATTAACCAATTGTTAGCAGAATTTGCTAATTACATAATTTAGAGTTTGAATAGGAACCACAATATTATCGTATCGTATTATCCATTGACTTTAAAAAAGCATTCAAAACCCTCTGTCACCAAAATATACTGCGGCAACTGAAAAAATTTATATGGAGTACCGCAAAGATGGAAACTGGGACCCTTGCTTTTTATAATATATGTTAATGACCTTCTCTCCATTCTTCAGCAGAGTACGGGATAAACTTACGCAGATGATACAGCAATCGTTGTCAGCTATAGATGTGCGGAGACAGCATCCAAAATAAAAGGTATTTCACCACATTCTCCATCCTAGCCCTTGTTTCTTGTGGGATTCCAGCAATCAGATTGCTGTGCACCTTGTAGCTAGCTTAAAACTTCCAGATCATGTCATGTCTCCACCTATGCTTGAAATCGTCGAAGCTTAATTGGAAGTGATTCACTTTGGTGCTGCTAACCGGCCACCAGGATAGTGATAACACCAAAGAAGTACCCATGTCGAGCGAATGAAAAAGCGGTCCTCCAAATAATGATTCTAAAATCAAAAAAAATCACATAGTCGCTGGCTCTAATAGAATATCAGTGCTCTGTAAAATACGGAGTAAGGAGTCGAAGGGTGCTTAGACCATGGATGGATTGCCGAAACAGGTTTATGTATGTAGAAAATTAGAATCTTCAAAATTCCGGAAAATTTTTTCTTCATATTTAACCTTCTTCTTCAACATTAACCTTCGGTTTTCTTGACCTGCAGTACTATTTAAGACACTGACTGAGAACCACAGACTCTGTGTACAGCATGCAAAACAGGGAGCTTTGGAGCAAAATTCTTGTGTGGTCTTAATACAAGTGTGGGAGACTTGGCCATGTTCACAATGAAGACTATAACTTCAAACTCTCATCAGAAATAATTCGTTTGATGAAAGCTTGGCGGAAGTCAGCTTCGGAAAGTCCACACGCTGGTTTCTTTTTGCAGAAAATTCAAGTCCTTCGGTGCCAGCATTGCAACGACTTGTCTCAAGCCCAATTGATTGGTTAAAATGATGTGAACAGATCCAATCGAGATGATGGCAATCTCTGCTAGCTCTTTATGACCAATTTGCGGTTTACTTACTTGCTGAGGTGGACCAGGACCTCAGCTAATATGTCCTGCAGTTAGCACGGGCTTTTGCCAACTGCCTCCAGTTATGCACACAAATTTGAGGTCCCATTCCACTTGTTGTCGTCCTCTATTGCTGTGTCCCTCTGGATTGTAGCCGAAAACTTTCCGGGCCGGGCGCTGGTGTCCATGCGTTTAAGGTGACCTCTGTAGATATGGCTTGACGAGGTCGGTATCGGTCTACAGCCCGTAAAGTTGATACGTCTAGCTATCATTTGAGGCTTTAAAAGCCATGAGGAGGTAGTGTTTTTTTTTCGAATATCTACTATAGTGTGAATATTTGATCGATGGTGGACCTTCCCAGCCTAAAACCACAATGACAAGGAACCGATCAGCCTGTTGACGAGGTGTCTTAGGGGTTCACATACTCGTAATACGGCAGACAGGATTTTATATGCGATGTTGAGGAAATTTATTCCCCTGTAGGTGGCATCGTTTAGGGATTTCCCTTCTTTAGGATCGGACAATCAATGCTGAGGTTCCCTTCATTGGACATATACGAGTATACTATCGTCGACCAAGATCTTAGAGATGAGTTGATGTATGCCCCATATCTAGTCATCAACTGCTATTTTAAACAGCTCGGCAGTTAAGTCATCGAATCCAGCAGTTTGGTTAGACTTAAGTTTGAAAATTGCTGACCAGACATCAACTTGGTCGGGTGTTGAAGGACGGAAATGTTGTCTGGATGAAGATCCAATAATAATTCTTCCAAATTTTCAGCACCGGTTGTGGTTCTATTATGAGGTTTGCTTCTCCATCCTCACAGTTTTTAATTCAGGCTTCACAGCTTTGGTATGTTCGTTTTATTTTTTAATAAAACTTCCGAACTTCATTCTTGTAGAACCACCTTTCTAACGCCTCGATCGACTACTTCTCACACTCTTTCTTTAAGAAGCCTATGTTCTTCCCTTTTTTTGTGCGAGTCGGAGTCGATGTTGTCGGAGGTTGATGGTTTGTTCGCCAGACATCGGCAAGATCTCTTTATGGATATCAAGGCATGGAAACCGACTGCTAGTTACATTGCGTCCCGCCGCAAAAGCAATAAGCCTGTGTCCGGTTACAGAGGTGATGTCGTGGAGGGTTCACTTTTCAACCGTAGTCCCAAAGAGGCCCTTCTTGCCTGGCTTGGGGTACAAATCGCTAAGGACGATTTTCATGCCATATTAAGGGTATTGCTTGTAGGTTTTGTGGAGGAGCTCCTACAAGCAGTCCTTGATAAAATCGTCTTTCTCCTCTGCCGGAGCGCGGGCGTTTATGAGACTTATGTTGGCTGTTTTCTTCCCGGTCCAGATGAGGGAACAACCATTAAATACAAAAATGTAAAACACATTCAGTACTAAAGATCGCACTGCCTGGTCCCTAATCAATTATTCTTGTGCAGCCGCTTTGTTATTTGTCCCATTCCTCCAAATTTAAACCGTTTTCTGCTTGCAAAATGGCACAAACTATTTGGCTTCCTCCTCACTATAAAGTCACCTTTTGCTTAAGGCTGAAACCCAAAAGTCATAAACCATTAAAAGCACCAGCTTCGAATATTCACATCCGCTCAAGAGTAAAATTATTCCGCCTGCACGATGACAGTGTCTATACCAAAATGTTTCTCGACGTATTCAATCCAAACAAGGACGAGGTGAAAAAAAAAACAGCCAACACGAATATCCTTTCAATGCCATTACCATTCAGCTGTCAAATGCAATGCAAATCCTTTGTTCGATAATCGCGACATGGGGTTTTTATTTTAATTTTTTTTTTTCGTCGGAAAGGGTGACTTTCCTTTCACTTTCGATACTGAAACTGAAAAGTCCTTCAATGTCAATATCCACTCGCTACATGGCATTGAATTGACCTTCGATTAACTCGTTTAATTCACCGTTATTTCAAGCTTAAAACAAAACAACAAAATAAAACCGGCCCAATTGCCGGATAAATGACTGTGATACTGAAATGTCCTCTGACAGGATAATGGCCCGTCATTTACGTAAAAATCAACTTCATTCTCTCTTGCCTATCGATGTTGATTATCCCTTATTTTTCAACTGTATCCCTGAATCAATCGTTCGTACATATCATCATCACCAAATTGATGGCAACAACGGTAATTCAACTCCCATCGCCCGTTTGCAATCAACATCAACTAAATTGCAGCAAATAGGAAGCGAATTATTAAACGATTGACAAGAACGAGTATCTTGTCACCGAAAAAAGGACATGATTTCGTTATAGAAAATGAAAATGTAAACACTTGAAGGCATCCTTCATCCTTCATCTTTAATCCACCCCATTTTACCCCATCAAAGGATGTGCTAGGTATGAAAGGAAAATTATGTCACATTGTCACTATGACTTGAGATCAATCAAAGGAATGCATAGTATGTAGTAGCAGCCATCAGGGTTGTCTTCCGAAAACCTCCATCCACTACATAGTCGTCCTTCTCATAGTAGTCCTGGTTGATGTCTTCATCCAGAGATTGGGGTTGGGCTGACTCTAAATAAGTTTACACTTGCAGGGGTGTAAAAACCTTTTGGCATTTGATTTAGGACTCCCAAAGCGGTACTGACGCCTAGAGTAGATATATGTGTGCAGTTAGTTCGTTCGTCCAATAGATACCATGTCGTCGTGGCCATGGAATATATTACGCGGCAGAGTGGGTGGTTTTACAAAGAAGGGGGTTGTGCTGAGTACCGCGTACAGGATACCCCATCGCCCGCCCGTACTAGGGGGTTGATTACATTTTTTTTTTCCTTTTTTTCTCTCATCCTGTTGGTTTTTCTTGGGCACAATATTGTAATTTCCTCTCTCATTCTTCAGAATCAGAAATCAACATAAGTTCATAGAAAAAGAGTAGAGAGGGTGATTGTGGTGATTGTGGTGGTGGTAGTGGTAGTGGTGGGTGGTTATATTTGTACTAAGGGAGTTGGGCGTTCATTTGCCACTTCATCTTCATCCCCTTCTTTAAATTAAAATCGAAAATTATACAAAAACAGACACAAGTGAGAGATGATTCCAGAAGAAGGACGAAAAGAATCCGAAAAAGGGGACAATATTTGTTTAGGAATGAAGGAGTAGCAAAATTGGTGATTATCATGGGGTGAACACTTTGCAATGAATTATTTTACAATCCTTATTTATTTTTTTTTATTTTTTTTTAAAGAAAATAATAAAGAAATTGTGTGCTTTTTTCTTATAGGAGATTGGGACATCTGGGTTACGGTGGCAGTCTTGTCTTCAGACTTAAGGCCGTAATATTTTTGTACGTGGTTAGTGCTTTTATTTTATTATATTTTTTAATTAAGAAAGCGAGCGGTCTGTAGGGCGCAAGAGGAAGCTTGAAGATTCCATTTCATTTTATAGGACGTTTTCATTCTTTGTTTCTATTTGAGATTGACACAATATGTATTTTAAAATTGAAAACGAAAAAAAAATCCCACGGAATTCAACTAAAAAATAGACAAGTGGTCGGTAATGGAAAAATAGGCAAAGACACGTGTCAGAATTTTAAGCAGGACTTGAATTGTGTGTCATGAATAGATTATTTTTTCTTATAGCGCAATAGTCAACAATACAAAATTACGGACTTAATGTAGCTAAACAATGGTGAAGGCTGTATGTGAAGCGCCATAACTTCTATCCAAGAAGTGCGATGAGGGACATGAACAATAGTGACTTTTTAAGCGAAAAGAAGTAGAGCATTGGCAAAATCCTCCCATAGGAGAGAAGAAGGTTTTTCCCAACGATTTGTAGGGACAAGCTGCTCAGACAAATATAGAAGCAATGTCCTACACATGCTTTTCACGATTTTACCGTCAAAGAAGAACAGTATTTGTCAGCACAAACTCATTCCCATTAATCCCCGTTCCAAGGGCCTGCGTGGCGAAACTGCCGAATGTCCTATAACTTAGATTGGACAACAGTTCGAATTGCTTGAATTACCTCCCAGCGGTGGTCCCCGGTAACTAAAAGGGCTTCGGCATGCCCGGGTAGTACGTAGCATTATACTGGCCAACGCCGTCATGGAGCTCACAACTCTGTTCGGAAGTGATTAAAATATGTGACGAACTATAATAACGGATAAAAATGGACTCACTGTTGACGACCCTAGTAAATATTTAAAGGACAACGACCTTCGGATTTGCACGAACCCTTAACATTCCACGTGCAGCCGAATAATTAGCAGAGCCCCATGACTGCTATCACGCAGATGTCACCGCCATCCAGAAAGTATGATGGGAACCGGACAAAAAGAGAATGAAAAACTGTGATATATAGAGAAAAGAAACAGCGCTTATTCGAATGCGGATTTGCAATATGCGGCGGACTTAGGCAAGAAGTCTTGAGCCCGCGACAAGTGAGCGAGCGTCCTATGACAATCCACGTCAAGGCTAACGCCGCCAAAGAATATTTCTACGAGCTCCTCGACAAGACATATTAGCAATGTCCGAAGTATGAAGTTAAAATCGTACTAAGCAATTTTAACGCCATGATAGGAAAGGGGAAATCTTTGGTAGGACATAGCCTACGCAAAATTACGTCTAGCAACGGACTTAGGCATATTGACTTTGCGGCAAGACGAAATATCTCTTTAGCAAGCACACGGTTCTTTCATCTCAATATACTCGTACACAAGGGGACATGGCGAGGTAAGCCATGCCTCCATTATTCTGGCTGTCCTAATATTCCGGGCAGCCAACATTAGCTTGGATCACCACCTCTAGAATCTTCGCTGAACGCGTATCTCGAAATCTTTCTACAACTTTTACGCCGCCACCATCAAGTACGGGAGTGGCAACGCTGCCAGCATGCCATAAGAGACGCCGGAACTAATGTACTGGGTTTCACCCGACCACCAGCAAGAAATTCCTGGTTTGATGACGCATGTTGGCAAGCACATACAGCTAAACAAGAGGTGTACAAAGTGGCGCTGCAACGAAGGACCAGAGCTGCTCGTGGGCTTCGACTTCTCCAGAAGAAGAAAAAAGAGCAAGAGAAGTGCGCAATCGAAGATATTGCTAGGTTGTCCTTCAGGAATAACGTACGGAAGTTTTACAAACAGGTAAAAAGAACGTGTCAACGAGAACCCAGAAAAAGAGAACAGAAGGCTAGAGATGCCGACAGCACCTCAGCAGAAATATGTAAAATGAACAATCACTCTTGCCAATCGCTGTTTCTTTGGGCTAAGAAGACAATTGAGTAGTAAGACTCTATCTCGAAAAGCTAAGGAGACTCTATATTATTACGAGTATATATATGTACATAAGACCTTGATCATTCCAGTCGTACTTTATGGCTCTGAGGCATGGACCCTATTTAAACTGGATGAATTTACATATCCTCGGTTGTTTCGGAAGAAAAATTCTTCGTAAAATATTCGTAAGACTGCGCTGTCCAAGAAGTGCGATAGGATAGTCCGACCAAAAAAGAAAAGAGAAGTGAATACGCTTATTTGGATATAGATTTGCTATCGAAGGCAGACTTTGATAACAATTCTCAAGCTTTGGACATTTAAGCCTGATTCGCGTTCATGTCCCTACAGAGGATAAGGATGATAGCATCAAAGACGAATTCGATGACGCCGTAGACCGAACTGTGCTCAATGCACGAGCTGTGACAACAAGGAGATCATAACGCGTTATGTGTCCCCCGTGCTCAATTGTGAGTTCTGCACAGTTCTTTTAAGTATGAAGTTACAAGTCGCATGACAAGGTCTCGGTTTAGTCGTTACCAACCTTGACACTCCAGCGTTCTCAATCATCATTCTGCACAGACGGACGAGTTTGCCAGAGATGCCAAAACTAGACATGGCTCTATATAGCTCGTCCCTATGAATGCTATCATATGCGTTCTTACGAGTAAAATCGACGAAAAGATGAGGGGTCTCGATTTGGACTTTTTGAGTTCTTTCCAGGATCTGCCGGACTGTGAAGATTTGGTCGATTGTGGACTTTACTGGCTTAAAATCACACTGATAGGCGCCAATCAAGTTGTTGTCGAAGGGTTTCAGATGTTCGCAAAATATGGCAGATAAGCTCAAGCTCTTGTATCCGATGTTGATATTACAAGATTAACTGTATATACGAGTAGTTGGTGCAGTTGAGGGGTTCTCCTTTTTGGTGGATCAGGAAAACAATGCTGAGATTCAATTCATCAGGCACACACTTTTCTCACCAGATCTGAGAAATAAATTGGTGCATGTTCCCCACAAAGTCAGTCTGGAATACCTCGGCCGGTAGGCCGTCAAGTCTAGGAGTATTGCTGGATTTAAACTTAGATATTAGCGTCCTTACTTCGTTTTGTTGAGGTGGACGGAAGTTTTCGTTATCATCGTCTAAGTTGAATATTTTATTCTTCCTGACGGCGCTATGTTGGGCTTAGTCGCCGTTACAGAGTCTACAGAAGAAGTTTTTCGTACTGTCAGCACAGACTACTCTACTACAAGGTTTCCTTTTCCATCTCTATGCGATTCTGGACGGGTTTTGTTACCTTGACGAGTTCTCTTTACCTGTTGGCAACAACTTTCGTACGCTATTCGTGGAGTACAAACGTTCAATATTCTCAATCGCTATGCTATGCTATGTTTATCTCCTTCTAGAGAAGCTGTTATTCCCATTTCTTTTGCTCTTAGAGCTCACAAGCGCCCATCTCACCCACAGCGCCGTTTTGTGCTTGTCGGTATTCTTCACCCACCCAGGATTTCGTGGTAGTAGTTGGATAAAACATAAATGTGGTATACAAAGATTCTGGCGGTTTCTTGCGATTGCAGATTTTCTACGTTTTATCTTTTCACAGTAGTTATTCTTTGTTGTTTCGCATTCCATGTGCAAAGCCGAAATTCTTCTCATTAAAACGTTTCCTAGAATCGTCAACTTATATCCATCTGTTTGTCGGTTTTCTCTGAACTTTTTTTTTCAACGGTGGTGAAGTTTCCCCCACGCACAACCCCCAACCTGGAGGGCCAGGTCCTTCAGAAAACCCCTGGACCAAAAGTCCAGCTAAACGGTGGTTATTAAAACGATTCTCTTGGACGATTCAGGTTTCTTGTTCCGCCACCTTAGACCCACGGATACGTCGAAGTAGCTCAAAAGAAAGGTGTACACCAAGTGCATCAACGCCGGTATTGTTCGCCCTAGTGTGAACACTTCCCACTATTATAAGGAGGCTTACTCCTGAATTAATTTAATATAAAACCCTTGTAATACAATTTATGTCTTTTATTTCGGTTATAATATTTCTAAGGCGAAATACAAAATATCTACCAAGTGTCCCTTAACCTTATATAGTAAATTTAACAAAAACAAAGCAACGGAATTGTGTTCGAAATTGAAACAAAAAAAAAGCGAAAAACAAAACATAAATCAGTCGTTTTAAATTAATACAAAGGATGATAGTTCGCAGCAGGTATCTTACACATTTCCATGCACAACAATGGCACACACAATCCTCATCTGTTGTGATGTCTTCTACTATCTCTTCTCTTTTTGGCACAAAAATTAAGTGGGTTTTTATAAGGTACGTATTTTAAGACTAATTGCAACAAAAACAACAAAATGTAAATATGTATGTACATTAAAGGTGAACATAGCCTTAAGGAATGTAAAGGAACTTAGGTATCACAAGAACTTAAACTCAAAGCGCTAACTATCTAGGAGTACACATCTAGGGTTTACAATAATTGTCACTGGAATGATTTTGGCTTTAATGAGTATTTTTCCTTTATGTCTTCTTTAGTTCTTCCATCGATGTTATAGTCGTCTCTATCAATAAGTTAAAGTCTAATTCGTGGAGGCTGGCTTTTGCAGTGAGAAGGTCCAAAAATGAGTCCAATGGTGAGAGTCTATCAGCTGCTAGTCCTGTATGGAGGATAAAAGAGCTTTTAGTTGTTTTTTTTTTTTTTTCAATTAAACATAAGCAACAGAAAACAAAGACAAAGATAACACTCCAATGAAACAGAAGAAACAAACACCAATGCTTACCAAATGAAAATTTAAACTTAAAAATGCTTCTTTGCGAATTTATAAATGAAAAATACAATGAGTGGTGTTAAAAGCAAAAGTCCTATGATAACGGATGAAAAAGAGAGTAAAACAATGTCAGTAGAGCGTGCGGAAGGATTGGAAATTAAACCTATATTCACTGAAAATGCATGGTAGACCAAAGCTCTACTAAACGTGAATCTGCCTATACCTGACACGTGTTTGGTGCTTCTTGCTTGCATGTAACTACTACTCGGTCGTGGTTGTCCAAGATTACCAGACAAAATATTCTCAGCATGTTCCCGACCGCGGATCATAAGACTTTCGGGGTGATTCCAGTTTTTGAATAGGCGCTGAGCTCTGGATCGAGGCAGGCACGAGAGTAAGGAAAGTTTTCGTTCAACTCCCTCAGGCGTTTCTTCGATATCTAAAAAGAAACGAGATAGCCTGCGGTATTATAAGCAATAGTGAAATAACTTCGACTACATACCGTTGAGAATACTTTTCATGACATCTATTTGTAGTTCAAATACGTGATTCGTTGCATACTGGTAGAACATCTCAAATGTTAACGTCTTATATCCAAGATATGTGAAAAAGGAGGAGAAACCTTGAGGTAATGGGAAAGCAATCGAGTCCACTGCCAGACAGAAGCGTTCAAGTATAACGAAGAGTGCATGTTGCTGCTCCTTGCTTAGCATATCACTGGAAATACAAAACATATATAGAAATATGAAAGCAAGCTCTGCCTGTTTACGTTTACTCAACATTTTACTTACATCAGTGGAAAACCTCTGATAGGCTCAACACGTGCATCTACACCAGCAGCACGGCAAACCAAGGCGCACAGCGCTCTTGAGAGTTCCAGTTGCGCTGCAACATATTGCGATGCAACTGCATGCACATGTGCTGGTGTCTGTGATCGCTCGAAGAATGTCTCCTTTAACCAGCGAAAACCGGTATTTTTAGTTGTTGAACTCTTGACCAAATGAACGCTCAACTCACGCAAATTCTAAACAACCAAAAAAGGTCAATAGGAAACAAATATATATACTTATCCCAAGAACAGTACAACTTACCACTGAAATAACATGTTCCTGCTTCGTAGCAGTGCACGTCTCCAACTCAACAAATGGCAACGGTTCACTTTGCATTCGTCGTGCAGCTGTTGCGAAATCTCCCGGAGTTGGGCCGGCTGGTGACAATGGTGTCGTACATCTAGAAAGCGCTTCCGGCTGATAGCATGTCAGAGAAAACATCAACTTCTCACTAACCTGCTCGGCAGTGAAACGATTCTTTTCCTTGTTGTTCTCATTCAAGTTGTCCCATAGCTTTGACCAAATATCCACACCATACGGTGACAAGCGTTGCTGTGGCGACAACAACATCATAGTGGTGTTCCACAGATTCTCATGCGATAATCCAACACTCAATTCGGCAACTTTAGCTTGCATTGGCTTCGATGCAACCGTTGTCGTAAGTGGAAGCAATCGAGTTAGTGACAGAGCTTCATCGGGTAGTCCTCGTTCAGCTGATGCATAGCTACCAGCAACTAGAGCTTCTTTTAACAAAGCCACTGTGTCTAAACTCAGTGCCTGTTCCATAATAATACTCAAGAGCTCAGACAAAACATCCATGTCATTGGAATGAATCAAGAAATAATGAATCATGCTTAAACGATTATCCACAGATGTGTCATTGCGAAACGCCTCTATTAGATGCGCCTTCGGTATACTCAACGAGTAAAGATCTAACGTTGCAATGTCATAGGCTAACTTGTCCAATCTTTTACATGGCACTAGGTGAGTCAATGGAGTTGTATTATGCGATGGACACACAATATGACAGCATGGTTCATGGGAGAGTCCCACATCGAGTAGATGTAAAAATAAATCAGGTTGAAACACCAACATATGATGGGCACCATGAAAAGCAAATGTTGGCTTCAATATTTTGGCCTTTTCCCACGGAATTCCAGGCATAACGCAGTGTATGACGCACCCATGATGTAGAAGGGTGACCGAATACGCAAAGTGAACATCGGAATTAGCTGGACTGGAGTCATCTGCGGGAGGTTTGATGTTTTGATATAAATAATAGTGACATACAAAGAGCATTCCCGATTGATCGGCGAGAATAATAAGATTCAGCGAGGTGTCGTGTATACGAAGCGGTACTGTGTCATCTTCATAGCAGCTTGATCCGCTGGTGCTTTGGGGTATTTTTGGCAGATTCAAAGGGATATTGAGCTGAAAGCAAACAAAGTTAAATCAAATTTTGTTTAAAAAAAATAAATTGACAGATTTTATCACATGCCCTTGACGTGAAGGTCTATGAAAGAAGAAGACAAACAAAAGATTGAAGTCAGAACAGGGAAGTTACTAAGTATTCAAGCTTCTACCACCTAATGATGCAAATCAATCAGCGAATAAGAAAAGACATTCTGTTAGCGATTTGTCAACCCATTGAAAATTTGTCAACGTTCTTGAAAATTGTAAGATGGCAATATAAAGTAAAGATTTTCTTATACGAATATGGCAAGTTCTCGCATTTTTTGTAAGCATAAGCCAGGAGAACATGCAATGCAATCTTCTGTTTGAACATCTTATTGAAGGCGCAAAAAAGTTAACAAATTAGTTACAAAAGTTGTCCTCGTGTTAATAACAGCCGGCGGTATCTCTCATCAGCTTTGCCACCTGCAAATGAAATTCACCAATGACAACGATACAAGACTTAAATACAAGGACATTGTGTTACACTTTGTAATGACAAAGCAGAGACCTAAGAGCATATTTAATAAGAAACAAAATTCACAATAGCAACTTAATGAGCCCGCGGTGATCCGAAATGTGCGGTTTGCTTATTCGAAGTGGTACCGTTTTAAATCTTTCTTGAACGTCTATGAATACACTCCAAAAGAGTGAATAGAGGCGAACAGAAACATTCGAGCAATGTGATGCTTCCAAGAAATAAATTTCATATTACGAGCTAGAATGACGGCACAACGACAATCAACAATTTCGAACTAAAAAATGTATTATAATAACGAAAAATCAGTATACGAGCGTTCGAGAAGTCAACTCGCGAAAGTTTGGAAACAGAATCCGCTCCTTGAATTTGCAAACGAAAGCGTACAAAACATATTATTACAAAGAAACGGAGATGTTAACATCTTGACAGATGAACCCCAAAATTACATCGAAAACGTATAAGCGTACCAAATTAGAAACTTTGACTACTGTTTGCGCCGACACGACGCACCCTAAGTAGGCAGTGATCCATTGAAAAAAGGAATATTTCAGCGCAGGTTACATTTTTTAAATATTATGATTTAAACGGACACCCCGTTTACGAAAACTAACACGGTGCAAACACTTTCCCAACGAGAAACTCAGCGGAAAAAGAAACTCCTAATCGAAATCATCAACAAGTCAGCACCGACTCTTGCTGAATTTTACACGAAGAAATCAGAGAAAAACCAGAGAAAAACCAACGAAAACCGGCATCAATCGAAAAAATAAACTGGCACAACTTAAACAAGGAATAAAGTCAGTTCTTTGCTCTATATTTACGAGAATGCCTCCCAATGCTATAACACAAGAAGGTTCGGAGGTTAGGTTCATATGTGGAACAACTTCGAAGAAACATGTAAGACCATCCTGAAAGGTCGACTGACTACACAAGAGAGTTGGTGGTAGAATAAGTAAGTACTAGGAAAACCTTAGTAGTGAAAAATAGCAAAACAGGTACAGTACGGTCCAAGTGCTTCCGAGACGAGATAAAGAAAGCGGTATCGAGAATAAGAAGACCTATAAACGTTCGACAAGCAATAGAAAAAGTGCAACTTTGAACCACGGACAAACGAGTTAATGTTTTTTAAGACATCGACACAACCAAGAAAGAGCCGGTGAGAGATTCAATCATAAACAGCGCAGTAACATTTCTTCACCTGTCGCAGACGAAAAACAAACTTCAGATTTTAGGCTCAAATTAGCAAAACAATAAAAATAATAAACTGGGTCGTGCAGTCGGGTCAGATCACATACTCTCCAAGGTATAAGCGATAATGTTTTTTAATATTTTTTAATGTTTTTAAGCCCACGGGGTTAAGGTGCCCTTAAAATGTTTGCACACAGCGCAGACGAAGAAAAATTAGGGAGTGAAGGTACCGATGTACGTTGGTTTTAAATGTCGGAATATTATAATGACTAGGAAATAGAGAGCTCGGCAGGGCATTCCACAAGCGAGTTGTTCGGCTTAAGAATGAACCATGATATTTCAGAGTACGTCCGAAAGTGGGTTTGAGGGTATAGTGAGGAGCATTCATAGCAAGACGGGTGTTGCGGTTAAAGGTTTGAAGGGGCGGAATGCTGCTAGCGATTTCAATAGAGCACTGATGGTGGTAATAGCGATAAAACAAAGTGAGACACAAGACATTTCGTCGGTGTTCGAGGGTGTCCATTAACTGGGTGATATTGGCATCAGCTTTATCGCACGGTTTTGAATTCCATCTAGCAAGTGCAGAGCACTTGACCAGATGTGAGCATTGTACTCCAATTTTGGGCGGATGAATGCCTTATGAATCGAGGCCAGCTCAGAAGGGGAAAAGTATTTCTTACATCGTTTGAGGAAACCTAGACATTTCGCAGCATTTTTGGCGACATCGAATATGTGGTCATTAAAACGTAAGTTGTCATTGACACACATACCGAGAATGGAAAGTTTTTCAGTTTCGACGATGCAAGTGCTATTCATAATGGCTGGGTGTTTAAATTTCGCTTTAACGACAGCAAACAGCATTGTGTTTTGGAAGCATTAAATTCCACTCTGTTGATAGTTCCCCAATTAGTTATGCTGTTAATATCGGAATTTAATGAACTCAACATACGCTGGCGTTCCCTTTCTACAGCCGAAGAGCAGCGACGTGTGTCAGGGAACGAATATGAAAAGCAGAGAGTACTGTCGTCAGCAAAGGAATATATTGGATTAGAAGTAACAGACAAGAGATCGTTGATGAAAATTAAAAAGAGAACGGAGCCCTAGGGCGCACCAGCATTTATTTTGTGAATATCAGACTTGAAACCGTCCAAGACAACTTGAATTGAACGTTCCGAAAGGTAATTTCTAATCCATTGAAGAAGAGAGTCGTCGATCCCAAATGCACGCATTTTCGACAAAAGAGCCTGATGCCAAACTCTGTCAAATGCCTTAGAAATATCAAGTGCAGCTATCTTGTTTCCGCCAGATTGATGTACGCTTTGGTTCCTCTTTTCGGTGAGATATGCCGTCAAATCACCGGTGGACCTGTTGCTATGAAAACCGTACTGCCGGCCATTGAGAAGTTTTCGTGTTTCGAGATATTTCATGAGCTGACGATTTAGCAGCGTTTCTATGACCTTGAAAAGAAGGGACGTCAGTGCAATGGGTCTGTAGGAGGAAAGAGAAGATGATTCGCCTTTTTAGGGACGGGCTGAACATCTGCTTTTCCATCTGCTCGGGAAGAGTCCTAAAGAGTAGGATTGATGAAAAAGCTTACGTTTTGGTTTTGCCAGCGTGGAAGAACACCTCTTCGTAAGACGGGGGGATACACCATCTAGGCCAGCGGATGTTGAGATCTTTAAGTACTCTTGCTACTACACGAGTGCGAAAGTGGATTCGCCCCATTGAAAGTTCGATGCACTCTAGTGTAGGCGGAGACAAAGCACAATCTGGGAGTGTTGAGCTGGCCGCAAAGTGTGCAGCAAGCAGATAAGCCTTGTCCAAAGAGCTGATAGCTGGAATGTCATCGTAAATGAGAGTTGGGATGGAGGATGAGTAAGAATTTCTAATATTTGTAATATTTTTTGCCTCAGTTTTTGGTCGTATTGGAATCTTACACATTTAAGAAAGACTTTGCAGTCATTTCTGGCTCATTTAAACTTTTTTCGGTATTCCTCTGTCGGGTTGGTCTTGAAGGACCGAAAAAATATTTCTCTAACCATGATAGCCTCTTTACAGCTCGAGTCGTACCACACCTTTTCTTTTGGTTTGATACTCTTCATCCATTCAGGGATAAAGGATCTCATTCCAAAGAGAATGGTGTCTGTGATCATATGAGCGGCGGCATCCACGTCGTTATCGAGGAAACATAACGACCAGTTAAAATTCCTAAAGAGCTGTTGGCTTTCTCGTATTGCCATAAGTTTCTCTAACTGTGTAGTCAGTTTACGAGAAATTAGTTGATATGACACAATGGTCCGACGAGCCTAGAGGGGAAAGCACATCGACCGTGTATTTATCAAGGTGAGAAGTTAAAAACAAGTCCACGATGATGTTGGCGGTTGTGATGAGTCAAGTTGTTTTCCGCAGTGGAGATCTCAACATACCGTCCTTCGGGTGTTGTCTGTTCAGAATGTCGAAGCCACCCGGAACTGTGTATTCAGTATATTCAATATACAACAACGATTTCAGTATGAGGATACTTGGATACAATTATTTTAATGGAGTCAGATAGATCAAACTCGTTACATAAATGGTCGAATTGCTGTCCAGTTTGGGGCTTCTATAAATAAAGCAATAGTGGATAATTTGCGTACAGAGGTGGAATTATAATCACATTTAAATTGAATTCCGGATTGGAACAGGGACGACATTATGGTGGAGTTTAGTAAGCTACATCACTACGCACAGAAATGACTCGCGATTTTGTATAATAAAATTATGAGAGGCAATTGAATGCCTAAACAGTGGATTGTTACCTTTCTTGCTTGATTGTATAAAAGCAAAGGTGACACAAGAAGTTGGTGAAACTAATGGTGCATACTATGAAAATGTAGAAGTTCTGGACATTTGACAACGCAGTATCATTACATTTCATGTCAGTCAATGCGATTTTATTGTATAAGAGGCAGGTTGTCATATGACGTGATTTATAGATTAGGGATAATAATTCCGACGTTTCGAAAGATCTTCATAGATTTGGAAAAAGTGTTCGATAAAATTCCAGAGATCTGACATTTGACGGCTCTAAGATCACAAATGTGAATGATTCGCGATATGAACGAAGACACTAAAACGAAAGATAAATCCACGGAAGATTAAAAGTTAAATTTGGAGTACACCAAAGGAATATGCAAAGCCTGTTGCTCTTTAATGTTTTGTAAGATTTTCTATTGAAGCAGCACATTCTCACCGATGACGGCGCTATCCTAAGCCCTTCAGGTAAATCTCAATAATTAGAACTTCTGACGTGCATTTAAAAGGAGTTAATGTGCTGAATAGCGAAAAATTTAAATACTTTGGCTCTGTTGGATAACATCAGACAAATTGCGATATCGATGTCACATATAGGGTTAGCATAGATGGCACGAAAACCCCACAGTATTTTGTGTTAAAAAAATATGGGTTAAGCTTTTGTTGCTGTAAGAATTGTTAGCTTGGCGATGCCCAGTGCTGTAACTGTTCCTACACATCAATTGTGCTTATATTACCTCCAATTGCTAACCATCATGCACTGATCAATGTCCATCCGGACTGCACTTGCCAAACTTATAAGCGCGAGCGCTAACCAGCAGTAAAAAATAGCAGCACTATAAACGGGACAGTGCATGAATTTCCCAGATGGAATCAACGGTGAAGTTAAATCCGGGAATAGAACAGGCCGGCAAGGATTTCCGAGACTAAATCAAAGTTTTGGTAGAGAGATGGTGGTGGGTGAGGCCTTAATGGATTAACGACAGCACTCACATCCCCGAACGGGTTACTCAGGGGTATCTATAATGGAGCTGGCCCTCCAGGTTAGGTGTTGTACCTTCGGAGTAACTTTAAAAAAAAACAACACTCAAGTGGGTATTATTACACTTAAAATGCCTGAGCATGTGTTGAGTTTTTTTAGGAATTTTTGGGCTCAGTGGGCTCTCACGAGAAATTTTAGTTGCCTCAAAAAATTAATGTTTTCGGGCGAGGCTGGGATTCCATCACCGTATCTTCCGATTTGGAAGCCAATACACTACCACTTGAGTCCGGCCACAGAAAAGATCCACACTTACGAAGCAGCAACAAGCCTCAGATACGGACAGATCTACTGTTAACAACCCGTGCAAAAGGACAACGAACTTCGGATCCGTATGTGGAATGTTATTTCCCTTAATAAGCCAAGTGCAGCCGAACAACCTTCGAAAGCCCATCCAAGAAATGCGATGGGATGGGCCGGAAAAAGAGAGGATGGAAAATTGCGACATCTACTACGGCGATTGTTATCGTCCGCAAAAGCAGCGCCTATTTAGAAGCGAATTTATTGTTAGAAGCAGACATAGGCAAAAAGTCTTGCTTTTACAACATGTTATCGAGCGCCTCATAACAATCCGTATTAAGGCAAAGTTTGCCAGCATTAGCCTTTATGCGCAAACGCCCCCACAAAGAAGAAAGATGACGACACCAAAGATAGATTCTACGAGCTCTTGGACAAGAGCTACGAGCTAAGAGCTATGGCATTAAAATTGTCCTCGGCGATGTATGGAGGCTTGCGTAGATGAGAATCGGGCGCACTACGGCTGTGTACATACACAAGGTCATCTTTGGCTGAAGTCCCCACTTCTTTCTACTCGTAAAGGCATAGAAGGCGACGCATGCCTTCCTTACCCTGTGATCCATGTTTTGCTCCCAGCAAAGTTTTGGGTCAAGCATAATAAACAGATACCTAGCGCTGGAGGATAGTGTGAGCGGTTGACCGTTAAGACAGGGAAGGGTAAAATCAGGCATTTTGGTTTTGGTAGTGAAAAGCATCAATTCAGTTTTGCTCGGGTTGACACAAAGGCCATAACTTGCGGCCCAGGTGTTTCATGATTTCACTTATCACAGACGGAAACTTCCTTGATACTAGTATCACCACATCGTCCTACGTCATCATACGCGACCAATTTGACCCCTTCTCTGCCTAGGCGTGCAAGAATTTTTTTCATAACCATTAACCAGAGTAGAGAAGAAATAATGTCAGCCTGGCTGTTACCTATTGTGGCCTGAATAATTCTTGTTCAGAGAATAGGGCCTATCCGTTGGCTAATAAATTCCTCTATGCCCAGCTTTATCAGAGTCTAGGAAGGCGACTAGGGTATATTCCTTGTAGCGTATGGATTTTTCGATTGTTCGCACTAGATGTGGAGGTAGGATATGGGCGAAACTATTTAGCTTTTTTTTGTGATTTTGACCACCATTGTTCTAGGTAGAGACTTGTTATAGGATTTCTTATTACTTGTTGTAATGATCACTCATATTCTCAGGGTTTAGCTATCACAAGGGACAGAATCCACAGTGAAGACAGTGATACAATCGGGAACTCATTGACAATGAATGAATGCACACTACTCCATCAAAGTCGGTAATGACAAAACCGAACCTTCAATGTCAGAAGAGGATTTAACAAGACGATGTGTTGTCATGTGACTTTTTCAACAACGTTCTTGAATGAATAGTGCAAAACTCGCGATTCAACTCCACCAGCACCACCTTTCAAAAGTCTGTTCACCTACATAATGTCAAAAACACACCGATCTGTCAATAGAGCGTTGGTGACTTGTCAATGAAGTAAACATAGTAGAACACACAACATTAACGCATAGGAAAAAACATCACGAGAAGCAGCTACAACTTTGAAATAGTAAGGGACCTTATCTACAACTTTGCTTTATCGACAACGGCACCAGGGCAGAAATTATGCGAAGAATCACTTGTTAATCTTTGCTTCACATTATACAAGACACTGATCATCCCAGTCTTGCTTTACAGCGAAGAAGCGTGGACACTGACGAAGGACTGACGAAGGCAGATAAAAATGCTCTCGGGCGCTTCGGGAGAAAACTTCTTCGTATAATTTTCGGTCCCGTTCGCATCTGTGGAGATTGAAGGAAACGTTTCAACAGTGAATTGTACGGGCTGCACAGCAATCCCGACCTCGCCAGAAAAGCTCGGATAACCCGAGTTAGATGGCTAAGTCACCTTGAACGTATGGGCACCAGCGTCCCGGAAAGTTTTCGACTCCAGCCTAGAGGGACAACGCAGTAGAGTACGGGAAACGGGACCTCAGTCAAATTCATGTGCTCAACTGGAGGCAGTTTGCGAAAGGCCTTGCTACACAGAAATCGTGCAGGTTCGGTGATCAGAAATCGCTGCAATTAGACTTCTGGTAACAACAACAACCTAAACATCGAAGAGTGTAAACACTGCGGTGACAAACTATGGTAACTAGCCTAGGCAGAATATGTTTGGTACTCTATCCACGAATCTTTTAACAACAACAAAGTTGTGCGTCAAGACCTGTTATTAGATTTCATTCCAGGGCAAAGCATATAATGCGTATAAGTCGATTCTATGCAGATAGTGTCGATTGTTTGAGACTGCTTGCCTCGGCTGCACTTTCCATAGCACACATGGTTCACCTATAAATTCATTAATGAATCTCCCTCCTCCTAGTATCATGGATTGTCTCCCGAAAAAAAGTATTCCGGTTAGGAAAAATTATCTTTGGCGAAGTCCGCAATAAAATTTCTATGTCCTTGCGCTTAGACTGTCTTTTTTGGCTGGTTTTAGAGTCATCCGTTCTGATACCACTTCAGTTGTTTTCAAAATATGAAACCAACTGAACTGAATTTAAAATCCTTCACTAGGCCAATTTCGCAATGAAATCGCTAATAACCTTGCTTCAACGAACGACTTCCAAGAACCTGAATATGCATTGCGACTCCCTGCTTACGTTATTAAGCTGCATGCAAATGCAGTCCAAATGATTTTTCGACATTTTTATGCAGTCAGGGACATTATTGTTGTCTCTCAGCAGAAGACTACAAGACCTAGGCGAAATAACCTCCTGCCAATCTAGCTGTGAACATTACGTTGAATTTATTGAACAGTATCATCAATAACTGATTAATTAACTATCATACATCTGAGCCAGAAACACCCAAATCTACAAACACAGTGATAAGTCACTGCCGTGACTGATCGACACTTTTAAGCTGATCAAAGGACTCTTCGTTGTTAATACGAATCTACTTACCACAGTCTCCGTAGGCAGCTGCTCGTTAAATTGAAAAGCCGACAAAGTGGAGCTCATTGAACCCTTGTCCTCGTCACTTTTATCCGACGACCTAGACGATTTCGGCTTCGGTTTCATGTGAATGTAGTACAACGCTTGATTCTCGCAATCCCACTGAGCCCATATGAAGTTCTTCGAGAGCATTTCTGCTGTAAGTAAACTCGGATCAAGTGACCACGAATCTTCATCTGTGAAATCGATAGATGATGGAAGTTCACCAAACTCATCCTTCCTAGCGTTTATAGTTGCTGTATAAAGCATCACCGCTGGAAGAGCAAAACCAATACAATCCAACCTATCAAATCAAACAACACAGTCAACTCACATTCCTCATGCGTCAATATAAGCAATTTATCCAAGTAACTCTGATCGAATCGCCTCTCCTTCTTCCACAAAAACTGCGCCATAATCTGTTTCGTCGAAGTCTCTTTGGTGATCAACTCTGGCTCTCTCTTCTGAGCGGTTTTAATTTCCACAATATACGGAGCATAATGATATGTACTAACCGCATCTTCTTCAGTTCCTGTCTTTTCTTCAGTCTTCACCACATAAACTAACAAAGAAACCGCACTATTCACTGATGCTTGAATAACATTCTCCTGTTTGGAAAATCGATAGAGGATGCGAAAAGATTTTGCCTCGGCAAGATACTGCCCAATGCAAGTGTATTTTTGTTCGTTTTCTTGTTCAAATTGCCACGAAGTCAGTAGGGAACCATCCTGTTCCTGTCCCAGGATACGCCATTCTATTGCATTCTCTGTAAAGGTAATCTAGTGAATAAGGTGCTTCACAGCTGTGATGGAATTTCGTTACCTTTGATACCCTGAACATTCAATAGACCGCAGAATTGCGCAGCTAGATTTTCTTGCTTTTGCATATTTTTTTTTCGGTGTGTTAAGAACACCACTTTCTAGTTAATATTTATTTTCGGGTGAAGGTTACTACTAGTTTGTGGGACACGAAATGCCAAACAAGAAACAACACTCCACGACTGATAAGAAACCGAATACCTGTTCAATTAACCCAAATTCCCTTGCTGGCAGTTGTCATACATGTTGTGCGTTGCCAACTATTCATTTTGTAAGATTATCAATGTAGTAGACTTTTGTTTATAGTGTGGAGTGTCCTATGTTTCTATTGGATAAGGGAATTTTGGTATAAGCAAACTCATTCACTTGTAGGCTGTGTAAAGTTTTTCTTACCTTTTAGCGGCTTTTGTAGAGTGTGACGATATTGGTATATATAAAATAAAATATTCAGGCGTCTATAGCTAAGTAAAGGAGCCTATCTACTGGAGCATTATTACTTTTCTTGTTTGCATATAAATAATTAAACAGTGTGAGAAAGAGGATTTCAGAAGCACTCCATTTTTCCAATAGCGATTTTCTGAGCTTACGCATGTCATCTTTTGGATTTTTGGATTCCAGATTTTCTACAATTTAATGATGGGAAGGTCTACGCTTTTCCAATTTTTTTTTTCAAAATTCGCTGACTTTTACGATTACGTTACGTTCGTTGACTACAATTTTCGCCCTTTTAAATTCATCCTGATAAGCGAAAGGAATTCAAATCGATTTATTCACTCCCTAATATTACCGTGCCAGCAAGACAAATCGCCAAAAGTGAAGAGAATATTGGGGCCATAATTAATCGATTCCGGATCGTTCTCAGGAGCTGGGCCTCTCTGGACTTCCGTTTGACATATTTTGCGAAGTATACGCTTCGTATACGCCCGTAAATGACCGTGTTGTACCGAGAGCTAAAGCCAAATGACAAGACAGATTTTTGGTTAAGTAGGTTTGTTAATAAGCAAAATTGCCCCATTTTGTCAAGCGAAAACCCAGAGGTGTGTCAACAACAGCCATTGTACGAGTATATGAAAAAAAAACGTCTGTTCGGTGTGGTTTGCATGTCGGAGGTGCATTGGGCCGTACTTATTTCCAGATGTTGTCTCTTTTCTTTTAGGCCTCATCAGACCAATGACATAGCCAATAACCCAGAAACTTTAGACGACTCGGAGGCAAACATTCGACGTAAATTGCTAGAATGTCCACCGAATTATGTGGAAAAACTCATGGCAAATTGTGCCCAGCGCATCCACTAATACAAGAGGTTCTATGACAGTCATCCGAATGATATCATATTTCATATCTAATATCCTAAATAATGATTTCGTTGAAACCTTGCCATACATGGATGGTGTCATTAGAATTGTAGGTGAACAACGGTGGTCTGTTGACAATTAATACCCTCTTGGCCAAATTCTTGATCTTGATGGATGAAACACAGACGACAAATAGTCAGTACTGACACTAGAGGTGCATAAATCCTGAATGATGTTATGCCACAAGATGCCAATATTGCCGTCAACAAGTCAATTGCCACTACCCAGAGAGCATTACAATATGTTCCCGGAGCCGGAAACGGTTTGATCGACAAGATATCATTGGTGTGGTCTTCGAAGCGGCGTTCTATTGACGGCGGCCAAATCCTAGAGACTAAAAGCTTTTATAACAACCAGAGAAAGCTTAGTTTCCATCGGATATGAGGACAATCCGACTTTTCATTAATACTCGTAAAATAACAGTGTTGAGTTTTGTTTTGGAATGGCGATGATTTAAATAGCTAGATACATCGATGGAAATTAAATTTTTAGTAAAAGCGAGCACAAAATAGCTGCTGGCTTTGACCTTTGTGATGAAAAAATAAACGTATTTTCCAATGCAGAATCTTTCAAAAATGTATCCTTCAACTAAATCTTGTAGATCAGACATTTAAAAATCTGGGCAGCTGCAATAAGTGGGACTCAGTGAATACAAATCTACTTACAAAAATCTAGTTACAATCGGTTGTGTGAGCTCTAGTTTTCAATAAATACAAGTGCATTCGTTAGTGGTCCTATGAATACACTCAAGGTCAGTGGAACTATTTAAGACTCGTCTTAGTAAAATAGAAAAATAATTGTAGGTCTCACCAAAGAATATTTAATACAGCTCAAGTCAGAGGTAAAATTGGGCCTCAACTAATAAAATTCTTCCATAAGTCCAGTTCTTAGCTAACTGCCTTAAGTTGTGCATATCGAGACAGATAAGTAGTATGACTTGATATTAGCAACCGCATTTCTACAGAGTCCATGCTTCAATGCTTTAAGGTAGGGCGGAGCTTATTATACACTGACCGCTTTGAGTACGCTGAATCTGAAATTGAAAACTTTAGGTTTTATTTAACGTACAATAACTTCCTCGCAGTCGTAGCTGTAATTTGTGACATAACAATTCGTCAATGTTTCCATCTTGCTGACAGCATTTGCTTTGTGTCGCTACCAATAATGGCCGATCGAATGGCCAATCCATACAATGTCTATGTTAGCAAATAACTGTTCTAACTTTCTTTAATCGAGTCTTCTTAAGAAAAATTATTGTTGGTATAAGTGAGTTTTTTTTTGGGTTTCTAGGGGCATTCTGCAAGAGCATAAATGTCCTAAACTCTTATACTGAGACATCACTCAACTATAATAAAATCACCTGATCTAATCTTAGAAACGAGTTGATTAATGCATTCAACCTAAAACTCTCCACCTTCTTTAAATATGTAGCTCTCATAATTAACCGTCAGGATCTGCACCCTTCTAAGGCTCTTCGATTTTGATCAGATGATTGCAAATTTTGATTTTCACCGTCTAAAAAATTGACTGCGGAATGCTGAAAAAGCCGCTCTTTTTTATATGAATTTTTTCCGGAATTTATTCAGAAAATTAAAAATACAAGTTTATTCATCTAAATCTACGAGTATATCTATCTATATTGTCCCCTTCAAAGGGGACCAAGGGGACCCTTCCTTTACGACCAGCTGTCAGCACCCGGCTTTTCAACACATGACCTTCTGTGCTTAACTTTTAATTTTAACTTTACATCCTCAGATCTAGTATATGAATACCGCGACTTCAGAAGCATTAACTTAAATCAGCTGGAGGTAGATGCCGCTCTCATTGAGTGGAATCGAATATTTTACATGCCTTCTTCTAGTGACCAAGTGGACTATCTCTGCAATAATGTTCGTCAATTATTTTATAACCACGTTCCATTGAAAATAAAACAAATAAAGCATGGGCAAAATGCTTGGTTTACTGGTGAAATTAGGGACTTAATCAAGCAACGTAATCGATGGTATGATGCATGGAAGCGTTACAGGTTAGACATCCATCTCCAGATGTATCGTTCCCTGCGCAACCGTGTAGTTAAAGCGGCAAAAAAAGAGCTCCACAAAAACAAACTAAATACACAGATTAGAGGAAAACAGCTTTGGAATAATCTCCGTGCAATTGGTATTGGCAAAAACAAAGAAGATGGCGATGTTAATTTTAACGTAAATGAGCTTAACAAAAGTTTTGTTAATCTTCCCCTCCCATCCTTAAATGTTGAACGTCCTACATCGTCAACTTCACATGAGGTAGGTAGCTTAGAGTTCGCCTGCATCGATGATGTCGAACTAGTTTCATGTCTGTTATCAGTCAAATCTAATGCCTTTGGTTTTGACGACATCCATCCCAAATTCATAAAAATCATCCTGTCAGTTATTCTTCCCTACTTAGTTTATTCCTTTTGTTGAAAATGAGCAGGAACAACTTGCCGTATAATTCGAATGAGACAATTGTACAAAGACAAAACTGGAAGAAAATCGGGAAGGGCTTCAAATTTAGTCTCCTCGCTCTGGTGTTCAAAAATGGAATGACTCGTTGAGGCGTCCCTCCTGTCAAATTAGATTTCTTTCTTCTTTTCCGCCAGATGGCGCTATGGCTTAGGAGTGATGCCAACATTTTCCCCACCCCGTGAGACACTACTGGATTCGGGTTCTATAGTTGTCTCACCACGTCTTATATTTACAAGCGCCAACTTCGACACAGGCCTGTGATACTCTCCGTGTCTTGTACTAACTACCGCTGATCGTACCTGCCCATCCTTTCCAGGGAATACTGTCTTTACCACCCCTTTTGGCCAGTTGTTGGACGGAAGCGTTGAGTCGCACACTACGACAAGGTCCCCAGGTTTCATCGGATCTACTGGGAGAAAATTTTTTGTTCTTCTTACCAATTCTGGAAGGTAACCCTCGACCCATAGCTTCCAAAGCCTATTCCGAAACATTTGCGAAGTGATATAGCCCTTAGTGCACAGACGGGTGTTATCTGGAATACTGCCAATTGATTTTACTCCGTTGCTGCTCCCTATTAAAAAATGGTTTGGGGTTAGGACTTCAGAGGACCCAGGTTCAATAGGAATGTGAGTCAGTGGCCTGGAGTTCACTATGAATATTGCTTCTGCTATGCATGCCCTCAGCACCCAGTCATTGATATTATATGTCGGGAGGGCCGGATAAAAGGCCATCTTGAAAGTCCTCACCATGCGTTCCCATGCACCGCCCATGTGAGGTGCTCCTGGGGGGTTGAAGATCCACTTAATGGCAGATCCCTCGAAATTTCTGGCAACGCCTTTAAGGTTCACGCGTTTGAATTCTTCACGCAACAATCTTTCGGTGGCAATAAAGTTGGTTCCTCTGTCAGTCCTTATTTCCCTAGGCTGACCACGTAGATTCATAAAAATTCGGAGCCACATCACGCAACTATCAGTGTCCAGGCTAGCAGCAACTTCTACATGTATGGCACGAGTCGTCAAACATGTGAAGAGTACCATCCAACGTTTTTCTTTTGATCGTCGTATTGTCACCAATACCGGTCCCAGGAAGTCCATACCAGTATAGGTAAATGGCGGTTCGTACGCTGCTAATCTCCCATAAGGTAGATCACCCATCTTCGGCTCGACGATTTTTGGAGAACGTACTTGGCAAATGACACAGCTGTGCTTTATTTTATTAAGCAAAGATCTGAGACCTGGAATGTCATATTGTTGTCTCACTTCATTGATGACCGTTTCATGAAAGGCATGTTGATACTTCTCGTGACATCCCCGGACAACTAAAAGCGTGAAATGGCTGGATCTCGGGAGGATGACTGGTCTCCTTACAGAGAGTGGGACATACTCTGCTTTATCTATCCGGCCTCCGACCCTCAGAACACCATCTTGGTCTAAATATGGACTTCGATCACGTAGGGGGCTCTTCCTCAAGACTGAATTTATTTTGGCGGAGTTTCCCGAGTCCAGTGCTGCAATTTCATCGACAAAAACACGTTGAACTATCCTGTGTAAATAGGCATCAGCTCGTTGAAATTGCATTACGGGATCAGGATATCGGAGACTGTATAAAATGGCAACGGTCTTCCTCAGCTTCTGTAAAGAGGAAAATCTTTCAAGTTTTATTAACAACTCACCTACCAAATGAAAATTGGGATACGCTCCCAAAGGATTTTCTTCAGCATTCGACTCGTGTTTATCTTGCGCAGGCCATTGACATTCTACATCATAGAGAAAGCTTGGACCAATGTACCATCGGTCATCAATCTCCAGGTTCGGGATTTTTGCCCACTTGGTTGCGTCGTCCGCTACATTATCTCGAGATGGTACGTACCGCCAGTGCATTGGATTAGTTAAATCCTGAATTTCGGCAACCCGGAAGGCGACAAACTTCTTTTTCTTTCGCAGATCAATCATTCGGATCCTATCCAGGCTCACTTTTGAATCGGTCCAATAAATGCACTTTCGCATCATGAATTCATGATGTTTCTTGACTGTTTCGGCAAGTCTTGCTCCAAGAACAGCACTTTCCAATTCAAGGTCAGGAATTGATGTTAATTTCAAAGGGGCTACGTGAGTCTTTGCCGCCACGAGTGAGCATCTCACAACGCCATCGCGCTCTATGCGAAAATAACAAACAGCTGCTTCAGCCACCTCTGAAGCGTCCCCAAAAGTGTGAAGCTGTACATCAACATCAGAGTAATTGCTAATTCCGATTAGATGACAGCGCGGAATCTTTAATACTTTCAACTTAGGAAATAATTTAATGCATTGCTGAAAGGTTGTGTTCTGGTCTGCAGTGATAGGATCATCCCAATCTATCTTTGACCTCCATACATCTTGCATTAATATTTTGAACCGCACTACGTAGTTAGCAATTAGTCCTAAGGGATCATAAATACTCATTAGCACTCGGAGTAGCTCGCGTTTTGTTGGGATCTTCTCGCCACTAAGAATTTCTCTTCCACCCTTGTTGAGATTGAGCAGGAACATGAAGCAATCTGAAGCGGGACACCAAAACATCCCCAACACCTTCTCTGCAGAGTCCTCCAGATGTAAATTTAACTTTTCAATGTGCTCGTCACCGCCCAACACTCGTGATACCTTCAATTCATTTGAACGCCAATTTCGAATCTCGAAGCCGCCACGCCTATGTACTTCTTTAACTTCTGTACCAATTCGGATCGCCTCTTCTTCGTGGTCAAAACTTTGTAGCCAATCATCCACGTAATGGTTTTTAACGATAGCATTATGCGCATCAGGAAATTTATCCATGAACTCTTCTGCATTCGTATTTTTCGCTAGTTGTGCACAACTCGGAGAACACGTCGAGCCAAAAGACATTACTCGCATCACAAATTCTATCGGTTGAACGTCAATATCACCAAACCTCCACAAAAATCTTTGAGCATGTATGTCATTCTCTATGATCCACACCCTGTGGAACATCTCCTTTATATCCGCCACAACTGCTACCTTACGTTGTCTGAAACGGAACAAAACGCCAATGAGTGAAGCTGTTAAATCCGGACCACTCAATAACAGAGAATTAAGGGAAATTCCATTTATCTCGGCTGCAAAATCCCATATAAGCCGTACTTTTGGTTTGTTTGGACTTTGATGAAGGAAAATGGGAACATAGAAAACTTTATTTACCGGAAAACCTTCTTCATCTGGTGTGAGGCGACGAATATAACCTTTTGTTTCGTATTCTTTTATTAATTTATTGAGTATTTCAAGGTGTTCTGGTTTCCTTCGTAAACTCCGTTCGAGACTCGTAAGTCTCATAGTGGCAGCGTTTTTGCTTTCCGGGAAGAATACATCATCCCTTCTCCATAACAGACCAATTTCAAAACGGCTATCAGCTCTTCGTTTTAAGGTTTTTTCCATTATATTGCGAGCCCTTTTATCTTCTTTTGATTCTATGTAGGTAATATTTGGCCGCACTCCATCTCTGTCAGTTGTGTAAAACTTCTTCACTAAATCAAACAGATCGTCATCCTTTTGACAGCACGTATGACAATCGTGAATATTTACTTCGATTCGATTTTCGGAATATTTTTCGCTCATAGCAAAAATTGTCCACCCTAATCGACATTTAACAGCAATCGGATGGAATTCTTTACCTTCACGGGCCTTTGTGGGAACAGCGAGATGCCAGTTGTCCAAACCAATTAACAAGCCAGGTTTAACCCTTTGATAGGATTGTATGGGGAGTCCCCTTAGATGTCTGTGCGCAGCTGCTAAACGTTCGTAATTCAGTGATTGTGTGGGCAGTACCAGTTTGGATACAGTACGTGCCTTCATCAATTTTAATTGCGATCCGATACGGACTCGTAAGGTTATTCTCATCTAGTGCTCCTCGACGCGCATTACCGAATCGTCGGTCCATCCGATCTGCAATGGACTCTTTTGACCGAGCAAGTTTAGTTCATCCGCAAGTTCTTGGGATATCAATATTGTGGACGAACCTTCATCCAAAAAGACATATATTTCTTTTATGACATCTCCAGATATAATACGAATAGGAATATACCTATAACGTGTATCTGATTCGCTGTTAATGTGCGTGAAGTTCTCTACGCTATCATCTGTATTTTTCACTTGATTGACGGGTCTGTGCAGAGTTGGGTGGTGATACCATTTGCATTGGTCAATTTGACATTGCTTGCGGCGGAAACATTTGCCCTTGTGGCGATTAAGGCAGCAGAAGCAGAGACGTGCTATTTTCACCATATCGAAACGTTCATTCACCGATGCGTTCATGAATTTTTCGCATTTGATCAACTTCTCGCAAGAACCTTTGCAGATGGCGCAATTCTGGATTTCTGAATTTCGTGTGATGGCTACATTGTGCAATGCTATTGTTCTTTTGTTGCTGTCTGGAGGCTTTCTATCTGTGTGCTTAGGTATTACATTTGCAGATGGTAAGCGAGTGCACAGTTTCATCCCAAAATTATATAACCATTTTCCGAATTCTACCACATCACCCGTGGTGACGTCAGCCTCAGACCATTTAAATTGTATGCTGTTCGGCAGCCGCGATAAAATTTCCTCAACTAAATATGGATTGTTGCGGTAAGGCAGCAGTCTGACATCGTCGTTGTTGAGCAGTGTAGTTAGATCGTAAATACTAGCAGCGTATTGGACAATCGAGTCCATCTTAGCTTCTCTGGGCGCAGGGAGAGCCCTAACCTACTCAATAAGGTCCTTGACCACTAGTTCTGGTCTGCCGAACAGCCTTTCCAAAGTGTTTAAAATCGTGGGTATATTCCTTGGATCTGTAAGTTGACCCTCAACGAATTTTCTGGCGGGATATTTTATTGCCCTCCGGAGTCTTTGCAAATTTTCGCCGGGTAGAAACGAACACATGGTGTTCGACTGTATATAGGATGTATAAAAAAGTACCCAGTCGCCAGGTTTCCCGTCGAAACATGGTAGGTCTTTTCCGACCGTGTGACGAGTGGCTAATGCAATGGGATCTAAAATCGGTGTACTTACCCCAATTGGATGGCTTGGAGTATGAGATGTATGGTGTTGTCTTCTGGGCGGTGGAGCTTCAATGTTGTCGGCAGCTTCTGCTGCTGCGGTTGCTGATACAACCTGAACCTTTGGTGATGTTGTTATTGGGGAAGGTTTTGGTGACATCTCCATGGGCGTTGGTAGTTGTTGTAGTTCCGCACCCTCTTCCAGCAGTGATAATTGATTGAGAAGTTCGGCTTCCCTGTTTAATTCAATGAGACGTGCTCTAGAATTTTCTAGAGTCGCCAAGATGGTGCTCCTACGATCGTTGTTAGACATTGGTGTGGAGTTTGACGGTGGTGCGTCCTTTTGATGGAGAATAGTGTTGTCGTCTGGGTTACACCCTGGACATATCCACGTGGGATCTTCTGCGACACTATCTCCCCTGCGAGCGCAGATGTAGTGAATCCAACGCACGCACTTAGTACACTCCACCATGTCATCTTCGGTCGCTTGCTTGCCGCAAATCGGACACACACCGTTAGTCTCGTCTACATGCGCAATTGGTGGCGCCATGATTCCAGGAATTTGAATAGGATAAATTTGAAGAATGTTGAAAATGAGCAGGAACAACTTGCCGTATAATTCGAATGAGACAATTGTACAAAGACAAAACTGGAAGAAAATCGGGAAGGGCTTCAAATTTAGTCTCCTCGCTCTGGTGTTCAAAAATGGAATGACTCGTTGAGGCGTCCCTCCTGTCAAATTAGATTTCTTTCTTCTTTTCCGCCAGATGGCGCTATGGCTTAGGAGTGATGCCAACACCTTTAATTCTATTTTAACGACCGGTTGCTATCCCACACAATGGAAAATGTCAAAAATTATCCCTATCCAAAAAAAGCCTAACAGTAACGACTTTCGTCCCTTTTCAATTCTACCCTATTTGTCAAAAGTATTCGAGCGAGTACTACAAAGACAAATGAGTTCTCACATACATCCAAAAGTATAACTTGCTCTCTCCTTTATAGTCCGGTTTTAGGAAATACCATAGCTGTATCACTGCAACCATTAAAATTGTGAATGATATTAGGGAGACGTTTTTGGTGCTCCTCGATTTTTCTAAGGCGTTCGACACCGTTGATCATGCACAACTGTGCCATAAATTGAAACCTTTTTTCCGCTTCTCTAGTTCATCTGTATCACTCATCTCCTCGTACCTGAAACTGAGAAAACAGGCTGTCGTAGTCGGACCTCAGACATCTGACTTTATTCTAAATAATAAAGGTATCCCACAGGGCGTTATTCTTGGACCGCTTCTATTTTCACTATATATAAATGAGATTCCTTCTATTGTTTCTTCTTCCATCCATATGTATGCCGATGACGTTCAACTCTACCGTAGTTGCCAACTAGGTGTGATCGAAGACTGTTCGAGCGCAATTAATTCTGATTTAGAAAATATATCCAACTGGGCAAAAAACAATGGCCTTTTTCTCAATCCCTTAAAAACCAAATGCATTGTTATAAGCAAAAAATTACTGGATCTTACTTACTTTCCCGATATTGTGCTTGATGGCCATGAAATTGAATATGTTGAAACTGTTAAAAACTTAGGAATCGTGTTCAACAGAACACTGACATGGAAGACCCATATCAATGCAACAGTTGGTAAGGTATATGGCATATTGCGACAACTCTGGATGTCTCATTACTATGTCCCCCTAAAAACGCGTTTTTTCCTAGCCAAAACATTAATATTTCCTATACTTACTTATGGTTGCGAAATATTTTCCAACTGTGATTCTGCGTGCAGGAGAAAGCTGAATGTTGCGTTTAACAATACTGTTTTTAACCTTAAACGTTTTGACAGAATATCTTTGTTCTCCAAATCTCTATACAACATGTCACTTGACCACCTTTTTCGCTATCAAACTCTTATACTGCTATCCAATGTCATTCAAACTCATCAGCCCTCTTATCTCTTCAACATACTGCGCCCTCCAGCACCTCCAGCCGAACTCTCCAACTTATTCCCCCCAGATTTACTTGCCTATCTTCTGAGCGCCAGTTGCTCGTTCACATCGTCCGCCTGTGGAATTCTTTACCTAGGCATGTTAGAGAGCACGGCGGCACTAGACGTTTTCGTGTTAAATTTAAGTCCTTTTTTGTCAACAACCCAATTTAGCGTAAAGTCCTGTTTATTTTCTATTCTTTTTTTTTCTCTCTCTTATCTTTTCTTTTATATCTACGAGTATTAAATTTAATTTAATGGAGATGTTCTTGGTTTTGGTTTTGTTTTATCTTAGTTTCATTTAATTTCACAAGAATACTTAGTTTTTAGTTTTCTTATTGATATGTTTGTTTTACGTTTATTCAGTAGTGTTTAATATTTTAATTAATTTTAGGCGGCACTAACATATAAGATAATTATTTAATCTTAAAGTGTATGCTTCCAATTTACAAATAAACAATAAAGTAATCCCCATCGACTGCAACACACTTATGCCAGCGCATGATCCAATCCTCGAAACATTTTCGGTATGTCCTTCAGTGCTTACTGCGATTTTTCCATTACTTCCTCTCGGCTACTGAAACGCGTTCCCCGTAGTGGTTTTTTAACTCGATTGAACAGAAAGAAGTCACAGGGAGCCAAATCAGGTGAATTCGGTGGCTGTTGGATAGTATTTGTTGCATTTTTCGTCAAAAAATTACGAATAATGTTGGCACTGTGCGATGGTGCGTTATCATTGTGCAAAATCCACCAGTTTTCTGCCCACAATTCTGACCTCTTTCGGCGAATTGCTTCACGCGTACACGTATTCATGTAATGATCCTTTTGATGAATGTGGGATCGGATTCAGCATCGCAAATCATCTCTCTTGCGACGTCAACACGGTCTCTTTTTTGTATGAAATTGAGGTCTTTTGGCACAAACTTTGGTGCTACACGACGGAAACCCAAATCATTAACCAAAATGTCTTCAACGGATCAAGTCAATGTTCAAGTCCTCCGCTATCTCTCTGATGGTTAATTTGCGGTTATTGACCAATATTTCTTTTACTCCATCAATGTTTTCGTCGGTTTTCGATGTCGATGGTGTGCCACTGCGTTCATCATCTTCGACTGACTCACGACCACTTTTGAACCGCTCATTTCACTGGTAAACGATGGTTTTCTTTAGAGAATCAAATCGAAACAATGGGAGCGCCATGGAACTTTTTGATCAATGTGGTGTGTACTTCCATCCCGTAATCCCCCATTTTTTTTCATATTTAATTTTTGCTCGTAAGTTTACGATGAGATCTCATATTTCAACTCAGTTGCTATTCGTTGCTGAAACCGATTAGTTCCGCTGGTACTGCACCATTTCTACTTACCTCCTGCTATTGTAGAGAGATTTTTAACAATCTCTTTTGAATATAAACTATACTTTCTCACAGTATTTCTTTGTTTTACAATTTAGAAATGTAGGAACTGTGTGCTCCCTATAGTAATGTTTCATGTAGCAGCTCAGCGAACTAGTAAGGATGGTTTACGCATGTGGTGTCCTATTTGCTGTGCTTGTCAATTATCCTACTAAAGAGGCTCTCCTTTTCTATATTGGTAATGAACTCATTCAATATCAGCTTCTTTGAGACGTCGACCATAAATCTTGCAACTTCTTCATTTTCACGCCTCCAGAAAGTGAGTTACGAATACATATTAGTTTGTTATTTGTGAATTTATGCGGATTGTCATTAAATGTCATACATATATCCAAATCGCATTTAACAAGTTCAATATTTTCCAGAGCTCTGCATAGCTGGCTTTGATGTCAGTTTTAAACCTAGGTCTGTGGTTTCCCTCCATTTGTTATTCGGAAAGACTCATCATCAGAAGTTGTAAGGCATTTCCAATAGTCCATTTTGAAATGAGATGCAATTTGTACTTGATCAATAGAAGAAGGATTGCCATTAATAATGAAAAACATCAGCCAAGTGACCTCCTAGACTCTGTTGATAAAATGTTTATCAGATTTCCGACTCTATTTGCATCATCGATAATAATAGCACAGATTTAGGCTTTGAGTGCCTTAATTGACTGGCTAGCGTAGTCACATGGCATCAAAGAAGGAGTTCGCATGGTGTTAAATCGAATGATCTTGGCGACAAATTTTGATCGCAATTACGTAAAATAACTAAGCCTGTCTTGTTGGAAACAAATATCGTCCAAATCATACCTCAAAATTCCGGTCATAAAAATTTATGATCAACGCTTCGATAGTTTAATCCAATCACGGTAATGATAACTCTTGCCCAAAAACCGCATTAAACAGTAGCACATTCACAGTTCGAGGGCAATGCTGCTTTTAAACAAAGTCTTGAAGATGAAAATGCGCTTCAACGGTTGAGAAGATTTTTCGACTAACTTCTTGATCAGATGCATGCATTCCCAACATCCAACTGGCAAAGTTGGTTTCGATAGTCGTGTTGCTTTTCTAAACTCTTCATTGGGAGACGTTTTCCATCATCATCTCAGTATAGACATCAATAATCCCTTCAAGGTCATCTAATCAACACATTAAAAAAGTAAACAACTGCTGCTCTACCCTATGAAGGGAAACCAACAGCTGTCAAAAGTGCTGTTGTAAGTGTCAAACGTATCACAGGAGAAAGGATAGAAAGAAAGAAAGAAAGATCTCAAACCCAGTCTAGCAGGTCGGTTCGAAGAAAATCTTGTTTTCAGTTGGTTGGTTGAAGCTTTGTAAAAATAAGTTTTTTGCTCTAAACAGGTAAGGACTTGCAAGTGACGGGGTATCTTACAGCCACACTCTGTCTACATTCTGAGACATGGTTTTCCACTTGGAATACATTGCTAGATTAGACAAATTTCCAATACCGTACCGGTGTTGCTAATATTATCGCCGGAAATATGTTAAATTACAAATTCAATGCTGTTTGAATCGTCATATCTGGCTTTCGATCTCATGCTCGTCCGCATTGACCGATTCCTTTCGGTTATCGACATAGTCAATCTAAAGTAGTTTAACTAATAGCAGACTCCAATCCAAAACAAAATCATCTAGACAATCATCTGGGGTAATTGAAAAAATGTATTAATTTTTAAATCAATACATGCGCTTACGTCAATTGTGAATGGATCTTCTGTGAATAACAATTCCGTATCCCCCTGTGCGATAAATAAACATTTTGTTAGCAAATCTACAACATGTTTATCACTTACACTTCATACAAACATTTATTCCATCAACAGAAATCGACTTGAACAGAGATGGCTTTACGTTGGGGAATTGTATCAGCTGGCAGAATAAGCAACGACTTTGTCACTGGCCTTGGGACATTACCAGACGATGAGCATACCGTTGTTGCAGTAGCGGCACGCGATAAAGAACGTGCTGAGGAATTTGCAAAACTCTATGGAATACCGAAATCCTACGATAGCTACGCGGAATTGGCTGAATCCAAAGATGTTGGTTCGTACAGTGGAGTGGAAATACATCCTAAATTCTGTGTTTATTTGTTATTGGCTTTGTTTTAGATGTGGTTTACATTGGATCGCTCAATCCGCAACATTTTGAAATTGGTATGCTGATGCTGGAGAACGGCAAACATATTCTTGTGGAGAAACCACTTTGCATCAATGAGAAGCAGGCAAGGAAACTTATCAACTACGCTGAGCGTAAGAAGCTCTTCTTAATGGAAGCAGTCTGGTCGCGTTTCTTCCCAGCCTACCAGTATGTCCACAAGCAAATTGAGACCGGTGTTTTAGGAACAATTGAAGAGGTTGAGGTCACCTTTGGTCTCCCATTACAGGAAATCGATCGCTTGAAGTGAGTATTATGTCTTAGTTATGCGTGCAGTACCCACGCAATTCGTCAGCTACTAAATTTTTTTGAGAAAGTAATGTCTCCATAGAACCACGCCACATTCGCACACTATGTGTTCTACTTCCATACAGAGGCGACCTTCAATTTCCTGACTTATTCTGAGTTTGTGTAAAAAGTGTTCGTTAAAAAGCTGACGATTCTTCTGACATCGGGATGCCGGTGAAGGCTCTGAGCCATCAAACGGATTAGCTGAACCTTCACTAGTCAGTTCACAGGCTTTTTTTTATTGCCTTTAATATCCTTGTGAATAGATAGCCACCAGATCTTGATTTTGTTTCTTTCAGATAAATCCTGAGTAAAGTAGCACCGATTTGGAGTCCACAAGTTTAACCTTAGTAGTTTCAGTGCTACTTGACTGTCCATGAGTATATGGATCGAGGCGCCTTTCATTCGTATTCCAAAAATGATCTTGGCACATATGTGGATGGTATGAGGCTTAGCTTGAAAAATGTTCGAACTTTTCACATTAGCCGTGCAACATTTTTTTTGGCCCATGGATACCTGCAACTACTCTGGGGGCAATTTTGAACTCATCCGTATAAAATATTTTTAAGAAATCGTATCTTAAACTTGCATCTCCCTTTTGCAACAGGTAGAACGGCTAGGCGCCATCGTGTAAAACTTTGAATGAAATTTCCCAAGTTGACTTCCGGCGATGTTGAGCCGAGGGTCGGAGTTGGAATTTTTGTCACGCCTCTTTTCATTTGCCTCGGCTTCCCAAATTTTGACTACAGGTAGAGATCCATCATTTTTCGGAAAACCAGTGATTCCATTACTGCTAAGGATAGTATCCCTGCGCCAAGCACCCAATTTCGCTTTCTTTCTCCTGCTCTCAAGGTTAGCATTCTGTTTTACTTGGCTTTTCACGTCAGATAAATTTGTTTTCCTCATACAAAACTGCACTAAGCTCAAATTTGACCCTAAATGATGATGATTTGTTTTCCGGTATTTACTGAAAAACAATTGCCTTGATTTGTTTTTGATGAGTTGCGCTTTAAATAAAACTCGATGCCCTTCGATTAAAAAGAAAACAGGAGGTTTTATTATTTCAATTCAGCAGTCCCAAAAATGCACAGAAAAAAGAAAGGCGACATCCAAAGATGCTGCTAAGGAAAGCCTGCTGTCTGACCTACTAAAGATGGATATGTTTAACACACTTCCTGTCAAACGACGTTACGTAGTTTTCTCCACTTCCTTCCTCTCTTCGGAATAGTTGGTTCTTGTTCCAATCTCAAGCCCATATTTATCCAACAGGTTGTTTGCAATATAAATCCACTTTGATGTGATGCGTAGACTGTCGGCGAAACGTTTGACTTCTAACCCAACACATATGTAGCTCTGCAAATCGTAGGTCCCTTATCTCGATGGAGTCAGGCGGGCGTTACCTCAGTGCATCGAAATCCCTCTGATTATTTGTTGCCATTGGCAGATCGTACACTTAAACAGTATTTATTTTTAGTATTTAGTATTTATTTATTTAGATCTACGATATAGATACATCAACAGATCAAAAATAAAAACAAATAAAAAATATATGGTATATAAAGGGTCCGCCATCTAACGTTTTTTTTTTTCAACTAGTGCTTATTTCGTGAACGGTAACACCTAGCTCATGTCTGATTTGACAGATAATTAGCTTTATCCTTCCGGTTAATAATGGAAAATAATTTCATTCAAATGGCTGCCTCGGCTGGCCATGCAGTAGCCTACACGATCGGTCCAATTTTTAAGCACATTATCGATTGTGTGCAGCTGTATTTCACCAATGGCTTCACGAATATTGTCCTTTAAAGCGTCAATTGTCTCTGGCTTGTCGGCGTAACACTTATCTTTTACGGCACCCCACAAATAATAGTCCAACGGTGTCAAATCGCAGCTCCGAGGTGGCCAAACGACATCAGCTCTGCGGCTGATAATGCGATCTTCAAAAACAGGGCGCAAAACATCGAGTGTAGCTTCGGCTGTGTGGCACGTAGCGCCGTCCTGTTGAAACCAAATGTTGCCAATATCCTCCTCTTCAATTTTTGGGAACAAAAATTCGTTCAACATGGCCCGATAACGATCACCATTGACTGTAACGGCCACTCCTTGCCCATTTTCGAAGAAAAATGGCCCAATTATGCCTCTGGACCAAAATCCGCACCAAACAGTGACTCGTTTTGGGTGTATCGGCTTTTCAATGTATGCTTGCGGGTTTTCAGTGTCCCAAGTGCGACAATTTTGCTTGTTTACATACCCGCCAAGATCAAAATGAGCTTCATCTGAAAAGATGATTTTTTTGGGAAAATCGGCATCTTCTCTAAGTCGATCGCAGCCCACTTAGCGAAGCGTAGTTCAAGCGCATACACAACCATATTCGTTCAGCGGAAGGACAAAACTAATTATCTGTCAAATCAGACATGAGCTAAGTGTTACCATTCACGAAATAAGCACTAGTTGAAAAAAAAACGTTAGATGGGGGACCCTTTATAAGGTATAATAATTAAAAATTATCTTAAAGCTAACAATGTGAGTTCCTTAAATCTAGTTCTAGGTATTACAGTATCAAGATTATCATATACAACATTAAATAATCTACAGCAAAACATAACAGGCTCATTGGTTCCGTATGAAGTGGAGTGATGAACTTCAAATAACAATGGTCTAGACCTAAGAACCCTTAGTGGCGCGTAAATACCAATTAATGAAAGTAAGTTCTCACAGTCAATGGAAAAACATAGTAAATCTCTAACGAACATAAACAAAGCACAAATCAAGACCCAACAGCAAACATTTAGAGCGGTAAGAATAGTGGACATTGTCATTCAGAAAGAAACGGCGTAATGCAAAGCGCAAGAAGTTTTGTTTGAACTTTTTCTATTCTATTAATGTTTTTCAATGAAAACGGGTTCCAAACAACACTACAATATTCCAGACATGGACGAACATTGCTTACATAAATAGCCTTGAGAGTATAGGGATCCTTGAAGTCCGATGAATTTCTTTTCAAAAGACCTAAAGCAGAGTAAGCTTTTGACATTAATTTGTTAACATGGAGATCAAAAGTAAGTTTACTATCAAAAACAACACCCAGGTCTTTAAACTCAACTACAACATTAATTGATTGGTTTCCAAGACGATAATCAGGGATTAGATTATATTGTGTTCTATAATATGACATGGTGGCACATTTGTCGATATTGAGATGCAGATCGTTCATTTTACACCAATCAAAAAAATAATCTAAATCTCTCTGGAGTAGAAGACAGTCACTGACATTAGAAATAGTCACGTAAAATTTTATATCATCCGCATACAAAAGACAATGACAAAATTTTAGAATACTCGGCAAATCATTTATAAAAATGAGGCCAAGGATTGGCCCAAGATGGCTTCCTTCCGGGACACCAGACATAACATTAATTTCAACCGAATATAAATGTCCGATAGAAACGAATTGTTTTCTCCCAAACAGATAGGACTTAAACTATGAAAGTAATGGGCCAAAAAATACGTAACACTCAAGCTTTTTTAGAAGGATACCCAAGTTAATTCTAAAGGCTTTCACGAATCAGTATAGACAACGTGCACTTGCTTGTGCTTCTCGATGGAACTTAAGCAATGATTGGTGAACTGAACTAGGTTAGAGCAAGTCGAACGTCCTTTCCAAAATCCATGCTGAAAATCACTAACAAAGCTGCTTAAGATGAATACCATCCGTTCCTTCACTAGGCGATCCAAAAGTTTAGGTATAATAGACAGTTTAGAAACTGGTCTATAATTCGAAATTTGATCTTTTTTACCACTCTTAAAAATTGGTTTTATAAGCGAATATTTCCAATCAACAATAAATGTCCCACTAGCCAATGACTGATTGAAAATATAGAGCAGGGGGTAGCTAAGAGAATCACCACAAGATTTAAAAACAATCGGGTAAAAACCTAGGAAATCCTAATTTTTACTGTCCTTCAAATCTTGTAATGCCAACAATAATTCGGATCTAATGAGTACCAGAGAGCTTGAGGCAGTAAAAGCTTGCAAGGAATCGAAATAATCCTCATTAAAAGAAGAAAGGCTGGAGGAATCATAAATACCTTGAAAAAACGACGCGAACATGTTCAGAATATCTTTGGGATTACTGGATGATTTGCCTAGAAAATTCATAGTTGACGGAAAACCAATACTAGCCCGTTTGGAATTTATGTATGCCCAAAAGCACCTTGGGTTGGTCTTCAGATTCCTTTCCAAGCGTTGAACTCGAGTCATTCCTGAGACGGTGATGATAATCACGTATAACAATAAGGAGCGGCATACGTGAAACTAAAGCCGAAGTGAATCATCCAGTGAGTCATGGTCAAATGATGGTATCGTGACTTAATCTGAAAAATGATGGAGCATTGTCAATTAAAGTGGAACACATTTAGTTTAGACAAATTAATTTTTACACTAAGAAAAACGAACGAACATGAAACTATCTTTTTCCCAGATTTAATATATTCAAGACTTCGGACTATTTGATGTGATCACCTGTAGATTGTGGTTTCAAAGAAACAGCCAAACCATTATTCCGTGTGCTTTTTGAAGGATATTCTATTGGCACTAAGTTGCGGAATACTTTGCCACATTTTCAGTAAATGTTCGTAGCCTACCTAATTGGTTTATCCTGATCTTATTTTCGTTCGATTATTTGAGCTTTCAGCATACGTTTGTTGGCTATCGAGTCTCGAGCATATTGTCAAAAATTCATTCAGTTCCCTGTCGTTGTTGAAAATACAGATAGATTTGTGTAAGTTGTGCATCTCAATACGACTGTTACGTTGGAATTTTTAGGCATTTGACATCGGACCTGGGAATGATCAATTCGATATAAAGTTGGACATCTACATATAAATATTTCAACTATATATTGAGGCCTGTTTGAGGAAATATAATTCACACTCCATTAGTCATTTTTTGAGTATGGACCGGTCTAAAGGCTTTTTCTCGAGAAGTTCCAACTAGCTTTCCGAAAACGGTACTCGGGTTAATACTCGGTTCTTTATTTATTTATTTGTGTGTTGCTATTGAAATTAAAGAAACTTCGCACCCAAATCTATTCACAAATCAATTTCGAAAAGGCAAAATAAGCCCATGAATCCTCCTTCCTTGTCGGTGGATGTGTTTTTATTAAAGGTTGTCCAAAATTTAATTGCAGATTACTTACCTTCCAATTTAAATGCTCATGTCTCAGCTGGGAGTCGATTAAGGAGCGCTGCTATCTATACATCTTTGCCAACGAGAAGAAAAACTCAGGTTTTGTGGAAATGACAAACTATGCGGTTGCTGCAAGGGGTTTCTTCTAGAGAGAAGTGATGGAGATGTTTGAAGAAGCTTAATTGTGTGGTTCTTTTCTGATCCAACGATTTCTCCTAGATTCCGACAAATTCTGTGGATTATTCCGGCTGTGGACCAGTATCTGGCATATCACCTTGATTCGGTAGTACCCGTAATTTGCGCCAGCTGTCGTCTAGAATTTAATTTTAATTGCTGGTTACAATTCAGTCGAAAAAAATGTTCATTCCTGTTACGAAAAAGTTGCACAGAGACTGCCTTTTATCTACGATTTTTCTTCAAGTAGTCCAATTTTCGCAGCACCCATTTACCCAGCTTTTTTCGTTTTCCAAGCGTCCAAGATGATTTGTAATAGTTGTTTTGCGTACATTAAGATTTTTTGCTAGTTTTCGAACCGCTGCTTCAACCGAGATCTTCAAGAAATCGTATCATGTATTCAATTCAAAATATAATTCAATCTTAGTGCTGATAATAACAAAACTCTCCCCGCGTGTATTGTCTAATTTTTCACTTTACATTTGGAACTTCAAACCATTCTTGTTTTTTTTTTCCGAACAAAGAGAAAGGACTTTAAGTTTATCATTATTATTTTTACTTTAAGGAAAAAAGAACTTGGAGGTGGTACCATTCTGGACTTGGGCGTATACGTCATTCAGTTATCACAGTGGGCTTTCCAAGAACCACCAATAGCTATTAAAGCAACAGGAGAATTAAATTCAGATGGAGTCGATGTTGCAATAAATGCTGAGTTACAATATACTGGTGGACGTGTTGGAAAAATTCGCACAAGCTCCAAGGAGCAGTTGGAGAATAAAGCCATCATCAAGGGATCCAAAGGACAAATAACTGTAAGTTCGAGGAAACACTTCACACCAATCTAATTCTTTAATACTAAGCCTAAATATTTTTTTTTAAAGCTTCCACAATTCTGGTGCCCAACAGTCATTGTTGACATCGATGGCAAGGAGAAAGAATGGGTTTTACCCGAAGGCAAGCACAAGACGAATTTTTTAAATTCTGTTGGATTACGTTATGAGGCAGAAGAAGTTCGAAAATGTATCTTAGAAGGCAAACTTCAAAGTGATCATGTAAATCATAACGAGAGTATATTGCTGGCGCACATTGAAGACTCCATAAGGAAACAAGTTGGAGTTGTATATCCGGAAGATGAACCATAAACGTTCGGTTTCCTTGCAAATCTTATAATCAATGCTGTCGTATGTGAACTAGGAAAATTTAATATTCAGTGCTTAGAACTGTTTACTACTAAATAAAGTGGATTACATAGTTTTGTGAGATAAAGTTTTTTTTAAAAAAAATTACCGCAGAGTTGCTATTCGGCTTTCAATTGCAAAGTGCTGTTCCTGGCTGAATTGTAATATCTGCATTGTGAAACTGCAAACATTCCTCAATGCAAACACAGGCATCGTTAAATTGCGTCTTCCGAAATACATTTTGAGCAGATTTTACTGCAAACAGCGCATCATGAATTAGCACGTTGGAGATCTGAGATGTGTTCTTATTTTTCTAAATCTGATCATTATGAATCTCACGCCATTCCAAAATTCCAGCAGAAAGAAAGCAATTGCAAACTGAGAGATCATCATATATTTTCAAAACAAATGCAATTCGCTTTCATAATGCGCATTTGTTTTTACATTTAGGTATTCAGCCGGAACTAGTACGCAAAGAACTATTCCATTTTATTCCGTATATGTATGTTCATTTCACTGGAATTTCTCAGTTTTTCATAGAAGGAATAAGCCCTTCAGTCGTAAAGTGCCCAGAGTACCAGGGGGCAAATACCCGCACACGTGATCGAGTAGCTTTGGGATGATGACGATCGAAAGCTGACGTATCGAACAGAAACTAAACTAATGACGCATCGAATGGAAAAACAACTAATTTCTGACAGTTTTTAGTACTCCTTAAGGGCTGACCAGAATGTGAATCTTAAGCGCCCTGTAGACGCTAAAACCTGGTACTAGTAAACATGGTACCACTAAAACCCGCAGACACTGAGACCAATTCACTCCAACATAATAGAACACATCTTTCCACAAAGATGGTAGGCTGTGAAAACACTCGAAAAATTCATTCCAAACATCAGAATTTGGAATATTCGCCATTCTTTCCCGATTATTTTGTGTGTTCAAACGACGAAATTCACTGATAAAATAGCTTGCTCGAGTAAATGTTGAGAGATGAGAGCGCAGACACTGAAACATAGTATCAGCAACACAAAACTCCGCCCACAAACATCGACAAAAATCAAACTAGTTTTGATTTTAGTGAGACCAAATTCTGATGTTGGTGAGACCAAAAAATTGGTACGCGTACCAGCCCGCAGACGATCAACATCAGCTAAAACTTGGTTGGTGGTACCATGTTTACTAGTACCATGTTTTAGCGTCTACAGGGCGCTTTAAGCTTGAATCTTGAATCGCTGTCAAACGCAAATACACGTCAATCGTGAATCTGTATCTCGAAGTTAGGTGCTTTTCAACTTTAAGATACAGATTCACAGAGATACGCATTGTGTTGGCGCTTACGGCTATACATGTATTCAACTTTTGACAGTTCGAGATCAGATACAGATTCAAGCTTCAGATTCACATTCTGGTCAGCCCTTTAGTTAAAAAAATTCCTTTGACAAATTTAAAACGTATTAGGCTGTGAAGTATGAAATGAATACATGGGAAGTGAATTTTCAATCGGTTTTATTTTATGCTTAAAGTCATTATTTTTAATCAAAGTACGCGCCCATATTATCGACACACTTTTGCCATTTCAGCGATAGCTCATTTACCCCTTTGCTGTAGAAACCCGGATCACGAGAGTCGTTGAACTGCTGGAAGGCACTTTCCACAGGTTCTTGGAAATTGAATTTTTTTCCTACCAGCAAATTGTCCAAATTCCGAAAGAAGTGGTAATCGGTTGGTGCAAGGTAGGGTGAATATGGTGGGTGACGGAGAGTTTCCAACTCAAGCTCCTGTAACTTTGCCACAGTCATTCGTGCAGCGTATGGTCGCGCGTTATCGTGCAAGAGGATTGGGGTCGATCGATTAACCAGGCTCTGCTGTTTAATAGCAAGATTCCGTATCATTTCCTCCATTTGACTACAGTAGACATCCGCCGTGATCGATGACCGTTTCATGAAGCTGTGATGGATCACACTAAAGCTCCATATTTTCGGGTATTACCCGGGTACCCATAAGGTTTTGGGTACCCGCGTTATTTCTCATATATCAAGACCAGACAAACTATTATATTACAAAGTAAGTAAACTTTTCTATTTGGAAAACATCTGTTTAGCATATATTATATAAATTATTTAAAACAATGAATTTTATTAAATTTCGTTTATATATTTAGCGGTTGGAATTGAGGATTAATGCATGGGGTCTAGCATTGTCATGCAACAGGATCGGACCATGCCTATTTGCCTACGCAGGCTGCTTTTCAGCCAATTTCGTATGCATTATGTCGATTTCCTCACAATACTTGACTGCATTTATCGTTTCCCGAGGTTGAAAAAATGAAAAGTGAATTGGTCCTTTCGATGTCCACCAGATTGTCACCATAACCTTTTTTGTGTGAAGGGCTGGTGTGTGGTTTGGTTTTTCATCTGAATCCAAATACTGCCCAGATCTTTTACGATTATCATACAGTATCCACTTTTCATCACAGGTAACTATCCGGTGCAAAAACGGTTCAGTTTGGTTTCTTAATGTAAGCGATGCGCAGCCTTTCAGGCGCTGTAGTTTTTGGGATTCGTTCAGTTCATGGGTTACCCACTTATCGAGTTTTTATACCTTTCCTATGAGAGAAAGGTGTAGACTTATTGTCATTGGGGATACTCCCATGCTTTGTGCAATCTCCCGCATCGATTTCGTTGGGTCCGCATCTTAAAACATCGTCGTCAACTAACGTTTCCGGCTTCCCATGTGGTTCATTTTCGAGACTGACATCTCCCGAGCGGAACTTTCCAAACCAACGTCGTATAGTTAAATTCGTAAAGGAAGAGGGTTCGAATTTGAACTGCCGACAGCATGGTAAATAATTCCTAGAAAAAAAAAACGGTACTTGTAACGAAGACTACAATTCTCACACGGCAAGCACACGTACCACTTTATTTTATAAAAAACGAAAATTTAACGTTCTGGCAAATTTCCAACTGAGCGAAAATCGGACATTTCATTTACATTATACAACCCAATACAATGTTTTCTATAGTGGAGGAACCACGTTCTGATGACACCGATGTCGTTGGCACGCATAAATATTTTTTGGCCAGACATGCCAGGTTTGAATATTTTTCTGCATTATTTTTCCACCATTTTAATGGGTCAGGAATATTGTGGTTTAACTGTGGGTCACACAGATGCATGTCGAACTCATTAACGGCCTCACCATCTGATTTGGCTTTTAATAAAAAATCCATAGCGCTACATCTTTAACTCACAACTTCTCTCGATGCGCACAGAGTTTTCTACCAAGTTCCGCACATCTTTTCTAAAAAGTTCTCTCACTTCTTCAACCTCGACTTCCAAGTTTTTATGTCTTGGATTCAAAAAAGGGGAAACTTGTTCTGTGAGAAATTCTTCGAATTCCTGCCTATCCATTTTGAACCAGCTCTGCAAGCTTTCTTTCATGACTCCTATGAAGCTGACAATATTTTCATTATCTCAGATGTTTGTTTTTAGATGTTTATATGTCCACATATAATCGGTTATAGTGTCACTGTTTGTGACCATTCCCTTTCGCTTTATTTCAAGTTTCAGAGCCAATGTTGGAGATGTAATACCTCTATGTGCCAAAACCGCAACAACAGCACTTCGATTTGCTAAGAGGCTTTCACACATTAAATAAGATGTATTCCATCTTGCAGGGCAACTTTGAATTAATTTTAGCTCATGCAAGCCAAGTTGTCTCTGTGGAATATGTTCCCCATCCTCACCAAAGGTGAACATTACCAACTTTATTAAATTAGAGTATTTGTGACCCTTGAGTACTCATTACCCGATATTGTCGAGTACCCGATGGCTGACATTACCGGGTACCCGCGAACTTTTGTATTACCCGCATTACCTGGGTACGCCCAGATGTGTATTACCCGGGTAAAATCGAAAGCACTAGATCACACTAGTGCCAGACCACCAAGCAGTCTTCTTCTGGTGGGTGGATGTCTTGTTTCGGTCCTTCATCTTGATCCAACCACTGCGACGAACGCTTGCGATTGTCGTAAAGGATCCATTTCTCATCGCACGTCACAATTCGATTCAAAAATGGTTCATTATTTTGCGAGCAAGGAGCGAAAGGCAAGCTTCGAGGCGGAACCCACTTGTCCAGCTTTTTCACCTTTCCGATTTGAGCCAAATGTGTCAATATTGTTTTCTTCGACACATCAAACATTAGCGATAATTCGAGTGCACTTTGGGCTAGATTTTCACAGTTCACACATTCACGCATTGAAGTTCAATGGAAGCATTGATGGAATATAGATAAACTGTCATAGCTTGAAAAGAAAATATACCTGCTCTCAGCAATAACAAAATTTCATCGGCTATCTTCTGTCGCGACAGATTTTATGGGACATACGTCTCATACGTTACCATCGTCAACGGAACGACGGAGAAACAGATTCTACGAATTTTGGCCTTAAGTTGTTACTCTGCTGATACATATTTTGAGATCTGTTTATTTTATTTATTGTAATTTTGAAAGAAAAAAAAAATAGTTAGCTATTTAGCTGCATGATGTTGAGTAAGTTATGTATAACGCACAAAGTACTAGCAAAAACGTATTGCTCTGTCATGACGCCAGTAAGTAGTCTACAGACTTTCCTTCTGAGAGGCAGCAATAAAGTATGAGCTGTTGGAGACGTTGGGTCTGCTGGCAACCTGGAGAGCCATGCCATCTGCATGGAAGCCCAGTATTAACGAAGGTTCGGGAGCTAAAAAATTCTTCATCGATTTCATTTCCCGTGATCCCATTAAGACCAGCAGCCTAAAAAAGACACAGCGCATTCAGCCTTCCGATGCGTACAAAGAAGCCTTTCGTTCAATATTTCTCCCCCTCCACAAATTCTTGACAATATAGTTTATTGGCATTAGGATTACGTATATATTCGCTGGGAAACCGGCACAAATTTTCTTAACGACGAGTGAAATCTAAGGTTACCTTTCTCCAGAAAGATACCAGCGCCGATACTTAAACAGGTGTTGGAGCCATTATGATTACATTTCTTTCCTGGCTCTGTCTGAAACCATTCTTGGGAATAGAGAATATTGCATTTTCGCAGCAATAGGAGTTTAGGTGTCTTTGCATCGAGATCAAAGGCGTTCTATCCCTAGCTCCTATGCATCCGAGGCAGGCCGTTTTTTTGGGACCTGGTTTTTTGGGACCTGGTTTTTACCAACAGTGACGTACTCGTACCTTCGTTAAAGTTCATTTCACCCGACAGCCGACGCACAGGATGTAATGGTCTTATCACAGTCAGACTTAGATCTAAAAGACCTTCCTCTGTGTAAGCACCATGTCTTGTCGCAAGCTTCGTTATGGTGGCAGAATCCCAGAGCCAATGAGAGCCTTGAATTGACCAATAACTTTTTAATTTTTAAATTTGAGGTACGGACAGTATATTACCTAGCTTTGTAAAGTATTCATCCATTTGATTATCTGATATCACCGCACAGTTCCAGCAGAGGCGAAACCAGACATCCATATGTACAGTCTCTTTGGTTGGCGAGAACATTTTGAACTACAATCTCATAGGTAGGCTTCGATGCTGCTGCACAGTTTCCACACCGCCGGCAGTTGATAAGCCCTGATCTTAGTTGGATCTGGTTGCTGAAATTGCGGCAACTTTGCCTTTCTTATGAGTTTTTCATATTTTTACTGGATCTTTGATTGGTGCTTGAGTCATCTGTCAATAAATGTTTGGTACTTAATTTTATACCCGCGATCCTCCTTATGTCATATCTTCCGTTTCGTGGTAAGCGATCTTGCTAACAATACATACGGCTCCATTGTACCTGGTTTTGAGCAGGGTGCCAGAGAATTTTTTAAGTTTTTAAATAAATTTTTTTAGTGCCATAAACAATAGGTTTGGTCTTAATCTCTGGATTTTGGACACTGTGGTTGGCCATTCACTTTGATGAGGTGCTCAAGTTGTCGTCAGCTGTCTTTTTTGTTGCTATTGGTATAAGTTTTAATTGTGCGAGTATGTCTGGGAAGGAAAGTCTGTCCCGACAAAGCAGACACACGCCGGCTTGTGTCTACGAGTATATGCAAATATTTTATATACTCCCGCAACTATGCAGGACTTTTTGGTTGGATGGTGACAGCAATGTACCATTAGGCTTCAGAAAATTTTCTTGTGAGTTATAATCGTAGAAGTTTACCCTTCTAGTTACCATCTGACTTCCTTTCGATGGTAAACCCATAAGAGTTTCAAAGTCACTCTACACAATCAATAAATCTAAATGAAAGCTATTGCTAGATCACAGGAAAATTCCAATGCTGTTGTTAATCTTATCGCCAGAAATTACTCAAAGTTATAAATACAATGCTGATTATCAAATCTGGTTATCAATCGCACGCTCTTCACGGTCGATGTTTTTCAACAATCTGTAAAACTAATCTACACCAGATAGTTATTTCGTCACATTTTGTAACTAATAGCACACTGTTTTCTCATTTAAATCATTTAGACAATCAGTCATTGACCAAATGATAAGAAGACATTCTTCTTAGTCGCAGGTGCCATCTAGTCCTGGTAACTCGCCCTGTTTTTCTTTTGTCTTTGTTGATAGTTTTTCCCCAGTATGGCGGCCAGCGGCAAAGGCAAGGCTGCAAAACTATTTGTTCTCGTGGACAGAAGTCAATTGCATTTGAAGTGAAAACACTCCTGCAAGCAACATAGATTGTAGTTACGAGTAAGGTATATTCTGAAAAAATCAATATAAGAGGGAAAATCGACGTCATGAATCGACGGCTCTACAAGTATCTTCGGCTTAGACAAAGCTTCCGTCTAGACCATTACGTCAAAGTATAAATTCTTTTCTACTTCATTACGAAGTCATTGTAGGTAGGAAACGATTCTCCCGGTATTTATCTATAATATTTGCTCAGATTAGTCTTCAATATTCGGTAACATGGCAACCATCAAGGTAGACGCCGAGTTCAAAGAATATTCTTATTTCAATAAGACTGGCTTATTGTGTATTCCGAATACCAATGCTTAGAACAATTTCTGGGCAGTAGCAAATGCAACGTGAGAGGAAACCCTCTCGCGAAGAACATACTATGATCCGACGTAGTTATGAACTATGCTGACTTCTAACCGATCTTTTTTAGGAGAACAACAATACCACGAATTCCGAATCGAATGCGAAGTCTCGACCATGTGGAAGCGGAAACTACATCGAGCACGTCTCCACTGCTATTGTATGTACATGTTGGTGGACTCTCTACTTAACGTTAGCAATAGATCTAACGTCTTCGCACAGGCATTATTCTGATGATGTAGCTGTAGAATTATACCTAGCAACCGTTTGCTCTAAGACGAAGGCAGCCCTAGACGTAATCAACTTTCAATCAATCCCTTCAAATCTTTGATTGGCTTTCCGACAGTGTATAAGCTTGTCACCCATGGGAGTTTTCTAAATCTACACTAATATGACAATGTGTTTAGCTGAATAAGTTTGATGTGCCTTGGGCTGCATTCTCAAAGTCATACTTCGTTTAAGTAAAAGTCATTGGTCTCTTAACTCTGGTCGGTCTCATGAATATGTCATCTGATACGATGAGACTGGAATGCAAAATCGACTTTCTCTTTATTTAGCCAGCATTTTAGTCAGGAATGAATGTAGCGGATGGCTAATGTGGTGGACAGACTGCTAGTATTGATACCAGTATAGGGAATACTACAACACCTGACAGAGAGCACGACGAATCGTACACGCTGATTTTCGCGCTAAATAGCATACTTTGACGTTTGTGTTGTTCCGCCTTTTGATTTTACGCCGGTGTCCCTAGTTCCCATGTGGTCCTCCATTTAGGTACTTACCGCGGCCAACACTGCTTGATTTCGGCGAGATAGGGAAACCGTTGACAGGGATGTAATAGTTATCTTCGAATCCATTGTACAAAAACATTGTTATTCTTTTTTACTGTGATTACTTGTCAAAGAATAGCCAACAGAGAGAAAATGGTGCTGCAATCAATAAAAAGGTGGTCTACCAGCAAAAATTGCGAATCTCAATACCAGGTATGTTTCGTGGAATACTAGCCTTTTAACGTCGTACTCGTATTGTGGTGACAGACATCTGATATAGAACATAGTATTGCTATATCATGTTATCAATACCAGCAGTCTGTCTCCCACTTAATTTGTGGCACTGGCATCTTTGTATAAAACAAGAACTTTAGTCTTCACTCCTCGTTACGTAAACTTTCCTCAGTCCACCATGTGGAGGCTTACCCAATCCTGGTGATAAACAGTGAAGAAGAGGTAGAATGGCATCAATGGAGGGCTAAAATATTGACTACGCGCAGGTCATAGTGGATAGCGAAAAATGACATCGCCGATAATTTTACTGGGTAAGGCTCAGATGATGGCCCTTTAATACCTGAATCCAGGTAGGGACGCGCTCGTTCTCGGTAAGGGTTTTCATTGGCAGTTAGATTTATTGTGAGTATAACTGTTGTTGGCTCGATTTTTAGGACTACTTCCAGTAGTCTCGAAAAGTACAGAGTCATTCAGCAGGAAAGCCTGTAAACGTGCTTATTGTATTTAAGTGGTTAACCACGCTTTTGCCAAATCAGGCATATGCAAGCGATACTATTTTCTTCTGCTATTGCTGTGAGAGTAATTACGACATCCAGGGGAAATGTTTCTATGGCTTACGCTTGCGGAAGGGTGTAGATACTGTAGGTGACACAATTAATCTTTTCTTGCATTGAAAGAAAGAAACATATCATAGGTGTAAGAATATGTTTGATTGGAGTGTTTCGACAAACAAAATACAGGCCCTGGATGAAGTCGATCAGGTCTGACCAGATCCATACGTTGAACTTGTGGTGTAAATCTTCCCAAATTGTGGACATATGTAAGTAATACCTCTTGCGTATTGAGACTCGTCCGTCCACAGAAAAAGGGGTAACAAGTACCGGGCCTTTTTCTGTTTACTTGGCCTTGAAGTATCGTAACTTTAAAACGGTTTATACCATCTCTCATTTTTTTTTGTAAGACAGTTGATAGATCAGCTGATCATTGATTATTATCAATTTTATTGGGATCAGTCGATCTTTCGGAAGCTATTGCCAAGAGATGGTTCGCTCGCTTTCGTTCTGACAATCTTGATGTGAAAGCTGCACCTCTATCTGGTCGGAAATCATGCAAAATATTGAGCAGGACCGGTCATAAGCAGTCATGATATAGCTAAGGAGCTCAAAATTTCCCGTAAAACAGTTTGAAGTCATTTGGAATCAGCTGGTTGTAAAAGAAGCTCGCTGACCGATTTTCCATATGTGAACAGCTGTTGAATGAGAACGAAATCGAGTAATTTTTGAAACGAATGGTAAGGACGACAATGTTGTGCGATAGCTGTCTTGGGTAAAAAAGAGATGATGAACCTCAACAAATGGTAGCAAGGCCAGGATTGTCAGCAATAAAGGTGATGCTGTGTGTTTAGTGGGATTAGAAGGGTACTATGCATCATAAGCTACTACCACCTGGTCAAACGATTGATTCGAATGTCTACTGCCAGCAATTGAAAATAAGATGCCAGAATTGATAAACAGGAAAAGTGTTGTGTTTCTTCATGACAACGCCAGACCACACACATATTTTATGACACGACAAAAATTTAAGACCTTGTCTGGGAAGTTTTGATGTATCTACTGTATAGTCCTGACATTGTCATAGATTATCATTTGTTCCGACCTTTGCAACACTCCCTTGCTGACGTAAAATTGGCTTAAAAAGAGGCACATAAAAACATGCCATAAATATAATCATCTATCGCCGTTTTGCGACCTGTTTTTGTATAATAACCTAGAGCAAATTGTGAATCTCAGGCTGTTCGAATAGTCAGTCACAAAACTAAACTTTTCCTACCATAAGTTCTGTTGCACAATTTTCAGCGCTTATCGTTCAAAACTTCTTGCGGAAATAGAAGCGTTAACTTTTTTTTCAGAACACATGCAATGATCAGTGAAAAATACTAGTCAGTTTAGTTTCAGTTTGAAAACTTTTAACATGGAGTAAGGCGTTAAAGAGAATCGAGTCGCGGTAATAGCATTGCATAAATGCGGAAAGAGTGCTGGCTAAATTTTCGTGTTGCTAAAACCACTCGGAATATCGAGAATATTCGTTTATTCGTTTATTGCCCGCTTCTACAAATTGTCTTAAGTAGAGGATAGGCAAAGAAGTGGTCGGCCGCGCGTCGTCCGTATGAATGCGGTGGTAAAGGCAGTGCGTGAACGAATTCGGAGAGATCCCCTTAGGAAACAGAAGACCATGTCCAAGGAATTGGATATATCAAGCAGATCCATGTCTAGGCTGATTCGGGATAATCTGCATATGAAAGCCTATCATAGGTCCACGGATCATCTTCTAAATCCTCAATTAAAAAAAAATTAGGCTGGAAAGATGCAAGCGACTTTTGCAGTGGCACGCAGACAATGGCCATGAAAACATTCTACGGATGAGAAAATTTTTACCGTGGAAGAAGTTTTCAACAAACAAAATGACAAAATTTATGCCACTTCATCTAAGGAAGCGAAAAAAGTTGTTCCAAGGTTCAACGTGGACATCATCAGGCTTCCGTAATGGTTTGGTGAGAGATCTCTCACAATGGTGTCACAACCCTCCATTTCTCTGAAAAAGGCGTAAAAACTGGTGCAAAGGTATACCAAGAAGATGTGCTAGAGGGTGTGCTGAAGGGTTTGAACAATACCCTTTTCAATGGATACAGATGGATCTTCCAACAACCACGCAGGAGTGGCTCAAAGTCAATATTGCTGGCTTTACAGCAGCAGAAGATTGGCCGTCGGGGAGTCCAGATCTGAATCCACTGGCTTGTGGTCAGAATTGAAGAACATGTCCTGCAAGACTCCCAACAGAAATTTGGAAAGCTATAATACAGCGTACACAATCTCCATGGAAACCATACGTGCCACTATAGCCCAATGGCCTCACACCTTGGAAGCTTGTGTTAAAGCAAGAGGCAGTCTTTTCGAGTGAATCTAATTTTTTGTAATAATCAATATTGTGGTCTAATAAATGATACAATTTTGAATACAATATGTTTATTGTTTATTTTTTTATAGCGTTTTATATTTGTAACAGAACTTATGGCAGGACTAGGTATATAGTACAAGTATCATCTCATTTTATTTTGGTATTCTACCTGTTTTGATTCGCTGGTCCATATCTTGGAAGATATCAGGTTTGACAAGAAAACACCAAACATTCCTTTTGTCTGTACTCGATAGACACCGAACAAAAAGATAGGTTCAATCAGGTAATTCCCCGAGAAAATAAATATTTTATGCTTAAAGAAAAAAAAACATACCTTTGACCTCGGATAACTATTGGTACAATGATGCTACGAAGCGAGTTTCTTCAAGGCCTCTACAGAACTGATCATTACGAACTTATTGACATTTTATTTGTGGCCACAAAAGCATAAAATCGAGAGATGCTTCATTCAAAAGTAGACAAAACATGAGAAAACTTCGGAATGCATTTCAGACTCTCCCCCATTTTAAATTATTTTCTTGAAATATGGTATATCAAGGAATCATTTCCAAAATCTATTGATATAACTAAAAGACGGATCACCCTGTACAGCAAGTGTTAATCAAATCACCCACCTACGTTATGTCTACATACTTTCCTCAATAACAACTCCTTATCTCCCTACGATAAGAAAAACGCTTGAAACTAAAACAGATATCAATCCGTAACCGATGAAAACTAAATTACAAAACAGAAATCTTATGTTAAACGCTTGCACTGTGTGAAAACATTTATTCCATTAGTACCAACCGTCTTGAACGGATATGGCTTTACGTTGGGGCATTGTATCCGCTGGCAAAATAAGCCACGATTTTGTCACTGGTCTTGGGACATTACCAGCCGATGAGCATACCGTTGTTGCAGTAGCAGCACGCGATAAAGGACGTGCTGAGGAATTTGCACAACTCCATGGAATACCAAACTCCTACGGCAGCTACACGGAATTGGCTGAATCCAAAGATGTTGGTTCGTACAGTGGAGTGGAAATAAATCCTTAATCCTGTTTAATTTGTTATTGGATTTGTTTTAGATGTGGTCTACATTGGAGCGCTCAATCCGCAACATTTTGAAATTGGTATGCTGATGCTGGAGAACGGCAAACATATTCTTGTGGAGAAACCACTTTGCATCAATGAGAAGCAGGCAAGGAAACTTATCAACTACGCTGAGAGTAAGAAGCTCTTCTTGATGGAAGCAGTTTGGTCTCGTTTCTTCCCAACCTACCAGTATATCCGCAAGCAAATTGAGTCCGGTGTTTTAGGAACAATTGAAGAGGTTGAGGTTGCATTTGGCTTCCCATTAAGCAAAATAGATCGATTACAGTAAGTATTGACTATTAAGAGTGTTAAGCCTTTATTGAATCAGATTTGAAGTGCATTCGAATACGTTATCATTTCGAGCACTACTTCAAAAGCCCCTTCACTACAGCAACTATAAATTACTCATACAACGGGTGTCCCAAAATCCATGCAAGAACTAGTCGCAGAAAATTAATTAAAAATTGTAATTTTTTTTATTGATTCGTAAAGTATACAGTGTAGGGTTATGTATGGAATAGCATATCGGGTAAATGGCCTACACGTCTTTGCTGCCACATACGCACTTTTTTTTGCGAAATTTTCCGTGACAGTTTTGGATAAATGTGGCTGAATTTCGTTGATACAGCGCTAGGTTTACTCCTTCACGGTATGGGTGGTGGTGGGCTTGATGGCACAAATGTTAGACATAAAAATCCGACTGCGTTAAATCACATGTCTTGGGCGCCCAATTCTGGTCACCAAAACGGAGACTAAATGAGTTATTTCCTGGTCGTGAATTTTTTCTTGGGATGTGGGGCATGCGGTACCGTCGTGACAGTTCAGGCACACAAAACTGGATTATAATGTAGCGAAAACGAGCACCATTAACTGTTATTGCCTGACCAGCCGCATTTCAAAGAACAATGGTCTTATGATGTCGCCAGCCCAAAATCCACACCAAACAGTGACACGTTGTCGATAATTGTTTTTTGGAATTTCTGACCCCTAAATTTTGAAAATTCTGTCGATTAGCAAAGCCATCAAGATGAAAATGATTTTGTTTGAAAAATCAACATTCTCTTGTGCGTGGTCTTCAGTTCTTCAGTCAATCGCACCTTGTATGCACGAAGATGCAAATCTTTCGTGAGAATACGCCATAGAGGGTTTCTTAAAATGTCCAGTTCTTGGCCACGAATTGAGGTTTCTGGACTCTCAGCAACATTCCCGCGAACTGCTTCGACGTTTTGTCTTGAAGGACGGCCAGAGTGTCTAAGATCACTAATTGATCCAGTCTCCCTGAATTTTTCAATTAATCTCTTCGCGGCTGACAAAGTTAAATCATTATTCCGACCACATTTTGTACGAAAATTGCGAACTGCATCTGCCAAACCTTCCTTATTTTTAAAGTATTGCTCAACAACTGTCACTTGTGTTTTCTCAACTCGACCTAGAAAAGAAAATTCATTGCTTGTGCCTATACTAAAACGGTCTTGTTTTCTTTTTATGCGTTGTTCGTTTGAATTGGTGACACATCATTCTGGTTGTCTTCAAATCTGTTATATTTATGAAAACGTCTTTTGGCCGTCTGTCTTGTATATATAACTCGTCAACTCTTGGTTGTTCAAATTGTACTCGGCTCAAAAGAGCTCACACGAAGTGTGTTTTTTTATTGGATAGACTGCCTGCCGGGTTTGAGGCTTCTTTGCGTACAATAGGACGTTCGCGATTAGGATTCGTATTTTGTGACTTACTTACGTCTCGTTACAGTCCGTGGTGAACCTGAGCCTAAACCAAGAAGCCTATCTAGCTAGCACAATCTTTCACCAGCTTCCTTCAGTAACACACTCCAAGCTGGTTGAGGTCTGCCTCCCGTTGAGTGCGACACCTTAGATGTGGTCGTAGTTGAATCTCTTCCTCTATTCGCCGTCAGTTTGGTCTTACGAGAGATGGATCTGTTATCCGATTGGCAAGAGTAATTCTGCGTTTGATTCTTGCACTTATGTCGTTGCTGCTTGTAACTGTAAAGCCAAGGTAGATGAAGTGCTTAACTACCTCGAATTTATAGCTGTCAAAGGTGACGTTCTAACCAAGCGGCTGGTCGTGTGTGTCCTTTTCTGATGACAGCATGTTTTTGGTTTCGTTTATCGTCAGACCTATTTGACGGTTGGTCCAATTACATCAATCCATCATCCGCGTGAGTATAAAAGCAATTGCAGGGACTTGAAAAAATTGTTGCCTCTTTTGTTAGGCAGTGCGTTGCACGATTGCTCCAAGGGCGATGTTAGCAAAGCCCTATGACAGCACGTCAGCTTGTCTTAAACCTTTATTTACATTGAAGATCTCGGCTAATTCATTACCGGCCTTGATGCAGCAGAGGGAATTCTCTATAGCCGTCCTTTGGCAAAAATGTGAAAACTAAACACTGCGTTGTTTCCTCGTTCCCATGCACACTGTCATATGCGGCTTTGAAGTCGACAAATAAATGGTGAATGCTGATCTGTAATTCCCTGGTCTTTTTCATGATTTGTAGTGTGAATATTTGACCGATGTCCGACTCTCCTGGCCTAAAACTGCAGTCCAATCAGAATTTTCAAGAATGGTTTCAGACGCTCACATAATACGGCGGTATAGACAATGTTAAGTAGACTTATTCCTCTATTCTGAAGACGCTCTTACAGATGCGCTGGTGCATGTTTTCAACCAGGTCATCTATATATGGTTCAAATAGCTCAAAAGGCAATATGTACATCTGCGCCAGCAGCTTTATTAGACTTTAGCTTCGATTTTGCTACATTAATTTCGTTTAGGTCAGGGTAAATGAATTCTCTTCGTCCAGCTTGAATAAGTCATTCTGCTCGAAAGCGGTATTTTGACTATCATCGGCGTTATACAGTCTGTAGAAGTAGTCTTTCCATATTTCGACTGCGAATCTACTACTAGTTCATCTTTTCTTACTTCCATTCTGGCCATGTAGCCTTGGCATCTTCATTTTATTCTTTAACAAAACTTTGGAACGTCATTCCTACAGTAACACCTCTCCAATTCTTCGATCATGCAATTCTCTTTCTTTTTCTTTGTTTTTCCGATAAGCATGTGCTGTTCCCTTCTTTTCTGCTCGTAGAGCTTCAATGAAGCGCAGCTTTGTGTATATGTTTCTTGTTTGCCTGCATGTACCTGCCTCGTCAAACTAGACGTTTATTGTGGTGGAGCTTTAAAACCAATCACAACAGCTTTCTGATGTCTTGTTGGAAATATTCCCATTGGTGTTCTATGGTTTGTGTATGGGGGCTAGATTTTCATTGAACTTGAGAGAAACGTGGTCGGCAAAAATAATGACCTCTTGCGATCGCAACTTTTCAACGTTGAACTTTGGCACAACGGAGTAGCTTGGCTGCAACAAGATAGCAGTGTTAGCTGCTCGAAATGTTCGGGTATTCAAAGCACTGGAGGAGTGCCTTGCGTCGATCGCCATATTAATAATATCAAATTAGTTGACGGTTTATTGATAAGGAGTCAGTCAGGTTCCAATATATATAGCAAGGTGTGGAATGAGTATGTCAGCTTCAGTTACATTACGTCTCGCCGAAAAATCAATAACCCTTTTTCCCTTTCCGGACGAGATGTCGTGGTGGTTGGACCTTCCACGCGTATTACTAAAGGTGCCCTCCTTGCCTAGCTTGGCAATATAATCGATTTTCACGTCATGTATAGGGCAGTGAAAATAGGTTTTTTCGAGGAGCTCGTACCAGTAATCATTGGCAAAATTTTTCTTCTCTGTGGAGAAATGGGCGTTTATGAGGCTTATTTAGACTGTATGCAAATCGTCGTTAGGCGTTCACTTGCATGCCTGAAGCTCAAAACTTGTTCCCTAAGTCTTCCTCTGAAGACATATCCTTATCCGAATAAGCGCTCCGACAGATGTCTTAGGCACGCTGGTTTTCTGCAGCAGTTTCCTTAGTAGATCTCATAGTTTTTCATCCTCTTTTTGTCCGGTCTATTTCATCGATCGTCTTGTATGGGGGTTAAGTATCTCTGTTTTGTAGCAGTAGAGGATCTCCGCTAGTTGTTCGGCTACAAGGGCCCCAACATTGCACGTGCGGTTCGATTAAATTCGTCAATATTAGCTGGTTCGTCATATTTTTATCTTCTCGGTATGGGATTGTGATCCATATGACGGCGTAGACCGAAAAGTAGTATTTACCTACTACTTGTCAATGATTAATGATTTGCTTATGCTGTTACCGGGGACCACCACTAGGAGGTAGAGCAGGGAGTACTGTTCGAACTTGATTGTTGCGCTGCTGGCTCAATCCAGGCTATAGGACAGTCAATAGCTTCCCGATAAATCACCGCGTCGATTCTCATGTTACTTTCCGAATAAGTGATACTCCATCCCACAGTCGAAGCAATTAGTCTAAGTCTGTGTTCAGACATTGGGGGTTATGCTTTTCGAATGTACAAAGTCAAAGTTTTCTCCCTCTGTAGAGTCAGGCTCTTACCGAAGCTTTCGGACAAAAGGGCCGGGTATTTCGGAGTCAGTAACCCTCTTCGGAAATATGAGAGCTGACGTTATCGCTTTAGTCGTTATAGGTTTCATGTGCCATTATTTCTATCTCATGATATTGACTAGTTCTGGGAATTCTTATTTACCTCAGCTCAAAATAAGTTAAAATAGCCCATGTAAGGTATACTGTGTCGTCCTTTTGTGGTCTAGAAGAAAGATAGTTTTTTTTTTTTTTTTTAACGAGGACTCAAAAGCATCGAAAGCCTAAAGGTCAGTGTGGGACTTTAACCGCATGCTCATCGAGCATCGGACGGGAAGCTCCTCCCGGAACCACCGTTAGGTATTTCGTCAGAAGGATGTCCTGAGCAAAGGTTCAAAGCGTTCGTCTAGTCGTCACTGTCAAGTTTGTGGAGAAGTTACTCCTCGCTGAAAACGCTCACTCTGGCGGCAGCGCTCTATAGCTCTCAGCTCCATCATCAATGTAACGATTGAGTCTTCAATAGCCTGCCACTTCCGAGGGCTGCTTAACATACTGGGGACCAGGTTTATCGCTGAAGCTGATTCCCCGATCGCTTCGTAAATGGAGCTCCTTATGTGCTCGAATCTCGGGCACGAGAAGAGAACATGCTCCGCATCCTCTATTGTTCTCTCACAGTTTAGGGAGGTAAGATCATCTTCAATGCCGAAGCGATGAGGATAGCCTCTAAAGCAGCCATGTCCACTGAAATCTTGCGTGAGGTAGCAGTTAACCTCTCCATGCCTTCTCTGCAGCTATTCATCGACGTTGGGGATTAGAGCATACGTCCATATACCCTTTTGGGAACGGCTCCATCTACTTTGCATGCACGAATTGTATTACGCCGGGCATACTCTTTTGGCAGGTTGTCCCGTCGGATATTCTGCAGCTCTTCCGCAATCAGGTCGATCGGCAGCATGCCGGCCAGGATGCATGCAGCGTCATCAGAGACGGTCCTATATGCGCTTATTACACGGAACGCGCCTAGGCGGTGTGTGGAAATTATTCCGGCCGCGTAAGAGCGCTTAGCCATTGCCGATGCCCAGAAGGGAGCCACGTACAAAATCACCTAACTGGTGACCCTTGCTAGCAGTCTTCGGTTACTAGACCGGATATCCGATGTATTTGCCATTATCCGGGACGGAACCATCGTGATGCTGTCGGCTTTACATTTTTCTTGCTTTAGATGCTCCTTAAAGCAGATCCTTGAGTCTAGGAGGACTCCGATGTGACTGTAAAATCGCCACTCGGGAAGGAAAACACTTCTATTTATTTCCTTGTGGTCAAGATGTGGCCTTGTGGTCTTCTGTGCCGCCAGGTCCAATCCATTTCTTTGCAGCCATCTGGTCACCATGCCGACCACCTTCGTGCTTCTAGTCGTGATTTCTTCAATAGTCTTGGCCACAATCACTACGGCCAGATCATCCGCGTACCCAACGATCGTGCATTCCTCGGGCAGTGCAATCTCGAGCACGTTGTTGTACATCGCGTTCCAGAGGGTGGGGCCTAGCACCGAGACTTGGGGGACTCCGCATGTGACTTTGTAATGCTGTACACCGACATCCGTTGTGTATTGCAGCCTTTTATCCCTGAAGTAATCGCGCATGATTCTCTAGAGGTAGTTTGGCACCCCAAGGGCCTCCAGTGCGTGTACGATACGGGACCATCTGCCTGAGTTGAAAGCATTCCTCACGTCCAACGTGACTACAGCACCGCGTGAGTACGGAACCGCCTCTCCATCTTTCTCCAGCCATAGCGTCTCGAGCTATGCTGATGACCATATTTATGGCATCCAGGGTCGATCTGTATTTTCTGAAGTCGAACTGCCGCACGTTCAGAAGGCCGGGGCATTCCAAGAAAGATAGAGTACTATACTCGTAGCATTTTTGTTTCCTTCCTGCTCAACACTCACGCTCATAATTTAGCAATTCAAATCCTTAAGATCGGACCAGTTTACTGTGGCTGCTACGTAGAGTTAAAATAAGCACGATTGATGTATAGTCATAGTTACAGCCAGAGTGACGGCTTTTAGTTGTAAGCTAATTTTTTTCAAATTTTATGAATTTGTCGTCCAAATCTACAATTTGTCGCGCGAGATATTTTCTCCTCCATTTTGTTCTTCTATTGGTACGAGTAATTATCACTTTTATTTTCAGGAAAAAAGAACTTGGAGGCGGTACCATTCTCGACTTGGGCATATACGTCATTCAGGTATCTCAGTGGGCTTTCCAAGAACCACCAATAGCTATTACAGCAACAGGAGAATTAAATTCAGACGGAGTCGACGTTGCAATAAATGCTGAATTACAATACACAGGTGGACGTGTTGCAAAAATTCGCACAAGCGCCAATCAGCAGTTGGAGAATAAAGCCATTATCAAGGGATCCAAGGGACAAATAACTGTAAGCTCACGGAAAAAGTAGACACTTAATTTATTCTTAAAAAATAATACTATCGGTTTGTTTTTAAAGATTCCGCAATTCTGGTGCCCAACAGTCATTGTTGACATCGATGGCAAGGAGAAAGAATGGGTTTTACCCGAAGGAAAACACAAGACCTATTATGTAAATTCAGTTGGATTACGTTATGAGGCTGAGGAAGTGCGAAAATGCATCTTAGAAGGCAAACTTCAAAGTGATCACGTAAGTCACATTGAGAGCCTACTATTGGCACACATTGAAGACTCCATAAGAAAACAAGTTGGAGTTGTATATCCCGAAGACGAACAATAAACTCTCGGGTTCATTATCAATTACAATATGGCGAACGCTCGCACTATGAATATTTAATATTCAGTGCTTAGAACTGTTTCCCATCAATAAATACAATATCTGGACTTGACCTAAAAGAAAGATTATATAATTTTATAATAAAAGGCCTGTTTTGCAAATTTGTAGCAATTCAATCGGATTGTTGGTTTTAATCTGCCATAATATTTTATATTAAAGAAAACTTAAAAAATGTTTTTTTTTTGAAACAATAAAAAAAATGCTTTATACACTAGTGCCGGGATTTTGCGTGAGATGCTTGGAATGTTTGGGGAGTCATTCCATTAAAAAATCAGTGAGTCGAGTTTGCATGCTTGGCCAATGGCTGTTTTTGAAGGCTATGTATTCATTGAAGCAGTCTTAACAGGAGAGTTTCCAGGAGGAACTCGCAACACTTAGTCTTTTCCCTATGAAAAACATCGTAATCGAGAATCGAGTTTTTAACTCAAATGTCAAATTTGAGCCTGTTTTGTATTATAATAATAGTTTTTTGTAAATCTCTTACAAGATATAGAGCCGAAACTTAGAAGGTTTAATGGGACTTGTTCGATTCAAATTATTACTAAACTGGCTTGTCTATTGAGATTCTGTCCTCGGGGAAGTTACCAAAATTGTGTTGGGAGCCTTTGTCTTGGGTAGTCAATAGTGTCTATTATCTTTCACTACACACGAGAAGAAGAAGAGGAGGCCAAAAGAGAAGACTGGACATCCAGGCATTATCGGTTGCATCGGTGGGACACATATTAAAATAAGGGCACCTAAGAATCACCTTCAACACCTTTATTATAATGGAAAAGGGTTCTTCAGCATCAACGCCATGATTGTTTGTATTATATATTTATAATCACAAAAAAATTTATAAAATACATAGATGCAAAGTGCACAGGATCATCTCACGATTCTATGGTATGGAACATGTCGGCATTAAAGGAAGTGTTAGAGGAAAAACATAGGAATGGTATAATGAATACTTTTATTATTGGTAGATCATAATTATGAAATACAATTCGTATCAAATCCATAATTTCAACTCATTGTTAGGTGACGCTGGCTATGCTTTAACACCGTACTTAGTAATACCTTCTAGATGTACAGAGGCAAACTCTTCTGAAGCACGGTTCAATAAAAAAACATACACAAGGGCGGATCACTGTAGAACAAACCATTGCGATTAAAAAAAAAACCGCTTCAGATGTTTAATAGGAGCCCGCGAACTTCACTATAAGCCACAAAAAGTAACGAAAATATTCAAGGTATGCACTGCACCCTATAATATTGCATTACATCATGGAATCGAATTAGATGAAGTATGTATAGGGTTTTCCAATAAGGACTTGACAACTTTTTTTTTAAATAAAACGCAAACCATTTGAGATATTTCAAAAACTTTATTATCGGCTTGAAGAACAATCAAAACATTTATGAATGGAACTCGACTTCGTTCATATGGCCACCGCGGGCACGTTTACAGCGGTCGATTCGTTGGACCCAATTTTCAACGACTCAGCCACACGTTTCGGCCAAAACGGCCGCAAGTTCGCGTTCAATGTTGGCTCTGAGCTCTTCGCTCATCGGCGTGTTGGCATAAACCAATGATTTAACGTAGCCCCACAGAAAATAGTCAAGCGGCGTTAAATCGCACGAACGAGGCGGCCAATCGACTACCCCATGTCTTGAGATAACACGCTCACCATACTTACTCTTCAATAAATCGATTGTAGCGTGTGCTGTGTGGCATCATCCTGTTGAAACCACATGTCGTCCAAGTCCATATCTTCCAACTCGGGCCAAAAATAATCGGTAATCATGGCGCGATAACGCTGACCATTCACAGTAACGTGACGATCGTTATCGTCGACGAAAAAATATGGCCCAATAACGCCGCCGGCATGCAAACCGCACCAAACAGTTATTTTTTGTGGATGAAGTGGTGATTCATGAAGCACATGTGGATTTTCACCCGACCAATAACGCATATTTTGCTTATTGACGAACCGATTGAGCCAAAAATGAGCTTCGTCACTGAAGATGATTTTGCGACGAAATTCATCATCTTGGCGCATCTTCTCCAGAACCCAATCGGAGAACGTACGTCGCTTCAAATGGTCCACCGGCTTCAATTCTTGAATCAGCTTGATCTTGTATAGGTGTAAACCAAGATTCTTACGCAAAATACGCCATAATGTGGTCTGAGCGATGTCCAATTCTTGAGAACGCCGTGGAATTGACTGATTTGGATCGTTTGACGCCTGAACGGCAGCGATATTTTCGACACTTCGACCAACCCGTTGTCTCACTGACACGGCAACATCACACAACGAATATGTAGACGCAAATTTTTACACTAAACTTGTTATTGCCTGTCTACTAGGGCTAGAATTACGACCGAAAATTGGAGTTAACGCTCTTAAAGTTGCATTCACCGACTCCGAATTTCGGTAAAAAATTTTTATAATTAGCAGACGTTGCTCATTCGTGTACTTTACCATGATGAAAATGTTGAGTTTACTGAATAAATTGACAGTCACAGTTTGATGATTAGTGAAAGAGTGCGTTCACTAATAAAATTCAAAGTTGTCAAGTCCCTATTGGAAAACCCTTTACTATGTACTGCAGAAGAATTTCCATTTGAAGACGAAAACACATACATATGTCCCAAATTCCGAAGAAATAAAAAGATAATAATATTTATATATACAATGTTCACTTACATCAATTTCAGTCTTTTGAATTTCTAGCAACTCTAGTGACAACTTAAGTTTTATTGATCTATCTTTTCGTTGTCATCCTAGTATATGGTCAGTTTATCTTTTTACAACTTAATAAGTTCCTTATTAGTACCTTTTTTCAAATAATACATCTTCTCTGTGCGATCATAATTACCCTTTAAATATTTTTTTTTTATCTAAGAGACTTCTTTGGCCAAATCTTTGAAATTTCCGGCATGCGCTTCCAGAAGTTTAAGGCAAGAATTGACTCCACTATTCCTACTTATACTGGGTATTAGGTGTTCCATTTCTGGTAAGGTAACATCCATCTTATGTGTTGAACTTGAATTGTTTACTGATTTTTCAAGTTCAATATCAATCGTGTTTTCAGGCTCCGATAAAACATAGGCTTTGGCTTGTTCTGTTTGGATCTACACTTTTGTTCATGCTCAGGAAGCCCTTAACACGTTCCTCCAAAGGTGTCAAAACATACAACCTGTTGGGGCCGCCGCCAGTAGTATTTATTTCCTTTTTATTTGCTTTGCCCTTTTCCCACAAGCGAATTTTTTTCCATTAGGCAGACCAATTTCTCCATCTGGCGTTTATTTGTAAATTGTTTCCTTCATTTTGTAAAAAAATTAACCGATTTACACAAAAAAACATTTTAACAAATATAATTCAAAATATACTTACTTGTTTTCCCCGTTATCTATTTTTTTCTTTGTTTACTCTCCTTCCAAACAAAAGTCTATCACTAATTTCGGATAGAATTGACATTTCTATCAAATAGAAAAATATCATCACCAATAGATACTCAGTTTATCCGACAGCTCAATTTGCGTTGAATCAATCCACATTGGTTCAATGCCCGTATAAATGCTGGTGTTTATATGAAATTATCAAGAGCGAGAGAAAATTGAGAGACGCTCAATACCAATAATCGACTTAAATTCTATCGCAAATAGACTCTCGCAATAAGCCCCTAACTTTTTTTTTCATTTCATTTTTATTCATTCATTCATTTAAGCCCATTTTACAAATTTCATAACAGATACGAGGGGCGTTCAATATATTCTCGGTATCCATATGAAGGAAAATGCGAATTCAATTTAAATTGTTTTTATTTTTCAATATAATCTCCCCTAACATCAATGCATTTGTTACATCTTGAGATAAGCTTTTTTAAACCCTCAAAAAATAAATTTCCTCTTTCTCTGCAAAATACCCATTTATTGCCGACTTGAGTTCTTCATCATCCGAAAATCTTTTTCCACGAAGACATTTTTTCAAATCCGGAAACAGGAAATAATCACTAGGGGCAAGGTCTGGACTATAGGGTGGGTGTTGGATTTCTTCGAAACCACAATCTCGCGCAGCAGCCTTGGAAACTTGCGCCGTGTGAACAGGAGCGTTGTCATGAAGAAGCAACACACCCGCTGCGAGTTTACCCCGTCTTTTCTTTTTAATTTCCTCCCGCAAATTATGCAAAGTGGAAGCGTAGGATGTGGCGTTGATGGTTTCACCTTTTTTTGTGTACTCAATGAGCAAGATTCCCTTTGAGTCCCAAAAAACTGTGGCCATGAGCTTCCCGGCAGACGGAGTGACTTTGAACTTCTTCGGGGGGTCTGTTCCTTTTTTATGCCACTGCATGGACTCTTGTTTGCTTTCAGGGTCATAGTGGTGGACCCATGCTTCGTCCCCAGTAACAATTCGATCCATAACACCGTCCGCGTTCTCACTACACATCTCCAAAAGCTCTCTACAGCATGCGATTCTCACTTTTTTCTGAGGCGCTGTGAGCATTCGTGGCACCCACCTTGCACTGACCTTTGAAAGGTTAAGATGGTCATGAAGAATGGTGTGAATGGTACCAATTGAAAGCTTTGATACTTTCTCCCGTACAAGCAGTAGCCGGGGCGCCGGAGCGCCGGAGCGGGGGTCGTCTTCAATGCTCTCTCTGCCTCTCTTGAACTCACTTGACCACTTTTGCACAGTTGATAATGAAGGTGCGGAACCCTGGTAAACAGCCACCATCTCTTCATGAATAGTTTTTTGACTTTTCCTTGCTTAGTGAGAAATTTATTTACAGCGCGATGCTCAATTTTCACCATCATCGTCTCAGTTGCCATTATGATTCTGTTCAACTAGAGATAAAACGCGAATTAATAATCACATTTATATGAAATTTTACACGAATGCACTATAATAATAGTATTACTTGATAAATAGGTCAATTTATATATATAACCACAGCTTCACCCCGATACCGAGAATATGTTGAACGCCCCTTAATTAATGTGTAAAATATTCCGAATATACTCTGAATATTTTATTAAAATTGGTTTGCTAGAAAAAAAGATAAAGTAAATCTAACTTCAAATTCAATTTGCCAACAATAGGTCATTTTCACATACGTTTCCGGCCTCCCACGTGGTTTATTTTTGAGGTCGAAATCTCCCGAACGGCATTTTCCAAACCAACCTCGTATAGTTCGTTTGTTCACCGCTACATCCTCAAATACGTCATTAAAGTTTTTCATTGTCACGCATTATGTCCCATTTTAAATTCGTAATGAAAGAAGGTTTGAATTTGAACTGCCGACAGCATGGTAAATAATTCCTAGAAAAAAGATAACGATACTTGTAACGAACCCTAAAATTCTCACACGTCAAGCTCACCTACCACTTTATTTTACAAAAAAAAAAATTTAACGTTCTGACACAGATATTCACTCGAGAACTTCTTATTTCCGACTGAGTGAAAATCGGACATTTCACGTGGTACAACCCAATAAATAAAATTTGGCGTTTTTGGCATTACTATAATGGTTTTGCAAATGTTTAAAAGCTGATTCATGTATAGGAAAGCCGCAGCACTTTGCCATCATAAAGACAATGCAGTTTTCTTTTATATTTATATAGTATTGATTTTTTTTTTTATTTTGGTCTTTTTTTTTAATAATAAACATTATTTATATTTAACATGCATTAGTACATATTGTTATTTTTTTTGTGAAGAATTCGCCAGTATTTCACCAGCATCAGTTCATCTTGTACAGAAAAAATTGATGTTTTTTCTTTTTTGTTTCAAAAGATCTTAGTCTTAGATCCTGCGATTTTTTTATACAACTATTTTTGTAACCCATCTCGGTTTTATATAAATTTGCGTGTGATTAAAAATATTTACAAAAAAATGTTTCTTTCTTTCTTATATCCACTTAATTGGTAAGAATTATTTATTTTTACTCAGTAGTATATTAAAACTGATAATTGTTTTACGTATTTATATATGTATATATATATATAAATGTATTATTTGTATAGTTTAGTGAACTCATTATCGGATATGATCATAGAAAAAACAAAAACCAAATAAATTGCATTTAGTTGTTAGAAATAAGAGATGATTATTTATTTATTGTTCTTAATTGTATATTTAATAATTGGTTTGTTTTATTTTATTTGTATGAATCTGTTGCTTTAGTGTTTTACTTTGTATTGTTTTTTTTTAGCTATTAAAAGAGAAGGACATAAATTTCGTGTTTTATTTTGTGCAAATGTATTTTGTTTCTTAATTTCTAGAGTTTTCATTTGACTGCCTTTAGGGGAATACATGATTATGGATTACCGTCATTAGAGGGTTTATCTATGAAATTAAATTAAGACTCTTGTAAACATAATGGAAATTATAGGCTAACAAAACGGGTAAATCTGTATCCTTTTAATATATGAAATCTATGAAAAGTTTAAATGATTATTGCGCATTGATAGAGATTATACTTTAAAGGTTTTAAAAGAAAACGAGACCCTTACATATGTATATGGTATATTCATGAGAAGCACTAGTTTCTAAGAATTTATGTATAATACGTTAAAAAATTGTTTCCGCTTATATCACTTATAAAAATATATATATAATGTCCAGCGTCGGAATCCAATGGAAAATTCTTGGCAGCTTTTACAACTAAAAGCATACAACTAAGTAATGTGACGCTTCTAAAGCGTAGAATACCCATGCTATTTACGAGTATAAAGAGACATTATTCTGAGGGTTTAATGAGATCTTTGATATAAGACGAAATATAATCTTGCTGCACATCAAGATGTTGGTATCATTGAAAAGAGGTTGTGAACTCATTGGACCCTTCTTTGTCTATGCGATTATATACTTTAATGAGAAATATCTTGATTAAATTGACCAGTTGGCAATGATGGTTTTTATGAGTTTTCAATCATTGGTAATTTACAAAGACTAGTTAGTATATAACCATTTAACACTTTGGGTAGGGAAGTTGCTAAATTAGTCATATGTGTGTAAAGTGGCAGCTAAATTTGCAAATTTTTCGATTTCAGATATTGGCGGTAATTTCATTTCAATATTTTGATTGAACTGATTGTGAAGGAATATATCGACGGGTGTAGATTTTAAATTTTTTTTAAACATATTCACAAGCCCATGTGTAACACTATTTATATAACGATGAAGATTTTGATGAGCTAGTTGAGTTATCATCAAGGAGGGTGACGCAGGGTATACACGCATTTTAAATAACTCATCTCATCACTCATGACACGTACTAGACCCGCTTTAAAGCTGTTGAACGCATACGAAGCAGTACAGCACATAGAAAAAAAAGCAGCCTGACAATGACACCCAATAGTAGACTCACAGTCGGTACTAAGAATTCAAGAGGAACATTTCTGCAAGCTTAATACAGACAATGACAATCAATAACTACGTCTGCTTGGATGATAAACTTTGTAACACAAAGTAGCGACCCTTGTCAGTGCGGTTCCAGGTCGTTTCAGTATAGGTATATAGAGAAGATCTATACAAAGTTATTCTAGCTTCAGCATACAGACCAAACTCGTCAATCTGTGCAAAATGACAAAAGAAAATATACAGATCGTCTTTAATTTCGAAAACTAGACAGAACCGATGAACCCTGAAGTCAAGTGATTAGCTTCATCTCTCATGATACGCACTGGACGTGTTGAACACATTAACCCTCTACCGCATACGAAGCTTTGCATTCGATGATGTATATTTCTCCAAGTAAACCTTTTGCAGTGACCTGAAATTATATTATTTTTCCCATTAGCGTGTATCCTTTCACAAAAAAAAGCTACTTTCTGTTTCTGTCTGACAATTATAGCTAATGATATTAATTTATATATGTATGTAGGTAATTTCTCACGTGCGCGCATTGAAAACGTAAGTAAAAAATAAGTTGCGATTGTAATTGCTAATTGCTTTCAGTAATCGGTAAATAATAAACAAATAATTGAAAATTAATTGAATTGAAAATATTATAAATAAATTTTGAGTGCAAAAGTGATTTTATTCGCACAGCCATTAAAGTATGGCTAATGTATACATAACAGTTGGTCTTGGAATATTGCTTTCTCAGATATGGATGCTGTACGCTTTTACGGACGGAATCTTTATTGTCAACTGTATCCCTGGAGATGGATCTAAAAGTGGTGATGTGAAATATGAGAGCACACTAAACAACACCGACTGCCTTGCATTCTCTGAAACTGACACCGAATCTGAGCCTGAGATTGAACTAGAAAACTAGACTTCAAAATAAAAAAAAGAAGGCAGGCCTCAAGAAAAACAACATGTATTGGAGAAAAAGACAATTGGACAAGTACGACGAAAAGAATTTTAAATTTACGGGTGATACTCAACTGCCAAAATCTCTGAAAGCACCGGGAGATTATTTTTCGTTATTTTTTACGGAGGAGTTAATTCAGTCTGCCGTCGATCACTCAAATTTATAATCTATTCAAGAAAACATATTTGAGTAAGCCAACATAACAACAAAGAAAATGGTGCAGTTCGTTGGCATGGTAATTTACATGTCTTCTGTTCAACTGTCATCTGTGCGATACTGTTGGAGAAAATCTGTTGGCTAGAAAAATATTTTTGAGACGATCACAGGCACCAGGTGGGAAACATTAAAAAGGTTATAGCACTTCAGGGATAACAGACGGATACGACAAACTTTTTAAAATAACACAATTTTTTGAAAAAATAATTTTTTTTTTTATAATTTACGCGCGCCTAAGGGGTTAGATACCCTTTTACTGTTGCCAGGGCGCGGGCGGAAAGGTAGAAGAAAGAGAAAGGAAAATTGTTTTGTAGTGGTTTGAAACTCAGGTGCGTTTGGTTTCGATATTCGCTCTCCAAAGGGGGGGGGGGGGGGGGGGGGGGGGGTCCGAATAGGACGGAGAGTTTTTGCTTCACTCAGAGTGATTCGAGTTATAATTCACAGTATTTTTTTTCTGTGCTTGAAACAGCCAAATCTACGTGTCCGTGTTATGCCTTCTGTCTTCACACGCAGAGTTTCTCTGTCTAAGTTCCCATTACAGATGAAAAACTGACTTGCCATGGGCAGGACTCGAACCTAGACCCCTCCGAAGGAGAAGCGATTGCTAGTACCACTACACCACGTCCACCCCTAAATTGGATGAGCAAATAATATGCTCAAATGAACTGAATTAGTATAACCCAGCCAATACTCACAAATGGACTTACAAAAACCGAGTTCTAAGCGAGGTTTCCGGATTCAGTTATGATTCGAAATTTTTGCTGGGGAGCAGAGTAAGACTTTCTTCGAAAATGCAACTGATTTAGGATTCAGTGGAAACGTAGTGATGAGGCTTTCATCTACAGTTACAGTTAGACATGTAATTTCTTTTGATAATTGGTATAACAGTCCCAAATTGCAAGTTCACCCATACAAAAAAAAATGGATTACTACTTTTGGGCACAGTCAGACTAAACCGAGTTCCAATCCTAAAATGCCAACAGAGAAAGAACTGAAGAAACAAGAGAAACAAGGTAGTGGAATAAGATTGAAAAATCGACTAAACTTGATGGAGTGAAATTGGGACTGGTATTCTGGTTATGTTGGAAGGAAGCCAATGATCACCAAACGGCGTTATTTCCAAAAAAAAAAAAAAAAAAACGAAAACAGTGCAGAGATATTCCTGCTCCTCAAGCTGTTGAAGTTTATAAAAAGCGAACTCGCTCAGTCAAAAGTACCTTCTTCCTATGCCCACAGAGCCCAGCGTCGCTCAACCTTCGCCTCACAGTATTTACCGATGGTCCGCTGTCATTGTCGCCAAATAGCGGTGGCATAAATGAATTTTTTACTGTAAAGAACAAAGAGTTGGTCTTCTCGGTAGGTAGTCACTTTCGCCAGAGGCTTACGGCAAACATTTTGTGCAGTACCATTCTTTTTAAAATATTGTACAGCATTAAAAACCTTCTTCTTAGAACATTTTAGCGCTTTCGCAATTTGACCATTACTTGTTCCTTGCTCGTATAAATTTAAAATTAGCACTCTGCTCTCGACGTTGCAGGAAGGATTCTTCCCCATTGCCCTAAGGATTAATTATTCTACATTATGTTTCATAAAAAAATATGCTAAATCGTTTCATTTCTACCCGTTTCTTATTGAAATTATCGCAAGAATCTATCTAATTATGTGCACGACCACTTTAGTCAACTTTTTCTCATGTTACTGTACTAGGATAACGGTACTTTATGCGAATTCCCTGACTTCTTAAATTAGTTTACTTTGTTCTACAGTAAAAGGGGAAACTCATCTTAAATTTTTATGAAGATACTGCAGCTTCTTAAGGTGAAAACACGTGTTATTAGGAGAATAAGAATAGATTTGTTGGCGCTTCTAATTACATGCACGTGGCTGTATATGGATGGCGTTGATTTACTGGATCTCATGCTTGAATTTATACAGAATCCCTTTGCGGTCAAAAAAGTGATATGAGAAAATATTTGTTCATATGCTCAGTAAACGCATGAATCCTCCTTTAGCGCTGTCTGAATGACTTCCCCCTGCCGTTATATCGCTTTAAACCAGCCGCTTCTGAGCATTTACGCAAAACAAACAAATTACTTTTGGAAAAATTCGGCCGGCCTCACAGTGGATCAGCTCCAGGGACCGCAACATCAGTCGCCAGTGCAAGGAATTCTTACAACAAGTTGCCACAACACTAAACAATTGTCCTGAAAAACATCAAGACTTGCCAGCCAGAATGGCTTGTCTTGTGCTCTATTTTAGCTGGATTTAATAAATGTATAACATACACATTATAGTACACTGTTCTCGTAATCCTTAACGCATACGAAGCCATATATGGGTTGGTTTTTAAATTTGTTAAACAAATAAAAATGTTTAATTTATTTTGATAAAAGTTTGTTAATTATTTTTTTCTATTCAGGATTTACGAGTATTTAGTTCATGCAGTAGAGTGTTAAGGCACAGTATAAACTGCAGTCTTCAGTAGGTCATTTATACAATTGCTAAGATCAGAGTTGCTCGGTGTCAACGGAAGTGATGACCACGTTTATTTTGTCTGAAATAACTATCTTCTTTTGTCTAATTTAATGTGCCCATCAAGTCATATATATATCTACAGTCCATACTTATTTCTCCTCCTCTCTATATACAGAAGAATCATTGAAGTTTCCATTAATCACCAGTTATACAATATAACTTAACTATCAAACTTTCATTCTTATAGAACTCTCTATCCTGTAAAGGACTATTGTCCTTCTAGCGTCTATTCCATAAGTTTCATCGATAATGTTGCGTTCTCCAGTAGCGAAGAAAAAGACCCCTGTGCGCGATAGCGATCCAGGAAGAGAGACCAATCTGATAGGCTTGACAACTCTACAATGAATATTGTTCTTTGGAGGCAGTCAAGAAGCTAATTGGACGTTCTGCGGAGGAAGATAACATCACTCTCGAGCAAGTTGAGGAGACCGTCTTAGAATTCATTGAGCAAATTACCAAGAAGAATACTGATGATGAAGACCAGTTAGCAATAAAGCAAAAAGCATTGGCTGATACATCAACAAGAGCAGTGCTAGAATCCAAGATAGAAGGAGTCAAGGCCATTTCTGATGAAAACGGTTTAGACGCCTACTTTTATAAGAGGCGGGGTCCTTTTTTACATTACGTTTTCCTTTTAATTGACTAGAGATTAATAATTCAGATACACACCGCGGCAAAAAGATAGCACATTCATATCATTTTACAAAAATTCAGTTAGTAATGAGTTTAGACAATTGTATCCTTGTTTAGTTTTGAATTTCTTCGAGTGCAGAGTTGAAGTATTCAAAGATATCCACCGATATTTGGTTGAAAATGGGTAGAAGCGAAGTTCAAATAGCTCTCAATCTTCACAAAGAAAGTACGAAATTCGGTTTAATCGCAAAACAAAGTGGACAAAAAGATGGCGTCAGGTTCTCTTCACAGACAAAAAAAAAATTAAATTTAGATGGTCCAGATGGGTGGTCATATTATTATCATGATCTCCGAAAAAACGAGAAAATTCTTAGTCGTCGGCAGAATGGAGGAGGATCCATAACTGATCAGGAGCAACAATTTACGAAATGTCCCATGATTTTTCAACAGGATAATGCAGCCGTTCACACTGTTAAGGTTGTGAAAGAATTTTTGCGCGAAAAGGAAATTACAATTCTGGAATGGCCAGCTCGCTCTCCTAACCTTAACGTGATTGTTGGGGATATCTTGCGAGAGAAGTCTACGCCGAAAATAAGCAATACGAGACACAATTGAGGAACTCAAAAAGAACATTGCAGACAAATTCCAAGAAAACACATAAAAAAATACGCTTCCACGGCGTATGACGGAGGTTTTGAAAAAGCAAGGAGCATCAACTCATTACTAAAAGTTTAAATTTTACAATTCTTCCGCACTAATTTCTTATGTTTTCAAAAATGTGCTATCATTTTGTCGCACGTGTTTGTATTTTTACAGTTTTTTATCATGTTATTTTATCATGTTATTGAGCTACATTCGAGAAAAAAACGTTATTTTTTCTTTTATAAGTAATATAAACACAAAAAATGAAAATGTGCACAAGTAAATATTGTACGTATTTTTTGTTATTTGGGAATAAGTCTTGTTTTTTATTTATCTGATCTTCGGCCATTAGACGACGGCCCCTTCACCGTCGCAACATCTGGATTTTTCTGTACTGCTTATATCGAGAATAAGAAAGATGTCACGAATGAATGCAGTTCAAAAAAGAAATGGAAAACACAGATTGCTATAAGCGACATTTTGAGCTCTGTAGTGAAGATGAAAGTGGATTACCCAGGCGGGCTGTTGGGGTCAAAACTATGATCATTTTTAATGGTCCGACAACGTAAACAGATTCAATAGATAAACGCTGTCGTGAAGAACAGTACCGTCAAAAGGTATCAAAGACCATGGTGGTAATTGTATGTGGACTGCGAAGATGTATTTATGATTAATTTCATAAAGCGACTTAAAGTGAATACTATGATCAACTGTTAGAAAAACTCCGTCAACTTTTTCAATTTTTTAATTTTCCTTTTCTACACGACTCACTTCGTTAATTTTCACAGGCTACCTTAAGCACACAAACTACCAATACACTTGAGAGTCCAAGATTGACCTATTCCCGGCGAACGTTATATTTAATAAAGTTTTTGTATTTTTTGTGTGGCCTGTGCTTTAAAAATGGTGAAACACTGTTTAAATTTGTGTCTGACTAAGCTTTTGGAATGTTATGGACAATTTCAGGACGTAAGCAACTATTCAACTATAAGACTATTAAGTCACAAGCATTACCTCACTAGATGTAATCGGCTTTAGCTTTTGAATTAGTACCAACTCTGATAAATATCAATCACTCAAAATACCTCCAAGGTTTATGACTGAAAACTTCTTCTAAAAACTTGTAGAAGGTAGAATGCAAACATGATTGAATGCATTTTGTTTATATTGACAAATATTTATTAACATGAGGAGTAGAAAATATAAACATCATAACGAAAGTCTAACACTGATCGTAGAGTTCTTAGTTTACAGAAAAATTATCGAGCCTGATGAGGAATATTGTATTGACGGTAGCAGAAGAAAAAGCACTGCTAGCTGACCTAATGTTCATTATGTGTATAAAATGAAATTTGTAAATCTTTATAAATAAATAGGTGTGTTCACATGCATTCTAATTGACACAAATCACAAATAAAACAACAAGATTATAATGCCATTCGAATTAAGCAGCTTGAATGGTTGTTCCACAGAGGGTTTCACTTCTGCTTTGTCAGGACATTAAGTTTGTTTACAAATTCGATTTTCTTTTGTTTTACATAAATAACAGTTTATTGTGGTACTCATTTGTTTTGTACATCAAAGTGTACAACCAAAATGCGCATTGCGCATTGGCTTTACATTAAAACATGCGAATTTGGAGAAATGTTAAAACTAAAATTTGATTAAGCACTAAAAACAGATGAATTTCAACTACGAGTACTTCTTGTACAATACCATATATAAGAGTACAAGAGTATGTAGTAATTTTGGTTTGCGTTATTATTTTTGTGTGGTGTTTAAGATTTAAAAAAAAAAAAAGAAACAATGCCTTATGGAATTATTTACAAAATACGAATAAACAATTTATATATAATATATGTACGATTCCGATGAGAATAACGATAGAGTAACAGTAAGGGAACTTCTTAAAAACGAAAAAAAAAAACTAACCTAAGTTCGAGGGAAACCCGAAGACTTACCTTGAGAAATAAAAATCTTTATAGACACTTAACAATTTGATAATTGAATAATTGTTTTTGTTTTTAGCATTTAAATTAGTTTTTAGTGCTTAGAGGTTTTTTTTTTTGTAAAGGTATTAACAGCTCTTAACTATCGAAGACTCATCGAACCAACCAACAAGTGTGTCTTTGCCGTTTTACTACCGCCATAGGAAGTTAGGAATTGAGACGCAAAGCATTATTCGAATTGAGAGTGCGTCTAATAAAATTAACAATAATCACAGAAAGAAGAAGCGCGCCGCCTTTTGTGTTCTTTGTCGTGCGCTTTATGGAGAAAAACAAAGAAAGTCAAGTGCGCGTGTCGTACTTAAGCAGATACCGACTCGACGATAGGGGGATGTATGTCGGTAGTTCGCTCTTCTTTCGATTCAGGGTCGATTGGTGGTGTTAAGTCGCTTGGTGCGGGATTACAATCTGACACGTCTTTTAATTCCAAAGGTACAATTGGTGGTGGCGGTGGCGGTGGTGGTTTTTCTTCTTCTTCTTCTTCCCCGTCTTCTGCTTTAGCTGGAGTCTGTAAAATTTTCGTTGGTTCCGTTGTTGGTTTACTTGTTTTAATGGGTGTTAAAGGCGATTCTTCTTCTTCATTTATCTTTTCATCTGAAGGGGTTCCAGGTCTTTTTACAGTCTCTTTTTCTTCATCGCCAGACTCTACTCTGACATCGGTAATTTTTTCTGCACTACTCTGTTTGTGTTGGTTGGCATTTTCATCTGAACTACACACGGGATCATCCTCGTCCTTCACTGGTGATGCACCAGCTGTACTAGAAACTAATTCATTAGAAACCGGTAAAACAGCAACTAGAGCTGCTGTTGTATTTCTATTATTATGTAACAGATCATTAATGGCCGACAGTCTTGAAGAGCTAGCTTCGGGCGTACTCAAACTAATAAAACTGCTTTGGGATTCATTGTAATCATTAACCTCGCCACTACAGGTAGGCGGGGAATAACCTATATATTGCGATTGTGGCTGATGATGTTGCAGATGATTGTGAAGATGATGTGCATTGTGATAACCCGGGTAGACATTTGTCGAGTAGTTGCTATCTACGACTTGCGCACTATGATATGGTGTTGATGCAGCGGCATATGGCGATAATATATCACCATATGCTGTGGCAGGTGTCGATGGTAATAGTGATGTTTGAATTGGCGGATACATCGAACCGTCTGGGAAGTGCAAATTACCTCCGTTCATTGCAAGGCTACTACTATTACTCATGCTATCTGGTTCAGTTGCAGTGGCATTAACAAAACGGTTGTGCGCTTGTGGCAATGGCAATGGCAATGGCAATGGTAGAGGTGCTGTTGACGTTTCCATTACCATGGAATTGGATAAAGGAGCATAAACACTATTGGCAGGATGCGGTGGTTGCATGTGATTTATATATGCACTGTGTTGAGGATGCATATGATGATGGTAAACATTAGCTACTGTTGTATTTTGTTCGATACCATAGCCGGGTATTGTGCTGTAACTGTTGATGGCATTTGTGCCATTTGCAATGGCGGGAACATTATTATACACCAAATGAGATACTGGTACAGAGAGATTGTCGGTCCGTTTTTGTTGGCGGTTTTCCATTTCTAGTCGCATAATGGTATGAATGAAATGCGTTCGCACTCGAGCTGGATTGAATTCAATACGACCGATCACATTGCCACAGGCATCACGCGAACAGCCGCAAGGAAACATTGCTCGGTCAACCTTGAAAGAAAAGAAAATAAATATCTTATTAAAATGTGATTGCTAGGTCAAAGAGAAAATAAGATATTAGAGTTGAAACGTGTTCTTTATGCGAGCGATACGAATTTAGCCATAGAAAGGATGATTATTTGGTAACGTAGGTGGCCAAATACTAATTTTCTCTGCCTTCAAATAGGAAGTGTAAGTGATATCTTGAGGGCAGAGGCATTCTGAGGCTTTTAAATTAACTTGTGAAAGCACAAACACACATTTTGTTATTTCGGTGAACTTTCATACAGCCGCCGTTTAGATTTTAAAACTGATGACATCTACGAGTACGTCCACAGCTGTTGCACTTCACCAAACTTTATTATAACAGCACTGGTAACACCTGTAAGCAGTGTTCTAACGTGGCTGGTATGAATACTTTAACAACATCGACTCCTTCCCACCCGTGAGGTTTAAAATGCAAGCCTACGAAGCGAAAGGAAAGAAATAAAGGCTGTTTCCACACGAGGTGTAGGATTTGTTTTTTGAATAAAACGATCAACTGTTGAGATATCCCTGACACATGGGGATTTTTGTGGAACAAAATATCTTCCAAGTGACTACATCGGCTCTGATTACAGATTCTTTCTTTCACTTAAATGGGGCTCTATCTCGGCGTTGGCGGCTTCAATATTTGCCCTTAGAGTTGGAATTGTTTCGGGGTGGTTGGCGTAGACCTTGCTTTTAACATAGTCCCAAAGAAAGAAGTCGAATAGTGTTAAGTCGCACGATTTTGGCGGCCAATGACTGGCTCCGAAACGCGAAATTATGCGACCAGGAAAATTCGTGCGTAATAACTCCATTATTTCGCGACATTTATGGCACATAGTACAATCCTGTTGAAAGTAGAGGTCGCACGTATCCATATTCTCGAGGTCCGGCTACAAAATAAACGTTTATCATTCGCGGTAGCGCGCTCCATTGACCGTAACAGCTTTTCCGGTCAAATTTCCAAAAAGGTTGGGCCCCATTGTATCATACTCGTTGTTCTAAGTGCATTGGCATCTCCTGAATCACTGGTGGATTTTCGGTGCCGCAGATGCACCAATTTTGCTTACTAATGTAGCCGCCAATGCGGAAAGGGGCTTCATCCGAAAACACGATTTTGTTGAATGTCAGCATGTATATTTTCCAGGGCCAAGTCCGCGAAAGTACGGTGCTGCTTATAATCAACCGGCTTCAGCTCTTGCGTTGCCTTGTCTTGTACGCATTGAGAGTCAAAACTTTGGTCAAAATTCGGTGCAGTGTGGCTGTGGAGAGGTGAAGCTCATGACAACGGTGACGAATGGAAGTGTTTGGGTCGTTTCGACACTTTCCATTCAACGTTCGGGGCGAAAACGTTTTGGCGCCTTCACATCGTCTACTGAGTCCGTCTCTTGAAATTTGTTGATTGTGTTGCGAACGCACGTATCAGAAGGCAACATGATTACGTGTAAAATTGACACATAAAATTGTACGTGCTTTCTTCTTTCACTGCGTAGCGTTGTATTCTAAGTTTTTCCAAATTTATAGATGACATCTGGCATCACATGCCAACCCTGTGTGCAGCAGCTGTAAATTAATAGGATTTTCAAATCCTACACCTATTGTTGAGACACTGACCTGAGATGTGAATTTATCTCTGAGAATTTGTTAGAAACTAAAGCTCAAAACACTTAAGCATACTATTAGGTTACTAGCGGCTCCTTATTGCTAAATAAAAAGACCTTCGCTTCCAGAGACGGGCGTGATACACTAGCTTTGTAGTTCGGTTATCAGACCGGCACTCAGGTATTGTGTAATGATGTGGTGAACTGTTCAATAAGTCAGAACTTCTCTATTGAGAAGTATTTATCAATAGAGAAATCAAGAGGAAGTTTATGTCAGCAGTTTATGTCATTGCAAGGTCTTAGAAGTTCCAACCTGGCTACTAGTCATGACGCAACCTGAGTATTGATAAATACTATACCAAAAACCGATATCGTGTTCTACATCCCCAGTCAAGTCGCGGTCACCACAATGGTTAGGTCATCGGTCTAAGTGCTTTCCATTGAGGGCCACAATCAAACTAACTTATAAGCACCCAACAGTACTTTTGCCCAATGCTGTGACTACTGATGACGTGGATTACTATAATAACACATCGAAGAAGATCCAAAAAAGAAATCGTATGGATACCGTGTGACATGTCTACAATAAATGTCGAAATATACTTCGGAGTGAACAAACATCTTATTTCCTTACGCTCTTTAAAATGAACAGATATGAGTTTTGTCGGGATTAGGGTAATCTTTCAACGCTGCAGCTGTTCAATTCAACTGAAGTGGGATGGAAATATATTCATCTTAAACATTTCAAAATTTTCAGCAAAATATTTCTATTTTATATATTATAAAATAAAATCTCTTACCTGACATTTGATGCCAGCTTGACTGCACGCACACGTTTCTGGATCACAAAAGTCTCTGCATACACAACCGCAAACTTCCCTTGAATTCCGAATATTTCGACATTCGATCTTCTCGTTAGGATCTATTTTTCGTACACCGGCAGCTTTTAATAAAGCCCTCCGTTGCTTTGGTGAAACCGGTTGTAGGAAACCATTTGATTCTGCATCTAAGTCCGATGCACTGCCTTCACTTAGTTCCTCATCACTATCCGAATCCTCACTGGAGGAACCCCTCGGATTTACTTCTTGCAACTGCAATTTATGGGCACGTCTTATCTCTGCTGCATGCTCAGCTAAACTAAAGGTCTTAAAACTTATGTGTTCTGCAGTCATACCCAAAGTGCAACCACCTTGTGATGGCACACAACCATGACCCTGAATACGTTGAAAATAAAACACCTTAACTCCATCAAAATAAATTGACTTTTTCGGCTTTTTTAACTTCTGGTCTTCTTGATCGACATCATCAAGATGTCGTTTTAAATTCGAACGAAGCGGAGAAGGAGTTGCAGTTGTCTGCAATAAAGACGATTCCAAACCTAAACCAGAATCTGAACCGTCACTGCGAATTTCTTGTTCTTCTGCAGCTTTTACTGCTGTCTCTTCTGCTTCAGCCTCATCTAGTAGAATAACTTCATTCGACACGCCCAAGGGATTCGGTGACGCAAGACCTGGATGAACATGACAATCATCTATAGCTAGAGGATCTATTCCTGGTTCTGAAATCACTGAAGCATTTAAATCAGTTTCACCCAGCACAATTACTTCGCTAGCTGGAAACTCGATATCGTGCTCTCCCTCTGGTGGAAAGTCTAAAAATACATCTTTCTCTGATTCGTCTTCCTTGATCATTAGCGGATCATCTGCTAAGGAGCTTGTAGTAGAAGCAATATCGAGAACTTCGTTTTCATTCTGATCGTGACCTTTTTCATTCACCGTGGCCAATTCGGTTAACACCGGTGGTGGAATTGGATTAACGCTGCTACTAATTTCCACTGTTTCATTCTCCATTATTATGTTCTCATTCAATTCTGTATTCGACGTAGTTCCTCCGAAAAATGTCGATCCACTTGCATTTTTCTGAATGTATGTAATGAGATTTTTTAAAGGCGTGAACATTATTTAGGTGGTAGCGCCCTAAAGCTAATTAAAAAGGCGTGGCGGCGCCCAAGTTTTACAAGGCATCTGAAAAAAAAAATTAAAACAAAAACAAGCATGTGGTTAGTGACAGTTAAAGTAATTTGAACAGAACAACACCAAAGCCATAATAAGCACAAGCAATCATATACAGCAAAGATGTGCTGGGAAAAAAGTGCAAATATCAGACGGAACGTACTTTATAAAATACTCTGCCTCAGATAGAACAGCAAATGATAGCAAACAACAACCAACCGGTTAATAACAATATTTTTGGGGCTGGTTCATATGGTCATAGTCATTGAAGTTCGTTGAAGAATAGAAGAATGCCTGTTCACATGTGCATGCCGAGTATTCTAGCGAGATCAAACAACTCCCGAGGGCACTTTTTGTAAGTTTTTTGTATTTTTCTTGTTCTGCTTCCTGACTAGAGAGATAAGGAACTTACTGCGGCTACTCATTAATAAGAGCACACCATCATTATGGAAATGCAATTTATGTAAGACCCACTGTCATCAACGAAATTCTGATCACGTTTAAACAGAGTCAAAAATGTTCTGGCTACAATTTGAATTGCAGACCTAACAATCACTCGCACGTATTGTATAATTACAGTCGGACTGCCGGGCTGGGATCCATCCCATTTGATTTGAAAAACTTTTCTCTTTAAGATTGTAGAACAATATATTTCGACCAGAAAAACAGTGATAAAATATATTCAGATAGGCTTTATGTAATTTTTATATTTGCCAGAATTGTCCAGTGGTGAAGGACGCTGGAACACTTCTGGAAACCCTCGAAAACATTCGGTTGCAAGGTAGAATTAAATCACAACAAGCACGTTTTAACCCAAGATTCACTCAGAATATTCTGTAAGGTTTTGCAATCCTGAATGCTGAATGAAACGAGAAAGAACTTAAAGGAGTGACATTGAAATTTTGAATATTTCACAGCAGGAATACATACCTGGAAACAAGTAGAGTTTACAACTGGCTAACCAACTCTTGACCGAAAAAGGAAATATATCCTCTGCCTAAAGAAATTATTACATCAAAGTATGTTGCAAACCCTATATCCACGAAAACTAAATAACACAAAGAAAAGCTACCGAGTAATCGATTTCTAGGATGTCTCATAAAAAATGCTTGACTATCCTCATTCTATAAATCAATATACAACTAGATCGAAGCTGTAAACGATGTCCCCTCTACTGAAATATTAATTCATATTAACGGCTAGGGACTGATGTGAACAGAGCGGGCGGCAACGGATACGACTCAAGCAAGAAGAACTATGCGATCAGCATACAACGTTCAAACAAGTTAGCTTGCAATGGATCTAACTACTTACTCAGAACAGTCCGATTAAAGTATCAAGTCTCCATCAGCAGTCTCTGCTAACGATAGGTGGAGAAACCTTTCTATCTGTGAAATGTCCTGGCAGTTATGAAAAGAGTTTAATAAGCAAGCTAAAGGACAAAATAATACTGTCAAATCTAATGGGATAACTCACAGGTCATATTCTCCTTAGAATGAATGCAATGAAACCGCGTATTAATGCGGTGATCTCTAAATTTCCTTTATTAACCTTTGAACTTTGTAATGTGTACGTATAGCTACGTAATGATACATATTTCTCCCACAGAGAAATGCGGAACATTGAACCATTCTACAGACAACTCTATTTTGAATCACTTCATTACTGAGGCCAAGAGTTTGCTTTTGTTTTTTGATCCAAGCAATACAATTATGTACTTATCTTGCAGCCTCTTCTTTGATCTACGACTGGGACTGGTTCTTTGTCCACTGTCGGTTTCTTAATGTAGATGAGTGAAGGGCTATCAGTTCATTGCTTATGATAGCGCTATAATCGACGAAGAAAATAAAAGTCGTTTCGGGCTGTGCTGCTTCAATAGATATCTTTCGTTTTAACGTTGCCGTACATATCGCGTACCATTCTTATATATATCTCGGGTACATTTTGAAAGCGATGCCCAAATAAAATTTCTGTGAATTCTACCGAAAGTTTTTTCCACGTCGATAATGTCGATATGCATATCTTTCTAAGCTTCGTGGCGTTTCTCCATCATTATCCGTAAATTTGGATAGCGTCATATGTTGACTTGTCCGCCCCTCCACACATTGAATGCCATGGAGTTTAATAATATTGCGTTCTCGACTGTCTCTCTTGCGTATATTTTAATAGTATGGGACATTCGTTTCATCGATCGGTAGGTGGTGTTGCAATTTCTCGTGTCGGTTTTGCCTTTATACAATGGGTGACTGTTTGGAGTTTTGTTCGATTTTAGTGCTAATTTCGGCTTTCGTGCCCTTTACCCTTCGTGAGCGATAGCCGAGAGAATAGTACTGCACAAGAATTATATGTTAAGTAACGTGTTGTAGTACTCTTTCCATATATTGCAAATTTCGTTGTTCCTCGTTAGCTGGAGCCTTCCTTATCTTCAATATATTTCGACGATTGCATATCTTTGAAGGTTTCTTCTTCTTGTGTTCCAATCTTAAAAATATGAGCCCGTTTGACCATGATTCGATGTTGTACTTCATCTTTTGCTTATCCATTGCTTATATGTTGTAAGACTGTGACAATTTCTTATGTTTTAAGAACATAACATGTAAGAAGATTCTCGAACCACAGCTTCTCTCACATTCCCCAGTTGTAGATTACAAAGTTAACTTATCTCCAATTGAAAAGTCTGTATTTTGGTCAACAATTAAGCGTACAACCCAATTATTAACTTAATATTTCTTATGTCAGAATATTTTAAGGCAGTTTCCGTTGTCGTATGTAGATTCGACAACTGCGTGCAATAGTCTGGCTCACGAATTAACAGCTGAGTTTTAGTTTCTTCTGCTCCTAGGGCTCCACTATGTGCGCTATCTTCGTTTCCCTGCATGTGTTTGCCGGCATTCTTTGTTGACCCAAAGATTGAGAGAAACCCAGCACATCAGAGGTAGCATTGCTGACGGGGTTTTGGCAACGCTGACATGTCATTTTAAAGATTAAAGGACACTGAGTTGACAGTTGCAGTCGTCCGTCAAACTTCCTTTCAGTGTTTTCTTGTGTCTGTAATGTTTGGAATATCCACAACCGTAAACTGGCTACATTAAGGTAATGACACGATCACAATATCTGAATTTTTCCATATCCTTTCGAGTAGCTTACTAGTATCAGAAAGTGCAACGTGGAATAGCTATAATCGCGACAAAATGTAATTACATTTGCTAACCTGGTATCATTCAAGCTTCTATCCGAAATATAGAGAATATAAGTGACAGCAACGCCGATAAGACATCAAAAATGGCTGACTCATAATAAAACCACAATTTGTTGATGAATTTCGGCTAGCACATGCAGCTAATAGGAACAATATTGGGTGGTGCGTTGTAGAAAAACAAAAACAAGAATTACTCGGGAGATGTTGAAGTAAAGTGGTAGGTTGGGTTCGGTTATAGTGGCGGTCGACACACTTAGTTCCCTCCGTGAATCTAGTTTTCTCCATACTGAAGTAGCTGGGTGAAGTATTAGGTTGTACCACATGAAATGTCCGATTTTTTTTGTAAAAAATTTAAAAGTCAATATATGACTCAAGGTCCATTATTCCTTTTTCATAGAAGGCTTGATTTTTTGACACTAAAAAGTTTTCAAAAGGCTTCTATGAGCTCTGCTCGGTTTGGGAACACCTTTTGCCGACAAAATGACTGCAGACTGCGGAAAAAGTGATAATCCGTTGGAGAAATATCAGGAGAGTACAGTGGATGCGGATGAATTTCGAATCCCAACTGTAGCAGCTTTTGCACCGTTACGTGTGAGGTATAGGGTCTAGCATTGTCATGCAACAGGATTGGACCATGCCTATTTGCCAACGCAAGCTGCTTTTCAGTCAATTTCGTTTGCATTATGTCGATTTCCTCACAATATTTGACTGCATTTATCCTTTCCCCGAGTTGAAGAAATGAAAAGTCCTTTCGATGTCCACCAGATTGTCACCACAATCTTTTCTAGGTGAGGACCAAGTTTGTGGGTGTGCTTTGTCATACAAAATCTGCCCCAGATCTTTTACGGTTGCCATACAAAATCCACTTTTCAACACATGTGATTATACGGTGCAAAAACGGTGCAATTCGGTGTCTTAGCCTCAGTGATGCACAGGTTTCTACTAAACAGCGTAGTTTTTGGGCCTCGTTAAATTCATGGGGTACCCACTTGTCGAGTTTTTTCACTTTTCCTATTTGAGATAGGTGTCGACTTATTGTCATGGGGGATACTCCCATGTTGTGTGCAATGTCCCGCAATTGGGTCTACATCCACCGGTTCTCGTAAAAGTGCGTCGTCAGTTACCGTTTCCGGTTTCCCGATTCGTTTTCGAGGCTTATCCACGGTCACTCAACAAACAAAAATATTGAGCTCCTCCAGCGTCTCCCAAAGAGATGATCGACAGACTAGGGCTACTTATAGAGACTGATTCCAAGGATTCGATTGTAGTTAGACTGATCGAAACGACACGAGCGGTTATAAGTGTTTTTTGTTTTAGCCAAAACGATGTCTTTATTTCACATTTCCAATTTCCTCCTGGATGACGCTAGATGGGAGACTGGAAGAGATGGAGACTAAGATTTAGCCTGTCTGAGAAAATAACACTACATACAGCCATTGTTTTTTGGTCTATCGGTAGAGAAGTCGATCGATATGTCCTCAAAATATGGATCGTCTTCACAGAATAACCTCAAACAAATGGTAACTTCGAAGTCCATGTTTGCTGGAATGTGATTCATTGAGAGGATGCTGAGGGGTCTCTGATGAAACAGAATGTCCGGTGTTTGGGGGGGAGTAGTTTTGTTCGTTGGTATTTTCTTAATTTATTCCGATTTATTGCTTCATATAACAATAATAAAAGATTGCCTATGATGATTCTACCGAAAATTGTACTCCTCAGGTGAGGAAGCATAAATGATTAAATTAAAGCTTAAACCAAAATATAAACAAAATAAGCGAATGCATAAGGCTCGAAAGAAAGCCTACAAAGATGATCAAACAAATGTAAAAAAAAGATACCACAGATATAACCGTGAGCCCACTAGGACAGTATCGGGCAGATGTTTAGATCACATTTATGGTCGATTTAATAATGTTTCTTTGAGTAATTGCGATAAATGTGTTTTTGATCTGAGGATAACCGATCATTCTATGACAGGAATATTAGTAGCGTTTCGAATAGCATTGGTAGTAAAGATTCAAAGCTCCCTAGTAAGCAATTGAAAATTAACTTCCGTAAGCTTAAAAACCTTTTGCTGAATGAGCTCTGGGAAGATGTTTTCTTGTGTACAAATGCCTCAAAGTCCTTTACAATCTTTATTAATTCCCTAAAGAAACATATTCTGAGTTGTTCCTCTTTTTTGCCCTCGAGAAGAGTGGTAAAAAGGCTTAAACCGTGGATCTCTATGTATTTATTGAATAAAGTAAAAGTCAAAAACAAACTTAGAATCAAATGCTGTAAGTACCCAAGAAATTTGATCTTGAAAAGAAAATACAAGACATTGTGCGGTGAACTCAAAAAGGAGATTCCTATTTGCCGTGATACTCGTACATATTACCGTTCCCAATTCAATTCTGCTAAGGGAAACTTAAAAAACGAATGGCAGGTAGTTAACAACATTCTAAATAAATCGTCTTCCTCTAAAAAACCTACAGTTATACATGCCGATGACTGCGAAATGACCGACAAACTTACTATTGCAAATAAATTCAACAACTGTTTTTATTTTTCAATATAATCTCCCCTAACATCAATGCATTTGTTACATCTTGAGATAAGCTTTTTTAAACCCTCAAAAAATAAATTTCCTCTTTCTCTGCAAAATACCCATTTATTGCCGACTTGAGTTCTTCATCATCCGAAAATCTTTTTCCACGAAGACATTTTTTCAAATCCGGAAACAGGAAATAATCACTAGGGGCAAGGTCTGGACTATAGGGTGGGTGTTGGATTTCTTCGAAACCACAATCTCGCGCAGCAGCCTTGGAAACTCGCGCCGTGTGAAGAGGAGCGTTGTCATGAAGAAGCAACACACCCGCTGCGAGTTTACCCCGTCTTTTCTTTTTAATTTCCTCCCGCAAATTATGCAAAGTGGAAGCGTAGGATGTGGCGTTGATGGTTTCACCTTTTTTTTTGTACTCAATGAGCAAGATTCCCTTTGAGTCCCAAAAAACTGTGGCCATGAGCTTCCCGGCAGACGGAGTGACTTTGAACTTCTTCGGGAGGTCTGTTCCTTTTTTATGCCACTGCATGGACTCTTGTTTGCTTTCAGGGTCATAGTGGTGGTGGACCCATGTTTCGTCCCCAGTAACAATTCGATCCATAACACCGTCCGCGTTCTCACTACACATCTCCAAAAGCTCTCTACAGCATGCGATTCTCACTTTTTCTGAGGCGCTGTGAGCATTCGTGGCACCCACCTTGCACTGACCTTTGAAAGGTTAAGATGGTCATGAAGAATGGTGTGAATGGTACCAATTGAAAGCTTGGTGATGTCTGCCATCATTTTCACCTTTATTCGGGCATCCTCAAGAACATGTTTTTCGACTTCTTTGATGCTTTCTCCCGTACAAGCAGTAGCCGGGGCGCCGGAGCGGGGGTTGTCTTCAATGCTCTCTCTGCCTCTCTTGAACTCACTTGACCACTTTTCCACAGTTGATAATGAAGGTGCGGAACCCTGGTAAACAGCCAACATCTCTTCATGAATAGTTTTTTGACTTTTTCCTTGCTTAGTGAGAAATTTAATTACAGCGCGATGCTCAATTTTCACCATCATCGTCTCAGTTGCCATTATGATTCTGTTTAACTAGAGATAAAACGCGAATTAATAATCACATTTATATGAAATTTTACATGAATGCACTAAAATAATAGTATTACTTGATAAATAAGTCAATTTATATATACATTCACAGCTTCACCCCGATACCGAGAATATGTTGAACGCCCCTCGTAGCTAGCAACCTACAACCGTGTCCGGTTCAACCAATCTGTTCGCTTTGTTCCACTCATAAATGTACGGAACAATTTCAAGAAAACAGTTTTGTGTTCAATCCCTTTACTCCTCTCGAGGTATTTAAAGCTATTGGTACTCTAAAAAAAATCTAATTCGTGTGGGGTTGATGGTATTTCGAGTTTCATTCTTAAAAGAATTGCATGCTTCATTTTGGACGTATTGGTACATATCTTTAATTGTTGCGTATTTGCAGGTGTATTCCCGGAAGCACTTAAATGTGCAGATGTTGTACCAATACATCAAAAAGGTTCTGCTGCTGAAATCTCTAACTATAGGCCCATACTTCTTCCAGTTCTCAGTAAAATCTTTGAGAAACTTGTAAAAAATAGGTTAGCTAATTTTTTAAATGCAACTAAGTTTTTCAATCCAACTCAGTTTGGTTTTCAAAAAGGGAAGTCAACTGAAGACGCACTACAGTTTGGCTCTCAAATAATGTCAAATCTCGATAGTAAAAAGTGCACGGCTGGTTTGTTTATTGACATCACCAAGGCCTTCGATATGGTCAATCATAATCTTTTATTGAGAAAACTGGAAAAAGCAGGTCTTCGTGGTTTCATGCTTGATTGGTTCAGGGCGTATCTTGGGAATAGGTCGCAAAGAGTGAAATTAGATGATATTAGGAGTGAAGTTAAGTTCTTCAACTTGGGTGTACCCCAAGGCTCTGTTCTAGGGCCAATTTTGTTCTTGATTTACATAAATTCACTTTTTTTCACTTAATTTTAAAGGTACACCAACTGCTTTTGCTGATGATGTTGGCTTTTCCTATGGTTGTAACAGTCCCTTGGATCTGGTTTCCTACATCAATTGGGATCTCAACTTACTGAGAAACTGGTTTGCGGAACATATCTTGGCGATAAGCTCTAAAACGAAAATAATGTTTTTCAGTTTTTCATCCTCACATAACTTAGATGCAAATGTTTATTTTCATGCACCCGAGTGCCAAAGATACAAACTGTCCGTTTGTTATTGTGCGACTGGTATTTCTTCTAAATCTTTTTGTAGCAAATTGAACTGCAGTGACAAATGTCTTTTAATTGAGAAAGTTAATGAATTTAAATACTTGGGACTCACGATTGATTCTAGAATGAGCTTTCTGAATCATGCTGAAACATTAAGAAAGTATTTTCGATGGACTCTCAGACATTTCTTTTATTTGCGTAATATCTGCTCGAATACACTCCTGAAAACAATCTATTATGGAATATTTCATTCTAAGTTGCAATATGGAATCGCTTGTTGGGGAGGTGCATATTTAAATAAAATACAACCCTTGTTAACCTTGCAAAAATATGTAGTAAAAATAATATGCCGTAAGCCTGGCAGAAATCCTAGTTATCCTTTGTTCTGTGACCTGAACATTCTTCCAGTTCGTCATTTATATTGTTTTAAGGTTTTAAAAGCTTTCTTTATGATAACTGGTAGTCGTAACTTTCGTTTAATATCATCTTATAATCTACGTGGAAACTTGTCTAATATGTTATTTGTACCTACTTTTCGTACCACTGCTTATCGTAATTTTTACTCTATTTTGTCGTTTCGCTTATTTAACAAACTTCCTCACACAATCAGAGCAATTTCAACATCTGGTTTGTTTATAAAACATTTAAAACTCTGGCTCCTCCAATTTAACTATGCTAGTCTAGAATCATTCATTCACTGATGCTCGACTTCTGACATTCTGGTTAAACCTTAGCTCATTATTGTATTCATCCTTTGTCTATTTAGCTATCCAACTGATGTATTTTTCTTAAAACAAAAATGTTTCTGTTGTACTCTATTATGCTTACATGAACTTTTTCTTAGACATTTTTAAATTGTTTAAAATACTTCAATCTTATATTTGCTTCCTGTAACCCCACCCAAAAATTTTAATTTTATATTGCTAAAGTCCTTTGAAGTGACACTCAACATTATTTTCTTTACTTCTGTAATCTAAAATACAGAATGTCACCAATCTACTTATTTCTATTGCTCTGCATTTAAGGTTTTTATTTACTTATTTTAAGATTTGTGAATTACAATGAATTTATAAGAAGAAATAAATTATATCAATATCAATATCAAAACTAAAGTCAACTTTTCTCAGACTGTTACACTAATAACAGTTCGTCAAAATATTTACCCACCACAAATAACTCTTTAGCGACAACTAACAACTCGCAAAAACATGCATTAAATTGCAGACAGTACAATTTAACCGAAGTCAAATAATTATCTGTATAATTGCTTAAAATGTGTCGCCTTTAGGCAACCCATCGTCCATTTAAATTCCAAACCAAGTCCAAGTGTGGTTGCTAGGTTGCTAAGGATATTGAATTGATCTTGCTTATACGTAGCTGGTATGAAAAAAAAATAACATTAGAGCAAAAATGTCTTTTTTTTTACGTAGGCAGCATATTCAGTATGCCATCATCTGCCAACTGGCATTATAAATCCAATTCCAGAGCACAGGGGTGCTACGATATGAGTGTCATAATTAAATCTCTTCAGGAATGAAAATATTCAGTTATCGAATGCTTTCATAATTATTGTTGTAATGTAGTAGTACATGTACTCGTATGTAACTCAAGCGCGAAATGCACGCTGACTATTTTTTGCTTGGTAAAATTCACAAAACAAATTTCAATTTCGAGTTACATGTTGGATGCCCTAAAGCTGCAAAATGTTAAATCAAATCATTCGGGCAAACAGATACCTTTCTGTATCCTGACGTGCAAATGAGAAGGACATAATTGTAAAAGGGGTGCCAATGAAAAAGGTTTCCCCATTATTGGCAACTTTACTACTAGTGGCAATCAGCATTAAATTTTCAATGGCCAGGCAGAAGGAATATACAATGTGTAAAAGCATTTTGTAGTCTTTTTTTGGAATGAAATAATTTTGGTTATTGCATCTAGGCAGTTATACAGAAGTTAAATTGATTTGTGAAACCTAAATATAGAGGGGGTATCCCTGTTGGGGCTCATGTTCCATTTAAATACCGGTTTCAATCACAATACAAAATCAAATGTACTCCACATCACAGCGATGACTTCTTGGTGGCGGCAACAAGGTACTGAGCATATGTGTAGGGTCCGCCATCTAACTTTTTTTTTTTCAACTAGTGCTTATTTCGTGAATGGTAACACTTAGCTCATGTCTGATTTAACAGATAATTAGTTTTATCCTTCCGCTGAACGAATATGGTTGTGTATACGCTTGAACAACGCTGGGAAATATTGCGACATTACTTTGAAAATCATAGTAAGAGAAGATGCCGATTTTGCCAAAAAAAAATCATCTTTTCCGATGAAGCTCATTTTGATCTTGGCGGGTATGTAAACAAGCAAAATTGTCGCATTTGGGGCACAGAAAACCCGCACGCATACATTGAAAAGCCGATACACCCAAAACGAGTCACTGTTTGGTGCGGATTTTGGTCCAGAGGCGTAATTGGGCCATTTTTCTTCGAAAATGAGCAAGGAGTGGCCGTTACAGTCAATGGCGATCGTTATCGGGCCATGTTGAACGAATTTTTGTTCCCAAAAATTGAAGAGGAGGATATTAGCAGGAGGATATTGGTTTCAACAGAACGGCGCTACGTGCCACACAGCCGAAGCTACACTCGATGTTTTGCGCCCTGTTTTTGAAGATCGCATTATCAGCCGCAGAGCTGATGTCGTTTGGCCGCCTCGGAGCTGCGATTTGACACCGTTGGACTATTATTTGTGTGGTGCCGTAAAAGATAAGTGTTACGCCGACAAGCCAGAGACAATTGACGCTTTAAAGGACAATATTCGTGAAGCCATTGGTGAAATACAGCTGCACACAATCGATAATGTGCTTAAAAATTGGACCGACCGTGTAGACTACTGCATGGCCAGCCGAGGCAGCCATTTGAATGAAATTATTTTCCATTATTAACCGGAAAGATAAAACTAATTATCTGTCAAATCAGACATGAGCTATGTGTTACCATTCACGAAATAAGCACTAGTTCAAAAAAAAAAACGTTAGATGGCGGACCCTTTAGTACTCTTAGTATCCGGTATACCCTATATACCGTATATACTTGATCAAAATGTTCCCGTGTGGCGCTCCTATTGTTCCGATTTGAGTTCTGTTTTTTTTTTTTTTGTTAAGTTGGTAAATCTGTTGTTGACATTCCCTCTAAATCTTAGCGTCATAGCTTGACATTTGCAAAAGTTACGTTGCCAAGAGTACATCTAACTCTGTGTGTGTTGGCGATTCTTTACAATTTTAGAAATGAATTTAAATTTGCAACAACGAACTTGTATTAAATTTTGCGTAAAAATTGGATTTAATGGTGCGCGAACGTTGGAAATGTTGGAAAAGTGTTTCGGCAACGATTCTCTAAAGAAAACGGTCGTTTACCAGTGGCACGAGCGGTTTAAAAGTGATCGTGAGTCAATGGAAGATGATGAACGCAGTGGGAGACCATCGACATCGAAAACCGACGAAAACATTAATGGAGTAAAAGAAATGTTGGTCAGTAACCGCAAATTAACCGTCAGAGAGATAGCGGAGGACTTGAACATTGTCTATGGATCCGTCGAAGACATTTTGGTTAATGATTTGGGTTTGCGTCGTGTAGCAAAAAAAGACCTCAATTTCATGCAAAAAGAGACCGTGTTCACGTCGCAAAAGAGATTTGCGAGGCTAAATCCGATCCCACATTCATCGAAAGGATCATTACTGGAGAGACGTGGGTTTATGAGTACGACACGCAATCCAGACATCAGGCAAGTGAATGGCGTTCACCAAATGTGCCGAAACCAAAAAAACCACGCGGTTTTCAGTCAAAAAAGAAGGCAATGCTCACAGTTTTCATTGATTACAACGATGTAGTGCATCATGAATTTTTGCCAGAAGGCCAGACTGTAAACAAAGAGTATTACTCGTATTTGGCCGTTATGAGACGTTTGCGTGAAGCAATTCGCTGAAAGAAACCAGAATTGTGAGCAGAAAACTGGTGGATTTTGCACAATGATAACGCACCATCGCACAGTGCCAACATTATTCGTAATTTTTTGACGAAAAATGCAACAAATACCATCCAACAGCCACCGAATTCACCTGATTTGGCTCCCTGTGACTTCTTTCTGTTCAATCGAGTTAAAAAACCACTACGGGGAACGCGTTTCAGTAGCCGAGAGGAAGTAATGGAAAAATCGCAGGAAGCACTGATGGACATACCGAAAACCGAATATAAAAAATGTTTCGAGGATTGGATCAAGAGCTGGCATAAGTGTGTTGCAGTCGATGGGGAATACTTTGAAGAGGACAATATAGATTTAGATGAATAAACTTGTATTTTTAATTTTCTGAATAAATTCCGGGAACTTTTGATCAAGGTGGTATTCCATAGTTCGATTCTGATGCGAGTGAACTTCTTAACTTTTGTACCGGATCTGTGAAGGGCTTGTTTTTGGAGGTAGGCGAATATGGGCTTAAAGGTTTAAATGCTGTTCGATTATGATTGATATTGGGAGACAGGAACGGTTTTTCAAATCAAATTTAACAAATTGAGTATAACACAATTTTATATTCCGATATAAACCTCCACAAGATCTTTGATGAACTGCATCATCTTTGGACCAAAAATAGTTGAGTGCACCGAAAGTTTTCCTGAAGCACCTTGAAAAGTGCCACCACCTTTCACTCCCTAAGTCAGTTTTATGTATTCTGTTTGGTTTATTATCACATGACTCTTGAGCATTAGATCTTCGTCATCGACTCTTTGCAAGTCTTTATATTGTTGACACCAGTATTTGGTAATATGTGCTTTTGGTAATGAAAATTCATTCACCAATATCACACCACCTTGCAGCCATATTGCAGTGGCTTCATCGAAAAATTAGGACCAGGGTCAAACAAGGGCTACACGCCTCGAAAACCTCTTAATGTATATGATTCGTTTACTTTACACCTAGTCTTGCATGTCTCGCTGATATAACTGCAGATTTTTACGTTTCCAATGCGGATTGATATAGCTTGTATATGCAGTGCTGGGTAGTCTTTGCTTTGTGTACGTTTCACGTCGTCACTTTTTATTATCGTTATGAAAAGTTCACTCTCTAGAGCACATTCCTTAGAATTACCTTGTTGCAACTGCCTCAACTTAACGCAGATTCTTAGAATTTGGAACTCATTCGATAAGAGACTTAAAACTTTTATCCCACATGACAAATTCAGCTGATTTGCTCAGTTCAGTTTGTCCAGTCTCGGTTTCTTGATGTGCATAAGTCCGCGAATGGGTGTACTTGTTATTAGGTCATGTTTGGCAACACCCGTTGATAATAGTAAATTATCGTTTCCGTCGCTGTCGTTTTCCTTTATATTTGTCGCACAAACGTCCAACATTGCAATGCGTATGCTAAACCTGGAAGAGCGACTATCGTGTAAACATATGTACCTTCAAGTTTAAGCAACATTTTTCTGTCACTAAATACTGCGAGTTGTCCGCTCTATCTAAATTGTTTGCACTTCCGTACGATGACTCCTTCGAAGTACATGACAGGGATTGAGTTTGCGGGTTAGGAAAAACAGCATCTTGCGTCTTCATCCAATTACTAACAGTTGCGTGCAGGGCTGTCACATCGTTGCTTATAATCGCGCTATTATCGGCGAAAAGAAGAGAAGTCGTTGCGGATTTATTAACGTGCTGCTTCAATAGAAAATCTTGCACCAACACCAACTCCGAATGCTCTGGTTATTCCCGCTGTGTATCGCTATTTTTTTAACGGCGTCGTGCACATCTCGTATCATTCTTAGGTTAGCGCCTCGGCTACATTTTGAGACTTAAACTCGCTGTAAATAAGATTTTTGTGAGCTATTCCGTCGATATTCAGGCTGACATGAAATTCATTTTATTGCGTTGTCGATTGTCTATAACTCTCTCGTATATTTTCAGAGAGCGTGGCTACAATTGCCTTCCCATTAATGTCATTACCAAAGTGGCTTCACACAAATAAGGCTTCATTAAAATGAAAGTAATTTTGATGGAACAGTGGAAACTATAACATTTCAAGTCGCTGATGCAATAGAATTAATTACTTGCGCGGAGGTAAGTAATTAATTAAGGAAATTAATCAAAATTAAGGAATGAAAGTAAAGGATGTGAATAAAATAGGAAGCCTTAGGAAAGAACAAAGGAGCTACTTTAGATAGCTGCACCAAGAGATTCGCTTTTAAGATAAAGATGCATTAAGGCGGTACTTGCGAAGACACTATTTTATAATGCAAACACATAAGGTGCGTCCCGAAATAATAGAGCCAGCCTGAAATTGTTCTGTGTTAATCATGCGTAATATATAAATAAAATAGCTTTTCGTAATATCCTTAAAATCAGCAATGTTCACTAAAAATTCGAATGGCTTCATGTCTTTGTATCATAGTTGCTTACAATAATTTTGATGCACAAACACATGTTTAGTGTCGCACAATGATAGAGCCAGTACTGCATTTCGTCCTTTTCCTTTTTTCTATCGATACAATTTGCCTTGTTTTGTAATGTGGGCTCAATGTGATAGTAAATAGCAAAGTTCTACTTGATAAGTGTCGTTCACAACGCGTTTGGGTGAGGATAATAGAGATGGTAAGAGGAAAGCCATTGACGGAATCGTTTTCATTATGTTATTGAAAATTTTAAGAAATTAGGTGCACTATACCGGACAAAGAAATCGTCAAGCCGTCCAACTGTCGTTAAGCAATTCAGCCAACAGCATTCATCATCTAGCAACACTTCGCGGTATAGAATCTACAAAGTCCACCGTTCACAGAGTTATAAAGGCATCCGGTCGGCTGAGTTCCAAAAAAAATAAACACCCCTTGGTCCAGGTTGGAATGGGCTCAAAGTCATATGAACTACAGTTAAAAATGGCGACATGTTGTTTGGAGCGCTGAAAAAAATTTAAATTTAGATGGTCCTGACGGATGAGCACACTAGGCACTTTTGCTCTCCAAATTTCAACATGTTGGAGGCAGTTTGATGGTATGGGGCACTTTTAGTAGGTATGCCAATTGTTTCTAACAGCCCGTTTCCACAGAGCATAACCTATGCCCGGATTATAAACATGCCCTGAACATGTCTAGTGGAGACACAAAAATCCATACCCAAACTAACATCAGACTTCTTATGAACTTAATTTTTATTTCAATACATGAGTGGATGAAAATTAGGGCATGAATTTGACATTTTGTGTACATGTGATTTGTTTTCTGTTGAATTTAGTGGCAGAGGTATTTTTTTCCGGAATGTCGAGTAAAAAGAAGGCAATAATTGCTCCTCTTGTTATATGTTGTCGCATCAACATCTGCTTGCAAAATGAAATGTTTTGACATAATTTGCCCAGTCAAAACAGAAATAAATATGTCAAACTACTCGTAGATGCCAGATGTTATGTCCGACATAACTTTGTCTCATGAAGACAAAATGAATGCCGAAAAATACCAAGAGATGATGGCGGAAACACTAGTACCATTTCTAGAAGAGCTGGATCAGATTTTTTTGAGTTTCAAAATGATAATGCTCTAATTCAGGTGTCTTCAATTAGTAGTAAGGGAGGCGACCGTAGGATTACCTACCTCATCGGGTCAATGGAAAATTCTTTCACTACCTGGTAGTAAATTGTGAAACATTTACAGAACATTTGAAGCTGAAAATCGGTTTTTTGATGTTAAAACACTATGAAAGTAGTACTAAATCATAGCCTTGAATTTCTACTATACAAAATATATGAGTTGGGTGTAAAAAAGCCCCTCAAAATAGTATGCCTGAACATTTGCTTGCTTTTTTTCACAGAAAAATCAAGTTTTCTGTAACACAAATTCTTACCGACAAACCAACCGAATTAAAAAAAAAACTTTTAATAATACTCTAAACTGTGCTTTAACATTTCTTTTAAAATCTTGATAATTAACCTCAAAAAAAAAACTTACAACAGGTATACATCAGTCGTAGTCAAAATAAAAAACAAAATATATATGTGTTTTAACTTTTTCGCTTTTCATTTTGTAAACGTAAATCCATTTAATCATATTTTTTCCAACAAAACATTATAACATAAGTATATTTCAAAACAATTCTTAAAAGATAAATAAATTATTGCATACATCTAGTAATTCAAAATAAAAACTATTTAAGAAATTTTTTTTAGTGAGGTCTTATCTTACATATCATCTTCATCAGAGCCTTCTTCACTTAAAGAATCTAAAGCTTCTTCATCACACCCTTCTAACACAATGTCATCAACATTTAGTGGTGTTGGTTCTCCTTGAAACCAGAGAGGAGATAACCTTTCGTTTTTCAACACCCAGCCAAAATCTTCTGCTCTAAGTTTTATGCAATCTGCATCTGTTGCATTTGCCCACATAGAACTCACAAAAATAGTTTTTTTAATTTTCTCATAAAGTGATTTAATGCGAGGAGGTATCAAGCTGGAATCAAAGTTCTTTATGTGTTTAAAAAAATTGCCTGGAGCATTGTTTTTGGTAGCGTAAATATTTTGAAAAATTTTATATCTGGCTGAATTTACACTGTTGCAGTTTTTCACACCATACAATTGCGAAGTAAAGTATTGAATGGCTTCAGTATCGTTATCATTTAAATATCCAGTTTAGTTACTTAACGCTGCAAAGACTGTTTGAAAATGCACGCTTTTTTCTAAAATTTCAAGTGGTTTTGCTTTACCCTTTCTAAAGAAACATGCCGTGTAGTCGCAACCTGTAAAGGCGTGAAATGCTGGTAAAGCAGCACACAAATTCATTCCCAGTGTAGATGCCAGTTGCGTACAATTAATGCAATTTAGATCTTTTCTTTTGGAAGTTCCACCTGCTAACCAAATATCTAAATCTTTTAATTTGTGCATATTTCCTAGTAAAATAATCAATACATCGGTGTCAGATGCTTTTACCATAATTTTTGAATGAGGTTTTGATTTGCTGATATGATAAATTAATCTTGTGTCTGTTTCTTCATGACTACACCTACTCGTATACTCAATCTCTTCACACTTATATATTATCTCGTTTTGAACAACATACGAGAAACACTTGTCATCTATTGTCAAAAACACTTTCTTATTTCCAAGAACTGGAACTAGAGATCTATCCTGCCAATGGACTCCAAGAAATCTAACTAAGGCTTCCTTAAATTTTGGATTTGTTAGACATTTAATGAAGTCTTCAGTTCTTTTTTGTAATGGCCCAAGAATTGTGTAGTTGATGACCTCTTGTTCATTACGAACGCAATGTTCAGCATCTTTTATGGATGGATGTAAATAACGGTCAAAAACTAAGTGCACTTCCGAAGCTAAGGCCTGCTTCTCACCAACCTTGCTTTTCTGATATACTCGTATTATTTTAAGCATTCCGATGAGAAATTTAAAATATTATTTCGTTTTAAAGGCTTTTCAAATCGGTCAGAATTTGTGGAGCATGAATGTTATTTTTTGTTTGTGATCTAGCTTATTAGCATTTAAAAGAAAGTCAGTTGTTTGTTGAGATGCAGCCCTCCCCGTTGTTATGTTAAGGAGATATTTTTTCTCAACTTTAGATTCGAAAGAATCGATGTTTTGTTTAAAAGCATTCATACTCGTAATTTCAATTCGGTTCTTTGCAAGCTCATAACATACGTATATCATCTGTTTGTCCAATTTTTATTTCAGCCAGCATTTTGGAAATAATTTTTGTACGCATATTATGGCTAAGTGTCCAGCGCTGTCTTGCTGAAATTGAATTCGAGCAATGGGTTACCCCAGTCAAAGAGTTAGCAGCATCCGCATTTATAGTCTGCTCAAGAGTAAGATCAACAGGAGCTCTTGCAAGACTTTTTTTCGTACGTTTTATACCAAAGGCACCACGCTTAAATTCGTTTACTAAATCCGAATTATTTATCTTCAAACCCACTAAATTAGAGTGATATTTCAATATCCACCTTGCGTAGTTTGGTTGATTGAAGACAAAAAATATATTGGAAAGGTCGAAAATTGATTCTACATACAATTCAAAATTACTCATTCTTATGCTTCTTGAAAACCTGAAAAACACGTTCATGAACTCGACGTACTGCATAAAGAACTGGGGGGTTTTTCCATGATGTCCTTTCAGGGTAAGTTCGATATAGCTTTGATATTTCTGTAATGTATCATGTAGCAATGGACTTAAAATAAGGGATTCATTTTGTTTTAATGGGTTATGAAATACACATTTTAAGTCTTCAATTAAACCTTCTGAGATATCAACATCATTTTCTAAACAGAACCGTTCAAAATGCAATGTCTAAATGGCACCAGACAGTAAGGGATGGATTCTCTTACATCTATTGAAATGTTTACCGTCAATACTCGTAAATCCGTTCACTGAACCTCCGGCTAAGACTTCAGATTGAACTAAAATATTAACTATCCCAGAACCATCCATGTATTTTCCAAGGGCTTTGAAAAAAGTCATTTGTATATGAAACGCTCCCAAATTTATGAAGACATTATTGAAGGTTGGACTCTCAGTAATTTGGATCTGCATTGCCATTTTGGCAATTGCTAAATCATATGTCAAAATTATTTCTTTTTGATGGCATTCATTGACAATCATTTGTGCATATTTAAGTGTTTCAAAAACAACAGTGTAAGATGAAGGCGACAAATTAATTTGAGGTACTCGTAAGTAATCTATAGTCTGCATCTCACTTTTGTCAATTGTCGTTTTACTATTAAATCCTATCCACATTGGTATTTCAGGAATCTTGGAGAGTGAAATTGTCCAGATTAAGTCTTTGAGCATCGCATTTTTTTTTTAGTATTTTCGAATTCAGTGGTAGCATTCAAAATATCGAGTAATGGAAGTAAATTTGTTTTGGAAGTGGGTTGAATGAATGAATGGTTGAATTTCGCGAGGAATTTGCTCGAACCGTCTTCTTTTTTTTGGAAGTACAATCTTACTATCAGTTTGATTACTAGCTACCGGGCTATTTGTTACTAATGGTAAACTTTGCTTGGGTTTAAATTGATAAATAATACCAACTGTATCGTGAAGAGTATCTTTACCATTTACAGTATCTACATAGCGGTCAAAATTGTCAAAAGCTACGTGGGTGCTTAATTCACCGTTAATTTCTATACCAGTTGCTCTCCTGCAACTGTGTATCCCACACAATGTCCATATTTATTTAGGATCGTAAGAACCTTTTTACTACTTGTCAGGGATTTCATTGAAAGCCCTAACATAAGATGTTTGGCTGGCTTGATTCTTCCTTTTGATATAATATATATTATATCCTGGCACAATGATTGAATTTTAATAGAATCACCTCCTGAGTTTTAGTGGAATTACAACTACACAATTGCACACACACAATTTCTTTTTAGACTGGGGTCAAAAGTACAAGCCACTTTGACTTTCCACCGAACTGGCCTTGTCATAAGATCTCTCACGATAAATAGATTTGCTTATCAGTAGTGGAGTAATATATTTTGAGTTAACTGTAAAACTATAAGTATAAAGGGCAAGTACATGATCAACACAAGACAAATATGTTAAAAGAGTTTAGTTCAGCTTAATTTATCTTAACCCATTTTCATTCATCAATAGCAGTGATTTTTGCCTGTTGTAAGTTTTTTTTTGAGGTTAATAAAAGTTTTTTTTTAATTCGGTTGGTTTGTCGGTAAGAATTTGTGTTACAGAAAACTTGATTTTTCTGTGAAAAAAAGCAAGCAAATGTTCAGGCATACTATTTTGAGGGGCTTTTTTACACCCAACTCATATATTTTGTATAGTAGAAATTCAAGGCTATGATTTAGTACTACTTTCATAGTGTTTTAACATCAAAAAACCGATTTTCAGCTTCAAAAAATCAACATAGTGACGTATAAGTTTTTTTGATAAAAGTGGTCGGACACATGATTTGGCCCAGGTAATGTTTGTCCGACCACTGGAATCGTAAAGAGGACAGTCTAAGCTTTAATTTCATACCCCATTCATCTATTGACCTGATGAGGTAGGTTAACATCAAAAATACCGTTCTTGAAAGCGGTCGGACAAGGAGAAGGGCCCGGATTTTGTTTGTCCGACCAACTATTCTGAGATCTACAAGAAAATCTCTATTAAAGTACTTTTCAACTTTTCATTGACTCCATGGTATAACTCAACATCAAAAAACGGTACCGGAAGTAACCCTTTTTTGGGCAAACGGCCCGGAAAACCTTTGTCCGACCAGCAGTTCTGTAAATGTTTCACAATTTACTACCAGGTAGTGAAAGAATTTTCCATTGACCCGATGAGGTAGGTAATCCTACGGTCGCCTCCCGGACTATAGGGGGTAGTTTCCTAATAAAGATATTACTCTTATGACACGGCCAACACGTTCGCCAGATTTGAATCCTATTGAAAACTGGTGGGGCATTCTTACAAGAAATGTTTATGATGGCAGTTGGCAATTTAATAAAGTGAACGAGTTGAAGACTGTTATGAATAAATGGCAAGAAATAAGGAACGAATGTGAATTCAATGAAAAGTAGAGTTTACCACACAATCTTAAAATCATTTTGAAACACCATATTATATGAAATTTTACGAAATAACTGTAAATAATAAAAATAGAAGATAAATATGAATGAATATGAATTTAAAGAAAATAAAGTGTCCGCCATCTAACTTTTTTTTTTTCAACTAGTGCTTATTTCGTGAATGGTAACACTTAGCTCATGTCTGATTTGACAGATAATTAGTTCTATCCTTCCGCTGCATGAATATATATATATATATATAATATATATACGCTTGAACAACGCTGGGAAATATTGCGACATTACTTTGAAAATCATGGTAATGTTGCAGAATGTGTGCGAAGCACCGTCAGCTCCGTATGTTCATTATCTTGTGAAAAAAGTGAAAGTAACTGGCATCCTCATCGATAAACCAAAGCGTGAAAAGCCAAAAACAGTGCGTACAGCCGAGAATATTGCTGCTGTGGCAGAAAGTGTGCGTGAAGCGCCATCAACATCAATTCACCGTCGTTCTCAACAATTGAACATTTCGGAGACATCATTGAGACGAATTTTGCATAAAGACCTTGGTATGACGCCATACAAAGTCCAATTGGTTCAGGAGTTGAAGCCAACTGACCATCCAATGCGTTTTCGCTTCGCTAAGTGGGCCTGCGATCTTTGAAGATCGCATTATCAGCCGCAGAGCTGATGTCGTTTGGCCACCTCGGAGCTGCGATTTGACACCGTTGGACTATTATTTGTGGGGTGCCGTAAAATATGAGTGTTACGCCGACAAGCCAAAGACAATTGACGCTTTAAAGGACAATATTCGTGAAGCCATTGGTGAAATACAGCTGCACACAATCGATAATGTGCTTAAAAATTGGACCGATCGTGTAGGCTACTGCATGGCCAGCCGAAGCAGCCATTTGAATGAAATTATTTTCCATTATTAACCGGAAGGATAAAACTAATTATCTGTCAAATCAGACATGAGCTAAGTGTTACCATTCACGAAATAAGCACTAGTTGAAAAAAAAACGTTAGATGGCGGATCCTTTATAAAGCGATTGCATTATCATGTTGTTAATACTTTTGTCAATTTGCTGCTGCTATGAAATTTTGCCGTGGTTCTCATTTTGGAATGCACTTACATATATCGCCTGAGCTATGCAAGGCAATACATTGCAGACAGTTTTGCAATGTAAGCAATAAGTTCCAGATTGTGCAGATACTATATGTGTATGTACTTGCCACCAGAAAAATTAAATGTATAACAGAAGCTTGCAGCGCGTTACATAGTTGAAAACGATTGTAATTAAATTGACACAACACAGACTGGTCCATGCATTCAGTCAGAGTGCAATACAACATACTGCGTTCCCAACATTTTTAGTTTACGCGTAACTTCTTTTACGGTTGTTCTTGGTCGATTAATTTTCAGTTTTTCGACAATTTCCAATCAATTTTCACTTCTGTTTATTCCTTCTTTGTAGTTGAAATCTGTTGCAAACTGCTGAAATATTTCAATTAGCTCATGGGTCTGTTCACGCGTCCAAATAACCATTGCACTTGTTTAGTGTTCCACGTTTAAACATCAAATGAAAATTTTTTTTTTAAAGAAAGATTTGGAAAAGAAACATTCATGCCTACGCCGAGAATTATTTCTAAAAATTAATTTTCGGGAGATCCTCGATGCAATTTAAACTTAGTATGCTCATAGTATGCGTTATAAGCTGTGTCGTCGTTGCCTTATTTCATCAGTTAAACATCCGATCGACACATCATTTTATAACACTACAAAATTGCAAGCCATTTTAATGAAAAATTTCCTATAGAAGCCATACTCCGGAAGGTTTATGATCAGGTTCATTCCTATTACTGCTTCGATCTCTTTGGCTTCCGTAAAATATGAGATTTCCACTCCGTACGTGACAAATAGGGTTTTCCAATAAGGACTTGACAACTTTTTTTCAAATAAAACGCAAACCATTTGAGATATTTCAAAAACTTTATTATCGCCTACAATCAAAACATTTATGAATGGAACTCGACTTCGTTCATATGGCCACCGCGGGCACGTTTGCAGCTGTCGATTCGTTGGACCCAATTTTCAACGACTCGGCCACACATTTCGGCCGCAATTTTACGTTCAATGTTGGCTCTGAGCTCTTCGCTCATCGGCGTGTTGGCATAAACCAATGATTTAACGTAGCCCCACAGAAAATAGTCAAGCGGCGTTAAATCGCACGAACGTGGCGGCCAATCGACTGGCCCATTTCTTTAGATAACACGCTCACCATACTTACTCTTCAATAAATCGATTGTAGCGTGTGCTGTGTGGCTTGTGGCATCATCCTGTTGAAACCACATGTCGTCCAAGTCCATATCTTCCAATTCGGGCCAAAAATAATCGGTGATCATGGCGCGATAACGCTGACCATTCACAGTAACGTGACGATCGTTATCGTCGACGAAAAAATATGGCCCAATAACGCCGCCGGCATGCAAACCGCTCCAAACAGTTATTTTTTGTGGATGAAGTGGTGATTCATGAAGCACATGTGGACTTTCACCCGACCAATAACGCATAGTTTGCTTATTGACGAACCCATTGAGCCAAAAATGAGCTTCGTCACTGAAGATGATTTTGCGATGAAATTCATCATCTTGGCGCATCTTCTCCAGAACCCAATTGGAGAACGTACGTCGCTTCAAATGGTCCATCGGCTTCAATTCTTGAGTCAGCTTGATCTTGTAAACCAAGATCTTTACGCAAAATACGCCATAATATGATCTGAGCGATGTCCAATTCTTGAGAACGCCGTGAAATTGATTGATTTGGATCGTTTGCTACGGACGCCTGAACGGCAGCGATATTTTCGACACTTCGACCAACCCGTTGTCTCACTGACACGGCAACATCACACAACGAATATGTAGACTCAAATTTTTGCACTAAACTTGTTATTGCCTGTCTACTAGGGCGAGAATTACGACCGAAAATTGGAGTTAACGCTCTTAAAGTTGCAGTCACTGACTCCGAATTTCGGTAGAAAATTTTTATAATTTGCAGACGTTGCTCGTTCGTGTACTTTACCATGATGAAAATGTTGAGTTTACTGAATAAATTGACAGTGACAGTTTGATGATTAGTGAAAGAGTGCGTTCACAAATTAAATTCAAAGTTGTCAAGTCCCTATTGGAAAACCCTTTACCAACATCGGATGTGCTCTAGTTATCGCTTTTTTCGCTTCTTTTATGCACCGTTCGTAATCTAACTTAAAAAGCACTTAATCGCTTTCCCTATTTTTACGATACTTAGTCCACACTTGAAAGGCTTTGTTTTCGATTTAACGTCGCTGTAATACGTTTCCCAGTTTGAAAATGTTTGTGGTCATTGTGCCGACATTACAGAAGGCGATATATAGTTCGTTTCTTAAAAGCATTATATTGCCCGGTTCCGGAAACGGTCGACATGAGTATTTCTGTCCTTCTTTCATTTGTATGGTGCTGGTAGGTATGCGTGATTATACTCGTATATCCGAATTTTCTTTTGCCCCACAGGTAGTCTGTGGAACACTCGCAGTCGCATAGCCTCATTAGATGTTAATGTGCCTCAGGCTCATCTTACATATTAAAGTGCCTGCGTATCAAAGCAGGGCAATGAACTGCGGCGGCAATATGTTATACGCCGTTACCGAACAGCAGTGATTTTTCGTTATTTGACGAGATATCTGAATGCCAACTCTAACTGGCAGAAGTTAGTAGTTAGAGTCAATGTTTGCGGAAGGTGATCACAATGTGGAAAACAGCCATAATCGAATATTTTGTTTTCTTTAAAGTTTTGTGTCATAAATCGTCTTTTGATTCCAAGACTTTGTTAAATACAATACGGAAGTTACGTCAGATTTTCGGATACTCATTTCTTTGAGCTATTCCGTACAGCAGGAATAGATGACACTCGAAAAGGTATGTTGCGGAAGTCGCTGAAAACCTACTAAAGCAAACCCAAATTGGATACCCTAAGCTAGGTTATCTTGGTGGGAAATGCTTGTCCATTTCATCCATAAACCAACCAAGGCAAGCCACAGCTTGACATTTTTTATCTAAGCATAAGTTACGAAATTAAATGTTATCACTTACGAATGAGATCAAAACAACAATTAGGCAAAAGCGTTTCCTTATATCAGTTCATTTGCCTTCAAAATAAAAGGAAATCGACATAGCTACATTGAAGTTAACATCTCTATGCGCATCGCAATTGAAGAGTACAAATTCCCGCAAACTGTGATGGGGAGAAGGCTTTCTAAAATAAATTTGTATAAATAGAACGTCGCTACTGATATCTTTGAAGACGTTATCTCTCCAACCACAAATTGATATGATTTCGCTCTACTTTAACAGCACGGACAATCAAATCAATTTCTATTTACAGAGCGCATCTTGATCGACGCTATTGTTTTTCGATTTACACAACATGTAATGCACAACATAAGAAAATACTTGAGAAAATCAGATTGAAAAAATTCCAATCCTTTAATGTATTGCCCCGAATGATTATGCCTGGCCTTGTCTGTTCTGATTTTCTGCAAATATGGTTTAAAGTTGAGAAGGTACATTTCGCCTTCGCAGTAGCTACTGAAACGATGCAATTCCACTTTTAGAATAGGCCTTACGAGGATGAGTCAGCAATTGTTCATCTCGAAGCGAGTTACTATGGTGAAGCGGATAATTTTTTTTTTCAATTGCATGTTATTTTCTCAGTAAATACAAAAAGATTGAAATGTATGGATTGCAATGGATTCTATCAAAATGAGACAATTTTTTGCAATGTTTTAGTGAAGTCCTAATTGGACGCGAATGAGATATTCTTTTAATTTCTCGAAATTTTACGCGTACGAGGAAGTGCTGCTATATATAACAATTACACTTAATAATTAAATTGAGGCTCACAGGTTTCCGTAATTAACTCTTGAAAAAGTCCCTCATTATAATCGGCAAAAACACAATAAGGATGCCTCGTCTATTATAAACTGTTGCGGGAGGAGACATCAATAAAGTGGTCATTGTAGCGTGAAGCTGTGGATAGTTATTGAAAATAAAAATTTTATTTTTACAATTGGTGCGCGCTCAAGGTATTTTGCGTAATCTTAAGATGTTTGCACACAGCGCAGGCGAAGTGTAGTTAAGGAGGGGAAAAAGAGAGATACAGATGTTTGCAAGTTACATATAATAACTAGGAAATAATGAGTTCCGCAGGGCATTCCATAAGTGAGTTATACGGCTTAGGAACGAATTACGATATTTTAGAGTACGTCTAAAAGTGGGTTTGAGGGTATACTGATGAGCATTCATACAGTGACGGGTGCTACGTTTGAAGGCAAATTCGGCGATAGAACAAGGTGAGACAAAAGACATTACGTCTGTGTTCCAGGGTGTCAATTGGTTGTGTAATATTAGCATCACCTATGAGTTTTATCACACGGTTTTGTATCCTATCTAGCAAGTGAAAACAGGTCTTTGCATTGCACTCTAATTTTGGGCGGATGAAAGCTTTATATATTGTGAAAAAATCAGAGGGGATGAAATATTTCTTACATCATTACAGGAAACTAACATCTCGCAGCATTCTTGACACACATACCGAAAATGGAAAGTTTCACGGTTTCGACAATGCAACTGCTGTTCATGGATAATGGCTGAATGTTTCAATTTTGCTTTAACAACAGAACTTTGAAGCATTAAATTCCCCCCAGTAGTTGGTTTACCAATTAGTTGTGCTGTTAATATTTGAATCCAATGAGCATAGCATACGCAGCCGTTCTCGTTCTATAGCCGAAGAACAGGGACGTGAGTCCGGAAACGAATATGAAACGCAGAGAGTACTTCCGACAGCAAAGGAATATGTATATTGGATTAGAAGTAGGTACAATACCATACAAGAGGTCATTGATGAAAATTAAAAATAGTCCCAGTGACAGAGCCCTGAGGCTTTTGTGAATATCAGACTTAAATTCATTCAGGACAACTTGAATTGAACGTTCCGAAAGGTAATTTCTAATCCGTTGAAGAAGAGTCGTCGGTTCGGTCTTGAAGGACCGAAAAAACATTTCTTTAACCCTGACAGTCTCTTTATAGAGTCGTACTACGCCTTTTCTTTTGGTTTAATACTATTCATCCGATGAGGGATAAAGGATCTCATTCCAACGAGAATAGTGTCTGTGATCATATCAGCAGCGGCATCCACGTCACTATCAAGGAAACATAACGACCAGTGAAAATTCCCAAAGAAGCTGTTAAGTCCGCTCCAATTAGCTTTCCCGTATTGCCATACGGGTCTCTTACGAATCTTTTCTCTTACTATGTGGTTGGTATACGAGGAATTAGCTGATACAGTGGTCCGACGAGCTCAAAGGGGATCGTACATAGACCTTGTATTTATCAGGGTAAGAAATTAAAAACAAGTTCGGGGTGTTGGCGGTATGACTATCAACTTTTGGTATTCGCTTAGGATCATGTAATAGCTACCGTCCTTCGGGTGTTGTCTGTTCAGAATGTCGAAGTAAACTAACGGTGCTTTTGGTTTGGTACGAGTTGTGAGAGAACACTTCGAAACTGATTTACCAAGTTCGCCGACAAGGATAAGCCAAAAGAAACACCAGAGGGCGCTACGATTTTTCTTTGTCTTGCTGCAAGGTTCATGGTCTCAACTTCAGCTATGAGTCGTCTCATTTGAGCCACCGGAAAGGTAAACAAACTAGAAATGTGGATACCCCACCTCTTAACACCAGCAAATATACTACGACATTTGAAAACTGCAAAATCTTTTGCTAAGTGACACCGTATGGACCATTGAGTTGTCACCTGTCATGAAAAGTTGGTCATGCATGATAAGGGAATGGTTGTATGTAAATGGGTTACCTAGTAGACTTGCCAAGGTTGAAACGCACTCCAACAAGGTAATGGGCAGTATGGTAAACGAGTGGTGGAGTTGTACATTATTAGTTTGTCAGTGGTGGAGAAACAATGGTGGAGGCATACTGCAGAGAACTTAATGCATAGTAAATTGCGCCAAAATCAGCCTTCTCTGGTAAATAGGCATAGTCACATCGTGTTACATCATAATGAAAAACCACGTACAGCACAGTTAATGCTAGCAGGCTTGGGATATTAAGTCTAGTTATCCTACTCATCAGACTTGTCTCCTACCGATTACTACCTTCCCGAAGTGCAATGGGTACACATCTAAGGAAATTTTAAAACAAAGGAGAGAATAAGCTTGGTAAGGATTTTATCACAACACTGCTTGTTTAGGAAACATTACAGAATGAATGTTTCAGACGAATGAATTTTCAGAATCTGCGGTGACTTAAAAGCTGAAGATGACAGGCGCACATCCTCTTCTTCTTTAAATAACCGTAAAATACTGCGCGTAGACGTAAATTAAATGCTGCATATTCGTTTCACGTATTTGCATTGCTTGTATGCTGCTTTAAGGTTCTTATATCAGACGACTTAGCTGAACCATATAGCTCTGGATAAAGAGCAAGATAACCATCTTACCAGGGGCAGGTACCTGAAGGTGGCAAACATGGCGTTTAAATGCGCTCTGTTTGACAGAGCCTTTAAATATATGAAAGAGATCATAAGCGAATGATCAACAACACACTAAGTCCTTTGCCACCGCTTTGCTTTAAGAGGACTCTTCTTCAAGCTAAACACGCTAGACAGGTCCAAAGATCGAGTTCATTAATATAAAATTGCAACATGACTAACGCCTCTGTTTGAGGACCCTATATACAACGAAATAAATAAGCAGTTTTCGATTGTGGAACTATTCGGGAAGTCACCTGCGTATCTGACCCTGAACAGTTTGTTGTTTTTCAAGAGAAAGCTTCAAGTTTTTTTTTTTTTTTATAATCAGCGCCCGCTCAAGGGGTTTGAGTACCCTGAGAGTGTTGGTACACAGCGCGGGCAAGTTAAGATTATTCTGAAACCTCAGGGACCGTGATGATCGAGTGATATCATATGACTTCAAAAGACGTACAACTGAAGCTATTTCTGGAAGCAATGACCTTTGTGTGATCTCGTATCGATTGGAACGATACCTTAGCATCACACAAAATCTACAGCTTAATTTTGAAAAGGAAAATATGTTGATAATAGGTGTGAAGGCAACTTGGAGGAAAAATCGAAAACAAGGACTAACACATCTAACAGGAAGTATGTGGTGAATATTGCAGGACAATTTCTTAGAACATCGGGAAATGACAATGACATATGTATGTAGCAGTCCTACAGCATCCGAGAGAAAACTTGACCTTCAATGTAATGTAATGTAATGATGCATCTGGAATCGGTGCAGAAAATTATGTAGGATAAGAAACGTATATAGGTTGGAAATCTAATGAAGATGAAAGACAATAGATATGTAAGAAAGTCTGGGAAGCAAGAACTAAAGGAAAGAACAGGGGGGCTTTCGAATGCCGGAACAGAGCAACTGACAGAAAGAAATTGACAATATTTCTGAAGAATGAAAAGATCAGAAACCAGAAACAGAACTATTTTTAACTAATTTTACTACGCAAGTCTTCTCGGAACAGGTAGGGTTATTATTAAGCCTTGTCTGGGTTATAGGTCACATTATAGACATTATAGAAAAGACAATTTATTGTAGAATTCAATAAGGAAACTTAGTATCATACTAGAGTCACAGTAGGCGCTGAGGATATTGAAAACAAAAAAAAAACACTTTGGCATACTCCTACTGCTAAGGTGAGAATGATTCACATTTCGCTGTGAAACAGAACAAACCAGTCAGCATGGGTGATGAAAAGTAACGCCGCGCCAACTATACAGGCACGCGTTTTCAAGTTAACATCGCGTACAAGATTCCCGGAGAAATTTAAAGAACGAGCTATACAAAAACGTTTATATTTACACTCCTTTCCTAAATACAGTCTGAAACCAGGGAAATATTTTCGATGTCTCAAAAAAGTCTCTCAAAATGTGACGGTTTACCTATGATGACACAGTCGCTTCTCTTAAAAAAAAACTATTATTACACATCCTTCTACGAAAGACTAAGAAATCCCATTTAAATGAGCTTTAGAACTTTTTTTCCAACAACAACGACAGGAATTTAATTTGATTCAAACGAGTGTATTCATTATGAACAATGGTTCATGGCAGGTATTGGACACGGTTCCAGGCTTCATCGGCTGTTTCTAATGAAGCGCACCCTTCGGTTTAACTTTGGATTACGCTTTCGAGCATTTGGAGATCTACCGTACCAATAACGCGCTGAATATTGGCTTTCCAGGCTGAATAGCTTGCGTTTTATCAGCATGCTGCAAAGAATATACAAAGCATAGCAAGTGATATTCGAATGGCGTCAAATAGCAATATACTGGTACATTTCCATATACAATGTCGTCATCGAGTCGTCAGTAAGTCAATGGTGTCATAGGTGGTATGGCTTGTAGGGCCATCCTGCTGGAACCATATATTGCCTGGACCATCCGCAACAAAGTCATTCAGATGTTCGAATAAATAATCACTGATCAGCGTCCAGTAACGTCTAACTCACAATCAGCTCCTGATGACGAGGCAAATGAGGTGATAGCTCATGCCGTAACTGATATCTCTCATAGGTTTTGGTGACGGATGAGACCATCAAACACGCTTTTGCTTCATTTTATGGCTTCAAGTCGCCTCACACAGTGACATACAGAGTTTGTTCGAGTTTGCCAGAGTCAATTAAAAAAAATTATTGGTCAGATCAGCACAACACTTTCTAATTGAAACAAAAAGAAGTGTAGGGAGCCACGTTAGGGCTGTAGGGCGGCTTGGGAACTGTTGGCACCTTTGAATCGCCTAGGAAGCGGGACATGAACAAGGCAATGTGGCCTGGCGGATGGTAAAGTTTCCAATTTCGACGAGGCATCTGCATACGTAGCGACTTCCGAGCAAATTCGCGAAGGAAAGTCTGAATTCACCGAATCTTGTTTGAGTCTTAGGTCACAATAGAATCATGGGAAATGAAATCGACGAGGACTAAAAGAATAGTTTTTCAGATTACAGATGGGATGCATATGAGCATACCGGCATATGGCATTAATCTTCAGGTTACCGGCAGACAAAACGAATGCTTTCCGACGACGCTGCGTTCCATAGAAGGAAATACTGCAGCCTGCTTACTGGGGACGTGGCAGGCACTAGGTTTTTTCGAAGCACTTAAGTATGCTGAGCTTAAGTGATACAACATCCTGCGTCGATAGCGGCAAAAGTGAATCGACGACACCGCGGAGCACCAACTCTGTGAGTGTCCAGCCTGCACTCGTATCATGCTGCAGGAACTTGGCGATGATGTGGTGGATGCTGGTACTGTAGCCACTTTATTGCTGAAGTGCTTACACATATTTCTTCGAAAGACTGGAAAATTTCAAAAAAGGGAACTTACAAGGAGTACGATGAACTAGTTCTTTGTTCCTGAGATATGAACCGGACGGGAACGGGAACGAATATGAAAAGCAGAGAGTACTGTCATCAGCAAAGGAATATATTGGATTAGAAGTAGCAGATAAGAGATCGTTAATGAAAATTAAAAAGAGTGTCGGTGACAGAACAAAGCCCCGGGGCACACCAGCATTTATTTTGTGAATATCAGACTTGAAACCGTCCAAGACAACTAGAATTGAACGTTCCGAAAGGTAATTTCTAATCCATTGAAGAAGAGAGTCGTCGATCCCAAATGCACGCATTTTCGACAAAAGAGCCTGCTGCCAAACTCTGTCAAATGCCTTAGAAATATCAAGTGCAACTATCTTGCTTTCACCAGATTGATGTACGCTTTGGTTCCACTTTTCGGTGAGACATGCCATCAAATCACCAGTGGACCTGTTGCTACGAAAACCGTACTGCCGGTCATTGAGAAGTTTTCGTGTTTCGAGATATTTCATGAGCTGACCATTTATCAGTAGTAAGTGTAGTAAGTGCAGTTATTTATTCTGAGAGCATTCAAATATAGCCTTTAATTTTCTTTTAAACAGTAATTCAGTAAATGGCTCATGGTATTATAATTTTAATGACGTTGGGCATATGGCGTCCTCAGCTGGCGATGACCTACATACTATCGGTCCAATTTTGGCCAGCTGTTCCGAGTATTTTGGGGCCCTACCTCACCAATAACGAGCTGAATTTTGCCTCCCAGGGCCTAAATAGTTTGCACTTTATCAATATGCATCTACTAAAAGTTATCGAATGGCGTCAAGTCGCATGATCTCATTGGCCAATTCACTGGTCCATTTCGCGATACATTGTTGTCGATATGTATGCATGTATCGGACTTATCGTCCGGAACAATGTCGTTCATATTTTTGAAAAAAACCGTCACTGATCATCGTCACTTAACGTTGACTGAAATGTGAGCTCCGTAGGACATCATGTAATCGAAACTCTCAGCTTTAAAAATGGATGAATGTAGTAGCAGCCTTTTAAAAAAGCGACCCTCTACTCTTAAATGTTATAACTACATCTGCAGACCAGATACTATGGTATCTAAGAAACTCAATTATGTACATCCAAAGAACGACGGTGTCTACTATGTCCCAAGTGGAATACTAAAGTACAGGCTGCACTCGGCTAATGTGCTATTGCTTGTAGGTACCAGATCGAGTATAATTCCCAGACTTACAGCATTCATCTCAACATACAAGTACACATTACAAAAACTAATAAATTGATTCCAGATGCGCAAAGAAAGACGATGCGTCATCCCATGTGCTTTTCACATTCCATAAAGATGAAAACTCTTTTAGCAACCCGGCTTAAGAAGGAATCTGAATAAAACTTCCCTCGAAAGTAGGTGAAATTACATAATTCAAATGCAGACATGCCTCCTTTTGCGAGAAGGATCTACTAACTTCCCCAACTCTAATCAATTTCACCACCTAACTGCTCAACAGCAGACAAAAAAGACGACGAAAGCAGCTGCAGATTCTAACTAAATTTAAACAAATAGTCAACTGTATTCCAAATAACAATGGCAAAATATAAATTCTACAGAAGACAGAGAACAGGAATTTCCACAGAACTACGGACTACAGACTACGGACAAAAGTTAGTGAAGAATCTTCTTACCTCCGACCATAAAATCGATGAAGTGTGTTAGTATTTCAATTTCAATGTCTCACATGCAAAATTTCCACTTAGATTTGTATCCAAACCAATTCTCAGTACTCTTACACAGGTCAGGATTCTAGAAATTATCCTCCCATCACCCAGCTGCTCGGCAGGACAACCAAGAGATATGTACCTACATCCAGAACGAGAAAGAAAAAAAATCTTTCAATCGAGTTTTTATTGCGCAAATTAATGAGATTGTGCAGCTTGACTACTTTCCATATGTATTGGAAAATTTCTACTCAATATCGAAAATATCAAAAACAAGAAAACTTACTTCTCTGGAACTGCAGCCCACCGCTCAGGACCTGATGATCCGTGTAATCCTCTACAACCGTATAAAATTGAAAACTCTTTCCCTTTAAATTAGCAACTAGTGCACAGCGCCCTTTTTTCGCTTCTCCTTGGCGTTCCGTTCAATTGAAACACTTTTTGCGCTGTTGCCCGTTTATGCGGTGTCCCGCTTTAGAGTTTCTATTCTCGAGCGTCCAGAGACCACCGCTAGCGCGTTAGATAATACACACAAATTGTTCAAACTATAAAAAAAAATCCCATCCACAATTTACTCTGCACGGATTTTTGTTTATAAAAACTTTTTAAGGTTTGCTTTTTGGCTGTTCGCCCGACTGTCGTTCCGAACAACACTTTTTCATCAAATTTTCAGCGGAGTTTTTTTGTTTGCCCCGATTGCAAAGTTCTACGATTAATTGTAGCCAATTCTAGTTTACAGTAGTGCTCTAGTGTTTGATAGAGGGATAAATGATTTTTACTTTTTATTGCAAGTGTAATAAAATAATAAAAGAAATTAGAGAAGGAGACGACTTCCGATAGGTGGAAATTTTATTAAATTGGTTGGTCTTTTCTGGTCGCTGTGCCGTTTAGAAATCAATCTCAAGAACTATGGTTGGTTGAATGGTGACCACCAGCCAGTTTGCGATAGTGTTGTCTCCTTTGTAGTGTATGGGGCATAGAAGTGTGCGCAAGTGAGCTGACTAGATGATTCGAAAATTAAAAAAAAAAAAAGATTTATTGAAAAGGAATCGCTGGGTAACGTCAGCGATGTGCGATTTCGAATTTCCATAGATGTGGATGGTTTAGTGTGAAGTTGGGTAAAGTAATACAGATTTGAAAATGTAATGCGCGGCTCAAAAATTGCCATTCGTTGCTTTGTTTATTCCTTTAAAGAACTTATTTTTTAATTATTTATTTTTTGTTTTTGTGAATTTTAAATATTGCTGATGTAATACAAATATATCAAATTCATTTGCTGTGTAGGGCTGGTTATATTTTTAATGAATTTATCTCCTAAACTACGCCGATGCGATTGTTGCATAACTTCACTACTAGATGGCGCTTGAAATAATTACGGAGACATTTCATAGCATATCGTTCAGGGGCTAGTGATTATTTGGTATTGTTTCTCAGTTTCATGTAGGAGTTAATTCGTAACGTAAATGGCTCCTTAATTGAGTCCAGCATGCATATATGAAAGGAAAATCTGTAGAAACCGCCCTGCACGAGGTTGTGGGGAAAATAGAGAAGTGTCTCGCACTTCGGCGAGTTTACAGAAAAGTAGCCCTCAACAACGTGGAGTGCAGCGCCATTAAAAGCGCTCTAATGACGTTAATATTGAACAGGGCATTACAAATTTGGTTTGCAACATGCTTGCAAGTAAGAACATAAACTGTTCCATTGGACAAACTTGGTTAGTATGTCTGTAACCACGGAAACCTCTCAAGGGGTAGACATATCGCTACTCTTGTGGGTGCTGGTTATCAATGACATCCTTAAAAAGCTTAGCTTAGACATCATTAAAAGTATAAGTGCTGCGGCATACGCAGATCATAATAGTGCAGGGAAAATACTCAAATATTTTAAGCGACATTATGGAGATTTCCCTGATAAGGATCAGCACTTGGGCAAAAAGCTGTGGTCTCAATGCCAACTTTTCCAAAACGGAACTGGCTCTTTTTACCAGAAAGTACAAGATACCGTAATGCAGACTCCCAAAACTCAACGGAGTGGAATTGTTCCTCGCGGGCAGCGCGAAGTATTTGGGTGTAATTCTGGATAAAAAACTGAATTGGAATCTTAACGTAGCGGAAGGAATCAAAAAGGTATATAATGCTCTTTTTATCTGCAAAAGAACGGTAGGAAAAATTTTGGGCTTAAAACCTGATATTGTGTACTGGCTGTATACGCTGGTGGTAAGACGCATACTTGCATATGGCACATTAGTATTGTGGAAAGCAACAAACAAGAAAACGGTTTACGGAAACATAGCGGCAGTTCAAAGAACGGCTTCCATTGCCATTACAGGTGCGCTCCGTACCAGCCCAATGGCAGCATTTACAAATCAAAAAACTTGCTGGCAACAGTACGACTCACTAATCTGGGTTATTTCAAGAGCAGTAGTTTCGGGCACTGTAGCGTAGCTACTGCCAGACTATCCAATTGTAATGGATCAAATTCCTTCCTTGGTCGACTTCGTCATTCCGTATGATATGATATATCCGGAGAGGGAGCATTGGCAAAAAAAAAATGCAATGATCAGGTCAAACGAGATTGCAATTTTCACAGATGGTTTGAAAATAGAGAAGAAAGATACAGAATTAAGAGTGTCTATAAGACTACCGGACGCAAATAATGTCTTCCTATCAGAGGTTCTGGCTGTCCTCAGAGTGGCTCAGCTAATGCAGATGAGATCGGCATCTGAAAGAGATATCGCTATCTACTCGTACATCGATAGCCAGGCCGCACTCAAGGCAATGGAATCCGCCAACATCAATTCTGATACAGTCAGGGGCAGTCGCACAGTGGTCAAGGCATTATGCAGTCAGAATCAGGTGAGACTGTGCTGGGTGCCAGGACACTGCAGTATAAAAGGATGTAAACAAGTGGATGAGCTTGTAAAAAGATGAGGGCTAATCTATAATAGTGAGGTCGATCGAGGAAAAAATCATAAAGACTGCCAACCTAAAGTGGCAAAGTCTTGAAGGACACAGGGTTTCCAAGGCTCTCTGGCCACTTTTTGACGGCAAAGAGTTAATAAAATTAAACAGGGATAAGCTTAGTAGAGTAATAGGAATCCTTACAAGACACTGTCTCCTGCGGCAACACGCAAAGGGACTCAAATTATCGGATACGGATATTTGCAGATTCTGCAGTGATCTGCAAACAGTTGAGGACATAACACACATACTGTGTGAATGCGAGGCAATATCTCGTAGTCGAAGAAATTTTTTTGGGGAAATAGACGGCACGAACTTCAAAGGCCATCTTAGCTTTTGCAAAGAAATTGGAGATTGTTTAAGTTTTTGCCATTTGGAGATAAATTTAACTGGTTCCACAGGCATCGCGATGGGCCCGTTTAGATGCCTGGTATCTGTGTGATGGCATATCCATCATACCCCTGTTTTAACCTAACCTAACCTAATTCGTAATGTAGCGTTTCATAGCCAACGATCAGCGAGGCACTACACTTAAAGTAAATCTCAAAATGAAGGAACAGATACCTAAGTCCGAAGAATTACAAGTCGATGATGCTGTTGATCATAAACGTGAATCCCGTAAACTACAGGCAGATGCAAAACGTAAGTCCAACAAACAGCGATTGCGAGACGCCGGATTTAAAATAAAACTCGAAATGGAGGAGCGGAAACTTAAATCCGAAGAATTATAAGTTGATGATTCCATTTCCGAACCCTCACAAAAAGGCTTTGCGAGTGAGTGCGTGGCTGCTGATATAGGATTTGAACGTCGATTCATCGAAAACAGATTCAAAATTTCATATTCGGTTTGCGATCGTTTGTGATTTGATTGGCGAAAAATATGCCGACTAAATTTCACGCAGTAAGCGCGTGTGCGATACTTGCTATAAGTCGCTTCTGGATATGAAACATCTCCGTTTAGAGACGTTAGTCATATCCATGTTCCAATGTACTTCCGTGCAGCGGAGGTACTCGCTGATTGATAGGGCAAGTGACAAAGAACTAGTTCTTCTTGTACTTCTTGTATGTTCCTTTTACTGAAATTTCTCAGACTTTCGAAAAAAAAAGTTGAATTAGCGCTTCAGTGATAAATTGCATGAAGTACCAACGCTGAGTACCTGCAGGCTTCAGATCGGATGTTCACAGAGGTAGTGCTAAGTAGTATCGTCATCACTTCTAAACAAAGTGCCGCAGGATGTTGTATAACTTGTGCCCAGCACACTTAAGTACTTAGCAAAAACGTCAGGACATCAGCCTGCAGTCTTCCCTAATGAGGGACAGCATGACCTCTTAGAGAATCATAACTGCAGAAGTTATACTTCATATGAAACTCATCTGTCAATGGAAGCCCTAACTGAGGATAGAAGGAAATCTAATGCAGGTTCGGTTCTTGAGTAGCTTTCCTCTGAACCTTGTCGAGCAAGTTCATCGGAGATTTCATTTCCCGTGATTTCATTGTGACCCAGCCCCAGACAAAACTCACTGAACTTAGCTTTCCGACCTAAGCGCAACTTGGGTGTAGCAACCGATGCAAATGCTTCACCCCCTCCAGGAATACGAAAGTATATCTCAGCTTGGACGACTGAAGCAAGCTTTCTTAACGAGGTGTGAAGACCATTCCTTTCCTGGCTCAGATTGTGGCCGAAACCATTCTTAAGCTTAGGGGAAGTCGATTTAATATTTTTTCTGCAACAGGTGTTCTGGTGTCATTGCATCAGACGGCAGGTCCATAAGGCCAGAGTCAAAGAACAGACAGTCGGAGCGCGACCACTTCCCTTTAAATTGATTTTGGCTTTGAGAGTGCAGTCCATGACATGAATATCAATGAGAGAGAGATTAATCAGAGCGCCTAGAGCAGAGCTAGGCGAGCTGGGGAAGCCCCCATGCAGCCAGGGCAGACCGTCCTTTGGAATCTGGTAAGAGCACCATTGACGTATTTTCGTGGGAGCTTGTTCCACCACACAACCGACGAATAGAATATAATCCAAAGGCCTCTTCTTTGTAACCATGTTATTCCAACAGATCCTTCATAGTCGATCTGCATATGGCCTTGCGTAGAGGTTAGAGCCAATTCTTTTTTTTTTCTGGGCGCTGTATCAACCTCAGTATTATTGCTTTGGGCCATAGGGACATGGAAACATCCCTTCTCTAAATTATTAAACGGCGTCTTAGACACTGTTCAACATGACGTATATAGGCAATATCTTCATCCACCCAATCTTGAAGAAGTAAGACAGGTGATAATAGCTTAAATCAAATAAGGCTGCAGGCACTATGAGTTATCAGGCGAATTATTTAAGGCAGCGGTACAATGCGTGCAGCGACTTATTTGTAGGATATGGTTGGAAGAAAGCGTGCCCTAAGAATTGGACGCCGAACAAAGGAGAGTCTTTGAACTGCACCAATTAAAGACGAATCAGGCTCCTAAACAACTTGATAGATCTACTGTTTGGTGCTACTAGATTTTTTAAGGTCTGCCGTAGTGTCAAATTGTGTTCGGAGCTGGACTACGGTGGCGGATACGAGTACATAAATACTGAAGGAACTGAAGAACATATTTCAGTTTTAAAAATACGAGATAAATATGAAAAACGGCGAAATACTCACATCCTCCAAAGGCGGAAGGAGCTCAAACAAACGACGACGTTTTACATAACGACAAAAGTCATTTATTCTTAAATCATATCATCTTCAAATATGTAAGCAGTCATTGTAGACGTATGTCTTGAGAATTCTACGTTTAGGGGGCATACATCCGTTTATTTACAAAGCAGTACAGGAGCTGCAATTCGTGGATGAGACTGGATTTACAGATTCTGCGTACTCAAAGATCTCACGATTTGATCTTAATTTTTAATGTTACTCGTACATTGGTGACTTATAACCACGGTTACAAGGTTTACAAATAACCACATTGAATGACTTGAACCATACAATTGAAGAGTGGACTTGGAAGGAGTGGATATTGTAAAAGAACTTAAAGACGAGCTCTGGCGTTCATTCAAAGTCAATGGTTTGCTCTTCTTCTTTTTCTTTTATTAACAGTTAAAATATGTTAAGCGTATAATTACATCTAATATTACATATTTCTCCCACGTATCTGCATTGCTTTTGCGCCCTTGTGGGATTAGTTAGGTTTACGGATCCTAAAAACTATTCAGCGGGCTGTTTTATTTTAGATTACCTCATCCGTAAGACCAAGAGCTTGTTGATGTTTTCGCATTTCTATTGCTTTTGACCAGATTTTCCGACGTTAAACATGGCATAAACAGCTGATCTGCTCAGCATGAAGTTTCTATAAAATTTACTTCTTATAAAATTTCGCTTTGTTATGCCGTTAACATTCGTACTTCGAAATATTTTCATTCCGTCGCTGTCATTTTTAAAGCTGGACGCGAAATACTGCAGAGTTTTCGCGCCAATTAAGCCACCCCGATGATGGCTCTGATAAGGTCTGCATTTTTTCTGTTAGTCGAGTTTTGAGCACAGCTCCATCACCATCCTCCGAGGGTAGAAAAGCTATACAGGTAGAATTTGTTGTTCTACACAATTTGAGGCATGTAACGCCATCCGGAAGGATTCACATATCATCTGGATCAATGTGGTCGAAATAATGATGCGGTTGCATTGACCATTGACTGTAATGCGAATTTCGGCCTCATTAAAAAAAAGAGCGGTAATGCCACCAGCGTGTAGACCACACTAAACAGTGCACTTATGTGGGTGAAATTGAGTCTCATGAGCACATTCTGGATTTGCCTCGTTCCAGAAACATCAATGTTTCTTCTTCACACACCCATTGACCCAAACGTGAGCCGTTTTAAGCAAGTTTTATCTAAGCACGATTAGATAAATATGAGTTTCAATTTCAAGCTACCCAAGAGTCGCATGCCTGGGTATCCTGGATTTAGTTCCTGCACCAGCCGGATTTTAAAGGGACCAACTGTTGCAATCGACGTCGTCTCGTAGTTGCGACCACCCGACAAGAGCACCCATAACATAGTGATGAACCACAACTTGCGGATTGTTGCGGTCGACAGCAGTGAAATATAAGCCGGCCAATATGTAAGAGAAATTCCTTCGAGCAGGACTTAGAGTATACCCGTTGTAGGAATGTCTGTTATCTGTTATGTATTTGTATGCTTTGGGATGGGCCCGACAAAAAGAGGATGAAGAACTGTGATATTTACTATTGAGAAAGTTACAGGGAACCGGCGCGACAATGACAGCAGTCGCAACGTTTATTCGAATGCGGATTCGCCGTCATAAGAAGACTTAGGGAACAAGCACTGAGCTTAAACTATGTAAGCGAACGCCTGATGAATATTAGCATAAAAGCTTAATTCCTCAACATTAAGCTTCATAAATGCTCACGCCCCAACAGAGGCGAAGTACGACCTTACCAAAGACTACAAGCTATGCGGGAAATATGACGTGAATATCATTCTTGGCGATTAGAAGCTACGCAAGGGGGCCATCTTTGATAATACGGTCGGAAAGTACAGTCGCTATGGCATCACCTCCGGAAACGGACATCGACTTAGTGATTTACGCAGTGTCTCACCTTGACATACAGAAGAAATGGGTGGTGATATTCGCTACAATCACAAAAGACCGCAACGGCCTTTTCCGATCGAGTAGAAGACCAGTGGCTTCACTGCCAAAGAGCAATGAGAGAGGCCACCTCTGATGTACTGAGTTTAAACCTGCCCCAACGCTGGTTCGATGACGAATGCAGAGAGGCATATCTGGAAAAATAAGGGATGTACAGAGCGGCCCTACAGAAAAGCACGAGGGGGTTCGCGAGCTCAACGAGCAGAAGAGAAGGGAGGAAAAATGCTGTCTTAGAAGAGAAAAGAGAGAGTATGATAAACCCTTGATTGGGCCTTAGAGAAGTGTTACCGGAATAATGAAGTTCGGAAGTTTCAACAACAAATAAAACGAAAATGTCAAAGCTGTAAAGCATGCAGAGAAATCTGCAAGGATGGAGAAGGAAACCTTATAGTAGAACCGCATTCGATGCTGAGAATTAGGAAGGATTATTTCTGCAGACTGTTAAACAGCGATGATGAATAAAAATGCCAGAAAAGGACTTAAACAAGACGATCCGTTATTATGTGATTTCTTTTCAAACATCGTTGTTAAAAGAATTATGCGATGCAGATTCTGCAGATTCACTACCTTTCAGAAGTGCTTGCAGTTACTTGCATATACAGACGAGACGTTGACACATGTACGAGTATATCCTTATTCTGAGTTACATTCGACTTAACGATTCGTTCGAATGAAAAATGTTCACTACCGAGTGAATTTATAGAATAAATTTACTTTTCGAAATTAGCTGTGCTGTGCGGTAAACGTCAAAATATATTTTTGGCGAAAGATTTTCACTGCATCTCTATGGCCCTATGTTTGGCACTATGGGAAGAACATCAAACGGGACAGATATAACTCATTCAGCCCTAAGATAACAAGTATGTTATCAAGCAAACTTTTTTTGTCTTTAGAAAGATGCCTTCAAATACGTTTTGGACAAACTGATAGCAGATAGGTACACAAAGTCGATCAGTATTTGCCAGTATTCCGATCATCCGATATTTGGCAGATGGTGGCTATCAGCATGGGTTAGGAAAGAATTTAATGGAATGGTGTCCCAGTCAAGTGTTCCAAAAGTAAGTGCTACAAATTTTGAAGAAAGCTTTGCCAGAAATGGATAAATTGTCAACTGTCAAAGATGAAAAGAATAGAATAAAATCACATGTTTTTACAAAATTTGGTATCCATAGGGCAATTGGATACATAGATGGTATGCCATGAAACATATTAAAATAATTTGTCAAATCAATAACGATTGTGAGCACCATAAGTGCTTCTCTTTCGATAGAATTTTTCGTTCGAGTGTGACATTTGTTTCGTTTCGTTCGAAAGTCGAAATACTGTCAACTTTCGAATGAGAAATTAACTTTCGAAATACGAGTAGTCAGAATACCGATTACTCGATTTCAAATAACTTTCTATACATTTCGAATCTCAGAATAAATGTGATAATGAGAACACAGTGGAGTGTTTGCGACTATTGAAGTAAAAGTGTCAAAGATGACAGCTAAGTCACTGAAGGAAAAACAGAAAATCGACGTCTAGGACAATCCGATATCAATACGTCATGATAGACAGCTACAATTTTGAGGTAGTAAGGGACGAAACCAGAGCGGAACTCATGCGAAGGATCACTCCTGCTAGTCGTTGCTTCTTTGGACTTAGAATGCAATTGATTAGTATGGTAAAGCCCTCTCTGGAGCCATCAAATTTACCTTATACAAGACACTGATCATCCCAGTGGTGCTTTGTGGTGCATAAGCTTGGATATTGATGATAGCGGATGAAAAGGCTCTGCGCGATTCGAGATAAAAGTTCTACAGGTAAATTTTAGTTTCATTTCCATCAAGGGAGAATGGAGGAGACGTTCCAACAGCGAGCTGTACCGCAATGCTGGCCTCGTCACAAAAGCTCGGATAACCCGATGGCTTTGTCATCTTGAATGCATGGACACCGACCCGAAAAATTTTCGACTCCAATCCAGAGGGACAACGCGTGAGAGGAAGACCTTATCTAAGGTGGCGCACAGAAGTGACATGTTACCCAAGGTCCACACCGGACTGTAGCGCCATCTAAGTAAGTACATAAGTAGGTAAGTAATACCTTCAAAATCTAAAGCGGTGTGGGCTGTTCTATTTTTGCATTGTTCTTTTCTCTGCGTAGGTGCTAAACCCAGATTCTCCCGGTCGCACTGGTAGCATCCGTTTATGCTTGGTGCTGATATAATGGGAAGCTCTTATTTGAAATTAAGTCTACAGAGAGAATTGTCTTTTGCAAGCTTGTCAAACAGCTCTTAATTATAGCCTTTCCTTTCTAGGTTGATGCAAACACACATTCCTAAAGCGTTCCATGTCTGCATCGAACACCTTACTTAATGAAAATAATATTTAATCTTTTTTGAAATTTACGAATCAGAAATAAACTGATAATTAATATTTTTACATTTCGTTATAGCTATCCATTTCAATTTACAACTTTAATTAAAGTTAACCTATTTACGTATACCTATGTTATAAATTTCCCAAAAAAAAATCCTTAATTTCTCATTCTGATTGATTTAAAAAATATGTAAATCATTTTATTCTCTGGAACTTATTCAAAAAATTATATAATTTGACTCATTACAATTAATTGACAATAATAATTAAAAATAAATCTTAAAAAATATCACGTAACACTCTGACTAGATCGTACACACATTTGAATTGCTCGTTTTTTGTAATTTCTAAAATTGAACGCTGCTTTTACAATTACTCGTATTGGTAGGTCGGTTAAATATTAGTTTTTGGCACTAGAGTTATATATATATAAGGATTAAAGGGTTTTCGAAAAATTACGATGGCATCTTTAATTAGGACTAGAAGGATCGTTATGTGGTCCGGCCAAGAGTTGCTGGAGCTTGGCTGCAGCTGGGAATGAGCCTAAATCCAATGGCGCTGCTCCGGTTGTACTTTGAATGTACGCTAGCAGTCTGGAAATATTGAAAGTCAGTATAAAAAAAAACAAAAAAAAAACAAATGTATCTTAAGTGTTAGGACCTTCTTAATTCATCTAGTGCATTCTGTTGCATAAGAATATAGTTCTTAGCAAGTAGAAGCGTTGCAATCTTGGAGAGCTTTCGAACAGATGGTGAATGGGCATACGGGATTACACTCCGCAGTTCATCTAGAGCATCGTTCAAATCGTGCATTCGTCGTCTTTCCCTGCGAAATAGAAAGAAGAAATAGGTCTGAATTAAAATGTGCTATTCGAATTGGAAAGAAGTCTTACCTTGCATTGATGTTGAGCCTCACAACTTTGCCTTGACGATTTTTCTGCTTTCCGCCGGAACTGGGCGAAGGCATTGGGGATTTTTCGCGGCCACTTCCGCTGGGCTTATTCTCATCAGTTTGCGTAGGTTGAGGCAGAGTGAGACTGCCCTGAGCATAGAAACCACCAATTCCAACAGCTCCCAGAGGTGTACGACGACCCGGAACACTTTGCGGTGGGCTTGATGTCGGCCCAGGATGTCCGGTAAGCATATTTTGTGTGGGTGGCAATGGAGGATGCCCATGACTATGTATGTTAAATCCAAAAGGCAAATTGGGATCCATTGCGAAATGTCTATAAGAGAATAAATGAAAGAGAAGAAATATGTAAAAGTCTAAGGGAAAATTATTAGCCACATCTGTTCCCATAGGATATGTAGCCCAAAACTCATAGATGACGGTGTGTTTCTGACCAGGTATATTATATTGTTCCTATACCCCAAACTCAGCGCAAACGGCATCAAAAACACCAAGGCTATACTGAGTCTTTTTAGTGTTTTTTGAGAAGGTCTTACTATTCAATTTCCTTTCAGGTCAAGGCAACAGCAATTGGCAAGTATGATTGATTCCTGATAAGGTGTCATTATTAGAGCTAATAGCGCGGCCGATGACAAAGCCAATAACTCCAATACCAATAGGAGGATGCAGAAGATTTCATTTTCTAAATTTACAGAATATTTTTTTGGTTTTAGGCTTATTGCGTGAGACTTGAACCTCGACCTTTGCCATACTACCCGACTAACTAAACCACTGCGCTACGACAAACACAACTCGTATTGTTGTGCTGTTTATTGATAGCATCATTTTCAGACCAAAGTACGCTGCATGCGTATGCAGATGGATTCATCAAGCCACTAATCACTAGTTTGATATTTTTACGACGTTAGGTGAAAAAAGGACACCTGGTGTGAACTACTTGAAGTCATAAAAACTTTGATAAATATTTTCAGGATATTGTGATAACCACTCAAATGTGAGCAGCGACATCTAGCAGAAAATGTCGAAACTCGAAGACTAGAAGGTTTCGATACTGGATTAGCAAAGTCTCGACTGGAGAGTAGAATCGAATTTTCTAGCAAATTGGAAATTGTATGGGACGCTGGGTGGCGAGGATTGTTCTCGAAGTATGTCATTCGAGTATAAATACCAGCATCCCAAAGGTATGCAAATCAGTTCCAAAGTTGAATTTGAAGTGTTAATTAGAAGAAGTGATTAAGTGGTTTAAGTAAAAGATAAGAAAAGTATAAGTGGTTGAGAAATTGAATTGTACTGAGAGAAAGAATTAAATAGTGAATTGTAACTGTACTGAATAAAGGGATTTGTATTGAAAAGAATAAGTTCTATCATTTGTACCCACACAAACATTCTACAATATCATAACCTCACCTATTGAATTTTTACCAGTCCCGACAATTTTGAGATACTTCACTGCGTTAATCTTGTCTACCAGGCTATCCAGTTGTCAGCACAAAGTAAGAACTGCAAGGTCCAGAGAACGCACTTGTTCAGTATTTTGAATGATCGGAACGTTAGGAAAACATTGACACATACCATCACTCTATTGTAGTTGAGTAGCAGCAACAAGTGCCTTAAACATCACCCAACGCCAAAGGCGTTTATGTGCAGTCTGAAAAGTCTCAAAAATTGTATTTAAGGCTCTGTGGGTTGAACGGAGACCTACATTGTCGACCAGTGAAATTTAGTAGGAGAACCACAGTCGGTGCGAAGGATATTGAAGAACCACTTACCTTGATGGAATAGGAATCGACATTTCCAAGCTGATGCAGAATAACGCAGCTGAAACTGGTAGCCTAACAAAGAAGACAGACATGTGTACATGCTTGATTGCTGGGTACAAGGATACAAACTTAGAAAACTGATTCATAACATTACAAGCAGCCCGAAATTGTCTGATAAAAGTTCGCTCTTACATTGAATGCAAACAAAGCCGATTTGGTGGTGTTGATGATGGTTGGTGTACACCAGTGATTAACCACTACATTGCTTGGTCTTGTACAGAAGAATCGTAAAACCTTACCAGTTAGCTCCGATCAGGACAGAATATTCATTCAGATTTTCCAGTTTGAAAGGATAAGGTTAAACTTAGAAATAAACACACAAGATACGAGCGAAATTAATAAAGGGAAAATCGGGAGTTAACGATTAGCGTCAGAACCGACAGGTTCAAAGCAAGCTAGTTAGACATCTTTTCTTCCTCGGCTTTTTAGGAAACTTTCGCAATTTTACCAATGCAATGAAGAATTGCTTTGTGAAGCTTAAAATTAATGAAACATCTGTTCGAGAGATGCTTATCCTATAGTAATCTCATGCAATTGGTATTCTCTTGGACGTTCGAAATATACGTCGAGAAGCCAATCTACGAATATGTATTTATAACGCTCTTAAGGGACCATTTTCATCTGAGGGGTGAAACATTTTAGACACAAAACTGAATACTAAGGAGCCAATAGGTGGCGGAACAGTTGATGGTGATTCTCGTACACTGGGATTGGGTTGAGGGAAATAAAACTTAGAATCAAAAGCCCCGCTAAAAGTGAAAAATCCTCAACAGTAGTAGTAGCTTACGAAAAAGTCATAGAGTACAGTAAGTATTGGGTAATCGCTTTACTTGTTTTTATTTTTTCTGTCTGGACACTCAGAAAACCAACTAGTCCTTCATACTGCTTGTGTGTTCCAACTGTCTTACATTCTCACACTAGTTTGGAAGTGATGAGAGGTTTAAGCAAGGCATTAAATGCAGCTTGTATTCACTACAGACGTAGATATTTTGACCGTCCACCAATTCTTCACATTAGAGTTCACTGTATCAAGAATGCCTATACAAAAAGACAACAGCGATGCATCATTGATGGGTCGAAAAGTCGACTTCGTATTTTCGAAGTAACAGGAGTTCTGATGTCATTGCATCAGATGGCATGTCCATAAGACTAGAAAGCAAGGTAATGAAAACAGCAGTGAGCGTGGTACCGGAAGATGGCTTTGAAATGACATGAATATCAAGATTCAAGAGAACAGAGATTCATCAGGGTGTTAAGAGCAGAGCCCGGCATGCGTAAAAGTGTTACCGGCAGTTGAACCAAAGGCGAAAAGCGCAAGTCTGGATAAGACGAGATGCATGCTATCGACTATCAAATTATCAGTTACTCATAGTTTGAATGTCACTAGCGAAAACTATAACATTGAAACACTGAGGGAGCTTACCTACCTTGGAGTAACCCCACAAATGACACTTTAGTAGAGATCCGGCAGAAACACTCTAACCAACTCTTAATTATGGTCTTTCGCGCCAAGAAAATCAAGATGCTCTACAAAACTCTCATTCTTTTAGTTCTATTCGAAAATATTGCTTTTTTTTAAGAGCAATACATAATACTATGTGGGCCATAGTGTGTTACCCTATCGGAAAGTGCCATCGATTTTACAAATGGCGTCGAATGTCAATTATATTTTGACATTTGTGAAGCAAACAGAATTAGAATTTGAGTGAATAAGCAATGGAACGCTATACTCCTGAAGAACGCGGAATAATCGTCACGATGTTTTTGATGAACAATTCGTCAGTGATTTGGTGCAACGTGCATTTCGTGCCTGTTTTGCTGGCCGCCCGGCTAGCACCGGTCATTCAATGCGGCGTTTCTTCGCATAACTCTTAGAGACTGGAACAACACGGGGCCTAGCAAGTCCAAATATGGATGCCACAGCTGAAGATGTAGTAGATTCTCCGTAGATATCGATCAGACGACATGCCACAAACAGAATTTGCTATTCTGCGGCACTGAAAATCCGCGAGTAATGCACTAAGAGCCATTGTGGCTATGGATGATGAGTGCTACAGAGCCATAACCAATGAATTTTTCATTCCTCAATTCGATGAATTGGGACTGGAGGATATGTGGTTCTAGCAGGACGGAGCAACGGCGCATACTTCACGAGTCACAGTTAACTTCTTCTTCTTCTCTTCTGCTATAGCGTTTTGGCTATTTACATTGGCCCGGAAGATCACCCGATTTGACCGCCCTAGTACTTCTTTCTATATGGTTACTTAAAGTCACGGGTTTATGTAAACAAGCCAATTTCAGTTAAACGGTAGTGGATGTCAAAAAGGTTAGTGGAAAAATATGAAAGCTGCGTGACCGGAATCGAAAAAGAGGGACGGCGACTATATCTCAGGCATTAACCTTCATAACGTCGTGTGATGGTCAATCGTACATCAGTACATCGGTTTGATTTTAATGGAGGGGAAGAAGTCGCAATGAAATGAACGTCGACGTAAAATCAATAATCATTCCATCATAGACAATAACTCTTCTTTCCAAATTGTTTTTTTATCAGCACCGGACTGTATAAGTAGTAGAAAGCAACATCCAAAATGACAACACAAGTTTCAGCAACACGCACTGGCTTGAAATGAAACTTATGAAGAAGGCTAACAAATATACGCCGAGTTTAATTGTAGAAAAACTGCAATAGCAAGAGACCGACAGCATCTTCCCTGAATGCGTATCTCGAAATCTCTCAACAAATCCTATGTCGCCAGGATCAAATACCGAGGACCGATCACAACCAAGAAATTCCTTATGTGATGAAGAAGGCCGGCAAGTACATGGATCTACATGCGGAGCGTACAAAGCTGCGCTTCAACGAAGGGTCTGAGCTCGGAGCACGAGAAGCCCGCAATCGAAGATATTTAGAGTTTGTACTCCAGGAATAACGCACGGACATTTTACCAAGAGGTAAAAAGAACGGTCAAGGCAACAAGACCTGTACAGAAATCTGTAGATATGAAGAAAGAAACCTTGTAGTAGATTCATAGTCGGTCCTGAGATTATGGAAAAACTTCTTCGGCAGACTGTTTAACGGCGATAAAGTCCAACATCCCGCCATCCGGCAAAATAAACTATTCAACTTAGATGATGATATCCAAAACTTCCGTCTACCTGACCAAAACGAAGTAAGGATAGCAATATCTTGCCGGCCGAGGTATTCAAAGTTGCTGGAGGTGATTTTGTAGAAAGCATACACCAACTCAATTCTCAGATCTCGTCTGAAGAGTGTATGCCTGATGAATGAAATCTCAGCATCGTTTGCCCAATCTACAAAAAAGGAGACCCCTTCAACTGTGCCAACTATAGAGGTATAAGTCTCCTCAACATCGGATACAAGATCTTATCTGGCATATTGTGTGGACACTTCGCCAACAACCTGATTTGTCGTTATCAGTGCGTTTTCAAACAGGAAAGTCCACGCAGATTCTGGAAAAACTAAAGAAGTCGACATCGATACCCACCATCTTTCCATCGATTTATAGAGACGAGCTATATAGAGGCATGTCTATTTTGGCATCCTTGCCAAACTTAAAATCGTTCGTCTGCGTAGAATGACAGTTGAGAACGCTCTTTGACCGACACTCTTGATGTCAAAAAAGGTTTTAGACGCGCTGTCATATCACTTGTTAAACATCATACTTGATAGAATTGTAGCGGAACTCATAAGTGAACATCGGAGGCACAATCTGTCAGAAGCCTGTGCATCGACTCTCATCGAAAGCGGATGAAGATATCCTCGACCGTCTCGAGATGAAAATTTTTCCTACGATATTCGGTCCCGTTTGTGTTGACGTTCTTGGAGGAGGAGATTTAACAACGAACTATACGAGCTGTACTATGCCATCGATTTAGGCAGAACAACTGCCCATCATCCGTGTGAGAAGTCCAGGGCATGAAGAGCAATGCTCATCAATGCTCCGGCTCGCGATGCTTCTGAATCCAACCCGGAGGGACAGCGCAGTAGAGGAAGAAATCACCTTAGATGGGGACCTCAACCGACTTGCAGTGTGCAAAGCCAGTTAGCTAAGGAGTAGGCTAACTGGGGAGGCTTATTAATTAAAGCCCATTCTGGGTAAATGAACAGTAGCGTAACCTTAGTAAGTAAGAAACCTACATTGCTGTAGCTCCATCTGAGTGAATAAAAAACCTCGAATAGATAAACCAGAAAAGATTTAACTATTCAATTACTACAACTCCACGCAAATCACTCACAACCCTCTAATCACGACGTCGTTAATAGAAAAGTATACAATAATTTTAGGTGGGCATACATATGTACATATGTAGGTGGCGTTAAAAACATTTTACCAAGCGTATCCGTATCTTAAAGCATTTTTTCTATTTCTAGGAAGAAATGCCGCTGTTCGTGTACCATCCCAAATAGCCCGCATTTCGATGTAAACAAAAACAAAAAAAAAGAAAAAAAAACTAAAATGGCTGAAGCTTTTACAATCATTCACCAGCGTCATCTATGAACTTTCAATGTACCTCCCCTCGATCATGCGCAGTCGAAAGCTCTAAAAACATATGTCAAATTTTCACTGAGAGCTTTTAAGGCGAGATTATGAAAACATCAAATTCAAAAAATTAACAACAAACTGAACAAACTTAACAAAAGACCGCCTTCCAATGTTTATAAATAATTTCAAACAGCACAATTGAACAAAAACTCACACAGAAATGGCGATTTTCGACTTCAGACGATTGACGGAGTGCCTTATTCCGATGTAGAGGACTTGCTTCTATCGAAAACAGTTTAATTTTTTACTCAATTTTACATAACAACAATTCGAATTTATTACAATTACAATTTAACACATTTATTGGCTTGAGTTTTATTTAGGAAAAATAATTTAAAAATAAATAGTACAGCACCCGCCAGAGCTACGAGATGTCAACAGCACGCGACCACTTTTGCGGTATCGGTTATCCTTTCCTTGGCGAAAATTCTGTTGTAATCGTTTCCCCCATACCACTATATTACCGTGAAACCAACACAGAAACACCAAATAAGGGATGAATTCGAAGTGATGCTGTACTGTGTTCCCAGACTGTCATCCCGTACTGTGGATGATGGTAATGCTGATGACGTTTTATGCCCGCACTCGTATTTTGTGCCACACTGTCATGGAGATTGGAGAAAGGACTTCTGAGAATTTGACCTGTGTTCCTGTGAAGGTCCTCTATTTTAGTTCGTTTCTATTCTTGGGAGTTGGGTGGTTAACTATGATATTACAATATTTAAGAAGAAATTCTGTAGTTAGTATTATATCGTTGATAGACAGAAAGGGAGTGAAGATAAATTCACAATCAGTTCTCGGGTGGTGTAAAGTAGAAGAGCGGATTTTTATTGCCGACAATGTTGTTAAGTCAATTGCAAACGCTCACCAACACATACTCGTACAACAAACCACTCGAATTCTATTTGATTATTCCTTTAGCAGGATTTATAAATGGGATTACTGTGTGATGGTATGGGTTGTAGATTTCATTCAACCCCCCTATAAGTTACTGTTCTTCTTGGATAGGGGTTGGTAGTTATTTTTTGATAAATTTTTATCCTTAAACTTGGTGGTGATCCTTTAGTACGTTAAGTACAGATGAAAGTTGCCTACAAAGAGCGAAAGGGAAATGACGAATTGGTTGGACAATAAAACATCGAAGGGGGAAACAATGAGTAGAAAAATCAGGCCAGCAACCCTCAAGGGAAAATCAATTTGGCTCTGGAGTTTTTCGTTTTTTCTTTTTTCCTTTTTATTTCCGTTGAGCTCTTAGCCATTAGTCGATTTCATTTATTTTCTTTTTTTTATATTTTTTTTCATCCCTTAGCCTAGAAGTTCCCGCCGGATTTGTATTTATTTTTTGTTCGTTCCTCTGAATACTGATTTGGTTGCGTTGTCTTCCTTTGTTTTCGACCATGTCCATGTCCAGGAACGAATGTAAATATCGTCCTTCTAGAGAGTGAGAGAGTCTATGGTGGTCCAGGTTCTAGGTAGATGGTGAACGGTGAATGGTTTTTCAACTGGGATGCTTTGAATAAGGGAGGGTGTTTCGAAGGGCTAGGCTTTTGATTTCTGTTTTTTTTTTTTAATTTTTTTTTTGTCGATCTAATCGAAGAGGGTGCTGATGCGGATTACGTATTGTTTGGTTGGGTACTTCCAGAACTGTTGTTGCCATTGATGCTATTCAATTGAATTTTCGGAAAAGAATTCACGATTGTATCGAGTGTTAACTATTTTTTAGATGAATGCCAGTACAGTGGTTGTTAAGAGTTTGTTAGTACCATCGTAAATATGATTAGAGTTTTAATTAATAAAATAAAATAAATAAACACAAGAGAGCTTGATGACAGTCTTCATATCAATCTACAGCAGCTCCAAAAGTCCGAAGAGACTTCATTTCAAGATACAGGATCTTTGCATTAAAGACGTCATCAGAGATCGTTCGATGATCGTACATCGTGAACACGAGCATCACTGACTTCGACAAGTATTCTCTAGACTCGGCACTGTGCATCATCGACTGAATAAGCAATAATTTAAAAAGAAAATGAATGCTAGTCAGAAGAGGAAATCGTGCTGAGCTGCGACCTAAACGCACACCACAACTAATAAGTCAATATAAACATTAACCTTCGCGATGAACCAACCTTTGAATGTCTAGTGTCTGTAAAACAGGTAATAGCTCAACGTTCTACTAATTAACGCCAAGAAGTTATTGACGTTACTACCATTCAAATTAATAGCTTTAATTTGATACACGACAGGAAGGTGTAACCACCTTCTATAATGCCAGCTTTCACAGGTTTTGGAACCAATACAACGCTTACATTTGGTTCACTTAAAGCAACAGCCTCTCAAAAATATTCCGCTTTTGTTGAGAGTGCTCCAAAATAATCAGTTTTCCTTTGCATCAAACCCGATTGCATCCGATTCTAAACCATTTACAACAAACTTCTCAAGCAAGCAAGCAATGTTTTACCAACTTCTGGTGTCCCACAAGGCAGCCATCTAGGTCCTCTCTTTTTCATTTTAAGCATAAACGATCTTAAGAGAATTGTTAAACACTGCTCCCTATCCAATTACGCCGACGACACTAAGTCCTCCTTCACCCCAAGACTCTATTCTCCTTCAAGAAGACCTCGATAGGTTTTCCACTTGGTGTCTAAAAGATTGCTTAGAGCTGAATGTATCCAAATGTCAATCTATGACTTTGTCACGTAAGTCCAATCAATTTTCTGCATGGCCAACCTGTAGCCCAGCTTCAATTCTTTCGCTACCTTCCGTTCGCATATTGATGAGATACGAGTAATCCTTAAAGCCAACTCATCACTTGGTTTTATCTAACGATGGTCTAAAGAATTTTACAATCCCCTATGTGACAAGATCACTTTACATTACCCTTGTCCAGCCTCTTCTCGAATATGCCAGCCAAGTGTGGTCCTCCTTTCAGCGAATTCATATATCCCGAATTGTGAATATTCAACGTTGTTTCCTTCGATTTGCTCTTCGAGGACTACCCTGGGATGACCCCTTTAACTTACCTTCCTATCGTGACCGACTCAAACTTCTTAACCTGAATATCCTCGAAAAGGAGGCTTCGCCAAACCGACTACAAAATTATCAATACCAACAACAAAAGCTACAGCACCAGCACTGTAACTGGCACTTGCACCACCTGCAATCAAAACAGACACTGTGCCAGAGGTTACTGTTGTGGAATCGAAACCAGCAGTAATTCAACTGGGTTTACTTTCAGTTCCATTCATTTGGTACTGTAGACTTGGGTTCTACTCCAAACCTTTCTGCCACGCTATGTGTTTCAGCAATAGCAACAAAAACAACGTTAGCCATCTGAATCTATATCCGATCCAACAGATTTGGTTTTCGAATATTTGCAAGCCCACATCTGCAGAGAATTGAGATGCATTCAAGTCTTCATTTGGTCCATCTAATCTCTTTTTAGGTGCATCTTTTAAAATGAATTGAAATCCATACATAAAGTCGAACTACCTGTTAGTCGTATATATAACAACTGAAACTCCGTATTCGAAACACCTTCCACTGATACAACTGCTGTTTTGAGCCCTTCTTCTACGACCGTAACATCAGCACCATGTATTTTTGTTCCAAAAGATTCACAGTCATTCACTTTTGGCTCACTATCAATCGCAACAATTTCAACTCCAATTGCAACAGGACAAATTGCTGCTATAACATCAGCCACCCCTGCAACTGGAGCATACTCGTATATTTTTGCATCGGCTGCGGCTGTAACCACTACACCGGCATAAAATACGACATTAGCTGGATGTCCGTTGTTCGGTGGAACTGAAATTTCCGATGGAATATCACCACCGATATTTGAGTCAGGTACTACAACACAATCTGCCGCACAATCTACTCGTACGACAGTTTCACTTTTAGCCCCGGTCAGAACACCAAAAACTACAATACTTTAATATCAATCTTTGGATCAGCAGCTAACGTAATGACTCCTGCCGTGTCATCAACTTCTGGCAATATATTCGGAAGCATTTCCAAGCTTGATTAAAGGTTGGGCCAACTGAAAGCTACATTTTCGGCGCACCGAATTCTGATAAATCAATTTCTGGTTAAAATTTCTTTGGCGGATCTATATTCGGAAGATCTTCTGTGGGCACTGCACAAATGTCAGGTCCATTCGCAGCAATTTCTAACAGTGGAATGTGAGTTATGAATGTGCCATCATTTATGCAAATGTCTGTTCTTTTAACAGTGCCTGAATTTGGTCGTCGTTTTCCTCGTAAGCGTTTCGCTGAGCGTCTCGTGCAAACTGGGTCCACTAGAGATGTCAAAGAAAGTGGCCGGCCCCGTATTGTTCATTCGGCCGAGAATATCATTGCTGTGTACCAGGACGTCCGAAAGAGTCCACAAACATCGACGAGACAACGATGCGCACAATTTGGCATCAGCAGACGTTCGTTGCGTCGAATTTCGGTGCAAGACCTTAAGTGGTTATGTGAATAAACGAAGTTTGTGTTGGCACGGACAATCCACATGAAATGCTGAAATGCGCAAAGAGCAATTGCATCTGCTCAAAGTGACTGTTTGGTGCGGCACTTAGAGTGAAAAAGTGTTTGGCCCATATTTTTTGAGGACACCGACGGCACCATCATAACCGTGACTGATGAACGCTACAGACAGATGTTAACCGAATTTTTTTTTGCCGCAAATTGCTGAATTGGATCTAAATAAATGTTGGTTCCTGCAATCGCTCACACAGCTCGGGCAACAATGGAGATTTTGAATCACAAATTTCCAGGCTGTGTGATCTCCCCTTTGGGGCGATTTGAACTGACCGAATTCTTCCTTTGGAGCTTTTTGAAATCTCACACTTACTACAACAAACCAAGTCTTGAAGGCCAACATTGAAGAAGAAATCACCAGATGTTTTGTGAGCAAGGAAGTGGTCATTTGACCGATTTCATTTTTTATCATCAATTTTACACTTTCAAATAAACTTTTCATGAAAACAGAGCCGAATTTATTTCATTTCTAATAAAATGACAGCCAATTAACATTATGACATTACTTACGCTCCATCTTGTATATTTGGTAGTCCCACTCCGGCCTCTGGCACACATGTATTTGCTTCACCTACTCAACCGACTGTATCTGGTGACGCAACTCAGCCATCCTTTGGTACTTCGAACACTCCATTTGCGAGCAACGCTACATTTAGTGGGTCAATTTTTGGCGGATCATCCACATCGTTAAAGACCTCAGTCTTTGGTTCCCCCACGCCTGCGCAATCCATTTTTGGATCTACTAACACAAGTGGATTTGGATTGTTCTCACAAATTCCAGATTTCGGATCGCCAATACAGCCAGTTGCTAATACTGGTGGATCATTTGCTCAAGACGGCTCTTCTATTATTCAACAAGGTTTTGGCTCACCACGGCTTTTGCTAATCTTTCTTTCTTTCCAAAAACTTAAGACGTGCACAGGCATTTTAAGTGTACTAATATCCATTTGAGTGTCAAGTTCTTTTTTTAAAAAAAAAGCCAGTTTTCAGTGGTGAACCAACGTTGCACGTGGTTGTGCGTATACCTCTCCCGCACAGATTTATTTAAGGCCTTTGGATAGTCCGAGATCGGATTATCATTTGGAAATCTAGCTCAGAACACGAATACAAATCAACAAAATCCAGCAGATCATCTTTCATGAGTTACAGGTCTCATAATTAATGCGGACATTTTTATCTGCAAACATATATAAAAAAACAAGAATGTTCTTCGCTCTGACTGTTTATTTCGTTCCGTTTTTCTTCAATTTTCAAATCGCAATACAATCCAACCCTACCAACTCAAAAACTCTAATCGCCCTTCGAGCCACAGCGACACCTATCCATCAAGACTTCATTCATTTATTTTTAAATGCACCAACTTTCACCAACTGTTACATATAAAATATTTGTCTTTTGTCGTGCAAAAATTGTGCAAAATGGAAACATAACTGTTAAACCGTCGCTTTCTGAAAGAGCAAGAAACATTAGGTTGCGGGTATAAGCGAACACATACGACATTTTAAACATTTTAGCAGCTGTCAAGTACCGACGGCCAATGAAATATTTTTTAAAACCCCCATCAGTACTGCACAAATCAGTTTGAACTGCTGCGAAACTTTTTAGCCCCACTGTGACATTAGCAAAACAAAGTTTCATAAAATGATGACAACTGCGTGCACGTACGAGTTAGTACTCGTAAGTCTGCGTATGTTTCTTCTATTTTGTCTGTCCCTTTGACAATTTCAATTCCAATTCCAAAGCCCGAGGGTGAAACTGATCAAAAACACACGCGCGAATTCCTTTTATTCCCTGTTTTGGCTGGGCTTCCTCTAGCAACAGCGTATGGATTTATCTGGCATCCGTATCCTAGGATTTGGATTCAGCAAACAATTGCACATTTCTCACATGATAACGATAATCATGTGCTACCAGGGGCGTTGCTGGTCTTTGTCCTTTGATACGCGCGTCCGTACGTATTGTGCTTGTCATACGTACGAGTAAAATGAAAAATAATTTCGATTCAGAAATCGATTAAGGATTGTGAGAACATGTCCAGGAAGCTGACTGCACGTGTTTCCATTTCCTGGTCACGGGAGAAAGTTCATTCAAAAATTATTTACGAATCCGAACTGTGTGCATCCGTTGTTGAGTTACTATACTAGTTCTGTTCTATGGAATTAATGACCCACGCTAAATCCTTACGAATATATACCGCTGGGAAGCACAGCCATTCGACACATGCTTTTGGTTGCAATCGGAGTAGAAAAGAGCAGAAATCCGAATCAATAGTTCGCAATCAAAGACGCAAATTCAATTGGGAAACAGAAGAGCAAAAGTGAAGCAAGTTACTTCCACTTTAACAAGCTGCTTCAAGAGATCTCTGATTGATTCGCCCTGCCATTCTGTTGTCCGTCCTAAACGAAAAGTGGATTCCGCGTGGGGGCGTCGAAAACAATCAATCATTTCTCATCTCTCATCTCTCATTGGGCGATATTGTGTTATGCTTCCCTTTGGCCCTGCATTTATCTTTTCTTTTTCGTCCATTTTTATTCTCTCTGTTCTATTTCTTTTGAAAGATACTCGTATACGTACTTTCGTTTTATTTGTGCCCGAGTGGTATTTGAGATACTGTCAACAAGATGTGACAAATTTAGTTGGGGATTCTGGGACTTGTGAGAGGTGCCTTTTCTGAGAAGAGAATTTTCTTTTCCCATTCAATAAATTCACATGAATTGATTTATTTATGGGATTTAAGGATATGAAACTTTTCAGAAAGGAGCTGGAGGTCTTAGATACGACTACGAGTAGGAGTACTACGTCAGCTACAGAGGGTTTGCTTAAGTGTTGGCTTGTTGGGGATTTGATCAGAGTTTGTATCAGAGGCTTTTCCACAAGTTTAATATTTTATGAATTTAATATATGTATGTGTTTTCAGTAAGAATAAAGAGTTTTTAAGTATGTATGTTATTCCTAATGATTCGGGGGAATAGTTTAGGTGCTGGCGTAATAGTTCGAAGTAGACCCTTGCCTCAACTTCTCCTTCATCTTGGTGAGGTTACCTGAAGCCCTTTCAACTTGAACGAACCACCAAAAGCTGGGTCGTCGTTGTTTGGTTCCAGAGTAAGCAAGTGCTGTGCCGATCGAATTCCAATGATTAGTATGATAGACAAGGACTAACTTATCATTTTCAGTGATAAGGCTAAGAGGAATTGCTCTACCAATTGTTCACAGCAATCATATAAACTCCAACAAATTCAACTTTTATTTATACACTTAGATGGTACTACATTCTGGAGTGGACATGACTCAATCAATCAATCATGCGCTCAAAACGACCAAGAATAACTTCATCCACCTTCGCTAATGTAATGCTGAACTGGAGACGATAGTCTTATATGGAATCTTTACAGATTTTCATGACGTGAAGAAAACAAGTGTAGTTCCCAGTTTCTGACGAGATATCATTATCAGAGTTTCCATCAGAGCTGGAGGAAAAAAAATCCCTAATTACTTCGAAATTCGAACTATTTTGAAGTACTGAAAGATCTCGTTGTACATAAATCCGCTGGTTCAAATATAATAATATGTCTCCCCTACTTCCGAAAACAGCTATTCTTCTACGGTTGCAAAAACACTGTCTAGGTTTTTTCATCAATCCTAATCTTAAGGACTCTTTCTGAGACAAAAGGTCCACTGGAGATTTGATGGCATGTCTCACTGAAAAGTAGGACTAATCTTGAAAGCATGGCATCTGCACCTGATTCTTCAAAGACGCTTAACAGAGTTTAGGATTAGGCTCTTCTGTCAAAAATGCGTGCATTTGAGATCCGAGAATATCTTCTTCAATGAATTAGAAATAACCTTTCACAACGTTCAATTTAAGATGTATTCGACCGTTTCAAGGCTGATGTCTACAAAATAAATAATGGTGTGCGCCTCAGCGCTCCATTCCGTCTACCATTTCTAATCTAGTTCCAGTTTCAGTTTTTATGCATTTTTATTTTTTTAACTTAAATTACTCTTATATGCTAAACAAAAAACGCTTAAAAATTAGTTTAAATTACTTACAAATAATCTTACTGGCCCCATGCGGGCACTCTAAGTTAAACCTAACACTTAAACTATGTCTTTCGACGTATCTTACAGTCTAATTATATTTTTACATTTATTAATACTAAAACTAAGAAAATACATTTGATGGACATTTTTTTTTAATTTTTTATAAAACTTAGAACTAAAAGCCTAAAGACTACTTAAAAAATAAATCGTAACCTACTTACATCTAATAAACTGTCGTAGTTAAGTCGCCTGTCCGCAGCTGTTCGAGCGACGTGGAAGATTAACGGCACCGCCAATCTGTCCTGGATCAGACCTTTACCATCTAGATAGAGGAACGCTTCTGGAGGAATAAAGCCGTCAAAGCGAACTCTCTCGTGATACATATAATTGGGGTAGTAAGCCCCAGAGATCAGGTTGTTCGATGAGGTCATTGCTCTTGCAACGTGCCTTCGAGTCAACTTAATGACGAAATTGTCCACTCTTATTAGGTTCGCCCTATTGTATAAGACCTCATTAGGATTGAATTTGTACTGAATTTGAATGTACTCAGACACACCAGAGTCTGTATAAGCGAAGACAAGCCCTCTCAAACACCCGAATCTTTTTCTATAAACTTGCTCTCACGTTGAACCACACGGGACATCCAAATACAAGCATGGGCCTGATAAGGGCCAGAGCAACCTCTATATGATTGTTAAAATACAGAAATTGAACTAGCCAGATCCCAAGGTATCTGACTACATTTCGACAAGCAAGTGGCTGCCCGTGCTGCCCCACGATCGAGAACTTTCGCCAATTCTTTCTGGTATCCCTAAAGGCCCCAGACAAAGGCGTCCTAAACAGAATGGTTTCCGACTTCTGAAAGTTGATTTTCAACTTCCAGTCATCGCAATATCGCTTAATTTTGTCGAAGTCACGCTGCAAAAGTATATTAATGACCTCAATCTTTGGACCTGATCTGTACGCGATTATGTCGTCTGCGTACGCAATGGCATGGTGAAGTGAACCTATCAGATCACTCGTGTAAATGTTGAACAGGATCGGTGAATTTACCGCACCTTGTTGCAGACCGTTTTTAATGTTAAATATTCCAGCAGAAGTCACATCGCCATTCTTCACGATGAACTGTCTACTGGAGAGCATATCAAAAATAATATACAGCAGTGGTTTACTAATGCCCAACCTGTTTAGCTTGGAAAAGAGTACTTCTAACCATACGGTATCGAAGGCTTTCTCCAAGTCAATCAGGCAGGCACCAGTGCACTGTTTCTTGCCTTTGTTCCATTGGATATCAGAAACCAGTTTCGACGCAGCATGAATGATATCATGCCCCGCCTTGAAACCGAACTGATTATCCGGAACTATATGTTTGTCCTCAACCCACTTAGTCAGGACTCTATTGATTACCCTCTCGAAAACCTTACTGATGTTTGGGAGAAGACTGATCGAGCGGAGATTCGCCGGATTGGAAGTGTCTTTATCCCTTTTGGGGATGGGATGTACCACCGTAGTTTTCCAATGCGCTGGATAATGTGCATTATTCATTGCATTATTAAACAGGGTGGTATAAATGTTCACCGCTTCTAGAGGGAGATGTCGAAGCACAATGTTCGGTATTTCATCGGTTCCCGCTGATTTCTTACTTCTAAGTGAATCGAAGATCGTTTGGAGCTCTTCTTTCGAAATGAACGGGGGTAGTACCCTATCGTTGGTGATGGCATTATTTGGCATTATTTTTGTCACTGAACTGGGTGAGACCCGAGCTCTCGAATCGCCAATTCACAATTTCATTTCGAAGATAGAAATTGTGCACAAGGACTCGATTCTCCAGATCGTGGTTCGAGCTAATGATAACTTTCGTCTTATACACTTCCTGGAAAGTCGCTCCGATAGCCTCTACCTACCAACAGCCTCATTTGGATCTATCCCCGCTGTTACCAGTATTTGTTCGTTGTTCGTCGTTCGGGCTATTTTAAGACACTGAAGGTCGTTTTGATTTTTTTCTCCGAAATATTTTATTTATTTGCGGGAACATATTCGGGTTGCTGGTGTTTACAGCCCGAATTTTATTGTTCCAGTACAAATTTACGGAATTTCTGTAATTTTCCTTTATTAATGTTTGGAGGTTTTTAATCGACGACTTCAGTGTCATGATCTCCGGGTTATGTCTGTCAGTAAACCGTCTGTACAAGGTTTTTAGTCTTGACAGCAGTCTACTTTTATGTCGGTGCAGTGCGTCAATAGTTGCGTTGCGGAATAAGTCTTCTTCGTCAGTGTGTTGATACCGAGGTATCGTTTTGTCCATTGTTCGTTTAATTGTCTCGTCCATTAGTTTTAGATACCTGTCAATCTCCTCGTTTGACAGATTTCTGTTGGACGGTGGGTAGAGCGAATTCGAGGAGAGTGCTCTAGTCAGTGTTCTGGTGAAGTGTATAATTGTAGGAATGCCTTTGAACAAACTTATCCAATTCCGCAATTTCCTTTGGAACAGTTATTTCGGTGCTGAGACCGCAATGGTCACTGTCATACACTATAATGCGTAGACAGTTTGTAGTTTGTTGGTTAGTGCATGTCGGTTGTATTCGTGAGTTGAACAACAGAAGATCCAAATAGGACCCGTGTCTGGGAAACGACGGACTATCCGTCGCCTTAAGCCCGAGTCGATACATTACACTGTGCTGCCCCCACCAATTGAATAGTAGGTTCCCTCTAGTATTTGGTGTATTATTTCCCCAATCACTATGTTTGGCGTTGAAATCTCCGCCGATAACAAGATAGTTGTCTTCCAATTCCAGCCTCAGAAATCAAAAAAGTGTCTCTAGCTCTGAGATAAATAAGGTGGATTGAGTAGCCTTAGGTGCATAGACAGACACCATGTACAACCGCTTTCTACTACGGAGAGGGATATACACGATGCATGCTTCCAGCACCTGGAACCTACGTACTACATGACTGTATACTCTTTCAAAACGTATACCTTTTCGTACGAAAATTGCAACGCCACCTCCCTGAATGGAGTTGGGTCGCTTTCTCCGTACTATTTTGTATCTTCTGTGCCTCATTAAGCTTAGTTTCGCTAACCAACAGCACATCAGGGGCTTGGTCTTTAAGCAACTTAAATAGTGTGGCAAAAAGTGCGTTAGCCAGGCAACAGCGCGTATACTTGATCCACCCGCGCGGTCTGTTCAGTTAAATGACGTTGTAGCTGAGCCATCTACCCCTGGATAGAGAGCAAGATAGCCAGCATGTCAGGTACAGGTTCCGGTGCTCTAGGCGATGGGGCCTGAGAAGCTACCTTTGTTTGTTGTACAGTATTTCTCCTACCTGCCGCCATTTGGGCGTAGGTAACGTGGGGGGTAACGGCTGGTGTTTGTGTCTGCACGAGTGGACGTTTAATTTCCACTTTCTGTTGCCGAGCCAGATTTACTCTTTTGATGTATTGGAATTTGGGACAACCCCGATAATTTGCGGTGTGTCCCGTGTTCCTACTCGTATATAACGCGTAAGAGAGTTGGCTTTTTTCTGACGCTCCGTCCTTGCCTAGAGCGCATTCCTCGGACTTGTGGTTCTTTCCGCACTTCACGCATCGAGGCTGCATTTCGCAGTTCGACGCGGCATGCCCGAACCTTTGGCAGAGAACACATTGTAAAATGTTTTCGCTCCTCTTTAATTTTTCCCAGTGTACAACCTGGTAGTCTAGGACTTTGATGCTCCTTAGACCATCCAGTTTGCTGTCGGGACTTAGCTGAACCAGGAAGAACGGTAGTTTCCGCTTCTCCCTTTTGGCTCTAGCTGTGACGAATGGCTTAACCCCTACGAATTTGAGCTCTTCGCACTCCTTCTCTTTCAGCAGTGCAAGGAGCTCCTCCGGATCAGTCGACGGTTCAATCCCCCTCAGCAGCATGCCTATCTAAACTAAGTCTTTTAATGTAAAAACTATTTCCTATGGCCGACTTACATAGTTCAATTGTTTCTTTCAACTCCATCTTAAAAGTGTTGATTGGAGGTACCCGCTGCTTAGTTGATTTCGGTGGTGGTTGTTGTTACTGTTGTTGCTGCGTCTGCTGATGTTGTTGCTGTTGGTGTTGCTGTATTTGTTGCTGCTGATGTTGTTTCTGTTGTTGTTGATTTTGCTTCTGTTGTATATGTACTTGTTTTCTCGTTTCCCATGTGCTGTTTTTTGTTGTTGTAGCGGCTGTTCTTTCTGTTTAGCCTCGTTATTTGTGGGCTGTTCCTTAGAAATCTGGAGTTGTTGTTGTACCTCATTTTGTCTTCTCGCAACTTGTTTGTTTCTAATGGCTAGTACTTTTTGCTGCAGCTCTTTAATGCAGCTATTTATTGCATGTACTTCTTCCTCTTCATCCTCTGACTCAGTAGCCATCAGAGATTGGAAGGTATTCAAACCTACCCATATAGCAGTCTTCTCCACCATCAGACACGCATGGGTCTTCGTCGTGGTCTGAATCAGCTGCCGCCTTTGTTGACGTTGTTGGCGCCCCTTCCCTTACTCTACTTGGCAGCTTTTCAGTAGAAGTTGTTAGGGAGGGGCGCTTTACAAGCTTCGGAGATGAATTCAGCCTCCTCCTCCTCTTCTTCACACCATTTTCCGATGACATCATGTCATCTGCTGGTCCCGCTATTGGAGTAGCGGACCGCTTGCCATCACTCATCGGTACGATCGCTCTTTCATACTTTATTTTATTTGAACTTTATTTATTTAAACTTTTAAAAATAAAAAGTCAATGTAATTTTTTTGGGGAAACGAACCCACGACCCCTGCTATATCGGCCGACATCACTTGCACTTGGCCAAAATGTTCCCAATTCACTTTTATAGATATTTGCTCGCTAATTTACTTTTTCACTTTGAAAGCCGAGACACATCTATTCCTCACGGAGGTCTATGAACGACTGACCATTTCTAATCTAGTACAATCATTTGTTAACGATAGCACTTTCTGCTTTTCATATTTGTTCCCATTGATGCTCTACGGCTGTAGAACGGGAATGGCAGCCTATGTTAAGCCCATTGAATTCCGGTATTCCAATACACAATACTGTCTGCTGTCGTTACATCGAAATTTAAACACCCAGTTATTTTTCAGGAATGCATTGTCGAAATCGGAAAACGTTCCATTCTCGGTATGCGTGTCAATAACAACTTACATTGGAATGTCCACATTTTCCAATGTCGTCAAAAATGCAGTGCAATGTCTAGATTTTTTTAAGCGATGTAAAAAAAAACACTTCACTCTCTCTTATCAGGGCTCAATATACAATATAAGGCTTTAATCCGCCTAAAATTGTAGTAGAATGCCCACATCTGGTCAGGTGCTCCTAAGACCCTCCCTCCTGTGCGATAAAACTAATAGGTAATGGCAATATTAAACAGTCAATTGGTATCTCTGAACACCGACATAATGTGTCTTACCTCATTTTGATCTGTCACCACCAGTCGTCTATGAAAATTGCCAAGCACGGAATGGCTTCAGACCTTAAATCGTAACACCTGTTCTCTATGAATGCTCATAAGCTTACCCTTAAGCCCACTTTCGGAGATTCTTTTTGTTGCCAAACCTGGCACCACTAGCTCAAGGCTAAGAGCTCTAAAGACGTCAAATGGCTTGAGCGGGAATTAAGAGCAGAGCTAAAATATATAAATTAATAAATTTTGTAACTAAAATTTCAAAAGTAGTCTTTTTATTTGACTGCAACATTACTAAAATTTTCGTTTTTTTACTAAATTTTCGCGTGCGAACTAAGCTCATTTGGAAGGTTGGATTGTCGATAAAAGGCTGCTCTACCTGCAGCAAGAAGACCACCAACAAAGCATCAAAATTGCTCATAAACTGCCGTACAGTTTAGTGAGAGGAAAAACCAGTACGTACCTTAAGTGACCAACCGCATCGCCACCATTGTCCACATCAGACGATTCACCATCATCACCTAAGAACATTACCCAACACTGTCAGGTAAGCATGGCTAATAAAAATATTTTTGGTAAAATATTCAAGGTCGCGCGTTCTCTTCCGCCACCACCTTCAAATCAGCAACAATCGAATCCATCGATTCAAGTCCAAAGGCAAGACTCTTCTTCGGCCCCAACAAAAAAAAACCCTGCAGCCAGGAAACAATTTTAACTGGAAGTCATGTTGTACGTAGACCTGACACCGACGAAATGGTTCAATGTGACCTTTGCGATCAATGGCACCATTTCGACTGCGTAAACATGACATCCGACATAAAGGACATGGATTGGTGCTGCGCAAAATGCACATCGAACCCAACTGTCTTAGGTCAACAACCGACGCGTGAATTGCCCCAAGGTTCGCAGAGGGCATCAAAAACACACACCGTAATATTACCAACATTGAATCAAACAGAGTATTCTCTAAATCCAAATATGAGTCAACCTACCAGAGCAGAGAGTGCTTGTTATCAAAAGTCAACAAGTTCTACAAGATCAATCAAACTAACACTTAGGAAGTTCGGCGAAGAAAAGAGCCTTAATGAAGAAGAAACGTGCAGAGAATATTTTTTGGAAAAAGAGAAGAGAGACAAAGAGTATCTTGATGCAAAGTATGACCGCCTGGAACAACAAACATCAGAAGAAGAAAGTGATACACATTCAATATGTAGAAACGATAGATTGAAGAACTGGGTCTCAGAGCAGCATAAAACCACAACAGCCTAAAGAGGTAATTAAAACACCCCACTACATCTTGGAACAGCCACCGAATTTAAATGAACGTCAAGTGCCAAAACCTACAGAATGCTTGTATAATAGTACACGACGACTGGCAGACCAAGCTTCCATTTTTCATGGCACGCAACGCTTCGCACATGCAGATCAACTCTCACCTGGTGAGTTAAATAATACACCAAAATTAATTAGCATGCAAATACAAGTAGAGACAAGGCGTATAACTCCGAAAGAATTACCGAACTTCTCTGGTTACGCTGAGGAGTGGCCTCTCTTAAAATCTTGTTACGAGAATTCTACTCGCTCATGTGGATTTTCTTACGATGAAAATCTTCTTCCGAAATGTTTAAAAGGAAGAGTATTGGATGCTGTTAGGTCCAAACTTATATATCCACAGCAGGTACCGAATATTATTTCTACTTTATGCATGATGTCTGATCCTCCAGAAAGCATAATTGAAAGCTTAATTGATCAATTAAAAGCTGAGCGTCCACCTAGTCCTGACCGATTAGATTCTCTCGTAACGTTTGCAAGTTCGGTGGAAAATATAGTTGACATCATGCAAGCTACAGGCTTGCACTCCTACCTTAATAATCCATCTCTGATGAAAGGTCTCACTGAACGCCTGCCTTGTCAAATTCGATTAAACTGGGGAGTTTTTAAATTGGAGAAAAACGATGCTAATCTGTCAACATTCAGTTCGTGGCTTCAACAAATATCTCAAGCTGCATGTGAAGCCACTAATATGTCATGCACTCGACTCGTCAACACGAAACAAGAAAAGAAAATCATCAATAAGAACAGGTAGAACACAATAATCAATTGCGACGTACGAGTATAGTACATGTGTTATTTGCAAAAACAACTGCAAGTCAGTAGAACAGTCCAATACCACATTGATCAAAAAGTTTTCGGAATTTATCCAGAAAATTAAAAATACAAGTTTATTCATCTAAATCTATATTGTCCCCTTCAAAGTAATCCCCATCGACTGCAACACACTGATGCCAGCGCTTGATCCAATCCTCGAAACATTTTTTATATTCGGTTTTCGGTATGTCCATTTTTCCATTACTTCCTCTCGGCTGCTGAAACGCGTCCCCCGTAGAGGTTTTTTAACTCAGAAAGAAGTCACAGGGAGCCAAATTTGGTGAATTCGGTGGCTGTTGGGTGGTATTTGTTGCATTTTTCGTAAAAAAATTACGAATAATGATGGTGCAAAATATACGAGTTTTCTGCCCACAATTCTAGTCACTTTCGGCGAATTGCTTCACGCAAACGTCTCGTAACGCCCAAATAATACTCTTTGTTTACTGTCTGGCTGTTTGGGAAAAATTCATAATGCACTACACCGTTGTAATCCATGAAAACCGTGAGCATTGCTTCTTTTTTGACTGAAAACGACGTGGTTTTTTTGGTCTCGGCTCATTTGGTGAATGCCATTCACATGCCTGATGTATGGATTGCGTGTCGTACTCATAAACCCACGTCTCGTCTCCAGTAATGATCCTTTCGATGAATGTGGGATCGGATTCAGCGTCGCAAATCATCTCTTTTGCGACGTCAACACGGTCTCTTTTTGCATGAAATTGAAGTCTTTTGGTACCAATTTTGATGCTACACGACGCAAACCCAAATCATTAACCAAAATGTCTTGGATGTCTTGGACGGATCCATAGGCAATGTCAAGTCCTCCTCTATCACTCTGAGGGTTAATTTGCGGTTACTGACCAACATTTCTTTTACTCCATTAATGTTTTCGATGTCGATGGTCTGCCACTGCGTTCATCATCTTCGATTGACTCACGACCACTTTTGAACCGCTCGTACCACTGGTAAACAACCGTTTTCTTTAGAGAATCGTTGCCGAAACACTTTTCCAACATTTCCAACGTTCGCGCACCATTAAATCCATTTTTTACGCAAAATTTAATACAAGTTCGTTGTTGCAAATTTAAATCCATTTCTAAAATTGTAAAGAATCGCCAACACACACAGAGTTAGATGTACTCTTGGCTACGTAACTTTTGCAAATGTCAAGCTATGACGCTAAGATTTAGAGGGAATGTCAACAACAGATTTACCAACTTAACAATAAAAACAGAACTCAAATCGGAACAATGCATGGGAGCGCCACACGGTGGTTATTCCGGGAACTATTTGTATGTTTAACAATCTGACTTTAAAACAAGAGTAGGAGGTAAAGAGGAGGTAAAGGAGAATTTTCTTTGTCGAACATGTTTGGTTCGACACTATAATCGGAGATGCAACTCTAATAAAAAATGTGGAGTAAACAATTGCGACTACAAACACCACAAGTCTTTACACAAAAATAAGGAACCATTAAGAGAAATAGCCGGTCTATCAATGTGAGCGAATAATTCAAATTCAAAAATATTCAAAGAACCGAAAAGAACTCAAAAAAGCTAAGCCTGCAAAATTCTGCTGTCGGATACTCAAAGAAACATTTCCTCACTAACGTTCGCACTGTCGATTCATTAAACTTACCATCGCAGTCGATGAACTTTGCCGAACTCACGTTAAACTTTCGCTATTTAAAAGGTATTCCAATGGAGTCTTACCAGCAAGTTAGACCCTAAATTTTAATTGGCATTGATCAAGTTCATTTAACAAATTCAAGAAAGCATCGCGAAGGAAATACTAACCAACCAGCCGCTGTCAAAACTCGTTTAGGGTGGACGGTACTTGGTCCATAATCTGGAAGAAAAACGATAGTGTTGGCTCAAAAAACGTTAAGCGCCTGTTGAGTGGAGATGATACGAAAGCAATTACTCTTTTAGAAAACTGCACTAAGCGGAACGCAATATGTTGTGCCTCGAAAAGAGACTAAAAAGAGACCCAATACTTGCGACGAATTTCAATACATAAATTCAAGATTATGTTGATAAGGAATACGCTCGTAAGTTAACAAAAACTGAGCTCCAGGATAATAAGGGGAAAACAATTTGGTACCTGCCCATCTTTCCTGTTACCAACCCTAATAAACCATCTATAGTGCGCATAGTACGGGATGCGGCTGCCAATTCAATGCTTTTATCTGGACCAGATAATCTGCCATCCCTTCCAGAGATTCTATTTCGCTTTCGCCAGAGAAAAATTGCAATAAGTGGCGACATACTCGTAAAAGAAATGTTCCACCAAATTCAAGTACAAGTGTCCGACCAGAATGCTCAAAGTTTTTTTTTGTGGCGAAATGCAGAAACAGGTGAACTTGAAGACTATGTCATGCAAGTATTGACATTCGGTTCAACCTGCTCTCCTTGCTGCGCAGCCTATATTAAAAATAAAAAATGCCCTTGAATTTTCGTCGAAATCACCGAGAGCAGAAGAGGCCATAATTCAAAACCATTACGTTCACGATTTTCTTGATAGCGTTGACACTGAGATGGAAGCTAAACAACGCTAACTACGGAGGTCATACATATTCACGAACAAGGAGGATTTTAAATTAGGCATTTCATTAGTAACTCATTTACGAGTACTGTGTTAAGGCGTTAGGAGAAAAGGCCGCTTACTGCGACAAAAACTTCAACCAACGTTTTGGTGATTTTGAGGTTGAGAAGATTTTGGGAATGTGGTGGTCTCCTACAGCAGACAAGTTTTCATTTTTAAACAATGCCAAGAAGTTTAACTCGGGAATTTTTAATCGAGAACGCATTCCAACCAAAAGGGACATTCTTAAAATACTGATGAGTGTCTTTGATCCAATTGGTCTTATTGCGCACCTCCTAATCCTACTCAATATACTTTTGCAAGAAGTTTGGAGGCAGCGCACGCAGTGGGATGATCATCCAGATCAGTTACGGCTATGGTGCGAATGGATAAAGTTATTGCCCCTAGTGAGGCAAATCAAAATAAGAAGGCCACATCTTAGCGAGTTGAAATTTGAAAATGGATGTGCAGTCGAACTTCATATCTTTGTAGATGAAAGTACGAGGGGCGTTCAACATATTCTCGGTATCGGGGTGAAGCTGTGGTTGTATATATAAATTGACTTCTTTATCAAGTAGTACTATTATTTTAGTGCACTCATGTAAAATTTCATATAAATGTGATTATTAATTCGCGTTTTATCTCTAGTTAAACAGAATCATAATGGCAACTGAGACGATGATGGTGAAAATTGAGCATCGCGCTGTAATTAAATTTCTCACTAAGCAAGGAAAAAGTCAAAAGACTATTCATGAAGAGATGGTGGCTGTTTACCAGGGTTCCGCACCTTCATTATCAACTGTGCAAAAGTGGTCAAGTGAGTTCAAGAGAGGCAGAGAGAGCATTGAAGACGACCCCCGCTCCGGCGCCCCGGCTACTGCTTGTACGGGAGAAAGCGTCAAAGAAGTCGAAAAACTTGTTCTTGAGGATGCCCGAATAAAGGTGAAAATGATGGCAGAGATCACCAAGCTTTCAATTGGTACCATTCACACCATTCTTCATGACCATCTTAACCTTTCAAAGGTCAGTGCAAGGTGGGTGCCACGAATGCTCACAGCGCCTCAGAAAAAAGTGAGAATCGCATGCTGTAGAGAGCTTTTGGAGATGTGTAGTGAGAACGCGGACGGTGTTATGGATCGAATTGTTACTGGGGACGAAACATGGGTCCACCACTATGACCCTGAAAGCAAACAAGAGTCCATGCAGTGGCAAAAAGAAGGAACAGACCCCCCCAAGAAGTTCAAAGTCACTCCGTCTGCCGGGAAGCTCATGGCCACAGTTTTTTGGGACTCAAAGGGTCTTGCTCATTGAGTACAAAAAAAAGGTGAAACCATCAACGTCACATCCTACGCTTCCACTTTGCATAATTTGCGGGAGGAAATTAAAAAGAAAAGACGGGGTAAACTCGCAGCGGGTGTGTTGCTTCTTCATGACAACGCTCCTGTTCACACGGCGCGAGTTTCCAAGGCTGCTGCGCGAGATTGTGGTTTCGAAGAAATCCAACACCCACCCTATAGTCCAGACCTTGCCCCTAGTGATTATTTCCTGTTTCCGGATTTGAAAAAATGTCTTCGTGGAAAAAGATTTTCGGATGATGAAGAACTCAAGTCGGCAATAAATGGGTATTTTGCAGAGAAAGAGGAAATTTATTTTTTGAGGGTTTAAAAAAGCTTATCTCAAGATGTAACAAATGCATTGATGTTAGGGGAGATTATATTGAAAAATAAAAACAATTTAAATTGAATTCACATTTTCCTTCATATCGATACCGAGAATATATTGAACGCCCCTCGTATGTCGGCATATGCAGCAGTTGCCTACATAATAGTAAAAAAGCCATCTCACACTGAATGGTCTCTTGTTTGCTCTAGATCGAAATTGGGTCCCATCAAGCATACCACCTTGATCAAAACGTTCCCGTAATAACCACCATGTGGCGCTCCCATTGTTCCGATTTGAGTTCTGTTTTTGTTAGTTAAGTTGGTAAATCTGTTGTTGACATTCCCTTTAGAAATGGATTTAAATTTGCAACAACCAACTTGTATTCAATTTTGGAAAAGTGTTTCGGCAACGATTCTCTAAAGAAAACGGTCGTTTACCAGTGGCACGAGCGGTTTAAAAGTGATCGTGAGTCAATCGAAGATGATGAACGCAGTGGCAGACCATCCACATCGAAAACCGACGAAAACATTAATTAACCAAGGAGGAGTTGAACATTGCCTATGGATCCGTCCAAGACATTTCGGTTAATGATTTGGGTTTCCGTCATGTAGCAGCAAAATTGGTGCCAGAAGACCTCAATTTCATGCAAAACAGAGACCGTGTCGACGTCGCAAAAGAGATGATTTGCGAGGCTGATTCCGGTCCCACTTCATCAAAAGGATCATTACATGAGTACGTGTACGCGTGACGCAATTCGCCGAAAGAGACCAGAATTGTGGGCAGATAACTCGCGGATTTTGCACCATGATAACGCACCATCGCACAGTGCTATCATTATTTGTAATTTTTTGACAAATACCATCCAACAGCCACCGAATTCACCTGATTTGGCTCCCTGTGACTTCTTTCTGTTCAATTGAGTTAAAAAACCACTACGGGGAACGCGTTTCAGCAACCGAGAGGAAGTAATGAAAAAATCGCATCGGAAAAAGCATTGATGGACATACCGAAAACCGAATATAAAAAATGTTTCGAGGATTGGATCAAACAGACTTACCTCCAGCACGGCTTAAAGCCTTTACTCGACCATTCTCGTTTGTAGGAGTGGACTATATTGGGCCCATGTTGGTAACAGGAGGAAGACATAACGAAAAACGATGGGGAGTACTATTCACCTGCCTGACCGTAAGAGCTGTACACATAGAAATTGCACATAGTCTCTCCAGTGACTCGTCTATACTAGCAATTCAACGTTTTCTTGCAAGAAGAGGAAAACCAATCGAGATTTGGTCAGTTAATGGTACCAATTTTAAAGATGCAGATCAAGGGCTTCAAAATGCATTTAAATTGATACGAGAAGATGTTGTTATTAACAAGTTTGCTCAGCAGAACATCAGATGGAATTTTGTTCCTCCAACATCAAGGGAAAGACTAGTTCGTTCGATAAAACAAACATTAGCAAACATGTCTAGCAGCAGGAATCCATAGATGAATTGCTGTTAACAATGATGGCGGAGGCTGAGTGCATAGTCAATTCGCGACCTTTGACTTACTTACCCTTAGACAATGACAGTGACGAAGCGCTAACGCCCAATCATTTTTTGATGGGTTCTTCGAGTGGAATAGGGCAAACGGGAGAACTTAACGATGATGGGTCCGTTCTTCGAAAAAATTGGATAACTTGCGAAAAGTATGCTGAAATTTTCTGGAAACGTTGGATCCGGTAATATCTTCCTTCTCTCACTAGAAGAACAAAATGGATTCAACCGGCAAAACCCTTATCGGAGGGCGACATTGTTGTCGTTGTGGATGCAAACTTGCCTAGAAGCACATGGCCCAAAGGAAGAGTGATATAACTTCACCGTAGCAAGGATGGGCAAACGAGATCAGCGGTAATACAAACGATGACCGGCATTTATACTCGCCCAACAGCGAAACTGGCAGTTTTAGACGTTTATAAGTTTGGCGCTAATTGTAATCCGGCGATATCCAGCTTACCAGGGGGGAGTGTTGCCAAACCTGGCAGCTAACTCAAGGCTAAGAGCTTTTAAGACGTCAAATGGCTTGAGCGGGAATTAAGGAGCAGAACCAAAGTTGCCACCAAAGGAAGAAAAGCCGACAAAAACCGAAAATTTTACTTCCACTAAAAGTATATAAATTAATAAATTTTGTAACTAAAATTTCAAAAGTAGTCTTTTTATTTGACGGCAACAATTCTCAATTCGCTTGTGAAATGTGCTTTATTTCCTGGCCATTATAACCGCCAAACATTCAAAACCAAAGTAACCCATTCTACAGACCTAGATATCTTGGATCATCTCATCACTGAGAGATTGGTGATGTTTTCACATTTGAGTGTTTCATTCTTTTTCCGTCTTTCCTTCGCACCTCGGTTGGAATTTGAGCCTCGATTGCTTTTTGGACCGGATTCTCCGACGAGCTTCGTTAAACAGGGCAAAACAAGCTGAACAAGTTTTTCTACTGAACGTATTTCTTATTAGGTTTTGTTTAGTTACATCCGTTGACATTTGTTACATTTTCATTTCCAACAATGCGATGCGTATACTAAGTGCAGTGCAAATATAGAGATCTTTCGAAGAGTCACGACATTCCGCCGTCATTATCCATAAACTTTGAATCGCGTTATACATATGTCGGCCTTACGACGTGCTATGGAGTTTATTATATTGCATTGTATAGTATGTGAAATTAATTTCAACGGTCGGTAGTTGTTGCAAATTTTCGTGACGTTTTAGTTAGGCATCCGATTGCCACTCATCATTTTCTTGTGCATAATCATCGGCCATTTAAATACAAAATTTCCGATAGTGGTCCATTTTCACTATCGGAAAATTCGTTGTTTTTTCCTCAAATTAGAGCTCATCCACGATGCCTGAAATTTTAATAAACTCGGGTATATCTCTGCTTAAGCGGTTACAAGAAAAATGTCCTTGTAAAGATTGTCAGCTTCTGGAATGAAGACAACGCAGGTGAATAACTTGAAAATCTCGTGTCCCTGAGTTATATTGTACACAAATTTGTGTTTTTCTAACAATTTATTCAATTGCTAATTGAAGTTCATGGTTCGAAGCGTCACAGCCAGATCCATAGAATTTAATTTCACAATTAAGGACATTCAAATTAAATCACATTCACTACGTCCATGCCAGCATTTTCTGCTTCAGTTCATCGTTACGAAATTTAAAGAGATTACCTAACTCCACAGCTTGCAGTTTTAATCTCCAATTTAATCATTCTCTGCTGACCAAATTCAATCCCCCATGCCATGACCATTGCTACGACTATGTATAAATATTGTGATGAAATATTGCTTAAGCCAATCTGGCATCCTTCCTCTGAAAATTTTAAACAAAATGTTAACGAAATAGTCAGATGCTATTAGACACGCTTTATGATTTTAATCAGCCAATTTTTCTACCTCCGTTCATATGCACACGACTCTAGGAATCAAATGCATATTTTGCATCTATGCATTGTACCTCTGAAAACCGAAACCAATTTAGCATTTCTATGGATTTCCCAACAGATGGCAAGTCAATTCATGCAAATACGAATTGCATTAAAAAAAAAAAAAAACTAAGACTTCACCTCTATACACCCCATCTTACGTTTTCACAGAGATGCGCTACCTTAATAGTCCTGATCTACCCTTTCAAACTATTTAAAATCACGAAGGGGAAAAACATCCCGACCACTCTCGGCAACGAGCGAAAATATAAAAATAGAAAAAAAAAAGAAACCAAAAACTCTCTTCGAAAATAATAGAATCACTGTCAATCTTTATCAACATTGTTATCGCCGTCATCCTTGCAATCTATTCATCTCTTCGTAATCATACTTCGTGTAGGTAGTCGTGCATACATATGTGTGTACGTATGCATAGTCAAACGAAAGCCTAATATATAAAATTATTTCTATTATTCGCACCCCCTTGCATGAGTAGTGGCAACACGAACATGAGCTGCAGAAATCGAGGTTGAAGCTGAAGCTACACTCGTGCAGTGGAAGCGGTAGTACCTAGTCAGTAATAGAACAGCTCATAGCAACCCCTATCCGGTCCTAGGAGCGACGAAATTATCATATTTTAACCCAGCTACAACCCCTTTTTCAAAAATTTTTTTTTTTCTCCCTCTCTCTCTCTCTCTTACTGTTCCCAGTTATCTAATTTGCATATCACTATCAACACCCGGTGCACCCATCATTGCACTACCCTCACCCCTAGTTCCGGAAAAATAAAAATAAGAGAAACCCTGACATGACCAAAACAATAAAGGAAAAATCTCTTCTCCATATTACCACCCACTAGATGGCACCACATGCGCGAGAGGGTGGCAAGGCGAATTCACAGTAGTAGATGTAGTCTGTTCCATTGCGAATTGGTCCCAAAATATACTCGTCAGCGTATGTAAGGTTTCTTTTTTTTTGCATCGTCGTCGCTTGCCACCACTGTGTAATTAATCTATTCGAACAGAGGATACAGAGGTAACTATGGCAACACCATCTGCTGCTCTCAATATGAAAAAAATATATTTTCCTCGATACACTACTACACTGGTAAAATCAAACCACCCCCCGATGATTCTCTCAGTGGTTGTGTAGTGTGTATCCATCCAGTCATCCGATTTTCGCATCCGGGCTATGTATCTGTTCCTACACGTACTCGAGTACATAATGCTTAATGTGCACATAAAATTTTATGTACTCCTACTCTCATACACCCCGACCATTCCAAAACCATTCTGTTTGAGGTTGTGTTGGAGAGTCTCTGTAAGTGTGTATTTAGCTGTGTTTGGCGATAGAAACTTGTCGTTTCATCAAAGTGTTTAGGGGGTGGTTGGCTGTTTTTTTCTTTTTTTTGTTCACTTTTAAAGCGGCACCCGGATACCCCCTGTTTTATTTTCGGATACAAAAAGCATTCAGCGTTCGAATTCTGATTATGATGTTGACTCTACTACTACTATACACTGGTGGGTGTCAGCTAGTTGAATTAGCGAAACGTTGCCATTCTACTGTATTTTCTCTAAATTTTTTCAACCTACACTTACGAGTATTGTGCAGCAGAATTAATGGAGAGCTTTAGAAGTGTTTAGGCAATACGACTGGATCATCTCTGAAAGAAAATGACCCGGACCCCAATCAATTTGATAAGACTCTAGGCAACGATAAGGCATCTAAAGGACTTTGCCGAAATATCCTGTTTTATACCTGCTAAATGACGACGAATAACTCATCCTTACTTGCTTTGACCTAGACAAATGAGAAATTCCCTTGGGCATGTGGGAGCTCTGGATTACTGAACTTTTCCTTTTGGGATCATCTCAGATCCTAGTCATGCATAAAACAGGCAACAAATTCAATGAATTTGCGTAACTTAGGACACCCAGACAACCAACAAGTCGGCCAATATTGCATAGTCTGCGGGCTTGCGGGATGTAAGTTTCCGAAACTGCATATCGTTGATTCAGGTTGAAGAAGTATTACTGTGCTTTCAATGCCAGCTGAAACAATTGTTAAGCCCGCAAGAGATTATCTACAACTATCCACCGACTGAAGCTGTGAACTATTAGGAGTACCCGGCAATTAAGGTATCGTGATTATTTCACAGCAATGGTTGGCAACGATACAAGTGCAATAAGATACGTTATGGGAATTCAAGGCTATTTATTTTATTTATAGAGGCAAGGCTTTATTTATAGAAGCCTCAAACTGGACAACAATTCAACCATTTATTTTACGAGTTTGATGCGCTGTCTGACTCCATTCAAAGAATTGTATCCAAGTATCCTCATACTGAAATCGTTTTGGACAGACGACACTCGAAGGAAGGTATGTTGAGATCTCCGGTGCGGAAAACAACTTGACCCAGCTTTTAAATGAGCACACGCGAATACCTGACGTTGATAGTCATACCGCCAACACCCCGAACTTGTTTTTAATTTCTCATCCTGATAAATACAAGGTCGATGTGCTTTCCCCTGAAGGCGGCTCGTCAGACCACTGTATCAGCTAATTCCTCGTATGGCAACAATACAGTAAGAGAAAATATTCTTGAAAGACCCTTGTGGCAATACGAGAAACCGAATTGTAGCAGACTTAACAGTCTCTTTATGAATTTTCATTCGTCGTTATATTTCGTTGATAGCGACGTGGATGCCGCTGCTGATATGACCATAGACACTATCAACCCAAAGAGTATCAACCGAAAGAAAAGGCGTGACACGATTCGAGCCTTAAAGAGGCTATCAGGGTTAGAGAAACGTTTTTTCGGTCCCACAAGCCCGAACTGACAGAGGAAAACCGATACCAACTCAAACGAGCCAGGAACGACTGCAACGTCTTTCTTAAGCGTGTAATCTTCCGAGGAGTTGGAAAACTGGTGTGTCCCAGGGCTCCGTTCTGCCTCCGACTCTTTTTAGTTTTCATTAATGATCTCTTGTATGCTATTTCTAATCCAATATATTCCTTTGCTGATGACAGTACTCTCCAAACTACATCCGTCTAAAATTGGAGTACAATGCCCCATCTGCTAGATAGGATTCAAAATCGTGCGATAAAACTGATAGGTGATACTAATATCAGTCAGTCAAATAACACCCTTGAAAACCGACGCAATGTCTCCTGTCTCACTTTGTTTTATCGCTATTTTCACAACCAGTGCGGCATTGAAATCGCCAGTAGCATTCCACCCTTTAACTGTAACACCCATCTCGCTTTGAATGCTCAAAGAGTAGTCAGTATCGGTAGCACGGTGGTATTGAGATCGGCTCAAGTCGGCTCCAACGTATACCCTCTCGACTTCCACACAAAAGATACCGCACTGTACAGCTCAGTCAAGCTCAAAGAATCTGAGTGCCAAACAGCATGGTCACGTTCCAACCAACTACTCACACCCAAACTAAAATTCAAGAAAAACTTCTACATAGGATTTCCTTCCAGAGCTCAGTGGAAGAAAGACGAAGCCGTAAAGGACTTCGACACAGTCATCTATGTACATCGACGGATCAAAGGTGAACTGTGGTGTGAGGGACGGTGACTACCCGGAATTACTGAAAATATCAATATCATATCGCTTGCCGGATTTTACTAGCGCCTTCCAGGCGGAACTACGCAACTCGAGCGTGACACAACTGCTATTCCCATGCATAGACAATCTGCTATCAAAGCTATTGACTCGACTACCATATCTTCCAAACTGGTGCAGGGGTGCAGGAACGAGCTTGCCCGCTTGGGAAAACACTGCTTTGGTTTCCAGAGCATAGTGACATAAAGGGAAACAAGCGCTTAGATTAACTGGCTAGGCTGTGCTCAACTATGCACTGCTCACTCCCACTAGGAGCTAGGAGAAGATGAAGTAGCCACAACACTTTATCTGACTTACTCTTAATATATATCTTTACTCCCATCAATTATCATCCAGATTCTGGTGCTGGTATTATTGGGAATAAGATCATAGACTTCAGAAACTATGTGTCCCTTTAAACATACGAGTATGTACCTGTAAAGCTCAATTCACCGCTCATTCAATTGCGAATGAGCTGACTGCGAACAAGTCATGTTTGGTGCTATTACAGACAGACAAGTGACAATTTTATTATTCCAAAAGCACGGAGATGAATTTACCAGTGAATACAAATTAATAAGAAAAAACAACTCTCAAATTCAATTAGTTTTTGCGAAAAAATCAACGATTCGCTTATTTCTCTTGCGAACTGTCAAATTTTGCTCACATTCCACAAATGTGGAACCCAATCTACACTCGCGCGACCAAAACACTCGCGCGAATTGAACCTCAAAATTCTCCTGCTTGAAAAAGAAGTTGTCAATGAAATGCTAGCTCGTATTCGCAGTTCGCTAAGATGTATTTTAGGACAGCCAACCCTCAACTTGGACGTTTAAATTCTTCAGAGATTGGTGACAGTAGTCCAGTAGGAAGTATGAGCTTTGCCACTTACACTTATGGATAATTTCCCCATCATGGGATTGAGACTTTAATTGTTCATGATAATCTGGACATCCAGGTGGCAAGTGTTACGATTGCACAATAATTCGATACGTGACAGTCTTGATCACGTCCCTTAAACTAGTTCAGAATATGCCTGAAATTATCCTTTGGTATGATGCTGCTAAGGCAAAAAGCTTTCGGGCGCATTTTGTAAAAGCATCAAAATAATACTATACTTCCTTGGGTGACCACCATTGTCAAGCGTTTTATGAAGACACACGTCGGTGTTTAATCCTCTGCCCATCAACTTCAACCCTCACTTCCACGAGATGAAGCCTGATAGCCTAGTACCTTTGACTGAAGGTAGGGTACCCAACCCTTGAGGGATGTTATTAGCTGCTGCAACTACTTGACGGTGTTGGTACTATGCAGTAGAGTTGGTGGTGCAAGAAAAAACCGCTAACGGCGGCTCTTATCACACCAGTGAAGCTACTGGCACCGGACTGTTTAGTCAGACTATTTGTCCAGAATTGCGATGGGATCCGAATGAAAACTACGGTCGGCGACTAGTACAAAGAAGGAAGACGACGCTTATTTGGATGTGGATTTGCTATTTGAGGAAGACTTACGCCAGTCGTCTTAAGCTTTCGGCATGTGAGCGAATGTCTCATAACAATCGGCATCAAGGCTAAATTCGGGAATATAAGCCTGATGTGCGTTCATCCCCATACAGAGCAGAGGAATGATCGCATTATAGACGAATTCTATGACCTCCTAGATTGAACATATTCTCAGTGCACCGGCTGTGACACCAAAATTGTGCCGAAACGAAGGATGGGTAAGGTAAATACATTTGAGCGAATTTGAACGAATTTGACAGCGCGTAACCTTTTAGCAGCCAGCACGCGGGCTCCCACATTTCAACATCCATATAAGAACTTGGCTATCCACTCACCAATCAACCGCCAAACAGATTGATGCTATTCCGATTGGCACCAGACACCAGATAGACATCCGCATTCTGGATGTCTGACTGGGATCATTACTCGTATCTTGTTGCAGTCAGGGCACGAATGCCAATTTCACAGGCACAAAGCTGCAATCACAAGGGACCGAACGAATTTTTGCCGATTGCGTTTCCCTCAAGTTCACTCAAAATCCTATCTCCCATACACAAGCCATAGAATACCACCGGGAATGTTGTCAACGAGCCATCGACCCAGCGACTTCTGATGTGATTGGTTTCAATGCGCCGCCACAAAGAAACTTCTGGTAGGCAGATGCATGCAGCCAAACAAGAAGGATGTAAAGCTCCGCTACCTATGTAACCAGTCTGTTTGAAGGTTATTTTAAAACCTGCCACGATCAAACCCTTTCACTAAACTGCAAACCAAATGCGATTTGGATGCGTAGTTCCTGAGAACTTAGGGAACAATCAAACTGACGGCCATTGATGTTGAATTCATTCAAAGCGTCTGCATCAGCTTGCCTTTAATCGTTTTAACTATACAAATCTACTGCGGTAAGTCAATATTCAATGGCAACACTGTTTAGAAGTTGTAGTATGTATTGTGTAATGGTCGACTGGTGGGACATAAAGGCTTTAGAAACATCTTCAAACGCGGCCCCGGAGAGTTTTCAGAAAATTTTGTCCGTTTAAGAATTTACGCAAACAAAAACAGATGCCTCTTGCACTCTTTTCGACGAGGACCAACGAACCACCCAACCGTCAAAAAATCCCACCCCAATCTCCTGCTGGGTATGTGCGAAAGTATCTGCATTTGTGTATGTGTATCTGTTTTTGTGTTTTGCGCCCTCACATGTAATTTGTTTGCTTTCACGAAAAATCAACAATTAAAATGGAAACCGACAAAAGGAAATTTTCCATTTTTTTTTCGTCCTGCTTGGGTTTTTGCTTTCTACTGCGCTTTGCTCTCCCGTGTTTTGTTTTTTGCTTTCTTCACTTTTTCGCATTACGAATATTGTGAATGCCCAAGCACTGAAGGCAAATGGATTTCTTTTCCCCGATTTAAACTTACACCCGTTGCGTGTGAGTTTTTTTTTTAGAGAAAGCTATTTTGTTCGTCCTTTTCTTTGTTTTTTGTTTCTTTTTCCTCTCCCCCTGCTCTGACGGTTGACATAGAATTCTTCTTTTATTCGTCGTCGTTCGTTTTGTTTCATTTCTTTTGGATCGTCGAAATCCAGGACTAAATTTTCTTTTTTTTTAATAATTCGAGAGTCCATAAACGGAAAACGTTGAAAGAGAGAAAGAGAAAGAGAAACAGAGAGGGAGAGGAAGAAAAAACGACTGACAAAATGGTTGCTAAGGTGGTCGGCGGCGGGTGGTGGGCGACCGGGTTGAATATTGTTGAAAAGTGGGTAGTAGTTGTTGGGGGGATGCTGATGAATATTATTTAATTTGTGACTCATTTTCATTTAATTATGGTTTGCACGACTCGATGATGGTTTCAAAGAGACATGGATAGAGAAAGACAGGTGAGGAGAAGGGGATTGAGATGAGATACATTTGTATGTAAATGCACTCTCTGTATTGTGTGCGTGTAGTGCAAATATTTAGACGGGCCAGGGATACACATATTTGCTTTGGCAATGTTGTTATTTCATTAAGGTTTCCAGGGATCTGACGGAACTTTAAAATTATATTCAACATTATTTGCTCTGACGGAAGGACCTATTATTAGATGCAATATTGAAAGTATACAGATGTGTGGTAGATATATGTGGCTACTCGTGACTAGATACGGGGATGAGGTTGCTCTGGAACTGACAGAAGAGGTGCTTCAGATTGAAAATTCAAATTATTTTATATTTGCTCTTACGGATGGGAATTAGATTTGTTGCTGGGACGGTGGAGGGTATAGGACATTTGAAGATATAGTGGACTTTCATGAAGCCTCCTGATGAAATTTTCCAACGAAGAAAGCGATGGATAGTCCCTCGTTCCCCAGACATGAGCCAAAATACGTTTAACTGTCTACGGACAGTGTTCATTGCAGTCACAGTACCGAAATAGCCCTTTCTATCGAAAGTACGGAGTAAGAGGAGTTTTTTTTTCAAACATTTTCCCATTTTAAGAGCATCCTTTGGGACATTGCGCTATCCCGCTGGAATCACATATAACCCGGATAAATGTCATCCGTATTTCCGTAGAAAAAAATCACTGATCGTTGTACGGTAACATTGGCCATGGACTGACGATGCAACCAGCGTGAAGACCCCACTAAACAGTGTACATTTGTGGGTGTAATTTTGTCTCATCAGTCACTTCTGGGCTTATCCTACTTCAGAAACGGCAGCTTGTTCTCAACTTATTGAGTTAAAGGGATCGACATCAAGCGGCGCAAGAGCCAAATCCGCGTCTTTTCCCAAAAATTTCTACAGAATTGATGGACAAAGGCCAAACTGCCCCGATTGACGTCGAATTGACACTTCCGGATCCTCCGACACACTTTCAGTGACAGCGGCTACGGTTTCTTCCGTAGGTACATTACATTGACGTGTTGTTGATTTTGCGTATGTTGTACAAAATTTATCCGCAACACTATGAGTAGGGAGCTCACTTGGTTGAGGATCAAAAGGATCACTTAGATTCACAGATTGAAGGCCGATTTCAAAAATAAGTTCGAATGGAATCGTTCTTCTGGCATATGTTCTTTTTCTATCGCTGCACTCAGACAAAGGCCAAATCTATTATACTGCTTGAATGTTCTTTTTACAGAAATTTCTCAGTCTTCCGAGGAAAGGTAAGTAAACGCTTTAGTGACAAAGTGCTTAAAGTACCAGCACCGATCAGATTAGCGTTGATTACGTGCAGCCGAATACGAGCGTAAGTCAGCCACTCACAAAGGCATTGCACCGCCGTCGTGTCGTTATTACGATTAGGTATACTTTCACAACAAGCGTGCAAAGCATAAGTAAGTAGGCTGCAGTCTTTCCTACTGAGGGACAGCAGCGTTTCATCTGCCGGCAACCTGCAGTTGTGCTGACATGAAACCCAAATGTCAATAAAAGGACTAAATGAGGGCGCAAGAAGTTCGAACGCGAATATATCTCCTTATCTAGCAAATATATCTCCGTAAACAGCCTGACTTAACCAGCTTTGAAATCTAGCGTTGTCGTTCTCCTGAAAGACACTGGCGCCGCATCGTAAATCGGTTTTAGAGCCGTCCATGAAGACCCTACCACATTCGTTTCCTGGCTCAGATTGTGGAAGAACCCATACTTTCGGTGAGGGAAAGTCTATTTCGTATTTTTTCAGGAACAGGAGCTCTGGTGCATAAGACCAGAGTCATCAAAACTCCAGTGTGTGTTGTACCAAGGACCACTTCTCTTTAAACGGCATATGGCTTCTAGAGCGCGGCCCATGATATGAATATTAGGGGGAGGAAGATTCATCAATGCATCTAGAGCGGAGACAGGAGTGCTAGGGAAAGCCACATGCAGCCGAGATAGACCGTTCTTTTGAGTCTCGTAAAAGAAGCACTAACATATTTTTGTGAGAGCATGTTCTACCAGACAATTGATCCCAAGGATACTTCTTGGTGATAGGCCCCTTGTCTTGGTGACAGCTCATTTGCACTGACAGAAGGCCGACAGCGCCTTAGAGGCATGTTTTGTCCGTAGAAATCTGTTATCCAGGATGACACCCAAATGCTTAGCTTCTTTGGAGAATTGGATGGTGACGCCATCAAGCACTCGATGAGTCAGACCAGTCAGCAAAGAGAATAACCTCGGGTTTGAGAGTATTGACTGAAAGCGCATTTCTAGTGCATCAATCGTCGATAACTTCATGCGACACGATCCAAAAGACAGTACAGATACAATATCTACATTATCTACATAGAGCAGCGAGTCGACCAACATGCACCGCAGCAGTGAAGACAGAACGCCACCTTGCGATCAATCTCTGTTTACCTTGCCATCACATATTGGTCACAGGCAGCGTCCGCAATCAGTGTCCTATTCATCAGCATTGCTTTTACCTGCAAAACTAGTGGTTGGCTTATGCCTTGTTGTCTGGTCGAGTTACACAAGTCAAGTTGAACTCTCGAAAACACCCCCAATGTCGAAGAAAAAGACCATTGCGTATTAATTTTTGCGGAGTGCCGAGTGTTCGCCAGGGTTTGGGTATGTATGATTGTGTCAGACCAGCAATAAAAATTCTCATTAGAGTTTCCAGCAACTGGTCTACACATTTTGTGTGGTTTTGTGGATATACCACCTTGATCAAAAAGTTTTCGGAATTTATTCTGCAAATTGAAAAAAAAATTTATTCATCTAAATCTATATTTTTTTTTTATCCCCATCGACCGCAACACACTTATGCCAGCGCTTGACCCAATCCTCGAAACATTTTTTATATTCGGTTTTCCGTATGTCCATCAGTGCTTTTTCCGATGCGATTTTTCCATTACTTCCTCTCGGCTGCTGAAACGCGTTCCCCGTAGAGGTTTTTTTTAACTCGATTGATCAGAAAGAAGTCACAGAAAGCCAAATCAGGTAAATTCGGTGGTTGTTGGATCTTATTTGTTGCATTTTTCGTCAAAAAATTACGAATAATGGATGAAATTGAGGTCTTTTGGCACCAACTTTGCTGCTACACCATGGAAACCCAAATCATTAATCAAAATGTCTTGGACGGATCCATAGGCAATGTTCAAGTCCTCCGCTATCTCTCTGATGGTTAATTTGCGGTCATTGACCAACATTTCTTTTACTTCATCAATGTTTTCGTCGGTTTTCGATGTCGATGATCTGCCACTGCGTTCATCATCTTCGATTGACTCACGACCACTTTTGAACCACTTTGACCCTTTTCTTTAGAGAATCGTTGCCGAAACACTTTTCCAACATTTCCAACGTTCGCACACCATTAAATCCGTTTCTTACGCAAAAGTTAACACAAGCTCGTTGTTGCATCTATTTCTAAAATTGTAAAAAATTGCCAACACAAACAAGTTTAGATGTACTCTTGGCTACGTAACTTTTGCAAATGTCAAGCTATGTTGCTAAGATTTAGAGGGAATGTCAACGAGAGATGTACCAACTTAACAAAAACAGAACTCAAATCGGAACAATGCGAGTGCCACACTGTGGTTATCACGGGAACTTTTTGATCAAGGTGGTATGCAAGCGATTCCAGGCCAAACACGCTGTTGCTTCAGCTGATGGCTTCATCCGTTACTACAACCGATGACAATTACCAGCCGCAGAATGTGGTGTTACTCAGCTCACTTGCAGCTTCATTGGGTTACCTGGGAAGTGGTTATCAAGCACGACAAAGAGAGTCGCTGCTTTCAACTTAAGAAAGTTGTTTTCAAATCTGCTAAATGTTTCCAATCTGGCTGATTTCCCCCTTTTGAAGACTTAGACGAGCCTCTGGTTTCACTGAGGGTTTTAATCTGTAAAGATTACAGTCTCCCTAAAAAGTAGTCTTTTGTGACGGGCTTAGAAGTTTTCTAGCTTCTTACGATGTCTGGTGTAAGTCAACTCACATAACGTCGCTGAGCTTTTGCGTGAACGTCTGACAATAGATGACTTAAGTTCATGGGATGCCTCTACATCCTAGGGAGCCAGGATATGCCTGGCCAGCCCTTACCCACATTAGTAGTATAATTCCAAAGCGGGACCTGTGTTGAGGGCATAAACCCCACCCTTGAGGTCGAGGCAGACCTAAAATCTCTTGTTGATCTGAGAGCCATAGCACCCAGTACTTATTGCAATTCTACATCTGGTCAAGACCAAAAGGAAAACCTTTCCTGTGATTTAAGTTTAAGTCAAAGCCTTTCCGTCTTTCAATCTTCGGGGAAGGCTACGTTTCCCATGCTTTCCCAGTTAGTAGGTGTAGGATTTCCGCTGTGATGTTGGATGCGGCTTGCAAGAGTTCCGCTGGGACATCATCTGTGTCAACTGCCTTATTCTCTAAGGCTCTAATAGCCGATATAATTTCAATTTTACTGGGAGCAGAGGTGCGCTGCACGTATTTCTATTTTATGCGACATTGAACTTCCAGCTCGAGTCGCTCTACTGCTGAGACTGCTACAATCCGAGGTTTAAGCTGTAACTGTAAGCTTTTCAATCCCTATCTTCTGTATTTCCTGTCCTTTTCTGTCTTTTGGTTTTTTTTCTTTTTCTACCGGCACCATGATCTGCCTGAAATGAAAATACAGCTTCCCAGTGCTCGTCGATGTGTGTAGGAGTGGCACTCATAACTGTTTGGGCCACTAAGACAAGGTGGTCCCGTATTTGTTGGCGCACTGAAGATCCCTTATTATATTCCCACCAAATTGGATTGTTGACGGATGTAGTGCGAAGGCGCATTGAATCTGTCATAAGGTGGAGGTCCCTGTTCATACCAATGTCTCCACCGAGTTTATTTCAGACGTCTTCGATGCAATTTTTAAAGCACCAGCTGATCAGTATATGATTGATATTTATTGTTTATCAGTCGAAATCCAACTGATGGTGTGACAGTCATTGCGCCGAAACAATGTGCCACCAATGACCAATCGGTTGACGTTGCCAATGTCAGCAAATCTTGGTCCCATCACATGTATGTTACAAGCGCTGTGTTGTCGTTTCTTATCTTCGCATTTAAATCGTCCATCACGATCAGGATGCCCTCGTTAGGCGTTGAATTGGTGGCGGTGCCTAGTTGTCTGTATAAGTTATCTTTAACTTCGTGGTCTGCATAGTTTGGCGGAGCGTAGTACTGGATAATGGTGGAGTTCCTCCATGTGGCGACGCCTAGTTAGCTGTAGAAATCATCTTTAACTTCGTGGTCTGCATAGTTTGATGGAGCGTAGCATTGGCTGTTGCAGTTGTTCGTCATTCTACCCTTAAACCTAGCCGCTAATATTCTTTCACTGAATAGGCCATGGGCACCATGTGCTTTTGGTGTCAGTAGTAGAACTAAGTTCTACGGTTTGCCGTAGTAGAGGAGGAAGCTATTTCGAATATCTTATCTAGCTAACTCCAAGAATAACAAATTCGTTTCGCATGTACTTTCACTCAATCTGGAGGGATTGGTAATTTTGGGGCCCTTCTTTCCCGCAGTCGGGGAGGGTTATAATGTTTCAAATCCCAATCTTTGTCCTAGGTCGATAGCCAATGGTTGTCAATAAAGTATCCGTCCACATTCGAGATGTTTCTGTGGGTCTTAGAACTTATTGTGTCTTACGGTTGCCGCTCTTCGTTTTTTCGGCCTCGCAGTTTTCGTTGAAACTCGCAGGGAACGCCACCGGGGTCGTTAAAATTCGGACTTACTAGTAAAGCTGAGTTATTCTTCTGCAGAGTCATCATCTCGTAATTCAGCAAAACAACATTCATTGGACAGGCTATTTCTACAAGGTCCGCCGTAGTAGGTCTGCCTACGTCCTCGATTGGGGCTTCCATTGACAATTGAGCTTTATGTTGAAGTCTTATGACTCTCTACGATTGCAGTAAACCAAACGAATACTTACTGGCGTCTGCAAGAGGTCTGCCACTTTCCCGCTGCCCCTAAGTAGGAAAGACTATATATTGTACTACTTACTAGCATCGTGACGGGATACTGCGCTTTTGTTTAGCACCTAAGTGTAATGAAGCAATATCTCTACGTGTGCCCAATGCATGCTCTCATCAGGCTATGTTCAGAACATATATAGAGTACAATGCACAATGGACTAGTCCTTTGCCCCACTACTCTGTTCCGATAGAAAAAAAGGCGGTGGTGTCAATTCATAAGCCGAATCGGAGTGAATAATTTCGACTAACAAAAATAGATATCTTTCCGCCCCAAACCTACAAACATAAAGGCTTACCAAGAAAGGGTACTGTTTCCCTGATTCGAGACAAAAAAAAACTCTCTAATGAGATCAAAATGCAAACACAGCTCGAAGCCCGTTGCCAAGACCTTTTTGTGATAATCAAAAGCTTCTGAGTCGTAAATGTGCAAAGGTCATGGAAAAATTCGTTTCATACTCCCACGGACTCTTTGTTTTTTTGTTGAAGGAAATTATTTTCGCGATTGGCAATTTCCTAATTTCGAACCCACATTGCCATACCACAGATCTAACCTAACAAAACCCTTGAATCCTTCAAAAAAAAAAAAAAAACGAAAAAAATTAATTCCCAATTTAGGCCAACAATGTACGAATGAACGTACGGATACGTACGTCAAACGACTTCATCAACTGACAATCCCTCACTACAAACAGCCCTGTACAAACAGCTTCGTTCCGCACTTGTACCCGACAATCCTGATGTTTGTTGTGTTCCTAGTGTTGCTGTTCCCACTCTTGCTCTTGCTCCTGCTCCTGCTCCTGCTCCTGCTCCTGCTCCTGCTCCTGCTCCTGCTCCTGCTCCTGCTCCTGCTCCTGCTTCTGCTTCTGCTCCTGCTCTTCCTCCGAAACTCTTTCTGTTGCTGTGTCTTCTAATGAAATAATTTGATTATTAAAAATAACAAAACCGTCATCATACATCAACCCCTCTTCTGTGCTTCATTCCGACCCAGATTCGGATGCGAACAAAGGTTCGCCTGGTTGGTTGGTTTTCGGTCTCGCTCCCGGACCCGATACCGATCCCAGTTCCAGGCCCAGTCTTGATAGCGTCATTCCCTTCGGTTGGTGCGGCTCAGCGCTCAAAAATTAAAACGTGAAAACTCGTTACGCATTCCAAACAAGCAACGTAATTATTCTGGTTTTATGTTAAGCAGAGTAGAAAATTACTAATTAAAAATTGTACGGCTTTAGGGGTTGGGGGTGATGATGGTGGGGTAGCCGGAGGATGGTCTGGTATGTGCTGTGGGCGGATGCTATGTGTTCACGGGCAATGGAAGGTCGTACATTGATGTGTTTTGTTGAAATTAAAGTTAAAGTCACCCTCCTGGGTGGTTTAGTAACGCAAATCTCCCTATTCATGCGAATGGTGAATGCTTTTTGGAAACGAAAACTCATCTTGGTGGATGGAGGTGATATGAGATGATGATGATGATATGGCACAGGATACAAAAACATACATACACCTACCACATCTCTACGCAATTACAATCCACATTTTATAATTTCCAGCGTGCGTTTGTCGGTGGAAGTGGGGGACCGGCTAGATAGGCTTTTGAGGTAGTTTAGCGGTTTGAGGGGATTTTAACACGCGCCAACATTCAGCAGACATAACTTTTAAAAGCCGTTATTAGGTGAAAGCTTTTCTTCTAATGGATTCCTGACTGTTTTCCGTGAAATATTTAAAACGTTTTAGCGGGCGCACGGGTAGCACCAGCCGCGTCTGGTACACCTCACTGTGTATGGTACTTAAAGTTTGTAACGGTATTGTAATTTATGTTGTTAGACGCATTAGAGAGACAGCGTGCGCGAGATACGGATAAGCCGCAAGTGTGTACAATTTATGGACGTTTAATCTCCATCCAAACGCAATTAAGTAATTTGGTATGCTACGACTACATTTTAGTTCGAAATGTTTCATGTTCATGTTGGCACGGTAACGCACGGTGGCATTACGTGTTATGGCAGCCCATTAGATGGAATTTTAGAACCCTCCTAGTGCACGGTGGGTTTTCATAATTTTTGGAAACACTATCGCCACAAACCACCACCAATGGATTTCCGCAACCACCATCGACATTAACTCGTCCGGTCAATTGGTGTGGAGCATTGACTGCAGGATTATGTTCCATCAACGATGGTTAATCATCTAGCATAAACGCTTCCAGTTAGGATTAGTTTTAAGAGCTTCCATTCACGCGTCATCGGGATGATGGTGCTATGGTGCGGAATCTGAGATATATGTTAGTTGGGCTGTTAAGTTTGGTTACTCTGTTGAAAGCCGAATGTAAACGGGATTGGTTAGGTGTTGAGGGTTAGGGCATATTAAATACAACTATCGCCAAATTCGAGAGGACTATTGTAATTGTGGCATCGCTTTATCACGCTGTTTAGATGCTTTTGTGGTTTAAATTTGCACGGTTACGATGGTTCTTTAAGAAAACTGTTGGAAATAGTTGTTGTAAATAGTTGGAAATAGTTGTTGTAAAAGGTTCAACGTCATTATTGTAAAATATGTATTCAGACTGACTGACACACCGTGCCATTTCACTCTCAATTATGTTTTGTACGCTGCTGCTTCTATCGTGTCTTTTGTATCCCTATAGTTTCAGGACTACACACACATTCTGGGACTATAACTTATTGTTTATTAATTTTCCTATAATTTCGTTAAACTATTTTGCTTAGTACTTAACTTAGTCCTGTAGTTGTAGCCTCTACCTGAGCATCAAACTTGTCGAGTTGCAGAGGCTGAGTAAGATCAATGAATTTCGAGAAGTTCTCCAGATGAGTCCCGAAACTAAAGAATGCTCATTCCCCTCTTCCCCTTCTCCACCTGAGGGTCCAGCATCTCCAAAAACAGCTCAATCGTGAACGGAGTACCCGGCTACCAGGCAACCTCCGGATTAGCTAGCCTTATGTGTATACAGTGGATCTCTGTACAGATAGACCATTCTTTCTAAAAACAAAAAAAAACGAGACCGATACACCGACTACCGGCAAGGTTCCTGCAGTGTCGAGCGGAGGTAAAACTGCGGACATGGTGCACCATCTTTTAAAGGCAAACGCAAGTAGCCAAATACTAAACCTTCAAGGAGTGGCAAGTCATGGTCTTATCCACCCCTAGCAGCTGCTACTTTGCAGGCCACAACCATGCTGCTGCTACAAAAATTCCTCCCTCAAAGGAGGAATCCAGGGCTCAGACGCATTGATAAGCCCCATCCAACGAGCTCTATATCAGACGCCGAAATGCTTTACGCATGATCAAAACCATCGGATTCATTCCGGAGCTAACAACATCCTTAAAGACGGATTACCCACTGCTCCCAAAACGCTAACCTACTTCTTCAAGTGCCATAGATTGTTGGAGGAAACCGTGCCAGTACCCAAAAGCCCTAAAACCGAAAACACCAAAACTCCCCCTGGGCCTTCCAACATCACATCTCTAAGATCTTTTAGCGAAGTCTTAAACGATGCAGCAAAGATCACGGTAATCGAAAAAACGATATCGATGGATAGATGGTTTTGGTTTTTAATGCATTTTATTTTCTTAACACTAACTCTTACATTCTAACAAAAAATGCTTAAATGCTAGCTTAAAATTACTTAACAATCTTATACTAACTTACTGGCCCCACACAGGCACTCTAAGCTCCTCTGAATACTTATAACTATGTCTTTCGACTGCATTTACATTTTATTTATAAATACTTATTTTCTATACTTAAGGCTAAGAAAAAATTTGTTTACAAAAACTTAGCATATTGACATTTTTCTCGTTTTTATAAAAACTTAGTATCTAACTTAAAATAAACCTTAGCCTACCTAACCTAAATGTACAATACACACATAAACACACATAGACATTATACACAATCATATACATATATCAGTATACACCTTTGTATACACTGATATATGTATATGTTTCTTAAATGCTAACCTAAACCTATGTAAGCTGGCCATCGCTATTTACTGAGCAAATAGATTGGTCAGCTCTGCCTCATTAGTGAGGCTGGTCCGTAATTGACGGAAACGACGACGAAACATCTTCCCCATCATTCAACCACCACAAATGCTGGTGCTGCCGAACGACATCCCTCTTATCGCGATTCCCCACCGCCCTACTGAACCTGAGGCGATCCAAACTGCCGTGTGCGACGTCTCTGTTGTAGTTGAGTCGCCTGTCCCCAGCTGTCCGAGCGACATGGAAGATTAACGGCACCGCTGATCTATCCTGGATCAACCCTATCTGATCTAAGTAGAGGAATGCTTCCGGTGGAACGAAGCCGTCAGAGCGCACACTCTCGTGGTAAAGGTAATTGGGGTAGTAAGCCCCAGATATCAGGTTATTCGTCGACGTCATTGCTCTTGCAATGTGCCTTCGAGTCAGCTTAATTACGAAGTTGTCCACTCGTATTAGGTTCGCCCTGTTGTAAAGGACCTCATTAGGAAAAAATTTCTTGTACTCCGACTCTGGTGTTCTGTACAAGCGAAGACAAGCTATAAGGCAGGCCCTCTCAAACACCCGAATCTTTTCCATTAAGCTTGCTCGTACATTGAACCACATGGGACAACCAAATACCAGCATGGGCCTGAGAAGGGCCATGTAGCAGATTACCTTTACCCTCGCATTGAGTTGGCTGCTATAAAACAGTCTCCTTGTAAGGGCAAAAGCACATTTAGCTCTGGCCAGAGCAGCATCTACATTTTTGCCAAAATACAGAAACCGATCTAGCCAGATTCCAAGGTATCTGACTACATTTCGACAGGCAAGAGGTTGTCCGTGTTGTCCAACGATAGAGAACTTTCGCCAATTTTTTCTGGTATCCCTAGGCTCCAGACAACGGCGTCCTAAAGAGAATGGTTTCCGACTTCTGAAAGTTGATTTTCAACTTCCAGTCATCGCAAAATCGTCTTATCTTATCGAAGTCACGCTGCAAGAGAGTATTAATGACCTCGATTTTTGGACCTGTTCTGTACGCTACCAAATCGTCTGCGTACGCAATAGTATGGGGAAGTGAACCTATCAAGTCGCTTGTATAAATGTTAAATAGGATCGGCGAATTGACCGCGCCTTGCTGAAGACCATTTTTAATTTGAAATATTCCAACAGAAGTCGCATCGCCATTTTTCACGATGAACTATCTGTTGGTTAGCATATTATAAAGAATGCACAAGAGAAGTTTGCTGATCCCCAGCCTAGTCAGCTTATAGAAAAGCCCCACTAACCATACGGGGTCGAAGGCCTTCTCCAAGTCAACAAGGCAGGCACCAGTGCACTGTTTCTTGCCTTTGTTCCATTGGATATCGGACACCAGTTTAGACGCGGCATGTGAGATATCATGTCCCGCCTTAAAACCGAATTGATTATCCGGAACTATATGTTTGTCCTCAATCCACCTAGACAGAGCTCTATTGATTACTTTTTCAAAAACCTTACTGATATTCGGAAGGAGACTTATCGACCGGAGATTCGCCGGATTGGATATATCCTTCCCCGTTTTCCAATGCGCTGGATAATGTGCATTATTCATTGCATTATTAAACAGGGTGGTGTAGATGTCCACTGCTTCTAGAGGAAGATGTCGAAGCACGATATTCGGAATACCATCGGTCCCCACTGATTTCTTAACTCTGATTGTGTCGAAGATCTCATGGAGTCCTTCCTTCGAAATGAACGGGGGTAGGCCACCCTCTCTGGCAATGACGTTATTTACCATATTTTCGTCGCTAAACCGGGTGAAACCAGAGCCCTCGGATTGCCAGTTCTCTATTTCATTTCGAACGCAGAGTTCGTGCACAAAGACGCGACTGTCCAGGTCGTAATTAGGGCCAGTGGTATCAGTGGCCTTGTATACTTCCTGGAAAGTCGCCCCTATGGCCTCAACCTTCTCCTGTGGATCCTCGATCACAAAGAAGTTGTCATCATCAGCGGCCTCATTTGGATCAATACCTGCTATTGTCAGTAACCGTTCGTTGTCTGTTGTCCGGGCTATTTTAAGACACTGAAGGTCGTTTTGATTTTTTCTCCGAAACAGTTTATTGATTTGCGGAAACATATTCGGGTTGCTGGTGTTTACAGCCCGAACCTTGTTGTTCCAATATGAGCTTACAGAAATTCTGTAATTCTCTTTTATTAGCGTTTGAATATTTTTAATTGACGACTTCAGTGTCCTAATCTCCGGGTCTTGTCGGTCAGTTAACTGTCTGTACAAGTTTTTAAGTCTTGTCAGAAGTCTACTTTTCTGTCGGTGCAGTGCGTCAATAGTAGGATTGCGGAACAGGTCTTCGTTAGTCGTACGACGATACCGTGGTATTGTAGTGTCCATAGTTTGTTTAATTGTCGCGTCCATTTGTTTTAGGTAATTGTCGATCTCCTCGTTTGACAAATTCCTATTGGACGGTGGGTGGAGCGTGTTCGAGGAGAGCGCTCTTGTCAAGGTTGCGGAGAAGCGTGTCCATCGAGTCTTACTGTAGTTGTAAGAATATCTTTGGACAAACTCCTCCAATTCCGCAATTTCGTTGGGAACTGTAACTTCGGTGCTAAAACCGCAATGGTCACTGTCATACACGAATGTGCGCAGACAGTTTAGCGTTTGTAAATTCGTACCTGTCAGTCATATGCGTTTGTCGTACAGCAGTAGATCCAAATAATTCTCCCCCGATTCCAGCCTCAGAAGTCGGAAAAGCGTGTCGAACTCTGTAATAAATAGGGTGGATTGTGAAGCCCCAGGTGCATAAACAGAGGCCAAGTACAGCCGCCTTCCACTGCGAAGCGGAATGTAAATGACAACTGCCTCCAACACCCGGAACCTGCGCAACACGCCCTTGTACACTCTGTGAAATTTTATACCTTCTTTAATGAAGATCGCGACACCGCCTCCACGTTTGGATCTGGGCCGGTTTCTTCTTCTAACAATATAATTATTGTACTCCAGTTTGTGCTTGTCGGTTAGCTTGGTTTCGGTAGCGAAAAGCACATCAGGAGTTTGGTCTCGTAGCAATTTAAACATCGTGGCTCTTCGTTCAATCCTAATCAGTGAATTAACATTCACCGCAAGGACCTTCAAAGTTTGCTCCACCATGTGCGTACCCATTACGACATGTATTGCGTTAGGCCCGGCAGCAGCGAGTAGATCTGGTCCACCCGCTTGGCTTGTTCTTGAACCTGCTTTTGCAGCTGAGCCATCTGCCCTTGGATTGCGAGCAAGATGGCTAGCATGTTAGGTGCAGCTTCCGTTGTTCTCGGCGTTGGCGCCGGAGAAGCAACAGTCGCTTGCTGTACCGTAGCCCCCCTACCTGACGCCATTTAGGCGTAGGAAATTTGGGACGTGACGGCTGGTGTTTGAAACCTGACAGGTGAACGTTTGACCTCCACTTTCTGCTGCCGAGCCAGTTTTGCTTTTTTAATGTCAGCGAACTTAGGATAACCCCGATAGTTTGCGGTGTGTCCCACGTTTCCACATAACACGCACGAGAGCTGCGACCTATCGGATGCTCCGTCAACACCCAGAGGACATTCTTCGGAACTGTGGTTCTTAGCGCACTTCACGCATCGAGGCTGCATTTGGCATTTCGACGCGGCGTGCCCGAACCTCTGGCAGCGAACGCATTGTATAACGCCTTCGCTCCTTTTTAGTTTTTCCCAGTGAACCACCTGGTAGTCTAGGACATCGATACTCCTTAGACTATCCAGACGGCTTTCGGGACTGAGTTGCACCAGGAAGAACGGCAGACTCCGTTTCTCCCGCCTAGCTCTAGCTGTGGTAAATGGCTTTACCCCCACAAACTTGAGTCCTTCGCACTCCTTCTCTTTGAGCAGTGCCAGGATCTCCTCAGGATCAGAAGACGGTTCCAACCCTTTCAGCAGCATCGATTGCCGCTTTTCACACTTTGGTGTGAATGAGAAGTGCTCCGTCGTCGTTTACTTTAGCAGCTCTTTCACTTTCGCGTAGCCCACTGTGTTACAGTGGATGGCATGGCGATCGTTCCCCAATCGCTTAATATTAAAGTTACTTCCAATGACCAACTTACACAGGTCCTTGGTTGCATTCACCTCTAATTTATAGGTGTTGATGGGAGGCACCTTCTCCTTCTTCTTCGTCTGCTGCTGCTGTTGTTGTTGTTGTTGTTTCTGCTGCTGCTGCTGTTTTTTCAGCTGCTGTTTTTTCAACTGTTACTATTTCTGCTGCTGCTGTTGCTTCTGCTGCTGCTGGTTTTGTTGTTGCTGCAGTTTTTGTTTCTGCTCTTGTTGTTGGGAGCTATCTGCTTGTACTTGCTCCCTCTGCCTTCGTGCAGTTTGCCTCTGCTTAATAGCAAGCACTTCTTCTTCCAGCTTTAATATGCTGCTGGTAATATTACTTATTTCTTCATCTTCGTCTTCCGACTCAGATGCAGCTAAGGAAGCAACGTTGTTTCTGCCCCCCTCATACTGGAATTCATCTTTCTCTTCATCAGCTCTTAAAATGGCACTTGTTTTTTTTCTGGTTAAATTAGGAGGAGTTTTTAAACTCTTCCTACGTTTGATTCCTTTTGCCACGGCACCAGCAACCGTATTGTTGCCTTTTGTAACTCCCGTTATGGGAAGAGCGGAACGCTCTTCGCCATCCATCATTTGATTTCTCTTACTTGTTGGTTCTGTTTTGATTTCACGTAGGAGAAAACCAAACAGAACAAAACAAAAAAAGCAGAAAAAAAAGTCTTAATTTGGCCCGGGATTTGAACCCGTGTTCACTGTTCGATGCCAGACGCCGCTAACCAGCGAGCTACCGGGTCAATTAGTGTAACTGTAACTAATTTACTTTTAGTACGACACTGAATCACTAAATTTGTTTTATTTTAAGAAAAGCCGACACACGTGTATTCTCTCCGGAGATCTGCGAACGACTGATCGATGGATAGATAACACTTGAACGGTGGCAGTTGGTCAAACTAAAGCTTTCGGGCAACTTCTTGGCCATTATGCGGGAAAACCTCTGACCACCTCCCATTCTAAGCGACGCTGGCTGGTACCAAGGCCACGTCCAACTTATCGCTTGTGCCCATCAAAGATCTCTTGACCTTTATACCAAAGCCATAGGTGGATTAGAAGAGGTTTGATCGGGTGCAAAGATCGAGGTCGTGGCTAAGGAAGAAATCCTTAGCAGACCTAAAACCCGCACCTGGATCCCAGGCAAACCCATCTCCCAAAGAGCATTCTGCAAATCATCAGGCAAAGAAACTCAACCCATCCGAATCATGACAGGGAAATCGCGAAACTGGAAGATCTGACCTTGTAGATGCGCTTTAATTGTGATCAATAAGCAATACATCCCTTAACCCTCTAACCCTCGCACAGACTAAAGGCATAATTCGGTTCGGCTTCGAGTCAATACACCTAAGAGTTTATAAAAAGGAAGGAGGTGGATGCTGATAAGCAAGCTCTTCCTCCTCTCACCGAATTAGTAAATTCAGCCTCAGATCTTGGAGCGTCGATATCCTTTCCTATCTAACTAAGTCGGCGGTTTCCTCTTCTGACATTCTGTCGGACATGGAAACCGACGACGAATTAAATTGAGATCCTTTACGATCAGATGATGAACATGAGTTCTAGGGCATATGTTCAGATTCGGAGGGCTCGAACAGCACCGTGGTGGAGGCTCCTCTGGTAGATTGTAGCAATGATACTACGTTTTCTTCAGATTAATCTCCATCACTCCTAAAAGGCCTCGGCTGCATTTATTCTGCAAAAATACAGAAGACATCATCCTAATCCAGGAACCATTGATCGTAGAAGGCGTGGTTCGTAGACTTGGGACACCTGTGTATGCTCCGCTCTATACTAGAGACAAAGGTAAGATTAGAACTTGTGTATTAGTGAAACGTAGCCTTAATGCATTTTTACTTCCTAACCACAGCGACCCTGACATAGCCGTTCCCAGACTGGACCCTGCCAAAAGCACCAACTGGCTGGAATCGGCATATGTTGGCCATGATCACGTGGCAACTTAGAAAGGCTGGTTCTGGAAGCTGGAAGGCTAAAAATTGGCCTTATCATCGAGTTGGTATGGGGCATTTACCGACATCAACGATAGAGGTGAGTCACTTTTTGCAATGACATCAGAACTCCTGTTGCTGAAAAAATGCGAAGTTCAATTTCTCTGTGTCCAGGAAAGCGTTTGAAGCCATGTTGAGCCCTCTCACCGTCTGACCTTGTATGCGTGATCCGCAATGGGATCACGGAATTGAAATCGCCTGTGATCTTGTTGGGCAATGTTCAAAAATGGGGTTTTCAGTACCCTAAGTTGCATTAGAAGTGCCCTGATTAGGGCTTCCATTGACAGTTGGGTTTCGTGCAGATGGCACGACTTCTGAAGATGGCGACGGACCAAACTAAGGCGTCCCCATGTTTCTAAGAGGTTATCGACTTTCCTGCTAACCCTCGCTAGGAAAGACTGCATAATGCTTATTGGCGCCGTGATGGAGCACTACCCGTCTGCTTAGCTCCGAATGGCGCTAGGCATAACTGACAAAAACCCCATAATGCTTGCTGTGAGTTTGTTGACGACACCTCGAACAGCTATATCTATGAGGTCCGGCCTAGGCTCGCATCAGGCTGCAAAGGTGACGTGAAATAATTTTGAGAGAAATAAGACCAAATGCAAAACTGTGGCCTAATTTCACAGCACCGGCTGCAGACACTCGGTGGTAATAAAAGTTTACTCATCTTTGTACGAAAGACTGAACAATTCCAATAAAAGAATATACAAGGACAATCAAGGTCTGAGAGCGCTATTACGATAGATAAAGAAACGAGTAGAAACCTCCGATAGTACTATCATATTTTGGCTTTATTTGTTGGGAGCTTCCTTTTTTTTTTTTTTTTTTTTTTTTTTTTTTTTTTTTTTTTTTTTTAAGAGAAATGTTAAGTGAATAGACGTGTTTTTAATCGCTCCGTCCTTACGATAACTATTTATCCGAATTCAAACAAATTATCACTAACAGTCTCTGTAATACAAGTGATAGATTACTCGCGTTACTGTGACTCCTTTAATTGCATCAATTGCAAACGCTTTGAAGACTAATTTATCTGTGGCCAGTGATTTTCGGTTTCTTTGTTGTTCAAAATGTCAACTACTCGCCAACAAGCACTTAAAGAGAAGTCCACCTTAATGAATGCAGTTACTCCAGACAAATTCCAATCAGGTAATAACACGACCAAATCTCACCCACCACCTATGAAGTTCTCAGATAAAAAACCATCCTTGTCTGATCAACTTCGTGATCTGGAATCTAGTTTGATGGAAAAATTCAAATCTTTGCTTGCGGAGCTTGAATGCAGCTTCAACAATAAAATATGTGAGGCCATTGCTTCTCTTAACCAAAGAGTCCAACAATTTGAGACTAGCATCCTGGAACTACGAAATGATAACATGAAACTAGAAGAAGAGGTGGCTGATCTACAACGAAAAGAGCGTCTCAGAGATGTTATTGTTCGTGGCATTCCGCAAAGACCGGGAGAAAACCCCATCAAACTGGCGAAAAACATTGCTGAAAAACTGCACCACAACATCACCTCTCACTTCGATGCTTTTCGACTGAGAAATACACCAAACAATGGTCACAGCCCGCTACTCATCAGGCTCTCGTCTCAGACAGAGCAAAGTTCGCTGCTCGCTGCTTTTCGTGCAAACAATGGCCTTACGCTCGCTCAGCTGGATAATGAATTGTCTGCTTCCGACAACAGCACAACCTCTGCGTGCACCACCACCCGTATTTATATTAATGAGAGCTTAACGAAAGAGAATAACTCCTTGCTTCGACATGCTCTCCAACTTCGTCGTGAGGGTCTGCTGTTCTCTGCCAAAACGCGCAATGGCTTTGTGTATGTGAAGAAGAGCAAGAATGACACAGAGATGAGAATTTCAACAACTACGAATTTTCCAAAATAGTTTTATTTTTAATTTGAATTTAATTCTTGAATGGAGCTATTTAAATGAATTAAACTTTGAATTTCTAAATTTATTATTACTTGTGAATTCTTGATTTATTTTTACTTTATTTTTTCTAATAATATTATCTACTAAATGTTGTACTTATACTATTTCCTCTTTCCTCCTTCCTCTCTCTATTTCCCTGTACGTTTCGCACTTTTCTTTCCAATAGATTACAATGATACCTTATTAGTTATTCCAGTTGTGCTACTATTTCTTGTTTGTGGTGTTTTTCATACTTATGGCTCATAGTGACTTTGTGTCTGAGACGCTGAATGAGGTTGGGGTTCAGACGCTAGTAAAAATTTTATCAAATGCCTATGAAGGATTTAAAGTCTGCCACTTCAATGCTCGTAGTCTTAGCCTATCAAAACTTGACTACGTCCGGCATATTTTTAATGATTCGGGGGTGGACATTATTTGTGTAAGCGAAACATGGTTCAAAAGTCTAGATGATGAAAATGGTTATAACCATATTTATGACATTCCTGGGTACTTCTTAGTTCCGCATAACAGAGTTACTGAAACTACTGGTGGGGGGATAGCTATTTACCATAAAGCAGGTTTGACTTGTAAAATGTTGGAAAAGTCTTTGGGAAATGATACTGAATACATCCTGGTCGAAATTTCCAATGGAAATGTGAAGTGTATTATTGGTTTAGTCTATAGTCCCAACCGTAATTGCTCTTTCGATTCATTGTTTTCTACTTTACAACTATTTTCCGCATCATACGAGCATATTATACTATGCGGGGATTTTAATGCGGATTTGCTGAAGAATGACAGTAGATCTCGTTCACTCCTAGATGCTATTGCATCGTGTGGCCTTGTGGCCGTTAATTCTTATGCTACTCGCTTTGGCCCTGATACCCCTCCAAGTCTTCTTGACTTGATGGTTGTCTCAGACCATACAAACGTGCTACTCCAAGACCAATTGTCACTGGAAGGAGTCTCAGACCATGATCTTTTGTTTTGTACATATGACATTGATTTCTCATTGAATCCCCTGCAGAACACCTTTCAATTTCGTGATTTCGCAGCAATAAACCATAACATCCTTCACCATCATGCGAGCCTTCAACCATGGCATTTGTGCTACTTTCTATCGGACATTAATGATAAAGTAGAAATCGTTCAGACCCTAATTAAAGATCTTTTTAATATACATGTTCCTGTTAAGACTGTCACAGTGCCCAATAGTAAATGCCCTTGGTTTACCACTGAGGTGCATAATGCTATCAAAACTCGTCGAAAATTATATGCTAAATTCAAAAAATTTTCAACTTGTCACAATTGGGAAATGTTTTGCAGAGCAAGAAATTACTCTTCACTTGTCACCAGAAGAGCAAAAAAAGTATATTTTTTGTCGAAGCTCAGCATTGACCAACCGTCGAAGAAACTTTGGGCAAATTTACGTTCTATTGGGATAGGAAAGAGTCATATACAAACTAAAATGCCAGATGCAGATGAGTTAATTGATGCCTTTTCCTCTAAACCTAGTTGCAATTCTTCGTTTTCACCGGAAAATCAGCTTTTCTTTGGTGGATCACAGTTGTTGGAATTTGAAGTAATATCTGAATCGGATGTGATCCTACAGGTTTGTGCTCTCAAATCTAACGCGATTGGTGAGGACGGAGTAGACTTGCGTTTTATCAAAATAATACTTCCCCATCTAATAAGCTCATTAACTCATTTATATAATTTCTGCACTACCTCGTCAACCTTCCCGGATTGTTGGAAAAAAGCAAAGGTCATCCCAGTGCCCAAGAAGAACAACCCCTTATTAGCAACCGATTTCCGTCCAATAAGTATCTTACCTTGTTTGTCCAAAATCTTCGAAAAAATTCTTGCGAAACAGATTTACAACCACCTCAATCGTTTCAATCTTTTATCGTCAGTGCAGTCAGGTTTCCGATCTGGCCACAGCTGTTCTACAGCTATGATCAAAGTGCTTGATGATATTAGAATTCAATATGACAAGGAATATCTTTCGCTGCTCTGCTTACTTGATTTCTCGAAAGCCTTCGACACAATCAGTCATGAGGTTCTTTGCACTAAACTGAAACTTTACTTTGGTGTGAGTGATTCCTCAGTGTGTCTAATTAGGAATTATCTTACAAATCGTGTTCAAAGAGTTATTGCTAACTCAAAATACTCTCAACCAAAAAATATAGTTTCTGGAATTCCCCAGGGTTCAGTTCTTGGCCCAATTATTTTCTGTCTTTTCATTAATGATTTACCGCAAGTATGTCGAAATACATATGTACATATGTATGCCGATGACGTGCAGATATACCTTTCTCGACCACTTGGCCTGCTGGAAGATCTTGTTGATAGATTTAATTCGGACTTGTCTTCCATTGCAAAATGGTCTCAAGACAATGGTCTGATTCTAAATCCAAAAAAGAGTCAGATAATTTTAATCTCAAAAAAATTTTACAACGTCGAAGAGTTACCGCCTATTTTTCTCAACTCCACAAGGCTAATCTTCTCTGACACCGTGATGAGTCTTGGATATAAAGTAAATCGGTCTCTTTCTGCCACTGATCATGTAAACTTAATTATAGCGCGTGTATATGCAGGATTGCGAAAGCTCTGGCTGTTTTCTAATTTTACACCTGTTAGCACCAAACTGAGGTTGATTAAGTCCATTCTTTTGCCGATTTTTGAATATGCTATAGTTATCTACTGTAAACTAGATTCTCTCTGCCAGCACAAATTACTTGTCGCTTTTAACGATATGGTTCGATATGCCTTTGGAGTAAGAAGATACGAACATATAACCCATTACCATAAGCGTGTCCTTGGGTGTTCATTTTCTGATTTTTGGACAATAAGATGCTGTGTGTTCTTACATAAATTAATACATAAAAAATCACCACCGTATTTATTTGAAAAATTTAAATTTGTTCAGTCACCTAGAACTTTCAATCTTATCTCGCCCTCTTATAAGTATCTGAACTCGTCTCGCCTCTTCCTTGTTCATGTTTCCAGACTGTGGAATTCACTGCCTACCACCATTAAACAGGAAATAGGAGCTAAGCAATTTAAATGTGCTATATTTGCACACTTTTCATCTTTGTAATCTATTCTTCTCTTCTTTTCCTTATTACACCTGTCTTCTCAGCTTTCTGCTTTGCCCTCTTTTTTTTTTTCCCCCTATGCTTCCTCAATTTTCCCTTTTGTTTCCTCAGTATTAGTAACGAATATTCTTTAAATTAGTTTAAGATCTGATTTAAAACCTGTAAATTTAGTTTTTTCTTTTACTTAATGTTTTAATTGTGCTCTTTTTTTTTTTTTTGCATAAACTAATCTAATGTTGTGAACTACTTTAAATGAGCTTTCATGTACTATAAAAGACTTCTGTTCTTATTTGGCAAGGTATGCCAAATAAAAATTGAAATTGAATTGAATTGAAATTGAGGTTTTGTATAAATCCACAATAAGGGAAGTGCCGACCTTGCTTCTCCGATTCTGTCTCTACTTGAGAGAAAATTCCAGTCTTCTGGGTAGGATGGTCTCAATAATCCAGAAAATGGTGCGGCTTGAGTGGCCTAGTAACTTCAAAGGATGTTTTTTTTCCATTCACCGGCTAGCTGTGTGGAGCTCTTTCACCTGACAATGTCACAGCCCTTCGTAAGCCAGTTTTCACTTTTTCGGCATTTTACGGTTGTCAACATCCAATTTCCGTTCACTATAAGTAAGCACTTAAAAACTAAGTTCTCCTGGATCTTCTATACCTCAATGTTTTTCCCAATTTTGCTTGCAGTTGCAGTAATATCTTTTGTCTTCCTGCTTATGCTCTTGAATCGTTCTGATCGTACTGGAGCTCTATTCCTCCGTATCGATGCCTTTGTGAGAGGACCCTTTTGTAATAGTAGTATGTAAGTAATATTTGTTTATTCTGTTACAATATTTACAAGTTTAACAAAAATAACAAAAATTAGCGTTGGCTTTTGCCGTCAGCCGAGAGAAAGAAATTGATAAATTTGTAACTACAAAAAAGCTTCATTTATAATTTGTAGCCTATAATTCAATGCACATTTTAGAAAGTTGTGTAAAGTGTTCCAGTTTGCGCCGTTTAGCATGTTTGTGATCTCATTTAGTGTTAGGGTATTTTTTCCCCAAAAGGATCTCCTGATTGAATTTAAATTGAGACACGTTCCAATAAAATGCCGGACATCCTCCTACGTTCCCAGATTGCACAGTATACATTCGTCTCCTCTGTTGTTTCTGTATGGCATATACTCGTAGTTCAGGTGCAAAAGTTCGCCTCTGGCATTGAATATTGTTGAGATGGACTCTACGCTCTTTTCCCCAAGTTCATGCTGTAGCATTCTGTACGTGGACCTTGATTGGCTTTGTTGACTTTGCGTCTCGAAAAGCTCCCGTGGTGAGTAATGAATTTTTTTAAGCATTTCGTTCAGTGTGCTCTCCCAGTTTGTTTCATTTCCGATTAGTTCGTGCAAGGGCACATTATATTCCGGTTTTTAAGATGACTTGGTTGAGCAAAAACTTTTCTGATATAGAGGAAGCGCAGTGAAGATTTGTAGCATTGGTAGCCCAGTTTCCAGATGTAACATGTAAGCTGGTGTATTTTCAGGCAGCCTAAATAGTTTCTTAAGGAAGTATCTTTGGAGTTTTTCTACCTCATCAAAATGCCAAGCCCCCCACACTTGTGCTGCATAGCACATTATTGACCTCATTACCGCATGTTTAGATTCTTTCAGTCTCTCTAGCAGGTGTTTTTTAAAAGATGCCTTTGAGGTGACCAGAACTCCGAGGTATTTGTATTCCTTGACTAAATCCAGTTCCTCGTTCTGCCAGGTCCATTTTTCATTCCTTGCATGACGCCCCCAACCATTTCGAAAAATCATGACTTTGGATTTGCAGGTTCCACATATGGCAATACTGTTGCAGCTTGTTAATCATAATTTGGAGCATGCTTGGGGTTTCTGCGAAAATTACGATGTCGTCGGCGTAGTGTAAGAGTTTTATAGGAAATCCCTCAAGAGGCAACCCGCCCGGAAGAAATTCCACTAGATCATCCAAAAATATTGAAAACAGAAGAGGACTCAAAAGATATCCTTGCTTTACTCCAGAGTTTTTTTTGGAACAGATTAGACAAGATATTCCCGTTCCACACCGCCGCTGTATTGCCATCGTAAAATTGTTGCAGAACCTTTAAAACATTTATTGAGACTCCTATGTTGCTGAGTTTAAGAAATAGTGATCTTCTATCGATGTAGTCAAAAGTAAATATGTTGTCAATCGTGGTGTACTCCTTAGTTCCGTACGGAGCCTTGAAACTCGCTTAGTAGGTCGTTTTCACGTATCCAGGTTGTTAAGCGCTCCAAGATGACTCCTGTAAAAATTTTGGCAACAGCATTTAGAAAAGAAATCCCTCTATAGTTGGATGGAACATTTGGATCTGCTTTCTTGAAAATCGGAAAAATTATACCTTTTTTGAAAGCTTCTGGAACTTCACTGGTTGTAAATATATCAGGTTTTCCAATAAGGACTTGACAACTTTTTTTCTTTAATAAAACGCAAGCCATTTGAGATATTTCAAAAACTTTATTATTGGCTTGAAGTAGTTAGTTAGTTAGTTAGTTAGTTAGTTAGTTTTATTTACTAGCTTCATAGAAGCCATTTAAGTTACATTTTTTTTTTTTTTTTTAAAATATATTAAACTTAAGTCTAGTGAATTCTATACATTTTTTTTTAAAAAGTACAAAGTTTGTTTCATTTTTTGTGTCGTAGGGAAGGTTGTTAAATAATTTAAAACCCTTATAAATTAAGGAATTCTGCGTATTAGAGCTTAACATTAACGGTAGTCTCATGTCATTTCTGTTTCTTAGTCGGTAGGGTTGAACTTCTCTTACATATTGCACATAATTTAAAAGATATTCCGGCATTAAATTGTTTCTTATCTTATATATAAATAATAGGACATTCATTACAATTCTTTGCTTAACGGACAACCACTCAAAATGTGGTTTTACAAGTACATTGTAAATATTTATTGCACTTAATGTTGATATATCGCTTCTTACTCTTTTTAAAAAACCTATTTTTTTAGAGATTTTTTTACATATATAGTCAATGTGTTTTGAAAAATTTAATTTATTGTCAATAATAGTTCCTAGATATTTAACACATTCAACTTTTTCAATTTCTTCGCCGTCAATCTTCAGTCTTAAATCCTCTCCATATCTCTCACTAATTATCATTCTTTGCGTCTTTTTTACATTAAGTTTAAGTCTATTTTGTTTAAGCCACAAAGAAACACTTTTTAAATCATTTACCATTTTGATGTGACAGTCTTGAAAATTTTCTTCCGTTTGATATATAACGGCATCATCTGCAAATAGCGCAATTTTCCCACTTTTTAACGCCTTTTGAATATCGTTGATATATATAATAAATAATAAAGTTCCTAGCACTGATCCCTGGGGAACTCCAAATGACACTTCTTTTTCCTCTGACAATTCGTCATTCACTCTAACCACCTGCGTTCTATTATTCAAGTACGTATTAAACCAATTCAATTCGCCACCATTAATTCCGTACTTTTCTAGTTTTTGTAGGAGTATTGATTTATCAATCGTTTCGAATGCTCGTTTAAGGTCTAAAAAAACACAATAAACTCTTTTCTTTTGAGCGATTTGTTCTTTCCACCCTGTAATCACTAGGTTTATTGCACTTTCGCATGAGTGACTCCTTCTGAACCCCGACTGTATCACAGTTATAAGTTTATTTCTTTCGAAATATTCGTTAAGTTGACTAAACACAATTTTTTCTAAAACTTATTCATACAACGGTAACGAATTAACAGGACGAAACTCTTCACATTTTTTCGTATTGGCTATCTTCTCAATCGGCGTCACTATACTTTGCTTCCATGTTTTAGGGAAGGCTCCTATTTCCAGAGATTTATTAATTATGGTTAATAAAGCTGGTCCGACACAATCAAAATTATCCAGGAATGTTTTAGGGCGCATATGCTCAAAGTCATTTTTATTTTTCAATTGTTTTAAAACTTTTTTTACATTCCGTAACGAAACACTTTCAAACCTAAAGTCAACATTATTCGCATTAACACAATTTACAAATGGTACACATTGAATTGAATTATTAATTTGGACGATACTGTCAACAAAAAAGTCATTAAACCCGTTAGCAATATCCTTGCTTTCTTTGAACGCCACACCATTAAACACAATATTTGATATTTCACTACTTTTTTCATTTTTTAAAACATATTTCTTTAAGTTTCGCCACATATCCTTTTGATTTCTTGCATTTTCCACTTTTTTCTTTACAAATTCGCTTTTTTTTTTCTTGATTTCTGCCTTGTATCTATTCCTACTCGCCCGATATGCCCACCAATCGTACTCTGCATTTGTAAACACCGCTTTCTTGTAACAAATAATTTTTAATTTCTTATATTGCTCTAAGTTTTCATCAAACCATTCACATACTTCATATTTTTGGAATCTTTTCCGTGTGAACTTCTCAACCGTTTCTCTTATTTCTTCGCGTAAAAGTTCGCCCATCATACTAGCATCCATGCCAATGGAAATTTTTCCTATTTTGCTTTTTTCTAAAGCACTCCGGAATGCGTTGTTTTGTGTAGTTACTTTTTTAACCCATTTGCCCTTAGCTAATTTTTCCCTTTTTGAATTTATATTAATTTTTACTGATATCGTTTGATGGTCACTGATCTTCAAACCACTATCAACTTCAGCTTCAATTTCTTTAACATTAGTAATTAGGTAGTCGATTAATGTTCTAGAATCTTCCGTTATCCTTGTTGGTTCGTTGATGATCTGTTTACAACTACTATCCGTAATTAGTCTACACATTTTATTCCTGTATGTATCCCCCTCTTTCAACCAGTCAATATTAAAATCACCCAAAATCACGCAGTTTTTTCTTAAGTCACATAAGTCATCCATAAGTGCACCAAACTCCTCACAGAAAGTTTTTTTGGAAGACTTCGGCGATCTATAAACCCCTACTATCATAAACGTGAATGTACTGCAACTTATGCAATTTGTTAGCCACCAAATATCCATCCCTTTTGAATAATTTTTTGAGTTATAAGTTTGTATTTCTTTCCTTGTATAAATGATAACTCCTCCGGTCCGATTTGAAATACTATTGCACCTTTCCATTTTATAATTTGGCATTGTTATTTCATCATCACTAATATCCTTGGTCACATGAGTTTCTGATAGCACCACTATGTCATACTCTTTTTCCTTTACAAGAGTTTGTAGCTCTTCGAAATTGTTAATTAGGCCCTCAATGTTTAAATAAACTATACTTACATTTGGTGGTTGCTAGTACGATATACGTTTTCTTTGGAATTCAACTTTCTTCACAAATACTTCACATTTATTACTTCGACAGTCATGATCAACGTCATGATCAACGTTATACAATCAAAACATTTAACTCGACTTCGTTTATATGGCCACCGCGGGCACGTTTGCGGCGGTCGATTCGTTGGACCCAATTTTCAACGACTCGGCCACACATTTCGGCCGAAACGGCCGCAATTTTGCGTTCAAAGTTGGCTCTGAGCTCTTCGTTCATCGGCGTGTTGGCATAAACCAATGACTTAACGTAGCCCCACAGAAAATAGTCAAGCGGCGTTAAATCGCACGAACGAGGCGGCCAATCGACTGGCCCATTTCTTGAGATAACACGCTCACCATACTTACTCTTCAATAAATCGATTGTAGCGTGTTCTGTGTGGCTTGTGGCATCATCCTGTTGAAACCACATGTCATCCAAGTCCATATCTTCCAATTCGGGCCAAAAATAATCGGTGATCATAGCGCGACAACGCTGACCATTCACAGTAACGTGACGACCGTTATCATCGACGAAAAAATATGGCCCAATAACGCCGCCGGCATGCAAACCGCACCAAACAGTTATTTTTTGTGGATGAAGTGGTGATTTATGAAACACGTGTGGATTTTCACCCGACCAATAATGCATATTTTGCTTATTGACGAATCCATTGCACCCATACGTCGCTTCAAATGGTCCATCGGCTGCAATTCTTGAGCTAGCTTGATCTTGTATGGGTGTAAACCAAGATCTTTACGCAAAATACGCCATAATGTGGTCTGAGCGATGCCCAATTCTTGAGAACGCGGTGGAATTGACTGATTTGGATCGTTTGCTATGGACGCCTGAACGGCAGCGATATTTTCGACACTTCAACCAACCCGTTGTCTCACTGACACGGCAACATCACACAACGAATATGTAGACTCAAATTTTTGCACTAAACTTGTTATTGCTTGTCTACTAGGGCGAGAATTACGACCGAAAATTGGAGTTAACGCTCTTAAAGTTGCAGTCACTGACTCCGAATTTCGGTAGAAAATTTTTATAATTTGCAGACGTTGCTCGTTCGTGTACTTTACCATGATGAAAATGTCGAGTTTACTGAATAAATTGACAGTGACAGTTTGATGATTAGTGAAAGCGTGCGGTCACAAATTAAATTCAAAGTTGTGAAGTCAATATTGGAAAACCCTTTATAATTGTATGTTTCTGTGAGCTTCTGCAGGAAGTGGTCAGTTGCATTTTTGAAGAACTTATTAGCAATACGATCTTCCCCTGGAGCTTCATTCAAGCGGCACCTATCTATAACTTTTTCAACTTCCTGTAGGGTTATGGGACAGTGCAAATTGTATTTCAGAGCAATTTTTCGAAGTATTCCGCCAGAGTAGTTGCTTCAATCTTGATTCCTTGGGCAAATAACGTACCATTCAATGCGTTGGCCAATTCCCAAAAGGACTTGCTGTCTTGGGTGTGCGCAAGTTTTAACGACAAAGTATTTATGTAGAGTTTTTGTTTTTCTTGGCATATGATTTTGAAGCTTCTGTTTGTTGGTACATAATTTTTATGTGGTCGGTGCCTATGCATCTTAGCAGACGAAGGTAGGCGGATGACTTTTTTCTGGCTTTTTCACATTCCCAATCATAACAAGGTTGCTTTCCTGGTCTTTTTGTTTCTGTTTGCAGGGGTTTAGCTGCGTTTAAGATGCAAATCATGAGGATTTCCGTACCTCTAGCAGATAGAAGTTCGTTATTTTCTATATTATTGATTTCCAGAGTAAGATTAGCTTTGTACCTTTCTAAGATTCCGTCTTTCCAGCGTAGTTTTGGAAGAAGGCAATTTTACTGAAATTCGGTATTGGTTTGTCGCAAATTTAACTCTACTTTGACGGATATCGGTAGGTGGTCTGAGTATGTTGATTCGGAAACTTCTAGGTCTGTTGCATACTTAAGCCAGTTCCCCTGCAACAGACAGTAATCAATTGTTGAGCATGCGGTACCTCTTAAGAAAGTTAAATTTCCTTGTTGATCACTATTGGTTCGTCGAGAGGCCTATAGTTTCGCACATTTCGATGATTTTTTCCCGTTTGCATCCGCAACTGCATCAGTTGCCTTTCTCACTTCTCTCAACGATCCTTGCAGCAGCTCTGGTTCAACATCTAATATTTGATCATTCCCCACTCTTTCATTGAAGTCTCCAATTCTCGCCCATTTCCAGTAGAAAATTGTACAAGCACGTGAAATCGTTCATCCAGTTGTTGCAATTGATGTAAGTTGGAATAATATACAATTTTAGGTTCCCAGCTTCAACCCTTACTAAATGTCTGTCGAAATTTTTTATAAAGCAGCATCCGATCTTTGTTCCTAAGCCTTTTCTTTATTTTATTATATGGAAGTTCTTACTGCTGGAATCCAAAGAAGAGAGTGATGATTGAAATAAGACTCGAAGCGTTCCATATTTTTGTCAACGAACGTTTCAAAAAAGACCCTTTATTCACTCTTAAATGATAGAACGTCTTCTATTATGGTTCTCTAAATACTAAATCCAATCAACAAGTTACCCATAACTCCATCTACTTCCTAGAGAAGTGAAATCAAAGTCCGTCTTTTGTGAAAATATAACCTACACCTGTCTAGCCTTTGGTTGACTGTATATTAATTAACGTCCACAGCTATACCCAAAACCACTTCTATGCATCGACAACCTATGGATGTTCTGGCTGTTCTGACGACCAATTTAGGAAGTTTTAGGTAATAAGAAAGCCATATTGGATTACGAATGTATATCAGTAAATAATCGCATCAAAGTCAAACAACGATGTTCAGGCAATACCAAAATCAACCAAAGAGCAGATATTCGTATACGAGTACGCTGACGGAACTCCTCTACTCCCGTCAGGACATGCTCCTATTTGTACTGATATAAATCAGGTACAACGTTAAAACCGAATTTTCGTTTTGAATTAGCAGTTTAGCCCTACCAGAAACAAACTGAAATAGCTTAAGGACTGCCACCTTCATTTCCAATTAGGATATCCTCCGCAACCTTTAGCCCCTAGCTCCAGCTTGTACTCGTATATGGGATGAGTTGCAATAAATTTATCTCTCATCGGAACGGGGCACTTTTCCTTGGCTCAAGAGGAAATCAGTTACCAGGAACCAACCGCATCCCTTCGAAAACACTTTGTGCGGTCGAACTGAAACGACGTTTTGTGTAATAAGCACGGAACGAGCAGACGAACGAACGTTCAGTCTCGAAGGCATAATGAATGCTTTTCAGAGCTTTTAATTAAGATCACTTCATATATAATTTTGTTAATTGACAAAACCGAATGTGTACACGTAGTGGGGGGGGGGGATGCTACCTACAGATACATCCACCAAACTATCTTTGTGCCATTGTAGGAGTATAGGAGCAAACGAGTATTCGCATATCCCTGGAAAATAGACATCGCCCTTCGCCATAGTTCCTCGATGAGTTGGCGATTACACAGTGTGTACGAGTATATATGTACATATGAGCACGATACACGCATATCTAGATATGTTTGTACGTAAATAATCTGCATAAAGGCGAATAACGCCCAAAGGAAACAATTAGAGAGATGAATTTATCCTGTATACTGTAGCTATACTCATAGTCTGGTTGCCATAGCTGGTCCTGGTGCTGATGCCGACGCTGCACCATGTCCCTCTCATACCTGAATCGGGCGAGATACTCGTATGCATGGTAACCACAGGCAATACCATGGTGATGATAGGAAAAGGATGGCTATGAATTGATCCTGGGATAGCACTCATATTCGTATCTTCAATTTTTTTGTTTTCCATGTTTGTTGACTGCTCGCCAATTTTCAACAGGAAAATAGTTGTGCGCATTCAAATTTCATATCGCTTCATGGAATCCTGTTTTGTTGTTGTTTTTTGTGTTTTTTTTTTCGTTCTTTCTTTTTGCAACACACCAGTTTTATTGATAAACAAGGATTTGCGTTGGGAGGTTTCTATAACGTGTGATGTGGGATTAGGCTCCTGGGTGGTTTTTGTTTTTACATTGCTTTGATTGCCCCGTGAATGGAATACAGGGTAAGGGAATCTGCAATTTATAGATAAGTCAGACGGTATCGAGTCACTATCGAAGCGTACAACCTATCTACACACAACTCCTACTTTGAGGATACTTTCACGGCAATTGAATTTGTTTCGAAAATGCCAATTTCAAAAGCCACCACGCCACTTTCGATCAATAACCGAATTATTTTAGGTTTTTGATTTTTCCCCTTTTTCCCACCCCCTTTTTTGCATAACTGAGAGGTAGCAAAAGCAATTTGTAGTTTCTGGAAATTGAAATAGTTTTCAAAATGCGAAATGAAAATTGTTTATTGGTCGATTTTAAATGCCAACTTGGTTTTCAGTTGCCGCAAATAATTTTGCGCTAATGGTCGCGCCATTATTGTGCAGCTATGTGGTGGGGCCTTTTTATAGGTTAGATTTAAACAAATGGAGTTGCACTTTAAAGGTTTTTTAGTTTCGTTCGGGAACTGGTTTAGGATTGGCATCAGTAATTTCGAAGAAAATTCTCTGTGGTTATTGCAGGACGAATTTTTACGAACTGAATAGCCATACAGAAGATGGCAACTGAAGTTTACAAGCAGGAATTTGTATACTTTTATGAGTGTACGATTCTCTCCATGGAGTCAGATCATGTGATAAACTTTTCGACACCTCTAACTTTAAGGCATTCGATCAAGCGCCTTTCCAATAGTCATTGTTGCAAAGCTTCAGTGATTTTGAGTGGGCCATGGAGCCTCAACTTGCTGTTTGGTTTTCAGAAACGTACTTCAGTTCTTTCCAATGCTCGAATCTTTCTCAATTATTGAGCGTCACGTTTGTCCAAAGCGCTAAGCTTGCAGTTCCATTCAACATTTCGTTGACTAGCAATAAGTTTTGCAATCAATTTATTGAGAGATCGGACATACTTCTGGAAGTTAGGGTGTCGGAATCTTTGCCAGTTCCTTTTCTGTATGTTCCTAATTTTTATTAAGTTAAGTATAAATGGGGTGAAAGTAGGGGTTTTATATACACTTGAGATTCGTTTTTTCCCAGAATCATTAGCCGCACAAACAAGTAAGTTAGTAAACATTTCAATAGAAGGCAGATGGGAACATCACGCAAATTTGCTTTAATGATCCTCTGAAAAAGATGCCGATTTGTACTTTTTATGTCCTGAACATACTGGGTTTTTATTTGCCCAGAATTTAGAAGTTGACAGAATACGGGATTATGATCAGAGTTAAGCTCACTTTTACTAACCGGATTGGATATATAGTTGGGGCAATTTGTAACAAAAAAATCTAACACCGAGGGACTACCACGTCAAGACGAAGGGAAAAACGTGGGACTAGGTGGAAACAAAATAGTATAATGAAAAACAAAAGAAAGACTAGAAAGTATGTTACCCCAAGCGTTTGCCCGATTACAGCCCCAGTTTCTGTGTCTGCAGTTGAGGTCACCTCCCAACATGTAATTTCCTTGGGAAGAAGTTAGTTTCCTTATATCACTTCGTTTACCATCAGAAGACACACCACCAGGATAGTAAACACAATAAATTTTAACCGATTGGTTGTTCACAAGGTTAACTTGTATCCCTACATTTTCAACGCAAGTTGTGTTTATATGAGGTAAGAGCGAATGTTGTATAGACCGCTTAATTAAAATTGCAACTCCACCACCTCTGCGTCTAGTTCTGTCAACATGGTAGCATTTCGCTACCTTAGAACAACAAGGTTCTAACTGACATTTTTTTGGAAATTGATGTTTGTATTTATCATAGTAAACTGGGATTGCTCTTTCGATTGCCGCTATCCAAATTAGTCTATCTCTTTCTGTTTCTGAGATATTTTATAAAACATAGTTCTAACTACATATTTTTGCATTAAGATTTAGTTCACAAGGTTCTAACAGCCAGATAGAACTTTGCGTTCCAATCAAAATTTAGCAATAATGCACATAGAAATTATTATAGTAAAAGTTATGTAGATTTATTTTATTGCTTAAAATTGTTCCGTTATTATTTTTCAAATAGAACCATGTGCATTCTCTGAGAAATATTTAATTGGCTCTTGATTTTTAAACAGAAAGGTTCTTTGTTTTTATTTTATGTTGAAAAATATTTATATCACAAAAGACGTCAGTTTGCGAAGGCGATATTATTGAATTGGGTCCCGCTGTCATAATTGAAGATTATGTAATAGCACCTGCATCCGAAGTTAATAATAGTGAAGATAAGAACACTGAAATAATATTGAAAGAAGTAGAGTCTGTGTCAAATAAAACGCGTAAACGCAAGATTAATGAGAAAAACTGGAAACGAAATATTCGACAAAGACAATATCAAACTGGAGAAAGTTACATCAGTTCTCGAGGAAAAATGGTATCTGCGAAACAAATAATTTCCAAAAAGAACTGCCTTAACAACTGCAAATTTAAATGTGAGCTAAATATAACAACAAGTGAAAGGCAAGAATTATTCAAAACATTCTATTCAATGAACCGACTAGAGAAGGCTAATTACGTCTTAAGAACTACTACCAGAACTGAGACAATTCGTAAAACTAAGAAATCCGAATATTCTCGGCGGAACTATTCCATAAGTTATTACGTTGAACTACTTGGAAACCTTATACAGGTATGCAAACCTTATTGGCTAGGAACGTTTGCAATTTCGCAAACTGGAGTTATTAACAAGAAAGATTCAAAGCCTATAAAACGAATTCCGGAAGCAAAAGTCTCAGAAGTCAAAGCCCATATCTCCTCTTTCCCGACAGTAGAGTCTTACTACTGTCGTGCGAATACATCAAAGCATTTCCTTGATTCAAACTTGAGCATTACTAAAATGTATGACTTATACATAGAACAAGTCGAATCTCCTGTAAAGGAGAGTTTTTACAGGCATGTACTTAACACCAACTTTAATTTGGATTTCCATCGTCCCAAATCCGATAGATGCGGAAAATGTGAAACTTTTTCGGTAGCGAGAAAGAAAAATGATTACCGAAGAAATGATTAAAGAACGAGAAAACCATATTAATATGAAAAAACTGATGAGAGAACAGAAATCTTTGAATAAGAAATCTGGAATTCCTATACTAACTTTCGACCTTGAAAATGTTTTGACTTGCCCACGATCAGAAATTGGACCGTTATTTTACCATTCAAAATTATGCATATACAATCTTACTGCACATTTGTCAACAACAAAAAACGTTTACTGTGCAATATGGACAGAATGTACAAGTGGGAGAAGTGGTAATGATATTGCATCTGCCTTATATACAATATTAGAGAAAGTGTGTGAGGATAACAATATTACCCAATTAATAACTTGGAGTGATTCTTGTGTTACTCAGAACGAAAATTCTATTATGGCTTTGGCAATGCAATATTTTTTAAAAACTCATCCTGACGTAGAGAGCATTTTAATGAAGTACTCCTTACCAGGACATTCAGCATCACAAGAAGTTGACAACGCTCATAGTCAAATCGAAAAACATTTATGCGTCAATGAATATTTTTCGCCAATGGGATTGATAAGATTACTTAAAACGGTTAACCTTAGAAAACCATTTGTTATCATTCAATTGAAACCACTAGACTTTAGAGATTTCTACAAAGCAAAAAGTTGTTTTGATTACAGAAGTGTACCATTTACTTCGTTGAAAATGTTAAAGTTTAGCCAATTAGAATACGAAATTCAAAATTCAAAAGATTATAGCGGTGAAAACTTTATAACCGTTAACATAAGACGACAGGCAACAAGGATTCGCAGAAGTAAGACTGTGTTACCAAATGTTCCCGTTTTATCGGACATTGACACCATTTCAACAAAAAATGTCATACTCGTATCTAAGGAGAAAGCAAAACATTTAATTTCTATGTTTAAGTCAGCTCGGCTGACATAGCATATTACAAAGTAATCCTAAAATTAGGTATTCAGTGTATGACGAAGTTTGTATTATATACTATTTTAACACAATTACTTCCAATTGACTACCAATTAAAAAAATATTATTTCATATAATCCTCATTTATTATTATTCTTAGAATTTAAGATACAGGCACTGTGAATTATATAGCCTAATTATTTTTTTATTATTATAATTAGATATAGGCGCTTTGAATTGTATTCTCTTATTACATTTTTATTTAATATTTAGACAAGAATTTTTATACAAGAACAAAATGAATGCTCAAAATTTTACAGTTGCTTTGAATTTTAAGTATTCTTTATTGTATTATTACAATACATTCCTACAACTTAACTAATAGCTTGCTATTAATTTTGTTCCGTGCGCAATGAACATTGGTGACCCTGACGTGATTTCGCACCACGAAAACATTGAATGTCTAGTACATCTCTTAAACGTAAATCCTCTGGCACGATACAACGGCGTGATTTGCTATACCAACGGCATTTGTGTGGCGTTATACACAGCTTGATCTGGCCACGGTAATACTGTGTGTGATATACAAAGGTACTGTAAGCGGTTTGACATACAGTAACAATCATTTAATTCATCAATCACAAATAAATTTGCTGTTTTTTTACTTGCCTTTTTTATAATCGCGATGAGTGAGAAGAAGCTCAAACAGTTCCGAGTTAATCGCACCGTCATAATCGACCAACAAAATCGCATAAGAGACTTCCTTAATAGTTCAAGAGCCGCATCTGCAACAGTGGAGGAACTAAAGGTGAGATCGACAGCGGTAGAGGATTACTGGCAAAGATTCGAAACTATTCAAACTGCGCTTGAAGAAGCTGATGATGCTGAATGCGAAACCACCATCAGAGCTTCATTTGAAGATCAATACTTTTTAATAAAACCAGCATTAGAAGTATTGATCAACGAAAAGTTATCCAAAAACGCCATACCAAACCAGAGCATGGAGACCCACGTACCATCAGCGGTAAAATTACCGCTTATTAAAATTCCAACCTTCGACGGTGGCTACACAAAGTGGTTATCCTTCTTTGACACTTTTAATAAATTGGTCCATACTAACGATGCTTTAGATGACAACACTCGCTTCATTTATCTTTGTTCATCGCTCGAAGGCCCAGCTCGTAAAACCATCGAAGCCATGGAATCCAACTCTAAAAACTATAAATCCGCACTAGAAATTCTTGAAAGCCGCTACAACAATAAAAAAATAATAGCACAAGAACATATCAAACAACTTTTTCTCTTCTCGCCGAAAACCAAAGATATATCTTCCTCAATTCGCGAGCTTGTCGATAACTTCACCGTTCATCTGCGCGCGTTGGCAACATTGGGTCGCCCCACAGCTCAATGGGACGATCTTGTCGTGTTCCTGACAATCTCTAAGCTGGATCCATCCATCGTCGAAAAATGGGAAGACACTGACTGCCCCCAGGATAGATTGCCAACGGTTGCAGAATTATTCAAGTTTCTGGAAAAAAGGATTCGGTCGATCGAAAGCCGCACAGAGTTGAAAAATCAAATACCCTCGACGTCATACTCAAAACGTTCTACCCCCCAGTCGCTAAGGCGATCCACTCTTCTCTCAGCAACTGCTACAATCTCAAATTCAAACTGTGCTCTTTGCTCCGAATCATCTCATAACATATACAAGTGCACCCAATTCTTGAATCTTCGACCGGTAGCACGATTTGAAACTGCGAAAAATCTTAAATTGTGCATCAACTGCTTGAAGGTAGGTCACGCTGTAGACTCATGTCATTCCAGCGGATGTCGTAAGTGCTCACAGTTCCACAACGGTCCTACTGACGAATCCAACAAGCCAACAACTACTACACAATCATCTTTTAGTAACCCATTACCCAGTTCTTCCTCGACGGCTGCAGACTATAATACGTCGTCTTCGTTGTCATTTAACACCACATTGAATGAAAACCTAAATTCACAAGTTTTGCTAGCTACAGCACTCATAGACGTTTGCGACTCATACGGAAATACCATCTCATGTCGTGCATTGCTGGACTCTGGATCACAGCTTCATTTTATTTCGGAAGCAATCTCCAAGAAACTTCAACTTAATCGACTACAAGTTTCCATGCCCATTTCAGGGATTGGAGGGGTGGAAATACAATCGAAGGAAAAAGCTCGCATAACAATCAAATCAAAAGTAACTCCTAACGCAACGGATCTTGACGTCTTCACTTTGCCTCATCTCGGTGATCATCAGCCCATCAGGTCATAAAACGCCATAAATTGGAATATACCAAGTGGCATCAAGTTGGCTGATCCAATGTTCTTCATATCTTACAGCATCGATGTGATAATTGGCGCAGAAATATATTTTGATTTGTTAATACAAGGTCGAGTTCGTCTTACTAACAATTCTATATTACAGAATACCGTCCTAGGTTGGATAGTCACAGGAAAGATTCTTTCAGAGCCCATTCAAAGGGCTCAATGCAAAATCGTTACAACTTCACGCAACATGTCAACATTGGAGCAGCTCCTGAGGTCATTTTGGGAATTGGAGCGACATGATGCACTAACAAAAACCATTTCGCACGAAGACCAGCTTTGTGAGACACACTTCCTAAAGACCTACAATCGATCTGCAACCGGACAATTTGTCGTAAAGCTGCCCTTTAGAGATCACCCTGAAAAATTATGTAATTCCTTTCGCATAGCATCACACAGATTTTATCGCTTAGAAAAGAAGATCGCCTCGAAGCACGAGGTACATGACGCATACATCCAATTCATGGCGGAATATGAATCGATGTCTCACATGGAGGTGTTGGATTCGTCGAATATTCCCGAACTACACTATTATCTTCCACATCACTGTGTGGAGAAACCAGACAGTTCATCCACCAAGCTAAGGGTCGTATTTGATGGCTCTTCAAAAACAACTTCTGGCAATTCCATTAATGATCTCTTGATGAAAGGGCCTACTATTCAACCGGAATTGTTCTCAACAATCATTCGCTTTCGATCCCATCGGTATGCGTTCACTGCTGACATGCTGTGGCGCAATAGTCCAGAAGTTGAAGTTCAAACCTACCAGCTAAATACGGTAACCTACGGAATGGCGTCGTCTTCATACCTCGCTACACGATGCTTGCTTCAGTTAGCCATTGAAGATGGTAAGAGGTTTCCACGGGCAGCCCAAGTAATACAAAAGGACATGTACGTAGACGACTGTATGACCGGAGCCGATACATTAGAGGAGGCCAAACAGATACAGGGTGAGTTAATATCTTTGTTAAAACTAGGATGTTTCGAACTGCACAAATTTTGTGCAAATAACCTTACGTTGCTCGATGATATTCCTATTGATCATCGTGAGCAAATGCTTCATGTACAAAGGGGTGAAGTTGTGAACACCTTGGGACTAATGTGGCAACCGGACGAAGACATTTTTCGATTTAACATCAAGCCAGCTGATTCAGATGATATGACAAGACGTACAGTTCTTGCTGAACTTGCAAGCATTTTCGACCCACTTGGCCTTGTTGGTCCAGTTGTATTAATAGGCAAACTCTTTTTGCAGGAATTATGGAAGGACAAAGCAAACTCTTGGGATAATAAACTCTTACCAGAAGAATGCCGACGTTGGAAAATCTTCAGGTCTAACATTGCCGACTTAAATTCGTTTCAAATACCTAGACATATGCTTTCAAAAACCAAACCAAATAACGTTCAGTTGCATGCATTTTCAGACGCCAGTGAAGCTGCATATGGTACTTGTTGCTATATTCGTTCAGTGGATGAGTCCGGATCGATAACCGTCACCCTAATGTGCTCCAAATCCCGTGTCGCACCCATTAAAACGACTTCAATTCCCAGATTGGAACTATGCGCATCACTCACCATGGTTGAACTAGTCGAACGCTTGCTCAATTTCATACCAGTCACCGTAAACAACGTATATTATTACACCGATTCCACCATTGTCTTGGCATGGCTCGGCAAGCCTTCATATTCCTGGACAACATTTGTGGCCAATCGAATTGCGAAGATCCAAGATGTAACACGCATAGAACAATGGCGACACGTGGATGGAAAGTTTAATCCCGCTGATTTCGTTTCGCGAGGTATGACAGCAAAGAAACTGATCGCAAATCCTATGTGGATCCATGGGCCGTCATTTCTCCACGAAGCTGGATATGAATGGCCTGTCAACCCTCCTCTTCGTAGTGACATACCAGAACGTAGAGGCATAAGATCGGTGGTGCTGCTGGTGCAAATATCAAGCGATCTAATGGCGGGCATTGGCCACGGAAACTCGCTTCTTCGCTTGAAAAGAATATTCGGATACATATCTCGTTTTATTAACAATTGTCGTCGCAGTGCGAAGGATCGCATCATCGAACCGTATCTCAACATGGAGGAATTGGATAGTGGATTAGTCTATCTTCTACGAAACGTGCAACAGCTTTCATTTGCAAGCGAGTATCAAGATCTGTTTAAGGGGAATCAGCTATCTAAACGAAGCCCTATTGAACAGTTATCTCCATTCCTAGACAGGGACAAGTTGATTCGGGTCGGAGGACGTCTGCGGAATTCCACTCTTCAATACAATACAAAACATCAGATTCTTCCCCCAAAAAATCACACGCTTACAAACATTATAATCACTTTCTTTCATTTCATGTACATGCACGCCGGCCCACAATCGCTTTTGGCAATCACGCGTCAGATGTATTGGCCAATTCATGGACTAAAAACTGCTCGCAAGATCGTTAACCGGTGCATCAGATGCTTTAGGGTAAAACCATCCACCATTGAAAACATCATGGGTGATCTACCTTCCGAGCGGGTAACACCAGCTCGCCCCTTTCTCGTAACTGGTGTGGACTTCTGCGGGCCATTCAAATGCCATTACAAAATTCGAGGTAAGCCACCCACAAAGGTATACGTCGCGGTGTTTATCTGCCTTGCTACCAAGGCCACTCACCTCGAGCTCGTAAGCGACCTCTCAAGCAACGCCTTTATTAATGCTTTGGAGCGTTTTATCTCTCGTCGGGGTATATGTTCAACAATCTTTTGCAACAACGCTACGAACTTCGTTGGTGCGAGGTCTGAACTTCAGGAGCTGAAAAAATTATTTGAATCTCAAGAGCACAAAAACACAATTAACCGCCTTTGTGAAAGGGACCACATCACGTGGAAGCATATCCCTCCAAGGTCACCCCACTTTGGTGGCCTCTGGGAAGCAGCTGTTCGAGTCAAGTCGTTCAAGCATCACTTCTACAAGGTAGCCGGGAATTCTAAGTTAACATATGAAGAGCTCCAGACAGTGGTGACCAAAATTGAGGCCGTTCTCAATTCACGGCCAATAACTCCCTTATCATCTGATCCAAACGACTTGGATGCCCTGACACCCGGGCACTACCTGATAGGAGAAGCGCTCGTGTTAATCCCACACCCAGACGTTTCTTCCGTTGCACATAATCGGCTTGGAAGATTTCGTGAAATGCAGCAGCTGTATCAACATTTTTGGAAACGCTGGTCTGATGAATACCTCCAACACCTGCAGCACCGTAAGAAGTGGGTACTGAAGAAAAGAAACCTAAGTGTTGGCGAACTGCTGCTTGTGCGCGAAGAAGGACTTCCCCCACTAAAATGGATGCTGGGCAGGATTGTAAGCGTCTATCCAGGAAAGGACGGAGTTGTCAGAGTCGCCGAGGTAAGGACCAAGACTGGCATATACAAACGGGCAACTGTCAAATTATGCCCGCTTCCTATTGACTACGAAGACCGTAGCTACATCGACACAATAGATCATCATTGAAGCTGCTCATCCTTGCGCATTTCAAGGCGGGCGGTATGTTCAATTTAACCTCTCCTCATTTTCATGAATTTTAAATTAATTAAATATTTTGTTAATGATAAGTGACTTTCTAATACCACTGTAACGTACATCTACTTGCTCTCGATTAAAATTTGATTATTCTCTATGTTATATACTCCTCTTCGAGCTCTTTGCATTCACACTAATTATTATTCTTAAACATTCATACTTCGAATGAGTCGATCTAAGAATTTTGTGCCAACCGCTTCGCCTTAAATAAAATAAATTATATATAAAAATTAAATATCATTGCCTTTGCTCATAAAAGGGTAACTCGTTTTTTTTTATTGTATTCTATCATATACATATGTACATAGACATTCATTGCGCACGGAACAAATTTATTATGAATTAAAATTATAACCTTTTTAATTCACTATTATTTCTTATTGTTCAAACACAGATTTATTAATAAAAATCTGAATAAAATATAAAAGATATTTTAATTTAAAAAGAAAATTGTACGCTACAATGTTCTAAGTGATCTAATTAAGTCTTTACAAAGTCACACAGTTCTATGTGGTACTTAGAACTTTATTGCTCTAAGTTATAGTTACTTACAAGCTTCAGGCTGTAAACACCAGCAACCCGAATATGTTTCCGCAAATCAATAAACTATTTCGGAGAAGAAATCAAAACGACCTTCAGTGTCTTAAAATAGCCCGGACAACGGACAACGAACGGTTACTGACAATAGCAGGTATTGATCCAAATGAGGCCGCTGATGATGACGACTTCTTAGTGATAGAGGATCCACGACGGCATAAGGGCGACTTTCCAGGAAGTATACAAGGCCAGTGATACCATTGGCCTTAATTATCACCTGGACAATCGCGTCTTGGTGCACAACTTCTGCATTCGAAATGAAATAGGGAACTGGCGATCCGAGGGCTCTGGTTTCACCCGGTTTAGCGACGAAAATATGTCAAATAACGTCATTGCCAGAGAGGGTGGCCTACCCCCGTTCATTTCGAAGGAAGGGCTCCATGAGATCTTCGACACAATCAGAGTTAAGAAATCAGTGCGGATCGATGGTATTCCGAATATCGTGCTTCGACATCTTCCTCTAGAAGCAGTGGACATCTACACCACCCTGTTTAATAATGCAATGAATAATGCACATTATCCAGCGCATTGGAAAACGGGGAAGGATATATCCAATCCGGGGAATATCCGGACGATAAGTCTCCTTCCGAATATCAGTAAGGTTTTTTGAAAAATAGAGCTCTGTCTAGGTGGGTTGAGGACAAACATATAGTTCCGGATAATCAATTCGGTTTTAAGGCGGGACATGATATCTCACATGCCGCGTCTAAACTGGTGTCCGATATCCAATGGAATAAAGGCAAAAAACAATGTACTGGTGCCTGCCTTGTTGACTTGGAGAAGGCTTTCGACACCGTATGGTTAGAGGGTCCTTTCTATAAGCTGACTCGACTGGGGATCAGTAAACCACTCTTGCACATTATTTACAGTATGCTAACTAACAGACAGTTCATAGTGAAGAATGGCGATGTGACTTCTGTTGGAATATTTCAAATTAAAAGTGGTCTTCAGCAAGGTGCGGTCAATTCGCCGATCCTATTCAACATTTTTACAAGCGACTTGATAGGTTCACTTCCCCATACTATTGCGTACGCAGACGATTTGATAGCGTACAGAACAGGTCCAAAAATCGAGGTCATTAATACTCTCTTGCAGAGTGACTTCGATAAGATAAGACGATTTTGCGATGACTGAAAGTTGAAAATCAACTTTCAGAAGTCGGAATCCATTCTCTTTAGGACGCCGTTGTCTGGAGCCTCTAGGGATACCAGAAAAAATTGGCGAAAGTTCTCAATCATTGGACAGCACGGACAGTCTCTTGCCTGTCGAAATATAGTCAGGTACCTTGGGATCTGGCTAGATCAGTTTCTGTATTTTGGCAAAAATGTAGATGCTGCTCTGGCCAGAGCTAGAGGTGCTTTTGCCCTTACAAAGAGACTGTTTTATAGCAGCCAACTCGATGCGAGGGTAAAGGTAATCTGCTACATGGCCCTTATTAGGCCCATGCTGGTATTTGGTTGTCCCGTGTGGTTCAATGTACGAGCAAGCTTAATGGAAAAAGATTCGGGTGTTTGAGAGGGCTTGCCTTAGGGCTTGTCTTCGCTTGTACAGAACACCAGAATCGGAGTACAAGAAATTTTATCCTAATGAGGTCCTTTACAATAGGGCGAACCTAATACGAGTGGACAACTTAGTAATTAAGCTGACTCGAAGGCACATTGCAAGAGCAATGACCTCGATGAATAACCTGATATCTGGGGCTTACTACCCCAATTACCTTTACCACGAGAGTGTGCGATCTGACGGCTTCGTTCCACCGGAAGCATTCCTCTACCTAGATCAGAAAGGGTTGATCCAGGATATATCAGCGGTCCCGTTAATCTTCCATGTCGCTCGGACAGCTGGGGACAGGCGACTCAACTACAACAGAGACGTCGCACATGGCAGTGTGGATCGACTCAGGTTCAGTAGGGCGGTGGGAAATCGCGATAAGAGGGATGTCGTTCGACAGCACCAGCATTTCTGGTGGTTGAATGATGGAGAAGACGTTTCGTCGTCGTTTCCGTCAATTATGGACCAGCCTCACAAATACCAATATATTTGCTTTGTAAATAGCGATGGCCAGCTTACATAGGTTTAGGTTAGCATTTAAGTAATATATACATGTGTTAGTGTATATAAAGGTATATACTAACATATGTATATTATTGTGTATAATGTCTAAGTGTGTTTATGTGTGACTAAGGTTGATTTTAAGTTAGATATTAAGTTTTTAAAAAAAATAAAAATTGTCCATATGCTAAGTTTTTGTAATCAAATTTTTTTCTTAGCCCTAAGTACGTATATAAAATAAATATTTCCAAATAAAATGTAAATGAAGTCGAAAGACATAGATATAAGTATTCAGAGTAGCTTAGAGTGCCTGTGTGGGGCCAGTAAGTTAGTATAAGATTGTTAAGTAATTTTAAGCTAGCATTTAAGCATTTTTTGTTAGTATGTAAGAGTTAGTGATTAAGAAAATAAAATGCATTGAAAACTAAAACTAAAACTAATCAAAGTTCTATTTGCATTTTAAGGTTAATTTATCTAGAAAACCATTTAATTTATCGCAAATATTTTGAAACAATTGATTTAATATGAAAAATTAAAAGTTTTTATTAAAAGCTATTTTGCCATAAAAAATAACATAACAATACAAACAGCGTTGAAACATTCAGACTTCGTTTACTCAAAACATGCCTTGGTGCACATAGAACCATGTTGTTCTAGGGTCGCGATTTGCATACAGATGTAGATAATTTAGCGTTTGATCGCAACCAAGTCTCAGTAACAAGAGCTACATCAACATTGTTTCAATGCAAAAAGTTGATAAACTCTAAATACTTTTTACGAATGCCTCTTGCGTTCCAGGTAACAATGTTTAAGTACGAGTATGTATTACTTGCCATTGGAATATTTACAAAATTTTAATAGCTACGAGTAGTTGAGAAATTACATTAAATTGGTCTATTTTAGTATTACATTGAGAAAGTTTAGTTATCATTTCAAAAGTTAAACAATTGAGTTCATCTATGGAAAAAATAAATCGGATTTGTTGATACTGTTGATGTTGTTGATGTTGTTGATGCTGGTTGATGCATTGTTGATGGGCCAAGTTGGGTGAGGCAATGACGAAGAGTGTGTAGCAGAAGAAATATGAGTTTTGCGGCGAGCTGATTCTATAGTTGGAAAATCTGTGAGAGAACTTAGTAAAACAGGTTTTTGTTTTACAGAGTTCAACTGTACATCAGCAAAGGTTCTATTACGAGCTTTCGTTTCAGAATTTTTTTTCTCTGACAATTGCCGTACTTCGATGTATTTCGTTCTACTTATACACGACGAATCAGTTGCTTTGTGTTTCCCATTGCAGTTTGCACATTTTATTTGATTGTGGTTAGTGCAATCAGAAGTTATATGTGACTAAGCACATGATGCACAATAACTTTTAACATGATAATTTTTTTCGCCGTGTCCAAACATTTGGCAGTTTCGGCATTGTGTGAGCTTACCCTTCTGCTTGCGTTGGTAATTCCATTTTACTTCATTATGAAATAGAGCTCGAACATTATTCTTTAAGTCACTTAACTTGACCGTACCGATTTTAAACGAAACAAGGAATATGTAGTCTGTGAAGTGTTCATAGGTTAGTTTAGGTAAGAGTGGCTGTTGGAAATACCAACCCACTTAGGTCTATTGGCCCATTGTGATGCCACGTGGATCTATGATCTTCTTACTACTGGAACCAGTTTGAGCTTATAATAAAGCGTAGGAGACTGTTAACGTCTATTTTTTCTAGATCGTTTAGGTCGTTGTAGAAGAAAGCTCCTAGATGAAGCTTCCTTCTCTGAGAGAGAGCTGGGCATGTGCAGAGTAGGTGGGGGATTGTCTCCTCCTCTTCCTCGTCCATGCAGCTTCTACAGAAATCGTTAGTAAAAGCGCCAAGCCTTCTTGCGTGCTTGCCTATGAGGCAGTGCCCGGTAATGACACCTATTATGGCGCTGAGATGTTTCCTATCTAAAAGGATCAGACACTTAGATCGACTCAGATCCAGCCTTGGCCAGATCTGTTTGGTCGCTAGACATGTTTGTCCACCAGTCCACCTAAGGTCTGTTCTTTTATTGGCATCTAGCTTTAGTGTTAGTTTGCACGTAGCGATTGGTATACCTATACTACCTTTGTCCGGTAGGATAGGTAGAGTGGTTCCAATTTTGGCGAGTTCATCGGCTCTGCAGTTCCCTGGAATGTCTCTGTGGCCCGGCACCCAACAGAGGTGAATGTTGAACTGCTCTGCCATCTCCACGAGAGATGATCGGCATTCAAGTGCGGTTTTAGAATATAATGAGACCGAGTTCAGGGACTTGATGGCGGCCTGACTATTCGAAAATATGCGGATATCCTTTGCAGATATCACGTTTTTCTTCAGCCAGGACAGAGCTGCTTTAATCGCCAAAATTTCCGCCTGGAACACGCTACAGTGATTTGGAAGGCGGAAAGAGAGGCTTAGATCTAGTTTATCTGAGAAAACACCGCCACCAACTACGCTATCGGTTTTAGATCCATCTGTGTAGAGATGGATTGACTTGTCCTCCATGAAAGCATCCTCCTCCCAGAATGATCTAGAGGGGAAGCTTACATGGAAGTTTTTGTCACCGCAAGGCTCCGCTTGTGCATAGACATGCTGTTCTTTGGACTCTGCTTAGTTTAATGCGGTTGACTGCATTCTCTAAGGCCTGATATGCCTAATGATTTCATCATATTGTGGATGTAGTCACACGATTTTTGCAACACTTTGATAGGAGGCACAAACACTCTTTTAACTTTTTCGGTAGTCATAATTTCATCGTCACTATCGCTGTCTGGTAAACACTGTAATGGACTCCAGTAATTTCTTCTGGAGTCTTTTTTTTTGAAGTACTAAACATTTTAATTTGCGGTTTTTTATCTAGAGATATTAGTGAGCCCTTAGGCTCCGGGGATCTGTTGCGCTTTAATATAATGCCGATCGAAATACACAATGAGGAAATACGTCAAACGTTGGCGAAAGCTCCGGAGAGACTGAAAAAACTTAATGATGATTTTTTGTTTTACTATTGTTACTTTCATAAGAAAAACATAGCAAAACATTATGTGAATTGGACATTTTCTGGAGAAAAGTGACGTCAAAGTCAAAAATTTAGCACGGTCAATGAAAACGGAACAAGCTTAGAAATTGGATATCTGAAGACTCAAACAAGACATCAACTTCTTTGAAACACCGTTATAAACACTGGTATTTCTTCTAAAAATAAAGTCCTACACGAAGTTTTTACCATTAGTACTAACAGAACAATTTCACTTAACATAGGCCAGGGTACACCAAAGTAAGCCTTTTCTTTAACATACGATGGCATTGTATATTTTTCCTGTTACCTTTTGGGACTGAAAAATTTTCCGTGCTGTTTTTTGATTGTGAGTGATTGCAATGACGTTTACAGTTGTTTTATTTAATGTGTTATGTAAATTAAGTGTAAAACCGTCCACCCGTGGACACGCGGTTCCAGAATGTGAAAGTACACCATGGGACCACGTGTCCACTTTTTTTTAAATTGTTTTTTGCTTGTTTACAGTAAATAGAAATGGACAGAATTTTGAAAAATTCAGAGTTGGAGAGAGAAGTACAACGCGCGATGGCTTCAGACGGGGTTTTCCGATAATTCTTTGGACGATGAGAATTATGAAACCGAAAACGAAACATCAAGCTCAGATTCTGAAGAACACATTTCAGACAATGAAGAATATGAGCTTAGCGTACCCTGAGCGCTCGGTTGATGGAAATCAAACATCCACTCTTCAATGGCAGTCTATTGCGGGTTCAAGGCAAACATTTGCTGCTAATTTTCCAGTCAATGGCATAGCAGCTGACGATCATGAACAGCTGTTTAGAAAGGATCCCCTTGATTTTTACAATTTTTTTGTTTCTAACGAAGTTATCTCACTCATCGTTGCTGAGACGAATCGGTTCGCTGCTCAAAAATTGGAACAAACACCCGGTTCATCGCGCCAAAATTCAAGCTTACCTAAATGGACCGAAACAACAGCTCCAGAGATTCGCTAGTTACTGGGATTGATTCAGTGGATGGGTCTTGTTCGTCTGCCCCAAATTAGAGATTATTGGTCTAAAAGCCCCCTCTACGAAAATAATATGAGCAAAGTAATGAGCTGCAACCGTTTCGAGCTTCTTTTAACAATGCTGCACTTCGCGGATAACAGCATTGCTGCAAATGATCGGCTGTCGAAACTGTCAAGTTTGATAGGGCTGGTTCCAGCGAAATTCAAAAAAGCCTACACTCCTGAAGAAGGTGTTTATACTGATGAGAGCAATGTTCCATTTCGTGGTAGAATTTCTTTCCGTCAATATATCCCCAACAAAAGCCATAGATAAGGCATAAAGCTTTCCAAACTCTGTGTTCAAGGCGGCTACACGTGGGCTTTCAAAATCTATACTGGAGAGGAAAGAGTGGACAATTTATCCGAGAAAGTCGTAATGGAATTGATGGATGGCCTTTTAGACAGCGGAAGAACTCTGTTTTGTGACAATTGGTACCACCAGCGTTTCATTGACAAAGTCTTTGGTCAGCAAATAAACCCATTTGGTTGGCACTCTTCGAATTAATCGGAAGAACAACCCAGTAAATGTCGTAAAGGCCAAACTAAAAAAAGGCGAAACATTTGCTGAGCAGAACGAGGATAAAATCGTTGCGATGAAGTGGAAAGATAAAAGGGAAGTTCTGATGCTGAGTTCAAAACACGATAATTCGTTGGTGCCTGTAACTTCCAGAAGACCGGTCATCAGCAAACCTGCGGGGGTTGTCGACTACAATAAACAAAAAACCTTTATTGATCTGTCGGACCAAATGTCGGCATATTCGCCGTACTTGGGCCGGACACTCAAGTGGTACAAACGCTTATTTTTCCACTTGGTTACTGCTACATCCGTTGTAAACTCTCTCGTTCTATACAACAAAATAAACGGCACTAAAATGAATATAACCAAATTCAAGGAAAAACTTTTCGAAGGCTTAACGCGGAAGACATCTGATGTACCAAATACTTTACCACTCTTGGTCCCGTCTACATCTGCTGGAACTGGAACAAAGCGCAAACATGTTCTTCAGGAAGTGCCTGGGCAGAAAACAATTACCCGAAAACGATGTGCTGCGTGCTATAAAAATATGTCCCAAGAACAAGGAGCTGCATATGCCCGGTAAAATGCCCTAAAACCTTTTTTCAATTTAAAATTTACTTTGTTCCTTATTTCTTTAAGTATACGAGTATTGGTATGAATTATTAAAAAAAAAAAAAAAAAAATTAATAAAATTTTAAAAGTTTTTACTCATAATTTGTAACAAGAGCCTAACTTTGTCGACCCAAAACTTTCTCTAGTGTACTGAGAGACTAAAGAAATGATCAGCATATAAAAAACATGTACATTTCGTGACCACATGTACCACCCGTGGACACATGGCGCTGATCGTGTTAAATCTTCGATAAATAATGTCAACATTGGACATAGACCCTTACTGTAGAACGATTTTTTTTCTTACAATATACCCAGAAGTCATTTCCCAAATTATGGTCAACGAATTAGGGACATCCTGTATATGGGTTGATTGTCTAATTCGCATCATTAATTTCCCAAGTTGATTTTCTTTCCAAACTTTCTGTTAAAGTTAACTGAGTTGATTTCTTATTTTTAAGCAAAATTGAGGCACTTGTAAAAGGAGTAGGCTCCGTTGCAGTGTTGACTCTTGTAACGTCACAAAACTTCTCTCAATGTCTATTTTTAATGCGGTTTTTCATAGATGTCGTACCTGCTCTTTTGCCTTCTCCCTACCAGATATTTTATGTTTACACAGTTTACAAATAATAAGATAGACTGGAAAAATATTTTATGTTTTATTTTTTTATTTTATATTTTATATATATTTTATATTTTGATGTTTGCGAGGAGGACAACAAATGCGCTTTATATTTGCTGTGGAAAAAATACGAATATCTTGTGGAAGAGAAAGAAAAAAAAGCATGTTTAAGTTGGTTTTACTTGTACCGGTCTGATTTGAGTATCAGACCACCAAACTATTTGCGCAGATATCCGACCTATTTGCAGGCCAAATATTCGGTATCCGGTATCCGGGAAAATCACTATTCGGTACAACTCTACAATAAAGTTCTTTTTACGTCTTAAGGTGTCAGCCATCCACTGCCATTTTATTTCTGTAGGTGGCGCTGAAATCCTGGATGAATCTCGGCTTCAATGAAAAGTTTTCCTAATTTCATGCAGTTTTATGCTAGTCGCCAACCTTTCTACTTACATTCTTTCTACATTCTTAATTCAAGTGTGCTTGGTGGTAGCGGTGGTAGCAGTGATGGAAACAGCGGCAGCTACAAAATTAAGAGAACTGATGTTGTGACATTAAGGATGCGCTCACAAAGTATACACCAGCGTTGTTTATGATTGAATTAATTGATTTGACGTTGTTGACATTCCCTCTAAATCTTAGCAACATAGCTTGACATTTGCAAAAGTTACGTAGCCAAGAGTACATCTACCTCTCTGTGTGTTGGCGATTTTTTACAATTTTAGAAATGGATGCAACAACGCACGTAAATTTTTGCGTAAAAAACAGATTTAATGGTGCGCGAACGTTGGAAGAGTGTTTCGGCAATAGTTCTCTAAAGAAAACGGTCATTTACCAGTGGCACGAGCGGTTTCAAAAGCGGTCGTGAGTCAATCGAAGATGTGGCAGACCATCGACACCGAAAACCAACGAAAACATTGATGAAGTACGAGTAAAAGAAATGTTGGTCAGTAACCGCAAATTAACCATCAGAGAGATAGCGGAGGACTTCAACATTGCCTATGGATCCGTCCAAGACATTTTGGTTAATGATTTGGTTTGAGTCGTGTATCAGCAAAGTTGGTGCCGGAAGACCTCAATTTCATGCAAAAAAGAGACCGTGTTGAGGTCGCAAAAGAGATGATTTGCGAGGCTGAATCCGATCCTACATTCATCAAAAGGACCATTACTGGAGACGAGATGTGGGTTTATGAGTACGACACGCAATCCAGACATCAGGCAAGTGAATGGCGTTCACCAAATGACCCGAGACCAAAAAAACCACGTCGTTTTCAGCCAAAAAAGAAGGCAATGCTCACGGTTTTCATGGATTACAACGGTGTAGTGCATCATGAATTTTTGATAGAAGGCCAGATAGTAAACAAAGAGTATTATTTGGGCGTTATGAGAACGTTTGCGTGAAGCAATTCGCCGAAAGCGACCAGAATTGTGGGCAGAAAACTCGTGTATTTTGCACCATGATGACGCACCATCGCACAGTGCCATCATTATTCGTAATTTTTTGACGAAAAATGCAACAAATACCATCCAACAGCCACCGAATTCACCTGATTTGGCTCCCTGTGACTTCTTTCTGTTCAATCGAGTTAAAAACTCACTATGGGGAACGCGTTTCAGCAGCCGAGAGGAAGTAATTGAAAAATCGCAGGAAGTACTGATGGACATACCGAAAACCGAATATAAAAAATGTTTCGAGGATTGGATCAAGCTCTAGCATAAGTTTGGGGTCTCGATGGGGATTACTTTGAAGGGGACAATATGGTTTTAGATGAATAAACTTGTATTTTTAATTTTCTGGAAAAATTCCGAAAACTTTTTGATCGGAGTTTTTGATTGAACGTGAAGCGTTGGTGTTTATTAGCTCAACATGTGCTAGCCATGTAAGCTAATGAATTCTGGCCCTTCGGACAAGGTCGATGTCGGATTATAGCCTACGCTGTTCGTTGTAATATATTTTTCTCCAAACTCAGTCTATGCACACCGAAAATCGCTTGAAGAACTTTTTCTTCAAAGCTACCAATGGAATTTACGTGTAAATACGAGCGACTCTTCGATTGATCACTGTATTTATGTTGTCAGTTCAGTTTACACCGCAGCCTAAGTAGACTGAGTTCCATTCCACCACAAAATTACAGTTTTCTCCTGGGGCACGCGGCCGAAGGTGACCAATATATGAAGTTCGACTGGGAACGTAGGTTTATCTTCTACTTTTTTGATCCGTTGGCAGTTCGCATATTGAAGTTTATGCATTCATAAATTGAGAGTGAGCACATTTATTGGTGGAGGCATTGAGAGAAAGAAGAGAAACTGCCATCGCTGGGAAATGACACTTTGACATCTGTCAGCGTCTTTCGAGCTAAATATGAATGTCCACTTCAACCGAACGACATCTACGGATGCTACGGATAGGGGCCTTCAATGTTGAGTGTCATTTATCACTATCTTCACCGCTTCTGTTTCAAATGCTTTAGTGAGAGCCCGCTTATTCTTTCCCATGATGTATTTGTCGTCAGACTTTTAGGAAGAAGCGAACTTCTCCTTGACGCGAAAACTATTTGAGGCTCATATAAATGACGGATCCCAGACTCTGATATCCTCAGACGAGTAGAACCACAATACAATAAAAAATATAAAAACCTGGAAGCGGGCTGTACTATAGTTTATACCCCGTAAAGAGCATAAAGGCAAGGTCCAGACTAGGAGATCGGCAGAAACAAGATTATCAACCTCCTTAAGGCTCAAAACCTTTGACGACCATGAAGGGCTGATCGTCGACGAGGAGGAGACCAAAAACGGTATGAAGGCGTTTATCATTCAGATGAATGAGCCTCCAGTATCGTCACTAGATAACATATGCGACTGAAACAGGGGTATATACAGGCTTCTCCTAAACTCAAAACAATCTGATGAAGCTTCTGTGACTAAGAGCTTTGAAGCTGCGACAACTCATGCTGTTGGTCCTAATAGATCAACTTCATTGCCCAGTCACGATCAACAGTTTGAGACGGCTTTTCACAAATATGCATCCGGACTTGGCTCTTATTCAGGAGCTTTTATTTCATAACAATCACGTAATGTGATTAGAGTAGGAACGATACTGTATAGGCGCCAGTAAGGTTAGATCCGGCATCTTAGCTAAGAGCAGCCTTTACGTATTAATGTTGTTGCATTATAGCTCCAGTTACTTGAAAGAATTGAAAGTTACAGACAGGAACATATGCAGCACGTTTCCTCGGCCCACATATTTGATCGGAAGGTCTGCGTACGTTTCTATCAGCGTCTCATTAAGGTAAGAGAAACTCAGTCAAATGTCGTGATGCTAATGCTGTCGACAGAGGAAGTTCTTTTTAATTTAATTCTGGGCAAAAATTCTGAACACGAATGGCTACACTAAGTTTGTCGAATGGCTAGCCCCAAAAATTCTTATCTGACCATTTCTAGACAGTTTTCAAGCTGCAATGCAACAATAGCAGGCAGGTTGAACTGCGAAATCTTCAACAAAGAATTGGGTGAATCCGTGAGTCATGGTCTCAAAGGCAACGTCTCTGCCACTAAACGATTAACGACGCAGTAGATGCTATTATCGGTCCTTTATACGATGCCTTCAAAAGAGCCATCCGTCCTGATGGAACAAGAAAACCGATGTCTTACCTAGTCCGAAGCTCAAATACGGGGTGAAAGCTGCCAAAGAAGGAGCCATAAAGTGGTCTACTTGCAAAAATAGTGTCAAGCAGCTGAATGAATCACCTAAAAGGAACGTCTGGAGGATCTTTTACGAGTCTATCGACTCAATTAGTGAAGCGTCTAGTTGAAAGAAAAATCCAAGCACTGGGATTCAATATTTGCAGCGTAGGTGACGTTTGTTAGAATGATGTTTGACTTAAAACGACACAAGAGCACGTATTTTCCTGGCTGCATTGCCGTCTATAAAGTTAGCTCAACTATTCCAGAGAATATGACTGTAATACATATGACCGTAGTACGAGTAGATAAAATAATTGATGAGTACTGAGATAGTGTGGTAATGCTCCCAGGTTGCTTTACTACTTTTCAGAAACCATGAATGGCTTACATTCAGCCAGTTATAGCCGTAAGAGTCTCTGCAGGGTCTCTGCAGGGTCTCTGCAGAGTCTCTACACCTTGGTGGGAAGTGTTTTTATCCTTTAAACATAAGAGGAGGAGTCACAGGATTCCAAAAAAAAACTACTACAAGCCTATCGCCTTTCCGCTTAAAATTCTGGAACGGTTGGTAGTCGTGTATAGAAGAGATGTGACTGATAGAGATGTGACATCGATAGATACGCCACTCGCCAAAACCACCTTCACTAAAAGAAATTCACTCTCCCAGTTAGTTTCAACATCTGCAAAGGTCTCATCTGGACCTTAGTCCCTGTACCAGGATTCCCACGATGTGTAAATCGGATCAAACCAACTCAATTTTGGGAAACGCAAGCTGCAGAAAGGAAGTATGTAGAGCATCCCCCCGGAGCAGGGTACTACCACCGCTTATATGGAGCCTAATATTGAACATTAGCTTTGTAATATTAAAAGACAGTGGCCTTGTCGCCATCCTGGTATCAGCCGAATTCTCCTCAGTTGTATGCGAAAGGCAGATGTCCGGTTGCTCTCTTTATCACCAAACGATCGGAGATTGGGAAAGCTCAGTTTAGACTATCTAGATTCGCACAAATTCGTAGAATTGTAGCTTCTACTCTTGCAAAATGGGTCTTAGGGCTTCGTAATAGCCTTCTGCCATACGACTCACTTTTCTATTGAAAGGCTGAAGAGAAGCACTAGAACCAGCTTTCAAACCTCATCAAAATCCAGAGTCTGCATTGGAATTCCAGGTATTGATTAGGAGAACATTCACAGTGAGAGTGGAGACCATGGTCAATCTCATATCGCCGGACTTATGCTGCTGCTTTTCGGCTACAAAAGAGGCTCCTCCAATCTTCATTCACTTCTCCGTACTTTTTCTTTTTCGCAGCACACTTGTCAAAACTGATCACATGATTCTAAGGATTTATTTTTTCGACAGGAGTCAGACCAAAACCAGTCTTTTTGAGCTTGAGACGAAGGACAATCCATTGCTGAATACGAATATTCAGGAAACAGTCGATAAAATCAATTGAATAGAGAATGGTTGTATCTCCACGAATCGACTGCAGAAAAGAAGACAACTCATTCGTTTACCCTTAAGGACTCCCAAAATTTCAGAAGGAAATCGTTCGATTTTCAACTTGGGACACACATCGAGTTCCACGACAGCTCGTAGTGCTGCTTCTTTCGAATGCAAATTTAGTTCCAATTCCAGCATTCATGTCACGTAAACGACACAGTCGCACACTAAATTAATTCCCCTGCCAATTACAGTACAGAAAGGGCAGTTATTACGTCGTACTTGTACTTGAATAAACTGTCATTGTATGTGGAGTACCACTTTAACGATCGTATCTTGTAAAATGAAATTCTTAATGTCTGCCGCTTATTTATAATATCTACGTTCGTCTACCTATATAAACAAGGCAATTACCATTGCTAGTCATTGCCTATAGTCGTGATCGAAATTATCTCAAGGACATTGCTCGTTAAGGATAACATTCTCATTTTCCATTTTCCATTTTCCACTTTCAATTCTTTATTTTGCCATTTCAACGTCTGTGAAAATCCACTCGAAACCGTTCTCCCTTTGGAGAGGCACTTTCTATTTAAAATGACGATGTACACCCAGAGGGGTATTCGCATCTGTGTTGTCTCTCCTTTATTCTCGACGTGCAACCTAAGAAATCCTTAAATATTCTTAATTAGAAATTTGTATTTGCACAGAAGGATCATCGCTGTCTTCACCTGCATTTTTTTCATTTCATCAAATTTAGCAGCAACACAGCATGCCATATACTCGTACATATGTTATGTAAATATGTACGTATGTCGCTTGCTGGAATAGAGGTACTCGTACAACAAAACAAATACAACGTACAACGTACAACGTACAACATAAAACATACATACAACGGCCTTGCATGTGGCGCGGCCGGATATCGTTTAATTCGAAATCCTCACCAGATGAACTAAATTAATGTTGGCATTCATATCATGCTAAATATATTCATCCTGGTAATCCTTATAAGCCCAAGACCTACCTGTTCGGCACCCTATGCCTGGGATGGCTTGCCTTACGCATCGACTCCATCTTGAAATATCGCCTGCTGTGCGCTACTGGTTTGTTTGGATAAATTAAATTAATCAAACCGCTACACACGCACAGGGTAGTGGTGGTGAAGGTGGAATGGGTTCTTTACCCATACAACAGGTATCCCATGTATTTGTGGCTTTACAGAGTTCCCATTTCTCAGGTTAAATCGTCCTGTGACGTTGCCAAGGAATCTTCCGAGGGGTAAAATTAAATGGATGGCAGTTAGAGGGTGGCAGATACATTTTAGCGAAAGATAAAGAGGAAACGGAAGCACATCAACCATAAAACGATGGAATCCTCATCAATTTCGAAAATTGTTTCCTCTCTTTGCTCCACTCTTCACTGTGGGTACATTGTGTTTACCTTTTATACTCGTAGTAAACAAACACTCGCACACAAAGAGATCTATCAATTCGTACTAGAACTCATCGTTTGTGTAATTTTACGATTTTTCCTGGTAGTCAGCAGAAATTTTGTTTGCTTCCTTTTCCTGTTTGTCGTTTTTGGAATCGATCCAAAACGAAAACTCACTCATCATCATCTACGAGTACATCGTGCTACGAGTATACTCGTATATACGAGTAGTGTGCCTAATTCCCTGTCGTCATGTCAGTCGTTTCGTCGTGAGGCCGCTCCGTGCTAAGGTGTACTCCTAAGTGTGCGTAAAAATTCTCCTGGGCGAATGTTTTCTTTTCATATCCCTGCTCCAGAGGGAATTGTGTGCCAGAATGTGAATTTTTACTGCACACTATACACGTATTATAGTGGAAGGTGATGTTGCCAGATGGTAAAATCATTGTACTAAATGGGATACTCTGTAGACACAGATATTTCTAAAAATAGGACTCAGATTTGTGTAGATATACATATCTGCTGGCCGTTCTCTACCAAGGTCTTAAGCTTTCTAAGCCAACTTGGCATGTAAATAGCTGATTCATGTTCTCTACGTAAAGTTAGTTTAGGGATCTTTTGAATAGTGTGTGGTACATCAGGTAGGATCTTCAACTAACCCAGGACATTCTTGCTCACATATGCCACGTATTTAAACAATCTGAGTGATGTGGTGGAGGAAAATCCAGAATTGTCAATTGGGCTACTTGACTATGTGAAAAATTTTGCGAACAAAAATTTGCCTACCAGTAAATAAAAGCCCTGGATGATGGGAAAAGCCACTCTATCCATCAGCCAATGCGAGATGCAATAGAGAGCCTCGATGAACTCTCTACAATTGAAATGCATAATGAAAAGATGTTATTCGCAAGCATAACTCCTCCCAAAAAGGATCCCCTTGGTTGAAGGTCAGAGCTAATTGTAAAAAAAAGGACAGAGCGCAATAACGAGTCGCCGAGCTTGAAAAGTCAGAAAAAGCCGCTCCCGGTAGAATAAGACATTCTGTGGAAAAGTCATCCCCAGACAGACAGGGAAAGGGACAAAGACCAAGTCTAAGGAAATCCCCAAAACCACAAATTGCGAGCAAGCCATAAAGACCCAAGAACTCACCAACGACATGAACGACGAGTAGTCTGTAGGCGATGACAGCACCTGATCTAAAGTCACAAAAAGACAGTCGGTCACGCACCCGACCACTTCACAAGGCTCAGAGCAAAGTCCCTCCAAGCAAATGCATTGATCCCAATGCACGTTCTTTAGACGCCGCCGTTGTAACGAGGCGATAACTTACGTACCTAGTTAAGCAGCCCGGCGATGCTTAGAACATCATTACTTTCACAGCAGAATGTTTGAATGAGCTTGCAAAGAGCCTTGAGTAGATCCTAAGAGAATAAAGAAAAATTGCGCACAATAATAGAGTACCTGTTATGGCATAGACCAACTTCCAACTTCTATGTATGATGGCTCCCAGCCGACATTTATTTTTGAAAGTAAGACAGCAAGTACTCGTAATTGACTTAATAGTATTCAATAGGTACATTAAGAAGATTTGCGGCTGAGGAGTAAAGGGTGTCCCATTAAGACTGCCATTTGTTTTGTGTCGGTAGTACAGCGTTGTTGTTTGACAGCTGTCATGTGTAAATATTAAGATTTAGGTTAGGTTAGGTATGAATGGCTGTTGGAAAGACCAACTATGATTCTCCAACTCTTGGAACCAATTTGAGCTCATGATCAAGTGTAGGATACTGTTAACGTCCACACTGTCAAGATCGCTTAAGTCATTTTAGAATAAAGCTTCTAAGTGGAGTTTCCTTCTTTGAGAGAGAGAGAGAGCTGGGCATGTACAGAGTAGGTGGAGAATTATTTCCCCTCCTCCTTATCCATGCAACTTATGCAGAAATCATTTGTAAAGACGCTAAACCTTCTGGCATGTTTGCCTATAAGGCAGTGTCTAGTGATGACACCAGTGATAGGGCTGAGATATTTCCTATTTTGAAGGATCAAACTCTTAGATCGATTCAGATCCAGCTTTGGCCAGATCTATGTGGTCGTTAGACATGTTGATCCAACAGTCCACCTAAGGTTTGTTATTTTGTTAGCATCCAACTTTAATACTAATTTGCACGTAGGGATTGGTATACCCTTTTCCGGTAGAATGGGTAGAGTGGTTCCAATTTTGCCGATTTCGTCGGCCCAACAATTGTGTGCCCCGACACTAAACATACTGTAGGTGAAGGTTGAACTCCTCTGCCATCTCCCTAAGAGATGATCTAGAATTTAGTGAGACTGAGTCCAGGGATGAAAAGATGCGGATATTCCTTGCCGATATCACGTTTTTCTTCAGTCAGGAAAGGCCTCCTTTAATCGCCAACATTTTCGCCTGGAACACTCTACAGTGATTTGAAAGATGGAAAGATAGGCTCAGATTAAGCTTATCTGAGAAAACATCGCCACCAACCTCGTTATCAGTGTCTTGGATCAATTTTATCAATCAGTCGTTCTAGAGTTTTCAGAAGGAAATATGATAGACTTATACGTCTGAGGCCCTTTGTGACAGCAATGGAGGATTTTCCGGCTTTGGGAATGAAAATATTAATCTCTCCATGACAGTGGAATGTAGATCATTTCTACGCAGCCTTTTATGATATTCTCTAGCGTAGGCCTGACAATATCTTAGAACCTTTATAGTTCGTCAGGTATTATACCGTCCGGACCAGCAGACTTGTGTGGTTTGAAGCTATGGAACGCCCAAAGCAGCTTGTCTCTTGTAATCAGACCGTAAATTTTAGTCACGATTGTAGTAGTAATGTTATGTTATGGTCGCTACTAGCTGGGAAAAGGGAGCTACCTGGAAAGTGGGTGTCCAACAGCAGGTTGAGTGATTCATCACTTGAGGTTGTCCATGAGCCATTGGCATTGGTAAGAGGCCAGGAAGCTGCCATAGCCTGCTTAAGAGTCAGGGTGAATTCGAAAAGAAGGAATACGCCATGGGCATTTTCATTGACATTGAGGGAATCTTCGACAACCCAACTCTCGATTGCTTAGTGGAACAAGCTTGCACCTAAATGTGTGCATGTTTTGTAACGGCTGCATGGTGGCTTTCCCTACACGTCTGGCTCAGCTTTGGACGCACTGCTGAATCTCACCCCCTGACTATTATTTGACTCTGGTTTTACGCACCAGACACTAGAATTCCACGGAAGTACTAAGTCGACTTTTCCTGTGCCCAGGAATTGTCTCGGCCAAAATCTGAGCTAAGAAGGGAATGTAGTCGGGATCTGACGAATGGATCCTATACCAATTTAGGATGCTGCGATGGTCGTTTTTTTGGCAGACGACAACAATAGATTGCATTCCTCGTTAGAAATAAGTGAGTCTGTCTTTGAAGCGAAGATATACGCAATAATATTGTGATGAATTTGTGGGGGGAGATGATAGCGAAGATGCTCTTAAAGCCTTGCTGAATCCTCTCGTGACATCCTAGTTAAGGCTGATTCACTGAGTCTTGTTTGGGTTTCTGGTCACATTGGTATGTATCACGGAAAATGAAATCACCGATGATCTTACTGGTCAAGGCTAGGGGGAGAACTTTCAAAAGCTGAACCTGCATTAGGAATGCATGCGCCATCTCTCAGGGCCCTCATTGACATTGGGTTTCATATGAGCATGACTCTCCAGGCTGCCGGCAGACCAAACGAATGCTTTATGACTTGTCGAAGAGGTCAGAGACTTTCCCGCTGTCCCTCATTAGGAACGACTAGGCACCATGCTTTTGCTTAACACCTAACTGGGTATAAGTGACACAACATTCTGCTGTGAAAGTAATGATGATACCACCGAACCGGTTGGAGTGTCAGGCCTACTGGATACTTAAAGGACCTTACAAGGCGTAACAAGGGACTATTGTCTGAGATCTCTGAGCCGTTGGCACTGTAAGCAAGCATATCTACGAGAATGAGTCCGCTATGGTTTGAGCTGTTGCGCCTTTAGGGAGATCTGCCTTAATGTCTGATTTATAGTGTAGTATGAGCTTGAAAAGAACCTTGAGTAGATCCTAAAGAGTAAAGAAAAATTGCAAACCAGTAATGTGGAACAGCAGTTCCACGGGAAAAGTGGTTAACACGTTACCCGCGAATCGTGCATGTCCGTACTACGAGCTACTGGTGTATACGAAGACTATGCACACATTGGGTTGGTACTATTTTTTCACCTGGCTCGGTACTCACTATTGGAGTTTACCCAAACGAGTAAGAGGATTTACGTGTGTTCAACTGTAGACAGGCTTGATGTGCAGTTCATCATTAATTCATTTGAATAAAGCTATGCAGTAGGCACCTCGACAATGTGATGATGTAACTTTGCCTATCAAAATTTTTTCCCAGAATCTGTAGAGGTCATTACAACACGAAAACAAGGCCGGTCATATACCCCCAAAGTACACGATTGTTTTCAGTGACGCTGAATACTGACCCAAATATCCTATCAGAGGTACTTCTAAGTATTCTGATAGTCCAGATCTAATCGCAGACTACTCACGCCACGACCGCAATAAAAAATGCTAAGCAAGGATCCTGCAACAAAGGGACATACTCGTAGGTATGTATTGATGGATTATTGCTTAGGCCTACGAGTAAATCGAATTCCACGTTCCACTGAAGGCTATTGAATCACTGAATAAGTTTGAATATTTTCCTCTACCAGTGTATTTATTAGCATTTCCTCTTCAACATCCGTTATTTTTATGAGTTCCATTGCATAGAGATATCCTTCAATGGAAATTTTCATGGGCCCATGGCTGCGTATATAGGTACTTACATATCTTCATATGTATGTATGTATCAACAGTGTAGAGTAGAGTTTGATGGTACATCGAACTGGATGCGCTCTTTGTCTATTTGCATTTCCCACTAGCAGTGTCCGTTTGGCATCCGACTGCTGGAAATTCACCCACTATCTTCCACCGCCCCCGATCCATCCACCCACAAAGAATGGAAAATCCATTTTATTAATATAATATTTGCTTTTGATTGAGTGCGAAATGGGTAGAAAACACACACAGTTTTCCGCTCTGTCTTGTCTCTCGTTCATTGTATTCGTAGTTGTGGTGAATCCTGGCATTCCTCTTTCCTCATAAATCGATTCCGTTGCAACCTGGTAAAACCGTCAACCCTTCATCGTATTTTCTGGTGGCTAAAAACCAAAAGAGAAATAAAAATGACGAAAAGCTAATCCTGGAGGACCCCAGAAGGTTACCTTGGTTACGGCCAGGGTTTTCCGAGCTTTCATCTCGTTCTAGTTCAATGTGGGTGGCAATATCCTTGCACACTACTACTACTACCTACACTGTTGTTGTGTGGTGTGTACACCATCAGAGAGCTGTTGTTTTAGTTACTTTTTCATCGAAGTATTGGAATGGGAATGGGGGTTGGAAGGAGAATTCTGCACACATTGACATAGCCGGTTGTGTCGATGTGTGACGGCAATTGTGACAGTGTGGCCTGATTGTTGCTGTTTTTACTGTACCGAGAGTACTGTTGCTTTTATTTCACTACTAGTACACTGGAGCTTGTCACTTTTACTACTCTACCGGGCGAAGGGCGACGGATGGTTTAGGGATGTTTTATTTTTTTTTTTTAGCATCCACACTCGTTTGACTGGATTGATGAAGGGGGGAGGTGAGAAAAGAGGAAAAACAAAAATGACAACAAGTTTTGTGGAATGGTATTCGAGTGTCTTTGTGTTTGTGTATATTGAGTCCACCATCCTCCCTCCTAGGACGTTTGGATTCTTTGTCTCTAAAATAACAACGAACAGAGCAGAAATAATAACAGCAACAACAACGACAACAGCAACAACAACACAACTTTAGTACGAGTACATTCTATTTTGAGGAAATAATAAAAATGTTTTTTTCGTTTTTTTCTTATTTTTTCGATTTGTTTCGTTCTCGAACAGGACATGGACAGGTGGCCCTTGTTTTTGGCCCGGAATTGTTAAGGATTATACTCGTTTACCTGCTCCTTGATAGCCGTTTTCACTGTTCACTTTTCGAGATGCACATAATTGCAATGGAAGTTTGTCATAACATACACAAGATCCATACTCCTTCCTCGAAGAGAGTAGGTACCTAGAGAGGAGTAACTACATGGTAAAACTGGGAACGTCGAGTTCAAGGATGGTTTCATTTGATGCTTCTTTAAGTAAGATGTGTTCAAGGAAGGAAGGAAGGAGCAGTGCTTTCTCTTGTAAATATACATACATACGTACTAGTACGTATGAGAAGGTTTTCTTTGTTTCGTTACGAGAGCGAATTTAACCACTCGAATAACGAAATTTTGCAGTTCCGTTTTCAACAGCCCGTTCGGTTGAGCCACCCTGATTTGGAAAACAGACAAAGCAGAACTGACTAAGAGCTGCGAACTGAGAACTGCAGACTAAAGAAGGTTTCATTAATTTTAATCGCATTTGGCAGGAAAATAATGTAATAAGAGGAGAATTCGGGGTGCACAGGGTGGTGCATGGTTGCGAAGTTGTAATGGAATTTGAAGAATTCGAATTTCGATTCGACTAAGTGCATTCTTTCTGGAGGTTGTCGTAAGTGGATCCTAGAGGAGGACAAGTCGAAATAGCTACCAATCAATTGCGAAACAGAGAAATGGTGGTTTTTCGGCCATAACACGTAGGAATTTGCAGGGATTTTTAGGAACTTTTCGGGAAAATTGTTTAGAGTACCTTAAGATTGGTTCTAACCGCCTTAACTCAGTACAGTCTTTTTAGGTTGAACTCTGGATGAATGACGGCAGTCACCATAAATAATGTCTTTCGAAAAAATTTGTGGGCACACTAGTTCAAGAATATACGGGCCCCACCTAGCTGACTGACTACCTTTCTTGGGAAAACTCTCCTGAAGCACTCAACTACAGAGGAGGCCTAAAGTATACGAGTACATATATTGTGTCATACTAATGGGGAAGTCCAGGATTACCAGGAACCAGGAACTAAGGGGCACTCAAGGAGAGAGGAAAAAAAATCTCGTGTTCTTTGGCAAGGATGGAAGTTTTGTGGAAAACTCCAGAGAGACCGGGCAAAAAGAGGATGAAAAACTGTGATATCTGCTAAAGAGAATATTACACAGGTAATCGGCGTGACAAGAACAGCAGTCGCAACACCAATTCGCATGGGAATTCGCTGTAAGAGGAAGACTTAGGGAACAAGTTTTGAGCTTCAGGCATAAAAGTTTAATTCGCCAATATAAGCCTCATAAACGCTCACGCCCCGATAGAGTAGAAGGACAAGCTTACCAAATACTGACTCTACGAGCTCCTCGATAGCACTTACGACCAATGCTCTAATTATGACGTGAACATCGTCCCAGTGGAGAGTAGAAACGGACACAGTCTAATTGATTTTGTGACGGAACGTAGTGTTAATATAGTTTCCAAACCTTGATATCCATAAAAAGCCCTGTCTAATTCCCGATCAACAAACCGTCAACTAAATTGAGACGCAAAGAACTCACTCCTGCTGTATTTTGGATGTCCGAACGTTGACGTCGACTCGGACCATTATCTTGTTGTAGCCAAGATAGGCTTCTGCCATTAACGAAATTGTGTAATAAAAAGCAAGGCGAGCTTTTCAGAATTTAACGCTGACCGCCGGTCAAAGGTCCTGTTAATGGCAGCACCACGGGTAGTCCCTAGCAGGACTTAAATCACGGGGTCAGGAGCCATCCTGACTTGTTGAGATAGGCCCTCTTATGGAAGCGTTATAGTGCTGTGGTTTAAACCTAAAATCGCAGGAAGAGCCTTCCAGTTGGTTTCGACACGATGTAGAGCTACTCTAAGTACTGGATGCTGTGATCCTGACTTGTGCTACACTGCTTGCGTGGAACTTGTGCCTCCAACACAAGTTCTGCGTTGGTATCAAACGAATTGATGGACGTATTCTTGCAATGGCAAAAGGTATCCTTGTTCCCGTGACTGTGTGGGCATTGAGGCTTATATTGTCAGGAGTTCACTTAAAACACATGAGATGTCCTGTAGCTAAGATATATACAATATGTATGATAAAACCACCGAACCATTGTGAGGAAATTCAGTTTCCCTTAAACTCTCAAGGAGTCCATGATGATATCATCGAACGTGGAAGACCAGTGGCATCACTGCCAAAAAACAATTTAGCTCGATAGCGAATGCAGACAGGCAATTCTGGAGAAACAACGGATGTACATAGTGGCCCTGAAGGAAAGAACGAGAGAGGTGCTAAAGCCCTACGAACAGATAAGAAGAGAAGAACATACTCATCTCAGAAGAAAGAGCACCAGAAGCGCTCGAACAAGGCTACTGGAAGAACGAAATTCGGAGGTTTTGCCGAAAAATAAAACGAACATGCCAAAGCTGTAAAGCTCAAACAGAAATCTGCAAGGATGGAGAAGGAAGAAGCCTGATAGTAGAACCACAGTCAGTGCTAAATAGAATATTTCTGCAGTGCTAAATAGAATATTCCCATAGTCAGGCAGAATGAACCATTGAACCTGGGCGAAGGCAGGCCCCCGACCAAGGTGAAGTCAGGACAGCAATTTCCAAGCTTATGTCTAACAAATCTGCGGGACTCGGATCGTCTCTAAAAACAGGGTCAACAAAAGTATGCCCGACGAATGGAACCTCACCACTGTTTTCCCGATCCTAAACAAAAGATATCCGATTTACTGCGTCCATTACAGGGGAGTAACTCTGCTTAACATCACAATATAGGCAGAACCATGTCTAGCATGTTATGTGAATGTCTAAGACCATTCGTTAATAGTCTGATCGACCCCTATCAGAGTAGTTTTAGGCTCCGAAAGCCAACCGCCTGTTCATTCATATCAAAGTCGCATATGACAGCGTCCATAGAGACATACCATACAGAATCACGTCTTGTTTTGGCATCCCTGCCAAGATCATTAAATTATGCAGTATGACGATGGAGAATGCACGCTATTTCGTTAAGGTCGGCAATGACAAGACAAGACAAGAGACGTTCAATATGAGAAAAGGACTTAAACAAGGCGATCCGCTTCGTTGATTTTTCCAACATCGTTCTTGAAAGAATTGTGCGAAACCCACTAGTCAACTCCAGAGGCACCACCTTTCAAAATTCAGGCTGATGACTGTAAAAAAAATGCTAAAGCCAGTAGAAGAAGTACAATATTTTGGTCTACACGTGTATCTTTGCTGACCTTGTTCGTTTCTATGTCATTTCTCAACATGTGAGCTTTAGTTCGTTTCATAATAGTAATTCGTTTATAGGTCAGCCCGGAAGCACTAACGGGCAATTAACAGCGGTAGTATCACAAAAGTAGTTTCATGTATTCGACCTAAAGACAATCCCTTTCACTTTTGAATATTAATCCAGTTAAACCGCTAAAAGATGAACAAAAGTGTTGAAGCAGAGGAATATGAGAATGTTAAGTTTTATGCACTTGATTTCTCCTTATAGTGACAGAGTTGTCAAGTGTTTCCGTGGTGTAGTGGTTATCACATCCGCCTAACACGCGGAAGGTCCCCGGTTCGATCCCGGGCGGAAACAATTTTTTTTGTTTTTTTTTTTATGCTTTTGGAATTCCTCTCTACAAGGTGGCGCAAAATTAATCACCCTATCGGAAGATGATATATATTTCAGCAAATGGCATCGTACGTCAATCATATTTGACATTTGTGAACTAGACAGCTGCAGTATGCAAACAGACAAGCAATAGTGCGTTATACTCCGCAAGAGCGTTTAATAATTGTGTCGATGTTTTTGACCAATAATCGGTCGGTGGTGTCAGCGCAGCGTGAATTTCGGCGTCAATTTCCTAATCGTGTCGCGCTAACTGGGCAATTATTCCGGCGCTTAACTAACAGAAGACCATGCAGGGAGTGGCCGCTACCGGACTAGTCGTTCAGTCGATGATATCACGGTTGTGGCCGCCGATGTCGCTGAGAACGAAGAAACATCAACCAGACGACGGGCATCAATTTGGCATCACCAGACGAACCTTATAGCGAATTTTAGTGAAGGACTTACACATGTTTCCGTACAAAGTGCAATCAGTGCATCAGTTAATGCCTCCTGACCATCAGACGTGTGTGAATTACTGTGAAGCCATCCTCAATCTCAACAACGAAGAGGACGATTTTGCGTCGAAAATCATTTCCACTTAAGCAGTTACGTCAATAAGCAAAATCTTCGTTTCTGGGGCACTGAAAATCCGCGTGTGATGCGCGAAGAGACATTACATCCACTCAAAGCCACTGTGTGGTGCGGCGTTCACGCGGTCCTCGTTTCTGAGAACGCCATTGGCAACACGGTCTGTGTTACTAGCGAACGCTACAGTGCCATGGTAAACGTCTTCTTACTACCGGATTTGGATGAACGAGACTTGGTGAACATGTGGTACAGAACCGCGGGTACAGCAGTGAGCCAGAATGGATATTGTGAAGGAAGCGTTTCCTCGTCGCGTAATCTCCCGTTTTGGCGATTTTGCATGACCAGCAAAATCGCCCGATCTAATCATCCCAGACTTCTTTATTTGGGGTTACTTGAAGTCGCAGGTTTATGCCAACAAGCCTCAGACAATCGCAGCCCTTAAGGAGAATATTCGACAGGAATGCGAACAGTTATCACCGGAAATCTTGCGGAAAGTCATGGAAAATTTGATAAAACGGGCACAAATGTGTATCAACACTGGCGGCAGCCACTTGGCGGATATCATCTTTTCCACTCAACAGACATAATTGTATAGGTCCAAATAAAGATTTCCATCACTCAAAATAAGTTTGTTTTTATTTAGTGGAAAAGTAATTCAAAAACAAAATTGGATGATTAATTTTGCGCCACCTTGTACTAAGGGACAGTTAACATTGAAAAAGGAGAGGATGCTATTCCTCCAAATGAGAATACATTTTGCAGAAACGCCTCGCCGTTCCATCATGGGATTAAGCGAAGGTATATGCTGTGAAAAATTCACTTGGAGGTTCAGCTGCCTGAGGTACATAACAGATTTACATATCCCTACAACAAAGCAACAAAGCTGTTAGCATTATTAGATGGGTAAGGTGGACTTTTACTCGCTGTTGTCGCTTTTGTGCAAATTAAATTTTTTTTTAGACCAATTCACTCGCTTTAAGATTAAAGCAGCTCCGTGCAGACGAGAAGACACTTGGACAATATACACACTCGTACTTGGCGAAAGTGGATTGAGAAGCAGTCAAACCCATCGACAGAAAGGGTAAGACCGGTGCTTCAACCGGCGTAGCTCGTAGTTCTGGTCGACTGAAGTTGGTTGATGTGGTGAAACCTACCCAGCAAAACAACTCTGGGAGTGGCTTTCCTAATGCACAAAGTCCGACTGAAATCGGTGCTGTAACCAGGAAAAGTTACAGTTTGGTTGGACAAAACTTGCGTATCACTGGAAAACCCGTCTGCCACAAAGAACGAGGCCGGTGTACCTATAAGGATGCAGCTATCAACCCGATTGATGCACCGAATTGGGTAGGCTAGCAATGAAAACAGTATGAACGACGCAGAGTACCCAGAACCCTGGACTTGACACTGCAAAGTCGAAAATTTATTCTCACAAAGAGAGAAATAATCGGGAACACAAAGACGGGTTTTCTCTCATTGTGAACAGAGCTCCTGCCGAGACCATCCCAGTATTACATTTACTCAGATCAACCTTCAATATTCGAAGGTCTTCTACTGCATCTCCTTTGTAGGAGGAGATTCGCGTGTAAAATACAAAATCTCACACAATATCCACACAGAAACCATGGTTGTGGAATAAACGCATCTGTGGTTTTGATTGTTTAAGGGGTTCCACACCCACTATATGAGATTTTGTACTGCCTCCACCGGTCTCACTGAATACTGCGATCCCTCTTCTGGATTCCATACTATCGTCTGACCTGGTTTTCAACAATGTTGGCTCTCAGCCATGATTGTTACTGACTGAACACTATCCAACAGTTACAATTAGGAGATTACCGGGGGGAAAGTACAATCAAAGGCTTCCATTTCAGAACACAGGTACATCAGATGCGAGTCTCGACTTTGCTTAGGAAGAGAAATCCGCCGAAAATCAACTGAAACCAAAACCCTCCTTCAGTAGCATGGTGGAATAAAAATTTGCAGCGATTACGTAAGAAAATCAGCCAGATAGAAGATCTGATCTAATGGCATTGCTTGAGACTCACTTCCCAGGTAACCTGGTCAGAACTGGCCCAGAACCAGCTCCTATTACTGAACCGCACGTAAGCTGATTAACATAACCCACCGTAGCTGGAACTTGTCATCGGTTTTGGTGACGCCTGACAACGATGGCATGTACCTAGTTACCCTACAAAAGGGTATACATCATTTGCTACCAACTTTGGTAGTTTGGCAACAACAGAGCTTCAGACCAATCAGACTGGCTTCCTTAATGTTAAAGAGCATGGGACTGATCCTCGAAATCTTTCCGGCATTATTAAAGGCGCACTCGACAAGAAGGAGAACGAGCTGAGCATTTTCATTGGCATTAAGGTCGCTTCCTACAACAAGTGTAACTCAGTTGGACAACACGGCGTAGATGAATCATTAGTCTAGTTGATTACAGCAATACTGTGGAATAGGAACCTGATTGCGGATGCTTCCTGTGACCAATACTAGTATGTGATGGCGGGGATAAAAATGTGTTGCCCGTAAGGCGGATTCCTGTCTCCAATCTTATGGTGCATGTTGGTCGAATCCTTGCTTAACGCTCGAAATAATTCTGGCGTCTAAGGTCGGGCATATCCAGACGATGTAGCTATACTGTCTGTTGGATCATATCTAGGGACATTTTCTAAAGCTCTTCTAGTGAAAATGGCCTTACAGTCAACCCTCTCAAAGCTAATGTTGTTTTCTTGACGAAAAGAAGGCAGGAAGGCATTACCATTCGTTTCTCCAACTAAACTAAGTATTTGGATGTCATACTGGATAACAAATTTCTTTGGACTAAGCATGTCATGTTGAAAACCTGTCGTGTGCTGTCGGCTATCTGGCAGTGTAAGTAGAGAACTTACGGCAAGAGATGAAGATTGTTCAGTGGTGGGAAACCAAACGATGCTTCTAGCCATCTCTAGAAGTCTGCGACTTGCTTGCTATCCCTCGGAAGGAAAAACTGCACTAGCGTCTTCCAAGCATCTATATTTCCTAGTCATTAGTGACACAACGTTCTATGACGCTTGTTGTGAAAGTATTGACGACACCATGGAACACTTTCTCTGTTCGGCGCTGATGAAGTGGCTTCTGGCACCGAAGGCCCTTTATCACTGCGCAAAGAAGCTAATGCATGACAATATTACTTTAGATCCGTCGGGCTAATGGACAATCGCCTCAAATTCCAATCTTCCCGCAGAAAGATCAGAAGTCTATTTGAAAATTTCTTGGACTCATTTGAACGACTTCAAGAAGCTTTTGTAAACACGTTCGCGTCAACGTATGAATACGACTCGGTTCACCAAGTCATTCTAATTCTGTTCCACGGGAAGGTATTCCTTATTTGCCCGCAAATAGGCAAAAAAATAAAATGAAATGACACCCTCAGAATTATTGTTCTCAAACACACACCCATTCTGCTTAAACTAGGACATCTGGAGGGAACCTGGTCCACAAATGCAAGAAAGGAAAACATTTCCTTGCAAATACGGGTAATTAAATATTCGCGTAAATGTGTCATTTGATACATCTTGAGAGAGAAGTTGTGATTGTCGTGACACCCCTCTAGGGGTTGGTAACTGGCAACCCCCACTTGGATCCATAAATTCACATCAACGTAGAAATATTTATGTGTCATCTTCCACTCCCTCGAACTTTGGATGAATGTAAAGCCCTATTTGGATATGAGCATGAGGAGGTTCTCAATAGGTCAGAATTTATGGGGAATTCTTTGCTGGCAAAGGCAAACGAAATTAATGATGTTGATCATTGGATTCCTGGGAATGGTAGTGATGAATCTAATTTGCACACACTAAGCCAGGACGTTTGTTGCTCGTATGAGTCCCCGGATAAATGGGGACATTTTACGAACCTGCGATGAGATGGTCTTTCATCTCAGTGTGATAAAGTGGAGTTTTTTCAGTTTCAGGGAGGAAATTTCATGGAAATGTCCTTATACAGTGTGATGTACTACAAGCTCATATATTTTGCGCTGATTCAGGAGAAAGAATGTCGTTAGATGAACAATATATCTAAAATGTAACTTACGGGATTTCACATGAAATGTTGTATAGACCTGTGCAAACTCGTGTCCCATTTTGATGAGCCGCCTCGAAACCAAGGCCTTTGTTACACATATAAGGAGGACGACAAGACCAACGTTATTAATATGTCACTCTAAAAAAAAACACAGGATAATGGATTGAACTTTATTTTCGAACTTTTAGTGGAGGCAGGAATAAAAGGTCTGCGTTTCCCGAACTTGGCAGTTCAAATTTCAAATGTTGTTCAAAGGTTCATTGAAATCACCAATAATTTCTTGAAATCCGTGATTATTTTAATCAATCATGGAAAGGAGACTCAATTGTTGTGCTGACTCAATAAATAAGAAACAGTCTGCTCAAAACAGCAAAGACAAATCTGCTCATCAATCATTATAACAAAAGGTTATAAACAACAAACGTAGGAAAGAGCTCTCAACGGATATATCATATTTGGTGAGTCTTATAAGAAGCCTATTTCTATTAATGAGTGTCTATCATCCAAAAATAGATCTTTGCTTACTAAGCAAAACAATCTAAAATATGTTTGATATGTCTGACTGACAACTGGGATTGGGGCAACAGCGCCACAATCAAGATCGTCGCGAAGTGCTTGTTTTATCTGGTGGTCCCTTGTAACTGCATGGTTAAACTCTTACTCATGCTGGTTAAAATGTCAATAACATGCTCGGCCAGTGGCTCACAACACAGTACGGAAGAATTAAAAAAGATGTGACGAATCCGTGCAAACGTTTAAAGGACAACGACCCTCGGATATGCCCGTGGAATGTTTGGACCCTTAACAAGCCACGTACAGCCGAATAATTAGCAAACACCGCTGAATGCTGTCACGCAGATATCAGTCAGCCAGGAAGTGCGATGGGATGGACCGAACAAAAAGAGGAAGAAAAACTGTGATATACATACCACCTAGATCAAAATATTCCCGGAATTAGTTCAGAAAATTAAAAATACATGTTTATTCATCTAAATCTATATTGTTCCCTTCAAAGTCAACCCCATCGACTGCAACACACTTATGCCAGCGCTTGATCCAATCCTCGAAACATTTTTTATATTCGGTTTTCGGTATGTCCATAAGTGCTTCCTGCGATTTTTCCATTACTTCCTCCCGGCCGCTGAAACGCGTTCCCCGTAGAGGTTTTTTTAACTCGATTGAACAGAAAGAAGTCACAGGGAGCCAAATCAGGTGAATTCGGTGGCTGTTGGATGGTATTTGTTGCATTTTTCGTCAAAAAATTACGAATAATGATGGCACTGTGCGACAGTGCGTTATCATGGTGCAACATCTACGAGTTTTCTGCCCACAATTCTGGTCTCTTTCGGCGAATTGCTTCACGCAAACGTTCTTATAACGCCCAGATAATACTCTTTGTTTACTGTCTGACCTTCTGGCAAAAATTCATGATGCACTACACCGTTGTAATCCAAGAAAAGCGTGAGAATTGCCTTCTTTTTTGACTGAACACGACGTGGTTTTTTTGGTCTCGGCTCATTTGGTGAACGCCATTCACTTGCCTGATGTCTGGATTGTGTGTCGTACTCATAAACCCACGTCTCGTCTCCAGTAATGAACCTTTTGATGAATGTGGGATCAGATTCAGCCTCGCAAATCATCTCTTTTGCGACTTCAACACGGTCTCTTTTTTGCATGAAATTGAGGTCTTTTGGCACCAACTTTGCTGCTACACGACGCTAACATAAGCCTAAAAGTTATTCGTACCCCAACGAAAGACAAGGCCGACGCCACCAAAGAATGTTTCTACGAGCTGCACGACAATATATGTTACGAGGGGCGTTCAATATGCGAATTCAATATAAATTGTTTTTATTTTTCAATATAATCTCCCCTAACATCAATGCATTTGTTACATCTTGAGATAAGCTTTCTTAAACCCTCAAAAAATTAAATTTCCTCTTTCTCTGAAAATACCCATTTATTGCCGACTTGAGTTCTTCATCATCCGAAAATCTTTTTCCACGAAGACATTTTTTCAAATCCGGAAACAGGAAATAATCACTAGGGGCAAGGTCTGGACTATAGGGTGGGTGTTGGATTTCTTCGAAACCACAATCTCGCGCAGAAGCCTTGGAAACTCGCGTCGTGTGAACAGGAGCGTTGTCATGAAGAAGCAACACACCCGCTGCGAGTTTACCCCGTCTTTTCTTTTTAATTTCCTCCCGCAAATTATGCAAAGTGGAAGCGTAGGATGTGGCGTTGATGGTCTCACCTTTTTTTTGTACTCAATGAGCAAGATTCCCTTTGAGTCCCAAAAAACTGTGGCCATGAGCTTCTCGGCAGACGGAGTGACTTTGAACTTCTTCGGGGGGTCTGTTCCTTTTTTATGCCACTGCATGGACTCTTGTTTGCTTTCAGGGTCATAGTGGTGGACCCATGTTTCGTCCCCAGTAACAATTCGATCCATAACACCGTCCGCGTTCTCACTACGCATCTCCAAAAGCTCTCTACAGCATGCGATTCTCACTTTTTTCTGAGGCGCTGTGAGCATTCGTGGCACCCACCTTGCACTGACCTTTGAAAGGTTAAGATGGTCATGAAGAATGGTGTGAATGGTACCAATTGAAAGCTTGGTGATCTCTCCCATCATTTTCATCTTTATTCGGGCATCCTCAAGAACAAGTTTTTCCACTTCTTTGATGCTTTCTCCCGTACAAGCAGTAGCCGAGGCGCCGGAGCGGGGTTTGTCTTCAATGCTCTCTCTGCCTCTCTTGAACTCACTTGACCACTTTTGCACAGTTGATAATGAAGGTGCGGAACCCTGGTAAACAGCCACCATCTCTTCATGAATAGTTTTTTGACTTTTTCCTTGCTTAGTGAGAAATTTAATTACAGCGCGATGCTCAATTTTCACCATCATCGTCTCAGTTGCCATTATGATTCTGTTTAACTAGAGATAAAACGCGAATTAATAATCCCATTTATATGAAATTTTACATGAATGCACTAAAATAATAGTATTACTTGATAAATAAGTCAATTTATATATACAACCACAGCTTCACCCCGATACCGAGAATATGTTGAACGCCCCTCGTATATGAGCAAAGTCCGAAGTACGACGTTAAAATCGTACTAGGTGTTTTTAACGTCGAGATATGAAAGGAGGACACCTTTGGCAGGACAGATGGTAAGCATAGCCTACACGACAGCATGTCTGGCAGCAGACTTAGACTTATTGACTTTGCGGCGGGTCGAAATATCACTATAGCAAGCACATAGTTTCCTCATCTTAATATACAGAAGTGACATGTCGGTCTCCGTAACGTGAAACGCTAAATCAAATTAATTATTTTGTGACCGACGTAATGTATGTCTGCAGCATTTTCAACATTTTCAACATTTTCGAACCTTCCGGGCAACTGAAGGACGAGAGCGGCTCGTGAGCTCTAAAATCAAAAGAGACGGAAGAACATCGACTCCTCGAGAAGAAGAAAAATGATCATGAGAGTTTGTACTCCAGCAACAACGTACGGAAGTTTTATAACAGGTAAAACGAACGTTTCAAGGCAAGAAGAGATGAAGGAGGAAACCTGGCAGTAGAGGCACAGTCGGTGCTGAGAATATGGAAACAATATTTCTGCAGACTGTATAACGATGAATAACTTCAACATCCCGCTGTCAGGCCGAATATACTCGTCCCATTCAGCTTAGACGATGATAGCCAAAACTTTGGTCCACTTGACCAAAATGAAGTAAAAATAGTAGTATATAAGCTGAAAACCAACAAAACAGCTGGACTTGACAGCTTACCGTCCTTTGTGGAGAGCATACAAGACTCAGCAGTCGGAAGAGTGTATGTCTGATGCATGAAATCTCAGCAGGGTATGCCCTATCTACAAAAAAGGAGACCCCTCAACTGCGCCAACTATACAGGTATGAGTCTCCTTAACATTGTGTACAGGATCTTGGCTACCACGTTGTGTGAATGTCGCAAAATCTTCATCAACAACCTGAGTGGTCTCTATCAGTGTGGTTTCAGACCAGGAAAGTCCACAATCGACTTCACACTCAGGTAGATCCTGGAAAAAAACTGAAGAAGTTCAAATCGCTACCCACCATCTTTTCATCGATTTTAAGGCCGCATATGACAGGATCTATAGAGGCAAGCCAAGCTGAATGACGATGAACAACGCTCACTGCTCCGTCAAAGTCGGGTACGGCTTAAACAAGACCTTTGATGTCAAGAAAGATTTTAGACAAGGTGATGCGCTGTCATGTGACTTCTCAAACGTTATACTTGAAAACGTTATACTTGAAGGAATCGTACGAAACTCATAAGCGAACACTGAAGGCAAAATCTTCCAAAAGTCTGTGCAACTATTAGTGTGCGCCGATGCTGTCGACATAAGTGGGAAAACAGAGAGGTTTGTCACCGCTAGTATTGAAACGGAAGCTGCCAAAATAGGTTTAGCGGTAAATGAGGGCAAAACCAACTATAAGGTGACCAGATAAGTACAATAGGAAAACATTTTAAAATAAAACAAGAACGGCGTGAGATATAAAATTGATTCTGGCTTTATTTTGAAGCATGCCATTATGTGTGGAATAGCACGTCAACCAAATGGTCGCCTCGGCTTCGCTGGCAGTGCTTCAAGATCTCGGTCCAAGTTTTTATGACTCGGTCCAATATGTGGTGTAGAGCCGTGAGATGACCCAGTCCCCAAATTTCTCCTTCACAACTTCGAGTATTGCGTCGCTTGCATGGCATGTAGCGCCATTTTGTTGGAACCACACCTGGGATATATCGATGTTGTCGAGCTACGACCACAGAAAGTTGGCTAACATCGCTCTATACCTGAGACCATTGATGGTAACGGTGTCCCCTTCCTCATTTAGAAAGAAATAAGGTCCGATGATGCCACCATACCATAAACCGCACCAAACAGTCAATCTTTGTGGATGCATTGATGCTTAGCCTAATACTTGTGGATTGTATATTCTCCAATAGTGGACATTTTGCTTGTTGACATAACCGCTAAGCCAAAAATGGGCTTCGCCCGAGAATATGATTTTTTGGAAAAAATCCAAATCTCCGGCCAACATTTCCAGCGCCCAATTAGCGAACTCGTGGCGTTTTATATGGTCGTGATGCTTCAATTCTTGCATCAGTACAATCTTATACGGATGTAGGCCGAAATCCAACCGCAAAATATGTCGGGTTGACTTTTACTAAGATTTACTTACATCTACTCAGAGCAACCTTCAATGTTCGAAGTGATCTACTGCATCTCCTTATGTATGATGAGATTTCCGTGTAAAATACAAAATCTCACACAATATCCACACAGGAACCATGGTTGTGGAATAAACCCATCTGTGGTTTTGGGTGTTTAAGGGGTTCCACACCCACTATTTGAAATTTTGTACTGCCTCCACCGGACGCACTGAATACTGCGATCCATCTCCTGGATTTTATACTATCGTCTGACCAACTGCAAAATATGTCGGGTTGACTTTCTGGCGCTACCCAATTCAGCCGATCCGCGCCGAATCGGCATTTCTGGGTCTACTTCGATACTGGTCATTACGGCGGCTATGTATTCGGTTATTCTTCATTTCGCATCAATCTCTGTCTGGTTGGTGGCTTGGGATCCAAAAGAGTGTACTCACGCTCAAAGTTTTCCACGGTGCGACCAATTGCCTGCACACTGAAGCCATGAAGACCCCAAACCAAAGCCCACGACGAAATTCACGTTGCGTATTTACAACTGATTAATACTTTCCGCACGTTCGCCAACCGTAAAACGATGCATGATGAAATAGCAAACTTTACTGAATATTTTGACAGCTGGATGTCATTTGTGAATTTGACAGCTGCTGAAACATAACAATTGGAAAACTATCATTACTATCCGCTCACCCTATATAAGTTGTATAAGTGGGATCTGCGAGGAACATAAAACAAATCCATGATATATGGCCATTAACAAACAAACAGCCTCTCATAGACATATTTCCACAATTATTTACAGACGACTCCGCTTATCTGAACTCGCTTTACTGGAAACATAAAATTTATCACGGACCATTTTTCGATAATTTCCATGTAAATTACTCTGCTTAACTGAAACCCGCTTAACTGAAAAAATAATTACGTCAAAAATGAACAACTCATATATAGTAATTCAGCGCCGCATAACTGGAAAAAAGTTATTGAATACGTCCATTGCTAACATTTGTTATTGCTTCAACTGACAATTAATTTTTTACCCGTGCATTGCAGTTTGCATTGCAGTCAGTTTTGACAGTTCAATATAATTACGTTTTCTCTTTCGGCTTCAGTGTCCAAATGTTTTATCGAATTGTGACAAAATCTGTAGAAATGTCGGGAGAAATGGTAAAGGCGTGGAAAAGAAAATTTTGAATTTGTTTGCTCTCATGCATCTCGATCTGGGACGAAATGCACAAGTTTGTCACTTCAAAAGAAGCTTGAAATTTTGAAGAGGATTGATGCGGGAGCGTCAAAAAAAATACATTTATACAGAGTTCGTCTGTGCACCAAGTTTAACAAGAATCGTAAATAGTAGGGATCCTATTCGCAACGTGGCCGCACAAAACCAAGGAAACGGGTGCTTGTAAAATGTGGAAAAGGCGGTATCGGCTTGATTCAAGAAAATGTGATCTAAACATGCAACAATCACCGGCCCAAATCAATGTTGATTTTGTACCATCCAATGGTTGACTGGAGAGCTGGGAAAATATTCATTTTAAGAATGTGCATGGGGAGAAAAATTGCGTCGATGTGCACGGTACTAAGGAATGGTTCACTAAGATTTTTCCAAGATATCTTGAAGAATATGAAGCTTTACCTACTCGTACATTGGCAAACAGATCAGAAAAGCCAGAATTACGAATCTTTTTGTTACAAATTCAACCGGTTAACTTTTTGTGTAGGTAGGTAGGTAGGTAGAAGTGTCTGTTCGAAAACCAACCCACTTAGGCCTATTGGCACATTGTAATGCCACGTGGATCTATGATCCTCTTTACTCATGGAACCACTTCGAGCTTATGATGAAGAGTAGGAGACTGTTTACGTCTATATTCTTTAGATTGTTTAGGTCATTGTAGAAGAAAGCTCCTAAGTGTAGTTTTCTTCTCCAGGAGAGAGCTGGACCTGTACAGTGTAGGTGGAGGATTGTCTTCTCTTCTTCCTCGTTCATGCAGCTTCTACAGAAATCATTTGTAAAAGCGCCAAGCCTTCTTGCATGCTTGCCTATAAGGCAATGTCTAGTGATGACACCTATGATGGTGCTGAGATGTTTCCTATTTATAAGGATCAGACTCTTAGAGCGATTCAGATCCAGCTTTGGCCTGATCCGTTTGGTCCCTAAACATGTTGGTCCAACAGTCCACCTAAAGTTTGTTCTTTTATTGGCATCCAGTTTTAATATTAATTTTCACGTAGCGATTGGTATATCTATTCTACCCGTTTCCGTTAGAATAGGTAGAGTGGTTACAATTCCCTGGAATATCTCTGGCCCGGCACCCATCAAAGGTAAAGATTGAACTGCTCAGCCATCTCCGTAAGAGATTCATTCAAGGGCGGTTTTAGAATTTAATGAGACTGAATCCAGGGGCTTGATAGCGGCCTGACTATCCGAAAAGATTGACGGTAACGGTGTGTCCTTCCTCATTTCGAAACAGTAAATTTTTGTGGATGCATTGGTGCTTGGCCGAACACTTGTTCATTGTGTTCGCTCCAATTCGCTTAGCCAAAAATGGGCCACATCCGAGATGATGATTTTTTGGCCAAAATCCGGATCTCCGGCCAACATTTCCAGCGCTCAACATGATCATGATTATAGTTTTTTAAACTCTAAGTTTCTTCCACTAAAACATCTTTATATCAAAAAGGTCTTATGTGAGTAAGGCCTTACAAATTATTTACTTGAAAATTTTCTAAATCAGAACTCAACTCCCTATAAACAACGGAGTAATGAAAGATCTTTGGCTATTATTACACGTCAGAACACTCACATTTTTTCGAATTTTTATACAGCTGTTGCACCTAGGATATTTAATCTGTTACATTTTGAAATAAGGAGTATTAGAAAATCGCTTCTCTACAACTGAAAAATTAACTACTGACTGTTTAACTTTGACTTCAACGAAATCAAAAATCTGATCAAAATAATTTCACCATAATGTATCATACTTTTGATTTGTATTTTTTTATTGCATTTTGTTTATATAGGGTTTTCCAATAAGGACCTGACAACTTTTTTTTTTAAATAAAACGCAAACCATTTGAGATATTTCAAAAACTTTATTATCGGCTTGAAGTACAATAAAAACATTTATGAATGACCCAATTTTCAACGACTCGGACACACATTTCAGCCGCTATTTCGCATTCAAAGTTGGCTCTGAGTTCTTCCAACGTCGTCGGCGTGTTGGCATAAACCAATGACTTAACGTAGCCCTACGGAAAATAGTCAAGCGGAGTTAAATCGCACGAACGAGGCGGCCAATCGACTGGCGTATTTCCTGAGATAACACGCTCACCATACCTACTCTTCAATAAATCGATTGTAGCGTGTGCTGTGTGGCTTATGGCATCAACTTGTTGAAACCACATGTCATCCAAGTCCATATCTTCCAATTCGGGCCAAAAATAATCAGTGATCATGGCGCGATATCGCTGACCATTCACAGTAACGTGACGATCGTTATCATCGACGAAAAAACATGGCCCAATAACGCCGCCGGCATGCAAACCGCACCAAACAGTTATTTTTTGTGGATGAAGTGGTTATTCATGAAGCACATGTGGATTTTCACCCGACCAATAACGCATAGTTTGCTTATTGACTAACCCATTGAGCCAAAAATGAGCGACGTGCGTCGCTTCAAATGGTTCATCGGCTTCAATTCTTGAGTCAGCTTGATCTTGTATGGGTGTAAACCAAGATCTTTACGCAAACTACGCCATAATGTGGTCTGAGCGATGCCCAATTCTTGAGAACGCGGTGGAATTGACTGATTTGGATCGTTTGCCACGGACGCCTGAACGGCAGCGATATTTTCGACACTTCGATCAACCCGTTGTCTCACTGACACGGCAACATAACACAACGTATATGTAGACAAACATTTTTGCACTAAACTTGTTATTGCCTGTCTACTAGGGCGAGAATTACGACCTAAAATTGGAGGTCTTAAAGTTGCAGTCACCGACTCCGAATTTCGGTAGAAAATTTTTATAATTTGCAGACGTTGCTCGTTAGTGTACTTTACCATGATGAAAATGTTAAGTTTACTGAATAAATTGACAGTGACAGTTTGATGATTAGTGAAAGAGTGCGTTCACAAATTAAATTCAAAGTTGTCAAGTCCCTAATGGAAAATCCTTTAGTACCACCCCACATTCTATAGTAAAGTGTCCGCCATCTAACGTTTTTTTTTCAACTAGTGCTTATTTCGTAACACTTAGCTCATGTCTGATTTGACAGATAATTTGTTTTATCCTTCCGCTGAACGAATATGGTTGAAGCCAACTGACCATCCAATGCGTTTTCGCTTCGCTAAGTGGGCCTGCGATCGACTTAGAGAAGATGCCGACTTTGCCAAAAAAATCATCTTTTCATATGGAGCTCATTTTGATATTGGCGGGTATGTAAACAAGCAAAATTGTCGCATTTTGGTCACAGAAAACCCGCAAGCATTCATTGAAAAGCCGATACACCCAAAACGAGTCACTGTTTGGTGCGGATTTTGGTCCAGAGGCATAATTGGGCCATTTTTCTTCGAAAATGAGCAAGGAGTGGCCGTTACAGTCAATGGCGATCGTTATCGGGCCATGTTGAACGAATTTTTGTTCACAAAAATTGAAGAGGAGGATATTGGCAACATTTGGTTTCAACAGGACGGCGCTAAGTGCCACACAGCCGAAGCTACACTCGATGTTTTGCGCTCTGTTTTTGAAGATCGCATTATCAGCCGCAGAGCTGATGTCGTTTGGCCACCTCGGAGCTGCGATTTGACACCGTTGGACTATTATTTGTGGGGTGCCGTAAAAGATAAATGTTACGCCGACAAGCCAGAGACAATTGACGCTTTAAAGGACAATATTCGTGAAGCCATTGGTGAAATACACAATGCACACAATCGATAATGTGCTTAAAAATTGGACCGATCGTGTAGGCTACTGCATGGCCAGCCGAGGCAGCCATTTGAATGAAATTATTTTCCATTATTAACCGGAAAGATAAAACTAATTATTTGTCAAATCAGTCATGAGCTAAGTGTTACCATTCACGAAATAAGGACTAGTTGAAAAAAAAAAGGTTAGATGGCGGACCCTTTATAATTACAACACTTGAAGACTAAAAATTTAACGTTAAGGGCTCTTTTGTTATTAGATATGCTCCCGGGCATCCGAACTCAGATGAATTGAAAGCTAAAACGGCTGATGGTTACATAGAGGGTATGTATTTGCCAAAAAAATACAACTGCTCTGATTCAGTCAATGGATCAAAATGTTCTTAAGACATTAATGGCACATTATAAAAAACGCCTACTTATGGACATCGTTACCCAACCTGACGCAGACATCATGTCACTTTTAAAACATTTCCACATTAAGGATGCCATTCTTAATGCAGCTTTTGCCTGGAAGCAAGTCCAGCCTTCAACTCTAATAAAATCATGGAAAAATATTTGGCCAAATAATCCCCTCCTCCAAGACGACGGAAATGAACGGGAAGACAACTCGCAAGATACCAACCATGTAGTGGAAGAAACAATTTCACTTTGCACTGATGTTAACGTTCAACAAGGATCATTGGAAGAACTAAGCAGATGGGTCTTAGACGACAACCTGGTTGCTGATCAAACAGATGAAGAGCTTGTTCAAGAACTGACGTCTACACAAGACGACCCAATTTAAGGGGCCGTGGAGAAGAAGTACGTGATCAGCTGTGACGAAGCTATGTCGGCTGCCAACATTTTGATACCCTGGTGCGAGGAACGTGAACTTGACCCCAACAACGTTTTAATGTTGAAAGACATTCAAGGAAAAGCCATTACCGAATGTATGCGTAAAAAGACTATCACAGATTTTCTGCATTTTTAGATTATGTAGGGCTTAGTACGTAATACGTTCACGTAATTACTTTCTAGGTACGATTCTACTAAACGTGAACTATGCTTGTGATCGTTGTCGTGCATCATGTCAGACGCAAATTGTCATCAGCGTAAGGAATCATGTGGTCTGCCCCTGTACACATGCTGGTCCATTTTTGTACTTATTTTAACAATTGGCCCCACATCGTGCCAAGAAAAGGACAAACCAAACCATCCCGCCTCCGTTTTTATATTGTTTTGATGGTATATTTAGGGTTGTGTTGCTGATTCGGAAGAAGCCACACATTTTTTTTTCCATCCGACCCAAAACTACAGAAGTTCGACTCATCACTCTAGAGCACATTTTTCCAAAAAATCATAGATCTTCGTAGGTGTTCCTTAGCAAACTCTATTCTGCACTTTGAATTTTTTTTCCGAGACAAATGGTTTCCTTTTATTGTGCAGCCTCTAAAATGGTTTTCATTTAATCTTCGCCTTATTGTTCTGGAAGACAATACATACAAATTACACCATGTATTTGTTTTATCCTGCCAAATGCCGAAAAAGTGTTTTACCAAAATTGTACGCATTATAAAGTCTCCTAACGCTTAGAGGTAGTAAGTTACAAAGATGGACAGTATGAACGAAAAATTGTCGCTCTGAACTTTGGTTATCTATTACCGGCTGGATTAAACTTAATAATCGGGTTGAATGTTAAATTTTAAGTTTTTCAAATAAATATGGAGGCTGCTTGCTGATGATAATTTTATGCAGGTACTTGATAGTGCATAATTCGAGATATTTATCAATAGTACATCCCAATATGTTTTTAGCGTATTGTGTCATAGCGTCTCAATCCATAAACATAACGGATAATGCTGTTGAAAGCGATGTCGAGCTTACGTCTAAGGAATGCACTACAGCAATAAAAGATTTCACAGCCGTCAGTAATAATTGGAATCAGTAGAGCCCTTACTAGCATTATTCTTGTATGCAGGGGACACAGACATATTCCTTAGACATCCATAGACTGTGATCATTCCAACTTAGAGTACTGTTAAATCCATACACCAAGGCTCTTTACTTTGTCAACGAACTCGATTGAATCATTACGAGGCAATATGTTAGGAAGATTAAAGCAATTCATGCTGCTTCTGTTAATAACAAGACATTTGGATTTAGTTGGGTTCAGTTTCAGCGAATTATTTTCAAACCAATCTAGAATTTTTCGAAGGTCTTCATTAAGTTTATGGGCAGCTTCGTCAATGAGGCCTAGTTTAAAACTCAGGTTCAGTTGTACATCATCTGCATACATATGCAGCGAAGAGTGATTGATAACTTTTGGAAGGTTATTGATAAATATTGTAAATAATAATGCACCCAGTATGGAGCCTTGAGGTACACCTGCTCAGGTTGCAATAAAATCCGATATAACATTTTTAACCACAACAGCTTGTTTTCTTCCAAGAAGGTAAGTTTGGATAAGCTTGACAGCAGATGATGAAAAGCCGAAAATCCTCTTGAGTTTAAAGAGAAGCTTCATATGATCCACTGTATCAAAGGCCTTGGAAAAGTCCAGTAGGGTCACGAGAGTTGTTAGGTCTTTATCTTTTACTAGAGCAGACGTATAGCTATGATGAAGTCTGAAGCCAGATTGATGTGTACAAAGTAGTTCATTGCGTTGAATATAGACGGACATCTGTTGGTGTAATATCCTCTCCATAACCTTTGTATTAATTTTAAGTATAGGCTTGATGACATCAGCTTGTTCAATACAAGCAAACTCAAAGCCATTAAATGATATGTCTAGTGAGTCAGTAATCGTGCCGGAGGCCGTTTGTACTTTCGCGAATTCTCTATTGAGCTGATTGGGATCTACGTTATTTATTTCGACATTATTTTTCGGACCAACACCAAGCTCACGTAAATTATGCCAAAGAGTTTTTGATGGTAACTTGTGGTCAAAGTGTTTATCATAAAATGCTCTTTTAGCTTGTTTCATATCATAGAGTTGACCAGATCCTCAGTTGGCGGAAATTTTTATAAAATTCTGGGAATGTTGTTATCGCGGATTAGCGACGGCAGGAATTTGCTAACTACCCTGTTCAATAAAAGAAAAGGGTGAGTTAGCAAATTCCCGCCGTCGCTAATCCGCGACAACAACAAATTACAAATATACGAGTATGTTTCCCTTTACAAATGCTACACTTAAATCTTAATATACTCTTAGTTCTGTATTTTGCGTCTACGCGCTCGCGCTGCTAATAAAAGAAACCCGGAAACATGTGTCAATTTAACAGCACCGTCTTGCCTCAATGTAGCTCCATCTCTGAGTAGAGGGTGGCAACTACTCATTTGGCTGACAAACACTCCTTACGCAGGGTTGTTAACAGGGAGTTAAAAACGTACCCACTTCTTATAGGCTATATCTCGCTTATATTTAAAGTAACTAATTTCGCGTGTAAACCATGAATTGTTTGAATATACTTTAGTTCTAAGTGCATCATGTGCATCAAATAATTCCAATAAAATATGTTGAAAGATATCAACCTGAGTATTTGTATATACTTCATGATAAATTGGATGCTAATTTATACTTAGAATATCATGCTCCAGGGTATCAGTATTAAGATTTTTAAAGCCTCGGTAGGTGTATTTTGAAGGTATTTCACTATGAGGAAAGTCGAGAACGCTGAAGCTGAAATCTGACTGTAGAAAGCATTGTAACAGTCATTGGAAAGGAAGAGGTCTAAAAGAGTACTGGCTGCTTGAGTGAAATGCGTAGGAACAGTCGTGTTTTTAATATCCAAGCCAAGAGTTTTTATGGACTGAGTAAATGCCACGGAGCCCGCATGATTCAATACATTGCAATTGATAATTTGAATAATTTTCCAGTAAATTGAAAATGGGGCTTAAATCAACATAGCTATATGGTCTGTAAACTACACCGAGAAGACATTTTTTCCGTTCACAAACAACTTCAACAAAACAATATTGAAGTGGACTACCAGGGGATAATTTTATTAAGGGATTAGCAACTAAATTGTTACGAGTGTAAATTGCAACGCCCCCTCCAGTTGCATAAACCTCGTAATTACTATATATTAAAAACCTTGTTATTGTAACGAATCCAATTTCTCCAATTGTCACGTGTTAAATCAAAGAAGAATGTCCACCACAGTACGAGTATATCTTATACTAATTACAATTATTGTATATTATTACTATTCAATAACTCTGTAGTATAAACTTATAGCTTCTTTTATTATTGCATTTAAATTAACTTACAATCTTGTGCAAATTAATTTGAACATATTATATTTTCCTTGAGTTCAATGCAAAATAAGTTAATTTGTTGTCACAACGATCTTACATTTTCTCAAATTGCACATATTCTTCTTAAACTAGATTATAATAGCCCTAAAAAAAAAAATGGTTTGCCCAGTTTCCCAAAAAACGTTTGAATTTAAATTTTTGAAAGGAGGCTTTGCAATTTGTGTAAACACAAGAATTAAATTGCTGGCAAGTTTGTTGCTGTTTAGAAGTGCTTAAGAATGGATTCTCCGTAGAAATCCGTAGTAAAGTAATTACTTTGTTTGAGCATACATTTAAAACTCAGAGAAACACAGCGGAAGGGTGTGACATATCGTTAGGGTCAGTTAACAACATCATTAAACGCCATGAAGACACCGGATTGATTTTACCGCAACGAGCAGGGAAATGTGGAAGAAACTGAAAATCAGAAAGAAACAGTCGGATTAGTCCAAGTAAAAGTAGTAAAGACTTAATAAAAGATCGTGCAGGAACAGTCGTAGATGCCTCAACAGTTCGTCGACGTCTTCTAGATGTTGAACGAAAAGCACGGAAACCTCTGAAGAAACAACTCCTAACTGCTGCTATAAAGAAGAAGAGAATGACTTGAGCTCGAAAATATAAAGAATGAACAGTGGATGAATGGAAAAAGGTGATTTTCTCGGACGAGAGTCATTTTTTCGTGCAGGCTACAAAACATCAGTACGTTCGAAGGTCCGATGGTGAGCCACTTTCAACAGCCCATATCCAAAAGACAGTGAAACATCCGATAAAGCAAATATTTCGGGGTTGTTTCTCTTATTTTGGGACAGGATCGTTAGTTCCAATAACATAGATGATGAACAGTGACAAATATATTGAATTACTGACGTCTGGTGCCTGAGTTGTCGCAATTGAATGCAGAAACCCCAGCTATATGCAAAACCAGGCTGAGAAAAATGGATTGTACGACAAAAACGAACCTGATTGAGTCAGTTATTCAAGTGTGGCACCGGGATCCAAAAATCGTTGACATCTGTCAAAAACTGGTGGAATCCATGCCAAAGCGAGATAAAATGGTGCTAAAAGCCAAGAGTGGACATATTAAATATTAATTTTAATAATCCATTACTTATTTTTACTTTTTAAATAAATAATACCAGCTTTTGAAAATTTGCAAAAGACTCTAAATATGAAATGAAAATGTAAAAATAGTTGTATTGAATAACAATAACATGAATTGAATTGAAATTGGAAAAAATTAGAGCAGCAACTTCAAATTCAAAGGCTTACGTCTAACAGCAAACGATATTTTAATTCGGAAGGAAATGCCTCCTGCTGCTTTTTTTTTGTTTTCTCCTACTCAAAACAGTGAACTTGTGGTGCGCACGCCAATAGATGGAATTACAAAACAAATATATTCGAATAGATTGTTTTTGTTTAACCATACATCGCATTAATTATTAAAAATAAAACTTAAAAGAGAGCGTTGTGTTGGTGACTTGCCGGCGTATTTGACAGCAGCGCCCAGCTCCTCTTCGATACGAAGAATTTGATTGTACTTGGCAAAACGTTCTGATCGGCATGGAGCTTCAATCTTGATTTGTCCGGTGCTAGGACCGACGACCAAGTCAGCAATGAATGTGTCCTCAGTTTCACCGGACCTGTGCGATACCATGGCGCCCCAGCCGTTGCTTTTGGCAAACAAATGTGCCTTGATCGATTCGGCGACGGTACCGAATTGGTTGACCTTCAACAGTAGGCAATTGCAGGCCTTCTTCTCGATTGTGGTGGCAATGCGCTGGTGATTGGAGACCGTCAAATAATCGCCGATTGGTGTATTGGCAGTCATGTTGGTCCAGTCATCACAATGATCCTGATCGAAGGGATCTTCAATGCTGGTGATGGGAAATTCCTTGATGAATTCTTGATAGAACTTGGCCAAATTGTCGGCGGTCAACCATAATGACTTGTCGCGGTTGGGGTTCTTGAAGTCCAAATCATATAGACCGTCCTTGTGTAATGCAGAAGCAGCAACATCCAAACCGAACTTTTCCTTGATGACCTTCTTCAAGTGATGGTACACTTCAGAACCGATTTTCATGGCCTCAATGAAGGAGATAGCACCAGTTGCTAAAATCATGAATTCCTGCATGGCCAATTTGTTGCCTGCATAACTGCCACCGTTGATGACATTGAAGGCTGGAACTGGCAGAATGATATTCTTGTTGCCAGCGAAATCGGCCAAGTGCTTCTACAACGGTACTCCCTACTTATCACCGCCAGCCTTAGTAACAGCCAATAGAATCATGAAGTTATCGATCTCCTCTTGTTGGGTAACTTCCAAGTTAGCCTTCAAGACTTCTATGGCCAACGACTTCTTGACACTTTTGCCATGGTAATTGTGTTCTTCTCCTCATCACGGAGTTCCAAAGCCTCATGCACTCCAGGGGATGCTCCAGATGGTACAGCTGCACGGAAAAGTTCCAATTCAGTGGTGAGATCAACTTCCAAGCTAAGATCGACTTGATTGTCATCTTGCTGAGACGGTTAATGATATTATTTTAAGAGGAAGAGTGTATAAAAATAATTTCTCCAAAAAATTGTCTGCTCCCAGAAAATCATTCTAACCAGAATTCTTGAGTACTAACGGCGTCAGTGGCGAAGAAACATTCGCTCACTTGTTGGCGTATCTTAAGCGTGATGCACTACGAGCTGTCGGAGACTTGGTACGTTACGCACCATCAACTAACCAATTGTCTGCCCGAAGGATTCACTAGGTTATCATTTTCCTTCCACATCCGAATCCAAACTGTGTCGAATATTTTGAGAATACGATTCAGAAGGACCGAAATAAAATGTGATTCTTCAACATGTGTAACATCTCGCTTCAGGCCGATGGGATCCAGCCATCATGAGTCTGCCATAAAATATGCGCACTGTGCTAATAGCCGCCGGCCAGGAAGATATCGACAAGCTCGCAGAGAGTGGAGATAAAATTTCTGAAATCTTTCAGAATCCGCCTGAGTGCTGATACACTGCCTCAAGAAACGGCCACCATCAGAGAAGTCACAAAGGATAAGACAAAAACCTTGGACCAGATTGTGCAGAATTAATTCAAGCCTTACGCCGCGATTTTGACATGTTTAAGTTTTTCCACAGGTAGACCCTCTAAAAGCGACAAAACCATAGTAAAAGTCAGTCAAGTTCAACAGTAACAGAACAGTAACAGAAGGTTTAGTGAACAGTTGCGGATTAAATCATAAGAAGAAATCTAATGTAGCCGTGGCCACGCGATCGGTCACGGCAACAACCACCAACATCTTACAAATTTTCAACTAAAATAATGCGATAACATTTCTCAGCGGCACTGGAGCTGACATTTCTTCTTCTTCTTCTTCTTCTTCTTCTTCTTATTTGATGGCGCTCAAGCTCGGGGTGGGCCTGATCATCAACATATAGGTCTCCCAGTATGTATTCAGAATTTGTTCAATTCCCCTTCTAGGTGTGAGCACCAGCTAAGACGAGGTCCTCCTCTACTGGGCTGTCTCTCCGGGCTGGAATAGAAGGCACTCCGTTCTAAAGCGCTGGTATTCATTCGCTGTACATATTTTAATCACCTTAGCCGACTAATGCGCACTTTTCTGGTCAAGTCAATGTTACTTTACAGCAGCTTATTCGCTGATATTGGCGCATTTAGGCTTGATGCGGATTATTACAACACATTGTCCCACGTACCACGTGCTCAAGAATTCTTGCAAAAGTGTCCCGCTTGCAATATATCTGCACTCGAATAGACCGTGCTTCTCTTTTCAGTAACAGTCACTGCAGTACGAGTATTTAAAGGGTTTTCCAATAGGGACTTGACAACTTTGAATTTAATTTGTGAACGCATTCTTTCACTAATCATCAAACTGTCACTGTCAATTTATTCAGTAAACTCAACATTTTCATCATGGTAAAGTACACCAACGAACAACGTCTGCAAATTATAAAAATTTTCTACCGAAATTCGGAGTCGGTGACTGCAACTTTAAGACCTCCAATTTTAGGTCGTAATTCTCGCCCTAGTAGACAGGCAATAACAAATTTAGTGCAAAATTTGAGCCTACACATTCGTTGTGTGATGTTGCCGTGTCAGTAAGACAACGGGTTGGTCGAAGTGTCGAAAATATCGCTGCCGTTCAGGCGTCCGTAGAAAACGATTCAAATCAGTCAATTCCACGGTTTTCTCAAGAATCGGGCATCGCTCAGACCACATTATGGCGTACTTTGCGTAAGGATCTTGGTTTACACCCATACAAGATCAAGCTAGCTCAAGAATTGCAGCCGATGGACCATTTGAAGCGACGTACGTTCTCCGATTGGGTTCTGGAAAAGATGCGCCAAGATGATGAATTTCATCGCAAAATCATCTTCAGTGACGAGCTCATTTTTGGCTCAATGGGTTCGTCAATAAGCAAAATATGCGTTATTGGTCGGGTGAAAATCCACATGTGCTTCATGAATAACCACTTCATCCACAAAAAATAACTGTTTGGTGCGGTTTGCATGCCGGCGGCGTTATTGGGCCATATTTTTTCGTCGACGATAACGATCGTCACGTTACTGTGAATGGTCAGCGTTATCGCGCCATGATCACCGATTATTTTTGGCCCGAATTGGAAGATATAGACTTGGATGACAAGTTGATGCCACAAGCCACACAGCACACGCTATAATCGATTTATTGAAGAGTAAGTATGGTGAACGTGTTATCTCAAGACATGGGCTAGTCGATTGGCCGCCTCGTTCGTGCGATTTAACGCCGCTTGACTATTTTCTGTGGGGCTACGTTAAGTTGTTGGTTTATGCCAACACGCCGACGACGTTGGAAGAGCTCAGAGCCAACATTGAACGCGAAATAGCGGCCGAAATGTGTGGCCGAGTCGTTGAAAATTGGGTCCAACGAATCGACCGCTGCAAACGTGCGGTGGTCAGATGAACGAAGTCGAGTTCCATTCTTAAATGTTTTGATTGTACTTCAAGCCGATAATAAAGTTTTTGAAATATGTCAAATGGTTTGCGTTTTATTTAAAAAAAAAGTTGTCAAGTCCTTATTGGAAAACCCTATATTTACGGCTTTATTTAGTAAGCATCAGATAAGTCCTCGTATTCCTCGTTGAGAAATAAAAGTCCGCTTCATCGATATTGAGTTCAGTAAAGAATCACATATTCCTTTCGTAATCGGAAAACTGGAAACCAAAAACCATTTAACGAAGAAACCTTTTGTAATTGCTTATGATCTGCTCTGACATTTATTCCCAATCAAATATTGATGACCCATAATCTCGTACAGTCACATTCCCAAATTAAAATCAACACAAAAGATTGATGGTCGGTCTTTGGTCTGGGCAAAGGATCTCCATATTTTATCGCCACCCCCTCTGGTCATAAATGAAACTTTAAAATTACCTAAATCATTCATATTCATCCCTTTTCGACGTTTTCCTCCCGTCAGTCTGTTTTTTTTTACCAATTCAGTGAAATCCTTGTAGCCGTACCATACATAAATTGTTCATCTCTCTTTCTATCTGTGCAAAGGAGCAAGTGAAGTATCTCCCCAGAGATCCAAATCCAGAACGCTGCTCCATCTTAACCAATGTGTTTCAACAATGGAGATCCGTTATCCCAGAGCCAAGGCTACGAGAATAGGTACTCGAACATGTGTATGGCAGCCACAACGCTCGATGAATATTTAACGAGTAAAAGCAACTCCATCCCTTATTGTCCCATCACCATAACCATTTCCATTCAAAGAATCCCCGCTCTCTAACTCATGATTTAAACGAAGGAGAACTAATTTTGGCCCAGCTGAAGTATGTGGCGGTAGCAGGAAGCACTCACAAGGGCAAACAAAAATGGCAAACCCCAACCCTGGCGTAGATGGTTTTGTGCCTGTTTCAAATCAATATCGGCACGAAGTGCTTTTGCTGATTTTATGGGCGTAGGAAGAGCACCAACAGTACCAAAGAATAGAATCAACAACATCCCGAAAGTGAATTGCAAATGCGAAAACATTTAGCCTCCTAACTCTGTGCCATACGAATACACATAGGAAATACCGAAAGAAAGACTCTCCTCTTAAGCCGAGGACTTCAGGCGAAGATGCTATGACTCCTGAGCCAGCGATTCCATAAAAAATACATCAAATGGGATGCAAAGTGAGGAAATTGAATTCTCATCCTGAAGTGATGTGGTTCCAAGTTGAAAACCTGCTACTTGGCTAGGGGGTAGTCGGGACAGCTACCCGAAAGGCTCTTAACAACGAAAGTAATTTTCTAGGGCAATTCAAATACATTCAAAGTGCTGGAATGTGAAAGTGGGAACACTGAGTATTCCGTTCAAAAAAATAAAAAATAAAAAACTATGCAAATCGAGTTAACTGAATGCTTCAGGACGTTCTAGTCATGGCTCTGGTACCGCTCCGACTCTTAAGTGACAGATAATGGAAGTCGTTATTTGGTGACAATGTCACAAAGACGAAACCATAATTGGCCATTGTGTAATATTTAAAAGAATTGAATTGAAGCGATTTTAAAATGAAGCCCTTCGGATCTTCGGAAGGCAGAGATAATTTGTTTAACATCACTGGTAACAATATTAAATGTTTTCCCTTGATGACGTCAATCCTCAATATTAAAATGAGCAAGATATGTATGTACGTCTACGGAAAAGCGTTTTTTTTTTTAACAAAACAAGCCAGAAGGTTCCCAGCCGTTGGACTTCAAGCGGATAGTCTATGTGTTCAAGTGGTCAGCCGCTTTTCCTTTACAATATTTTTAATGACAACTGCAGAGTCATATGCCTCATGTAACATAATTTCCGGGCCAGTTATCTTCCTAGCTATGCGGACAGGAAGGAATAACGGGTGTGCTTCAGCTGTGGATAAAGGGGTCACAAAGAAGTCGACTGCCAAAAGGATTATATGTACGAGTATCTATGTTAAAAAATCTTCTACTCAGACACAGTAGTGTTACATACATCTTATGGCTTATACGAGTAGTCATAAACAAATTGTTAGTGGCTGAGGTTTTATTGTGAGCGCGTTGAATTGTGACCCCGTGGTTAATCCAGGTAAAAATGAAATCTCGCATTTTACCACGAAAACTAAAATTAAACGGCCAAGAGTCATCTCTGGGTAACAGAGCCAAATACCTTGACATACTCGTACTCCTTGACTCAAAACTATGCCGAATGTTAAATATTGAACAGCGGGCTATGGAAGCGTGCATATCCTTCTATGCCCATAATAAAACCTTCGATACGAAATGACGGCTTCAACCAAGAATTATGCTATGGATGTACACAGCCGCAATATGACACATGTGGTACTTACCGACGGGCCAATCTCAATCCTTAAGAAAATTTTTACGTCGAATGTCTTAAAAAAGTCCAAAGGGCAGCTTGTGTGGGCACGCGTCTGATGCCTTAGATATATCCTTATGCCTGATTCCTATCGACCTATCTATAAAATATACACCAGAATCTGATCTCTGGAGCAGTCATGCAATATCTTGAAAACACTACCAAGAGAATTGGTGGCTTCTCCGAGTCGTGGGATCAACAACAGTAGGTGTTGTTTACCCGCCAATTAATTGGAGTTAAATGCTCCTAGGACCAGATAACGCTAATATTGCTCAGTCAATTGATACCCACCAACATTCTCATACCTAGTCTTTCGCTATTTCCATCCCGCCCCATCTGGCTTTGAACGCTTATCAGTTTACACTCAAGCCCAATTTCAGGCGTACTATAAAATAGCATTATTCCCTCCCATGTCGTACATTTTGCTTATTGAATGCCCTGGTGAGCTACTTATTTCCTAGTCATTATAACCTGCAAACATTCAAAACCAACGTACATCGTATCTCTCTTACCTCTTTCCTTAAATTTTCTTCGTCCCCGCTGTGGGCAAACATTTTTAGAACTGACTCCTAAACTTAGTCGACGGTAAGCAATAGACTGTTTAAAATTAGCAAATCCCTAGAAGGGTGTTTTTTTTTTTTTTTTTTTTTTTTTTTTTTTTTTTTTTTCTTTGTTGCGCCAATGGATGTGGTAATCTTCATAGATGCGGCCAGGAGTGCGCCTACGTACTAATCCACACCACTACGTCCTTCAACCACTCTCCCCGCGGGACTACCGTTAGGTATTACTTCGCAGGGCTGGTTAGCAGATCATGCTATTCTTCTTGTATTTGCTTCTTCAGCTCTTCTAATTTTTTCTATTCTTCTTAGCTCATTTTGCACAATTGTCACAAATGTGCCGATCTCCATCCAATTTTCCTCCGACTGCAACATTTGGTCTATGAGTAGTATTGGACTGGGCAGATTAATTCTCCACTGTGAAAAACGCCGGCAATGAAATATGGCGTGCTTCCTTCTTCCTCCTCGTTTGAGCATTCTGGGCATAAAGGGGAGCTATCGTGTCCGAATCGGTGCAAGTATTTGCGATAGCCGCCGTGACCAGATAGGAACTACGTAAGGTGGTAGTTGTTATCCCCATGTGCTCATTTTGTCCAGGTTTCGATGTTCGGGATCAACTTGTAGGTCCATCTGCATTTTGTACTATTATCCCACCTGACTTGCCAGAGGGCTGCTGAAGCCGCTCGCTCTTCTCCTTTTATTCTTGCAATTTCACCTGCATCTTGTCGCCCTGGGGTTCTTCTATTATAAATTCTCATCATCTCGTCCGCGAGAATGTCGATCGGAATCATTACTGCTATCACGAAGACTGCTTCATCTGAGATTGTTCGAAATCCACAGATCGCTCTTAATGCACTGAGCCTGTATGCGGACAACAGATTTCTCTTGTTTGCTTTTATGGCGAGTGCCACCGCCCAGACCGGAGCAGCGTATAAGAGGACTGAGCTGACTACTCTAGATAGGAGAATCCTCCTAGCATATCCAGGTCCACCAATGTTTGGTAGTATTCTAGAGAGTGCTCCTTGCAGCAGTAAAGCCCTGTTACTGGAGTACTCTACATGTGCTTTGAACTGTAATCTGTTATCAAGTATTACTCCCAGGTATTTGATTGATTCTTTCGATCGGATTATTTGATGTCCCACCCGTATATCGGCGTATTCCACAATTCTTCTACTGGTAATTAAGACGGCTTCCGATTTATGGTCCGCTAATTCTAGACCGGCGGATACTAGCCAGTCTTTGATGCGAATAATCGCTACATTTGTGGCAGACTCTATCTCCTTTATTTATTTTGTCACCGTAACGACGGCAATGTCGTCTGCAAATCCGATTACTTGAACTCCTCTCGGCATCATAAGCCTTAGCACTCCGTCATACATAATGTTCCATAGGAGTGGACCGAGTACTGATCCTTGTGGAACCCCAGCTGAAACGCTGTAGTATTTCAAGCCTTCGTCAGTTTCATACCTCAGTTTTCTGTTGGTAAAGTAGTTTTCTACTATCCTCAGTAAGTAATATGGCGTATTCATCCTGGCTAGTGATTTTCTGATGAACGCCCAGTTTGCCGAGTTAAAGGCATTTTTGATGTCCAGAGTCACCACTAAACAGTATTTCTTTGTACCATACCGCCATCGTTCTCCTTGTATCGCTTCGACCACAATGTCGACCACAGTTTTTATGGCTTGAACAGTAGACCGCGATTTTCTAAACCCAAACTGCAAGTCTGATAGTGCTCCTCTCTCTTCTGCTACCGCGAGCAGTCTAGAATATATTATCCGTTCCAGTATCTTTCCCATTGTGTCTAGAAGGCATATTGGACGATACGAGGACGGTTCCCCAGGTGGCTTGTTTCCCTTTGGAAGCAGGACTAGGTGTTGTAGTTTCCAAGCATTAGGGAAAACTCCTTCTTCACGACATTTTTGAATTGTTTCCATAAACATGTCTGGCCGCTTATGAATAGCTGCTTTTAGTCCCTTATTTGGTATGCCATCAGGTCCGGGCGCTTTACTGTCGCCTATCTTACTGCATGCGTTTATGAATTCATCCGCTGTGACTATTGGGATCTCCTCCGTGTTGGACTCCCTAATGATATGGTACATAGTAGATGTACTTCGGGGGAAAAGGTGTTCTACTATGGAGCTTAGGATTGCTGGACATGTTATTTGCGGCGACCTGCTGCCCATTATCTTAGTCATGACGATCCTGTATGCTGTACCCCAAGGGTTTATGTCGGCTTCTTCACAAAGTTTTTCTAAAACATCTTGTCTTGCTCTCCTTGATTGCCTTTTTTAGGTCTCGTCTTGCTTTTTTAAAGCCAATAAGGTGTTCTTCAAAGCGATCTCTTCCCCTAGATCTTTGGACTTAGCGTCGGGCTTTTAAGCACTTTGCTCTAAGCTTTTTTATTTCCTCATTCCACCAGTAGCATGGTGTTCCTCCTCTAGTACCCGTTCTTCTGGGCATTGATGCATCGCACGCAGTAGTCAGAATGTGGACGAGTTGTTGTATACAGGCTTCAGCTGTTCCGCTTTGAATTATGTTTCCGGTATTTATCATTTCTTCGAACGCGTCCAGGTCGAAGTTTGTGTCTTTCCATCTTGGGCCCGTTCGTTTAGCGCGTTGCACGGTACTATTCTCCTTCTTTTCCTTTCTAGCAGACTACGGCTCTGGCGTTTGTAAGTCTGCCACCCCACTCCATTGCCCATGCATTAAAGTCGCCGCCGATAACCACAGGGGCTCTACCACGAACGTCGGCGGATAGGTTGTCTAGCATTGCCTGGTACTCGTTAATGGTCCAGCTTGGACGTGCATAGCAGCTGTAAAAATATATGCCATTTATTTTGGCCTGTGCAAAGCCCTCCGTAAGTCCGTTAGTTTCTTGAAAGGCATGCCTTCCACATATCCATATAGCAGCGTGCTTTGTCCTATCGCAGATCCATATATTGCTGTCCAGAGTTTTATACGGTTCACTTATCAAAATAACGTCCGCTTTTTCTTCTCTAGCCGTTTGTGTCAGGATATCCTGTGCAATTCTACAGTGATTTGAGTTAATCTGTATTATCTTCATGTTTTCTTGTGATGATGGCCTTCCTAAAAACCAGACACTTGCTGCTTCCGGCTACATGCTTCGAATCGTTTGGGTGTTCTTTTCGACAGAACATGCATGATGGCTCGGTATCGCAGTTCTTTGCTATGTGGCCTTCCGTTCCACACCTTCTACATAGCTTGGAGCGGTCCTCACTGCTTTTGCAATGCTTGGCTATATGCCCAAATTCAAGACATTTGAAGCATTTTTGGAGAAGCGTTCGCTCTCGAATGCGACAAATAACCCATCCAATTTTTACCTTTCCTACATCTAACAATTTCTTTGCCAATCCGACGGGAAGTCCGGTAACTTCGTCGATGTCTTTCAGCTCGATGGTAGTGCGATGTGTGAGTGTCCTTACACTCGCTCGCTCTCCTAAAACCTCGCCAATGACAATTTTAAACTCTTCTGTCTTATTTCCACTTTCCTTGAGCTGTATAAGGAGCTCTCCTTTCTGGGTCCTTCTTATCCTGGATACCTCTTTTCCAATAGCTTCTAGTTTGGGGTCTGCTTTTACGCTACGAAGAATCTCCGCGTAAGATAGTCCTTCACTTGCTTCGATGACGAACGCATCCGGCTTACTTCTTTTCGCCTCAAGCTTCTTTTTGTTAGTCTCCTTCTTAGTTTTTCTCAACTGTTTGCCATCGTTTGACTTCTGTTTTGTCGGAATGGCGGTGTTCTTCTCCTTGATCCTCGGAGTTATGCCTCCAATATTGTTTTCTTTTTGGTTCGACTCTACCGCCTGGGATTTTTTATTTCTCTTTGGTTCTGGGGTTTCGCCATTTCGACCCTGCCTAGAAGGGTGTGAGTCGAAGTTCTTGCAGGTCATTGCACTCTGGTTAGGTAACCCAATAAGCTAAAGTTTCATGGACGATTATCGAAAATAATCGAGTCTCCGAAATCTAAGCAATTGTTCAGCTCTCTTCCCCTTAAAAGAATATGTTTTCGAAAAATATTCCTTCGAGGATCTTCAAAAAGTTTTGGGAAACGATGACGTTAAGGTAAAGAAATTGTTGGGTAGCCACCTGAACACCTAATCTAATTTAATAATTTTCTGTTTATAGCTTCTATTTCATATAAGCCTTCAGCTACATCTTAGGCATAAGCCATAAGGGTTAAGTTGGTCCTTGCTTTTCGAAAGTCCTTCATATTTTGAATAAATTTCCACCTTCTACTTTCGAGTCAAGTTTATTTCATTTCAAATCAGTTTGGACCCATCAAACAATCAGTTTTGAACCAGTTGCGACTAAGTTTTCTTTCAGTTTCCAATCGGTTTCCAAATAGTTTCCAGCTAGTTTTGAGCAAATTTCTTAGTTTTTTTTTTATGTATTACTCATAATCTGCAATCACCAAGCGTATCAATCAATACTATGCTCCCTAAAGCAATTGAAGTTCAGAAATAGGTAGTCCATATCATTTTTGTTCTGTCATGTGTGAAACAAAATATGTTTTCAATGAATTTAAGGAAATTTTTGTATCCCATGACGATGATGATGATGCTTTGATTCCCATTCGTCATGGTCCCGACAAAGGACCCACGTGTGACGACAATAATTACTGATTCAGTAAAACAATGTTATAACTGTGTGTCCAAAGTCCTCGTAAATTTACCACACAACACTTGGGAGAGATTTGGTAACAATACGAGTACTGGTATATGCCAGAGAATGGGAAGTGTTCTCAAAAGTGAAACGCTATTATTTATCCATCAATTCCTGTCCAGATGTCGGATGTAAGACGTATCCCAAGCCCAACTCGGGTCCTTACCACTGTAAATGACAAGTGAGCGCCGGGCAGGAATAACATTGCAAATGGAGAACTCGTAACTCGAGGAACCAAGGAAATATGAAATTACATAGAAATTAAATTATCAAAGTGTAATCTTGTCATAATCAACCGAACAACTGGAGAATACTCGTACTTCTACACCAGCTTGAATGTCAGCCATCCGAGAAGTGTTGCTACAGGTGTTGCATTCACTAGATAGTAGATGTTTTGCAACACTAAACACTGAACACTGAACACTGCTCACTGGTAGATTCCCTATAGCCTAGGACTATGACTATGTCTGCTCTGTACACTGTTTCTGTTTATTGCAAACTACGAGTTTTTAATTATTTAAATCTATGCATGTACTGCTATCTGATACTTGTGCCTGGTTCTAGAACTTAAACTGCCACCGACACTACAAAGCTACACAGACACTCTTACTTTACGCAGCAGCAGGTGTTAAAATCTCAACATCTCGCCCCAGGGACAGGTGTGAGCATTAGCACAAGTATTTTATGGAAATAAGATGCGGGAACACTCGCTCCATGAGTCTTTTTAGAACCCATGGGTCCTTAGTCTACCTAGGACATATGAATACCAGTACACCCCATTCATCTAGAAGGCTTACCTTGATTTCATTTCTCCCGGGGTTTAGGGGTGTTGATGCGATTTTCTGTCACTAGAAAATTTTATTGATTGCGTTCTTGCTCCCGGGGGTTGTGTGCTGATAAATACTGAGAGCGTCACATGAAAGGCACTCGACAAATTGCTTGCATTCGCAAGAAAATCTCCTTGGGGGAGTATTGTAGTTGGTGACGGATGTGGATGGCATTATACTAAAGATTGCTCTGGAATCCTACGATTCAAAAAAGGTATACAAAGTACGGTTTCTCAGCAAGGGAAATTCTGATTACGGAATTCTGGAATGGAAAAGATAGGAAAATCCCATTGACGGCATCCCGATTTATGAACTCATATCAGGGACATGAAAGGACAAAGAACTAATGAATTCAGGAATGTCTTTTCAAAGGTGATTTTTTTTTATTTCGAATTTTCATTTGTGCGCACCAGCTTTTGCAATAATCGCCTTTGATAGCCTGGCATGTTTGAAGGTGATTCCGAATTTTGAAAATAGTCTGATGGTGGATAAGTGTGTGCTATTACGATAGGCATCAACCATGACTACAAGTCAATTGTGCTGATTCTATTATACTTCCTTGTGGTAGCCGCTGAATACTGGTCTCGTCCAACTGCCAAACTCATAAACGCTAGTTTTAAGCAAGAGAAAATAAAAACACCATAATTGACTGTTAGAATGAAGTCGTTAGCCGGATGAATTCACATTAACAGTCAGTTTGGCAGATACATTATATGGGCTACTTAATGAGCTGAGCTCAGTAAGGATTTCCAGGACCAATCAGGGTGCTGAAATAGAGATGGTAGTGGTTGATCCCTAAATGGCTTAACGGCAGCTCACATACCTCCGAATTGACTTATTGAATCCTGAGTATCCGGCTGATGTCATAAAATGGCCTGGCTCTCCAGGTTGAGGGTTATTCGTGGGTTAACTACCCGGTCGTGTAAAAAAAAAAAATCAGTCGTTCATAGACCTCCATGAGGAATAAACGTGTTTCGTGTTTCGGCTTTAAAAGTGGAAAAAGTAATAGAAAAAAATATATATATATAAAAGTAATTAGAAACGTTTTACCCAAGTGCATCGGTGACCTAGTGGTAGTGGTGTCCTCCCGTAGATGGCACGATGTCATCTGATGACCAGACCGTAATTTCGGCCCGTTCGGAAATTACAACTAAGAGGAGGAGGAAGCTGAGGCCAACTCCAAACCTCGTGAAGCGCCCTTCCCTATCAGCATCTACTGAGAAGCCGGTGGAGCAAGGGAAGTGGCGCCAACAACTTCAACGAAAGCAGCAACACAACAACAACAGCGAAAGAAGCAGGAAGAATACCCATATGTTTCTGACGGTGGGGAAGGCCACTACATGGGGGGAAACAATAGCTTTTCATGCCTAGCTGCCTCGGAGTCAGAAGACGAAGAGGACCAGGTCAAAGCCATAAATAGTAGCATCATGCAGCTACAGCAACAAGTGCTTGCTATAAGAGCGAAGCAAGTGGCAATGAGGGAGAAGGAGTTACAGCAACAACTTCAGATCCCTCAGAAGCAACTAAGCACCAACGTGGAGCTACCACAACAAGGAAAACATAACCAGCCACTAAAACAACAAAAACTACAAAAACCAGTACAAGAACCAACAAAGAAAGATCATAAACAACAACCCAAAAATAAACAACAGCAACAAAAATCGCAGCAGCAGCAACAGCAGCAGCAGCAACAGCAGCAGCAGCAACAGCAGCAGCAGCAGCAACAACATCAGCAGCAGAAGCAACAGCAACAACAACAACAAACAAAATCAACAAAGCAACGAGTTCCACCTATAAACACATATAAGATGGAACTAAAGGAAACCATTGAGCTATGTAAGTCGGCCATAGGCAATAATTTTTACATTAAAAGACTTAGCTTAGATAGGCATGCGATCCACTGTAACACAGTGGAGCGCTATACTAAAATAAAAAACTTACTGAAGGAATCGACGACGGAGTTCTTCTCCTACACCCCGAAGGGGGACAAGCTGCAAACAATGCTGCTGAGGGGGATTGAACCGTCGACTGATCCGGAGGAGCTCCTTGCACTGCTGAAAGAGAAGGAGTGCGAAGAGCTCAAATTCGTAGGGGTTAAGCCATTCGTCACGGCTAGAGCCAAAAGGGAGAAGCGGAAACTACCGTTCTTCCTGGTTCAGCTAAGTCCCAACAGCAAACTGGATGGTCTGAGGAGCATCAAAGTCCTAGACTACCAGGTTGTACACTGGGAAAAATTAAAGAGGAGCGAAAACATTTTACAATGTGTTCGCTGCCAAAGGTTCGGGCACGCCGCGTCGAACTGCGAAATGCAGCCTCGATGCGTGAAGTGCGGAAAGAACCACAAGTCCGAGGAATGCGCTCTAGGCAAGGACGGAGCGTCAGAAAAAAGCCAACTCTCTTGCGCGTTATGTAGGAACACGGGACACACCGCAAATTATCGGGGTTGTCCCAAATTCCAATACATCAAAAGAGTAAATCTGGCTCGGCAGCAGAAAGTGGAAGTTAAACGTCCACTCGTGCAGGCACAAACACCAGCCGTTACTCCCCATGTTACCTACGCCCAAATGGCGGCAGGTAGGGGAAATACGGTACAACAACCAAAGGTAGCTTCTCAGGCCCCAGCGCCTAGAGCACCGGAACCTGTACCTGACATGCTGGCTATCTTGCTCTCTATTCAGGAGCAGATGGCTCAGCTGCAGCGTCAAATACAGGAACAGGCTAAGCGGGTAGATCAAATATACGCGCTGCTGCCGGGCCTAACGCACCTCCAGTCGTAATGGGTACGTTCATGGCGGAGCAAACCCTGAAGGTCCTTGCAGTGAATGTGAATTCACTGATTAGGCTCGAACGACGAGCCGCACTATTTAAGTTGCTTAAAGACCAAGCCCCTGATGTGCTCTTGGTTAGCGAAACTAAGCTTACCAAGAGACACAAAATGAGGCACAAAAGATATAAAATAGTACGGAGAAACCGACCCAACTCCACTCAGGGAGGAGGCGTTGCGATTTTCGTACGAAAAGGTATACGTTTTAAAAGAGTATACAGTCGTGTAGTACGTAGGTTCCAGGTGCTGGAAGCATGCATCGTGTATATCCCTCTCCGTAGTGGAAAGCGGTTATACATGGTGTCTGTTTATGCACCTAAGGCTACTCAATCCAATTTATTCATCTCAGAGCTCGAGACACTTTTTCGATTCCTAAGACTGGAATTGGAGGAGAACTACTTTATTATCGGCGGAGATTTCAACGCCAAACATAGCGATTGGGGAAATAATACTCCAAATACTAGAGGGAACCTACTATTCAATTGGTGGGGTGAGCACAGTATTATGTATCGACTCGGCCTTAAGGCGACGGATAGTCCGTCGTTTCCTAGACACGGGTCTTATTTGGATCTCCTGCTGTTCGACACACGAATACACCTGACATGCACAAACCAACAAACCATAAACTGTCTCCGAACTTTCGTGTATGACAGTGACCATTGCGGACTCAGTGCCGAAATAACAGTTCCGAACGAAGCTGCGGAATTGGACGAGTTTGTTCAAAGGCATGCCTACAATTATAGTAGGGTGCGTTGGACACACTTCTCCAGAACAATGACGAGAGCACTCTCCTCGAATTCGCTCTACCCACCGTCCAATAGAAATCTGTCAAACGAGGAGATTGACAGATATCTAAATCTAATGGACGAGACAATTAAACGAACAATGGACAAAACGATACCTCGGTATCAATACACTGACAACGAAGACTTATTCCGCAACGCAACCATTGACGCACTGCACCGACATAAAAGTAGGCTGTTGTCAAGGCTAAAAACCTTGTACAGACAGTTTACTGACAGACACAACCCGGAGATTATGACGCTTAAGTCGTCGATCAAAAACCTCCAAGTATTGATAAAAGAAAATTACAGAGCATCTGTAAGTTTGTATTGGAACAACAAAATTCGGGCTGTAAACACCAGCAACCCGAATATGTTCCCGCAAATAAATAAAATATTTCGGAGGAAAGATCACAACGACCTTTCGTGTCTTAAAATCGCCCGAACGACGGACAACGAGAACATACTTATAGCAGCAGGCATCGATCCAAATGAGGCTGTTGATGATGACAACTTCTTTGTGATCGAGGATCCGCAGGAGAAGGTAGAGGCTATAGGAGCGACTTTCCAGGAAGTATATAAGGCGAATGACATCATTGGCCCGAACCACGACCTGGAAAATCGAGTCCTTGTGCAAAATTTCTACCTTCGAAATGAAATAATGAATTGGCGATTCGAGAGCTCGGGTTTCACCCAGTTCAGTGACGAGAATATGGCAAATAATGTCATCACCAACGATAGGGTACTACCCCCGTTCATTTCGAAGGAAGAGCTCCAAACGATCTTCGAATCACTTAGAAGTAAGAAATCAGTGGGAACCAATGAAATACCGAACATTGTGCTTCGACATCTCCCTCTAGAAGCGGTGGACATTTATACCACCCTGTTTAATAATGCAATGAATAATGCACATTATCCAGCGCATTGGAAAACTGCGGTGGTACATCCGATCCCCAAAAGGGATAAAGACACTTCCAATCCGGCGAATCTCCGCTCGATAAGTCTTCTTCCAAACATCAGTAAGGTGTTCGAGAAGGTGATCAATAGAGTCCTGACTAAGTGGGTTGAGGACAAACATATAGTTCCGGATAATCAATTCGGTTTCAAGGCGGGGCATGATGTTATTCATGCTGCGTCTAAACTGGTTTCTGATATCCAATGGAACAAAGGCAAGAATCAGTGCACTGGTGCCTGCCTGATTGACTTGGAAAAAGCCTTCGATACCGTATGGTTAGAGGGACTCTTTTTCAAGCTGGACAGGTTGGGCATTAGTAAACCACTGCTGTATATTCTTTTTGATATGCTCTCTAGTAGACAGTTCATCGTGAAAAATGGCGATGTGACTTCTGTTGGAACATTTAACATTAAAAACGGTCTGCAACAAGGTGCGGGAAATTCACCGATCCTATTCAACATTTACACAAGTGATCTGATAGGTTCACTTCACCATGCCATAGCGTACGCAGACGACTTAATCGCGTACAGAACAGGTCCAAAGATTGAGGTCATTAATATACTCTTGCAACGTGACTTCGATAAAATTAAACGATATTGCGATGACTGGAAGTTGAAAATCAACTTTCAGAAGTCGGAAACCATTTTGTTTAGGACGCCTTTGTCTGGGGCCTCTAGGGATACCAGAAAGAATTGGCGAAAGTTCTCGATCGTGGGGCAGCATGGGCAGCCACTTGCTTGTCGAAATGTAGTCAGATACCTTGGGATTTGGCTGGATCAATATCTGTATTTTAACAAACATATAGATGTTGCTCTGGCCAGAGCCAGAGGTGCTTTTGCCCTTACAAAGAGACTGTTTTATAACAGCCAACTCGATGCGAGGGTAAAGGTTATCTGCTACATGGCCCTTATCCGGCCTATGCTTGTGTTTGGATGTCCCGTGTGGTTCAACGTAAGAGCAAGTTTATTGGAAAAGATTCGGGTGTTTGAGAGGGCTTGTCTCAGGACTTGTCTTCGCCTATACAGAACACCAGAGTCTGAGTACATAAAATTCTATCCTAATGAGGTCTTGTACAATAGGGCGAACCTAATAAGAGTGGACAATTTCGTCATTAAGTTGACTCGAAGGCACATTGCAAGAGCAATGACCTCATCGAACAACCTGATCTCCGGGGCTTACTACCCTAATTATATGTATCATGAGAGAGTTCGCTTTGACGGCTTTGTTCCTCCAGAAGCGTTCCTCTACCTAGATATGAAAGGTCTGATCCAGGACAGATTGGCGGTGCCGCTAATCTTCCACGTTGCTCGAACAGCTGCGGACAGGCGACTCAACTACGACAGAGACGTCGCACATGGCAGTGCGGAGCGTCTCCGGTTCAGTAGGTCGGTAGGGAGTCGCGACATGAGGGATGTTGCTCGGCAGCACCAACAATTCTGGTGGCTAGATGAAGGAGGGGAAGTCTCGTCGTCGAATTCCTCCAGTTCTACGTAGCTCCATAGGGAGCAAAGTCGGTCTTCTGCATATTGTTTTTTTTTTTTTTTGTAGCCGTGGCCGGCTTACATAGTTTTAGGTAGAATTAGGGTAGTTTTAAGAAAAAAAAATAAAAATAAAAAAAAACAATAAAAAATAAAAATCACAAAAAAAAATAAAAAAAAACAAAAAGAAAAAAAAATTAGAACAGAGGTGGGTAACACGCTCTAAAATATGGTATAGGATTAGATAGTTTAAGTAGGATTAAGTAGGTTAAGATATAGTTGTAAATAGTTTATACGTTTAGTTTTAAGTTTTATATTATAACAAAAAGTCCATATACTAAGTTTTGCTACTTAAAGTTTATTTTCTTAGTTTTAGTTTTAATAAATGTAAAACAAAAATAAAAATAGTCTGTAAGAAACGTCGAAAGACATAGATTAAGTATTATGTTTAACTTAGAGTGCCCGCATGGGGCCAGTAAGATAGAATAAGATTATTTGTAAGTTATGTAAGCTAATATTTAAGCATTTTTTGTCTAGCTTGTAAGTGTAAATGAATTCCATAAATAAAAATGCATATAAAATGAAAAATGAATGAATGGTGTCCTCCCGTTAAAGCAGGGGTCGTGGGTTCGGTTCCAGAAGGAATTACGTTGACTTTTTTTTTCTTTTTTAAGTTTAAAATATAGTGGAAAAAAAAAATACGGAAGAGCGATCATACGATGAGTGATAGCAAGCGGTCCGCTACTCCAATAGCGGGACCAGCAGATGACATAATGTCATCGGAAAATATTACGAAGAAAAGGAAGAGGAGGCTCAATCTAACTCCAATTCTTGTAAAGCGCCCCTCCCTAACAACTTCTACTGAAAAGCTGACAGGTAGAGCAAGGGAAGGGGCGCCAACAACGTCAACAAAGTAGGCAGCTGACCAAAACGAAGACCCATGCGTGTCTGATGGTGAGAATACCTTCCAATCTCTAATGGCTACTGAGTCAGAGGATGAAGAGGAAGAGGTGCATGCACTTAAGAGCTGCATTAAAGAGCTGGAACAAAAAGTACTGGCTATTAAAAAGAAACAAGTGGCGAGAAGGCAAAAGGAGCAACAACTCCAGAGCTCTAAGCAACAGCTCACAAATAGCGAGGCTGAACACAAGGAACAGCCGCTACCACAACAAGAAACCACACATGTGCAAACGAGAAAACAAGTACAAACACAACAGAAGCAAAAGGAACAACAACAACAACAAAAATCACAACCGCAGCAACAACAACAACACAAGCTCCAGAAACAACAGCAGCAGCAGCAAACACAGCAACACCAACAGCAAAAGCAACACCAGCAACAACAACATATTCAAACGCAGCAACAACAGCAGCAGAAACAAGACAAGATTGTAAAGCAAAGAGTTCCACCCATAAATACCTACAAGATGGAACTCAAGGAAACTATCGAATTATGTAAGTCGGCCATAGGCAACAATTTTTTTGTAAAAAGGTTATCTTTAGATAGACACGCGATCCACTGCAATTCAGTGGAGCGCTATTATAAAATCAAAAATTTACTGAAGGATTCAACGACGGAGTTCTTCTCCTACACCCCGAAGGGGGACAAGCTGCAAACAATGCTGCTGAGGGGATTGGAACCGTCTACTGATCCGGAGGAGCTCCTTGCACTGCTGAAAGAGAAGAAGTGCGAAGGGCTCCAATTCGTGGGGGTCAAGCCTTTCACCACAGCCAGAGCCAAAAGGGAGAAGCGGCAACTGCCGATTTTCCTGGTCCAACTAAGTCCCACCAGCAATCTGGATGGTCTAAGGATCATTAAAGTCCTAGACTACCAGGTAGTCCATTGGGAAAAATTAAAGAGGAGCGAAAACATTTTACAATGTGTTCGCTGCCAAAGGTTCGGGCACGCCGCGTCGAATTGCGAAATGCAGCCTCGATGCGTGAAGTGCGGAAAGAACCACAAGTCTGAGGAATGCGCTCTGGGTAAGGACGGAGCGTCTGAAAAGAGCCAGCTCTCTTGTGCTTTATGTAGGAACACGGGGCACACCGCAAATTATCGGGGTTGTCCCAAATTCCAGTACATCAAAAGAATAAATCTGGCCCGGCAGCAGAAAGTGGAAGTGAAACGTCCACCCGTGCATTTGCAAACTCCAGCCGTTACTCCCCATGTTACCTACGCCCAAATGGCGGCAGGTAGGGGAAATACGGTACAGCAAGTGAAGGTTGCTTCTCAGGCCCCAGCGCCAAGAGCACCGGAACCAGTACCTGACATGCTAGCTATCTTGCTCTCTATCCAGGGGCAGATGGCTCAGCTACAACGTCATTTGACTGAACAGACCGCGCGGGTGGATCAAGTATACGCGCTGCTGCCTGGCTTAACGCACCTTTTGCCGTAATGGTTACGTACGTGGCAGAGCAAACCCTGAAGGTCCTTGCTGTGAATGTGAATTCACTGATAAGGCTCGAACGAAGAGCCGCACTATTTAAGTTGCTCAAAGACCAAGCCCCTGATGTGCTTTTGGTTAGCGAAACTAAGCTTACCAAGATACATAAAATGAGGTGCAGAAGATACAAAATAGTGCGGAGAAACCGACCCAACTCCATTCAGGGAGGTGGCGTTGCAATTCTCGTACGAAAAGGTATACATGTCAACAACTGACATGTACTAACCAACAAACTACAAACTGTCTACGCACTTTCGTGTATGACAGTGACCATTGCGGTCTCAGCACCGAAATAACTGTTCCCAACGAAATTGCGGAATTGGATGAGTTTGTCCAAAGGCATTCCTACAATTATAGTAGGGTGCGTTGGACACACTTCACCAGAACACTGACTAGAGCACTCTCCTCGAATTCGCTCTACCCACCGTCCAACAGAAATCTGTCAAACGAGGAGATTGACAGGTATCTAAGACTAATGGACGAGACAATCAAACGAACAATGGACATAACGATACCTCGGTACCGACACACTGACGAAGAAGACCTATTCCGCAACGCAACTATTGACGCACTGCACCGACATAAAAGTAGACTGCTGTCAAGACTAAAAACCTTGTACAGACGGTTTACTGACAGACATAACCCGGAGATCATGACACTGAAGTCGTCGATTAAAAACCTCCAAACATTAATAAAAGAAAATTACAGAGCATCTGTAAATTTGTATTGGAACAGTAAAATTCGGGCTGTAAACACCAGCAACCCGAATATGTTCCCACAAATAAATAAAATATTTCGGAGAAATAATCAGAACGACCTTCCTTGTCTTAAAATCGCCCGAACGACGAACAACGAACAAATACTGGTAGCAGCGGGCATAGATCCAAATGAGGCTGTTGATGATGACAACTTCTTTGTGATCGAGGATCCGCAGGAGCAGGTAGAGGCTATAGGAGCGACTTTCCGGGAAGTGTACAAGGCGAATGTTATCATTGGCCCGAACCACGATCTGGAGAATCGAGTCCTTGTGCAAAATTTCTGCCTTCGAAATGAAATTGTGAATTGGCGATTCGAGAGCTCGGGTTTCACCCAGTTCAGTGACGAGAATATGGCAAATAATGTCATCACCAACGATAGGGTACTACCCCCGTTCATTTCGAAGGAAGAGCTCCAAACGATCTTCGAATCACTTAGAAGTAAGAAATCAGTGGGAACCGATGAAATACCGAACATTGTGCTTCGACATCTCCCTCTAGAAGCGGTGAACATTTATACCACCCTGTTTAATAATGCAATGAATAACGCACATTATCCAGCGCATTGGAAAACTGCGGTGGTACATCCCATCCCCAAAAGGGATAAAGACACTTCCAATCCGGCGAATCTCCGCTCGATCAGTCTTCTTCCAAACATCAGTAAGGTGTTCGAGAAGGTGATCAATAGAGTCCTGACTAAGTGGGTTGAGGACAAACATATAGTTCCGGATAATCAGTTCGGTTTCAAGGCGGGGCATGATATCATTCATGCTGCGTCGAAACTGGTTTCTGATATCCAATGGAACAAAGGCAAGAAACAGTGCACTGGTGCCTGCCTGATTGACTTGGAGAAGGCCTTCGATACCGTATGGTTAGAGGGACTCTTTTTCAAGCTGGACAGGTTGGGAATTAGTAAACCACTGCTGTATATTCTTTTTGATATGCTCTCCAGTAGACAGTTCATCGTGAAGAAGGGCGATGTGACTTCTGCTGGAACATTTGACATTAAAAACGGTCTGCAACAAGGTGCGGTAAATTCGCCGATCCTATTCAACATTTACACGAGTGATCTCATAGGTTCACTTCACCATGCCATAGCGTACGCAGACGACATAATCGCGTACAGATCGGGTCCAAAGATTGAGGTCATTAATACACTTTTGCAGCGTGACTTCGACAAAATTAAGCGATATTGAGATGACTGGAAGTTGAAAATCAATTTTCAGAAGTCGGAAACCATTTTGTTTAGGACGCCTTTGTCTGGGGCCTTTAGGGATACCAGAAAGAATTGGCGAAAGTTCTCGATCGTGGGGCAGCACGGGCAGCCACTTGCTTGTCGAAATGTAGTCAGATATCTTGGGATCTGGCTAGTTCAATTTCTGTATTTTAACAATCATATAGAGGTTGCTCTGGCCCTTATCAGGCCCATGCTTGTATTTGGATGTCCCGTGTGGTTCAACGTGAGAGCAAGTTTATAGAAAAAGATTCGGGTGTTTGAGAGGGCTTGTCTTCGCTTATACAGACTCTGGTGTGTCTGAGTACAAAAAATTCAATCCTAATGAGGTCTTATACAATAGGGCGACCTAATAAGAGTGGACAATTTCGTCATTAAGTTGACTCGAAGGCACGTTGCAAGAGCAATGACCTCATCGAACAACCTGATCTCCGGGGCTTACTACCCCAATTATATGTATCACGAGAGAGTTCGCTTTGACGGCTTTATACCTCCAGAAGCGTTTCTCTATCTAGATAGCAAAGGTCTGATCCAGGACAGATTGGCGGTGCCGCTAATCTTCCACGTTGCTCGAACAGCTACGGACAGGCGACTCAACTACGACAGAGACGTCGCACATGGCAGTGCGGAGCGTCTCCGGTTCAGTAAGTCGGTAGGGAGTCGCGACATGAGGGATGTTGCTCAGCAGCACCAAAACTTTTGGTGGCTTGTTGAAGGGGAGGATGCTTCGTCGTCAAACTCCTTCAGTGATATGTAGCTTCATGTGAAGCAAAGTGGGTCAGCCTAATGTTTTTTTTTTCTTTTTTAGCCATGGCCGGCTTACATAGTTTTAGGTAGGATTAAGTTAGTTTTAAGAAAAAAAAATATGTAAAATCCAAAAAAAAAAAAAAATAAAAGAAAATATATATATATATGTGCATGTATTTATATATTATGTATATACATATTATGTATATATATATATTTATGTATGTCTGTGTTTGTGTTAGATGTAAGTAGGTTAAGTAGAATTAGATTTATTTTTAGGTAGTTTGTAAGCTTTAGTTTTAAGTTTTATACAAAATTAAAAAATGTTCATATACTAAGTTTTTGATTAAAATTTATTTTCTTAGTTTTAGTATTAATTAATGTTAAAATAGAAATAAAAGTAGACTGTAAGATTCGTCGAAAGACATAGTTTAAGTGTTAGGTTTAACTTAGAGTGCCCGCATGGGGCCATTAAGTTAGAATAAGATTATTTGTAAGTAATTTAAGCTAATTTTTAAGCGTTTTTTGTTTAGCATATAAGAGTAATTTAAGTTAAGAAAATAAAAATGCATAAAAACTGACTGGTCATGTAAAAAGTTCATAGATGCAAAGCAACCAAAACCTCGAATATGGACTGATCTACTGTTTTGAATGAATTGAATTTTCGAACCTTGTGCAGCCGAACAAAGAGCGGAGGCCCTCAATTGCTATCAAACAGATATTACTGCCACTCAGCAAGGGCAGTGGGATGAGCCGGACAAATTAAGGACGAACATACAATACAATTCCTACAGAGAAAACAAACAGAGTCTATTTGGTTGTGGATTTGTTGTAAGCGGCAGACTTAGAAAAGGAATCTCTTGACTTGTAAGTGAACGCCATTAACAATACCCAACAAGGCTGTATGAAAGCCTTAACGAGCTCCTCAATAAAATTTACGAGCAATATACGAAGTATGATTTGAAAATCATTTTTAATGATTTTAACGCCAACATAGGAAGGGAAGATATTTTTGATAGCGCAGTCGGGAAGAATAGCCTGCACGACACTCCGTCTGGAAGCGGACTAAGGCTAATTGACTTTGCTGCGGAACGGAACATCACAATAGCTAGTACACGATTTTTCCAGGGTCATCAAACCGTCAGCCAAAGTAATCATATTACGATCGACGCAAGACGCTTCTCCAGTATGATTGATCTCCAAACTTTTCGAGGGGGAACATAAGGCTCGGACTGTCACCTCTAAGGATATCTCAAACACCGCAAGAACGAAGAAATACTGTGAGGAGATTTAACGTTTAACGGAAGCAATCTCAGCAAACCAGAGTCTTTGCTCATCGCGTATCCCTCAACCTCCCGACATCTCCTCTGCAACCAGCTTTAAGTGCTGAAAAATGCAATGCCAAGAAGCCATCAGAAATGCCGCAACTAATGTGCTGGGTTTCAGCCGATCACCTCCACGGTCCAAGAGCTCTACATGCAAAAAAGGAGGAAAGAACATCGCCCTCTGCGGAGGAAAAAGAAAGAGAAGCACTTGGTAGAGACTATGTACCAAGTCATTTCTAAGATTTTCTGTAGAAAGTATGACTTGATTGATCCATTTCAGTGTTGTATTAGGCCCGCTAAGTTGACCGAAAATTGACACTACACCAGAGTATGAAAAAAAAACTCCAAGACGTAAAAATCGATATGCACCACCTATTTATCGATTTTAAGGTCACATTAGCATATAAAGAGATGAGCTATACTGGTGGTTGTGCTTCCTTGATAAGGACGTGTATGTCGCTCCTGATATGATCACAGGCACTTTTCTCTTAAGAATGAAATCCTTTATCCCTCATCGGATGAAAAGTATCAAACTAAAGGAAAATGCGTGTAAAGATGGTATCAGGGTTAGAGAAATGTTTTTTCGGTCCCACCAGCCCGAACTAAAAGAGGAAAACTGTAACAAGCACCAACGAGCCAGGAACAACTGCAACGACATTTTTAAGCGTGTAAAGTTTCAATACGCCCAAAAAATACTACAATATCCCAAAATTAGTAAAAAATTGTTGGCTGTTCGTCAAAAATATTAGAAATTCTGTCCCATCCTCCATCTCAAAGCCCATTTATAATGACATTAAAGCTGTCAGCTGTTTGAACGAGGCCAGTCTGTTTGCTGAGTGCTTTGCGACCAATTGAACACTTTCATATTCTGTCTTGTCTGCGCCTACACTTGAGTACGTCGAATCTTCAACGGGACGAATCCACTTTCGCACTCGTTTAGTAGCAAGACTACTTAATGATCTTAATATACAGAAATCTTTTACAGATGGCATATCTCGTCTTCTTCTGAAGAAGTGGTCTTCCTCGCTGGCAAAATAGCTGCGTTTGCTTCTTCGTCAATCCTACTCTTTGGCACTCTTTCCGAGCAGATGGAAAACAGCATTTGTCCAGTTCATTCCCCAAAAAAGGTGAATCATCTTCTTTATCCTCCTACAGACCCATTGCAGTTACATCCATTCTTTACAACGTCATAGAAACGCTGATAAACCGTCAGCTTATGAAATATCTCGAAACAAGAAAACTTTCACAAAGACCGGAAGCACGGTTTTCGTAGCAACCACTGTCCACTGGTGATTGGATGGAATATCTCACCGAGAAATGGAACCATAATCTATATCAATCTGCCGAACACAAGGTAGTTGAACTCGATATTTCTAAGGCCTTTGACAGAGTTTGACATCAGCCTCTTTTGTCGTTCAATTCAAATTGTCTTGGATGGACTCAAGTCTGATATTCACAAAATAAATGCTGGTATGCCTCAGGGCTCCGATAAAACTCATAGGTGACGCCAATATTGCACAGTCAATTGACACGCTAGAACACCGACATAACGTGTCCTCCTCATATTGTTCTATTGCAATTTTCACCTTCAGTGCTCCACCGGAATTGCCAGTATCATTCCGTCCCTTCAAACCTTTAACCGAAACCCCTATCTCGCTATGAATGCTCATCAGTATACCCTCAGTCCACTTTCGGACATACTCTCAAATGTCGTGATTCGTTCCAAAGCCGTACAACTCGCTTATGGAATTCCCTCCCGAGTTTCTTGTCATTATAACCTGCAAACACTCAAAACCAACTTACACAGGTACCTCTCTTTTTTTCCTCCCTAATTTTCCTTCGCCTGCGCTGTGTGTAAACATTTTACTTTTTTTCTGTCGGATGAAAGCACTCGGAAAAACCACTAGTCCATTGTAAGCCTTGAACGTTCGTGCTTACATTGTTAGCACCCTCACATCAGCACTGGATACTGCGAGTATAGGCAGGACACTCAAAAAGCTAGTGCTCTCACAACAAGCATCACAGAATGTTGTGTCACTTACGAGTATGTCTACCTAGTCGAGAATAGAGTATTTCAATCCATTCAAAACGGAGCAGCTTGTTTTTGTAGGTAAAATCGAGGCACCATGCAACATTTCACCAATTCTAGTTGGCAGCTATTTGATTTTCGGGAGAAGTGTATCTAGGTCTCATTTCAACAAAATCAGATCTCTTCTAGGGCAACAAGGAGGTAGGATCAATTGATGTACAGACAGGGCTTACACTGGGGCCTGGTATGTGCACTGATAAATGAGACAGGTATCAACTTGGTGGGCAAAATGAAATTCTCTGCGTACATCGATCCCTCAGTCCACATTCACAGTTATTCATAAGGCTCTTCTTGGTTCCAACTTGGTTCATTGCACAAAAATGCAATCTTTTAGATTCTGTGGCACTTGGCCGTCACGAGGAACTGCGCCACTGATGAATTAACCCAACTTGGATATCTAAATGCACTAAGGTCCATGTCAATTAGATGGCTGCGCTCTCTAAACCTAGGCATGGGAACACTTATGAGAAGTCTGGGGTTTTATGACGAGAGCAGTTATCTCCATACTCAAAGATTATATCAAAACAAAATACTGTGAAGCGGCTGAGTATTTCTGAGAATGACTTCTGCAGTGGGTTCTAAGATGAAGAAGAAACGAAATCTATTGCGCACTTTCTCACCAACTTTCCTGATTCAGCATACACATACATTTCGTTGACAAACATTGACAAGAATTCCCTAAGAAGCCAGTGCATCGCGTTCCCGCACTATCGTTGTGATACATAATAAAACCGGAATTGATCAAATTTACTTCTTAGTTCTACGAAGTGCTATTTAATCATGCGTTACGCTACACTATTTCGCAAAAGAAGAAAAATTACTCTACTGGGCATTCTATATACTTTATCAGAATAGGTTAGACATCAGTCTTACATAAAACACTTAAAGCTAGTTTCAGTCCTGAATGTCCAATGCTCCAAAACGTCATCTCAGTGTAGCACCCTTCTTAGAAACCAACTTTGTGTGCTGCTTTAGTTTCCAGGTTTAATACGTATGTACTCACCAACAAAAACTTCATATCGAAAAGTTGAAATGCTTCACCAACTATTCAGCCCTTCAATTTCGTATTTTCGCCAAATTAATCACGTACTCGGAACAACATTAACAATCCGACACTTTAGGAAGTTGCCATCAAATGCGAGAGTACCCAATGTAACCATTGGATAACACTGCCTCAGATACGAGCAGAAGAGTATGAGTACATCAATTTCTGTGCCAAAATCCATCAGCACTGCTCTGTGAAAGTGTAAGTGCCATCGTTTGCTGAATAATATAAATCACTTCGCAAACTATTTTCGTCACTTTTGCTAACGTGACACGGAGATGGAGTAGTGCTACACACTCACCTCCATGCGACCGTAGTTAGGTCACACAAATTTTTCGGTAGTCCGGTATACAAGCATCTTACCGTATGTACGAGTATAGGTATATGTCATGACAATAGATGGTATTCCCACTGAAAACTGTCAGAGTAACTTTGAGCCCCAATTTTCGTACGCTCGTGTAGTCGTGTATCATTGCCATTGATTCCCATTTTGTTATTTTGTTTTTTGCTCATCGTAATAAACATCATTACTTTGCCATATCCGCTTTCCGTTGTGCAAAAACATTAAACCTGACAACTCAGTGTTCGGCGATCGAATGAAACACCCTCTCATGTGTGCGTCTCACCCGAGAACATCCGAAGAACATCCATACACGTAGTGTGCGTGCTCTGTGCATTTATTCTCATTCAACTCACACGTCAACATCCCCACAATTTAACCCCTGAGCCTTGAGCCCACCGAGGAGTTATATACCAATAGTGTGCGCCACCAATTCACCGTCAATCATTCTGTCATTTGCTGAATGTTCAAAAAGTAAAAAAACAAAAAACTGGATTTTCCTCTTTTTATCTTTATCCCAGCACCATCCCACAGCCACACCACACACCACATACCACACACACTCCCACCCACACGTCACACGATTTTATTCTGCGGAAACTTTCTCAGATCTCAGCCTCTGGAACTGATCAATATATGCGAGACCTTCTGTCAAGAGGATACGATGGAGGATACAACGCACGTATTAGTCTAACAGACAAAGGCAAAGGTAAAGGCAAGCCGGTGCAGCTATTAAAGCCTCCGGCTGCCAATTAAGTGTACGTATGCCTTCAAGGCTCCCGTAAACGCTGTAAACGTTGTAAAAATTGTAAACGACTCCTGTGTGTAGCTCTTTTAATTTCATCATTTGAAGTTAGTAAAACCGTTTAAAATGGAGTGAAGCAGATATTAACTTTAATGCTGACAGAGAGGTAGGACACAGAGGGTAGATAGATGCATGGTGCTATACTCTCAAAGCCCTTGTGTCGTTTACCCCTTTTTTTTTTTCTTTTTTTTTTTTTGTCGTTCTTGTCGAGAGTGAGTGGCAGTGTTGATGGCGTTGATATTGAGCTTTTTATGCTCGTTTACACTCTAATGGCATTAAATTCGTTACACACTCCATATACAAATTACGACGAGGATATAAAATAAAACATTGAAACTGACAGCTGTCGCTACCATTTATAGCAGGGTGAGGTGCATGGGAGAACTGTAGATACAGTGCACGTTGAAAGTTAAGCGCCTTACCGAACGAATGTCGACCATTTAAAATGACAGCCAGGCTATGCTGTGTCGCGAGTTGTTTGGAAAATTAAACTGATATTGTAAATGAAACGGAAAGATGGAGATTTTCGGCGCAAATGGGAGTTTTATTGGCTTCACGAAATGGCAGTTCCATGTTCTAAACGAAATGAAAAGTTTGCAAATAAAATTCAGCGATTAAGCCGGATGATTGACAAAATTGAATATGAAATTGTGAGTTTTGCTGCGGATGTTGGCCACCTAAAAAAAAGGGGTATTTTGGCCAAATGTTAACTAGCTTGCGACAAAGTTGTTTTCGATATACTTCGATATGCTCCAACAGATTTAGTGAAGCTCTCATAAAATTCCATCACATTCCAATCGGTAGTTCATTGATTTTGTCACGAATATTCTATTTAAGTTGCTCAAGGATGTACTCGTATGTATTTAGAAACCTGGGCGGCGATTGATTGGGAGGCTGCTGACAATCCTGGTATGCCTTAGGGTGATACACTCAATTTCGTAGTGCAGTCCTTTCCCTACCACCCAGTGGTAGTCCCGGGTGACAGCATGAGTAAATCCTTACCTATGCAGGCTGTAGCTTATAATTGGTCTAAGCCGGACATAGAGCTCACGCTACCCCACACGAAAGCGATAAAATAAATGTGACGAACCAACTAATATCCTTGGATAGTGGCGGATTCACTGCTGAGTGCTGATGGTCATAGCAATGATTTAAGGACAACGATATGCATGTGGAACGCTCAGACCCATAACAGACCGCGTGCAGCCAAACAACTAGAGGAGATTCACGACTGCTACAAAACAGGCATAACCGCCATCGAAGAAGTGCGTTGTTATGAATCGGACAATACGAAGAAGAAAAACTGTGATCACTTCTATTGAAAATATTACAGACAACCGGTTTGTCGAGCCGGACAACAGTCGCAGTCGAATTCGCTGTAAGAGGAGAACAGGTCTTAAGCATCAGACATATAAGCGAATGTCTGACGACGATTTGCTTAAATGATTAGTTCAGCACCATACGGCTCATAAACGCCCATGCACCGATAGACGAGAAGGATGACTTTGCCTAAGACTGTTTCTACAAGCTCCTCGACAAAACCTATGAGCAATGCCGTGAAAATCGACGTTAGCGATTTTAATCCCAAGTTCCACGGCAGTACCTCCAACAACGGGGATAGGATTATTGATTTCGCTGCGGAACGTAATTTAGCACAATTTCCATAATTTGATATCCACAACGGAACTTAGCTATCTTCTGACCAGCAAATCGTTAACCAGATTGATCACATTGCGGTCGATGCAAGGCATTCCTTCAGTGTTTTGGATGTCTGAACGTTCCGAGCAGCTAACACTATACCGGACCATTATCGTTTTGTAACCATGATACGGATACAGATATCCCTAATAGACCAAAGCCACCGAATCATTGATTGTGAGGATATTCAATGTCGAACAGCTATAATTGCAAGAGACTGCCAGGGCCGCCAGCATCGAGCGTAGAAGAACAGTGGCATCACTGCCAAATTACAGTCAGAGAGGCTGCCTCTAATGTAGGGTTTCAACACGTTCCAACAAAGAAACGCCTGGTTCGATTGCGAATGTAAACTGTTCAACCTGGAAAAACAACGGATGCACAGAGCAGCCTTGCGGAAAAAACCAAAGGTGCTCGCAAGCTCTACGAAGAGAAGGTAGGAACATAGGCTCACCAGAAGTGCCTGCCGGTCGAGGCCTAAAAGAGGTGCAAGTATAAGAATGAGGTCGGGAAGTCTTAAAAAAAAATAAGACTCACATACTAAAGCTGTAAAGCTGAGAACCTGGAAACTGAAGCGGTTATGACAAATAACCATCAGTTAGAGCAAGCCATTCAAACTGCACGAAGAGAGACGACATTTCTGTCTGAAAATATGTATAGGACAGCAATTCTCAAGCTTAAGTCTAACTGCCAAGCTGTTTGTTTAAAGCAGCAGGTTGTGATTTAACAGGGAGCATACATCAACTCATCTCCAAAATCTGGGTCCACGAAAGTATGCCTAACGAATGGAATCACAGCATTGTTTGTTCGATCCTAAAGAATCTACTCTACGACGCCAATTATTTACTTACTAACTTAAGGTGGCGCTACACTCCGGGGTGGACCCGGGCCTCAACTAACAAAAGTCGCTGGCTTCTCGAAAAGAAGAAGAAAGAGCACGATACGCATGCGATCGAGAAAATGGTGAGTTTTTACTGCAGGAATAACCTTAAAAAATTTTATCGAAGAATAAAATCAACATGCCAGGACTACAAAGCCCGGATGAATGGGCTACAACTAGTAGTACAGTAGCAGTCGGTGCTGAAAATATGATAAAAATACTTCTGCAAAATATATAACGCGATGATTGTTAAAATACCGCTGTCAGGCAGAATGAACCATTCACAGACAGAGAATTATTTCTCTCTGTCGTAGACAAAGTTAAGCAGAAGTCTACTAAAGCCGGTGACGCAGACCTGCTGGTGTATTTATGTTAAAGTAGCTCTTCTGTTATGATCGGAGGAAGCATGGTCATTCATGGAATCCTAGCATCGTCCTACAGAGGAATAAGTCTCGTTAACATCGCCTATAAGACCTTTTCCGTTTTGTTATCTGAGCATCTAAAACCACTCATGCACAATCTTAATATCCAAATATTCACACAACAGCAGACGTCGAGAATTTCACCTAAGGACTTCATCTGCCGTGCCTCCCAGATACAGAATTACTCTTGCCAATCACTGTTTCTTTAAGCTCAGGTCGCGAATGAGTAACAGAGCCCTTTCTTGTAAGACCAAGATGACCTTACTGGTCCTGGTCCTTACTGTCGAAATCGGACGAACAAGCACATGGCCGTTTCGAGAGAAAGATACTGCGCATGATTTTCGGTCCCGTTTGTATTCACGGGGAACGGAAAGAGGATTCAACCACCAATTGCATGGGCTGTACAGCGACATTGGTCTAGCCAGACGTCTACGGATCCGGCTCGGAAAACCGATTATGGCACTAAATCCTGGGAAACGCAAACGACCTTCAGAAAGACAATCACTGCTTTCAATCTACATACATTGAAGCTGCTGGACTGGAAAATGAGCAGAATAGGTCAACATTCCAAGACAATAGATACAGTCCAACCAGATATATGTAAATTCAATTGCTGAACGATGTGTAAGACTGTAGGTCTTAGGCTTCTTTGAAGAAAATAAGGGCCCCAAAATCCACACTAGGTAGAAAACACACGTGAAAGGTTTGGATTAGTACCACAAACAGATAGAATCGGACTCTCCTGTGAAAACTTAGAGCTTCAAAAGCAAGTGTCAGTCAAACCCTTCGGCTCGTAGTGCCAGTCGAATTACTTTAAAGCCTGACAGCTGTAACACTGTACTGTACTTCGGGCATTAGTTACGACGGGAAAATCCTTGACACTAAAATTTTAAAAATAGAATATGTAGTCGTACTTCATCCTCAGATAAAAAAAAAAAACAGTTTTTAAATAAAACTGTAAATGAAATCATTTTCTGCATGACATTGAAAATTCTGTGACTTTTCGCACATGCTGTGTTGAAATCCATTGAAATCGCGGACAGATTTGTGCATCTGAATCTCCATTTTCCTGCAATGGGATTACAAAAGAGATTTTCCCGATACGGTCCCGGCCGACTTTTCCCCTTTTGACAAGCAATCCTCACTTGCATAAGCACAAGCTTAAATAATAAATGAAATTTAATGCAATCACTTGTCGGCTGATATGGTTTCCTGTAAGTCCCCCTTTAAGCCCGCAGCCACACAATAAAATGTATGAGTACGAGTCCTCCCGTATAATAAGATCCCTAGCTTGCCCATCTCATTGATTGCATTTCATGGAAAAACTTTAATTTCATTTCGCGAATATGTAGTCGGAAAACGCCATTCAGCTATTCAGAAGAAAAAAAACAATGTCAAACTCTCGGTACCGCATTATTGCATTAAGCTAGGACAATTTCCAAAAGACAATAGTTAAAGGCCATCGTGCATTTTCTGTGTGACAACCCGACCATTCGACCATCATACCATCAGATCCCCCGAACGACTCTTGCCACATCGTTTTCAGTGCTGCCACTATATGGATACATACCACTATATTGGCGTTTCCCCATCTTAATTTTCATACATTCACAGAGCGGCCATTTGCGGCACAAATCCCTTGGGGACCAGTTGAAAAGGGATGGCAATGTCATGTGAAAATGAAAGCAAATTCTATCACCCCTCTTCGTACTCTTCCCAACCTACTAGTGACAGATACAACCAGCCGATTCATACACTACATCATCAGGAGCAGCATCAGCTGAATGTTCCACCATTGTGTCGAAAAACAACGCGTGTAGCAAGCAACACCACCAACTGACAAATGAATACAAAACAACGCACAACTCAACGATGCCAAAAGCATCTCAATCCGACAAAGACACAGCCAATGTACAAAAGAGATGGAGCATCGAATGAACATCGTAGTCGTACATTGTACAACGTACCACGTACCATGTACCGTGTACCACGTCGACAACGGGTACTGAGATGAGTATTCTGTTCGTTATCGATTTTTAGATTAGGTCCAGCAGGACGGGTAGAAGTAGAAGTCGACATAAACCAGAAATTCGCCTTCGTCCCATCAACCAACCCGCCCGCCAACTGGTCCTGGATACACGTAGATACAACGGCCATTTTTCATTGCCACCCCCATAACTCCCGAAAAACAGTCAGACGAAGCGGAATAAATGTAGACGAATCCATTGCGAACAGTGTTGCCAATTTTGAATGCTAAAAGGAAACACGTTAGTTGGTGCTGTGGTGAAATTGTGGACTGACTTAGGCAACGCAAGTGGCAGCGGTTTATTGGAAAATATAAAGTCATGACGATGGGAGTAATAGGTCGGTGTCATTTGGTCATCCTAATTGATGTCTTGACATATTTCAAACCGCTTCACAGCAGGTCATCTGCTGACGGTGCCAAGATTTTGTGGTCGAACGTTGAATGTTTTATAATTCAATAATTATAGTGCGTTGTCTTGGTTTGGTATAAAATTGACTTCATGTGACAAGGCTGGGACGGATTGTGGTTTTCACTGCAAAGGAATTTTCTTTCAATGGTGGGGTGAGGACACCGATATCCTGTCGATTCTGTCAAGAAAGTTCGATTTTGATTGCAGTTCCATTTCAGTATAAAGCTGCTCGTTGGAGACAAGTTTTGGCTAGACAATCTGAAGACCACGATGATGTGAAGGAGCTGCTTTTCATTTCTAAAAATGACATACTCGTAGCTCACCCCAAATGGACCTCTGGTCCGTTTGGCTTACTAATATTGAGAAAGGGGTTAATGAGGAAATGACCAGCCATTGCTGTACATTCTACTTTTTATAATACTGTTCATAGAGGGCGCTCTGTCAAGCTTTGGTCGGTGACCAGTAAATGGTTGTTCTCTTACATTCCTTCCCACGTGGGTTGTCTCAATTCACCACTCTGTCAAGCTCTCTGTCAAGCTTTGGTCGTTGACCAGTGAATGGTTGTTCTCTTACATTCCTTCCCACGTTGGTTGTCTCAGTTCACCACTATGCACGTTCAGAACGGCTAACTTTGGAACTGAACAAGAGCTGTGTTTTTCTGCACGAATGTCAGCGATTTTCACAAAAAACCGATCCAACTCAGCATAACAGTTCGTCATAAAAACTTGGTAGCACAGACATATCTATAACGTTTAATGGGAGTTCATCTGTCGGTTGGTGAACAAATCTAATTTATTTTGACAAAATGTGTTGGAGGAATGCGTCAGTTGTTGAAGGGATACGTCAAATGTTTGACATTTCTGAAAATCTTTTGCAAAGTTTCATCGCAAATCGCAAAAATAGTATCTGGAAGCACTTAATCATAGCATCGCTAAGTAGACAGCTTATATAAATTGACATCACTATGTTATTCTTGTAATTTTCTCGCAAATTATTTTTTTAGCGGATAGCTGATATGTACAAAATACGAAGGTAACGTAACTGACGTGCGCTAGCCTAAATTCAAGGATCTTTCATAACTCTCAGGAAGATCGAGTACACCCGGCATCTATGCGAAGTTTGCTGATTTATCAGGCAAACACTTTCAGATATAAAGAATACCTACACTATACTTTTTTCTTAGAAATTTCGCAGTGGCCTGAGCGTAAATCCGGCCACAACGAAGCTGGTTCTGCTCGCAAGCAAAATCAAGAAGCTCAGCATCATGCTACTCTGAGTTTCTCGATGAGTTCCGAATTTATGGCCTCATATACAATAGAACAGCAGACTACGAGAGAAAGAAAATGTTGCAGAAGGAAACACAAAATGTCTAGTTGTCCTTTACTCGTTCAAGTTAGTTGTTGAAGAATTCACACCCGTCCCAGATGGCCTCACTGCCATATTTCTTAAAAACTATTCTTCCTCTCTTTCTCTTGCCCTTTCTAATCTCTTTCGTCAATCCCTTTCACAAGGAGAATTTCCTCAGGCTTGGAAAACCTCCTTCATAACCTCGATCCACAAGAAAGGATCAAAGAATGAAATAACCAACTATCGTCCCATCGCTACACTTTCCCATTTACCCAAACTCTTCGAAAGTATTTAGTATGAAACTCTAAGCTTCCAATGCAAATCACTTATTTCCCCTAGACTACATGGCTCCCTTAAATGAAGGTCAACAACAATTTGTCAACCACAAATCTCGTTGAATTCGTATCCTTTGCCCTCTCTGCCCTAGAGAATGGCAACGAAGTCGATGTAGTTGCAACCGATTTTAGCAAAGCCTTCGATAAAATCTCTCATACTGTTAAAATGGATATCCTCTTACCTCGAAAACCGTTTTTACAGTGTTGATTTTAGGTCGGCACACTCGGCTCCATTTTTGGCAACCTCTGGAGTTCCACAAGGCAGCCATCTCGGTCCCCTACTCTTTATAAATATCTCGATATAAATGATCTCGATATGATCATCAAACACTCGTCTGTCTCCCTTTACGCCGACGATACAAAATTTTTCAAAACTATTTCCTCTCCCCATGACTCCTTCCCCCTTCAACAAGACTTTGATAGTTTTTCGATCTGGTGCCTCAAGAATTGTTTGGAACTTAATATCGCCAAATGCTAATCCATCACTTTTTCACATAAGTAGAACCAATCTCCTCCCCGACTCTACCTTCTCCACAACCAACCTATCCTATCGCATTTTGTGTGATAGGGAGCTCAACTTCCGTTTATATATGAATGAGATAATCCTCACAGCCAACTCTGCATTAGGTTTTGTAAAACGATGGTCCAAAGAATTCACCAACCCATACGTAACCAGGTCCTTCTATATTACCTTTGTTCGCCCCTCCTAGAAAACACTAGTCAATTATGGTCCCCATATCATCGTTTTCTTCGATTTGCTCTTCGAGGTATGCCCTGGGACGATTCTTTTACTCTGCCCCCCTATCAAAACCGTCTCAACCTTATTAACTTAAACACCCTTGAGGAACGTAGAGATGCAGCCGACTTTCTCTTCATTCATCGACTCCTTTCAGGTCACGTTGAATGCGCGTCCCTTCACAACTTTATTTTCCTCAACACTAACCCTCGTAATCTACGTACCCCTCGACTCTTCTATCAACCAACCCACCACACCTCCTACGGCGCGAACGAACCAATCTCCCGTATGCTACGTCAAATCAACTCAAACCCTACCGTCTTTGACTTCCACCGCACCACTCCCTACCTCAAATCCGTTCTCCTTCACCACTCCAACCAACCATAGTTTTAAGTTTTAGTTTAAGTTTAATTTGTAAGCTATAGCTTGTATTAAGCCGAATAAATGGGGACATTCGCCCGCACCATAATTAAAAAAAATTGGCTTAACGTGAGGTCTACAATCCAAAGTTATGCACTGGGTCTACACGGGGTCTCTGCGGTCATCGTACGAACTGTAAAGGTGAACCATCATCAACCTAGTAGAAAAAATGCAACGAGGTGCCTGTTCGATTGTCACTGGCACGTTAAGAACCTCTCCAAAGGTGATTGTTCAAAATTTGTTGCTAACTTTAGACTTTAGGCATGGAGATTGTAATTTACTCTGCCCCTAGACGATTGAAAGTTCTAAATATAGGACATGACAGTATACTGCTGCATTGAAGCCTTTTCAATCGACCTTGAAGGCAATTTAAATTGACTTCAACCATTGGATTCCAGAAAGGAACGAGTGGAGACAAGGCGAAGTTATGCTCAGTAAATCCATTCCTGTCTCTGAAGACGACTTCAAAACGTTTGCATAAATTAATCCTGTACCCTCCCGTAGCGTCTTCCAAGTCCAAATCTTAGGTATACATCAGGCCGCTACTTGGCTTAGCCTAAATCGAATATCCATCTTCCAACTACCATAGATGGCTCAGCAGCACAAGGTCACACGCTGGTTGGTTTCCGTGACAGAACGTCTCTTTTGTTATACGGGGACACCTGCCGTAAGGCCTACGGGATACCCGTACATCCATGGGAGTAAGGATACGCCTTGCCATCGCTCTCCGTCAATCCATTGATACATTTCGGAACTGTGTTGCCGGCACAAGTTCCACTCTACATTGGGTCAACCAAAGGAAGACCCTTCCCGCGATTTTGGGTTTAAACCACAGCCACCATGACGCTCCCACAAGGGGGCCCACCTCTTCAAGTCAGGCCCGGACCGAGATCCGGGGAGCTCCTGGCCAGGCCAGTGAATGGAATGGCCTCTCATATGGCGTTAAACGGTCTCTTAGGAACCAACCCTAAACAAGGGTGACAGTTGGGATACGTGGAATCTCGCAAACGCAATAGTTGTAGTCTTACAACTTAGCCTTTCGTCAGGTGCGGGGTTCAGAATATGTGACATATCGTTGCTTCGATGGTCAATCTAGTAGTGGCGATGGAATAAGTTCTGTCAGTAAATAGGTGGTAATATTATGGGATACTTTGCTAGCTTCATCAATACGTCCATCTTTTGGGTAAATGCTAATCACACACAGCTTGAGCTTGCCAACATAGGACGGTTTCAGCTTTCTCAAATTCATTCGCTAACAAACTATTCTTCTTCGCAGGGTGACATACTCGTATGTGTACATGTAAGGCGGTATCGATTAACAAATCCTGTGAACAAGCCAACCGTCCGCTTGAGCCTTGTAGAGGATAAATATTGGCTCACTTCATTTACAACAAGTTCAGTGGACTTGACTTGACCTCCTTCATTTTCTTCAGTTCGTCAGCAGACATTGACAACGTCAGCCACATGTGCTCGTATTTCCATACAAAATCTAGCGCCCTTAGCCGCTGAAGTCGATTCGTATAACATATATTATAGTGATTGCTATAGGGAAAGTAAATAGCGCTTATTCGGATGCGTGTTTGTCATATGCTGCAGATTTAGGAAAGAAGTCTTAGGCTTCTTCATCAAGGCTGAATTTGCTAATACAGGTCATATTGTTGAAGCTACATCTGTCGAATTGGCTGTCATTTATTCAGTCTGTTTTGCCAAATCAAAATGGGTGTTCTGTTTGGGCAACATTCCGCGCGCTTCGCCCATTTTACGGTCGCCATAATCGTCCTACCGAGAGGACTATTCGCCGTAAGGTGGATAAATTTGAGTCCACTGGTCCAGTAAACGATAAACCAACACCCGTACATCTACGAAACGCAAGATCTACCGAAAACATCGCCACTGTCCGTGAGAGTGGCAGTCGAGAATGCGAGGCAGTCGATTTATCGTCGCTCACAAGAACTCGGCCTTTCGCAGACCACAATTTGGCGAGTTTTGTGTCATGACTTGGGCCTGCACCTGTACAAAATTTAACCAACCCAGGAGCTGAAGATAAACGACCATAGACAATGACGTGTGTTCGCTGAATGGGCTCTGGAGCAGTTGGAAACTGAACCTAATTTTCATCGAAAAATCATTTTCAGCGATGAGGTCCATTTCTGGATGAATGGGTACGTCAACAAACAAAATTGTAAAATTTGGGACGACATCAATCTACATGAGATCCAAGAGGGTCCAAAGCATCTCGAAAAATTCACTGATTGGTGTGGATTTTGGGCTGGCGGCGTCGTCGGTCCATATTTCTTTGAGAACGACGTTGGCCAGGCAATCACCGTCAACGGCGAACGATATAGGTCGACGATTACCACCTTCTTTTGGCCTGAATTGGATGATATGACACCAATAGGACGGTGCTAGGTGCCACACAGCTCACGCCACATTGGAAATTCTGCACGAGCGATTCGAGGGCATGGTCATCTCACGTGGAGGTGATGTGAACTGGCCACCAAGATCGTGCGATTTGACCCCGTTAGTCTTTTTCTTGTGGGGTTTTCTGAAGTCGCAGGTCTATCCGAATAAGCCGACTGCCACATCGGCCCTCAAAGCCAACATAACTCATGCCATTGGTTGAATTCAGCCTGATTTATGCGCCAGAGTCATGGAAAATTTGACATTTCGGATGCGCTCCATCCAGAGAAGGCGCGGCGGACATTTGAATGAAGACCAATGGTAACATTGCCAACTTGCCATCAGAAACCCAGTAACTACTTGTAATATGCTGGGTTTTACCCGAACACCACCAATAACGCCCTGGTTTGATGAAGAATTCCGACAAGCACATGTGGCTTAAGAAGAAGCGTACATAGCGGAGATGTAACCAAGGATGAGGAATAATCGTGGAGCTCTACGAGCAGAAGAGACGGGAAGTACATCGGCTTTTCCAGAAGAACAAAAAAGAGCGGCGAGAAGCGAAGATATTGAGAGGTTCTACTCCAGTTTTACCAAGGCAAGAAGACCCATACAAAAGCCTGTAGAGATGATGAGAAGGAAGCCATGCAGTAGAGTCACAGTTGCTGAGAATATGGAACAACTTTTCCTGCATACTGTATAGTAGCGAAAAAGACAAAACTGGCGCCGTCAGGCAGAATAAAACATTCAACTTAGACGATGATCACTAGAACTTCCGTCCACCTGACCAAAAAGAAGTAAGGACTGCAATATCTAAGCTGAAATCCAACAAAGCCACTGGAAATGACTTATTTCTCACATCTGCTCAGAAGAGTGTATGCGTAATGATCCGATCCACAAAACAGTAGACCCTTGAACATGTGAAACCTTTCGTCAACAACCTGAGTGGTGCCTATGAGTGCGGTTTCAGACCAGGAAATTCTCCGATCAACACTCGGGGAGATCCTGGGAAAAAATCAAAAAGTCTAAATCGATTCCTACCATCTTTTAATCGATTTTAAAGCCGCATATGACAGCATTAAAAGAGATGAACTATATAGAGCCATGTCTGGTTTTGGCATCCCTACCAAGCTCGCCCGTCTGTGCAGAATGACGATGGAGAACGCTCGCTGCTCCGCCAAAATCAGTAACAACTTAATCGAGACCTTTGACGTCCAGGTCTTTTAGATAATGTGATGCGATGTCATATGACTTCTTAACATCATACTTGAAGGAGCACAATCTTTCAAAAGTCTGTGCAACTACTAGCGTACGCCGATGATGTCCACATAATTGGGAAAACACAGAGGGCTGTCACCGCTAGTATTGACACGGAAGCTGCCAAAATGAGTTTAGCTGTAAATTACGGCAAAACCAAGTAAATGCTGCCAACAAGAAGAGACACACAACGACAGCTATAATTTCAAGGAAGCAAGTGTAAGACGATTTTCGAAGGGTGGAAAAAAAACACCGAGATCAAGAAAAAAAAAACACTTGTTCGATCGAAATTCTTTTATTTCAATAAACCACTCTCATGTGGGCTTAGCCAATAACTCCACCCGTTTCACCCCAGATTGTGTCTCATTTTCATTTCATTTTATATGCATTTTTATTTTTGGAATTCATTTACACTTACAAGCTAGACAAAAAATGCTTAAATATTAGCTTAAATAACTTACAAATAATCTTATTCTATCTTACTGGCCCCATGCGGGCACTCTAAGTTAAACATAATACTTATTCTATGTCTTTCGACGTTTCTTACAGACTATTTTTATTTTTGTTTTACATTTATTAAAACTAAGAAAATAAACTTTAAGTAGCAAAACTTAGTATATGGACTTTTTGTTATAATATAAAACTTAAAACTAAACGTATAAACTATTTACAACTATATCTTAACCTACTTAAACTATCTAATCCTATACCATATTTTAGAGCGTGTTACCCACCTCTGTTCTAATATTTTTTTTCTTTCTGTTTTTTTTTATTTTTTTTTTGTGATTTTTATTTTTTATTGTTTTTTTTTATTTTTATTTTTTTCTTAAAACTACCCTAATTCTACCTAAAACTATGTAAGCCGGCCACGGCTACAAAAAAAAAAAAAATATGCAGAAGACCGCCTTTGCTCCCTATGGAGCTACGTAGAACTGGAGGAATTCGACGACGAGACTTCCCCTCCTTCATCTAGCCACCAGAATTGTTGGTGCTGCCGAGCAACATCCCTCATGTCGCGACTCCCTACCGACCTACTGAATCGGAGACGCTCCGCACTGCCATGTGCGACGTCTCTGTCGTAGTTGAGTCGCCTGTCCGCAGCTGTTCGAGCAACGTGGAAGATTAGCGGCACCGCCAATCTGTCCTTGATCAGACCTTTCATATCTAGGTAGAGGAACGCTTCTGGAGGAACAAAGCCGTCAAAGCGAACTCTCTCATGATACATATAATTAGGGTAGTAAGACCCGGAGATCAGGTTGTTCGATGAGGTCATTGCTCTTGCAATGTGCCTTCGAGTCAACTTAATGACGAAATTGTCCACTCTTATTAGGTTCGCCCTATTGTACAAGACCTCATTAGGATAGAATTTTATGTACTCAGACTCTGGTGTTCTGTATAGGCGAAGACAAGTCCTGAGACAAGCCCTCTCAAACACCCGAATCTTTTCCAATAAACTTGCTCTTACGTTGAACCACACGGGAAATCCAAACACAAGCATAGGCCGGATAAGGGCCATGTAGCAGATAACCTTTACCCTTGCATCGAGTTGGCTGTTATAAAACAGTCTCTTTGTAAGGGCAAAAGCACCTTTGGCTCTGGCCAGAGCAACCTCTATATGATTGTTAAAATACAGAAATTGATCTAGCCAGATCCCAAGGTATCTGACTACATTTCGACAAGCAAGTGGCTGTCCGTGTTGTGCGACGATAGAAAACTTTCGCCAATTCTTTCTGGTATCCCTAGAGGCCCCAGACAAAGGCGTCCTAAACAGAATAGTTTCCGACTTTTGAAAGTATCGCTTAATTTTGTCGAAGTCACGCTGCAAAAGCATATTAATGACCTCAATCGTTGGAACCGATCTGTACGCGATTAAGTCGTCTGCGTACGCTATGGCATGGTGAAGTGAACCTATCAGATCACTTGTGTAAATGTTGAATAGGATCGGTGAATTTACCGCACCTTGTTGCAGACCGTTTTTAATGTTAAATGTTCCAACAGAAGTCACATCGCCATTTTTCACGATGAACTGTCTACTAGAGAGCATATCAAAAAGAATATACAGCAGTGGTTTACTAATGCCCAACCTGTCCAGCTTGAAAAAGAGTCCCTCTAACCATACGGTATCGAAGGCTTTTTCCAAGTCAATCAGGCAGGCACCAGTGCACTGATTCTTGCCTTTGTTCCATTGGATATCAGAAACCAGTTTAGACGCAGCATGAATAACATCATGCCCCGCCTTGAAACCGAATTGATTATCCGGAACTATATGTTTGTCCTCAACCCACTTAGTCAGGACTCTATTGATCACCTTCTCGAACACCTTACTGATGTTTGGAAGAAGACTTATCGAGCGGAGATTCGCCGGATTGGAAGTGTCTTTATCCCTTTTGGGGATCGGATGTACCACCGCAGTTTTCCAATGCGCTGGATAATGTGCATTATTCATTGCATTATTAAACAGGGTGGTATAAATGTCCACCGCTTCTAGAGGGAGATGTCGAAGCACAATGTTCGGTATTTCATCGGTTCCCACTGATTTCTTACTTCTAAGTGATTCGAAGATCGTTTGGAGCTCTTCCTTCGAAATGAACGGGAGTAGTACCCTATCGTTGGTGATGACATTATTTGCCATATTCTCGTCACTGAACTGGGTGAAACCCGAGCTCTCGAACCAGATTGTGTCTTTTATACTCTCCCATCTCATGATGTCGCATGATGGTCAGCTGATGGTTGGGTCATCCTACATCTCCCGTTGAAATTTCTGTATCGTTACCAGGGGCGGCTGCAAAAATAAGTGCCCGCAAGGCGCCTATGAAATTTTACCACTGGCTGACCGTCAGATCTAGTTTTAAAATAAATTGGGTGAAAAGGGTGTTACACAAGGAACTTTGTCTAACTTTTTTTTGTTATAAATAAATACAACACCTCAGTAGAAACAAAACCAAGAATAACACTTGTCAATCGCGGTTTCTTTGAGCTAAAAAGGCAATGGAGTAATAAGGCCCTATACCGAAAACCTAAGGAGACTCTATATAAGACCTTGATCATCCCAGTCCTACTTTATGACGCTGAAGCATGGACCCTATCGAAAGCGGATAAAGATATCTTCGGTCGTTGCGAGAGAGAAATCTTTCGAAAAGTGTTCGGTACCGTTTGCGTTGACGGGCTTTGGAAGAGAATTATACGAACATCAGTCGCCTGAGATGTGTAAAGCACGAACAGCAAATTGACGCTAATTCTACTGCCCGCAGAGTCTTCGAATCTAACCCGAATGGACACCGCAGCATAGAAAGACCTCCAAACCAAATCCAAAGTGTTCATGCCGTCAAACACATATGAGGCAATTTTTATAGCTTCCTCTATCGAACTGAATACTTGAACGAAGTCATCGATGTAGTAGTTCTTTAAAATAGCTCTGATAGCCCAGGCGCCGTGATCACGGTTTTCTAAAGCGTTTATGTTTTTTACGAATTGGACAGCGAAAGGCAATCAACCACCTCTAAATGTCATGACCATTATCTCGTTGAAGTCTGGTGGCTGGCATCATCGTGCTTTTGTAAAAAGAATCTCTTCGCTCATCTGTATTTGGTTGAAAAGTGCTTAATGGAACAATTCCGGTATGTAGGTCTCCAAACGCAGGGAAGGCTGCACAAAAGTTAAACAGCACTGATGACATCTGAAGGTACTGCTGTGGTCTTTCAAGAAAATCGCTTTAATAATCCAAAACCAAGTGAAGAATTGTGGAACCACGTCGTCGATCCAACTATGGCGGCTCCTATTGGCTGCCGCTTACTGCGAAGAGCTTGGCGTCATATAATGGCATCATGACCAAGTTTAATTTTCGATTTGAGGGCAGTTTCCAAAATACTTTTAGCCCTCACATCAGCTTTGATTTCAAGGATTTGTGCTCGTCGCAGACCAAAGCTCTGTTTGATATCAATTTGTGGTGACGTGAGTCATAAGGCACTCTGTTGCGTTGAACCAAATACTAGTCACCCTTACTCACTTTTGACAGAAAATACCCCTCTATCATTCAGTCAAAGAGGCAGCAGCTTTGGTCTGATTTCAGAATAGTGAATGTTTTATGTAAATAGACGTTTCGCGAAAATCGCTGTTCTCTGGATTTTGCTGCTAATTGAAGAATTGGTAACCGATGACATTCGGTAACAATGCTGATTGCTACAGAGAACCCAAGCAACACAGATTTTGATGGGGATTTGTTGTCAAAGGGGAATTTTGGAAAAAGATTCCCGAGTTTCCGGGATAATCTGTAACAAAGTTAAATTCGTTCACATTAGCCTTCTGTGCGCACATGCCCAAATACCATTCCTAAGAGGTCCTTAACATGACATAAGCAAGAATAGAAAAAGATATCATTCTTGATTACGTAGCCGAAAGCCGAAAGCTTTCGATTTCGAATATCTCAAACATTGGAATAATGGCCACATTCGACGTTGTACAACTATAATCGTGAAACGCCCTATGAAACTTTGCCGATTCTGTCTACCTTATGACATCGAAATATATAGAAGATCTGGTTCACCACTGCCAGCAGGTCATCTAAAACGTTGACTCTGAGAGGTTGGGTTTCATTTGACCTCTTGATTTCATGATGAATGTCGAATACTAACTGCAGTAAAGCGGGGGCATATAAAGCAGCTTTATGCAAAAGGATGGGACCAGCTCTCGAGCTTTACACGCAGAGTAGATACTGCGAATTTTGTAATCCTCTGCCAACCGCTTAAGAACAAATCAGGCAACACACCCGCTGTCATATAAAATATTCATTTTAAGGTTATATATGTTAGCATAGATAGAGAAGAGCTACAAACCCGGTTTAAGCAAAACGAGAAGAAAAAATGCACGCTGATCTGTTAAAATAACCAGCAACTACCAGACTCTCTTGATGTCCGAAGAGGATAGAGAAGAGGCGAGAAGGCAAGTATGTACTCGTATTATGATACAATTCCCAGTCTAATAGTTATTCTGGCTGTTGTTTACGGATATAGTGCTGCTAACGAAAGCATTTTTAATGTGAAGATGCGCGATCTATCCCAGACGATTGGGGAGTTGGTTTTCCCAGATTTTTTCGAGTAGCTGCTCACAAGGGCAACAGTGCTGAATTTTGTTTTTCAACTTGTGCCAGTCCTCTTCCAAAGTAGCGATATGTCAAAAACGAATCCAAATTGCGATTTAGATTTTCCGAAAACCTTCAATTTTCAAGTGTTTCCGTGGTGTAGTGGTTATCACATCCGCCTAACACGCGGAAGGCCCCCGGTTCGATCCCGGGCGGAAACAGTTTCTTTTTTTTTTCATCTTTTCATGACTTTTTATATATGGCTTCGGCTAGTAAATTAAGATCCATCTCAGTAATTTAGGATTGCCTTATTGCGAACACTTTGACTTACGAGTGCAGTGGTGATGTTTTGATGTTTTGGTGTGCTAGTGCTGGATGTGCATGTTGGTGGGTTGCTTGACCCCCGAATGAACACCATTTCCTTTGAAACATTCAAACACTGCACAACATTATGGTGATCGAATACATTACGAATTCTGCCAAATGTAAATGAACGGTAATTTTTATAACAACTTTGAAACGATTCCATGATTAAAATCGCTCTAGTTTGTACTCAACATCTGTCATAAGGATCAGCCATGATGAATTCAGAGAATGTCATGACAAAAAACTTCCACAACATTTGGTGGCTCACTCTTTATAACCCCAGACAGTGAATGCCATATGTGGCCTGTATGTCACCAAAAGGATCGTAAGTCTTAGCTATATGCTATGTACAGAGCTGTAAGGCTGCAAAAGCGATCACCTCATTTGAGCTATCTCTATATATTTAGAGCTTAGGTCATCTGAAGATTTTGCAGCTTCCACGTTGTCGGAATAGAGGTGCTTGGGAATGGTGTTGTTGAGTCACTGCCACTATGCATGAGATAGGTCGAGTAAAAAAGGTATGGAAAACTGTGATTGCTAAAGGAAGCAGAAGCAGCTCCTGATTACGATCCGTATCGAGAAAAAATTCGGCATAAGTCGGATATGTACTATATAGAGGAAAAAAACGACTTTGTCAAAAGTTGGCTTCTACGAGTTCCTTGACCAGACTAATTTGTAATGTTTTAAAATTGTCCTTTGTGATTTCAACACCAAGTTGAAAAAACCTACACGACCCCATCTTCAAAAATGATCTCAGGCTACTCATCTCATCATCATATCTGTCACACTTTTCCCACAGCATGAAGGTACCTGACAGTCATCTGATCAAAAAATAGGAAACCAGATTGATCACATTGTGATCACATTGATCAACGCGGGACACAGCTCTTGTATTCTGGATGTCCGAACGAGGAGCTAAAATCGACTCAGATCACTATGTTTCCAAGCCAAGTGCGAATTTGAATATCCCGGACGACAGAAGACCGAAGTAGAACTATGAAGAGGTCGAAACAGTATAATCGCAAGTAACTGTGTCACCCAGGCCAGTACAGACGACACATCTGATAAGCCAGTTTTCACACAACCACCTCATCGGAACGCTCGGTTTGACAAAGAGTGTCGGCAACCGAGGGTAGCGATACATGGGGCATATAAGGCCACGCTGTAATGAAGGATGAGAGCTGCTCTTGAACTCTACAAACAAAATAATCAGTTTTAAAGAAAGAAAGAGAGAGAAGTATAGGGTGACCAGATAGCAATGATAGTTTTTCCAATTGTTATGTTTCAGCAGCTGCCAACGTTACCATTGACATCCAGCTGTCAAAATATTGAGTAAGGTTTGCCATTTCATCGTGTATCGTTTTACGCTTGCCGAAAGTGCGGAAATTATTAAAAAAATATTATCGAATGTCTTGAGTGTACAGGTAATTCGTCGCACCGTGGGAAAGTTTGAGCGTGAGTACACTTTTTTGGATCCTAAGCCACCAACCAGACAGAGATTGGTGCGAAATGAAGAAAACACAGCCGCCGTAGTGGCCAGTGTTGAAGTAAACCCAGAAATGTCGATTCGGCGCCGATCAGCTCAATTGGGTATCGCCAGAGAGTAAACCCGACTAATTTCGCAATTGGGTTTCGGCCTACATCCGCATAAGATTGTGCTTATGCAAGAAATGAAGCCGGACGACCATAGACAACGCCATGAGTTCGCTAATTGGGCGTTGGAAATATTGGCAGGAGATCCGGATTTTGGCAAAAAATCATCTTCTCGGACGAGGCACATTTTTGGCTTAGCGGCTATGTCAACAAGCAAAATTGCCGTTATTGGAGCAAACACATACTACAAGTGTTTGGCCAAGCATCAGTTCATCCACAAAGATTGCCTGTTTGGTGAAGTTTATGGCATGGCGGCATCATCGGACCTTATTTCTTTCTAAATGAGGAAGGAGACACCGTTACCCTCAATGGTCTCAGTTATAGAGCTATTTTAACCGACTTTCTGTGGTCACAGCTCAACAACATCGATATATCCAAGCTGTGGTTCCAACAAGACCGCGCTACAAGCCATACAATCGACGCAATACTCCAAGTTGTGAAGGAGAAATTTGGCGACTGGGTCATCTCACGACTCGACACCACTTGATTATTTTCTCTAGACCTACGTCAAATCCTTAGACTACGCTAACAAGCCAACCATTGTGGACAAGTTCGAGGCCAACATTTGACACTATATTTCCGGAATAACGCTGCACATATTGGACCGAGTCATTAAAAATTGGACCAACCGGTTGAAGCACTGTCAGAAAGGCCGAGGCGGCTATTTGAATGATGTGTTAATCCACACATAATGGAATGAGGGTAGCTTCACTCTACCGTTGTTGTTTTATTTAAAAAAAAATTCTATCGTCCTTATCTGATAACCTTTTACAATTCGTCAGTGACGAGCCGTCCACCTCCCACTGGTCGTTCAATACGGCGTCTAGCCGCACGACCTTTAGAGGCTGGAACAACACAGGATCAAGCAAGCTCTGGAAGTCCGGCCGAGAATATCGCTGTTATGACTGAAGCTGTAGTAGAGATGACGTGCCACGAAGTCAGTCATTCCACGCACGTCTGTGCGAAGCATTTTAAAGATTTGAAGCTGTTTCCTTACAAACTGCAGACTTGACCGTGAATTGCGTCTGACCTACGCTCACGCCCACCTGAAGACCCATTTCCACCTACATATGTGGATACGTGAATAAACAAAACTTGTAATTCCGGGGCACTGAAAATCTGCGAGAATGGCACGAAGAGCCATTACACTCACTCAAAGTCACTGCATGGTGTGCTGTTTTCGCTGGACGAGTCATTGGACCACTTTGTTTTAAAACGCCGTGGACCAAACGGTCACTGCGGATGGTGAACGCTACAAAGTCATGATCAATGAATTTTTCATACCTCAATTGGATGACTGGAGGATACGTGGTTCCAGCAGAGCGGAGCTGCTGGCACAAGCCACAGCCAAATTTCCAAATCAGGCGTTTCGCGGTCGTCTACTATCGCATTTTGATGATTTGAATTGGCCAGGAAGATCACCCGATTTGACCGCCCTGGACTTCTTTCTATGAGATTTTTTAAAGTCACGGATTTATGTGAAGAAGCCATAAACTTTGGCATCCCTCAAGAACCTATCGCCCGAAATTCTGCAGAAAACCATAGAAAATGCCTTAAAAGCGGCCCAAATTGTAATCAACAATGGCGGTATCATTTTCAGAACATGGTGGAAAAAACTTGAATGCCCAGCGTTGCAAGCCGAATCGCTTTACTACAAGGTGGCGCTAAACTTATTACCCGATGTTCTTTGGCTGTAATTTGTTTAGGAATGAAAAGATTATGTTTATTGGATGACTTAAATTGTTTCCATTAAGTCGAGAAAATGATATCGGCTAAGTGGCCGCCGCTAAAATTCATGACCAGTCGAGCCCGATTTGTGGCATTTCCCATCACTCTTGCCAGAATTTCCGGCGATAGGTCATCGCAATCTTGACGGATATTCTCTTTGAAGGCTTCAAGAGTCTGAGACTCGTGGCTTCAAAAAACTCCACCAAAAGAAATCTGGTACGGTTAAATCAGGCGATCTTACTGGCCGGTGCAAATCGCCAAAACGAGAAATTGGCTCGAGCAGTATATGCTGTTGCTTCATCCTGTTGGAACCGCATATTCTGCAGTCCCAATTTATCCAATTGAGGAAGGAAAAACTCGTTGAACTCAACCACAATTGCGACATTCTCAGCAGAACGGCTGCTCCGGGATCGACCAGACCTCGTATTGTCCCATATTCTACTGGGCGAGCGGCTAAACGTACTAGTGTTTGCCCAGTTGGTGTCGGACGATAGGGAAATTTGCACCGAAATTCAAGCTGCACCAATAATACCGGCGAATTATTCCGCGTTCTTTAGGAGTATAACGATTCATGTCTGGTTAACGTGTATTTTGTATCTGTTTACTTCACAAATGTCAAAGCAGAATTGACATTTGCCGCCATTTGTAAAAATTATAGCATCTTCCGATAGGGTAATGACTTTTGCACCACCTTGAAAACCATCATTCGTTGCAATTTCATTTGGCTTCAAGTCCATGGGCGCAGAATGACACCATGCATTCACTACTAGGTAACAAAGAATCTTCCCCAAGGGCAACTATCCTCTGCTACGCTTAGACAAATCAACCACCACTTCGGCAACACCGAGCGATAATAGAATTTCAACACTAAGCCCTTGCAACAGCCTAAGTAATATTGCAGTTGCAATATCTCCATGTCCACATCGCTTGACCACGGTCGTCCGTTCCATGCTCCAGAACTTTAATATGCTGTTCTCCCTTTGTCCGATGCAATTCAATGACTGAATATCCACCACAACCCTCCGTTCACATCCTCCTTCATCAGGGCTTTACGTCAGACTTGGAATACAATTTCCCTCCCTCCAGTCCATACAGACGTGCATACATATTACGTTTAATGCTCAACCCCTCTCCATGGGGAGGATGTGAATTTTTCCAAATGTCCAAATGAGTGTTTTATTGGCGACAAGGAAAAACCGGTCGGTCGGTCGGTTTGCCTGTTTGATTTCTTTCTTCTATTCCCACATCCTCATTCATACATACATATACTCACACTCGTAGCGTATCCTTTGTTGTGTTATGCTTCTGGATTCAGTTTCCGGTGATTATCTTTAAAAAGAAAGAAAGAAAAATTACAAAACCAACTTCAACAACTACTACTGTATACTACCCCTCCGTTGGTCCCTTTGCTATCCTTTTTCCATTTCACGACGACCGACGACGAATGACGGGGGAAACAAATTTAATTAACGCTAATTAAAAATTCCCAGAATATGAACACCCAATCAAATTTTAATTTAACAAAATGTATCCTTTTTTCTCGTTTTTTCTTCTTTTTTTTTTTCTTTTGTTTAGTGGGCGCAAGGACACTCGATTTCAATGGATAGAAAAAGGAAGAAGAGAGAGATGATAGTATCACAAAGAAATATACGGGCGAGTATTGAAACGTAAACTTATTATCGTTGCACACGATTTATTACTCGAAATTTTCCTAAAAAAAAAAAATCAAAGGACAATTTAATGAGTTTCCTCTCGGCAACAAGGACGCGCAAAGACATAAAATGCGCGTTAAGTGACCATTCAAGCTGTGCTATAAGGACTAAACCTTAAACCGAATAGAACGAGATGGAGGAAGATCCCCTTTGAAAAGGATGTCCTTCCACAATTTCTGTATTTTTTGTTTGTCTCCTTTTGAATTAACGACTGGTTGCATTTGACAGCGGCCCTAAGGAGGACTGAATGTAAGTACTCCTCGTACTACTTGTACTTTCAACGAACTCCATAGAGCTTTTTGTAGTTTTTCGGTAGTTTTATGGCATTTTTATGGGCAGTAGTCGGTTAGCGGGGGGTTTTTATGACTGCAAGGATGTGGTTTTATGCGAATGTGTGGTTGTAAAAATGAATCCTGCCATACTCGTAATTTACCGTTTGCTGGAGTTTGATTGATTGAAAGATGAGTTGAATACGGATACTACTACTACTACTACCAATACTACTACTGACCTTGGTTGGATGGGGTGCCTATTTATTCTTTGATCAAGTTTTGGATATGTGGAACTTGTAAGGATTCCTGTTTAAAAATAGGGAAAAAATCCAAAATGGTTTTGTTCGTGTTCTCTCATCAATTTATTGAAATTACGTCCTTAGGTCCTAGGTTACAGAGGCGTACCTTTTCTGACCTCAATAATTCACTAAGCCATTTGTTATGCGTATGGTGCATAAGTTTGGGGCGGTTTTGTCCTCATCAAACATTCATTATCCTTAAATTTTGCTGATGTGAAAACCAGATTAAGAAGGGATTCATTCCTCCAACAGGCCTGAACTGGAGTGAAGGACTGAGTTTTTTTTTTCTCAGATTTTCTAATGGCAATGGGTTGCTTAAAAAACTGGTGATGCATAAGGACGGTATGATGGGGATGATGTATTAAAGTAAAAAATAAGGTCTTCATACAAGACATCTATTTGACATGCTGATTGAGATGTTCTAGCTATGCTACAGCTCTTTCAACTGTTGTATGTTTTCCCATCATTTTGTGACTTGTATATGGGATACCCATAACCTTTTTCTGGATACCTGAGGACTGATGGTCCATTCGTTTGATGAGTAGTAGTTATCTTGGAGTTTGGATTTTAATATCCTTGATTGGACCGATGGCATTTAATATATTTTATACATTTTACATTTCCGTTTACTTAGTTCCTCCTCATTCTCTATCAAGATTTCTTCCTTCTCAAGAGTGATTACCTTTTAGAACAAGTTTGTGTTTTTATAGCTTCAAGGTTTGATCACCAATTTAAGGAGCAATTTTTGTGTTAGCCACCGGGTTTAACTTGAAGCTCGAACTATTATATTATGTCCTGCCAGAACCAACTGAAACTCACGAGGAGGACGTACGAGGGGCGTTCAACATATTCTCGGTATCGGGGTGAAGCTGTGGTTGTATATATAAATTATTATTAAATTAAATTATTTATCAAGTAATACTATTATTTTAGTGCATTCATGTAAAATTTCATATAAATGTGATTATTAATTCGCGTTTTATCTCTAGTTAAACAGAATCATAATGGCAACTGAGACGATGATGGTGAAAATTGAGCATCGCGCTGTAATTAAATTTCTCACTAAGCAAGGAAAAAGTCAAAAAACTATTCATGAAGAGATGGTGGCTGTTTACCAGGGTTCCGCACCTTCATTATCAACTGTGCAAAAGTGGTCAAGTGAGTTCAAGAGAGGCAGAGAGAGCATTGAAGACGACCCCCGCTCCGGCGCCCCGGCTACTGCTTGTACGGGAGAAAGCATCAAAGAAGTCGAAAAACTTGTTCTTGAGGATGCCCGAATAAAGGTGAAAATGATGGCAGAGATCACCAAGCTTTCAATTGGTACCATTCACACCATTCTTCATGACCATCTTAACCTTTCAAAGGTCAGTGCAAATTGGGTGCCACGAATGCTCACAGCGCCTCAGAAAAAAGTGAGAATCGCATGCTGTAGAGAGCTTTTGGAGATGTGTAGTGAGAACGCGGACGGTGTTATGGATCGAATTGTTACTGGGGACGAAACATGGGTCCACCACTATGACCCTGAAAGCAAACAAGAGTCCATGCAGTGGCATAAAAAAGGAACAGACCCCCGAAGAAGTTCAAAGTCACTCCGTCTGCCGGGAAGCTCATGGCCACAGTTTTTTGGGACTCAAAGGGAATCTTGCAGCGGGTGTGTTGCTTCTTCATGACAACGCTCCTGTTCACACGGCGCGAGTTTCCAAGGCTGCTGCGCGATATTGTGGTTTCGAAGAAATCCAACACCCACCCTATAATCCAGACCTTGCCCCTAGTGATTATTTCCTGTTTCCGGATTTGAAAAAATGTCTTCGTGGAAAAAGATTTTCGGATGATGAAGAACTCAAGTCGGCAATAAATGGGTATTTTGCAGAGAAAGAGGAAATTTATTTTTTTTAGGGTTTAAAAAAGCTTATCTCAAGATGTAACAAATGCATTGATGTTAGGGGAGATTATATTGAAAAATAAAAACAATTTAAATTGAATTCGCATTTTCCGTCATATCGATACCGAGAATATATTGAACGCCCCTCGTATGGTGGAGGAATGCGCTTGAATCAGTCAACGATAGCAGATATCTGCCACGAGCTACTTTAGCATATTTGGAGCTGAGGTCAGTAAGGATTTTGTATGACTATAGTAGTTCTTCTGCATCTTACATCGCGCAAGTATATGCACTATTACCGAAGCTCTTGCGGGGTAGGCTTAGGCCTTGAAATGTCGTTACGAGTCCAAGAATTCTAGTTACCTTTCTTTCAGACTTTTCTGTGAATTTTGGCTAAATTTTAATCCTCTTCTGAATTTTAGGCCGGATTTTCCGACGGCCTTCCTTTAGCGTGATCAAAACCGTTAGTACTTGCTCAACCTAAAGTTTGTCCTTCTCTTTATACTTCTTGTACATCGTTCAACATACCGATGAGTATATTAAGGCCGGTCAAACGACTGTCGTCAAATACAAAACTTTAAGCTTAGGAAGCATTTTTCTGTCATATAATATGGCGGAGCTGACTCCATGTGCGATATCGTCATCACTTTCATTTTTACAGCTTCGCTAACATCGGCTTCCGTAAAATCTGGCGTTTCATTTTCGTCCGCAACATTCCAAGAAATTATGCTGCATGGGAATTGTTTGTTTAGTAACGCGTTAAAGTACTCATTCCGTTTATTTCATTTCACTGTTCCCTGCTCATCTTCAATGGATTTCGGCGATTCAATGTATCACTTGCTGAATTTTTCTTCATTGTGACGCCCGTACTTCGGCGCTGCACTCCTTCAATTGCGTGATATCTGTTTATAGGTTGTAAGTTTAACTGTTCTTATTCCCGATACAATGCCTCTACTGCACTCGCATATACTCTAGCTATCACGTTCTTGGCCTCTATTTTGCAGCGTCCGTAGCGTTTTTTTTCTGTCGGGAGATAAGGCACTAGTCCCTTGTACTCGTTGTACTACTCCTTGTTCTCTTGTTCACTTTCACGTTAGTACTGGCAACCTAATGCAAGCAAAGGCGGGACTTACATACAGGTAGTGCTTCGCGGTAGCGTCAACACTTTTACTTCACTTTGTAGCACATTTAAGTGATTTGCAAAAGCGTAGTGCCCCATCACGATGTCAGAAAACAGTTTGCAATACTTCCTTCTGAGGGACAGCAGAAAAGCCTCTAACGTCTTAGAGATATCGGAAAACATTCCTTTGGTCTGCCCGCCATGCCATCTGTAGCTATGCTCATATGAAACCTAATTGTAAATGAAAGCTCTAACCGAGGATCAAGGCAAGGCTAGCGTAATATTCGAGTTCTGACAAACTGTCCCCTTAGCCTTGCCTAGCAAGTCAACGATCGCTGTCAAGCAAAACGACGGATGATGATATTGTTAGTTTTGAACGCAAGATTTTTTGAATGGGTACTGTCCTCGTTTGCGTTGATAGGCTCTGTGGGAGAAGACATGAATTTAATATCTTTAAGCTGTACAGTGACGTTAGAAATTCCCCTATACATTCTCGTGAAAACCATATGCCCACTTTGAAAGAAACTTACGAATGCGAAGACTATGTGGAGCTAATTGCATGCAAGGATTGAAAATCAATGGATTACACTTGTTAGATCTTCCTTGAAGCCAGTAAACCGGCCACAAATTTCCCACAAGCCGATCGACGGTAGGAGTCTGAGTCCTACCGAACCAGATGATATGACTAAGATTGCGATCTTCTCGTCAAAGGCTGGACATTTTTAGAGGTGTCGTAATTCTGATATTCGAAAAAATTTATTTAGATGGTTCCTCAGCTTCGAATGATATTTTCGGACAAAAGCAAAACGGGCGCTGCATTTTACACACGACAGAGTAACTTCTTCTACACTATCTAGGTGTGCCTATTCATACTAAACACACAGATAAAATTAGGTAATAAGGGCTACTACATGTATGCACTGATCAGCGCTTTCTGAATCCTGGAAGGCGAGAGGAATGAAGTCCGCTTTGGTAGAGCATCCAACTCAGCAACCTTTGCAGCAGGAGTAAAGAAATAGCTTTTATCGAGCTAAACCAATGTGTAAATCAACAAGGTTACCTTCGAACTAGGAGGTCTACAAAGATTAGAAGATTATGATATCTTAATATAGATCTGGGCGCGGCTTCTGCCAGAGTATTCTATACCAAGTGTCATGACGATTCCGAACGAAGTTCGAAAACGATTCGTTAAATCTGCAAATGGACACTAACTTTCTCTCCGGTTGGCCCATCTATGATCAAAGATTCATGGCAAAACCTACTATATGCAAACAGATCTCTACAGAACTTAGCAGTGAGGAGCAAGTATTTATCGAGTATTTTTCCAGCTCAACCTCAGATGGTTTTTGGAGTTATACCACATAATCGAAACAAAACACAGTTGGTTCTTTTAACTAAAGAATTCCCTGGTTTCGGCGCCCCACATATAAAAGTAATGGAAAAAGTTAAGCGAGTAGCATGTTACAGCATTGCTGGTGTACTGAGAACCTCTCCAACAGCGCCGCTGTAAATCTTGTACTCGTATCACACAGGTGGACGTCGATGTCAGTTATCATCCACGCCGATGTCCTAAAGGAAGCACACTGAAACCAGAGCCGTCAATTCAATCTTTTCCAATTGTCTGGGGTTAATTTACATTACATGGGCTACACCAATTGCTAGGTGTAGTAAGTACTTACTTAGGTGGTGCCATAGTAAACGTGGGCCGCAACCATCAAGCTCCTTCAGCTAGCACCATTTCAAGGCAACTGCCTCCAATGTCGCACTCCAAGTTGTTTGAAGTCCACTTTCATTTGCGTGACAACTTAGATGCGGCCGTCCTCTGTTGCAACATCCCGTGGTTAGAATCGAAGACTATTTAAGCCGTAGCTAAGGTCCTACATGATCAGAGGTAGAAGATGAGCTTTTGGGCACATCTTCAGAATCGGAGGACCTCAACAACACCGTGGTGGAGGCGACTCTGGAAAACTGTAGCAATGATACGGTTTCTACAGATTAAACTCCACCACTCAAAAAAGGCTTCGGCCGCACTCACACTCCGCTCTATACAAGAGACAAAGGTAAGATCAGAACTTGTATATTAGTGAAACGTAGCCTTAATGTATTTCTAGTTGCCAAGCTCAGCGACCCCGACTTAACCGTTGCCAGACTAGAGACTGCTAAAGGCTCCTACTGGCTGACATCGACATCGGTCGTGGCCAACCATGTGGACCTTCTCCCTGGTGATAACCTAGAAAGGATGGTACTCGAAGCTGGAAGGCAAAAAACTGGCCTCATAAGCGGATGCGACGCTAACGCACATCACACGGCATGGGGCAGTACCGACATCAATGATAGAGGTGAGTCACTTTTTGACTAACATATATTTTAAGTACTAACCTCTTAATTTGCAACATTTACAATGAGCCCACTTTTATAATTAGAAACCGACAGGAAGTGCTAGATATTACTCTCCGAAACAGCATCACTCAAAGGCTATCGAACTGGATGGTATCGCCTGAAAACTGCTTTTCAGACCACAGATACGCCCAATTCAGCCTGAGTAATGCTCCCCCCTGCCAACCAGCTTTCCGGAATTACCGGAAAACTGATTGGCCAAAATACAGAGGAATACTGTCAGAAACGCTATCCTCTGAACTATCAAGTCCCCCGCGTGACAACAATGAGCTTGACATGAATGTCAAGGAATTTACTCTGGCTCTCAATCAGGCTATGGCCGCTTCCTGCCCTCTTATTCAACCAAGAGGCAAGAAAAAGCCACATTGGTGGACATCGGCACTGGGACTGCTCAGAAACGCCTGTAGAAAACTTTTCAACGCAGCAAAAAGCACAAGAAAAGTGACCGACTGGGACTCATATAAAGAATCCCTCAAATTATACAAAAAAGAACTGAGGAAGGCAAAGCGACAATGACAAGGTCATTCTGCGACAAAATTACAGAAACCTCTGAGGCATCGCGGCTAAGAAAAATCCTCTCCACAAATCCTATGATGCCCAGCTGTTTGAAAAAAACCGATGGCTCTTGGACAACCTCAAGTGATGTATCACTCAACCTGCTTCTAGACACCCACTTTCTAGGTAGCTCCCAACTCGCGGCTAGTAGCAGCCCAAACCGGCCTACTGCAACCGTGACCAAAATTCATGGTCTGATTACGAGAGACAAACTGCTCTGGGCGCTGCATAGCTTCAAACCATACAAGTCTGCGGGTCCGGACGGTATTATACCTGCCGAGCTACAGAGATCCTCAGATATTATTCTACCAGTGTTGGAAAATATTATGAGGAGCTGCGTAGAACTTATCCACATTCCACTGTTATGGAGAGAAATCAATGTAGTAGTCATTCCCAAAGCCGGAAAATGTTCTCATGTTATCCCAAAGGACCTCAGACCTATAAGTCTATCATCTTTCCTTCTGAAAACTCTAGAACGACTGATTGATATCCATATTCGAGCTACAGTTGATCCAAGACTTCTGTCAATAGCTCAACATGCCTACTGTAAAGGAAAGTCGGTGGAAACGGCTTTGCACTCTCTGAATAGCCACATCGAACGATCCCTACAATATAAGCAGTACACAATTGTTGCTTTCCTAGACATAGAGGGCGCCTTTAACAATGTCAACACATCCGCAATCACGACTGCGATGTCAACTCTGCAGGTAGACGACTCACTTGGGGACTCGACCGGTATAATGCTAAAAAGGATAATCAACTCCAAACTGGGTGAGACTTCTGCTAAAAGATATGTCAGCAGAGGTACGCCGCAAGGCGTTAACGAACTACTGATATACCTGGAAGCGGGTGATAGCAGGGTGATGATCTATGCGGATGACGTTCCTTTAGCCGTCTCAGGTAAGCATCTTAATGCCATTAAAGAACTCTTTCAGCTAAATATTAACAAATTAACCCGCTGGGCAGATAGCTGTGAATTGGGAATAAACCCCATAAAACTGATCTTGTCCTCTTTTCCAGGAAATATTAGATTCCAATCATAGACCTTCCTTCAATAAATGGTATCAGTTTAGTTTTCGCCGATACAGCAAAATATCTGGGTCTCATTTTTGACAGGAAACTAAACTGGAAACCTAACATTCAAGAAAGAGTCAATAAAGCTACAATAGCTTTATTCTCTTTCAAAAAAGCCATTGGGAACAAATGGGGCCTTCAACCCCACATAACTCACTGGCTATACATCTCGATTATAAGACCGATACTTACTTACAGGGTGGTTGTCTGGTGGACGGCCTTGGAAAATGCAGAGTCCAAAGAACAGCATGTCTATGCGCAAGCGGAGCCTTGCGGTCTACCCCCTCTGCGGCATTAGATATTCTGTTTCACTTGAAACCCCTCGACATTTTTAGCAGGCAAGTAGCTGCGACTGCAGATATTCGCCTTAAAGCGATTAAGTGGTGGACAAGTGCAGACCTTAGGTGGACTGCTGGACAAACATATCTAGGGACCAAAAAGATCTAGCCAAAGCTGGATCTGAATCGTTCTAAGTGTCTGAACCTTTTAAATAAAAAACATCTCAGCGCCATAATAGGTGTCATTACTGGACACTGCCTCTTAGACAAGCACGCAAGAAGGCTTGGCGCTTTTACAAATGATTTCTGTAGAAGCTGCATGGACGAGGTAGAGGAGGAGTCAATCCTCCACCTACTCAGTGCATGTCCAGCTCTCTCCCAGAGAAGAAAGCTTCATCTAGGAGCTTCCTTCTACAACGACCTAAACGATCTAGAAAACATAGACGTTAACAGTCTCCTACGCTTTATCATAAGCTCAAACTGGTTCCATTAGTAAGAGGATCATAGATCCACGTATCATCACAATGGGCAATAGGCCTAAGTGGGTTGTTACTTCCGACAGCCACTCTTACCTAACCTAACCTAACCTAAGCCGTAGCTATGATGTCCATTCAATCAACAAGGTCCAGTCATTTCAGACTTTGGATACATAGACGCCTGACTAAACT